>CM048602.1:6934259-8279973 GCA_026413675.1 Populus pruinosa | reverse complement strand
ATTTTTTAATATATTTTATAAAAAAATAACTCGCGGGAAGCCCACATGACAATGAAAAAGGGAGAAGTATTTTCGAACAATCCTAACTGACTATACCTTATTAAGAATTGTATCATTTTTTATAAGCCAAACAATCCATGCTACTAAAAAAGACCATAACATTCCAAGTCAAACACTTCATTAATGTTTTCTAATTAACTACTAACATGCCGTTTGTTTGCGTGGTTGCTTCTGCGTTTGAAGCAACCATAGCAAAACAAATGTTTGGTTATCTAAAAACGCAATTTATTTTTGATAGGCTCTATGATAATTCATGTTTGCAATACGATTTTGGTCAAGCAGCTCCTGTCTACTTTTCTTCAAACCGTGTTTTAGTGAACAATACAATTTACTTGCACTGTTCACTTAAAACAATGAACTTTTTTTTTCACTCTGTTTATTTTTTATATATATATTTTTAAAAAAACTAGTTTAGAGTGAATTAAATTCACTCGCACTGTTATGTGAACAATTTTTTTTCTAAAAAACTAGTGTAGAGTGAATTAAATTCACTCGCACTATAATATCAAATCAATTTTGTTCATGATAATATTTTATCTAATTTTAGTACACGCTCAAAAAATTATGAAAATTATAGTTCTTATCGAATGAATTTTGTACTTAATGGAATTGTAGATGGTTTAATAGAATAATAAAAAGTATTTTATATAAACTATTATTTATTTCATGATATAATATCAATAATTAAATCTATAATATTTAAATTAAAAAACCATCAATATTAATATATATTTTTTAAAATTATTTTATAACCTTAATTTGAAAAGCATTCTTAACTATACACGTTAAACTATTTTTTGTTCAACCTCAATTTCAACCACAGTTTTAAACAAATACCTATTTTTTCAAATCAACCTCAACTAAAAGTACTTTTTATAAAACAACTTTTTCAAACCACAACAGCTACCGCAATACCAAACACACTCTAAAAGGGATCAATGTTTTACTATAAACTTAATTACTATGGATTGTAAGTGCGTTTACTGTGGATTGCATTTTTTGGTACTATAGAGTGAATTACTAGAGACTATGAATGATTTTACTGTGGATTGTATTGTTTAGTGAGGTATGGTAAGGCTGCAGACCCTAGGTGCCTAGCTGCAGACATGCTCCCCTGGGTCTACAAACCTCACAGCAATGAATAATAAATTTGTTTGGTAGGGGCATAGAAGGCTACAGACCCTAGGCGTTGGCTGCAAATTCATTCGACTAGGTATGCAAACCCACACGTTGGGTGTAGACCTACTCTCCAAGGTCTCTTTTGACCTGCACCTAGCTTCTACAAACCCCCTATGGGTTGAAAACCCTTGTGGTTACGTTTACAGACCTTATAGAGAAGAAAAATTAAAAAATAAATAATAACAATTGTTGTTGTTAATAATTAATATTTTTTTTAAATTATTACTATAAAAAATTTGGCCAGACGAGTCTAATATTATTATTAATATGATAAATTTTATTGTTTATATTCTAAATATTATTACCTTTATTGTCATAACTCAATTATGGGTTATTCCCTAAAAATCATTTTTTTTTCAAAAATAAAAATCAAATAAAGACTAGCAATGTAGAGAAAGTAGGTCGCGAAGTCAAGTTGTAATTTTTAAGGATAATTAAACGTCTAATTATATCCTTTTATGCCCAAAAATGGAGGAAACAATGCAAATTCAAGGTCAAATTAAATAATTATTGGATGAATTTGTATAAACATTAAGTCCAAGGACATAATTAAATTTTTAATAGGACAATTTAATTTAATCATGAGCCAAATTAAATTTTAATTATGTTTAAGAATTAATTTAGGTCCAATTGAAGGATTTAATTAAGTGCAAGGACTTAATATACTTTAAATGGTCAAATTAATTTTATTTGGGGCTTAATTAGTGAAAACTTAAGTCCAAGTACATAATTAAATTTTTAATAGGCTAATTGGATTTAATTGTGGGTCAAATTAAATTTTAATTATGATTAAGAATTAATTTGGGTCCAATTGAAGGACTTAATTAAGTACAATGACTTAATTCTACTTTAAATGGGTTAAATTAATTTTATTTGGGGCTTAATTGAGAAGATTGAAACTTTAAAAGATCAAATTTAATTTTTACTAAGTTAATTGATTGAAATCAAGGGCAAAATTGCAAGAAAATTCAAGTTTTGGGGCCAATTAGGAGTTAAATTGACAAAATCCAAGACCAAAGACCATTATGCAACAAGCGGAAAATTATAAGGGCTTAATTGACAAAAAATAGGGGCAAAATTGAAGAAATTAAAAGTTTAATGGTCAATTAAGGGTTAAATTGACAAAATCCAAGGTTCCAATTGAAGTTCAACAGGGGCTTAATTGCATTAAATTCAAATTTTAGAGTCAATTAGAGGTTCAATTGAAAGCAATTGAAAGAAAAAGGACTCAATTGAAATTTAGTAAAATACCTATTTCAGTCCAAAACGACGCTGTTTTTACAAAAAAAAAAAAGGACCAGACAACACGTTGTCTGATCACTGTTCTTCATCTTTTTTATTTTTCTGAAAAAATTGGTCCAATCATCCCCTTTGCAGGTGCATTTAATGCACTTAGCGTACATCAAATTTGCCAAAACTTGCACGAAATTTATCACTAGAAATCCCTCTATATCAGGGTATGGTCGTTGCCGATTCACTGGCAAATAAAGGAACATGGCACCACCCCAAAGAGGCCAACTTAGACAGCTTTTTTTGCAGAATTGACAACTCATGGTGCCTGCTTTTAGCCAACGGTTAAGATCCTTACCAACTGAATCAATGGCTGAAATTTTACCCTAGTATAGACAAGATTGCTCTCTTCCACCGCCTATAAATAGAGGCTCCGTTGATGACCTAAGTGAGAAGAAAATCGAATCAAAAGTTAGCTAAAAACTAGCCTTTTCTGCATAATTTTCCTGTAATAGCCTCTTCTTCTTCTTTCTCTCTCTGCTGTGGCTTACAGCCACCACCACCACCATTCCCTGTCTTCTAAACATCACCTCCACCTCCAGTAGCCTCCAAAACATCACTTATGTTGGTTGCACCGTCTCTCCCTCTCTCTCCCTTCTTGGTGATTCTTTTTTTCTTCTTTTCCACTGCCATGACAACAGCCACCTCGACAGCTCTCCATCGTTTGCACCACGTCGTCTTCCTCAGTCGGACCACCCTCGCGCCAGTTAACTTTCCTCTTCTTCTTCCTTCCCTTTCTTTCTTCATGTCACTGCATGAACAGTAGGCGTGAATTATAATTCATGTCCTGCTGTTCACATGAACAATGGGTGTGAATTATAATTCACGTCATTGTTCATGCAGTGGATATTAGGCAGGGCCATATCTGGCCCAGCCTGACCCTTAAGAAATAAATAAAAAGTACTGGGCCAAGGTCGACCCCGCCATTTCGGGTCGAGGCCGGCCTAACTATTTTGGGTCGAGACCGGCCCGATCTGTGCTATGTCTGAGCTCGGCCCAGATTAGTTGGGCCGGCCCAGCCCATGTAAATTGTTTTATTTTCTATTTTATTTATTATAATAATATATTATATTATTAAAAAAACAAAGAAATTAAAAAAAATTGAAAAGTCCTTTTGAAAAATTTGTGATTTTTTACAACATTTTTCTACCAATTTTGCATAATATCGGGTTGTATATTTACATTGTAAAATACAATCCGGTATTAAAATACTGATTTTCTTCAAAAACAAAAAAAAAACTCCAAAAAAATTGAAAAGTCCTTTTGAAAAATTTGTGATTTTTTCAAACATTTTTCTATCAATTTTACATAATATCGGGTTATATATTTACATTGTAAAATATAAATCCGGTATTCAAATACCGATTTTCTAAAAAAAAAAAACTTTTTTTTCAGTTCTCCCTAGAATCCAGATATAAACTTTAATATTTGTGGGTATATAATTACATGATAAAGTACACCCCTCAGGTATTAAAGATACAAAATGTAAATAAATGTGATGTTAATATTCAGACTTTAGAACAATTAGGATTTAACCTGATAAGGTAGAGACTCTCCCATGAAGAGAGATCTACCTTGAGTCTTAGAAAAAACCAACAAATAGAAACTTGATTTAAAAAACAATCAAACAACAATGCAGCTTACCTTAGGTAAGGTGCACTAGGGGTGATGCGTATTCCCCTTGCACAACCAGTCTCTTACTCAAACTCTTGCAGACCATAGATTCCTAGTAATAACCGTAATACTAAATGACGACTTCCAAAAATTAATTATAATTTTCCAACACATAACACCACTTATTAGGAGGCATGACAAGAGTCTCCGCCATCACTAGACACTCGCGCACCCTGTGACATTTATTATAATTAAAAATATTAATATTAAGAATATTATTATTGTGATATAAATATTATGATTTTTTATTATAATTAATATTACTATTATTTTTATTCTAAATATTATAACATTTATTTTTATCATTATTTAATCTTCACATTAATCTTACATCTCAAAATCATCTTTAATTTATCATCATCATCATCATCATCATCACCATTATTATTATTATTATTTATAATTTATATAGTTAACCTCCTTGTGGTTTGATCCTAGTCATGTTGGGTTATTTATTACTTCAACACTTTTACATTTAAAACAAGACATCAATTTTTTGATCATATCACCTAACTTTTTCTTTGTATTTTCACTTTTAATAGTTAATCACATTAATCAATCTTTTGAATTGTGAGATATGCTTGCATTTAAAATGAGTATTTATCATAAATTAAAATTATCTTATATTATCAGACTTGTTATTATAAAACATGCTCTAGTTAAGAAATTATTGATATTTCAAGTACAAAATAATGATAATATCTTGATAAAAATACAACTTTTAGTACTAATCAGCTTATAAACTCGTGCGCAAAAGCTGCATATCCAGTTGATGAGTGCAGACTAGCGCGAGCGGGCTACAAAATTGCTTGTCTATTGTTTGCAAACAGGCCTAGTGGGTGCAAACCCACCTATTAGGTCTCTTTTGACTTGCATTAGGTTCCGCAACAAGTTTATGTACCTTAAACTTGGTAATATTAAAATATTATTATTTGTATTATAATTAAAAGTACTAATAATTAACAAATGTTTTTAAAAAATATTATGAATATTGAAAAAAATAATTAATTTGATTTGAATAGTAAAATTAAGAATTATTATTATTATTATTATTATTATTAACTCGAGTCTGATATCATTGACAAAAAAAAAAACTTAGGGATAGAAATGGTCACCTGATTCAAGTTATTTAGGAGTGGCTGGAGTATAAATCCAAATCTCTTTAGTCTTGTAACATGACCCAACCCTATAATATAAACCCAACCCAACCCAAGCTAGAGTATAAATCCAAGCTTGGATTTGACTATAATAATAAAACTAAAAATATTAAATTTCATTATAACTATATGTCCAATAATTTTAGATTTAATTGTAACATTATATCTCAAGCTCTTAAATTTTTTATAGGTTGATTCAGTATTCAAAAATTTAATATTTTTTAATATATTTTATAAAAAGAATAACTCGCGGGAAGCCCACATGACAATGAAATAGGGAGAAGTATTTTCGAACTTGTACACGTGACATAACTACATATAAGAGAATAATTATTTCTGTAAAAAAAGGTCTTGATGTACTTTTCTTTCCGTTACACAAACAAATTAACCATTTTGCGTAGTCATGTCCCGTTCTTACCAAGAAACTAAAGTTCACGGCCTCCTTAGATTTGACAATTTAAACGAGTGAAATATAATAATAAAGATTGCAGTCATTCACATCCATTTGCACCCTCACAAGCATTCATTCAGTTGCTATATATATATATATATATATATATATATATATATATATATATTATCCACTTTCTTTGCCAGTAATAAAATTAAATATTTACTTGATAAATAATATTATCAACAACTTTGATAAGAAATTAATAGGGTGCTTTCAACTCTCAGCTAACATGGAAAAAAAAATGTTTTGGCGAGAAAAAAAGATAGCAATAAACATTGAAAGAATAAATAAATAGATACAATAAAACCAACCACCAATTATCAGTATCCATGTGGAAAAAAAAAAGGTGGTTTTGTTTTTTTAAGAATATCTGGCTTCGATGTTGTCCACGTTGCAGGTTAATAGCTGACAATGTCTGGTCTTTTTTTGACAAGTTAATGATTCTGCCAACACGTCGGTGACCTAATTCACTATGCCTCGTGCTCACACGTGGCTTCGGTGTCAAGAGTCTTGTTTTCTTCTTTTTTAAGGATCAATTATTAAAATATCAGTAGGTTTTAGTATACAAGTAGCTTTAATCCACACGTGGGAGTTGGGGACTGATTCCAACTTGTTGCTTTTCATTCTTCATCGAGCAAATTTTGTGGGTGTTCATCTCTCAGGATGTTTTTAACTTGAAAGATTATTAAAGTAATTTTAATATATTTTTAATAATTTAATTCTTGGATCTTAACAAAATAAAAATTTATTTATCTTAATATATTTTAAATAAAAAAATATTTGTTTTTCCTCACTCGGATTAAATCCAGTTTTTGTCCCTTTTCTTTTTGAAACATATTATTTAACCATAATTTATGTATATAAAAGAAAAGGAACCGAACCTTAGAATGATGGACGGTACCGACAGACAGAGACACCTAATAGTGTCTCATTTAAACACTATTAAGAAATTAGAGTAGATATATACTCTTGGGATTTATATTATTGAGCTGCACAAAAAATTGTCTGTTGTTAATTAATTATACTCTTTATCACAAACTAAAAAAAAACAAATTGCAATATTTTGTCCTTCAATTAATTAACAATATATATATATATATATATATATATATATAGTGGTGGGGGGGGGGGGGGGCTCAAGGAAGAGCTATTACATTTTTTTTTCCTATTTGCTTTTTTTTTAAATAGAAAAAAAAAAACATAACGAGAATTTGGTTTCAGATTTATACATATTGAGTGGAGTTACAAAGCACGCTATCCAACAACACAGATGACAGGTTGAATATAATATTAGCGTAGGATTCACATTTTACACTTATAAAATTAGGAAAATACATTAATCATGGATGGCTTCGCACATGCCCAGCGAAAATGGCTTGTGTGAACAGACACTTAGCATCATTTAAGATGGCGACTTGCGCTTACATACAGAAGTTCTATTATGAACAGAGTAATTAACGATCAAACTTCTCTATTAAATATTAGAGAATTTCGAGCTCATTGACCAAAATAGTTAATTTATGCATCGTTCTAATGCATCGACTATATTCTCTTTAATTAAAACTCTTCGTATACGATAGGAAATCCAGATGTGTTCGGACGCAAAAGTCTGTCTGTGGTCGATTCTGATTAGCTTTTGGCACCAGTTCTGTGCGAATGAGTTCATCACAAGTCATGGTCAATGCTCCTCATGGCTGCATTCTGCCATTATTTTAGAGCTTCTATCCAGTTAATTTGATCATTTAAATAACTCCTGTGCCACCACATGGTTAGAGAAACAGAAGATCCTCAAACTATCAGTTGACTTGGGGGGAACCAGCTTAATTTAATCCCTCGGGTTACTGTGAATATATTGAGAATTTCTGCAATAAATTTTCTTTAATCCCATAATTCCATATGTAGTTAACACATGATATAGCTAGCTAGGCACATGTCCAAATTCAACCAACAATGTTGTTGGGATGGCCTTCGAGTAGCCTAATCAATCAAATCCTTAATTTTGTACGTATGTTAACCAAAAATGTATTAGCTGGCTCCTAATGTATCATGTGGCTCTATTTTTTCTCAGTTTTTATACCCCAAAAGTCGGAATGCCTCAGAGGGGAACATAACATATATATAGCATAAGAAGAAGAAGAGGAATCCGAAGCCAAAATCCGAACCATATTCCTCACCTATACTCTTTAAATGTTAAAATCCTGGAAATCAATCACACCGTCTCTGGGGTCTCTTAAAAACCAGCTGCTCAAACTGCCAACAGTGTTGCTCTGTAATGGCACAATGTGCACCGCCTTTCACACCATATACAGCAAAAAACCAGAATCAGCACATAGCTAGCTGTAAGCTGCATTATTACACATGATAAAACAAACCTTCAAGGCAACGACATAAACTTGAAAAGACAGCAGACACATAAATGTGGCCCTTTAAGCAAAGAAACAGAATGATGATGATGAATTGGATAATTTGCTTTCCATTTCCCAAATTTCCTTTTGTTTATTCTTTAGTTACAATGAATAAGATTAATTAATCCCAAAACACTAAAAACATTAATAGAAAGGAGATTATTTTCCTTCTAATCTAATTAATTACCATGCACCAAATCCTAATCGAGTGACCACAAAGTATAACATGTCATGTTTCCAAAAACCCTGTCATTCTAAGAATTGAATTCCTAACTTCGCTCAAATCTCTCCCCTTCAACGTCCTCCCATTTCCAGTGCAAACAGAGAATGCCATTTTGCCAGCAATTCTTCTCTCCACTATAATATGCGGAGGAACAAGATCCCTTCCACCATAATCTTCCTCAAAATCATCATTGTCCGAGAGCTGAAACACTCTGTTAGGAATACCAACCGGGACGGAACTGGATTGCTTCTGCTGCTTCTTCTTCTTTACCTTCTTGTTGTTATTGCTAAACACGCCCATTTCTTGATAATTGAAGTACTTCTTGCACCCATGCTCATGGTCGGAGAAGATTACCTCCGATTCTTGGAACTCTTCTGCCATGTAAAGGCTGATTAAAGTAAAATAAAAATACACAACAAGGAGAAATATCAAGGACTGGAACAGCGAGGGAAGAGAGGCAAAAGAAGAGGGGATTTATAGGGCAAGAATTCTCTTCTTCGAATCGTAGAGGGTAAACTCTAGCTTGTTTGTGTTGTTAGATGGCGTCACTATAAGGGCATTGAGTGCGGTCCCAGCTTTCTTTTGTTTTTTCTTTAGCTTTTTGTCTTCCTTTCTTCTATATAATATTAAGCATTTATTTTCTGAGCCTGGAATTCTGGTGGGTATGTGTACAAGTTATTAGTCGTCTGCCTAAAAAAACAACTCGATTTCTTGAAGCTCACGGCTTTTGCTTGTCTAGCTTGTTTAGCTAATCTAGGTATATTGTAATTTGGCTCTCAAGCTATAAATGGTTTTGCGAATATTACAAATCAGAAATAAAGTTATATATATATATAATCCCCGAATTTGTTTTCATTATAGATAGTTTATATTTTCATAAGATTACAAAGATAGATTTGCTTTTAATTTTGTGTGAAAGCTCACTCGAAATTACCAATAAAAAAAATCTAAAATATCTTATATTTCTAGCAAAGTTTCATGCTAAGATAGGTCAACTTTTCCTTTTCCTCTCCCTCGATGATGAGTACGTACATTTAATTCATGAATTACATGTGTGTGGATTTCATTCGAACCACTTAAGTGTAAGAAACGATGTTGTCGTGTTTAGTTATTGTGAATGAATATAAATTAATTGAGAAATTAAAATCTTCTCCAAGTGCATGTTGGAAAGGAAATTATCGTGTTTGGTGATCATTGCGAGTCCTAGGCTTTTGTTGGGGAGGCATTAATTATTTGACGATTGGAATTCCAAATGCCTAATCTAGAAGATGGGTGTTTGAGTTCAAGAGAAATTACCTTCAATCATGCCATTTTGACCAAGTATGGTAACAAATACGTACGGATTCGGACAACAAACAATGAAAACGAGCTAAGGAGCCATCACAAGGGCCAGATCCTTTTTACAAATCTTGATCTTGCGCACATTGTAATGTGCTTTAGACAAAAAGACTCCCCTTTCGTATTGACATTGTCTTATTTCGCATTATTCAAATGCTTGGTTCGGAAGAATTGTTCTTCTTCTTTTTTTTCCGATGACAATTTTAAAGATATCATGTTTTTTTTTCCGAGTACATCAGAACTAGATGTTCCTTGAGCTAGGTTCTTTGTTTGAGTTCTCAATGATACAATGCATGAGGATTCTTGTAACTAAGTTACCTAATACACTACCGGACTATTAAAATAATAATAAAAAAACAAGAAAAGGAAGAATTAATTTGCAATATATAGTAACCATATCATTGGCGCAACTTCATTTTTTTTTTGGTATCCATTCTAGTCTCTAGACATGTTAAGTATAAGTATTAATTGCTAAAGATTACTCAAATTCAAGATATTTAGAAATATTGATATTAGATAATTAATTAATTTTTTAGTTCAAAAAATGTTATTAATTCTTTCCATACCTGATTTGATATGAAAAGTTTTGGTTGTTGATAGCCGGTGATACCTAATAAGTTAAGATAATTAGTACCTATAAAAGATCTTCTTTGATGGACGTGAGGACTTTTAGATGCTTATGTCATTAACTTTTATAGAAAGAGAAAATATATTGATATTTTAAAGAAATAAATTATGAAAATATATATGCTGAAAGTGTTAAGAATGAAGAAATTATGAATCTTTTATCTAAGTGGTTCATAGAGTTACTTATACTCCCTGAACCTTGTCGTTTTGATGGAGTGGAGAGACTCGAGAGTCATTTTCTTTAGATAACATTAATAAATGATAAAAATAATTTACAGGTCATTAATGATATGAATATATAGGATGCCCTTAAGAGACCTTTCATACACCTACAAGTGTAAAGACATAATTATTTCTAACACAAATAGATTATATCAATAATTTTAAGATAGAATCATATGGTCATAACATGGATCTCTAAGACCAATTAGGTTTGGTGTATAGCCAAACCTAAAGGAGATGAGTCTAATAGTTTCATCAAATCCATAGTGCTTTGAGCTTAGTTCAAAGTGCGCAGTGCTTTAGACTTAACTCATGGTTAAATCTAAATATATATTGGGTATGATAACTTGTTAAACTCAGGATGCTTTGGGATCAGCTTATGGCTAAATGCAAGTATTTATGAGGTTTGTAACTTGCTAAACCTATGGTGTTTTGGACTCAGCTTATGACTGAATCCAAGTATAAATTAGGTTTAGACTCTTTCAAAGCATAAAAATATTAAGTCAAAAAGACTAACTCATTAACCACTAATTTAAAAAAGGCATATCAAAATAGGTAGGATCATATATGTATCTAATTTGTGTTCTATACAATATTAGCAATGAGAATAAAAAGTCACCTCTAATTGCACACGTATATTTTCTAGAGAACTTAAGCAACAAATTCTCTAATTTTTGTACGAAAGCAACAAAGTAGTCCCTAATTGTTTTTTTCATTCTAATGGACAAAGAATTTTGTGCATAAAAAGTCATTCCGTTCCTTCTATGATTTATTTGATTTTTATTAAAAAAATAAATACATTGTTGTTTACATGTACATATAGCACTAAGTGTCTTAACGTGTAACTAAATACAATCATAGTTTATTAAATTTAAAATTTGTTTTGCTATGATTTCAATTGACTAATTGATAGTTAAGGAGGTAAACTTCCTTTCTTTTTTTATAAAAAAAACTTATGATGTTAGTCAATGTAAAAGATGCGAAGAATGAACTTGACATAACATCAATAGAAATATAAAAAATTAGGATATCTCATACCATAAGTTACAACCCTAAACCATAAAAAAGAAAAAGTCTTGACAAGTTATGCATTCAATAATGATAAGTTATGTCTTTGAAAAATTACATAAAGAATATTTAAATAATGGCTAGAACTAAACTAGTTAAATAAATGTAAACTAGTAAAATTATGAAGCCTAATTAAGATATAAATAAAATAATTACTAACAAAATAAAAAAAATCAAGGACAATATTTTTGGGCCAAAATCAGGCATGTTCTCAAACTTAGAAATTATAAGTCAATTACTCTTTCAAGAAACAAAGCTTGTAAAGCACCTTAATAAAATTCTAACCCAATTCAATAATTGAATCAACAATTAAGACTATTATCTAATAAAAATAAATGTTAGAAACATCAAAGAAGGTTGTAGAAATATATATATATTATCTGATATATCAATATTATAAGTATTATTATTGATCTTCCTTATTATTTTGTAGGTTTTATACTTCTTCTACTGGAACTTGTTATATGTCTCTATAGAGAATCTCTCTTTATATAGAAACACCATTATCTTATCTTCTTCTTTAAATACTTTAGTTCTTTGGTATTTATCGATAACATCCATGTACTTAGAATTGGTTTGCTCCCACTTTTATCTCACTTATACATGGATTTTATCTCACTTATACATGGATAGCTTGGACATCACAATAATCTTATTGGCAATAATTCTGTAAGTAATATCTTTTTGAATTGGTACAAGATCAAGTGCATATCTAGAACATTTCTTTATACAATTTCAAATGGTGTTTTCCTTATTACACTATGTTTGACACTGATGTATGCAAATTCAACTTGTATATAATTTTCACTAACAATAAAGCCTAAAAAATGGCTTACCATATTTAAAATTACACTTTCTCAAGTTCATATGTAACTTATTTTCCAACACAACTTCTATCACTTGTCTCATATACCTCGAATGGTTAGTTTTAGATCTTCAAAATAAACTTTCATGAATTATTAATAAGGAAATATAGAACCTGATTCATCAATAGTATATAAGTGCTCGACATGTTAGATAATTTGAATACCAAAACCAACCACTTATATAACCCATTATTTGAAAGTCAAATCCAAATATGATTGCATCCATTTCGTAAATCAATCTTTGTAAAGACTGTTGTTTTATATAACTGCTTTAGCATGTCATCCAATTATAAAACTTGAAACTTTTAACCTACCATTACTTTATTAATGGTGTGACTATCTACACAAATATGCTAACTATTATCAATTTTTAAGGTCAATAAAGATGGTATTATTCAAAGAGTTAGGATATTTTAATTTCACCATTTTATCAAAAGCTTTTTTGTTTCTTATAATCACTAGAATGATATTTTAATTAGCTCTTTATATTTAAATCACTTACCCTCAATTCGTTTGACATATATATTACTTAACTTGTTCATTTCAACTAGTCTTCCTAATTATCTATTAGATTTAACAATATCTTGTCTAGTAAAAGGTTGTTGCAATGTTTGAGTTACCTATATCTTGTTAGCATAATTGAATCTACTCATCTTATTAAAATGATCAAATATACTATTATTGTTAGCCCTTTCTTTTCTTATCATCTTAGCATTTAATGTTATATTCCTTGCCTTTATGAGCATAAATTACATATATAATTTGATCTTATCCTAGATTATTAGCCTTAACCCCTTATAAAAAAATCTCAAAATTTGTAAACTTTTTGTCTTCTTGAAGTGGTTATATTTTACTAATTTTTGAAACTTAGCAATATACTCATTAACATATCTATATCCTTATAAATAGATTATTGAAACAAGTATTATTTATATTTAGAAAGAATAGATTTTTCATGTAAGATATATCTTATCAATGTTCATAATGTAATAGGTTGTTCAACTTTTCTTAAATGTGTATCCTTTTAATGCTTCCGCAGGAAAAAACCTCCACCTTTCAACTTGTATACGACTAGTTTACTATCTTTTCTTCTATGATACTCGTTTATTCCCTAACCTGTCACATTCTTCAATCCGTTTAAAGAATTCTTTTATGTCTAAATCTTTAATGAAGTTAGGGACAACTAATAGAAATACATTCATCTCAAAGTAGTTTTATCTCTTAAATTATGATATACCATAATCTACAAAACCCCTATTGGCTCACTCAATTTTGTTCTCATCAAAATCCTCCATATAGATAGGTTATGGTTGCCTATATGAGATTGGAGGAATAGGTTTGGGGTTGGGTATGGCTCAATCTAAATCATTAAACACGTCTCACTTTATTTTATGATTCTTGTTCAACTATCTCCCTTATAGCAGTGGAAGATCCATATAATCTATTATTTATGCTAATGAACACTCCATTTGATAAACTTTATGAGGTGGTTCTTTGTATTATTTCTTAAGCCCATATAATACCACAAATGACCTCCACTCTTTTATCACAAGGGGGATAATATTGTTGTTATCTTGGCAATTAAAAAAGTTAATCTATTTTAATATCAATTGATGCAACGTGTAGTAAAAGATACAAATTAGGGTATCTCAAAATCTTGGTTACAACCCTAAATTGTAGAGAAAATTATGTTTTGATAAGTTCTAAATTTAATAATAATTATAATAATAATCTACTCTAAAAAATTACATAGTAGTTAGAACCATCCTAGTTAAGTAAACATAAATTAAATAAAATTCCAAAGCCTAATTAAGAAAATAATTTGAAAATAACTAGGAAGATAATGAAAATTCAAAAACAACATTTTATAGTTTTTAATGTTGGCATGTTCTTAACCACGTGATCTAATAAGTTTTTATAGGAACAAAGACATATAGAAAAATCTGACAATTTTTTTATCTAATAAGTAAATAAAAAATTATAGTTTTTTTTTTTTCAAAAAACTTATTTAACATGTTACAGTTTTTTCTTAGGTTACGCCTTGTTTAACTACCTAAGAACACATGCATTAAACATTATTTTTTTTCTTATTTATCTACTTTATTAGGAAAAAAAATCTAAAAATCCATAATTTTGTTGCAACGGATTAAGGTAGCACAAATATTGCCAAGAATACTATTTAAATAGTTTAACTTTTACAAGAAACTTAAGTAGTGTTTAAGATTGTAATTTAAAAATATTTTTTTGTTTTATATTAATACATTTTTGATGTTTTTATATTCATTTGATATGCTAATGTCAAAAATAAGTTTTTTAAAAAATATTATTTTAATATGTTTTAAAATAAAAAACACTTTGAAAAACAATATTTCCCACACTCCCAAATACACTTTTAATATCCACCAGAGATCATTCAATAATCCTAATTTATTCTATTTTAATGATATGATATGGAATTTTTGTAAGAATTTATTGTTTTTTTTTAATTCTTTGGATGCAATTGAAGAAATATTGTAAATTGGAACATTTTCTTTTTTTTTTATTGGGATTGGTTTCTGATATATGAAATTCAATCATTCAAATCGTGTAAAAAAAAAAAACATTGGCTAATATCCCGTCCAAATTTGTGTAGCATATTTTTTTAAAAAATTAGAAAAATAAAAAAAAATCAATTTAAAGGGAATAATCATTCATGAAAAACATGGTATTAGCCTTGATTGACTTTTGCCTCCTTTTGTTACTGTTTTTTCTTCCCACCGTATTTGTCCATTTTCGAATAAAAAAATTGTTTTTCAAAGTCAATTACTTTTATTTGCATGTTTGACAAATACAATTCATATTTCTGGATTTCTTCATATCTTAATTAAATTAAATACAAATAAATTAAAAGGACAGGAAATTAAAGACTCCCTGAGCATATGATTCTTCGAAGTACATTTCTAGTATCTCAAAATTATGATAATTTTACAAAAAAAGAAGGGGGGGGGGTAAAAACTGAGGAAGCTGAGCCAGATTTAATTTATCCAAGCTGATTAATATGGCTTAGTGTAATAATTAAGCGACTAGTTGAAAGCTGTAACAATCACCAATGATTGCATTGGTTTCGGTGTAAGATATAAGGCGTAGCTGTAAAGCTTCAAATCGACCAGCAGCTCGGCGACCGCATGCGGCGGCTCATGCTCCGGGTCAGTGGAAAGTGGGGGTCCCACTTAAAATTATCCACTCGTTGGCTGGCGTCAAGCAGAGAAAGATCTCAAATAAGACAAACCTATAATTACCCGACACGTGTTTGGAAATGCAGTCACGCGATGAACTTCAGAAGCCACAGCAGAATCTTTCAAGGTCTTCGTTTTGAGGAGCCACGTAGCTCAACGTTGTTTTCGTGTAAAAGTCTTATAGCTTTTTATCCAATGTTGAAAAAGGGAAAAAATAATAATAATAATAATAATGTTGATGTTCGGGAAGCAAATAAAATCAAAGGGAAGTGAAGTGAAGGAATCCAAAAGTCCCAACAAATCAAATTTAGGATAATTTAAACCATATTTATTCTTTATAAAAACTAAACTATGCAAATAGGAGCATTTTCTTTATTTATTTGTTCAAAAAAAAAACCCATCATTAATTTAAGATTATTAAAGATTTATCCTTTCATGATTTCAATTTAGGATAATTTAAACCAGTTTTATTTTTTATAAAAAATAAATTATGAAAATAGGAGCATTTTCTTTATTTATTTGTTCAAAAAAAAAAACCCCATCATTGATTTAAGATTATTAAAGATTTATCCTTTCAATATATGGATATAAAGAACCATAATGATTATTCATGTTTTTTTAAAGGTAGATTGAATTTTTTTTATTGACATACAATAATTCCCCATGAAGAAAATAGTTTTTTTTTTTCAAATTTATACTAAAATTAGAAGACACTTTATATATATATATATGATTGAGGAGTTTTTTATATTTGAGAATTAATTGATTTTAATTACAGGAATTAATGAAGAAAATGGATTTTTAATATTTGTGTGGCTCGAGATAGAATTAAGGGATATGCTATACATTATCCATGTATAGCTGGCTGAGAAATATCTCAACAATTATTGAAGACATGTCGTTATTAGCTATGAATCCAATTTGCAATACTGCATGGTTGTCCAAAATATTTTATTGGATGATTCAGCATCAAAGTTTTTAATTTGGTATTCCTCAACGATTATGAAACAAAATGGCTTGTTCACATCGAAATTGGATTCCACTATGCTTTATAGTGTGAATAATAACAATAATAATGTAGATTTAGATTTTTCAATAATATCAATCGAGATGAGATACATAGTTATTATTATTTTTATTAACATAAATGTACAAATTAATTCATTCATGTATCCTAATTAATTTCATAAATTTTAAAAGTTAATGACTACCATATTAACCATCATAAAACTTGATAATTATCAAACATGGAGTGTGTAGTGTATGGAATTTCTTTTCTTTTCTTTTTTTTTTGAAGAAGATAGGTATTTAAAAAAGAAATAAAATAATTAAAAAAACATTTTTATTTATGTTAATATCTTTATTGTTTTTAGAAGGTTTTTATTGTATGTTTGAGGGAGTTGTATTAATTGCTTTTTAATATTTTTTTTGACTAAAAATATATTAAAATATATTTTTTAACTATTTTTTATATAAATATATCAAAACTATCTAAAAACATAAAAAAATTAATTTTAAATATATTTTTTTAAAATTTTTCTCGCTTCTAGTTTGACACACAGTATCAATCATGAGTTTAAGTGGATTTACACGGGGAAAGAACTTGAACTTGAAAAAAGAATTAAGGAGAAATAAAAACAAAAATAATGGATCGATTGCATCCGTTGAATGCAAGAGCAAAAGAAAATGATGGAGTTCAAACAAGGAGTGAGAAGGTAAAAGAGGTAGCAACGCGTTTATTTTGGACTATATGGCATGGGAAGAGGTCACATACATACATGTATGTATACACACACATATAATAGACAAAAACAAGAGAAATAATGAAGTGGTGTGGTCCAAACTGAAGACTGACCGATTCCCTCGTGAAGGGTATATACTTGACGTGCATGTTCTCTTTTTGAAGATAATGACTGCACACAAATCAACTGCTCTAAAAAATTGCTGTGGGGATTGCGTTCTTAGCTGCTTTTTTCCTCTGCATGCCCACTGCCCCCGTGGATAGAGATGGATCGATGATGGCGACTTCAATATCATCTGCAGCATTTATACAGTGTTCAGAATCTGGTTTATGTGTGTGCCTTTGAGTCACGGCACTAATCTCAGCTCATCTAACTTTAATCCAGTACTGATCTTTTAATGTCTTCCAGTCAACTTTGAATTGAATGGAGGAGTTGGGTCTCTTTTTAATTACATTACATCCTCTGATTGATGTGGATTTTCTTGAACCTCCACACCAAAAAAAAATAAAAAGAAGAAGAAGAAAAGAGCTCACCAATCATCATGCCGTCCCAACAATTATTTACTTGAGTGCGGCTGATCGTTAGAATATTTTTTATTTAAAAAACACTAAAAAATCAATAATTAAAAAGGTATAATAACACTAAAAAAGTTAATTTAAAGTAAAAAATAAGTAAATAAATAAATTTTATTAAAAAACATTTTTGAAATATAAAAACAAATGGGTTCTAAGATAAACCAGCCGACTCTTTTAACAATCTGAGTTTTAAATCAAAACCATAGGCGATTATATTAATTAAATGGGTGGTAGTAATGTAGTCACAATGTGCAAACTATAAGATTAATGAGAAATCCCGAGTGGAAGATTAATCAATTGGGAGTCTCAATGAAGGGCCTTACAAGTCATCATGAATTGCTATGGGCCAGCAATAGAAATAAGACCTCGCTTAGAGATGCGATAATAATTTGATTGCCAGAGATTCAACATTGGGTGTGATGGAAGCCAGGAATTTGAGGAAATTCTAAGAAATGTATGTAGCTTCAATTGAAAAATTGGTTTTGTGTAGTGTTCAAGGTGGCCAATACAATACATTAAATATTCCCTTGCAAGAAACTTAGCATTATTTTTCTATCAAACATGGTGATGAATCAAGACATGAACATCAATTGGATGTCTTTGACGGATAACTGGTTGGAGATTCTCCATTTTGGGAACATGGTGTGAAGGTGTGAAAGCAAGGTTGTTAATTCTGTTTTGGTAAGTGTTTCGTTTTTTCAATTGGAATGAAATATTTTGATTTTGGACTGTTTTGGTGTGCTATTTTAGGGTTGTACTGTTTATATATATATATATATATATATATATATATATATTCAAAAACATAAGTTAAATTCAAGATAAATTAATTATAAATTATGCAATACAAACATAATGCCAAACAAATATAATTTCAAAATTTAAAATATTTCTAAATAGTCAAGATTAAATAGATCTTTAACTTAAAGTAATTTAACTTAAATAAAATATCAAAATATTATGAAAGTAAAATGTTTTAACACAAATATTTTAAATATAAAGTTAGGTCAATGTTATCAAAGCTAATGTAATATAAAACATCTCTTGTTTTGCTCAAATTCCTACAAAGTATAAACATGAAAAAAACAACATGAATATAAACCATATATATTAGTGATAAATCTAATTTTAAAAAATTAATATCATTGTTAATGAAAATAGTAATACTAATTTTTAATAATATTATTAATATCATTGTTATTGAAAATAGTAATGAAAAAAAGCTTTTTATAATTGAGTGGTTTAATTAATTAAATTGAACAAGGTTAAATTTAATTTAATGGCTTTTCAAGAGCGGAACGGAACATGTGGAATAAAACCGGAACGTTCCGGGCAGAATTTAGCAGAAAAATCCGGAACGGACTGAGATTTGAAATAAGATTAAATTTGTTCTGTTTTGTTTTGTTTTTTGAATTAGAATGGAATGTTTCAGCCATTCCAGATGAAATGAAACGGAATTGACATGGAACGGAATTGACAACTCTGTAAAAATAGTAATTTACAGCGTGGAAAAATTGTTCTCTTATGTGTTTTTTCAATGAACATCCCCAAATTGTTGGGAGTTAGAAGGCACATGCAACACTTGTATTACTAGAGAGTAAATTTAAACAAATGAAATGAGAAACAAAGATGATTTTACTTGGGATATATCATATATGTACTAAATGACTTGCTTAATGGAAAAATAAATGACGTGGAACAAGATTTAAAGATTGATAAAATTAAGAATCATGGAAAAAAAAGTTTAAAAAGAAAAAGAAAGGAGATGGAAAAAAAGGGGGGAAATTAGGGGTTGGAAATTCAATTAAAAAAAATCAAATCTTAATTTATATTATAATCACGCACTATTTATATTCATATTATTACAAATTTGTCTAAATTTTTATTGATTATCTCAGTGTTTAATTATTAGTTAGAGAATAATATGTATTAAAAAATTTCAATTTAGTATTAATCATATACCAAAATTTCAATTTAGTATTAATCATATACCAAAAGTTTTTTTAGAAATAACTTATAAATTATAGAGACTATGACTTGAAAAAGTTATACAATTTGATAATCTCATTAAAATATAATTTGATAACTTTAGAGGTATTTGTAGTCTTAGTACAAAGGATAAAATAAGTCATATATATAAAAAATTAATAACCAAAAATATAAAAATCATGTTTATTTAAAATACATGCAAATCAAAATATAAAATTTATATTTACATCTTATCAAAAGGAAATTTAATATATAAAATAGAATATAAAGACTAACGTTTTATTTTTTATATTTAACTAATTCACATGTAACTTTTATTTCATCTCAACTCAATTGGTAATAAAGAGTTCACCTTTTATAACCAAATACTCTTCAACACTATTCCATTGCAAACCTCACTTTTTAATTTTCAAATAAATTATACCAATAAAAGAGTGATCTAAATCATGAATTCATCTAATGAAGATTCATAAATTAAGATAATTATTAAAAATTAAAGTTTTTATTTTAATATTTTTATAATTTGTTTATTAGGGTTATATTAGTCATGATAACGTTGATTGTAATTATATTAGAGATTTCTATATTAAATTAATTTTTGATAATTATTGTTGGAATGTTCATTTTTATTAGGGTTATTATAATCATTGTAATATTAATTGTGATTATTTTCATGATTTTCCTCGTGAAGTAGCCTTGTAATGTGCTACTTGTTATTGGATTGTTCATTATTATTAAACTGTTTTATTTATAAAGTTTTTATTTATTAGTTATTTGGTCATAAATGTTGGTCATTTAGTAATTTTCAAAGATATAAATAATAAAATAATCTAATAAGCAATAAGCAATGGAATATATATAGATATGTTAAATTCAACAAATTTGAGAGGTTAGTTAAATTTTTGACTAGATTGGTAGATAAATATGATTGATTACTTGGATCATTGTTGGTAAGTAGATAAAATATTAATATAGAGGGTATTTGAGAGTGTAATAATAATTATTTTTAAAATATTTTTATTTAAAAATACATGGAAGTAATATTTTTTTTTTTAAAAAAATAACAGGGAAAAAAGAAAAGAAAAAAATGTATCGCAGGAAGTGGCCACCCAATTCAATTTTTCCTCCCCTGCAACAAGAAGCTAGCAATGCTAATACCCTTTACGCCGTGGAGTAATCAGGCTCATGTTTTTTGAGAAGAGAAGATAATGGGGCTTGAAGCCTTGGTGAAGGCATTCGAATGAAGCCTAAAGAGATACCCAAAGCAAAAATCAGCTTTAACAAATACAAAGACCCAAAGGCCACATAGGAAACAAGAAAATCTTGTAGGTGCTTTTATTCCAAAGCCCAGCTCCAATCCACAACAACAAAGCTAACAAAAACATCCAAAAAAAATCGAAGGAGCGAAGGGATAGTCATAGATGGCTAGTTGCTGAATTACTGTTTGAGCTCTGCGTTATTGTTGGGAGGGTAAGTTCTCTCATGCTAAATTTCCATATAAAAAGACACATTTTTCTTTATTGCTGTGGTTTTCTTGTTATTGGGTTTTTGTTGTTTTCTAAATTATTATTCTCAATTTCTATAATTTACACGATTATTGTTTGCTTTCTGTTCGGGTGCTGTTTATGGGATATTTGAGGCAGTACAAGGTATATACCGTCTTGCCTTTCACCTTTCATCATCTTTTTATCAGTTGTGCCCTTGAGGATGAAAGTGAGGTCCGACTCTCTCACGCAAGCCTTATGATGAGCTTGAACTTACACTAACTCCCACATTTCCTTTAATTATAATACCAACGTCGCAAGATCAGCACTGAAGGCTCAATCTTGTCATTCTTTATAGGGTTTTAAGTTAACTGAACCCCATTTAGCCAAGGATCATATCAAGTATCTACATACTGTTGTTACTGATGGGTATGCCTTGTTTGTGAATTTTATTGTCAAAATTGTTAATGATTTGTGTGGAAAGTTTGTTGATTTGGCTATGGATCTGTTGATTTGTGCTGTAAAAGAAATAATTGATGTTTTAGGAGTTGGTTTTGATGGCTTGTCAAGGAAAATTGTTATCGGGGATTTTAGTGATGGGAATTTGTGGTTGTGTTTCATGTTGAGCGCTGTTTTTTAAGGATACGGAATTGTTTAGGGAAAGAAGAGCCACTGGCTTTCAGAAGTGCATTGTATGTTTATCTTTGGTCGTTAGCTGATCATTGTATATAGAAGATGGAGTCTTTAAAAAAAAAAAACTAGAGCTTGTGTTTTGTCTCAAGTTGTTGAGTCAGCAATTTGATTTGTGTATGAAGATTGGAAGGGACTTTGTTAGTTACTGCAAGATTTGGTTCGTGTTCCTGAGTTTCAAAGCAAAAAAGACCTACTAGATTTTGAACCCGAGCATGTTCAGGACTGAAGGATTTCAGATATTATTGAAGCTGAACTTCTGTAGGACATCTACTTGTCATTTTTGCTTTGAATCACTCCAGAAATGGAAAACCAGTTGAGTTTTTTGCTGTTGCATGTAATGTTTGGGAGCCAGAAGTGGTATCAAGTGTAGTATGCCAAGAAATTTATTTTTGGGTCACCGAGAGCGACTCTCACAATTGACATTGTTCAATTCATATGGTGTGAACACTGCCCATCTAATGAAACTTCTAAGTTGGATGTATACCAAGATGGGCTGTTATAGGTTGACTTCTAGAAACATGTAGAAAGCATTATGTTGAAGCCAATATTAACCTGGCCTTATTTTGTGACTGCTTTTCTTGGATGAAAAGTTGATAGCATAATGAATATCGAACCTGTAATCTTAAGATCGACTTTTTTATGCTTATTGCTGACAACCATGATATCATCTGTTATCATGTCAATATTAGTTGTCAGTCATCAACTCTCACAGTACATGTTAAAAAGGGAGTGATTCGGTCAGTGGATGTTCTGACTTTATGTGAACCTGTTTCTCCTTTTCTGAATGTAGGTCATACGAGGATAGTATTGCTTTTGAATGTAGGAGGCAATGAGTTGCAACTTGCCTGTCTCCTCATTCTCTTCCAACACTTGAGTCTGCAAAGCGTTTCCCATCTCAAAAAGCTAACACAGTCCCCAGAACACATACTATGAAAACTGAAATTCAGGCTCAGTACAGATCTCCTGTTACAGGTGTCTAGGTTTGGTATAGGCCCTATTGAAATGGTTGCAATTAGTAGCGATTCCAGCAGACAATCACCAAAGTCAAGCTTGATTGGCCTATAATGACAACACAAGGAAAGGAAAGTAACTAAATGTGGTTTCTGTATGCCTACAATTGGCAATCATGTTGCAATGCAAGAAAATAACTAAATACATCAGCTATAATGTTTCATTAACTATAAAGCGTGCCCATCATATCAGGCAAGACCATGCTAACCCAGATTCAAAAGCATCTTCTTCTTCCCCAATTTCTTCACAGTACTAATGCTTGCTTCTGCAATTGACTAGGTTACCATTTCTAGGTCACCATTTGTTGCTTTTTCATTAGATATGGCCTATGTGCTTTTATTTCTTTGAGAAATCTTCTTACAAGTTATTTATGGTGTAGATTATGATGAATGAAGTAGCTCTCTCCTCTGGATTTTTATCTCCAAGTGTCAAAATTTCATTCTTCCAAAGGACAGCAAGGCTTACTAGCCTCAAACCAAAGGCAAGAAAGAAAAATCAACCCCCTTTTCTTGTTATTGCATTTCTTTGCAAGTATTTTACAGAGTCTATCTTTCACTGAATCTTTTTTGTTTTGTGCGCAGGTAACAAGTGCTCTTTGTGTCAAATGCTCTCAAAAACAACTAAAACTGAATTCCAGAGCTGATGAGAATAGGTGATTTTCCTCTCAGTAATTTTTGAGAATCAACTTTGAGTGGTTTACTAAATTGGTTGTCCTCAATCATTAGACAAGAGAACACATACTATATTCTTTGTTTTACTTGTCACAAATGTTTTGCTTAGACATACTGGTGTAAAGCAGGAAGGTTGTAAAGAAATCAGGAAAGAAGGAGCACCACTTATGGCAGAAAAGAGATTCAGCTGGATCTGGGCGAAAGGCATTGAATCTTGTTAGAATTGTAAGTTTCTTCAAGCCTCTTATTTTGCTTAGCAGAGAACTGTGTTGAAGTTTATGGCAACCTTAAACATATATTCAGAACTTAGTAATAAAAAGTGCTTTATGAAAGTTAATAATAAAAAGTGCAATGTTCTCTGTCTGATATGTAATTTTCTTGTTTGGTTTGAAATGGCAGGTTTCTGAACTTCCTAACGAGAAAGAGGCTGTGTATGGAGCATTAGATAAATGGACAGCCTGGGAGACAGAGTTTCCATTGATTGCAGCTGCGAAAGCTTTAAAAATATTGCGGCAGAGGAGGCAATGGACGCGTGTAATTCAAGTATGCCATGTTCAAAATTTTGTTTTGATGTCAAAGTCATGCCTGAATATATACGAACCAATCTAATTGCATTATTTATAATTGAACATCACCATATGGCATCATCATATGGTGGAACTTAAAAGCTCTGCGTCTGGTCAAATCCTAACCTGATATCTCTGATGAGTTATTTTGAGTTCATATGTTGATGAACATTAGTTCAATTAAGGGAGTCTCTTGGAAGGATTAAACCATGTGCAATAAGAATTCTTTCTCACAGAACTGTTTTGTCGTATTGATCTGTAGGCTAAACTGTGAGAAGTTGACTGATCAAATAATGTGAAGCACTTTCAGTGCTAGTGGGTTTCTTTGTCTTCTGTGGTGTTTTCTTGTTCTCTCTTTCTTTACTTTCTTTCCTGATGGATCTGTCATGATGTTAATGAGTACAGTCTATTGTGATATTTCTAGCTTGTTTGTGTAAATAACTATTGTTGCTGGAGTGAATATTTTACAATTCTATTAGCCTGTAGTAAATCTATTTTGTACTCAGGTGGCAAAGTGGATGTTGAGCAAAGGTCAAGGAGCAACACTGGGAACATATGACACCCTTCTACTGGCATTTGATAAGGATGACAGGGTAGATGAGGCTAAATCATTATGGAACATGATTATATATGCACATAATCGCTCTATGTCGAAGCGCTTATTTTCAAGGATGATTTCTCTGTATGATCATCATAACATGCAAGATGAGATAATAGAGGTACTGGTAAACCGTTCCCCATCTTTTCTTTCAATAATGTGATTGGAACACGTGAAATCTGAATAATTCTGAATTTGAGAGTTATAGGTATGGCATTAAAGCTTGAATTTCTTTTTACGAGAAACAACTCAGGTGTTCGCTGACATGGAGGAGCTGCGTGTAAGACCAGATGAAGACACTGTTCAGAGAGTGGCACGTGCCTTCAAGAAATTAGGCCAAGAAGAGAAGCGGCAATTGGTTCTTGGAAGGTACCAGTGTAAATGGAAGTATATCCACTTCAATGGTGAAAGAGTTAGAGTGAAAAGAGATAGATGGAATGAAGAATGATTGACAACTTGCCCAATTGAAGTTGACTAATTGGCACCGGGTGCCGTCCATTGAAACATGATGTGCTGGCAGTAGCGGCATGCATGCAATCTAATGCTTACACATCTGTGTGAAGATAGGGTGTTGCAAATTGGAAACGACTACTGTGCTAGAAGTCCTGAATGTTGTGGCAAGGATTTCATCAACTCAATCCATCTTCATATGGCGGAATGCATGCTTACTGTGCATCTGCGGTCTGTTGGTTTACAGTGAGCTGCAATTAGCCTCCAAATGTGAAGTTTTGCGAACCTCTTCACGCATTGTTTCAGATCATTGGCGTGGAGATTGGCGCAAAAGTATATGGATTTTCTAATTCTCAAGTTTCGCCGATTCCTAGCGAAAGCTTGTTTATTTGTTGTAAGATGTGTTCGAGGAAGTCAAATAATTCCTTATGTATATCGATGATAGAGACCAGCACCTCTTTAAATTAGAAGGTTACAACCGAAGTCGGTTCAGTTTTACTTCTATACTTCTAATACCAGGTCTGGAGGCGTAGAAAAGATCTGCAGATGCCAAAACAGTCTTCATTCTGTAATAAAAAAAACTGGCGCATTGTGCTTCTAATGGCAGTAGAAATGGTTCAATAATAATTATTTTAAAAGTTAATACATGTTTCATGACTAAGACAAAAAAATAAAATCGTTATTTAACTTAACTTTCTATTATTATTCACAAAGTAATTACAACTAAATTATATTTTTGTTATTATGTTTCTAGAGTGGAGGAAAAATTGAATTTCGAACATTTTTAATGTAGAGCAAAAGAAAAACAAAGATAAAACTATAAGTTGAAATCATTTTAAATTATTGTAGTATTGAGAAAAAGATAGTGCTTAAGGGAAATTTGGATTTGGCTAGTGAGGAGAGAAATAAAAGAAAGAAAACAAGATAGGAAAAATCACTTCAAAACATCAAAAATCTAAATTATTAAAAAAGGAAAAATGTTGATTTTTAGGTCACCAAATTATTTCATTTTAAACCAAAATGTTCTAGATGGTATTAAAAGGCAAGAGAGGAAAATAAAAAAGAAACAAATAAAGAAAAAGAGGCATTAACCAAAAAAAAAATAAGTAACCTCATTCTAGAAAAAAAAACACCATAATTCTCTATCATTGGTTAGCTATTATGAAAGGCATTGGAAGCTTCCATAACACTTTCCTATAATGCTTGAACAGGTAAATCACAACCCGATTTTCATTTTTTTTTAAAAAGGATTTGTGGTAAAAAAGTGCAAAATGATACTTTATGTATTTTTTTATTTTAAAATGCTTGAATATAAATAAACAAAATGATATTTTAAGGCTTAGTTAAGTTTAATCTAGACATTGAGTGATTTTATAAGAAAAAAACACGCAATAAAATAAAATAAAATAGCTAAATATATGAAAAATACATGAATAAAAATCTAAAGTTCAGCTTACAGTTTATTTGTATTTAGTTTTGGTGTTGCATGCCTTTTACTATATATATATATATATCCTAATAAATATATTTATTTTGGTTAAGAAAAAAACAAATACTTGAAAGAAAAACAAAGATTGTGTTTTTTGGCTCACTTGTAACCTAGACTTATAATGATAATAGTTAGGTTTTTTTATTTTTATGTTGCATGCTTCCTCGGTTATTAATGAAAAATAAAATAAAATTATGACATAAGTTTTCACTTGCTTGGATTATACATGAATGAATAATATGACTTGAGGTCATGCTTTTATGTTTGTAGTGCCATTTTTGTTTTCATGATTATGTTAAAAATATACATTTCAAATTCCATGCATTTTGGCTAAATCTCTCGAAACAAAATGTGTGTATGTGTTTAGTTAGTGTGCATGCAAATCTATAATTACATTTTATTTTCATGTTCTCATTTCCAGAAAAAAAAATAAAAAAAAAATCATCACATTGCATGTTTTCATAGTGTTCATTTGGTCCATATTAAAAGGTCGTAGACCAACACTCTAAGTCTTTCAAAACTCATGTTTTTTTTTTCTAATTAAAAGAAAAAAACATCATGTCCAAAATGTTTTATTATTCATTTTTAGTATTTGAAGTAAATGGACTCAATATAAGCATTACATTGGATAATAAAAGGATCATCCCTTCCTTTTAATTTCAATTAAGCAGTTGGAAGAAAAAAAGGCCATTATAGTGACCTAGCAAATAAGCACATGATGATAGAGGAGGAATTGATTACTTTAAAAAAACCTCAAAAAATAGAAAACATGTCAATAAGGAGCCAATAATTTTTTTTCAAAGAAAAATTGGGACCATTGATAGCTATTTGCCACCACAATTATAACAAAGTAGAATGATAAAAGCATACAACAAAAAAGTCATGCTCATGGTGTTTAAAGAAGGAGATTTGGTGTTAGAAAAGTTTCACTAGCATTGAGAAGATTTACCTATACCTATAAATTCTACACTTATAAATTCTAAATAAACTATTATTTAGTATATATGTCAAATCTATATAGAATATTGATGACAATATGTATTAATTAATTACATAAACTAAATAAATAACAAAATATTGGTTTAACTCAAACTTATTCAAATATTTTTGTAGTACAACTAATTCATTATTAATTATTTATATAAATTCAAACTTTTATATATTTAATGAAAATTTCATCAAGATGAATTTGCTTACTTGAAATAGAGAATCCTTGATAAATTTGAATTAAAATAAAGATGCAAACAAACTGAGTGTTGGGATTGCCAGATTTGTATTGAGAGATTGATTTGTGATAAAATTAGAGAGAGGGTGTGTGCTGTTTGATTGATTAGTACTTAAAAGTGCATTTTTATCAAGGTTTTATATTATCATTTTGCACTTGAAGTATTAATAATTCCTTAACTAAAACATGTTTTATAATAATATATCTAATAATATAAGATATCTTTAATTTATGGTAAACATTTATTTTAAATGCAGGCCTATCACATAAATGAAAGGATTGATTGATGACTTTAAGAACTTAAATTGCAAGGCCAAAGAGATGACCAAAATTAGAAAAGAGATGTCGGTGCAATCAAAATCAAAACACTGTTCAGTAATTGGGTTATATCTAGAGCTATAGATCTCAGATTTAGGTCTACTTTATATGGATGGAAAGGTAAGATATAGGCCTACAACTTTCATATGGAGCCCAAAATCTAAAAAGACCATTTTTAAGTCCAAATTATAACAACAGTAAAGAAGTCCGAATCTATCCTCCAGCCCGAGTACTGTTCAATATTTTGGCCATATCTAGAGTTCTAGAAGTCCAAATGAGCTGAAATTTTTACACAAGAAAGCTGAGACAATTGCCTACAACTTTTATGTTTTCGAATGACTCCAATTTTGACATTATCTTGTTCACTCTTTAATACTTTGCTTGTTAAATAACTAATCTTGATTTATGTTGTATAACACTTGGTACAACAAATGCTTGACACTTTCATAGGTTATACTGTATGGTATAACCGACACCTAAGTTATGAAAGGAACTTGATTTGTTGTTAACATAAGTTATAATCATGAATGCTTGACGAGATTTACAAGTATTAGCATTAATTGAATAAGATGACTAATGTAATCATGTTAGCAATTTATAATCTGATTGAAACCTTCTTTATGTGTGGTTTCCAATTGAATAATAAGAGTTTATATTATACTTGTTTGACATACCATTAGTGGAACCTCTAACTTTGACATTTGTTATTATCATTGTTTAATCGTTACATTAATATTCCATCTCAAAGTACTCATTTTCTTCTTCTTCTTCTTCTCCTTCCTTTTCTTTATTATTATTATTACTACTACTACTACTACTACTACTATTATTACTATTGTTATTATTATTATTATTGTTATTACTATTATTATTGTTGTTGTATTATTGTTATTTGTAATTTGTACAATTAACCTTCTTATGGTTCGATCTCGGTCTTGCCGGGTTATTTATTACTTCGACACTCCTACACTTGAAAAAAAATATCAATTTTTTAATTGTGTTATTGATGCAGAGACAAATAAATGAAAAATAAAATAAAAAATGGAGTAAGAAGAGATGAGGGTTGCTTGTTGTGAGGTCATGAATTTAAGTAACAAATTTAAGTATATGAGAAATTCTAGTTATAAAAATAATATGTAATTATATTTTTAATTTTTTAAGTTTTTTTATTTCTCACTATAATTCTTTTTGTATGTACCAAAGGTATATTTAATTGGAAAAATTCACCATAATCTATAATAATTTTTTTTTTGTTCATGTATCTGTTTGTATTTGCTATATATATACAATGTTTCCCCCATCGTAACATGTTAGGAAATTGGAAATGAAAAGATAGCATTGCCTCTGTTTCCTTGTTTCGAGGGAAAAAAATATGAAGAAAATTAAGATACTTTACTTTGTTTTGGATACTAAAATTGGAAATAAAAAAAGAAAAGAAAAATAAATAAATCTTTGATTTTTCTTTTGAACACAAACAAGTTAACACTAGAATTGAGAAAAAATTCAAAGGAAATAAAAAAAAAATTGACAGAATTTTTCTTATAATATCCACTAAAAAACGTTTTTGTTTATTTTCCATCAATTTATAGAAATAAAGAAAACTTCACTTCACTTCCATCACTTTTTTGAGCCAAATAAAAAATAAATAAATTTAGTTTTCTTTTATATATATATATATATATATGTTTTTTCCGTTGCAATATAAATTGTAATAAGTACTTAGAAATAAACAACAGCATTAATAAAAATAAGATCTTGCATCTACATTTCTGATAACGCTCTCCAGGAGCAAATCACTATAATTAATTGTGGATGAAAGCAAAGGCCAAAGCATTAATTCCATGGAATAGCATTCTAACAACCCTAAAATTAAACAAAAAGTAAGGATATTATAATTCAGTTAAGATTAGAGCATTTTTTTAATGCAACCAACCAGATATCAAAAATTTTTCTTTGTATTTTTTGATATTAAGTTATTAATTTTTCTTCTATAATTTTTAATTATCAAATTTTTTATGTGTCTTATTATCCAAAACTTTCTCCTTTCATTACATCATTATTTCTCAATAATCAAATTCACACATATTTAAATAATTTAATATTTATATAGATACAATTCAATGATTTATTCTATAAATTAAAATTAAAGTACATTACACAATTCAAGGATTTACAAATATAGAACATCAACAAAATTATAATTGAAATAAGTACAATTAAAATTATACTATAAGAATTTTTTTTTGATAAATTATTAACATGTTAAATTCTAAATTTATATTAGATAACAAAATAATAAATTCATTCATTACAAAATGATACCCAATAAAATATAAAAAAACTAATTTACTATTTAGTCCAATATAAAGATGTACCTAAAAATTGATTTAATACAATAATTCAATTAGATAAATGAAATAAAATATCAATAAATTCTTTCTTACTTCTTTTTTTTTAAAAAAATTGCTCATAAAATCATTAAATTAATTCATTCATCTAGTATTATATTTCAATTAAATTTCTAAATAATCCTTAATTCTTGAACATTAACCAAAAATATAATTCTAAATATTACCTATTAATTCAAGCATTAATTTCACTAATAAGTGATTAATTTCTTGTCCATCCATTCAATAAACACTAATTCTATCAACCTGAAAAATTAATTTAACGATTCATCTATTTATGAAAATACTAATTCCATTAATCAGGAAATTAATTTCTTATCATGATATTAATTCCATTAAACTAGGGATTAATTCAGCGATTTGCTTATTTATTAAGGTACTAATTTCATTATCTAGAGAATTAATTTTTTATCATGCTAATTTACCATGGTACTAATCTTATTAATTCAGGAATTAGTTTAACGATTTATCTATTTACCAAGATACTAATTCTATTAATTAAAAAATTAATTCTTTATTAAGTCCATTCACCATGATACTAATTCCATTAATACAAATTAGTTTAGTGATTTACCCGTTCACAAAGATACTAATCTCATTAATTAGAGAATTATTTTTTTATCACGTCCATTCACTAAAGTATTAATTTCATTAGTCTAGAAATTAGTTTATCACATCACATATCTTATCAAGTAAACAATATAACAATTACTAATTTATTATCTATAATTAATCAACTAAAAATACAAATTGATGAATAATAAATTCAGACACCACATAATTACCCAATAACTAATCTTTAGCTGTAATTCTCTACTGCAGTGTTAGCTTGATATCCTTTCTTAAATTTACAAGTATATCATATTGTTTCTTTTCACATATATTCTTTCTCACTAAAACACCTTACTCAAGTTTATTCATTCATCTCAAAATTTAACTAATATTATTATTTTAGTTTTCATATTAACACAATTAATAAATAAAATTTTTTCATTTATCTTTTTATTTGCCAAAAAAATTAGATTTAAAGAGAAATATGAAAATCTCCTTCTTTCTTTTGTAAATTTTCTTCTTATTCTTCAAATTTCCACATTGCAACATTATTCATTTCATCATTCAAATCAAAAAATATATATTTCTTTAATTTTATTTTTTTTGCCTTAAATTTAAATTAAACAAAAACATAAAAATTTAATGTTTTATTCACTCTTTATCATTAATTTCATCCCACTCTTTAATATTAATTTCATCTCTTTTCTATATAATACCATCATCTTATTAAAATTCTTAAATTTTTTAGGAAAAAATCCTTTTATAGTAATTTTTATGATTTTCGAGTAAAATTTCCTTAATTCTGATACTTGTTTATGTCAAATGTTACTCGAGCTATTTTGAATTTTATTAAGTTACACACTATACTTTCAGTTTTGTATAATTTATTTTCATTAAAATTGTATTTGTATTTTTGTATTTATTTATTATTTTTTTAGTATTAATATTTTTATTTTTCTTTTAACATCCATACAAAATATTTTATTTTAAATTCTTAAATTTATCATCATTCTTGTAATCTAATTTATCACTTCTATTTTTTTATAATCTTGAATTTTATTATTATCAAAGATATTACTATTACCAGGGGTTTACAAATATATTTAAAATTGAAATCTTCCTCTGTCAGCTCTGAGCTTCCTATAATGCGCAAATAAAACAAGAACTGAAGAAAAATTGGAATGAGGGAGGAGACAGTACCCTACGCCAAAGATACTGCCATGGGGCTTCTTACATCATGGTGACCATTAGACCAAGTGTACCAGCCGAAGGCATACTCACCCTTGTTGTGACCATTTGACATGGAATCTTCGCTAGCTTTTATTGTTACGATGAAGCTTTTCTTTTGCCCTACATGATTAAAAAACAGAACACTCGGCGACGCTTTAACAGCGAATCCCAAAGGTGGCCTGGCACTAAAGAAGTAGACACTACTGCTAGCACCAACGTTTGTGACAGTCCTTGTAATGTTTAGAGTGCCATTGAGCTTAGGAAGTGACACTGATGGATAGTTGAAGTTGTATATTGACGGTGATACTGCTGGGCACTTGAATTTGGGGTAAACGTTTTCGACTCCATAGCTGCAAAGATAGAGTAGGTAATCCGTATAAGATGCATCATATACTAGACCAGGATCTGCTGCCTTTGCTGGACGGAAGTGCCCTGAACCAAATTGGAATGGAGTCGCAGCATTGCCAGATTGATCGGCTATGGGCTGACCCATGTTGTTCTTCATCCAGGCTGCATGTCAAACAATGGAGCATTTAAGTATCATTAGTACTGACATAGAGAATAATGATACCGAAGAAGGATCGATGTTTACCGGTGGTCATGAGGGCAGATCTTATAGCAGCACTACTCCATTCAGGGTGTATTGCTCTGAGAAGTGCTGCTGCAGCAGCTACATGAGGACAAGCCATAGAAGTGCCAGAAATAATGTTATACTTAACCAATCGCTTGTCTTCATACAACTTTGATGGGGCTGTTGCTCCACTCCATGCTGCCAATATGTTTACTCCTGGAGCTGTTATGTCCGGCTGACAAAAAAGTTTCTGTTATTGTCTTCGAAGACAATTAGCTATACTAGCAGATTCAGACTTACTAATTTTCCTCTGAGGAATTATTCTATTGGCCAAAACATATTCCTTTGGTAAGAAGTAGATATAAGAGAAAAGGAGAATGAGAAAAATAAGCAAATTAATCACCTTGAGAATGGAAGGATGCATCACATTTGGACCTCTACTGGTAAATGAAGCCATGACTGGTGCTGGTCTATAATGTAAAAATGTCCTTGCTAGCCCAATTCTAGCCATTGGATTCTTGGTGGAGCGGATGTAGTTGAGAATTTTCATGGCATCATTGTAGCCTACTGAAGTTGCTGGAAGAACATGCGCATCCACAGTTACATCATTCCCATTTGCTTGGCTATTTCCTAAGATGAAACCAAAACCTCCAGCCCTTTTCACCTCCATTCCTTTGGCAACTCTCATTCCAGATCCTCTCATGCACAGTACTATTTTTCCTCTGACCTTTCTAGGTGAAAGAGAATTGGGAAGGCATTGGCTGCATTAACACATAAGAAAGTATTGATTACATACTGTTACAGAGAATTGTTTTAGAAGTTCTTACTCTAAAATTTTCGAAAGCAGATGATTGCCAAAGAAGTTGTTGGGGTTCCGTTCCTAAAATCTTTCATAATAACTAAAAAAATACACAATCAAGAGAAGAGAAAGAGGAAAACTGGTGAAAGTTACAAGGAGATGAACCCCAGTATTCATGGAAATTTACAAATGGACACTTACTAGTATGCAACGCAACAACATATTGTCAGTGAATAATAAAGCAGGTAAAATGCATGCACGGGCTATAAAAATACTGTGTATACCAACAAAATAATAAGAGGGATCACTGCCAATTAGCAATATATTTTCTACAAATGACAGTATGTTTCTATTACGACCTTTTCTTCTTTTTTTGAAATTAGGCGTTCTTGTCATGCATTGAATTCTAGGATGTGAATGCATGCTCTGGAGTTAAAAAATATAGTATATAACTACAAAAAGACAATATAGGACTGTCGAGCAGCAGCATATTTTCAACAAATGATAGCATATCCCTATTATGGTGATTTTTCCGTCAAATTCCCTAGTTATCCATGAAATCACTACACCAGCCTGCTAACAATCACTTTCCTTCACAATATAGCATGAGTGATGATATACTATAAACCAAGACGTCTCCGTGAATTGTTTTGAGAGGAGAGAAACCTTGTTACGTTCTTGGGGACATTGGAGGCAACTGCGTCTGCTGCAAACACTAATGGGCAATCTTTGTCCAGCTTGTAAGGAGTAACAGTTTGTCCCTAAGGTCAAAATATGAAATTAAGAATAAATTAATTAATGATCCAAGTAAACCGGATATAAACAACCATAATCATCAAACAAATTCATTTTTTTTTCTTTACCTCGATTTTCATCCCATTTCCTAGCACAAGGGGTCCAAAAAATGCACGGTCCACGCCGCTAGCACCTACTGTGATAACCCAAGGACTTGGATTGGACAATGTAGATGGGGCAGGGCCTTCATTCCCTGCAGAACACGCCACCACAATGTTTTTTTTCAAGGCATGGAAGGCACCAATAGCAATACCATCTTCTTTGAGAGGAGTGGGTTCTCGGGTGCCAATGGAGATGCTCATAACATGGACTCCATCACCAATGGCATCATCAATAGCTGCAAGCATATCTTCCTCGAAACATGTGTTGCCTTCAGCCTTTTCTTGGTTCGGGATCGCCCAACACACCTTGTATATTGCCAGGTGAGCTAACGGAGCCCCACCCGTGGCAGTTCCACTAGCGAAGCCGCCCAAAGCTGCTGCATTTTTTACCCGGCTTCCAACAGCGGTGGACGCTGTATGAGTCCCATGGCCATCCCTGTCACGTGGTGACCTGGAGTCCTCTGTCATATTCAATGGTCCATAGTAGTTTTCAAAACCCTTGATGTAGTATCGAGCTCCAATAATTTTCCTGCAAAACGCCCAAGTTTGTATCATAGAGTTTTAAGGACAGAATCTAATTTGGGTTGCATAGTATGACTAGTTTGTTAAAGAAATTCAATTAGAGAGAATCATGAAGTTGTTTAACATGTTCATTATCTTACTAACTTAAGACCATGATTATGATTAGTTTCATTGCCAGATAATTCAGCAAAAATCAGTCAACTTATAAAATCCAATCTGTGAAGTTTAAATGTGTTGGTTTTTAGAAGCAGCAGTAATTCCCCGTTTTCATCTTACAAGGAAGTCGAAATAGGGGAAATCCTTTCTTCATTAATGGGGCACCATATTTGTGATCGGCCCTCAGTCTCATGCTCTAAATTTCCCATGTAAAAAGCTCAAGTATTGTCATATCCTCCTGTCAAGCCATTATTTTAAATCAAAAGACAAATTTTCCTTGTTTTCAGATTAATGTTCCTCAAAAAAAGCATGCCAAACAAAGCTCTGTAAGCCTCGCAACCAATGGTTAGGACAAATGAGACTGGTGCTGGCTAATGTATGCATAGATGTATTTATCATCCAAAAAGTTAGATTTTTTTTTTTTGGTTGTTGTTGTTGAAGGAGATCGTTATTAATTATAATACACAGATACGAGGTTAACTTTCAGAAAACTGTCGATTGACTATCTTCAGCTCCTTAACTTATCAGTTGTTCTTTCCTGCCGTAAGTCAATGGAGCTACCCTCTCACCCAAAGATTAAGAGTCGAGCTGGAGTTGGGCACTTTCCCACGGAACTTGGAAGGAGAGGTTGAGAGTCTATTCGTGATTCACTATCTCCACTTGTCAATTGATTTACTGTCACCCCTTGGATTCTTAAGCCTATCTCCTGTCCCTCTCCTGTTGTCACTCGTTCACACCAAGGCGAAAGGGGATTTGAACTTCGAGTGGGTTGGTGCTTAAATTACAGTTAGCAGAGCAGAACAAGGGATAGAGGTTGAAGAGCAGACGTCTTCTCACTTCGGAAAGCAGACAATAAATAATTGCATCGGGCAATGGCAAGATAAGGAGAGTTCACATGTTGGGAATTGTAAGAAGCCAAAAAAAGGAACCGCAGACCTGATTTTCTTTCTTCGTTTAAATGGAACAGACAAACTAGGATCGCTCCTTAACAGAGACAGCTATTAAATAACATTCATAGAAAGACATCTATGGTGTGTAGGGCTGGCCCATTTAGAAGCTGACTATGAAAATACCTTGTTTGGTTCTTAGGGAAAGTTGAGAATCTATCCATTGACAATAATATAGTTACAGGCATGGTATCCTCTTGTTAATTACAAGTACGTACTTGTTGAATTGTTGGCACACTACATTAATTTTGAAAAATCTACAATCAAGAGTTCATAGAAATCTGGCCAAGTACTATTTCTACGATTAAGGTAGTTTTTGTGTAACACATTTATCGAATTATGCAATTGTATTTACAATTTTCTTCAAGTTAGTACCATTAATTAATTGGAGTGTTTTGTATTTTTGTAATTTAATTTTGCAGGACTTGTAAGACTTGTTCCGTGAATAATATTCCACCACAACAAGCATCTGTGAATATATATCTCCATTGATTCCAACTAGTTATTGACCAATCAAATATGATGCTTTATTATCTTTTCTCCTTGTCCTATTAAAATCCTTCTTGGTGCAGAGTTTCAGTAGCTTTTGGAATTCTGTATCAGTCAAACTATGATAATTTATACTTGTAGCCATCTTTTGAAACATGCTCAAACACTTTTTATGCATGGAAATATGTGGCAATGGTGACATGACTATGGAGAAGAAGAAAAGAGAGTGGAGTCTAAGTAGGGATATTGCATTGGTACACGATAACAACATCATTACTTTCGTGATAAAATCATTATGCCTAACCAAATGCCATGAACAAAGGAAAAAAAAAGCACATTAAGAGCAAGAGGGTTCAAAATCAGAATCATGCCCCCCATAGAAATCAAGGGCATAAAAGTTAAACCAGGGTCACCGCTCACACATGGACATGTTTCACATCAAAAAGACACCAACGTCTTGGTCATAACCAGCTGTTAAGCTTATTCGCGTTCATGGCTTAAATTCTTCGAAACAGCATAAATAATCAAGCATGAAGATAGAGTTGAAGGGACTAGCACTGAGTAAAGGTATCAGAAGACTCACTTGTTACAGTGGGATGAGTTAAAATCAGGTCCATTTTGGCAGATTCCCTTCCATGATTTTGGGATGGGTCCCATCCCTTCATCCCTGAAACTTTGTGATTCTGGCCACACACCTGATTGGTAATATTATCACAAACCATTCTGACATTATCACATGGAATCATATTTCTCAGGACCAATCAGTTATCATAAGATGGATAAATGCATGATAACTAAACTACAAAATAATGGAGGAATCACATGAGCGAAGAGTTACCGACAACTAGAAATATACTAGAGAACAATATATGAAGTTGTTTTTATTGGCCAGAATTATTGTTACCACTATCTATGAGCCCAACTATGACTTGTTTTCCATATCCTGCTCTCTTTAGTAAGTCGCTGCCCTCGCCAAAGCCATGATTTACGTTATGTCCCTCTTCTTCCAAGCCTGCAAATCTCCATGATCTTGTTGTTTGCACTGAGTACTTCCTTGGGTTACTTTTAAAGACTGACACCACTTCTTTCAACTCTGCAATGTATAATTTAAGCTACGATCAGAAGGATTAATATATATATATACATGCAAGCAAAATCGTAAGATGATTTCTTATATATACCTGATAGCTTGGACGCTTCATCTGGGTTTAGCAATGCCGCGAAGCCATTGATGCTGTGCTTATAGCTGTAAAGAAGAGAGGCTTTAGCTTCTTCTTCAGTTTGTTTCACTCCATACAAATATGAGTGATGAAATTCTTCTATTTCATGCAATGCTTTGTCTCCTTTATGCTCTCCAAAGTATACTATGTAGACCTGTTATATTGCCATAAAAGCATACGATTTAACAGAACTTCTTTTCTTAAATAAAAAATAAAACATGAACATAAACAGATAAGAGAAAAGAAACCTGCTTCTCCTCGCATGAGGCCAAGAGAGGAAGAAGAAACAGAAAAAGGATGGAAAGTTTCTTCATTGTTGGTGACGTTTCTAGTATAGTATGAGATTTGGAAGATTGACTAGCCTAAATTTAAATGAGATACTAAGGATTCTTTCCATATCCAAGGCTCCCCTATTTTATAGAAGAGAGCAGGGATGATTTGATACAAATATGTATACTATTATTGTTAGCATTTTATACGGTAATTAATCCACTAATTCAAGCCTTCCTTGAAAGGAGGTCACAAATAGATATCCATGACCAATAAAAGAAAAGGGAATTTGTAACTTCATGTAATTATAAACTCAGTCCTTGTTCTTTACCAAACCTAATTAGTTAGTCCTCATATTCATATAAATTATATATTTAATATTTATGTTTTTAAATCCATTTATAACTTAATACTTTAATCAATTCACATTTTTTTCCAGGTAGATTCTTTTATTTTTCTTAAATAAAAAAATTATAAAAATTGAGGAATTTATGTTAGATCCCATGCTTTATTGCAAAGGATTGTTAAATATTTTTATTTAAATTAGTAGTCTCAGCAACTACAGTTATGTTCAACTTCAAGATTCTCATCTATGAAACTCATGTCCCCATTTTTCCCTATACTCATACGTGGGGCTGGGGGATTCTCATTTTACTTTATCACCTATGAAACTCATGTCCCCATTTTCCACTTTACTTGTACGCTACAGAATTCTACTTTATCTCTGTGAGAAAATTAGCAAATGGCATTAAAAATGGAACTAAAAATATTATATCAGTAATTTCCAATGAAAATTGTAATAAATTTTTTTCGTTAGTAATTGCAAACGTTTATATAGATGAAATATATTTCATGGGTAATTTCAGATAAAATACAAAAAATAAAAAAAATTAATAAAAGTTTCATCAACAATTCTGTTATGTTAGGATTTTTTGATGGAATATCTATTGATAAATTTAAATGAATTAAAATCTGATAATTCTCTCTTCTCTCTTTCTATTTCTTATTTTTCTTTATAAAAAACAATTAGTAGCTCTCCCCACATTTTCTCACAAATCTAGCCACCACCTTTACAAATTCCGCTGCCCAAAATTACTTACATCTATTAATAGTGTTAGCATTTCTCTCCTTGTTCAATTTCTTGTGTAGCTTCTCTGGACCAAGTAGGGAAATTTACCAATTTTTTGGTAACTCATTTATAGTTGAAGTGTTTTATATCTTTTTCCAAAAGAATATGTATTAATATATGGTTTTTGTGTTAGAGTTTATTTGAAATTTGAGAGAAATAGATTTTATTTGTCATTTGATGAAATTGAGTTCGATTTTAAAATTTAGGTGTTTTATAATTAAAGAAATAATGGGTACTAATTATAGTATATCAATTTTATTATCAAGTTGGAAATTTGAGGGAAACTATTTTTCTATGGAATTGATAATAATTAAAAGGTATTAATTCAACAAATAATATATAATTATTTTCGTGTCGATTATTTGTTAATAATTTTATTGTTTAGTTCATTTTTTGACACAAAATTAAATTTATGTAAAAATGATAATAAGCTATCGAATCATTCTTGGATATATTGAGATTCCTTTAAAGGGTTGTATAGGTCAGGTTATTTGCTAAAGAATATTAGTTAAGATGAAATTAGATTACTAAATGTGAAGCATAACAATAAAAAGTTTCACCATAAAGATGTTGTGACTCTGCATCTATTTAAAAAAAGAGTTTGTTAAGAAATACTTATGTTATTTTGCACGCGGAGAACCTTATTTTTTTTTACATAACCATGTTAGAAAGCATAGTTGATTAAGCTTATAGTTATAACAAGATATATAATTTTATAGTTGATAATAGTAATTCTTATTAAAGTATCATGATGGATGTAATGGAAATGAATTACAATTATTTAGGTAAAGGTTCACGTAATAATCCTTTAGATGAAGAACCAAATATATATACAACTAGATTTTTTTTAACTTTTAAAAGATTCTAATGAACCATTATAGGATTGGGAGGGGGGCTGTACAACTCATAGTAAATTACCGATTATTGTACAAGTGTTTGCTATCAAGTTAGATTATGAGTTAAGTGAGATAAATTATAATAGGATCATTGAATAAGATAAAAAAACATGTTACTTAAAGGGAATAGGCTAAAAGATAATTTTTATGTTTAGAAATCCATGATGAAATCTCTTGGCCTGAGATATCAAAAAATTGATATGTGTCCAAACTTTTGCATTGTGTACTTTAGTAAATATACAAATTTTACCAAGTGTAAAATCTTTCGGCATACTTAGTATAAACCTAATAGTGGTAGGGGAAGGAAACTTGTCATATATAAAAAATTGAGATACTTTCCAATCACTCATAAGCTACAAAATTTATTTATATCTTCAAATACTGTTGAACATATAACATGATATCATTCATATGATAAGATGGCTATAGTTATAGTGTATCTTTTTTTATGGTGAAACTTGGAAGTATCATTAGTTTTGTATAAAACTGATTAGTACTTAAAAGTGCATTTTTATCATGGTTTTATATCATCATTTTGCACTTGAAGTATCAATAACTCCTTAACTAAAATATGTTTTATAATAATGTATCTAATAATATAAGATACCTATAATTTATGGTAAATATCTATTTTTAATGCAGGTCTATCACATAAATGAAAGGATTGATTGATGACTTGAAGAACTTAAATTGCATGGATAAAGAGATGGTCAAACTTAGAGAAGAGATGTCGGTGCAATCCAAACCGGAACACTGTTCGGTAATTGGGTCATATCTGGAGCTACAAATCTCAGATTTAGGTCCAATTTATATGGATGGAAATGTAAGACATAGGCATACAACTTTCATATGGAGCCCAAGATCTAAAAAGGCCATTATCAAGTCCAAATTGTAGCAACAACAAAGAAGCCCGAATCTGTCTTCCAGCCCGAGCACTGTTCGGTATTTTGGCCATATCTGGAGTTCTAGAAGTCCAAATGAGTTGAATTTTTTACACAAGAAAGCTGAGACAATTTCCTACAACTTTCATGTTTGCACCTGGCTCCAGTTTTGACGTTATCAATGACGTTTTGGGCAGACAAGAGAAGATAAGGATTGTCACCAAGTCAAAAGTTGGCCACCCACTTATCAATTAGTCATCAAATCAATAGTTCTCAATTTTGGCCTATAAAAGGAGGCATTTGCCATGCATTTAGGCATCTTGGTGTTCAGATCAAGATCATGCTCTTCCTTTCTCTCTTTGTATTTTTTGTAATGTTTATGCTTTACTTTCATTAATATCAAGTTTATGCCTTTCATTTCCTTTCCTTTACTTAGTTAACTTTTATGTTCTTATTGTGTTTATCTATTTTTCTTTCTTTCATTATGACTAGCTAAGTTAATTATGTCAAGGTGAAAAGGTTACACTAATGGTGGAAGAATAAGTATAGTGTAAACTTAATATGGACTTTAATGTTTGATACTAACATGTTTTATATTTGTTATCTTGTTCACTCTTTAATACTTTGCTTGTTAAATGATTAATCTTGATTTATGTTGTACAACACTTGGTACAACAAATGCTTGGCACTTTCATAGCCCATAATGTATGGTATAACCGACACCTGAGCTATGAAAGGAACTTGATTTGTTGTTAACATAAGTTATAATCATGAATGCTTGACGAGATTTACAAGTATTAGCATTAATTGAATAAGATGACTAATGTAATCATGTTAACAATATATAATCTGATTGGAACCTCCTTTGTGTGTGGTTTCCAATTCAATAATAAGAGTTTATACTATACTTGTTTGATATACCATTAGTGGAACCTCTAACCTTGACATTTGTTATTATTATTGTTTAATCCTTACATTAATATTTCATCTCTAAGTTGTCATCATCATCATCATCTTCTTCTTCTTCTCTTTCTTTATTATTATTATTATTATTATTATTATTGTTATTATTATTATTATTATTATTAGTACTATTATTATTATTATTATTATTATTATTATTATTATTATTATTATTATTATTATTATTATTGTTGTTGTTGTTGTTGTTTATAATTGTTGTTTATAATTTGTACAATTAACCTCCCTGTGGTTCGACCCCGGTCTTGCCGGGTTATTTATTACTTCGACACTCCTGCACTTGGGAGAAGACATCAATCTTTTCGTCGTGTCAAGTTTTTGGCGCCGTTGCCGGGGAGGTAAGTTCTTGTATAAATTATAGTATTTATTTTATTTTCTCTTTTCACTTTTCTTGTATAAACTTTGTTTCTTTTCTTTTGTTTCTTTTTATTTTGTTTTCTTCCTCCTTCTTTTGCTTTCTTCTTCTTTTTTTTATTTTATTCCTACACGTGCATGAGAGTGTGGTCACGTACATCAAGTGGTAGACTTTGTAGGATATCCTCATCATTTTCAGAAAATATGGCCGAAGAAGATAATCAATCACTTCATAATGAAAATAATAAGAATAACCGTGCTAGAACACTTAGAGACCACATGAATCCCACAAGAACAAGTGCACCATCATGCATAGTTTTTCCTCTTGATGCATCTCATTTTAATTTTAAACCAGGTATTATTCAACTTTTACCTTCTTTTCATGGTTTAGAATTGGAAAATCCATACTTGCATTTAAGGGAATTTGAGGAGGTCTGCAACACATATAATAACTTAAATTGTAGCATGAACACCATCAGATTAAAGCTTTTTCCTTTTTCATTAAAAGATAAAGCTAAAACATGGCTACAAAATTTAAGACCAGGATCCATTCGTGCTTGGGATGAAATGCAACAACAGTTTTTAAAGAAGTTTTTCCCATCTCATAGAACAAACTCTTTCAAGAGACAAATCACCACTTTCACTCAAAAACCAGGAGAAACATTTTACAAATGTTGGGATAGGTATCGAGACTTGTTTAGTACTTGCCCTCATCATGGTTTTGAAACATGGAGATTGGTTTCAAATTTCTATGAAGGGTTAACACCTAAAGATAGGCAAATGGTTGAATTGATGTGCAATGGAACTTTTGAAGATAAAGACCCTGATGAAGCAATGGAGTACTTAGACTTGTTAGCTGAAAATGCTCAAAATTGGGACACTGCGGGTACTTATGAGGCATCGAGTAAAACTCAACCTCATACATCTAGTGGAGGTATGTACAACCTTAGGGAAGATCATGACCTTCAAGCCAAATTTGCATCTTTAGCTAGAAAAGTTGAGGCACTAGAATTAAAAAAGAGTGGTCAATTAAAATCTGTTGAAAACATTGTGTGTCAAATCTGTGAAACAAATGAACACTCAACCAATGATTGTCCAACCTTGCCTTCTTTTAAAGAATGTCTCCATGAACAAGCCCATGCTTTAAACAGTTTTCAAAGGCCCAACCACAACCCATACTCCCAAACATACAACCCTAGTTGGAGAAATCACCCAAATTTCAGTTGGAAGAGTGAGAACAACAATGCACAAACTTCACAACCACCATTTCAAGCACACCACAATTTTCAAAATTCTCATGGATATGCACCTCCTTATGCTCCACCTCCTAGAAGAAATCTTGAGGAAACATTGCATGCATTCATTGAAAAGCAAGAGACAATGAATACTCAACTTGTTCAAAATATGACAGATTTTAAAGATACTCTTGCTAAATTAACATCTGCTCTTAGTTTCCAAGAGAAAGGTAAGTTTCCATCTCAAACACAACAAAATCCCAAAGGGCAATACAATGCAAATGCAAGTAGTTCCGGAAGCCAACACATGGATCAAGTCAAATCAGTCACTACTCTGCGCAGTGGTAAGGTTATTGAAAAACCCTCTCTTGAACCTTATGAGAAAGATGATGAGTCAATCTCTGAGGGTAAGGAAGGGGACTGATTAGTACTTAAAAGTGCATTTTTATCATGGTTTTATATCATCATTTTGCACTTGAAGTATCAATAACTCCTTAACTAAAATATGTTTTATAATAATGTATCTAATAATATAAGATACCTATAATTTGTGGTAAATGTCTATTTTTAATGCAGGTCTATCACATAAATGAAAGGATTGATTGATGACTTGAAGAACTTAAATTGCATGGATAAAGAGATGGTCAAACTTAGAGAAGAGATGTCGGTGCAATCCAAACCGGAACACTGTTCGGTAATTGGGCCATATCTGGAGTTACAGATCTCAGATTTAGGTCCAATTTATATGGATGGAAAGGTAAGACATAGGCCTACAACTTTCATATGGAGCCCAAGATCTAAAAAGGCCATTATCAAGTCCAAATTGTAGCAACAATAAAGAAGCCCGAATCTGTCTTCCAGCCCGAGCACTGTTCGGTATTTTGGCCATATCTGGAGTTCTAGAAGTCCAAATGAGCTGAAATGTTTACACAAGAAAGCTGAGACAATTGCCTACAACTTTCATGTTTGCACCTGGCTCCAGTTTTGACGTTATCAATGACGTTTTGGGCAGACAAGAGAAGATAAGGATTGTCACCAAGTCAAAAGTTGGCCACCCACTTATCAATTAGTCATCAAATCAATAGTTCCCAATTTTGGCCTATAAAAGGAGGCATTTGCCATGCATTTAGGCATCTTGGTTTCCAGATCAAGATCATGCTCTTCCTTTCTCTCTTTGTATTTTTTGTAATGTTTATGCTTTACTTTCATTAATATCAAGTTTATGCCTTTCATTTCATTTCCTTTACTTAGTTAACTTTTATGTTCTTACTTTGTTTATTTGTTTTCCTTTCTTTCATTATGTCTAGCTAAGTTAATTATGTCAAGGTGAAAAGGTTACACTAATGGTGTAAGAATAAGTATAATGTAAACTTAATATGGACTTTAATGTTTGATACTAACATGTTTTATATTTGTTATCTTGTTCACTCTTTAATACTTTGCTTGTTAAATGACTAATCTTGATTTATGTTGTATAACACTTGGTACAACAAATGCTTGGCACTTTCATAGCCCATAATGTATGGTATAACCGACACCTGAGCTATGAAAGGAACTTGATTTGTTGTTAACATAAGTTATAATCATGAATGCTTGACGAGATTTACAAGTATTAGCATTAATTGAATAAGATGACTAATGTAATCATGTTAACAATATATAATCTGATTGGAACCTCCTTTGTGTGTGGTTTCCAATTCAATAATAAGAGTTTATACTATACTTGTTTGATATACCATTAGTGGAATCTCTAACCTTGACATTTGTTATTATTATTGCTTAATCCTTACATTAATATTTGATCTCCAAGTTCTCATCATCATCATCTTCTTCTTCTTCTCTTTCTTTATTATTATTATTATTATTATTATTATTATTATTATTACTATTATTATTATTATTATTATTATTATTATTATTATTATTATTATTATTATTATTATTATTGTTATTACTATTATTATTGTTATTGTTGTTATTCTTGTTGTTGTTGTTGTTGTTGTATTATTATTATTTATAATTTGTACAATTAACCTCCCTGTGGTTCGACCCCGGTCTTGCCGAGTTATTTATTACTTCGACACTCCTGCACTTGGGAGAAGACATCAATCTTTCAGTCGTGTCAGGGACGAATCTGAAAATTGCAAAGAAACGACTGATTCACCACCAGCACTTCCATTTCCTCAAGCCATGACCAAACAAAGGAAAGTCAGTCACAATTCTGAAATTTATGAAATTTTCAAACAGGTAAGGATCAATATACCTTTGCTGGATGCTATTAAACAAGTTCCTTCCTATGCTAAATTTTTGAAAGATCTATGCACTGTGAAGAGGAAATTGAATGTGAAAAAGAAAGCCTTTCTAGCCGAACAAGTAAGTGCTATTCTTCAAAACAATAATGCTTTGAAATATAAAGACCCTGGTTGTCCTACAATTTCTTGCTTTATTGGAGAGCATAAAATTGAAAGAGCCTTACTTGATCTTGGTGCTAGTGTGAATTTACTTCCATATTCAGTTTTTCAGAGTCTCAATCTAGGTGAGTTAAAACCAACTTCTATAACTCTTTTACTTGCCGATAGATCTATAAAAGTGCCTAGAGGAATAATTGAAGATGTGTTAGTACAAGTCGATAAATTCATTTATCCTGTGGATTTTATTGTCTTGGACACACAACCTGTTGAAGTATGTAATTCATTTCCTGTTATTTTAGGACGTCCATTTCTTGCAACTTCTAATGCATTGATTAATTGTAGGAATGGACTGATGAAGCTATCATTTGGAAACATGACATTGGAGATGAATATTTTCAACATTTGCAAGCAACCTAGAGATGATAATGATTTACAGGAAGTGGACTTTACTGAAAAATTAATTCATGATCAATTTCCAACCACTTCCAATGAAATTGAGATTGATGAATCTGATGATTTGGAAATGATTTATTTTCAGGAAGAATCAAAGACAAGTAATTGGAGGCCACAAATTGAGGAATTGCCACCACGACCAATTAAGTCCATACCTTCAAGTGTTCAACCACCAAAACCTGATTTGAAGCCGTTGCCATCCAATCTCAAATACTCATTTTTGGGAGAAAATGAAACTTTTCCGGTAATAATCTCTTCCAAACTTAATGCACATCAAGAAGGTAAGTTATTATAAACTCTGAAAATGCACAAAAAAGCATTAGGATGGACCATAGCTGATATAAAAGGAATTAGTCCTTTGATTTGTACACACAGAATTTATTTAGAGGAAAGTGCTAAACCCTCTAGAGAAATGCAACGAAGGCTAAATCCTAATATGAAAGAAGTAGTGAAAAATGAAGTCATTAAGCTTCTAGATAATGAAATCATTTATCCTATTTCTGACAGCAAATGGGTAAGTCCTACCCAAGTTGTACCTAAGAAGTCTGGAGTCACTGTGATAACAAATGAGAACAATGAGTTAATTCCCACTAGAACTGTTACTGGTTGACGCATGTGCATTGACTATAGGAAACTTAATTCAATGACTAGAAAAGATCATTTTCCTTTACCTTTCATGGATCAAATCCTAGAAAGAGTTGCAGGTCATGAATTTTATTATTTCCTAGATGGCTATTCGGGTTACAACCAAATTGAAATTGCATTGGAAGATCAAGAAAAGACTACTTTCACATGTCCATTTGGTACTTTTGCATATCGAAGGATGCCTTTTGGATTATGTAATGCACCAGCCACATTTCAAAGATGCATGCTTAGTATATTTAGCGATATGGTTGAACATTTTCTTGAGATTTTCATGGATGATTTTTCTGTTTTTGGTGATTCATTTGATGATTGTTTGACTAATTTAGGAAAGGTTTTAACCAGGTGTGAAGAGAAGAATCTTGTGCTGAATTGGGAAAAATGTCATTTTATGGTAACAAATGGCATTGTACTTGGTCACATTGTTTCATCAAAAGGAATTGAGGTTGACAAATCTAAAATTGAGTTAATTGCAAACTTGCCAACACCAAAATCTCTTAAAGATGTTAGATCATTCCTGGGACATGCTGGTTTTTATAGAAGGTTCATCAAAGATTTTAGTGTAATATCTAAGCCTTTAAGTAACCTTCTAACAAAGGATACTATTTTTGAATGGACTGAACATTGTGAAGAAGCCTTTGTTAAACTTAAAAACTTGCTTACTTGTGCTCCTATCATTCAACCTCCCGATTGGTCCTTACCTTTTGAAATAATGTGTGATGCTAGTGATTATGCCGTAGGTGCTGTTTTGGGACAAAGAAAAGATAAGAAACCTTATGTAATTTACTATGCAAGTAAAACTTTAAATAGTGCTCAAATGAATTATACCACCACTGAAAAAGAATTACTTGCAGTAGTATTTGCATGTGAAAAATTCAGATCTTATCTTGTTGGCTCACTGATTAGTACTTAAAAGTGCATTTTTATCATGGTTTTATATCATCATTTTGCACTTGAAGTATCAATAACTCCTTAACTAAAATATGTTTTATAATAATGTATCTAATAATATAAGATACCTATAATTTGTGTTAAATGTCTATTTTTAATGCAGGCCTATCAAATAAATGAAAGGATTGATTGATGACTTGAAGAACTTAAATTGCAAGGATAAAGAGATGGTCAAACTTAGAGAAAAGATGTCGGTGCAATCCAAACCGGAACACTGTTCGGTAATTGGGCCATATCTGGAGCTACAGATCTCAGATTTAGGTCAAATTTATATGGATGGAAAGGTAAGACATAGGCCTACAACTTTCATATGGAGACCAAGATCTAAAAAGGCCATAATCAAGTCCAAATTGTAGCAACAACAAAGAAGCCCGAATCTGTCTTCCAGCCCGAGCACTGTTCGGTATTTTGGCCATATCTGGAGTTCTAGAAGTCCAAATGAGCTGCATTTGTTACACAAGAAAGCTGAGATAATTGCCTACAACTTTCATGTTTGCACCTGGCTCCAGTTTTGACGTTATCAATGACGTTTTAGGCAGACAAGAGAAGATAAGGATTGTCACCAAGTCAAAAGTTGGCCACCCACTTATCAATTAGTCATCAAATCAATAGTTCCCAATTTTGGCCTATAAAAGGAGGCATTTGCCATGCATTTAGCCATCTTGGTTTCCAGATCAAGATCATGCTCTTCCTTTCTCTCTTTGTATTTTTTATGCTTTGTTTTCATTAATATTAAGTTTATGCCTTTCATTTCCTTTCCTTTACTTAGTTAACTTTTATGTTCTTATTTTGTTTATCTATTTTTATTTCTTTCATTATGTCTAGTTAAGTTAATTATGTCAAGGTGAAAAGGTTACACTAATGGTGTAAGAATAAGTATAATGTAAACTTAATATGGACTTTAATGTTTGATACTAACATGTTTTATATTTGTTATCTTGTTCACTCTTTAATACTTTGCTTGTTAAATGACTAATCTTGATTTATGTTGTATAACACTTGGTACAACAAATGCTTGGCACTTTCATAGCCCATAATGTATGGTATAACCGACACCTAAGCTATGAAAGGAACTTGATTTGTTGTTAACATAAGTTATAATCATGAATGCTTGACGAGATTTACAAGTATTAGCATTAATCGAATAAGATGACTAATGTAATCATGTTAACAATCTATAATTTGATTGGAACCTCCTTTGTGTGTGGTTTCCAATTCAATAACAAAAGTTTATACTATACTTGTTTGATATACCATTAGTGGAACCTCTAACCTTGACATTTGTTATTATTATTGTTTAATCCTTACATTAATTTTCCATCTCCAAGTTCTCATCATCTTCTTCTTCTTCTCTTTCTTTATTATTATTATTATTATTATTATTATTATTATTATTATTATTATTATTATTATTACTACTACTACTATTACTACTACTACTACTATTATTATTATTATTATTATTATTATTATTATTACTATTGTTGTTGTTGTTATTGTTGTTTTATAATTATTGTTTATAATTTACACAATTAACCTCCCTGTGGTTCGACCCCGGTCTTGCCGGGTTATTTATTACTTCGACACTCCTGCACTTGGGAGAAGACATCAACCTTTTAGTCGTGTCAAGTTTTTGGCGCCGTTGCCGGGGAGGTAAGTTCTTGTATACATTATAATATTTATTTTATTTTCTCTTTTCACTTTTTTTGTATATAACTTTGTTTCTTTTCTCTTGTTTCTTCTTCTTTTATTTTCTTCTTCCTTTTATTTTATTCCTACACGTGCATGAGAGTGTGGTCACGTACATCAAGTGGTAGACTTTGTAGGATATCCTCATCATTTTCAGAAAATATGGCCGAAGAAGATAATCAATCACTTCAAAATGAGAATAATGAGAATAACCATGCTAGAACACTTAGAGACCACATGAATCCCACAAGAACAAGTGCACCATCATGCATAGTTTTTCCTCCTGATGCATCTCATTTTAATTTTAAACCAGGTATTATTCAACTTTTACCTTCATTTCGTGGCTTGGAATTGGAAAATCCATACTTGCATTTAAGGGAATTTGAGGAGGTCTGCAACACATATAATAACTTAAATTGTAGCATGAACACCATCAGATTAAAGCTTTTTCCTTTTTCATTAAAAGATAAAGCTAAAACATGGCTACAAAATTTAAGACTAGGATCCATTCGTGTTTGGGATGAAATGCAACAACAATTTTTAAAGAAGTTTTTCCCATCTCATAGAACAAACTCTTTCAAAAGACAAATCACCACTTTCACTCAAAAACCAGGAGAAACATTTTACAAATGTTGGGATAGGTATCGAGATTTGCTTAGTACTTGCCCTCATCATGGTTTTGAAACATGGAGATTGGTTTCACATTTCTATGAAGGGTTAACACCTAAAGATAGGCAAATGGTTGAATTGATGTGCAATGGAACTTTTGAAGATAAAGACCCTGATGAAGCAATGGAGTACTTAGACTTGTTAGCTGAAAATGCTCAAAATTGGGACACCGCGGGTACTTATGAGGCACCGAGTAAAACTCAACCTCATACATCTAGTGGAGGTATGTACAACCTTAGGGAAGATCATGACCTCCAAGCCAAATTTGCATCTTTAGCTAGAAAAGTCGAGGCACTAGAATTGAAAAAGAGTGGTCAATTAAAATCTGTTGAAAACATTGTGTGTCAAATTTGTGAAACAAATGAACACTTAACCAACGATTGTCCAACCTTGCCTTCTTTTAAGGAATCTCTCCATGAACAAGCCCATGCTTTAAACAGTTTCCAAAGGGCCAACCACAACCCATACTCCCAAACATACAACTCTGGTTGGAGAAATCACCCAAATTTTAATTGGAAGAGTGAGAACAACAATGCACAAACTTCACAACCACCGTTTCAAGCACACCACAATTTCCAAAATTCTTATGGATATGCACCTCCTTATGCTCCACCTCCTAGAAGAAATCTTGAGGAAACATTGCATGCATTCATTGAAAAGCAAGAGATAATTAATGCTCAACTTGTTCAAAACATGACAAATTTTAAAGATACTCTTGCTAAATTAACATCTGCTCTTAGTTTCCAAGAGAAAGGTAAGTTTCCATCTCAAACACAACAAAATCCCAAGGGGCAATACAATGCAAATGCAAGTAGTTCCGGAAGCCAACACATGGATCAAGTCAAATCAATCACTACTCTGCGCAGTGGTAAGGTTATTGAAAAACCCTCTCTTGAACCTTATGAGAAAGATGATGAGCCAATCTCTGAGGGTAAGGAAGGGGATGAATCTGAAAATTGCAAAGAAACGACTGATTCACCGCCAGCACTTCCATTTCCTCAAGCCATGACCAAACAAAGGAAAGCCAATCACAATTCTGAAATTTATGAAATTTTCAAACAGGTAAGGATCAATATACCTTTGCTGGATGCAATTAAACAGGTTCCTTCCTATGCTAAATTTTTGAAAGATCTATGCACTGTGAAGAGGAAACTGAATGTGAAAAAGAAAGCCTTTCTAGCCGAACAAGTAAGTGCTATTCTTCAAAACAATAATGCTTTGAAATATAAAGACCCTGGTTGTCCCATAATTTCTTGCTTTATTGGAGAGCATAAAATTGAAAGAGCCTTACTTGATCTTGGTGCTAGTGTGAATTTACTTCCATATTCAGTTTTTCAGAGTCTCTATCTAGGTGAGTTAAAACCAACTTCTATAACTCTTTTACTTGCCGATAGATCTATAAAAGTGCCTAGAGGAATAATTGAAGATGTGTTAGTACAAGTCGATAAATTCATTTATCCTGTGGATTTTATTGTCTTGGACACAGAACCTGTTGAAGTATGTAATTCATTTCCTGTTATTTTAGGACGTCCATTTCTTGCAACTTCTAATGCATTGATTAATTGTAGGAATGGACTGATGAAGCTATCATTTGGAAACATGACATTGGAGATGAATATTTTCAACATTTGCAAGCAACCTGGAGATGATAATGATTTACAAGAAGTAGATCATATTGATGAATTAGTTTATGATCAACTTGAATCTACTTTAAGTAAAAATGAATTAGATGAAACTAAAGATTTGCAAATGATTTATTCTGAGGAAGAAATCATGGATGAAACAAGCACCGAAAATGTTGATGCGAATCTTTTGTCAACAGTGACAACAGATTTGACATCTGACATCACACCAATGGAGGATTACTTTCCTAACGAATCCTTACTTTCTCTTAATCCAATGCCTTGGTATAATAAAAATATCAATTTTCTTGCCTTAGAAGATTTGCCAGCTGATTGGAGTACCCAAGACAAAGAAAAGTTTTTGAACGAAGTGAAGAGCTTTTATTGTGATGACCCTACCTTATTCAAATATTGTCCTGATCAAATATTTCAAAGATTCATTCCCGACAATGAGGTAAGTAGTGTCATTAAACTTTGTCATTCTGAAACATGTGGAAGTTGTTTCTCGTCAAAAAAGACAACTACAAAAATCTTTCAAAATGGATTTTATTGGCCCACCATGTTCAAGGACACGCATGCATTCTGCAAAACTTGTGAAAATTGTCAAAAGATTGATACAGGTCAAAAAGTTTTGTTTTATAATTCTCAACTCTATGCATTCCCTAGAGAGCTAAGACCAAGATGGAGCAATCCTTATGGGGCCTGTGATATTGAGAATTCAATGAATGACAATGATTTTAATGAAAATGGACATCGTTTGAAAGCTTACTTTGATAATTTTCCTAGTGAAAATGAATCAACTGGTTGGACTAATCTTGTAGATAAAGGTTAATTTTTTTTCTCACATTATTTTTGTGTTTCTTTTTGAGTGATTTTTATTAGTTTTTCTCACCCCGGTCAAATGGCGGATAACGGTACTCCGTGACTTAAGTCGGTTCTTTCAGTTTCCCACAATTACTGATATCTGTGTATATATCTATGCAATTCTTTGAATCTCTCTTCCAATTCTCATTTGAAAATGGACACTAATCTTGAAAAATTGAAAAAGTATTTTCCCGCTCTGCCTCAGAATGCGATTACAAAAATTTACCGTGCTAGATGTGCAAGATTGAGATTGTTAATGAATCATGGAATTCCTGAAGATATTCGCTGGTTGATTGAAGCAAAGGTCCGATTATCAGGTGAGTCCTCTAACTTCTTCATTTCACACATGCCTGGAACAGGTAAAAGCACTTTTGCAAAGAAGCGTCGTGCAAAACGACTGGATGTCTGTCATCATTGTGCTAGATGGACTTGTAATACACAATGTCGTTCTTTAGGAATGGTATCTATAAACCGTGAAGATAAAATACAATTCATTAAGGATGGCCTGAGTAAGGAGTCTTTAGATAATCTTCTATTGACTCTTGAGACGCATCCTAGTGGAGATGTGCATCGTGCAATTCATGATTTATGGCCACTATTTCATAAAGAACATGATCGACTTAGTCTTGGGAATCTGACTAAAAAAGACCCTGTTTGCCAGTTTTTAAGAAAACTGGATGGGAAGCCTATCCCCGACCCATAGAGGGCGTTTAAGCCGTTCTTGGACGTAAAACCAAGGGAAGATGTGAGCCACAATCACAACTACCTGTACATACACATGCTTTTTTAAAAGTAAATAAATAAATAAATAAAAAGAGAGAGAGAGAGTGTGAGACTCCAGCTGGCCTATATATAGGTGTTATGATTGCCTTTCTAATTTCTCATCTATAAAACCCTCTCTTCCTTCCTTTCATTTCTACTCAACCCATACATTCAACAAATACAGAAGTTTGTAGAAATGGCAAGTTCCTCAAGTCATCAAATAAGAAATATTTGTGTTTTCGGTGGATCTAGTCCTGGGAAAGAAAAAGAGTTTTTAGAATCAGCAAATCATCTTGGTCAGGTGCTAGCTGAGAGAAAGATTCATTTAGTGTATGGGGGAGGCAGTCTTGGGTTAATGGGAGGTGTGTCAATAGCTGTATTTTTAGGAGGTAGTCAAGTTTTAGGAATCGTCCCTGAAGCTTTGGCACAAGGGGACATCATTGGAAAAACAATTGGAGAGGAACTTCAGGTCTCTACAATGTCGGCTCGAATGAATGCAATGTTTAACCATGTTGATGCTTTCATTGCTTTACCAGGTGGTCTAGGCACATTGGAAGAGATCTTTCATATTTCCTCTTGGGCTCAATTGCACATTCACCATAAACCCATAGGTTTGTTAAATGTTAATGGTTATTATGATAAGTTGTTGTCTTTTCTTGATCATGCTGTGGAACAGGAATTTTTAACATCTTTTGCACGACAAATCATAATCTCTGCTTCTACTGCTGAACAATTGATTGACCAACTACAATCTTTCATTCCTGTGATTGATCCTTCCATGAGTCGCATAAATTGGTCATCTAAGGAAATCCGTAAAAAGCTTAGATTGGATTTGAGCCTTCATTTGTGAATTTTTGTGTCTTTTGGTTTTATTATGTTTTGTTATTTCTTATTTTTGTTTCAGTGTGTTTCAGGTTTTGTCAGTGTTCGTTATTTCAGGTGATATCTTTTATACTCTATCTTTCTACCTTAGAACATTGAGGACAATGTCTCGTTTTGGTTGGGGGGAGAGGGTAGTAGTTGAAAAAAAAAATTGTTTTTCATTTCACAAAGCATGTGCATAATTGTTGTTACTAGGATGGCAGAGTAAAGGAGTTCTTTTGTTAAAGTGACTCTTGAGACGCATCTTAGTAACCATTCTTAACAAGGTCTATTATAATACTTCCTGAAATATTCAGGTTTACAAACTCTCGTATTGTTACCACTTAATTCTGCTCATATACTTATTTAACATGTATTTTTAAACCTTAATTTACACGCACACACTTTAACATATGATTGTGGGTTGCATATTGGATTATTACATTATTTATGTTCTTTTGTTAAAGGTAACAACTAAGGGAAAGGGATTGTATATAATTAAAAAAAAACATGAAAAAAAAAGAAAAAAAAAATAAAAAATGATGATAATAAAAATGTAGATAAGTTTGATTTCGTAGCCTCCCTAACCTAAGCAATTAAGCCCGAAGGGGTGTTTTAACACCTAATACCCTAAAGTCAACTGACTTGGGAGCTATTGGCCCAACGCTTATTACATGGGTTGAGGAGAAAAGCTTAAGGCAATCAAACATTGCACTATCTAAGACCAACTGGTCTGGGAGTCATTAGCTGAAAGCTCGTTACATGGGTTAAAGATGCATGATGTTTTTAAAGTATATGTATATAGAGTTAAAAAAAAAAAAGACAAAAATAGTAATCCCAACCCAAGGAAGTTAACCTTAAACATTAGAACAAAAATTTTGTTTTCTTCCAAGAAAAGCCCCATAATTATGTGTTGATACATTGAGCACAAAAGAAAGGTTTATTAATATCTTGTTAAGTGGTATTGAGCAGATATATAAATTTAATGAGAGTTTGTTTATCTGGATAGATTAATGGAAGTTAAATGATGAATACCTTGCTTTGTGAAATTTGCAAATTGTTTTAACGCTTTAATTACTAGGGACTAGTAATAAGCTGGTTGAGGGGTGTGATTAGTACTTAAAAGTGCATTTTTATCATGGTTTTATATCATCATTTTGCACTTGAAGTATCAATAACTCCTTAACTAAAATATGTTTTATAATAATGTATCTAATAATATAAGATACCTATAATTTGTGTTAAATGTCTATTTTTAATGCAGGCCTATCAAATAAATGAAAGGATTGATTGATGACTTGAAGAACTTAAATTGCAAGGATAAAGAGATGGTCAAACTTAGAGAAAAGATGTCGGTGCAATCCAAACCGGAACACTGTTCGGTAATTGGGCCATATCTGGAGCTACAGATCTCAGATTTAGGTCAAATTTATATGGATGGAAAGGTAAGACATAGGCCTACAACTTTCATATGGAGCCCAAGATCTAAAAAGGCCATTATCAAGTCCAAATTGTAGCAACAACAAAGAAGCCCGAATCTGTCTTCCAGCCCGAGCACTGTTCGGTATTTTGGCCATATCTGGAGTTCTAGAAGTCCAAATGAGCTGAATTTGTTACACAAGAAAGCTGAGATAATTGCCTACAACTTTCATGTTTGCACCTGGCTCCAGTTTTGACGTTATCAATGACGTTTTAGGCAGACAAGAGAAGATAAGGATTGTCACCAAGTCAAAAGTTGGCCACCCACTTATCAATTAGTCATCAAATCAATAGTTCCCAATTTTGGCCTATAAAAGGAGGCATTTGCCATGCATTTAGCCATCTTGGTTTCCAGATCAAGATCATGCTCTTCCTTTCTCTCTTTGTATTTTTTAAGCTTTGTTTTCATTAATATTAAGTTTATGCCTTTCATTTCCTTTCCTTTACTTAGTTAACTTTTATGTTCTTATTTTGTTTATCTATTTTTATTTCTTTCATTATGTCTAGTTAAGTTAATTATGTCAAGGTGAAAAGGTTACACTAATGGTGTAAGAATAAGTATAATGTAAACTTAATATGGACTTTAATGTTTGATACTAACATGTTTTATATTTGTTATCTTGTTCACTCTTTAATACTTTGCTTGTTAAATGACTAATCTTGATTTATGTTGTATAACACTTGGTACAACAAATGCTTGGCACTTTCATAGCCCATAATGTATGGTATAACCGACACCTGAGCTATGAAAGGAACTTGATTTGTTGTTAACATAAGTTATAATCATGAATGCTTGACGAGATTTACAAGTATTAGCATTAATCGAATAAGATGACTAATGTAATCATGTTAACAATCTATAATTTGATTGGAACCTCCTTTGTGTGTGGTTTCCAATTCAATAACAAGAGTTTATACTATACTTGTTTGATATACCATTAGTGGAACCTCTAACCTTGACATTTGTTATTATTATTGTTTAATCCTTACATTAATTTTCCATCTCCAAGTTCTCATCATCTTCTTCTTCTTCTCTTTCTTTATTATTATTATTATTATTATTATTATTATTATTATTATTATTACTACTACTACTATTACTACTACTACTACTACTATTATTATTATTATTATTATTATTATTACTATTGTTGTTGTTGTTATTGTTGTTTTATAATTATTGTTTATAATTTACACAATTAACCTCCTTGTGGTTCGACCCCGGTCTTGCCGGGTTATTTATTACTTCGACACTCCTGCACTTGGGAGAAGACATCAACCTTTTAGTCGTGTCACTCACCTGTTGTTGTTTTTAGTGATCATGCAGCATTGAAATATCTTCTTTCTAAGAAAGATTCCAAGGCTAGATTGGTGCGGTGGATTTTATTGCTTCAAGAATTTGATATCACAATCAAAGATAAGAAAGGCAGCGAAAATGTTGTCGCAGATCACTTGTCAAGATTGACAACAGATTCGAAAACTGACATCACACCAATCGATGACTACTTTCCTGATGAATCTTTACTTTCTGTCTCTACAATGCCTTGGTTTGCTAATATTGTCAATTTTCTTGTTTCAGGACAATTGCCAGCTCATTGGAATACCCAAGATAAAAGAAAGTTTTTGAACGAAGTGAAGAACTTTTATTGGGATGATCCTTATTTATTCAAATATTGTCCTGATCAAATATTTCGAAGATGCATTCCTGACAATGAGGTAAGTAGTGTCATTAAATTGTCATTCTGAGGCATGTGGGGGCCATTTTTCATCAAGAAAGACAACTGCAAAAATCTTACAAAGTGGATTTTACTGGCCCACCATGTTCAAAGACTCACATGCATTCTGCAAGTCTTGTGAAAATTGTCAAAAGTTGGGATCTATTTCAAAATGTCACATGATGCCTTTAAACCCTATTATTGTCATTGAGATCTTTGATTGTTGGGGTATAGATTTCATGGGCCCATTCCCTCCATCATTTGGTTTCTTATACATATTAGTCGCAGTAGATTATGTTTCAAAATGGATAGAGGCAATTCCAAGTCGAAACAATGATCACAAAACAGTGATAAAGTTTTTGAAAGAAAATATTTTGAGTCGATTTGGAGTCCCTCGAGCCATAATAAGTGATGGTGGAACACATTTCTGCAACAAGCCATTTGAGTCTTTAATGAAGAAATATGGAATCACACACAAAGTTGCCACCCCTTATCACCCTCAAACAAGTGGACAAGTAGAGCTTGCTAATAGGGAGATCAAACATATTTTGGAGAAAACAGTGAACCCTAATAGGAAAGACTGGTCTTTAAGACTTAATGATGCACTTTGGGCTTATCGAACTGCTTATAAAACATCATTAGGTATGTCACCGTATAGACTAGTCTATGGAAAACCTTGTCACTTGCCTGTGGAACTTGAACATAAAGCTTATTGGGCTATTAAAGCTTTCAATTCAAATCTGGATGATGCTAGTCAACTGCGAAAATTACAAATAAATGAGCTTGAGGAAATAAGAAATTATGTATATGAAAATTCAAGAATTCATAAAGCAAGAATTAAAGAGTTTCATGACAAGAAAATACAGAGAAAAACCTTCAATGTTGGTCAAAAAGTCTTGCTTTATAATTCTCGACTGCATTTATTTCCTGGAAAATTAAGATCAAGATGGAGTGGTCCTTTTATTGTGAAACATGTGTATCCATATGGGGCTTATGACATCGAGAATCCAAAGAATGGCAATGTTTTCAAGGTAAATGGACATCGTCTGAAAGTTTACTTTGACAATTTTTCAGTTGAACATAACTCTATTGAATTGGGTGATCCTGTATATAAAGATTGATTTTATTTTATTTTATTTTATTTTATTTTTGTTTCTTATATAAATATTGATTTTATTTTATTTTATTTTTGTTTCTTTTTGAGTGATTTTTGCAAGTTTCTTCACCCCAGTCAAATGGTGGATAACGGTACTCCGTGACTTAAGTCGGTTCTTTCAGTTTCCCACAATTACTGATATCTGTGTATATATCTGTGCAATTCTTTGAATCTCTCTTCCAATTCTCATTTGAAAATGGACACTAATCTTGAAAAATTGAAAAAGTATTTTCCCGCTCTGCCTCAGAATGCGATTACAAAAATTTACCGTGCTAGATGTGCAAGATTGAGATTATTAATGAATCATGGAATTCCTGAAGATATTTGCTGGTTGATTGAAGCAAAGGTCCGATTTTCAGGTGAGTCCTCTAACTTCATTTCACACATGCCTAGAACAGGTAAAAGCACTTTTGCAAAGAAGCGTCGTGCAAAACGACTGGATGTCTGTCATCGATGTGCTAGATGGACTTGTAATACACAATGTCGTTCTTTAGGAATGGTATCTATAAACCGTGAAGATAAAATACAATTCATTAAGGATGGCTTGAGTAAGGAGTCTTTAGATAATCTTCTATTGACTCTTGAGACGCATCCTAGTGGAGATGTGCATCGTGCAATTCATGATTTATGGCCACTATTTCATAAAGAACATGATCGACTTAGTCTTGGGAATCTGACTAAAAAAGACCCTGTTTGCCAGTTTTTAAGAAAACTGGATGGGAAGCCTATCCCCGACCCATAGAGGGCGTTTAAGCCGTTCTTGGACGTAAAACCAAGGGAAGATGTGAGCCACAATCACAACTACCTGTACATACACATGTTTTTTTTCAAAAGTAAATAAATAAATAAATAAAAAGAGAGAGAGAGTGTGTGAGACTCTAGCTGGCCTACATATAGATGTTATGATTGCCTTTCTACTTTCTCATCTATAAAACCCTATTTTCCTTCCTTTCATTTCTACTCAACCCATACATTTAACAAATACAGAAGTGTGTAGAAATGGCAAGTTCCTCAAGTCATCAAATAAGAAATATTTGTGTTTTCGGTGGATCTAGTCCTGGGAAAGAAAAAGAGTTTTTAGAATCAGCAAATCATCTTGGTCAGGTGCTAGCTGAGAGAAAGATTCATTTAGTGTATGGGGGAGGCAGTCTTGGGTTAATGGGAGGTGTGTCAATAGCTGTATTTTTAGGAGGTAGTCAAGTTTTAGGAATCGTCCCTGAAGCTTTGGCACAAGAGGACATCATTGGAAAAACAATTGGAGAGGAACTTCAGGTCTCTACAATGTCGGCTCGAATGAATGCAATGTTTAACCATGTTGATGCTTTCATTGCTTTACCAGGTGGTCTAGGCACATTGGAAGAGATCTTTCATATTTCCTCTTGGGCTCAATTGCACATTCACCATAAACCCATAGGTTTGTTAAATGTTAATGGTTATTATGATAAGTTGTTGTCTTTTCTTGATCATGCTGTGGAACAGGAATTTTTAACATCTTTTGCACGACAAATCATAATCTCTGCTTCTACTGCTGAACAATTGATTGACCAACTACAATCTTTCATTCCTGTGATTGATCCTTCCATGAGTCGCATAAATTGGTCATCTAAGGAAATCCGTAAAAAGCTTAGATTGGATTTGAGCCTTCATTTGTGAATTTTTGTGTCTTTTGGTTTTATTATGTTTTGTTATTTCTTATTTTTGTTTCAGTGTGTTTCAGGTTTTGTCAGTGTTCGTTATTTCAGGTGATATCTTTTATACTCTATCTTTCTACCTTAGAACATTGAGGACAATGTCTCGTTTTGGTTGGGGGGAGAGGGTAGTAGTTGAAAAAAAAAAATTGTTTTTCATTTCACAAAGCATGTGCATAATTGTTGTTACTAGGATGGCAGAGTAAAGGAGTTCTTTTGTTAAAGTGACTCTTGAGACGCATCTTAGTAACCATTCTTAACAAGGTCTATTATAATACTTCCTGAAATATTCAGGTTTACAAACTCTCGTATTGTTACCACTTAATTCTGCTCATATACTTATTTAACATGTATTTTTAAACCTTAATTTACACGCACACACTTTAACATATGATTGTGGGTTGCATATTGGATTATTACATTATTTATGTTCTTTTGTTAAAGGTAACAACTAAGGGAAAGGGATTGTATATAATTAAAAAAAAACATGAAAAAAAAAGAAAAAAAAAATAAAAAATGATGATAATAAAAATGTAGATAAGTTTGATTTCGTAGCCTCCCTAACCTAAGCAATTAAGCCCGAAGGGGTGTTTTAACACCTAATACCCTAAAGTCAACTGACTTGGGAGCTATTGGCCCAACGCTTATTACATGGGTTGAGGAGAAAAGCTTAAGGCAATCAAACATTGCACTATCTACATATCAGTATCTGCGACCCGAGTTACTAAGCTCGTAGGGGTGTCTTAACACCTAATGCCCTAAGACCAACTGGTCTGGGAGTCATTAGGTGAAAGCTCGTTGCATGGGTTAAAGATGCATGATGTTTTTAAAGTATATGTATATAGAGTTAAAAAAAAAGAAAAAAATAGTAATCCCAACCCAAGAAAGTTAACCTTAAACATTAGAACAAAAATTTTGTTTTCTTTCAAGAAAAGCCCCATAATTATGTGTTGATACATTGAGCACAAAAGAAAGGTTTATTAATATCTTGTTAAGTGGTATTGAGCAGATATATAAATTTAATGAGAGTTTGTTTATCTGGATAGATTAATGGAAGTTAAATGATGAATACCTTGCTTTGTGAAATTTGCAAATTGTTTTAATGCTTTAATTACTAGGGACTAGTAATAAGCTGGTTGAGGGGTGTGATTAGTACTTAAAAGTGCATTTTTATCATGGTTTTATATCATCATTTTGCACTTGAAGTATCAATAACTCCTTAACTAAAATATGTTTTATAATAATGTATCTAATAATATAAGATACCTATAATTTATGGTAAATGTCTATTTTTAATGCAGGTCTATCACATAAATGAAAGGATTGATTGATGACTTGAAGAACTTAAATTGCATGGATAAAGAGATGGTCAAACTTAGAGAAGAGATGTCGGTGCAATCCAAACCGGAACACTGTTCGGTAATTGGGTCATATCTGGAGCTACAAATCTCAGATTTAGGTCCAATTTATATGGATGGAAAGGTAAGACATAGGCATACAACTTTCATATGGAGCCCAAGATCTAAAAAGGCCATTATCAAGTCCAAATTGTAGCAACAACAAAGAAGCCCGAATCTGTCTTCTAGCCCGAGCACTGTTCGGTATTTTGGCCATATCTGGAGTTCTAGAAGTCCAAATGAGTTGAAATTTTTACACAAGAAAGCTGAGACAATTGCCTACAACTTTCATGTTTGCACCTGGCTCCAGTTTTGACGTTATCAATGACGTTTTGGGCAGACAAGAGAAGATAAGGATTGTCACCAAGTCAAAAGTTGGCCACCCACTTATCAATTAGTCATCAAATCAATAGTTCTCAATTTTGGCCTATAAAAGGAGGCATTTGCCATGCATTTAGGCATCTTGGTGTTCAGATCAAGATCATGCTCTTCCTTTCTCTCTTTGTATTTTTTGTAATGTTTATGCTTTACTTTCATTAATATCAAGTTTATGCCTTTCATTTCCTTTCCTTTACTTAGTTAACTTTTATGTTCTTATTGTGTTTATGTATTTTTCTTTCTTTCATTATGACTAGCTAAGTTAATTATGTCAAGGTGAAAAGGTTACACTAATGGTGGAAGAATAAGTATAGTGTAAACTTAATATGGACTTTAATGTTTGATACTAACATGTTTTATATTTGTTATCTTGTTCACTCTTTAATACTTTGCTTGTTAAATGATTAATCTTGATTTATGTTGTATAACACTTGGTACAACAAATGCTTGGCACTTTCATAGCCCATAATGTATGGTATAACCGACACCTGAGCTATGAAAGGAACTTGATTTGTTGTTAACATAAGTTATAATCATGAATGCTTGACGAGATTTACAAGTATTAGCATTAATTGAATAAGATGACTAATGTAATCATGTTAACAATATATAATCTGATTGGAACCTCCTTTGTGTGTGGTTTCCAATTCAATAATAAGAGTTTATACTATACTTGTTTGATATACCATTAGTGGAACCTCTAACCTTGACATTTGTTATTATTATTGTTTAATCCTTACATTAATATTTCATCTCTAAGTTGTCATCATCATCATCTTCTTCTTCTTCTCTTTCTTTATTATTATTATTATTATTATTATTATTATTATTGTTATTATTATTATTATTATTATTATTATTATTATTATTATTATTATTATTATTATTATCGTTATTACTATTATTGTTGTTTATAATTGTTGTTTATAATTTGTACAATTAACCTCCCTGTGGTTCGACCCCGGTCTTGCCGGGTTATTTATTACTTCGACACTCCTGCACTTGGGAGAAGACATCAATCTTTTCGTCGTGTCAAAAACCATGGAACATACATTTTGATTCGTGAACTAATAGATTTAATTCATTTGGATCATTTGCTGCTCTTTATTTTTATTATCTAATCATACTAATAGTTTATAACTTGTCTTTAAGAATGTGTATAAAGCCAAAATTCTTGATATTATCTATTGTCATACATGTTCTTTACAATCTAAGTAGAAATATGAATGTTTGTCTTTAACCATTGATTGATATGTTAAATCATTTTTGGTCAGTTAGGGATATGACATATAATGTCTCAAGAAAATAACAATTTTAAATGAACATAACTTTAGTATAGAGTATAAATGACTTTTCTATATATAAGATGGTTTCAAGTTAGAGCATATATGAAAAATTAGTTTGTTCATATTATATGGATAATTAAAAAGGCATTTACCTTAATCAATGGTGGTAATTTTTTTTTTATTGTCACCGGGGTTTTTTTCCAAGTCATCATCAATTCAATAACAATAAAAAAGACTTTTTGAAATGTAAATTTTAAAGGAATATTGTAGCATCGATATTGTCAGGGGAAGAGGTCTACGATGAAATATCGTAGTTTGGAAGCATTGTATTTGGTTTTTATTCTAGTAAGAAAAAGTTATATAGTTTTGGTGTGACCCATGATTGAGTAAAATAAGGTATTTTTTTAGAGCTTTCTTATTGGAAAACCTATGTCATCTACCATAATTTGAATGTTATGTATATCGATAAAAATAATTGTTGACAATATTTTTAACATGATCATAGATGTGAAAGACAAAAAAAAAAAGGATAAAATTAAAGCTAGAATGGATCTAGCTTTGTATTAGGACCATGAGAATATGAATTTGACAAAATCAGGCAAATCTAGAATTGTATCAAAGGTTCAAATATATGGTCATTGACACGACGAAAATATTGATGTCTTCTCCCAAGTGCAGGAGTGTCGAAGTAATAAATAACTCGGCAAGACCGGGGTCGAACCACAGGGAGGTTAATTGTACAAATTATAAACAACAATAACAACAACAACAATAGTAGTAGTAATAATAATAATAATATTAGTAGTAGTAGTAGTAGTACTAATAATAATAATAATAATAATAATAATAATAATAATAATAATAATAAAGAAAGAGAAGAAGAAGATGATGATGAGAACTTGGAGAAGGAATATTAATGTAACGATTAAACAATGATAATAAAAATTATCAAGGTTAGAGATTCCACTAATGGTATGTCAAACAAGTATAATATAAACTCTTATTATTCAATTGGAAACCACACATAAAAAAGGTTCCAATTGGATTATAGATTGTTAACATGATTACATTAGTCATCTTATTCAATTAATGCTAATACTTGTAAATCTCGTCAAGTATTCATGATTATAACTTATGTTAACAACAAATCAAGTTCCTTTCATAGCTCAGGTGTCGGTTATACCATACAATATGGGCTATGAAAGTGCCAAGCATTTGTTATACCAAGTGTTATACAACATAAATCAAGATTAGTCATTTAACAAGCAAAGTATTAAAGAGTAACCAAGATAACAAATATAAAACATGGTAGTATCAAACATTAAAGTCCATATTAAGTTTACATTATACTTATTCTTACACCATTAGTGTAACCTTTTCACCTTGATATAATTAATTTAGCTAGACATAATGAAAGAAAGAAAAATAGATAAACAAAATAAGAACATAAAAGTTAACTAAGTAAAGGAAAGGAAATGAAAGGCATAAACTTGACATTAATGAAAGCAAAGCATAAACATTACAAAAAATACAAAGAGAGAAAGGAAGAGCATGATCTTGATCTGGACACCAAGATGCCTAAATGCATGGCAAATGCCTTCTTTTATAGGCCAAAATTGGGAACTATTGATTTGATGACTAATTAATAAGTGGGTGACCAACTTTTGACTTGGTGACAATCCTTATCTTCTCTTGTCTGCCCAAAACGTCATTGATAACGTCAAAATTAGGGCCAGTTGAAAACATAAAAGTTGTAGACAATTGTCTCAGCTTTCTTGTGTAAATAATTCAGCTCAGTTGGACTTCTAGAACTCCAGATATGGCCAAAATACCGAATAGTGCTCGGGCTGGAAGACAGATTCGGGCTTCTTTGTTGTTGTTACAATTTGGACTTGATAATGGCCTTTTTAGATCTTGGGCTCCATATAAAAGTTGTATACCTATATCTTACCTTTCCATCCATATAAATTGGACCTAAATCTAAGATATATAACTCCAGATATGACCCAATTACCGAACAGTGTTCCGGTTTGGATTGCACCGACATCTCTTTTCTAAGTTTGGCCATCTCTTTATCCTTGCAATTTGAGTTCTTAAAGTCATCAATCAATCCTTTCATTTATGTGATAGGCCTGCATTTAAAATGAACATTTACCATAAATTAAAGGTATCTTATATTATTAGATACATTATTATAAAACATGTTTTAGTTAAGGAGTTATTGATACTTCAAGTGCAAAATGATGATATAAAACCATGATAAAAATACACTTTTAAGTACTAATCACACCCCCCAACCAACTTATTACTAGTCCTTAGTAATCAAAGTGTTAAAATAGAAAAACAAATTTGCAAATTCCATAAAGCAAGGTATTCATCATTTAACTTCCATTAATCTATCCAGATAAACAAACTCTTATTAAATTTATATATCTGCTCAATACCTATCAACAAGATATTAATAAACTCTTTTTTTTTGTGCTCAATGTATTAACACATAATTATGGGGCTTTTCTTAGAAGAAAACAAAATTTTTGTTCTAATGTTTAAGGTTAACTTCCTTGGGTTGGGATTATTATTTTTGTCTTTTTTTTTCTTTTTTTTTTGTCTTTTTTTTTAACTCTATATACATATAATTTAAAAACATCATGCATCTTTAACACATGTAACAAGTTTTGGGCTAATGACTCCAAGACCAGTTGGTCTTAGGGCATTAGGTGTTAAGACACCACTACGAGCTTAGTAACTCGGGTCGCAGATACTGATATGTAGATAGTGCAATGTTTGATTCCCTTAAGCTTTTCTCGTTAACCCATGTAATAAACGTTTGGCCAATAGCTCCCAAGTCAGTTGACTTTAGGGTATTAGGTGTTAAAACACCCCTTCGAGCTTAATTACTTAGGTTAGGGAGGCTACGAAACCAAACTTATCTACATTTTTATTATCATCATTTTTTCTTTTTCTTTTTTTTTTCTTTTTTTTCATGTTTTTTTTCTTAATTATATACAATCCCTTTCCCTTAGTTGTTACCTTTAACAAAAGAACATAAATAATGTAATAATCCAATATGCAACCCACAATCATATGTTAAAGTGTGTGTGTGTAAATTAAGGTTTAAGAATACATGTTAAATAAATATGTGAGCAGAATTAAGTGATAATAATGCGAGGGTTTGTAAATCTGAATATTTTAGGAAGTATTATAATAGACCTTGTTAAGAATGATTACTAAGATGCATCTCAAGAGTCACTTTAACAATAGAGCTCCTTTACTCTACCATCCTAGTAACAACAATTATGCACATGCTTTATGAAATGAAAAATAATTTTTTTTATATCAACTACTACCCTCTCCCACCAACCAAAACCAGACATTGTCCTAAATGTTCTAAGGTAGAAAGATAGAGTATAGAAGATATCACCTGAAATAACAAACACTGACAAAACCTGAAACACACTGAAACAAAAATAAGAAATAACAAAACACAATAATAAAACCAAAAGACACAAAAATTCACAAATGAAGGCTCAAATCCAATCTAAGCTTTTTAGGGCTTTCCTTAGATGACTAATTTATGCGACTCATGGAAGGATCAATCACAGGAATGAAAGATTGTAGTTGGTCAATCAATTGTTCAGCAGTAGCAGCAGAGATTATGATTTGTCGTGCAGAAGATGTTAGAAATTCCTGTTCCACAGCATGATCAAGAAAAGACAACAAGTTATCATAATAACCATTAACATTTAACAAACCTATGGGTTTATGGTGAATGTGCAATTGAGCCCAAGAGGAAATATGAAAGATCTCTTCTAATGTGCCTAGACCACCTGGTAAAGCAATGAAGGCATCAGCATGGTTAAACATTGCATTCATTCGAGCCGACATTGTGGAGACCTGAAGTTCCTCTCCAATTGTTTTTCCAATGACGTCCTCTTGTGCTAAAGCTTCGGGGACGACCCCCAAAACTTGACTACCTCCTAAAAATGTAGCTATTGACACACCTCCCATTAACCCAAGACTACCTCCCCCATACACTAAATGAATCTTTCTCTCAGCTAGCACTTGACCAAGATGATTTGCTGATTCTAAAAACTCCTTTTCTTTCCCAGGACTAGATCCACCGAAAACATAAATATTTCTTATATGATGACCTGAGGAACTTGCCAATTCTACACACTTCTGTATTTGTTGAATGTATGAGTTGAGTAGAAATGAAAGGAAGGAAGAGAGGGTTTTATAGATGAGAAATTAGAAAGACAATCATAACACCTATATGTAGGCCAGCTAGAGTCTCACACACTCTCTCTCTTTTTTTATTTATTTATTTATTTACTTTTGAAAAAGCATGTGTATGTACAGGTAGTTGTGATTGTGGCTCACATCTTCTCTTGGTTTTACGTCCAAGAACGGCTTAAACGCCCTCTATGGGTCGGGGATAGGCTTCCCATCCAGTTTTCTTAAAAACTGGCAAACAGGGTCTTTTTTAGTCAGATTTCCAAGACTAAGTCGATCATGTTCTTTATGAAATAGTGGCTATAAATCATGAATTACACGATGCACATCTCCACTAGGATGCATCTCAAGAGTCAATAGAAAATTATCTAAAGACTCCTTACTGAGGCCATCCTTAATGAATTGTATTTTATCTTCACGGTTTATAGACACCATTCCTAAAGAACGACATTGTGCATTGCAAGTCCATCTAGCACATTGATGACAGACTTCTAGTCGTTTTGCACGACGCTTGTTTGCAAAAGTGTTTTTACCTGTTCCAAGCATGTGTGAAATGAAGAATTTAGAGGACACACCTGATAATCGGACCTTTGCTTTAATCAACCAGCGAATATCTTCAGGAATTCCATGATTCATTAACAATCTCAATCTTGCACATCTAGCACGGTAAATTTTTGTAATCGCATTCTGAGGCAGAACGGGAAAATACTTTTTCAATTTTTCAAGATTAGTGTCCATTTTCAAATGAGAATTAGAAGAGAGATTCAAAGAATTGCACAAATATATACATAAATATAAGTTATTGTGGGAAACTGAAATAACCAACTTAAGTCACGGAGTACCGTTGTCCGTCATTTGACCGGGGTGAGAGAAACTAGTAAAAATCACTCAAAAAGAAACACAAAAACAATGTGAGAAAAACAAAATAATCAACCTTTATCTACAAGATCATTCAAACCAGTTGATTCATTTTCATTAGGAAAATTATCAAAGTGAGCTTTCAAACGATGTCCATTATCCTTAAAATCATTGTCATTCATTGAATTCTCAATATCATAGGCCCTATAAGGATTGCTCCATCTTGGTCTTAGCTCTTTAGGGAATGCATAGAGTTGAGAATTATAAAACAAAACTTTTTGACCAGTATCAATCTTTTGACAATTTTCACAAGTTTTGTAGAATACGTGCGTGTCCTTGAACATGATGGGCCAATATAATCCATTTTGAAAGATTTTTGCAGTTGTCTTTTTTGACGAGAAATAACTTCCACATGCTTCAGAATGACAAAGTTTAATGACATAACTTACCTCATTGTCGGGAATGAATCTTTGAAATATTTGATCAGGACAATATTTGAATAATTTAGGGTCATCACAATAAAAGCTCTTCACTTCGTTCAAAAACTTTTCTTTGTCTTGGGTACTCCAATCAGCTGGCAAATCTCCTAAAGGAAGAAAATTGATATTTTTATCATACCAAGGCATTGGACTAAGAGAAAGTAAGGATTCGTTAGGAAAGTAATCATCGATTGGTATGATGTCAGATGTCGAATCTGTTGTCACTGTTGACAAAAGATTCGCATCAACATTTTCGGTGCTTGTTTCATCCATGATTTCTTTCGTAGAATAAATCATTTGCAAATCTTCAGATTCATCTAACTCATTTTTACTTAAAGTAGATTCAAGTTGATCATAAACTAATTTATCAATATGATCTACTTCTTGTAAATCATTATCATCTCCAGGTTGCTTACAAATGTTGAAAATATTCATCTCCAATGTCATATTTCCAAATGATAGCTTCATCAGTCCATTCCTACAATTAATCAATGCGTTAGAAGTTGCAAGAAATAAACGTCCTAAAATAACAGGAAATGAATTACATGCTTCAACAGGTTCTGTGTCCAAGACAATAAAATCCACAAGATAAATGAATTTATCGACTTGTACTAACACATCTTCAATTATTCCTCTAGGCACTTTTATAGATCTATCGACAAGTAAAAGAGATATAGAAGTTGGTTTTAACTCACCTAGATTGAGACTGAAAAACTGAATATGGAAGTAAATTCACACTAGCACCAAGATCAAGTAAGGCTCTTTCAATTTTATACTCTCCAATAAAGCAAGAAATTGTAGGACAACCAGGGTCTTTATATTTCAAAGCATTATTGTTTTGAAGAATGGCATTTACTTGTTCGGCTAGAAAGGCTTTCTTTTTCACATTCAGTTTCCTCTTCACAGTGCATAGATCTTTCAAAAATTTAGCATAGGAAGGAACCTGTTTAATAACATCCAGCAAAGGTATATTGATTCTTACCTGTTTGAAAGTTTCAAAGATTTCAGAGTTGTGATTAACTTTCCTTTGTTTAGTCATGGCATAAGGAAATGGAAGTGCTAGCGGTGAATCAGTCTTTTCTTTGCAATTTTCATATTCAACCCCTTTCTTACCCTCAGAGATTGACTCATCATCTTTCTCATAAGGTTCAAGAGAGGGTTTTTCAATAACCTTACCACTGCGCAGAGTAGTGACTGATTTGACTTGATCCATGTGTTGGCTTCTGGAACTACTTGCATTTGCATTGTATTGCCCCTTGGGATTTTATTGTGGTTGAGATGGAAACTTACCTTTCTCTTGGAAACTAAGAGCAGATGTTAATTTAGCAAGAGTATCTTTAAAATCTGTCATGTTTTGAGTAAGTTGAGTATTGATTGTCTCTTGCTTTTCAATGAAAGCATGCAATGTTTCCTCAAGATTTCTTCTAAGCGGTGGAGCATAAGGAGGTGCATATCCATGAGAATTTTGGAAATTGTGGTGTGCTTGAAATGGTGGTTGTGAAGTTTGTGCATTGTTGTTCTCACTCTTCCAACTGAAATTTGGGTGATTCCTCCAACCAGGGTTGTATGTTTGGGAGTATGGGTTGTGGTTGGGCCTTTGAAAATTGTTTAAAGCATGGGCTTGTTCATGGAGACATTCCTTAAAAGAAGACAAGGTTGGACAATCGTTGGTTGAGTGTTCATTTGTTTCATAAATTTGACACATAATGTTTTCAACAAATTTTAATTGACCATTCTTTTTCAATTCTAGTGCCTTGAATTTTCTAGCTAAATATGCAAACTTGGCTTGAAGGTCATGATCTTCCCTAAGGTTGTACATATCTCCACTAGATGTATGAGGTTGAGTTTTACTCGGTGTCTCATAAGTACCCGTAGTGTCCCAATTTTGAGCATTTTCAGCTAACAAGTCTAAGTACTCCATTGCTTCAACAGGGTCTTTATCTTTAAAAGTTCCATTACACATCAATTCAACCATCTGCCTATCTTTAGATGTTAACCCTTCATAGAAATGTGAAACCAATCTCCATGTTTCAAAACTATGATGAGGGCAAGTACTAAGCAAGTCTCGATACCTATCCCAACATTTGTAAAATGTTTCTCCTAGTTTTTGAGTGAAAGTGGTGATTTGTCTTTTGAAAGAGTTTGTTCTATACGATGGGAAAAACTTCTTTAAAAACTGTTGTCGCATTTCTTCCCAAGCACGAATGGATCCTGGTCTTAAATTTTGCAGCCATGTTTTAACTTTATCTTTTAATGAAAAAGGAAAAAGCTTTAATCTGATGGTGTTCATGTTACAATTTAAATTATTATATGTGTTGCAGACCTCCTCAAATTCCCTTAAATGCAAGTATGGATTTTCCAGTTCCAAACCATGAAAAGAAGGTAAAAGTTGAATAATACCTGGTTTAAAATTAAAATGAGATGCATCGGGAGGAAAAACTATGCATGATGGTGCACTTGTTCTTGTGGGATTCATGTGGTCTCTAAGTGTTCTAGCACGGTTATTCTCATTATTTTCATTATACAGTAATTGATTATCTTCTTCAGCCATATTTTCTGAAAATGATGAGGATACCCTACAAAGTCTACCACTTGATGTACGTGACCACAACGAAAAGATTGATGTCTTCTCCCAAGTGCAGGAGTGTCGAAGTAATAAATAACCCGGCAAGACCGGGGTCGAACCACAGGGAGGTTAATTGTACAAATTATAAACAACAACAACAATAACAACAACAACAACAATAGTAGTAATAATAATAATAATAATAATAATAATAATAATAATAATATTAGTAGTAGTAGTAGTACTAATAATAATAATAATAATAATAATAATAATAATAATAATAATAATAATAATAATAAAGAAAGAGAAGAAGAAGATGATGATGAGAACTTGGAGAAGGAATATTAATGTAACGATTAAACAATGATAATAAAAATTGTCAAGGTTAGAGATTCCACTAATGGTATGTCAAACAAGTATAATATAAACTCTTATTATTCAATTGGAAACCACACATAAAGAAGATTCCAATTGGATTATAGATTGTTAACATAATTACATTAGTCATCTTATTCAATTAATGCTAATACTTGTAAATCTCGTCAAGCATTCATGATTATAACTTATGTTAACAACAAATCAAGTTCCTTTCATAGCTCAGGTGTCGGTTATACCATACATTATGGGCTATGAAAGTGCCAAGCATTTGTTGTACCAAGTGTTATACAACATAAATCAAGATTAGTCATTTAACAAGCAAAGTATTAAAGAGTAAACAAGATAACAAATATAAAACATGTTAGTATCAAACATTAAAGTCCATATTAAGTTTACATTATACTTATTCTTACACCATTAGTGTAACCTTTTCACCTTGACATAATTAACTTAGCTAGACATAATGAAAGAATGAAAAATAGATAAACAAAATAAGAACATAAAAGGTATCTAAGTAAAGGAAAGGAAATGAAAGACATAAACTTGATATTAATGAAAGCAAAGCATAAACATTACAAAAAATACAAAGAGAGAAAGGAAGAGCATGATCTTGATCTGGACACCAAGATGCCTAAATGCGTGGCAGTTGCCTCCTTTTATAGGCAAAAATTGAGAACTATTGATTTGATGACTAATTGATAAGTGGGTGACCAACTTTTGACTTGGTGACAATCCTTATCTTCTCTTGTCTGCCCAAAACGTCATTGATAACGTTAAAATTGGAGCCCATTGCAAACATGAAAGTTGTAGACAATTGTCTCAGCTTTCTTGTGTAAACAATTCAGCTTATTTGGACTTCCAGAACTTCAGATATGGCCAAAATACCGAACAGTGCTCGGGGTGGAAGACAGATTCGAGCTTTTTTGTTGTTGCTACAATTTGGACTTGATAATGGCCTTTTTAGATCTTGGACTCCATATAAAAGTTGTAGGCCTATGTCTTACCTTTCCATCCATATAAATTGGACCTAAATCTGAGATATATAGCTCCAGATATGATCCAATTACCGAACAGTGTTCCGGTTTGGATTGCACCGACATCTCTTTTCTAAGTTTGGCCTTCTCTTTATCCTTGCAATTTAAGTTCTTAAAGTCATCAATCAATCCTTTCATTTATGTGATAGGCCTGCATTTAAAATGAACATTTACCAAAAATTAAAGGTATCTTATATTATTAGATATATTATTATAAAACATGCTTTAGTTAAGGAGTTATTGATACTTCAAGTGCAAAATGATGATATAAAACCATGATAAAAATACAATTTTAAGTACTAATCAGTCATTAAAAGGCTAGTGGCTATAAAAATGGATGAGGTGTTGTTAATAAAAAAAATATGTTAGTACCTTACATAGAAGCTAAGAGAAGTTGAGATAGAGATTGTCATGCCTTCAAGGTTGTGAATGTACCACATAAGAATACAATGTTGACGAAGTCATCATTAGGCCTGTATAGTTTCATGTCACCCTATAAGTAATTGATATTTAGCTTTAATATAACATGTTATTAGGATGACCTTACATCAATGATGTAAGAGAGATTACATTATCTTTGTATCAAAGGTCTAAATATATGGTCAATAAAAGGTTAGTGATTATGAAAGTGGATAAGGTGTTGTTAATGATGAAAAATGTGTTAGTATCTTATATATAAGTTAAGAGAAGTCAAGATAGAGATTTTCATGCCTTCAAAGTTGTTAATATAGATTTGGTGCCTAAGAAAACACAATGTTTACAAAGTTATAGATTTTAAAAACTATAAAAACAGTTGTTAAATATATGATAAAGTATGTGTTGCCATTAAGGTATGATCTAAACATAGGATTACTTAAGTTAATAAGTTAATCAATTACATGAAGTTAAAATATACCAATTAGTGGTTTACATCGGATTTTAAGCCATGTAGAAAGAATTACTTAAGGGCGGTAGAAAGGAAACATGAAAAAATGATGGCAAAAATTAAGGGGCATAATCCGAATGATAAAAAAAAATTCAATATTACATCTATGCATATAACCTTTCATCTTTCAACTTATGTCATACAACTAATGATAAAATGAGAAACCAATATGAGGTGTTTGTTGATCCCATCATCTATAATTTAAAAGAGAAAGAGATTGAAGATTAAGAGTTATGATGGGGTGAAAGAGTTTGATTGGTTTTTAAATTTTGACCTTGTCTTAGGTGACACGTGAACACCTAATAAAAAGTGGCATCTATCAAATAGTTGGTTAAGAGTTATGATGAGGTGAAAGAGTTTGATAATTAGGAGGAATAAGATATCTAGGTGCTGTTAAAATTTAAGTAATTTTTTTGTTATGATATCTTTATTTTTTTGAATAATCATAACTTAAGATACAAAGAAAGGAATATATCTTTGTGATGAACTTAATTTATTTTTATATTAATTTGATCATATAGTTTTTATCCAAAAATCATGCCTTTGTGTCATTTATTTATGCTTGTCATTTATTTTTTTTTATTGATCATTTTCTTATTCTCCACACGTTTCACTATCAGGAAGTTTGAAAATGATTATTGCTTAAAATTCTAAAATTATTGCATTGAGCATATATAACCTAATTTTGGTGAAACTTCAATTGAAATGAATAAAAAAGAATGAGAAAAGGTGTCGTTGAGGAGTTTACTAGGTTAGTGTAATAATCCAAGTATATCATAAAACCAAAATAGGAAGAGTTGGAATTAGTCAATCTAAGTAGAGATGAGAATAAAAAGATCTTAAGGTTGAAATTGTGATTTTTATATAAGATAAAAGAAATCTGATTAAGTTGTTGAAAGAATATGCCAATGTATTTTCCCAATCCTATACTAACATGTCTAGCTTAGATACATATATCATAGTACATAAACTCTTGTTGATATTAGATGGTAGACCAATTATATTAATAAAGATGAAGGAGGAGGTACGTAGGTATGTAAATAATGTGAGGATGGGTTTTGGGAATTAGTTGAACATCATTAATAAGTGTCAAGCAAAGTGGCCACTTCAAAGAAAGATAGCAAAATAAGAGAATGTATTAAGTTTCAAAATTTAAATAAAGCAAGTCCCAAGAATGAATTTCTCTTACTTAATATTGATATTCTCATGGATAATATTGCCAAGAATTCCATATATTACTTATGGATGGATTTTTAGGGTATAACCAAATTAAGATGGTAGAAGAAGACAAAAAAGAACACAAGTTTCATCACATAATCAGGAAGTTATTATTATAAAGTCATGCTATTTAGGTTAAAGAATGCAGAGGCAGAATATTAATGAGTGATTAGTACTTAAAAATGTATTTTTATCATGGTTTTATATCATCATTTTGCACTTGAAGTATCAATAACTGCTTAACTAAAGCATGTTTTATAATAATATATCTAATAATATAAGATACCTTTAATTTATGATAAATGTTTATTTTAAATACAGGCCTATCACATAAATGAAAGGATTGATTGATGAATTTAAGAACTTAAATTGCAAGGATAAAGAGATGGCCAAACTTAGAAAAGAGATGTCGGTGCAATCCAAACCGGAACACTGTTCGGTAATTGGGTCATATCTGAAGCTATATATCTCAGATTTAGGTCCAATTTATATGGATGGAAAGGTAAGACATAGGCCTACAACTTTCATATGGAGCCCAAGATCTAAAAAGGCCATTATCAAGTCCAAATTGTAGCAACAACAAAGAAGCCCGAATCTGTCTTCCACCCCGAGCACTGTTCGGTATTTTGGCCATATCTGGAGTTCTGGAAGTCCAAATGAGCTGAATTGTTTACACAAGAAAGCTGAGACAATTTCCTACAACTTTCATGTTTGCAACTAGCTCCAATTTTGACGTTATTAATGACGTTTTGGGCAGACAAGAGAAGATAAGGATTGTCACCAAGTCAAAAGTTGGCCACCCACTTATCAATTAGTCATCAAATCAATAGTTCCCAATTTTGGCCTATAAAAGGAGGCATTTACCATGCATTTAGGCATCTTGGTGTTCAGATCAAGATCATGCTCTTCCTTTCTCTCTTTGTATTTTTTGTAATGTTTATGCTTTGCTTTCATTAATATGAAGTTTATACTTTTCATTTCCTTTCCTTTACTTAGTTAGCTTTTATGTTCTTATTTTGTTTATCTATTTTTCTTTCTTTCATTATGTGTAGCTAAGTTAATTATGTCAAGGTGAAAAGGTTACACTAATGGTGTAAGAATAAGTATAATGTAAACTTAATATGGACTTTAATGTTTTAGATACTAACATGTTTTATATTTGTTATCTTGTTCACTCTTTAATACTTTGCTTGTTAAATGTCTAATCTTGATTTATGTTGTATAACACTTGGTACAACAAATGCTTGGCACTTTCATAACCCATATTGTATAGTATAACCGACACCTGACCTATGAAAGGAACTTGATTTGTTGTTAACATAAGTTATAATCATGAATGCTTGACGAGATTTACAAGTATTAGCATTAATTGAATAAGATGACTAATGTAATCATGTTAACAATCTATAATCCAATTGGAACCTCCTTTATATGTGGTTTCCAATTGAATAATAAGAGTTTATATTATACTTGTTTGACATACCATTAGTGGAACCTCTAACCTTGATATTTGTTATTATTATTGTTTAATCCTTACATTAATTTTTCATCTCCAAGTTCTCATCATCTTCTTCTTCTTCTCTTTCTTTATTATTACTACTACTATTACTACTACTACTACTACTACTACTACTATTATTATTATTATTATTATTATTATTATTATTATAGTTGTTGTTATTGTTATTGTTGTTGCTGTTATTGTTATTATTATTGCTTATAATTGTTGTCTATAATTTGTACAATTAACCTCCCTGTGGTTCGACCCCGGTCTTGCCGGGTTATTTATTACTTCGACACTCCTACACTTGGGAGAAGACATCAATCTTTTCGTCGTGTCAATGAGCAATACTGGTTTTCTTCCATGATATAATGCATAAAAGAATTAAGATATTAATGAATGATATGATCGTTAAATCCAAACAAAAATCAAACTATGTCTATTTCATAAGAAAATTGTTCAAAAGGTTGTAAAAGCATCGATTGAAACTAAATCCTATAAAATGTACTTTTTGCATCATATTGCTTGGTTTTGTTATAAGTAGTAAGTGTATTAAATACTCTTAATCTAGTATTTAAAAATCACCAAAGTTTTCATATGTTTTGTAATAGGTCAATTTAATATTCTTGAAAAAAAAAGAGTCAATGATTACCTTAACAACAAGTTCAGTGAATGTGAGACTCGTTATAGTACATTAAAAAAACTATATTATAGTCTAGTATTAGAGAAGTCTTAAAAAGTCAAATAGCTAGATGAAAATGGTTGTGAACTAAAAATAATAGCATTTATATAATAAGGATGGAAGTAGAAGGTAGTATGATTGCTAATCTTCTACATACAAAGAAATTAATGACTACCCCTCTAAACCTTGATTTCCTATATAAGGATAATAAGGTATGATACAACCAAAAGATTGATGTCTTCTTTTAAGTGTAGGAGTGTCAAGGTAATAAATAACTTGGTAAGACTAGAGTCGAACCATAAGGAGGTTAACTAGAATAATAATAATAAAAAGAAGTTAAAGAGAACTTTGAAATGTAAGATTAATGTGAAAATTAAAAAAATGATAAAAACAACTGTCAAGGTTAAAGGATCCATTAATGATATTTTAAATAATTATAATCTAAACTCCTTTTAGTACTCAATTAGAAACCACACACAAAGAAAATTCCAATTGGATGATTTGTCATTAACAACTCATTATAAATTGTTAACATGATCATATTAATTATCTTATTCAAGTAATACCACATTTTTAAATATTATCAGAAATTCATATTGCTAACTTATGTTAACAACAAATCAAGTTCCTTTTATAGTATAGGTGTAGGTTATACCATATAGTTGAGTTATGAAAGTGTCAAACATTTGTTGTACCAAGTGTTATATAACACAAATCTAGATTAACCATTAAACAAGTAAGGTATTAAGAATTAATAAGAAAATAATAATAAGACATGTTAATTGCAAATTATTTAAGATATAAGCATTGAAGTTCATATTGAGTTTATATTATATTTATCTTAACATCATTAGTGAAACTTTTTCACCTTAACATAATAAACTTAGCTAAACATGTTGAAGATGAGAAACATAAATAAGCAACATAAGAACATAAATATAGTAAAGGAAATGAAAGGTATAAACAAGATATTAATGAAATTATAACATAAAATAAAACTAGAATATTAGAACTATAAAAAAAGTAAGGGAATGATCTTGACATGAAAATCAAGATGTCTAATTGCATAGCAAATGCCTACTTTTATAGGCCAAAATTTAAAATTATTGATTTGATAACTAATTGTTGAGTGGGTGACCACATTTTAACTTCGTGACAATCCTTATCTTCTTGTCTGAACAAAATGTCGTTGATAACGTTAGAATTTGAAAATATTGCCCTAATGAAAGTTCTAGGAAATTGTCTCAACTTTTCAAGAAAAAATAATTTGGTGCATTTAGACTTCTAGAACTTGAGATATGGGTTAAACATCGAACAGTGTCTGGGCTGCAGGACATATTCTGACTTCTCCATTTTTGCTATGAATTGGACTTCCAAATAGCATAATTGAGTCTTGCATTTCCATGAATGTTTTAGGGCTATGTTTTAGCTTTCTAGTCATATAAACCAAATTTAAATCCAAGATCCACAACCCCAAATATGACCCAATGATTGAATAGTGTTCTAGTTTGGACTGAACTAACATCTCTTTTTTAAGCTTAACCCTCTCTTTATCTTCTCAATTTTGGTTGTTAAACTCATCAATCAATCCCTTGATTTATATGGTAGGTTGCATTTAAGATGAATATTTACCATAAATTAAAGGTATCTTATATTATTAGATATGTTATTATAAAACATGTTCTAACTAAGAAGTTATTGATACTTCAAGTGCAAGATTATTATATAAAACTTTGATAAAAATACACTTTTAAGTACTAATCAAAGTGGTAGAAACAAAAACAAATAATATAGATGATGATAGTTGATTTATATATTTTGATGGTGTTATAAATGTCTTACAGAATGGTGTTAGAGTAATGACAAGTTTTACCAAAAAAAAAAAAAGGAATAATACCATATCTCTATTAAGTGTAGAGTAGTCATCTATACTTTAATTTAAATGTACTAACAACATGGAAAAGTATGAGGCTTATATCTATGATTTAAAAGTTTTCTTGGAAATGCAAGTCAAGAAACATGTCATATATTGTTATTCATTATTGATAATTTATCAAATAAAAGATGAGTGCAAAACTAAAATAAAAAAATTAAAGTCTGGCCTGAAATGCCTCACCAAGCTTATAGATGATTCTAGCGAGATCAAATTCATATACATAAACTGAAAAAGAATCACTTTGTAGATGCTCTAATAATTATAACTTCAATGAATAAAATTGACTGTATGATTATAGTACAATGGAATTTCATTGAAAGTTGAAACTCACTTACTTTCTATTGCTTAATCAAAAAGGGAAGTTAATGAAAGGTTATGGTGCTATAATATTAAATAGTCCCTCAAATACTAAGATGACCCATCAAAGGCATCTAAAATGGATAAGAAAAACTTTAAGAAAGATAGTAATGGATTATTACTTGGATGGAGAAATCCTATACTAAAGAGCTTTTAATGGAACCCTTATATAATCTTTGAACATAATAAAATCTAATAAAGTTATATAAGAAGGCCATGAAAATATTTGTGTTCTACATGCTATTAGGCATATACTGACTAGAAACATGTAGCAATCAAGATATTTTTAGTTGATTATGGAAAGGGATCACATTGGATGTGTCATCACTGTCTAGTGTATTATACCAAAATAAGTGCATCTCTAACACCTTTGTTTGACATAATATCTCTTTGACTACTTTTTATGTGGGTTTTTTCTAAAGTTTTGAATAAAATTAGAAGCCCAATTATACTCCCATTGTACCCAAGACTAAAGCACAATCTAGATTCAAATACAAATTAAATGATTATTAGATGAATTTGCATAAAAATTAAATGTAAAGATTTAATTAAACTTTTAGTAGGTCAATTTAATTTAATCATGGGCCTAATTAAAAATTTGATTGAGTTTAAAAATTAATATTGGTCAAATTAAAAGAATTAATTAAGTGTAGTGACTTAATTAGACTTTGAATGAGTCAAATTAATTTTATTAGAGACTTAATTTGTGAAAAATTAAGTTTAAAAGTGTAATTTAGATTTAATTGAGAATATTAAAATTTTAAAAGCCATGTTTAATTTTTTTTCAAGTTCATTAGGGTGAAATCAAGGATAAAATTGAAAAAAAATAAAATAAAAATCAAAGTTTGAAGGTTATTTACAAGTTGAATTGAAGAATTTCAAACATAAAGATCATTTTGTAAAAAGAATATAAATTTGAGGATTCAATCGAAGAAGGCTACATGTGAAATTACTAGGAATCCAAAGATAAGAGCTAATTGGCGGTTCCATTACAAAGTTCCAAGGATTTAGGGACTACATTGAAAAATACTGTAATTTAATTATTCATCATCTTCTTCCTATTTAAACAAGAGAAAAAAGATGCCCAAATGCTTAACTTTCAACCCTAATTTATTTCTCACTCCACCATCTCAAACAAATCTTATGCCAACTTATACCCTAGTATTTTATTTCACCCTAATCTAAAATTCCAACTCTAATGGATCAAAAAAACCTTCTAATTTCTCCCAAAAACACTACAAAACACTATTCTGCATGTAAAAATAACTTTAGTCATCCATTTGTCAATTACAAAGCATGACAAGATTGTGTCCATAACATATACATCTTATACCAACCCATGCTATAATATTTTTACTTTAGTCTAAGCTAAAACTACATCTCTAACAACATGAAAAACACATGCAAATTCTCTTCCTAAAACACAACTAGCATTTTTCTTCCAACAAAAACAGCCTTGTTCCTTCTTTGTCAGTTGCAAAATATGATAAGTTTTTGTCTTTAACTCTAAAGAATGGATGTGATTTTTCCTTCAACATCAAGATTTGATATCCCATTAATCCATAAGCCCTAGAACCTTTCCATTTCTCCTATAAAACCCCCGTAAAACCCTAACTCAAGGGGGTTGGATAGAGATGAACATTGCCATGAAAACACTACTATGAACAACCCTCTAAACTATGAAAACTCCAACTAAAACACTTTCAAAGGTACCACAAATCATACAAAGTGTCAATCACTAAAACACCATCTAAACAATCATTTTTCATACCAAAAAAGTTCATTTCCATGTCACCCTAAGACAACCTTCAAATTATCATAAAACAACCTTTACAACTAGTGGTAGTAGCAGCCAACCATAAAGAAAAAAATATGAGTATACATCAAATTTCAATGTTCAGAGCCTTTTTTACATAGATTTATTTTTGGCACTATTAGTAGGGAATTTAAGAGGGGATGTGGTAGTTTTAGATGTTGTAAAATGTTCTCCCACTAGTATCATCACTAAAACATAGCAGTAGGGAAAAGAGACAAAACTGAACTGGAAAACAGGAGTAGACTTTGAACTTCAATGTAGCAAAACTCCCACTATAGATATCCATTTGTACCTTTGCTAGTGAGAAATCCAAGAGAAGATATAGTAGTTTAACATCTTTTGAAATTATCTCCTACCAATATCAACATTAGAACTCAACAATAAGAAGAAGGTGCAAACCTGGGTTGAAAAATAAGAAGAAGAGTGAAACTTTAAAAGAAAAAGCTTCCTCTACAGGTGTTTTTGCTACATTGTTAGTTTGGAATCGAAGAGGAGATAAAAGAGTCTCAAATTCACCAGGTGTTTCTCTTCCAATAGAGATAACACATGATTCCACATGCTGATAGTGGTAGCGCTGCGTGGTTCATGCGCTACTAAGATGAACTAGCAACCTTGAAAGGTTTTCAACAATCCCTAGGCAACCCTAACAAACTTTAAAGGTCAATTCCTAACCTCAAAACATTTATTTGATAAATTATTAGTTTTTAGGGAACTATTAATTATGAGTATGCTTTTTGGATTGTTTGATGTTAATTTGTGATTGATTGAGCTGTTATAACAAAATTCATTGTTGATTTTTTTAGTATGGCCAAGTCTCTCAAAACACATCATATTTTTATCTTTTAGCATATTAAAAAAATCATAAAAATTTTCCTTTTATTTTTACATATATTTTTGGATTTAGTAACTAGTTTATTAAAGTCTTGAGAACTTAACCTACATTTTAAAAATACAAAAAAAAATAATTTTTGTTTTTCCTAATATCAAGGATTACAAACTTATACATAAGACATATTCTTGATATTATAAGAAAAAAAAAGATGTTCTTACACAGCTAGATTTCAACTTGAAAAGATAAGGTCCTCCTTACCAAGAAATATTTTTCTTAAACTTTAGATAGACCAACGACTAGAAAATGCAACAATATCTTAGTTTAAATCAGACAAAAAAATAATGCATCTTACCTTAGATAAGATATACTAGGGGTGATACGTCCTCCCTATACATAATCGATCATCTTATCCAGACTCTGAGACTAGTGAGGGTTCTTAGTAACCAAAAAACTAGGAGGCGACTTTCTTTTTTATTTTACTAATAAAAAACAAGAATTCCTTATTATTTCCACCCATATCAATCCTAATAATCTTGACCCAGAAGAACGATCATCGCGATGCAGCACACGTGTGACAACATTAATAAAAAAAATGTCAATAATGAAAGTGGTAATGCCATTAGATGTTGAGATAGAAAAAACACGATAGTAAAGACATTTACAATTACCAATCCATACACACTAGTCTATGGAATAAAAGTGGTAATGCCAATAGATGTTGAGATCAGTTTTTGAGAGTTTTGAAGGAAGTAAAGCTACAAGAGTTTGAAAAGGCCAAGTTACATTATGAGCAATGGAATATGATTAATTAAAAAAGGTTACCATCCATTTTCCATAATTAGTTATACCAAAATAGGATGCTCAAGATTTTTGATAAGAAAGCTCTCTTAGATAATTTAGAAAAGGTATCTTAGTTTTATAAAAGATTATTCCAATATCACAAGAAGATAAAAGCAAGGAGGCATGCTACTACACAAGTGTTATATGGTCAAACAAGATATTTCAAGTGAAACACTTATTTTTTCTAATTAAATGGGGGTGATCTCCCTAAGCTTATAAACTTCGATGTTGTAAAGAAGTATCATGCATGAATATAATAATGTCATCAAAAAAAAAAAACAAAAAACAAAAATTCAGGCTAAATATCTTTTTACAAGTATCTTGTTGGTTGTTCTTTTATCATAATTTCCTATATTTCTCTTGCTTATTCTTAAAAGATGCAAATAAATACTCTTAATCATATATTACATGATCTCATATTAATGTGGTTGATAAGCTAGTAAGCCTTACCAAGATAACTTTATAGGAAACATGATTAGATTTAAAAAAACACCTCCCTCCTAAATGCTTGCGTCTTATTTTTTTAACAAAACTTGAATTGCATTTTGATTTTAAAAATAACTTGATGTTTACTTAAAATCAATGTTTGACATTTCATTCCACCATCTCATGGAATGAGATGAAAAATATATTAAATAAATAAGAAAATGCTTAGGTTGGTGATAATAATATATTATATGTCATCTAAATACCATGAAATGGAAATTATATTAAATAAATAAGAAAATGCTTAAGTTGGCGATCATGATCCATTATATGTCATCTAAACAGATAGATGTAACCTACCTTTTGATGGCCATTAAAACAAAACAAAAAAAATTGAGAAACCACATACTTTTTATATACCCATCTTACCTTGAATAAAATATATTTTACATTAACATCATGTATAATAATACATATTAGGTTTAAAAGTCATGAAATCATGATAAAAATCTCTCTACTAGTAAAAAACATACATATATCCCTTTTTTTCATACTTTGAGCTTAAGAAAATTCTTAGCAACTGTAATCCCCTGGCTCAAAATTTGTAAACTCATGATAAAATAGGGTAATCCTTACCTAAAAATAGTGAATCAAGAGGAACAATTGTTATGGTTAGGGATGAAAATCCCTATTAAATGTACTTAAATTCTAGAATGAACAAAATAATAAATTAGTATGCAAAATGTTAGCCTAATAATAAATCATGTAAACTTCCTTATCAGGTAAAAACATTATTTTAAAAGAAAATTTTTGTGAATTAGGTTAAAAATACTTGAAAAAATATAATGAAACTTTGAATAAATTAATGTTTGGTTTTTCATGCAAATAATATTGATTATTAGTATAAAATTTATGTATAATCACATAATTTTTAATCAAAAATGGTGAAAATTTGAGGGAATTTATTGTGATTAGAGATGAAAATTCTTGGTGAGTTGGTGTGAAAACCTTGAATAAATCAAAGAATAAATTTGTGCACAAATATATTGATGGTCAAGGAAAACCTGCACTTAATGATAAAATTTTAAATAAAAAATAAAGAATTTTAGATAAATTTTATTGCAATTGGTGAAGAAAAGTTTTAGTACAAAAATTGGATGAAATAATAAAAATTGTCTATATGAAAAAAAAGCAACAAACAAGGATTTGACAGAAAATATCCCATAAATGAGTGGAATTTTAGTAATATTTGTGAAAAACTTATCCTTCTTCCCTTAAATTTCTGTCAGCTACTCATGGAAGAAGTTCTTGGAAAACTTCATTTTTCTTCTTCAAATTCCCTTAGTTTAGGAGCATGGGAGTTTGATCAAGTGTTTTCTATCCTTAAATCAGTGAATTCTAGAGGGAAGGATAATTTAGGAGGTGTTTTTTGAGAGGACAAGAGTTCAAAGTACACAGAGAGGAATATTTAAAGATTTTTTAAAGTTTGCTAAGTTGGGTGTTTGGTGGTGATGATATATTCTTCTTGCTTTAAATAGTTTTAAATTCTTGAATTTGGATAGGGGAATGAAAATCACATTTTGAAATTGCTAGGGTTTATGCTTGATTTATGGAAATCAAAAATTAAATCTTTATTTGTTAAATTATGAAGTAATACCATATTTATAAAACAAATTGAAGGAGTTATGGTTAATTATGGGTTTTACTATGAGCAAATTGTTAATTTTCATAATTGAGGGAATTTTAAAAAGTTGGTTTTTTCATTTAGGTTGCTATGGTTTGTTATGCTATTGTTATGAATTATGTGCTTGAGTATAATTATAATAGTGGTGGAATTGGTCTATGTGTATTTGATTAAGGATGGTAGTATTTGAGAAGGATGCAAGTTTAGAAATTTTTATGTTGGATTTTGTTTTAAAAAAAAGAAAGGAATTTTATAAGGAATTGGTTGAATTGCTTGGACTCGATGATAGGAATGAAAATTCAAGAAACAATTTAAAAATAAATCAAGGAGAAATTAGTCACCTAGAACATTTGGAAAATGAAGAAAATTTGTTTAAATTTTTGTAATGTTGTATGATTATTTAATGAATATGTATGTGAAATGGTGTTCAGATCAAGTTTTGATTTAATTATATAATTTACCTTATGGGTATGTGTAGGGAGAGTATAACCATGAAATTTTGAAACCTTGAATATGTGTAAATATGTATTAAATTGAAGTGGAATTATGGTTAAATATGTGAAGCATATGTATGGAAACTTGGAATTGTTTAAATTGTAAAAGTGAGCATGATTGTCATACTATGAAAATGGAGAAAGTGTACTAATTGTATAAGAAAATAGTTAAGTATAGTTATGTATTGTGTTTTTTATATTGAAGGAAGTATGCTTAGATTATTAATTGTAAATGTTTTGGGTAAATAATTGACTTTTATGTTAGATCAAATTGTGTTGCTATAATACTCATCTATTGGATAATAATGGAATTGGAAACTTAGTTTGATTATAAAATTTGTATAAATTGATGAACTTATGAATTAAATTTATTGAAATTAGATTATTATATTTAAAAAGTGATAGGCATGTTTTTTTTTAAAAAAAGTATAAGAATATGGATTGTTAGATGTTACTTGTGTGTGTGTTAATATATATTGGATTGTGACTAAATTGAATGAAATTGATAGTATGAATGTATTTTGTTTCTTTTGGTATTCAAATGATTTTAGGCATGTTAATATTTCATTACAAGCAATGTTATTGTGATTTTGTTAGAAATTTCTTGTTGGGATAATATGTGAGAAATTGTATGAATGGAAATTACATATTTTTCAATTAGATGAAAATTTATTGAAACGGTTTATGTATTGTATGTTGTGTAAATATACACTCAAATAATAAATTAAGAAAGATATGGCAAGTTATGAATTTTGTTAAAAATTGGCTAAATTGTTAGTTTAGAGGATTTTGGAAAATTTGAGATGTAAACCATGGTCAAATGGTCAATTTGCATTCTCTTAAATGTTTTGGATGCTAGAGGGTCATTGTACATAAGATAAGAGTATCTTATTATATAATTTTGAAAGTTCAAATGCATAAATTTCAAAAATTTACATATTTAGTTAAATTGATTTTGTTGGACTAAGTTGTTAATCTAGTTGGAATTGAATTTGGTTGATATGTTTCAATATAAAAAAAATATAAATATGATGTATTTAAGTATAATTGGACAGATTGAAAATATAAAAAAAGTGAGGAAGTGTGTATATTTGGAGTGGGGATATATAAGTATGGAAAATTGTATATTGAATATTAATTATTGATTTGTAATGTGTTGGTTGTTAAATTGATAATTTTGATGGTGTAAAAGTCTTGAGTGAGGATTTATTTTGATGACCTGAATATTGGCTATGAAATGTAATGAAAAATTGATGTTTGAGATAAGTATTTGATTTTTTAGATGAATGGTATGGAAATTTTTATGGGTGAATTTTAAATTAATGATGTGAACGTTAATGATTATTGTTTTTGAGTTATAGAAAAAGTGTTCGAAGTAAGATCCGACTTCTCAAGAGCTTATATAGTATGAGCTTAAGGTAAAGGTTACTCTTGTTACCTTTTTAATTATTAAAATGTCTTTGTAATTGTTATGTTTTCAATGTAAATCATATATTTTGTGTTAATCTATTTTTCATAAGAATTTATGCTTATAAGGTGGCAAAATTTCTATGTAATGTGCAATCGACCACAATAGTGGTAACCTATGCATTAATAGTAATTAATCAAAATAATGGTAACTCATGTATGAATTGTAATTTATTGCAGTGGCAGTAAGCCGTGTATGAATTGTAATCAATCGCAACAATAAATAATTCATAAATGATTTTAAATCAATTGCAACAATGAAAATTCATATATGAATTGTAAAGTGGCCAAAATATGGATCCTATAAAAATTGGATTAGTTAGTTGTTTCAATGGAGACTAATGTAATTGATGTATATAATAATTAATTGTTTGGATGAAGGTTATGAATATAAATATGTGAATTAGTCGTCCATTTGGATGGAGACTAATATGATTAATGGGTATTACAATTGGTCATTTAGATAAAGACTAATATGATTGATGAGTTTCATAGCCGATTGTTTGAATGAAAGATTTTAATACAGATATATGAATTAGTAGGTTATTTAGATGAAGACTAATGTTATTGATGGATATCATATTTTGTTCTTTGGACAAAGACTATGGACACAAATATATGAACAGCTATCCATTTGGATGGAGGCTATAGATATAAATATGTGGATAGCCAGTTGATTGGACAAAAGCTTAAATAATATTATAAAAATGTTGCTTATAAAGAAGAGAATTAATATAAATACATTATGCTCATAGAACAAAAAAATAATATCATGTAAATTATACCTGCACGGCAAAGAAAAAAATTAAATATGTGAAAATTAAATTGATTGCAATAACAAAATTTGTAATATGAAAAATTAAATAGACTATAATGAAGGAATAATGCATGAAAAATTAAATGGATCATAATAATAAAATGTAATATAAGAAAATTAAATTGACTATAATGATGGAATTTAAAATCTGATATCTGAATGGGACATAATGATGAAATTTAAAATATGATATTTGAATTGATCACAATAGTGGATTTTAATATGTAATATTTGAATGGGATGTAATGTTGGAAATAAATATGAGATTAAAATATATTTGGACATGCCATAAATGGTTATAAAAAAAATATTAAGATGGAAAAAAATAACTTGAATGCGTCATAAAAAGAAATAAGGATTACTTTTTATGGAAAAATATTTAAATGAGTCAAATGGGCATAAAACATATTGAGAATGAAAGAAATATATGGATAAATAAAAAATAACCAAAAAATATATTGATTTTGAAAAATAATATAGATAAAACATAATAAGTATAATAGATGTTACAAGTAAAATTAATATTGATAAGCAAAAAATGATATAAAGTTATTGATATGAACTAAATGACATAATTAGTTGGAACAGACATATTAAATGTATTAAATATGTAAAATGAAAGAACATGAATGTTAAATTCAAGGTTGTATCTACATTATTTAGAAGGGATTATATGATTAATAAATCCAAAATTTAACTAAATTATAAGTTAGGGGTATGACATGGGAATAAAGAATTCTAAAATGGTTTTAAGTACAATCTAGGAATATTAAAATGAAAAGTGATATGGAATATATTATATGGTGAATTCAAATATAATGTGGATTTGATATAATTGTGCAAAGAAAAATGATATAGATGGAAAATGACAAGAAAAATGTGATTCAAGGAGGGGGTGATAAGAACCATGTTAGATTTGAATTTGATTTTAAAATATTTGTTGATTAATTTTGCAAGATAAAGTATATCTCTCAAAAAATGCATCAAAATGAGTTGAAATTTTACAAGGATATACTAGACACATTGAACTATATTTTGGTATTTTTTTTTCATATCAAATGGAGTTCGACAACATATTATTTCAAATAATTGAAGTTACTTGATAAATCTTGTCAACTCTACCAGATTAAACCTTTATGTATTGTTTGGGATATATCTAGAGTTATAAATGTAATTGTGTTAGAAACTAGATATTTCAAGATTTCTAGTCAATCGTGTTAGAAACTAGATATTTCAAGATTTCCAACTATATATGGTAGACGTAGTAATTCATATAGACTAGAGAGAATGACGTGTTTGAATTCAGGATAGAAAATCTGTTAAAAATATATGAACATTTGAGACTCAGGCTACATGGAGAATTTTTAAATAATTTAAGAATTTACATGAAGACTTTGTTTTTATTATCATATTTTATTTTATTTATTTATTTCTAAATAAATATTGTTAATTTGAGTTTGTTCTAGCCCATTAGATATTGTTTAGAGATTTATTTTATTATTCAACTTATATTAATTGATTATTAGTTTAGGCTATTAACTTACAACCTAAAAAGGATCTACTAGAATTAATTAAAGTAAACTATAATATATTTTTCTAGCTGTAAATTTCAATAGTAAGTTGAAGAATAAACATTATTTTTATTTTTTATTTTTTATTTTTTTTGTGAAAAAACAACCTTTTCTGTAGGGACAAATATCACACATTGACTTATCAAAAAATAATTAATTGATGTTATTCACATACTTAGAATTCTTAGATATAAGTTTATCTTTGAGTCCAAGTTATTTTGCAATACCTTTGGTTCTTAAATACAGGGTTACATGTAGGTCAAGGTTTAATCAAACCTAACTTTTAGCTTTACGTGTTGTTATGTACTTTGTTAAGGATTGTTTGATCACACTGGCAAGAGATTTGTATCCGTTAGTATTAAAGCTAGGCTTAAAAAATCAGGTTATATCCTTTGTTTTCTTCTTTCTAGTTCTAGTTTTCTTAGCTTTTGTTACCTTTAAACTTGTATTACTACATTAATTTTTAATTATGATGGTATAATAACAACATAATTGATATATTTAGGTGTCATTTAATTTTTTATATATAACCTTTCATCTATTTTTCATATAAATTTACTTGTTACTCGTGAAATTATAATCTTAATTTTATCTTTATTTGTTTTTATATTTTTCTTACTTTTTAATTCATATGTACATATTTGGATATGCTATTTAAGGCTTTTATATTGGGATAAAAATCATGACTTGACATTGTGTTTTTTAAAATCTTTTTTAATTAATAATATGATAAAAAAAAAGGAACATGTAAAACTTATAACTAATCTAATATAAGGATGTTTTGTAAATTGCAATTATTATTTTGTAAATAAAAATCCATTATATTCTTAAAAAAATAAAAAAATATATTAAAATTTTTTATATAATTATATAAAATGAATGTACTAAAATTCTTTTAAAAAAAACATGAATTTTATGTAAATTAACTATTCATGATTTTTTATATAGTAATTGGATGAAAAAAATTTAAAATTCCCATAAATATCTGTAATATGATATTAGAAGCATCACAAAAATGAATAATAGTTTTTTACTTTTATTGCTATAAATATGTATAATATGATTTGGTATCGTGACAATTAACAACTTCCTCTCTCTTAATTTTTTTTAGATGAGTTCTAATCTAAGAATTGAAAAACAATAAAAATAAACTTTCAAATTAAAATAAAAATTGTCAAGATCTGCATGAATTAGCCATATATTTTCTCTATATATTATATTATAGTTTTTTTATCTTTTAATTTGGGCAAGTGTACTATGCTTTAGGTAACCTAATTTTATCTAATTAGGCTGTAAGAGAATATAATTAAAAATAATAATAAAATTGATATAAAAAAATAAAAATAAAACCTGACTACTGTAATTTAGTTGTTTTGTTAATGGGTGCTTTATAGCAGAACTCTAATGGTGAAGCGTTACATTACTTTGATGTTTTGAAAAAGTTAAGAGTGATACAAACAATTGACCGAATTCATGACCTACTTATATAAACATTTAAATTTTTTTATTTTTTTATAATTAAGGAAGCTACGTTTTAAATGTGGGATCCAAATAATTAAAAGTGAAAACTGAAGCATCAGTAATATCATAATTAAGTTTTGTGAAAGAAGGAAAGAATAAAAAGGATCAAAATGAATTTATTCACTTAGATGATTCATTTTATAATTTAATAATAAAAAAAAGCACAGCATATTATCTTTGTAATTTGATTATTGTATCTGTTCGGGTTTTAGTCTTTTAATTTGATTATTTTTTGAATTTATATATGTAAATCTTCGTGTGCGTTAAGAGTTGGAATCGATAATTAAGGCGACTCAATCATGATCCTTTTAAATTTTAATTGCCATTTTTTGTAATGAGCATGAGGCAGTCAAATGATTAAGTGGTGGTTACAGACCTTAGCTTGAAGCTTAGGGATGGGGCATAGTGGTGGATGAAAGAGGCTGGTAGTGGACACGAGCAACTCTTGAGGATGCTCAAGTCAAATGGCCAGCCGGGGAAAAAAAGGACCACCAAATCCAGAGCATGCATAAACTGACGCAAATATTTTGTCAACAATTAGATTAAACCAGGAAACTCCATCAACGTGTGTGCATATTAGGGATGTTGATTTTTGATTTGGTTCAGTTTTTATTATAAAAACTAACCAAATTAAAAAAAAAATTGAAAAAAAAAAACTGAAATTGAACCGAAACCGGATCAAACCAACCGGTTTCGGTTCGGTTCAGTTTTTTAAGGGAAAACCGGTTCAAATCGGTTTGACTCGGTTTTTCCGGTTTGGCTCGGTTTTGGCTCGGTTTTTTCCGGTTTCGGTTCGGTTCGGTTCGATTTTTCAGTTTTTTGGTTATAAAACCGAAACCGAACCGAACCGGCTAGTTTTTTCAAAATTTTAATCGGTTTAATGGGTTTTTTTTTTTTGTTTGGTTTTTTCAGTTTTTTTTTTCCTGTTTTTTCGGTTTAATCGGTTTTTCAGTTTTTTTAAATACCCCTGTACATATAAATAAAGTCTAAAAAGAGGTTTTTTATTTTTTTTAATGACGCTGATGTGCTATACTAGCTAGCATGATCAGTAAGTCAAATATAGGGACCTGCTTTTATGGATTTTTTTTTTTAAGAAAGAATATGAATGTTTTGACAAATCTTGTAAGTAGGAAAAGCTAGCTCAAGCTTGTTGCTATTATATAGGGATCAAGAATGGTCCGTGTACTACACAAGCAAGTTGCAAGTTGCAAGTTGCCGCTTCGATGCATACTAGAGAAGTTGCAAGTTGTAAGTCAACAATCAAGTTGCAAGGAACATAACCTTTTGGCTTTTCTTCTAACTCTTATGAGTTTCAAACTTTTGCTCATGTTGCCGAACTCACCAACAATGGTTTCTCTTTCATATACTTAATTTTTTTCCAACCGAATCCGAATCCGAATCTCTTAGTTTCTTTACCATATGAACGAGGCAAGAGGCAAAAGTTTATACTCGCATGAGAACAACATGGCGTTTTCAACAAAGACAAAATGGGGGGCAGCTCCACTTTGTATTGATTGAATTCACTTTCCAAGTCATGTATGATTCTAAATTTCTCATACTCGCATGTATTGAAGTCATTTCTGGACAACATTCTGAACTTGAAACCTTCAGAAGATTTAAATTGTATCCCTAAAATATAGCAAGCGGAAATTAGAGCAATGCTTTCATTGAACTTGAAGTCCTTGCTTAGTTTTAATTTCTTGTATTAATTATATTCTAGTACTTAATTCATAAAATTTATTTATAATTAAATCATATTTAATTAATTATCTCATTTTAATTTAAAACTAGTGGTTCTTATATGTATAACCCATTAGGTTCTATAATAAGATAGTCCAAATACAAATCATAATCCTAAATAAAATAAGATTAAATTAATTAAATAATTTAATTTATTATCAATTCAACAATTGATTAATTTATATTTTAAGATCAAGTACAATGTCTAGCAACCTATCATGATCTTTCAAATATTAAAAAAGTTATAGTTTGTTTGACTTAATCTTTCAATGACTAGTTTTTTAGTATTATCATTATTCTTTCATCCTGAATATTTTGATTGAAATATTATAGCATGAAGTATATATACTTGATTAAAGCTTGTTCTCAATACAATAGTCATTAATTTAGATATTTTATTCCACCTTAACCAAAGATTTAACAATCAATACTATTTGAAAACATAGAAAATATTTTTTCTAATTCACCTAGGGTGATGAATTCTCTATTGATTACTCACATACATTCATATAGTTTATGTTATACCTAATATTTGCTTATTTGTTACCCTTTATTAGAACAATATCTAATCAAGATCAAATTATAACTTGTCCTATATAAAATAACTTAGTAATCTCAATTCTAAGGATCACTTACATAGTTGTAGTGCAAGTTTTTCCATAGTCATATTATCTAGAATACTCATATGAGTCAGTTCAATGTATATGTCATTTAACAAGTACCTACATATTAATTTCATGAATCTTTCATACCTTAGTTTATAAGAGTAACTGCTTTTTTTCATTAAAAAAAGGAACATAATATGTATTGGTTTCAACAACTCTAATTAATATTTAAAATTAATAGAGCATTAACTAATAACATTTAGGAATAATGTTTTAATGCAATTGAAATCTCATAATTATAACAACTTTATAATTTTCTTTGCAAATCATTTTTGTCTTATAGATTTTATCTTACTCAAGATTCATTTATTAAACATTGGGTTCAGTAATAAAAAAAATAAATGAATATTAAAGATAAGAAAATCTTTATTAATAATAAAATGCTTTACAAGATAAAATTAGTTCAACATGTAACCAACCAATTGGATGTGTAAACTCTAAACTGAAATTCAAGAATTTGAATAGGAAACACTAAACTAAATATAAATTAGTTTAAATTCAAATAAAATAGTTGTAGATTTCTAGATTTAAAATTTGTAAATTTATGTACTTAGGTGGAAATTCTTGGTAGAAAAATAAAACCCTATAAATAAACAAATATGCCATAAGTTTTAGTGAAATATTTCTAAAAGTTTAATACTAAAATATTGAAAAATATAGCTATTAAACAATGTAAAATATTATCGATGAAGGGGCAACTACTTAAAAATAACACTGAAGAAAAACGTAGTGATATTTTTGTAAATTTGAAAAACAAATCACCTTCCTTTCTCTTTAAATGGGTTGGTGGCTAAAATGCTAAAGAAGGAGAGAAAGAGTTCAAAAAAAAATTTAAGTTCTTCTTCTTTTCTCTAAAATTGAAGGTAAGACTTGGTTTGGTAATACTTTCTGTAAAGATTGGTAAAGGAAAGACATATAAACTTCTCTAGGAGTGGGGGAAAAATTAAAGGATAAAGTCTTAATGAGAGAAAGAAATAAAATTTGAAAAAGGGAGCAAGGAAGAAGAAGAAAGCTGTAAGGAATTTCCTATTTTAGTGCTAAATTATTGGGTAAACTGTGTTAATTACTCAATTTCATATTAATATTTTTTTATATGCTTAGGGGAAGAATTCCCTAATTTATCTATGTTAGGGTTTTTTAGTGATACAAGGAAAATGGATCTTTTCATGATAAATGTTTCAAGTAATAAGGATTAAATTACAAGATAAAGTATGATAATGAAGAAAAATTAAAGGAAATTCATGGATAACCCTAAACCTAGGGCCGATTATAAGAAGGGATTTAGGGAAAGGAAGAATTAAGCTTAAGTTGTGTGAAATTGTTTGATATTTTGATGTATACATATGAGAAATATGACATGGGATAAGTATTTAGGTGAAAATATTGGGTGCTATATAATTTTGGAAGGAATGGGAGATGTGTGTGACACGATTAAAAGATTGATGTCTTTTTCTAAGTGTAGACAAGATTGAGATCGAATCACAGAGAAGTTAATTATATAAATTATAAACAACAATAATAAAACAACAACAATAACAACAATAACAATAGTATTAATAATAATAATAAAAGAAAAAAGAAAAAGTTGATAAGAACTTTAAGATGGAAGATCAATGTAAGGATTAAACAATGATAACAACAAATGTCAAGGTTAGAGGATCCACTAATAATATTTTAAATAAGTATAGTATAAACTCTATACTACTCAATTTGAAACCACACATAAAGGAGATTTCAATCAGATCATAAGTTATTAATATGATTACATTAGTTATCTTATTCGAATAATGTTAATGTTTGTAAATGCTATCATACATTCATGATTATAACTTATGTTAACAACAAATCAAGTTCCTTTCATAGAATAAGTGTCGGTTACACCATAGAGTTGAGCTATGAAAGTGTCAAATATTTATTGTACCAAATGTTATACAGCATAAATCTAGACTAATCATTTAACAAGCAAAGTATTAAGAGTGAACAAGATAACAAATATAAAACATGTTAGTATCAAACATTAAAGTTCATGTTAAGTTTACACTATACTTATTTTTAGACCATTAGTGTAACCTTTTCACCTTGACATAATAAACTTAACTAAACATAATAAAAGAGAGAAACATAAATAAACAAGATAAGAACATAAATAAGATAAAAGTTAATTAAATAAATGAAAGGAATTGAAAGGCATAAACAAGATATTAATAAAAACAAAACTTAAACATTACAAAAATACAAAGAGAGAAAGCAAGAGCATGATTTTGATCTAGAAACCAAGATACCTAAATGCATGACAAATACCTCCTTTTATATGTCAAAATTTAAAACTATTGATTTGATAACTAATTGTTAAGTGGGTAACCAACTCTTAACTTGGTAACAATATTTATCTTTTTGTCTAAACAAAACGTTATTGATAACTTTAGAATTTGAATCAACCTTACTCATGAAAGTTCTAGAAAATTATCTTAGCTTTTTAGAAAAAAAAATTAAGGTAATTTAAACTTCTAGAACTCGAGATATAGGCTGAACATTGAATAATGTCTGAGTTGTAGGATAGATTTGAACTTTTATGTTGTTGCTAAGATTTGGACTTCCAAATAGCAGAATTGAGTCTTGCCTCCTCCATGAAAACTTTAGATCTATGTCTTAGCTTTCTATCCATATAAAGTAGATCTAAATTTAAGTTCTTCAGCTTTAATTATGATCCAATTACTAAATAGTGTTCTAATTTGGACTAAACCAACATTTTTTTTCTAAGCTTCACCCTCTTTTTGTCCTTTTAATTTCAATACTTTAACTCATCAATCAATCCTTTCATTTATGTGATATGCTTGCATTTAGGATGGATATTTACCATAAATTAAAGGTATCTTATGGTATTAAACTTGTTATTATAAAACATGTTTTACTTAAAAAGTTATTGCTACTTTAAATGCAAAATGATGATATAAAATCTTGATAAAAATACAATTTTAAGTACTAATCAGTGTGTTATGAAAGTTAATAGGAAAAATAGCAAGTTGAGTAATTAAAATTGTATGAAGAATAGGAGTTAGATTAAGAGGAATTAGATTATTTGTTTTTAAAGAAAAAGCATAAAATTATTGCTAGGCTTAAAGCCGACCATGAGTAAAATAGGGAAATGAAAGAATTTAATAGAAATTGATGTAAGAGTATATTAAGTGTTAAAATTATATAGGAAGTAAATTGTGAGATTGATGTTACGGTTAAGCATGTTTGTGTCATGTTATTTGACTTGTTGAGAAACATGGTTTTATAATAAAAAAAATGAATGAAAGAGTTTAAAATGTGTGTGTAGGCTGACATTATGAAATGATGCATATAATATAAATTATTAAATGTCTTAATAAGGTTATGAAAATAGAATAAAGGTTTATAAAGTGTATGAGTTATCAATTGTTTAAATTGCTAGATTGTTGGTTAACATGTTGGGTACAATTTAAAAATAAAGTAATTTGGGGTAGGAAAGTAAAATAAGAAAATAGAGGATGAATGGAATATGAAACTTTACATATTATACAAGTTATAATGTAAAAATCATGCATAAATCATTATACATGTGTTAAATTTAATTAGTAATGATGAAGTTGGAAAGTAGTAGATGTAAGTTGGATTGAGGTATTGGAAAGTATTAATATGAAGCCTAATCTTAGAATCTGAAATATAAAGTAGGAATAATAGAAAGAAAGGATCAATTAGTGAGCAATAAGAAAAATAGATTAAAATGGAACATAAAGACTTGATATCAAAATTAATCTTGTTCTTGGGAATTTTATGACCATATATGGATGATAGGAAGATAATATAAATGTTATACATATACATTAAAGGTGAAAAAAGATTAATTAATATTGTTGTGTAATCATATCAATACAAAGATTATGGATCAAAGTTAACGGGAACTTTAATGTAAAGAAATATAAAATGGGCATTGTATATATTAAAAAACTAGGGATTAAATAGAAAGATGATGACAATAAAAAATGAATTAATTGAGAAGCTTTGAAATTTAAGAAAATAAAATATAAAATAAGATATATTGATGTCAATTGAAAAGGGTCAATTGAAAAGGGGTAGCATGAATGTAAATTCATGAAATTTTGAAATTGACATTAATGTTTTCTTTTTTAATGAGGCATTGTAGTTGGATCTTCATTAGAAGAAGCTAAACCATATAGAGGACCAAATAGGTACTCTTCACCTTATAGTTTTATTTAAAAGAATGTTGTCCTTAAATTACTTATTTATATTATGTTTTTCCAATTTAATAAAGAAATTGATGAATGAGAAATAACAAAAGGAGATAATAAATGACAAATATTAAAGAATTATAAAAAGAAAATGATAAGTTAGCCATATAAGTAGGGGCTACTGATTAGAAAGAGATAAGTTGGGCATATAAGCAGGGATTAGTCATAGAAAAATAATAAGCTGGTCATATAAGTGGGGCTACTGACAAGATAATAATAAGCTATCCATATGAGTGGGTACCGATCAAGAAGAGATAAACCAATCATATAAGTAGGGGCTACCAATTAGAAAGAGATAAATCGGTCACATGAATGAGATTTACTAATTAAAAAATGATAAGTCGGCCACATGAGTGGAGGCTATTAATTAAAAATAGATAAATCGGTGTTTTGATATCATGATCACACAAATGAATTACTTTGCTTAAATAAAAAAAGATAATATAAAGCAATTAAAGGGTTAATCCTACGAGAATGCTCTAGTTCAGGTCTTTATGCTAGATGATTCAAAGTATGTGGGTTTTAAGGTTATTTAGGCTATGTTATGGTAAACAAAATAAAATAATCAAACTAAATTCAATAACTCTAAAACTTATCAAGAGAAAAACATTGGTCTCAAGTAAATGTCCACCTATAAAAATCAAAATTGATCATTAAAATGATACGTCAATTTATATTCTGAATATCTGTCTTTTCTTAACGTTAGTCAGTTAACCAATTCATAGTATAACTAACCCTAACTATTAAACAATCATAGTGTTTGTACTAGTAATTTAATTCAATGAAAGCCTTAAGAACTAGATAGATTGATAAATCTAGAAAATATAATTATTTGCATTATATGTTCGATTTAATTGAATATTTTCCTTAAGATTAACAACATAGATCCACCATAATTACTAAACTTAGTTGTTTCACAAGTTTAAATACCACAACTTTAGTTTTAATAGCAAACTTAGCAATAGATTGGTTTAGAATAATAATTTAGAGTCCGCTTTAATAATCAAACTAAATAATCATAGGAAATAAGCAAAGTAAAACAATCATATTTATCATATAAACAAAAAAAAAAGATATAATAGATCTCATATTTTTTCAAGTCCAAAGGTTTTTGTATCCTTTCAACCAAAAAAAATAATTTAGCCTTTTCATATCTATCAAAAAACTAATGAAGAGAACAAATGAGAACATAATTTGATGTATAGGAGAAAAGGGTGGACTTTTCTTCTTCTTTCTGATTGCCCTTACTCTTTCTTTCTCTCTTTCTTTTTATTTGATATGAAACCATAATCCTCACATCTCTCTAATCCATTTATGTCCTAGAAAAATAGTTATTTACAAAGAAGATAATCTAAATTTTAGTAGTATAATAATTATTTTTCTAAAAAGAAAAAAAATAGTCTTATATGTCCTCAAGCTTTAAGCTTTGAATTTGAAATTAGAAAAGTTAACTTACATAACTAAAGATCTTTTTCATATGAAGAACAATTTTGGATGCTTTAAAAGTAAATTTGACTTATTTCTTCATAAAACCTATCTATTTGGCATAATTTATAAGTTATCTACGAAAACTCCTATCTCTCTCCTATGAGCACCTTTTCTTATAATATTTGGTAGGCTGATAGATCTTTGAGTTAGTAATCCAATAAAATTAAGTTTAAATCAAATAAACTTTTCTAACTTAAGATATTCAAATAAGAATGGTTGAATGTCAAAAGTGGTAGAATACAAGACTTGTAATAGGTCCAATTGGTATATCTAATGTATCATTTGGTGATGCTCGTTGTTTGCTTCAGAATTTTAGAAAGAATCATTTTTGTTAAGGAATTGAGATAAAAAAAATAATAATGAGAGTTTGCTACATCATTATGATCTCATCAAGTCAAACCAAACTAGAAACATAAAATAGTATATTTTAAAATTTTGAACAAAGTTGTAACAAAGATCTTATTTATTCTAAGTATTATTTATTCCAAGTATAGAATCCTATATTATGATTTCATCAAGTCAACCCAAACTAGAAACATAAAATAGTGTATTTTCAAAATTTTGAACAAAGTTGTACTAAAGATATCATGTATTCCAAAGATAAAATCCTTGCTTTTCTATGAAAAAAATGGAAAATGAAAAATAAAAGAAAGAAAAATGAAAAAAAAAATAAAAGAGAAGAGAAAAAGACTTACACAAGTCATCATAAAATAGTATCATGTATCCAAAAGTAATTATGTTTGCTTATTTCTTAACCCAAAAACATCAAGAGCCATGAATATATTATAGAGGTAAATAATAAACTAAAAAATTATAAAAACAGAGTGAACCAAATTAATATAGTATAGGGACATCTTTGAGCTTTAATCTTAATAAAATTACTAGACTTGTTGACAATATATTCTAATCAAGATATTCAAACTTGAATCTCAACCAAGGTTGAGATATATAATTATAATGGATAACTAGAACCTCTTTTTACAATCTTAACATGTTTCCTATATATTTTTATATACAAAGCTAAGTGATCAATTATAGTGTGCTTATGTGATAAAAAAAAAAAAGACGGGTTTCATACTTGTTTCATTAAATTAAGGAAGAAATTTCTTTCAAATTGATTCATTTTCCTTCATATTTTTTATAATCTTAATTAATTAATTATCTAAAAAAATTTAATTGATTAACAATAAAAAAATATGTGAATTGAAATTCTAAATTACAAATATATCTTTTTCTAGGAAAAAAATAAAAAATACATTCTTTTAAGTAAATTATCAAAATAATAACTCAATTTTAGTGACTATTTCATTGCATAATATAGGGCATTGTTATTATGGACTTATGTAAAAACAATGTTTGGTAAATGATTATTATATTATGTTTATAAATGCTTAAAACTACTAGATATAGTTGATTAAATTATATTATAAGTTTCTTGAGATATAAATTGAAAAATAAGTAATGTAATATATATGATAATGATAATAATGATTTCAATTTGGTCCCTTTTCTTTTGTTTTTTATTGTTTTTCTTGGCCTTTTTATAAAAAATTTATAATTTATAATTTTATTTTTCAAATCAAGTTCATGATTTTTATTTTTTCAATAATAACATTAATAACAATAACAATAATAATAATAATAATAATAATAATAATAATAATAATAATAATAATAATAATAATAAAATAGTAATGTTAGTTATGAAAATAATAGTAACACTAGTAGTGAAAGTAGTATTATTATTAGTAGTAATTATTATTATTATTTTTTAATCCAAATATAAATATGCAGTAGTAGTAATAGGAGTAATAGTGGTTATTAATAATAGTAGTAATAGTAATTTTAATCATCATTCTTTGAATTACTATTTTTCAAAATCCCTATGTATAATTAATTTGTTTTCAATTTCATTCTTTGATATTTAATTGATTGAGAATTGAACTTCATGATTTTTTTTTTAGATTTGATGCTTTAGGTCTAACGATTTGGGTTATTAGTTTAAAAAGCTAACACATTTTTTTTTTAAATAAGCTTTATAATTCTCTCTATTTTTTTCGGGTTATTCCAGTTACATGATCTAAACTGTAAATTTAACAAGATATTTATGTTGGCTTTGATCTAATTAGTTTGATACAAGTTTGTGATTCTACATACAAAATTTCACGTATTAAAAATATACTAAAAACAATGTCAAAATTACAATAAGAAACATTAAAAACCCTTTTAAAGTACCTTTTACACGTATGAATCCTCTGATTAACGATTAAATATGGATCTTGTTTTAGATGATAAGATATTTACACAAGCCTGAAATCTATAACCATGTGAGATCTTAACTTAATTTCATTTGATAAAAATTACTCTCATGAGTCTGAAAGCTTTAACTATATGATATCTTAACATGATTTGATTCGATGAAGGAAAGGAATTTGATTATTTGCTTCCTTAATTTGATTTGATAAAGGAAATGACTTTGATCCTTACCTTCCATGATAAACTTGAATTTCTTTAAGAGAACTTCTAAATATATATGTTTGGTTTTTAGTCTTTGCCTATTGTCTTTCTTCTTGTTGTTGTTGTTGTTTGATTTGTATGCTTGTTGTCTTTGATTTGGTGGTTTTGTTGTCTATTTATAGACATGTTATGTGCAATTTGCCTCAAATGTCATTTATCTAATAAGAGAAAAAAATCAAAGACAATGACTTACAAAAAGACTTCAATACTAAAAACCATATAAAACAAAACTAATAATAATTATAAAAATAAAAATAAAATATGACAAATAAAAAATTAAAAAAGATAAAACTGAAAAATAAATAAATGTCAAAAGATAAAACTAAAAAACATTAGCTTGAAAAAAAAGAGCAAAACCAAGTAAATCTTCTAAACTTGTAATCCATAAAATCTTAAATTGAGCTCAGCTCAATTAAAAAACTCAACTCTTAATTAATTAATGTTGGAAGATGAAATCATAAAAAAATAAATAAACAATATGTCAAAGCAAAAGGAATGAGGATTAAATTACATAGAAAAAAAAGGAGGATGGAATAGTAAAAAAAAAACTTCAATTCAAAATATTATGTAAGATAAGTAAACAACAAATAAAAAAAATAAGGATCAAATTTATTAGGTAAAAAATTAAAGAATGATGCAATTGAAAAAAAAAACTTCAATTCTATAAAATATTTCAAATTAAAAAAATAATTAAAAAAATAAAATCTATAAGAAAAACAAATTTAAGGAATGGTCAAATTTTTGAAGTGCCATGCATGAAAACCGAGATGGAGAGGAAAAAAAAATCTACTAGTATCAAACCAGAAGAAGGGGGCTTTCGAGATAAGCCTAACCACACCAAGTAAGCTAGTTGTTGACCATTAGACTTCATTGAAAATGTTTCATGAATATAGTGGAGTCCCTCACTCATGCCCACATTAGCAGATTATATATATATAATTTCCCCAAAGCAAACATAGATATAATAAAAAAAAACTAAAGTGAAAAGGAAAAATATTCTTTGGAAGACAATTTATCATTTCATGTTTTTTAAGGGTTTAAATGTCTTTTGTATATATAAATAAAATTAAAAAGATGTAAATGATCTTGATAATAGATTTTTTTTAATTTCTAAGAATATTTTAGTAATTTAACTGTGTAAAAAAAAAGACTTAGTTACCTTTTATTAATTTCATAAAAATTAATGAACTATATCCGAGGAGAATATTACTTCCAAAAGCAAACCTAAATTTGTTAAAATCACGAGGTCAACAAAACTTAACAACACTTATAGTGTAAAATCATTTTAAAACTAATAAACTAATAAAATCAAACTAAAATCATGAGTTGATTGGATATACCGAGTCTATGTTTTTTTTATGAAAATGAAAGCATTAAGTATGATTTCCTTGTCTTGTTTCTATGATAAATTTCATTATGGTTAAGGCTGAGCATTTCTGGTTTGGTTCGATTTTGAACCAATATAAACAACCAAACTATATTTTTATTTTTTAAAACCAAACCAAACCAAAAACCAATTCAAGCCGATTAATTTTGGTTTTGGTTTGGTTTGGTTCAGTTTTTTCCCTTCCAAACTAGTTCAAATCCAATGGTCCTTTACTAACACTAATAATATTCCTTGCTTTCTTTTGGACTAGTGACTAGGTTTGATGTGGTTTTTGAGAAAACAATATTCTATTTCTTAAAATGTTGTTTTGCCCTCCCCAAACACCCTGCTCCTGCATCTCTTGTCGTCTCAAATACTGAAATTTAAATAAAAAAACAAATAGAGCATAGGCCTTAATTAGTAATCAGCAAAAGTAGGAGCCTCTCTTCTATCTTAAAAAAAAAATAAGTGAAAGTACAACAAGGCACTGTTTGACAAATTACTTAAGATACTTGCAACTTCTGGTAAGCAAGGGACTATTGCTGTTGGTAGAGACTAACGTCAAAGATGGGATTTTTTGATGGAATAGAGATTGAAGGGGGTTTTCTTGGTGGACTTGATAGTCCTCTATTTTAGCTATTAAAGCAACATCCTTCTTCGTTGTTCATTCTCATCCTCTTTGCTTCTCTTGCAGTCTCGTACAACAGATCCCAAGTTGTTGGAGGTGAAGATCTATTCGGGCTTCCACGACTTTCAAGGGTGTAATGAGCCATTTAATGAGTTAACCCAACTAGATAATTTTCTTCATCACTCTCTATCTTAGTAAAGCCAACCACAGACTCAATAATAGAACTAAGATCCGAAGAAAACCTAAAGAAATCAAATCCATAAAGAAAGAGAGAAAAATCAAAGTAGAGCAAAGAGTAAAGGAAGGGCAAAAAATGCAGAACAGGGAGTATAAGAAGGGATGTAGAGGAGAAAAGAGGATGATTGATAGCTAAATGTTATTTTAGAATTAAAAAATATTATATTTATAGTTGATTTTTTTTATAAAAAAATTGTTAGTTATTTAAACTGGTTTAGTTTAATTTAGTTTTATTAGTTTTATATTTTAGAAACCAAAACCAAATTAATTTTTTTTGTGATTTTTTAATTAGTTAATTCTATTTTCTTTTCAGTTTGTTTCGTTATTTTTTTTATTTTTTCAGTTTATTGGTTTTTTCTCACCTCTAATTATGGTAATTTACCGGTTGTTTTCTTCTCTCCTTTCACTTCTCTCTTCATTCAAGAAACCATCTCTCCAGTGAGAAAAAGCTTTTCAATTTCCTCTCATCATAAATTTTTCTAATTTGAATCCCTTCTGTTTTGTAGCATCCTAGAGAAAGAAAAAAGAAGATCGATGAAGATCCATTTGCGATTTCGACAACAAAGCTTCGCTTACTGGTTCTTTCTCATCTCTAGTCTGATTAATGAATCCCAATTACATGCAACATTAGCCTTTTTTGCTTCCTTTTGTTGTCATCATTTTGATTTCTTCTCTTGGTATTCAAATCTGGTTTCAAAATGGTTTTGTCAGTGATGGATTGCTTTAGATGGACTTGTAAACTTTGGATCTTTTTCCATGTTATTTCTTCGTCGGGTCGCTGATAAATTATGAAAAATGTACACAAGGGTTAAAAAAGATATGGTTTTTCTTTGTTTTGTTTCTCCGTTTGGTTGACGAGAAAATGGAGGAATAATAGCAAAATCGACCATATTGTTACTATCAATTTTAGTTTCCTTATACAGACTTGTTAATTGTAAAATACTTGGATAATTGTATTAATCGCTGTGCTGGCTGCCAAAAAACGTGGAAGATACAGAAACTGTGTTTTTTAAATAAGTTTTTTTTTTGTTAAAATATATATTAATAATTTTTTTTATTTTTAAAAAAATTATTTTTAATATCAACATATTAAAATAATTTTAAAATATTAAAAACATATTAATTTTAAAATAAAAAAATAAAAAAATTAAATTAAAAAAAATACTTTTAAGACAGAAACAAACAAACCTAAATCAACAAATTACCTCTTTTCTTTTTGTATGATAAAAATATATAATATATGTAATGTATTACAACATGATATTCTTCCTTTTGAGTTTTTGACCGAAGAACTCTATCCCTATATTTTTTTATGATAAAACTTTATAAATATTAATAATTTTATTGTATTTTAAAATTATTTAAATTTTACATAATTTTTTACTTAAATTAGAAAGTGTTTGAATTATTTGTGAAAAAAAAATATTTATAATTTTATGATATATTTTAATAATTTAAGATTATATTGTATGTTTTATATGGTGTAGAAAATATATTTTTGATAGTGTTAAACAAACTCATTAGAATTTTTTTTATAAGAAAAACATTATTATACTATAGCGATAAATAATAAACTGAGTCTATAAATACATGTATTTATTTATCATTTTAATTGTTTTGTTATATATAAAAATATTATACCCTTAAAGTAGATAGATTTTGGAAACAGTTGTTAAAAAAGCATAGACCAACCCTATTATGACCTTCTCTTTAACCTGTTTATTGAAGGGGGGCAAAAACCATCCTCCGTCAATCCATGGCCAAAACTAAACCACAACACTCCGCCACCCACCTCCTCCTCCTCCTCCTCCTCCTCCTCCTCACTACCACCGTAACAACAACCGCGTTCTCCTTCTCCCGTACATACTCTCAGTGCAAAAGCCTTTTCTCTCTCTCCCATTCTCTCCTCACCCGCGTCTCCAACCTCCGCGCTTCCCGCGGTGACATCTCAGGTTCAAATCGGGCCAAGCTAATTGCGCAGAAACTAGAGCGAGGGTTGGGTTTCGGGTTCTGGGGATTGTCTTGGTCTGTTGGTTGGGATTACGCTATAAACTACGCCTGGAGTGATTTTGATTATAGGGAATTGTACGGTGCTGTTTCGGAGATGAATGAGTTGCTGAGATTTCTGGGTGAGTTGACGCGGTCGGGATCGGAAATTGAGCGAGCCACTTGGGTTGCCGGGAATTACAAAAATGTCCTTAGAGTTGCTCAGTCGGTGTTGCGACGGCTTGTCAAAGTGTTTCATCAATCGGTAATAAATAGTAACATTTGTAACGTTATCTCAAGCATTTTATACTGTATGTTTTTATTTGTTTGATTTTTTTATATAATTTTTTTACTTGTTTATGGTGCTAAATGCTATTTTATTTCGTTTCTTTTGGGTGATACGGGGGCAGGGTCCATTAAAGCAGGTGGTGGAGACTGTACAGAGAGTGGTAGTGGAGGGTGATTTGTTAAGGGACTGTCTTGAATTGGGGAGCAATGACTTGAAAGGTTTGGTTCAAATTGTTAAAGATTTGTCATCGCAGTCTTATTTTTCTTCTACTTTCCAGGATTATTATAATAACGATATATGATTAAAGAAGATATTAACACTTCTAAAACATTTTTATTAAGTAAGTTATTTTATGAATTTGATGTGTTAAAAAAATTTTAAAAATTTTGTCTTTTCATTAGATTTTAAAAATATAATTTTTATACAAATTTATACTTCTACATCGTGATCCAATTAAAATATTAAATTCTTCTTTATTCTTTGTAATTTTATCATAAATAAAAAGAAAACATTCATAAGACAAATACAAACACACACATGTATTTTTTGTCTTTTTTTTTTTTACATCTACATTACAAATTATAAAAATTCAAAACTAAATAAAAATTACATTAAATAATTTAAAATTTACAAAACAATCCCTAAAACTTTAGAAATTTCATTGAAGTCCCTTATAGGACAGTGTGAACAGTGCCCGTGAATAGTGCCAAAGTGTGAACAATGATGGCGTATTTGCTCCACGCGCCGCCGCTGCCGGAGGTGGTAGAACCAGTAGATCGGGGTCGTCTTCCTGTTCTCTGTCTTCTTGCGCCGGCGGTGGGTGTTGTGATTTGGGTTTTCAAATTGGAAGCCATGACAGATTCTGGGCAAAGCTTCCGATAACCATTACTCATCAACCATTGAAATAATAACAAATCCCAACGATACAATGGTAAATAGACATCTTATGCAACATATATCTAAATATCAGCTCGAGTTAACAGTTGAATCTCCCTATATCGGAGTTAGACCGAAACTGACCTGAGATTGGCGAGCCACTGTTGAACATGCATAACACTTTGTTGGATGGGTTTCATCTTATCTCCACCGTTCAGAATGTGCAATATAACCATACGCATCACATATCCAAAACTTAGATTGATCCAACGGTTAATAATGGAGAAATAGGCCGGCGACTTTAACTGTTCCGAGAGTGGTTTGTTCAGAAATATTCAAATGACAATATTTCTCTTGTGGTTTCAAATATAAATGATCGCTCTGGTCAGGATGTAGGAAATATAGGGATGCACAACATATCCAAATTTCGCATTGATCCAACGATAGAAGAGTAAGAAATCATCCGGCGACGCTGACAGTTCTAAGGGGTGAGGGAGGCGGCGGCTCCTCTAGTGAGGGAGAAGAAAAATGCTAGGGTTTTTTGTGGTTTAGGGTTTCTCTTCTTCTTCTTTTTTGTTAAAATTGCCCCCCCTTTTTCTTTGTGTTAAAGGTTGCTATTTATAGGTAAAATGTTGTTTGGATTTCAAAATTGGTCCCTCAATTTTATTTTTTGTAAATTTTGATTTTTTTTATTTTTTTGTATATTTTGTATTTGAAAACAAACAATATCAAAATCGACTCAATGAGAAAAATCAATGATTTTAAAAATAACACGTTAAAAGCTGAACATGTTCCAAATATCTTTGAAAATTTAAATTTTTTTGAGATGATGTTGAAATTGCTAAAAATAATGCAAATATATTTAAAATTGTATTTTTTGGATTTTCATTGTTTTTCTCTATTTTTTTTATTTTTTTCTAAAAATTTATCAAAATATGGATCAAAATTGGGGAATAACCCAGAATTGGGTTATGACAGTTGCCCCTCTCTTTACAATGCTTATGATAAAAAGTCATGTAAGAGAGTTTAGATAGTAATCGTTGTAAAGAAGAAAAAAAGGATGAGATATGATTGACTCATCTTGTTGAGAAATGATGAATCCTCTTAAGGGCTAGAAAGCGGACTCGAGTAAAAACTGGAAGAGTTTTTTAAAGAAATTTAAAGATTTTAAAATGGTCAAATTGTCATGGGTGACCTACCCAGCGGAATTTTTTTTGAGGTGGTCTCATTATAATGGGTGACCTACTCAGGTGAAAAACGTGAAGTTTCAAAGTGCTGAAAAATATAAAGATTTTTCAAAGTGTTGAAAAATGCAAAGATTTCTCAAAGTGATGGAGAGGTGAAAAATGTAGAGATTTTTCAAAGTGATGAAAAATACAAAGATTTTTCAAAAATGGTCTTGTTGTAATGGGCAACCTGCCCGGGTGAAAAACCCGAAGATTTTTCAAAGTGGTGAGAAATGTGAAAATTCCTCAAAATGGTGAAAAATGAAAAGATTTTTTAAAGTGGTGAAAAAGATTTTTCAAAAGTGGTCTTGTTGTAATGGACAATCTGCCCGAGTGAAAAACGTGAAGATGTTTCAAAGAGGTGAAAAATGTAGAGATTTTTCAAGGTGAGAAATGCGAAGATTTCCCAAAGTGGTGAAAAATACAAAAATTTTTCAAAAGTGGTCTTGTTGTAATGGGCAACTTGCCCGGGTGAAAAATACGAATATTTTTCAAAGTGGTTAGAAATGCAAAGATTTCTCAAAGTGGTGAGAAATGTAGAGATTTCTCAAACTAATGAGAAATGCGAAGATTTCTCCAATGCAGAGATTTCTCAAACTAATGATAAATGCGAAGATTTCTCCAAGTGGTGAGAAATGCGAAGATTTTTTCAAGAGGTGACAAATACAAAGATTTTTCAAAAGTTTTATTGAAAAGGGGTAACTAGCCCAGATGGAAGATTTTGCAAGTGGTGAGAAATGTAAGGATTTCTCAAAAGATGGTTTCATTGTAATGGACAACCGGCCCAAATAGAAGATTTTGGAGGTGCTAAGAAATTCAAGGATTTCTCAAAAGATAGTTCTATTATAATGGGCAACCGACCTAAATGGAAGATTTTGAAGGTGTTGAGAAATTCAAGGATTTTTCAAAAGATAGTTTCATTGTAATGGGCAACCAACCCTAATGGAAGATTTTGAAGGTGGTGAGAAATGCAAGGATTTCTCAAAAGATGGTTTCACTATAATGGGCAACTGGCCCAAATAGAAGATTTCGAAGGTGGTGAGAAATGCAAAGATTTCTTAAAAGATGGCTTCATCGAATAAAAGATGAAAAAGGTTTTCAGTGAGGTCTGATTATGATGGGTAACCAGCCCAAGTTAAAACAAAGAAATATCTTCAAGAGACAACATGATGGGACTCGAAGGTGCACTATTCAAATAATGGAAGTTTGACAGAGTATTCAAAAAGAGATAGGACTCAAAAAGGAATGAATGCTAAAAAACGCACTTAAAAGGAAGTAAGGTTAGAAAACGCACTACATAAGAGGTGCGTGCTCAAAGACGCACTCAAAAGGAAGGTAGAGTTGGAAAACACACTACCTAAGAGGTGAAGGCTCAAAGGCGCACTATAAGGAGGCAGGGTTGAAAAATACACTACCTAAAAGGTGAGGGCTCCAAGACGCTCTAAAAGGAGGCAGGGTTAGAAAACACACTACCTTAAAGGTGAGGGCTCAAAGGCGCACTAAAAAGGGAGGTAAAAAGGAGGCAAGGTTAGAAAACACACTACCTAAGAGGTGAGGGCTCAAAGGCGCACTAAAAAGGAAGATAGGGTTGGAAAACACACTACCTAAGAGGTGAGTGCTCAAAAGCGCACTAAAAGGAAAGGGAGGGTTGGAAAACACACTACGTAAGAGGTAAGGGATCGAAGGCGCACTAAAAAAGGAGGCAGGGTTGGAAAACACACTACCTAAAAGGTGAGGGCTCAAAGGCGCACTAGAAAGGAAGGTAAGGCCCAAAGGCACACTCAAAATGAGGTAGTCTTAGAAAACACACTACCCGAGAGATGATGGCTCAAAAAAGCACATGAAAGGAAATGAGGGCACAAAGGCACATTTAAAATGAGGTAGGGTTTAAAAAAGCACGCTACCTAAGAGATGGTAGCTCGAAAGAGCACTTAAAAGGAGTAAGGGCACAAAGGCACACTCAAAATGAGGTAGGGTTTAAAAAAGCACGCTACCTAAGAGATGGTGACTCAAAAGAGCACATAAAAGGAAGTGAGGGCACAAAGGCACACTCAAAATGAGGTAGGGTTTAAAAAAGCACGCTACCTATGAGATGGTAAAACCGATTTGAGAATGTTGAAAGCAATGCATTATGATCAATATGCATGTATACTTACCTGAGAAATATGGGTCCCTATTTCTTCATAGTGTCTTCCTTTTCTCAAAAGTTGGAGTGTCGGCCGTAGGCTTGATGGCTTTCCCACTCTTGTTTACTTGAGTCAAATCTTGATTTTGACATCTAGGAAGGACTTAATGTCACCATACTTCTTTGTCCTCCACTCTTTATCTCAATGTTTTTTCAATTTTGCTTGGCATTCTTCTTAAAGAAGGGAATCATGGGGCCAGCCTTACCAGGCGTTTTTTATTGCCCCCCAGCTTGATCATGCCCCCAAGTGTTTAATTTGGGTGTAGGGATGAGGCTATGTGGAAGGTTTGGTCTTTGACAAGGAGTTGCTTTCATGCAGAACTTTTGGAATTTCAAAGCTATTCCAGACACAAAAATCATTTTGACATCGATTCAAAGCAAACTCATTCTAAAGAAATTCAAGTAATTCCTATGGAGAGGTTTTCAGAAGTGATGAAAACTTTTTGTTTTGATTTTGGTAAAAATTATGAAGTGACATTTGGTTGGTCACAAAAGATTTAAATTTCAATTTCAGGGTTATTGAGAACCGTTGTTTAAAGCATTCATATTATTTGCATGAATAATGATTTGGTTCATATGAGAAAGTACTACCTATCGATCCAGATTGCTTGCTTTTGATCGGAAAGGGCTTGATTAGACACGTAATGTAGGCTTGAGCTATTGGTTATGAAGAAAAGGATATTTGTAGGGTCAAAAAGTATTTAATAGACTTTAAGATTAAGGTTCACTAGTGCTTATATCCCAAACTTTTGTTCATACATTTTTGGACCTTAGAATTGATTTGCAAAATAGTCCCCGGTGCCCCCTAGTGTTGGGCTTGGGCTTGGGCTGTTTCTTTTTGTTTTTGTTTTCTTCATTTGATTTTGAGCATCATTGCATTGACTCTTTTTTGGTGTATGGTTACCTCTCTAAGGAATCTCTTGAATTTCCAGAACTTGTTTGTTTTGGAAAAACACCAATATGATTTCTGTTTTTGTACTAAACTTTGATTTCCCAAAAAATCCTTGTGAAAACATGCATGTTTTGGAAGAAAGGAAAAACACGTCTAAAGATTCTTGGCGCAATGGTCTCATGTTCAGAGGTTATGTTCAATTTGTTATTTGCATGAAACAAAAAAAAAATGAAGGCATGCCATGCATTCAAGAAAACACACGATCTTATTAACAAGTAAGGCTTAATGGACAGGGAAAGTCTTGTGGAATTTTGAGCCAAATTACCGATAAAACTGGAATAGGGTGAAAAAATCAAGTTTTCGCAAGCGTGATCGAACAAAGGTAGTTTTTTTTTTTTACAGAGCAAGAACAAGCTCCATTCTGCAATGTTGATGATTCCTCTTTGGTCAGCTTTATCACAAAATCTTTTATAGAAATGTTGTAGTGTGTTGGGGCTCTTGACTGTGTTGGCCCCCAACTTCTTTAGGTTAAGTCATTGTTAGGGTTCGAACAAAGATAATAGGTTAGTTGGAATGAACTTCCCTGTAGATGTTTTTTAATATTTGCTCGAATAAGTTAGAGGTGAGTCAAGCTTTTGTTCAGAGACTCTAACTCTTCTTGAAAATGGATGTTACAACGAGCACACTCTTCATCTCCATTGTTTTTTTGCTTAAAATTAGGTGTTGCAGGCTCGTAGGGGACCCACTTTTATTTTGGTGCATGCATGACAAATGTATGAACATGAAATCTATATGATGAACTCGCCCTTCAAGGGGTGACATATGATCGTGACTCTTGTATGATGAAACAAGAATCTTGATTCTTGCCCAAACTCTACAATGAAAATTTTCAGAGTGACGGTCATTTTGTCACCTACAAGTCTTGAGTTCAAGATGATTCAAGAAGGGTTCGCCCCGATGCAAATAAATGATAGCACAACATACAACCTAAGAATAGACACTATTTATTATATGAACATGGGTAGGTTTTCTACCTGGTCTCAAAAGGGTCTATGAACTTCCTAGTGACCATCTCGCGTGAAGGCAGTATAGGGGTTTACAAGGAATGGTTAGGGTATTGTGTGACCGCCATTACCGAGTAAACACTTAGCTCATAGTTGGATGTTTTACAAATTTGAATCCCGACTGAAAGTCATGAGGCAGATTGTTACTCCCCACCTAACTTAGAAGCTTGTGTGTGCTTTCAAAAATAGATACAAGTTATGCACGTAACAATTCTAAAAATGCATTCATAAAATACAATAAAAATGCCAAAATTTAAACACATCAAATACACAAAGCTTAGCCCAATATTGTTAGAAATAGTACCTCCCCAGTGGAGTCGTCATTTTGTCGCACGTTAAAAAAATCCGCGCAGCGTCGGCTCCGATGATTTTTCATCGTTATTATTTGATTTGATCTTGTTGGATTCGTTAGAAGTTGCCACCTAGTATTTAATTGAAGGTTACTAGGAAACCCGGTTGTACTAGTCTTGTCAGAGATTCACGGGTAAGGGACCGGTTGTGGTTAGGGAAGGTATTAGCACCCCTAATGCACCCTACCTGAGGTAAGCTACTTCATGGACTTGATGTGTTAAAGAAGTTTTAAAAATTCTCTTTTAATCGGATTTTAGAAATACAACTTCCGTATAAATTTGTACTTCTACACCGTGATCCAATTAAAATATTAAATTCTTCTTTATTCTCTGCAATTTTATCATAAATAAAAAGAAAACATTCATAAGACAAATACAAACTCACATGCATTTTTTTTTCTTTTCTTTTACACCCACATTACAAATTATAAAAATCCAAAACTAAATAAAAATTACATTAAATAATTTAAAATTTACAAAACAGTCCCTAAAACTCTAGAAACTTCATTAAAGTCCTTTATAGGACAGTGTGAACAGTGCCCGTGAACAGTGTCAAAGTGAGAACAGTGGTGGTGCGTTTGCTCCATGCGCCGTCATTGCCGGAGGTGGCAGAACCAATAGATCATGATCGTCTTCCTCTTCTCTGTCTTCTTGCGCCGACGGTGGGTGTTGTGATTTGGGTTTTCAAATTGGAAGCCATGACAGATTTTGGGCAAAGCTTCCGACAACCATTACTCATCAACCATTGAAATAATAACAAATCCCAACGGTACAATGGTAAATAGACATCTTATGCAGCATATATCCAAATATCAGCCCGAGTTAACGGTTGGATCTCCGTGGATCGGAGTTAGACCGAAACTGACCTGAGATTGGCGAGTCACTGTTGAACATGCATAACACTTTGTTGGATGGGTTTCATCTCATCTCCACCGTTCAGAATGTGCAATATAACCATATGCATCACATATCCAAAACTCAGATTGATCCAACGGTTAATAATGGAGAAATAGGTCGGCGGCTCTAACTGTTCCGAGAGTGGTTTGTCCAGAAATATTCAAATGGCAGTATTTCTCTCGTGGTTTTAAATATAAATGATCGCTCCGGTCAGGATGTAGGAAATATAGGAATGCACAACATATCCAAATTTCACGTTGATCCAACGGTAGAAGAGTAAGAAACCGTCCGGCGACGCTGACAGTTCTAAGAGGTGAGGGAGGCGGCGGCTCCTCTAGTGAGGGAGAAGAAAAATGCTAGGGTTTTTTATGGTTTAGGGTTTCTCTTCTTTTTTTTTGTCAAAATTGCCCCCTCTTTTTCTTTGTATTAAAGGTTGCTATTTATAGGCAAAATGTTGCTTGGATTTCAAAATTGGTCCCTAAATTTTATTTTTTGTAAATTTTGATTTTTTTTATTTTTTTGTATATTTTGTTTTTGAAAACAAGCAATATCAAAATCGACTCAATGAGAAAAATCAATGATTTTAAAAATAACACGTTAAAAGCTGAACGCGTTCCAAATATCTTTGAAAATTTAAATTCTTTTGAGATGATGTTGAAAATGCTAAAAATAATGCAAATATATTTAAAAATGTATTTTTTTGGATTTTCATTGTTTTTCTCTATTTTTTTTATTTTTTTCTAAAAATTTATCAAAATATGGATCAAAATTGGGGAATAACCCAGAATTGGGTTATGAGGGGGGCAACTATCATAACCCAATTCTGGGTTATTCCCCAATTTTACAATGCTTTCTTTTTTTCTTCCTTACAACGCTTACTATCTAAAGTCTCTTACGTGACTTTCTATCATAAGTATTGTAAAGAGGAGGGCAATTGTCATAACCCAATTCTGGGTTATTCCCCAATTTTTATCCATATTTTGATAAAGTTTTAGAAAAAAAAATCTAAAAAATAGAGAAAAACAATGAAAATCCAAAAATATATATTTTTAAATATATTTGCATCTTTTTTAGCATTTTCAACATCATCTCAAAAGAATTTAAATTTTCAAAGATATTTGGAACGCGTTCAACTTTTAACGCGTTATTTTTAAAATCATTGATTTTCCTTATTGAGTCGATGTTGATATTGCTTGTTTTCAAAAAAAAATCAAAATTTATAAAAAAATAAAATTGAGGGATCAATTTTGAAATCCAAACAACATTTTGCCTATAAATAGCAACCTTTAACACAAAGAAAGGGGGAGGGGGGCAATTTTGACAAAAAAAGGAGAAAAGAAACCCTAAAACACAAAAAACCCTAACATTTTCTCTCAATCACTAGAAGAGCCGCCGCCTCCCTCACCCCCCCAAACCTGTCAGCTTCGCCCGACGATTTCTCACTCGTCTACCGTTGGATCGACATGAAATTTGAATATGTTGTGCGTCCCTATATTTACTACATCCTGACCGGAGCGATCATTCATATTTCAAATTACGAGAGAAATATTACTATCTTAATATTTCTCGACAAACCACTCTCGGAACAGTTAGAGTTGCTGGCCTATTTCTCCATTATTCACCGTTGGATGAATCTGAGTTTTGGATATGTGATGCGTATGGTTGTATTGCACATTCTAAACGGTAGAGATGAGATGAAACCCGTCCAAACAAGTGTTACGCCTGTTCAATAGTGGCTCCCCAATCTCAGGTCAGTTTCGGTCTAACTCCGATCTAGGGAGATCCAACCGTTAACTCGGGCTGATATTTGGATATATACTACATGAGATGTTTGTTTACCATTGTACCGTTGGGATTTGTTATTATTTCAATGGTTGATGAGTAATGGTTGTCGGAAGCTTTGCCCATAATCTATCATGGCTTCCAATTTGAAAACTCAAATCACAACACCCACTGCCGGCGCAGGAAGACAGAGAAAAGGAAGACGACCCCGATCTACTGGTTCTGGCGGCGCGTAGAGCAAACGTGCCGCCACTGTTCACACTTTGGCACTGTTCACACTGCCCTATAAGGGACTTCAATGCAACTTCTGGAGTTTTAGGGACTGTTTTGTAAATTTTAAATTATTTAATGTAATTTTTATTTAGTTTTGGATTTTTGTAATGTGGATGTAAAAAAAAGGAAAAGAAAAAAGAAAAAGAAAAGGAATAAAAAAATGCATGTGTGTGTGTGTTTGTATTTGTCTTATGAATGTTTTCTTTTTATTTATGATAAAATTGCAGAGAATAAAGAAGAATTTAATATTTTGATTGGATCATGATGTAGAAGTACAAACTTGTACGGAAGTTGTATTTCTAAAATCCGATGAAAAGACAATTTTTAAAACTTCTTTAACACATCAAGTCCATAAAGCAGCTTACCTCAGGTAGGGTGCGTTAGGGGTGCTAATACCTTCCCTAACCACAACCGGTCCCTTACTCGTGAATCTCTGACAAGACTAGTACAACCGGGTTTCCTAGTAACCTTCAATTAAATACTAGGTGGCGACTCCTAACGAATCCAACAAGATCAAATCAAATAATAACGATGAAAAATCATCGGAGCCGACGCCGAGCGGATTTTTTTGATGTGCGACACATGGTAGGAAATGCACTACCTTTAATGATCGAGGGCTCGAAGGCGCATTTGAAAAAAAAATATGGTGAGGGCTCGAAGACGCTCTCAAAAGGAGGTATGGTAGGAAACATGCTACCCTTAGTGGTCGAGGGCTTGAAGGCGCACTTAAAAGGAGGTAGGGTAGGAAATGTTCTATCTTTAATGGTCCAAGGCTCGAAGGCGCACTCGAAAAGAAACTAAAGGCCGAAGGCGCACTCAAAAGGAGATAAGATAGGGTTGGAAACGCGCTACCTTTAATGGTCGAGGGCTCGAAGGCATACTCCAAAAAAAATAAGGTGAAGGCTCGAAGACACACTCAAAAAGAGGTAGGGTTAGAAAATGCACAATCTTGGATGATAAAGGGCTTGAAGCGTAGTTAAAAAGAAATTGGGCTAAGCTTTGTGTATTTGATGTGTTTAAATTTTGGTATTTTTATCGTGTTTTATGCATGCATTTTTAGAAGTGTTACATGCATCACTTGTATCTATTTTTGAAAACACACACAAGCTTCTAAGTTAGGTGGGGAGTAGTGGTCTGCCTCATGACTTTCAGTCGGGGTTTAGATTTGTGAAACATCCAACTATGAGCTGCGTGTTTACTTGGTAATAGCAGTCACACGGTGCCCTAACCATTCCTTGTAGACCCCTATACTGCCTTCACGAAAGGTGGTCACTAGGCAGTTCATAGACCCTTTTGAGACTAGGTAGAAAACCTCCCCATGTTCACATAATGAATAGTACCTATCCTTAAGTTGTATATGCTATCATTTATTTGCATCGGGGTGAACCCTTCTTGAAGCATCTTGAACTCAAGACTTGTGGGTGATAGAATGATCGTCGCTCCAAAAATTTTCATTGTAGAGTTGGGGAAAGAATCAAGATTCTTGTTTCATCATGCAAAAGATACGATCATATGTCACCCCTCGAAGGGCGAGTTCATCATATAGATCTCATGTTCATACATTTATCATGCATGCACCAAAATAAAAAAGTGGGTCCCCTACGAGTCTGCAACACCTAATTTTGAGTAAAAAAAAATGAAGATGAAGAGCATGCTCGTTGTAGCATCCATTTTCAAGAAGAGTTGGAATCTATGAACAAAAGCTTGACTCACCTCTAGCTTACTCGAGCAAATATTGAAAAGCATCTCTAGGGAAGTTCCTTCCAACACACCTATCATCTTTGTTCCAAACTCAACAACGACTTAACCTGAAGAAGTTGGGGACAAACACAATCAAGACCCCATCACAGTACAACATTTCCATAAAAGCTTTTGTGGGAAAGCTAACTAAAGGGGAATTGCATCACCATTGCATAATAGAGCTTGTTCTTGCTCTGTCCAAAAAAACTACCTCTACTCGATTATGCCTGCAAAAAAAAAAATCTTGATTTTTTTTCACCCTATTCTAGTTTTTATTAGTAATTTGGCTCAAAATTCCACAAGACTTTCCCTATCCACCGAGCCTTACTTGTTAATAAGATCATGTGTTTTTTTGAATTCATGACATGCCTTTATTTTTTGGCTATTTCATGCAAATAACACATCGAGCATAAAACTATTGCACCAAGATTTTTTTGGGTGTGTTTCCCTTTTCTTCCAAAACAATGCATGATCTCACATATTCACCTAGATTTTTTTGGGGAATTCAAAGTTTAGTACAAGAGCAGAAATCATGTTGGTGTTTGTCTGAAATAAACGAGTTTTGGAAATTCAAAAGATTCCTTAGAGAGGTAACCATACACCAAAAAAAAAACAAAAAAATATCACAATGAAGTGACTCCAAAAACGGAGTTTTATTTGCATGAATAATGAGAAATCACTATGCATACTCGCATGAGAGCAAGGCTTATCGATCCTAAATGCATGCATTTGAGATGAAGAAAGGCCATCTTTGATAATCCTTTTCACAAGGCTAAAATATATCTTTTGCAGTCCTCTTTTGAGCCTAATAAATTTTTCTTGAAAAATAACCTTGACTAGGATCACATCCTACACTAGGGGGCAAGTGCCAAAAAATCTTTAACGATTGAAAGTGTCCAAATAACTCTTGGGGTCATGAAAAAAACCTCGACGATTGAAAGTGCCCAAACAATACTGAGGGGCATAAAAGAAAATTCTCAATCATCGAAGGTGCCCATACAAAGCAGGGGGCATAAAAAAATCCAAAGGATCCAAAAATTTTAGGCATAAAAAAAGAGTCAATGCAATGATGCTCAAAATCAAATGAAGAAAACAAAAACAAAAAGAAACAGCCCAAGCCCAACACTAGGGGGCACCGGGGACTATTTTGCAAATCAATTCTAAGGTCCAAAAATGTATGAACAAAAGTTTGGGATATAAGCACTAGTGAACCTTAGTCTTAAAGTCTATTAAACACTTTTTGACCCTACAAATATCCTTTTCTTCATAACCAATAGTCCAAGCCTACATTACGTGTCTAATCAAGCCCTTTCCGATCAAAAGCAAGCAATCTGGATCGGTAGGTAGTATTTTCTCATGTGAACCAAATCATTATTCATGCAAATAATATAAATGCTTTAAACAACGGTTCTCAATAACCCTCAAATTGAAATTTAAATCTTTTGTGACCAACCAAATGTCACTTCATAATTTTTACCAAAATCAAAACAAAAAGTTTTCATCACTTTCGAAAACCTCTCCATAGGAATCACTTGAATTTCTTCAGAATGAGTTTGCTTTGAATCGATGTCAAAATGATTTTTGTGTCTGGAATAGCTTTGAAATTCCAAAATTTCTGCATGAAAGCAACTCCTTATCAAAGACCAAACCTTCCACATGGCCTCATCCCTAAACCCAAATTAAACATTTGGGGGCATGATCAAGCTGGGAGGCAATCAAAAACGCCTGATAAGGCTGGCCCCATGATTCCCTTCTCTAAAAAGAATACCAAGCAAAATTGGCAACCATTAATATAAAGGGTGGAGGACAAAAAAGTATGACATTAACTCTTTCTTAGATGTCAAAATCAAGATTTGACTCGAGTAAGCAAGAGTGGGAAAGCCTACTGCTGACACTCCAATTTTTGAGAAAAGGAAGACACTATGAAGAAATAGGGACCCATATTTCTCAGGTAAGTATACATGCATATTGATCATAATGCATTGCTTTCAACATTGTTAGATCATGTTTTACCATCCTTTAGGTAACGTGTTTTCTAATTCTACCTCATTTTGAGTGAGCCTTTACCCTCACTTCTTTTTATGTGTTCTTTTGAGTCACCATCTCTTAGGTAACGTGTGTTTTTAAACCCTACCTCATTTTGAGTGTGCCTTTGTACCCTCATTTCCTTTCATGTGCTCTTTTGAGCCACCATCACCTAGGTAGCGTACTTTTTTAAACCCTACCTCATTTTGAGTGTGCCTTTGTGCCCTTATTTCCTTTCATGTGCTCTTTTGAGTCATCATCTCTCAAGTAGCGGGTTTTCTGACCTTACCTCATTTTAAGTGTGCCTTTGTGCCCTCATTTCCTTTCATGTGCTTTTTTGAGCCACCATCTCTCGGGTAGCATGTTTTCTAAGACTATCTCATTTTGAGTGTGCCTTTGGGCCTTGCCTCCTTTCTTAATGCGCTTTCGGGCCCTCACCTTTGAGGTAGTGTGTTTTCCAACCCTACCTCCCTTTTTAGTGTGCCTTTGGGCCCTCACCTCTTAGGTAGTGTGTTTTGTGACCCTGCCTTTTCGTTTAGTGCGTCGTTGAGCCCTCACCTCTTAGGTAGTATGTTTTCCAACCCTAACTACCTTTTTAGTGCGCCCTTACCTTTTAGGTAGTGTGTTTTCTAACCCTACCACCCTTTTTAGTATGCTTTTGAGCCCACACCTCTTAGTTAATGTGTTTTCCAACTCTGCCTCTTTTTAGTGCGCCTTTGAGCCCTCACCTCTTAGGTAGTGTGTTTTTCAACCCTACCTCTCTTTTTAGTGTGCCTTCGAGCCCTCACCTCTTAGGTAGTGTGTTTTCTAACCCTGCCTCCTTTTTATCTCCTTTTTTAGTGCGCCTTTGAGCCCTCACCTTTTAGGTAGTGTGTTTTCTAACCCTACCATCCTTTTTAGTACGCTTTTAAGCCCACACCTCTGAGGTAGTGTATTTTCCAACCCTGCCTCCTTATAGTGCGCCTTTGAGCCCTTACCTCTTAGGTAGTGTGTTTTCCAATCCTGCCTCCTCTTTGAGTGCGCCTTAGAGCACTCAACCACCTTAGGTAGGATGTTTTCCAACCCTATCTCCCTTTTTAGTGTGCCTTCGAGCCCTCACCTCCTAGGTAGTGTGTTTTCCAATGCTACCTCCCTTTTGAGTGCGTCTCAGAGCACTCGACCACCTTAAGTAGTGTGTTTTCTAACTGTGCCTCCTTTTTACCTCCTTTTTATATGCGTCTTTAAGCCCTCACCTGTTAGGTAGTGTGTTTTCTAACCCTGCCTCCCTTTTTAGTGTTCTTTTGGGCCCTCACCTCTTAAGTAGTGTGTTTTGTGACCCTACCTTTTCTTTTACTACGCCTTTGAGCCCTCACCATTTTAGGTAGTGTGTTTTTCAACCCTACCACCCTTTTTAGTGCGCCTTTGTGCCCTCACCTCTTAGGTAGTGTGTTTTTCAACCCTACCACCCTTTTTAGTGCGCCTTTGTGCCCTCACCTCTTAGGTAGTGTGTTTTCCAACCCTACCTCCTCTTTAAGTGCGTCTTAGAGCACTTGACCACCTTAGGTAGTATGTTTTCCAACCTTACCTCCCTTTTTAGTGCGCCTTTGTGCCCTCACCTCTTAGGTAGTGTGTTTTCTAACCCTGCCTCCTTTCTTAGTGCGCCTTCGAGCCCTCACCTTTTAGGTAGTGTGTTTTCTAACCCTACCTCCCCTTTTAGTGTGCCTTTGAGCCCTCACCTCTTAGGTAGTGTGTTTTCCAACCCTGCCTCCTTTCTTAGTGCGTCGTCAAGCCTTCACCTCTTAGGTAGTGTATTTTGCAACTCTACCTCCCTTTTTAGTGTACCTTCGAGCCTTAACTTCTTAGGTAGTGTGTTTCCCAACCTTACTTCCTTTTAGTGCACCTTTGAGCAATCACCTCTTAGGTAGTGTGTTTTCTAACCCTACCTCCCTTTTTAGTGCACCTTTGTGCCCTCACCTCTTAGGTAGTGTGTTTTCTAACCCTGCCTCCTTTCTTAGTGCGCCTTTGAGCCTTAACCTCTTAGGTAGTGTATTTTGCAACTCTACCTCTCTTTTTAGTGCACCTTCGAGCCTTAACTTCTTAGGTAGTGTGTTTCCCAACCTTACTTCCTTTTAGTGCACCTTTGAGCAATCACCTCTTAGGTAGTGTGTTTTCTAACCCTACCTCCCTTTTTAGTGCGTCTTTGTGCCCTCACCTCTTAGGTAGTGTGTTTTCCAACCCTGCCTCCTTTCTTAGTGCGCCTTCGAGCCTTAACCTCTTAGGTAGTGTATTTTTTAACCCTGCCATCCTTTTTAGTGTGCCTTTGAGCCCATACCTCTTTGGTAGTGTGTTTTCCAACCCTGCGTCTTTTTAGTGCGCCTTTGAGCCCTCACCTCTTAGGTAGTGTGTTTTTCAACCCTACCTCTCTTTTTAGGGCGCCTTCAAGCCCTCACCTCTTAGGTAGTGTGTTTGCCAACCCTGCCTCCCTTTTGAGTGCGTCTTTGAGCACTCACCTTTTAGGTAGTGCGTTTTCTAACCTTACCTCCTTTCAAGTGCGCTTTTTAACATTCATTTCTTTTCTAGTCCTATCTCTTTTTTAATACTCTATCAAGCTTCCATTGCTTGAATAGTGCACCTTCGAGTCCCATCATGTTGTCTCTTGAAGACATTTCATTGTTTTAACTTGGGCTGGTTACCTATCATAATTAGACTTCTCTGAAAACCCTTTTCATCTTTTATTCGATGAAACCATCTTTTGATAAATCCTTGCATTTCTCACCACCTTCAAAATCTTCCATTGGGGCCGGTTGCCCATTACAATGAAACTATCTTTTGAGAAATCCTTGAATTTCTCAGCACCTTCAAAATCTTCCATTGGGGCCGATTGCCCATTACAATGAAACTATCTTTTGAGAAATCCTTGAATTTCTCAGCACCTTCAAAATCTTCCATTTGGACTGGTTGCCTATTATAATAAAACCATCTTTTGAGAAATCCTTGAATTTCTTAGCACCTCCAAAATCTTCTATTTGGGTCGGTTGCCCATTACAATGAAACCATCTTTTGAGAAATCCTTACATTTCTCACCACTTGCAAAATCTTCCATTTGGGTTGGTTACCCCTTTTCAATATAACTTTTGAAAAATCTTCGTATTTTTCACCACTTTGAAAAATCTTTTTATTTTTCACCATTGTGAGAAATCTTCGCATTTCTCACCACTTTGAAAAATCTTCGTGTTTTTCACCCAGGCAGGTTGCCCATTACAACAAGACCACTTTTGAAAAATCTTTGTATTTTTTACCACTTTGAAAAATCTTTGCATTTCTCACCACTTTGAGGAATCTTCACATTTCTCACCACTTTGAAAAATCTTCGTGTTTTTCACCCGGGCAGGTTACCCATTACAACAAGACCACTTTGAAAAATCTTTGTATTTTTACTCACTTTCCCCACTTTGAAAAATTTTCGTGTTTTTCACCCTAGCAGGTTGCCCATTACAACAAGACCACTTTCAAAAAATCTCTACATTTTTCACCGCTTCAAAAAATCTCTACATTTTTCACCGTTTCAAAAAATCTCTACATTTTTCACCTCTTCACCACTTTAAGAAATCTTTGCATTTTTCACCACTTTGAAAAATCTTTGTATTTTTCACCACTTTGAAACTTCTTCGTGTTTTTCACCTAAGTAGGTCAACCATTATAATGAGACCACCTAAAAAAAAAAATTTGATGGGTAGGTCACCCATGACAATTTGACCATTTTAAAATCTTTGAATTAAAAAAAAAAACTCTTCTAGTTTTTACTCTGAGTACACTTTTTAGCCCTCAAGAGGATTCATCATTTCTCAACAAGATGAGTCAATCATATCTCATCCTTTTTTTCTTCTTTACAACGCTTACTATCTAAAGTCTCTTACGTGACTTTCTATCATAAGCATTGATTTTCTTTATTGAGTCGATGTTGATATTGTTTGTTTTCAATAAAATACAAACAAAATTAAAAAAAATCAAAATTTACAAAAAAAATAAAATTGAGGGACCAATTTTGAAATCCAAGCAACATTTTGCCTATAAATAGCAACCTTTAACACAAAGAAAGGGGGAGAGGGGCAATCTTGACAAAAAAAAGGAGAAAAAAAACCCTAAAACACAAAAAACCCTAACATTTTTCTCTCCATCACTAGAAGAGCCGCCGCCTCCTCACCCCCTCAAACCTGTCAGCTTCGCCCGATGATTTCTCACTTGTCTACCGTTGGATCGACACAAAATTTGAATATGTTGTGCGTCCTTATATTTACTACATCCTGACCGGAGCGATCGTTCATATTTGAAACTACGAGAGAAATATTACCATCTTAATATTTCTGGAGAAACCACTCTCGGAACAGTTAGAGTCGCCGGCCTATTTCTCCATTATTCATCGTTGGATCAATCTGAGTTTTGGATATGTGATGCATATAGTTGTATTGCACATTCTGAACGGTGGAGATGAGATGAAACCCGTCCAAACAAGTGTTATGCCTGTTCAACAGTGGCTCGCCAATCTCAGGTCAGTTTCGGTCTAACTCCGATCTAGGGAGATCCAACCGTTAACTCGAGCTGATATTTAGATATATACTGCATGAGATGTTTTTTTACCATTGTACCATTGGGATTTGTTATTGTTTCAATGGTTGATGAGTAATGGTTGTTCGGAAGCTTTGCCCATAATCTATCATGGTTTCCAATTTGAAAACCCAAATCACAACACCCACCGCCGGCACAGGAAGACAGAGAAGAGGAAGATAGCCCCAATCTACTGGTTCTGCCACCTCTGGCAGAGGCGGCGGGTGGAGCAAACGCGCCGCCACTGTTCACACTTTGGCACTATTCACGGGCACTGTTCACACTACCCTATAAGGGACTTCAATGCAACTTCTGGAGTTTTAGGGACTGTTTTGTAAATTTTAAATTATTTAATGTAATTTTTATTTAGTTTTGGATTTTTATAATTTGTAATGTGGATGTAAAAAAAAGGAAAAGAAAAGAAAAAAGAAAAAGAAAAGGAATAAAAAAATGCATGTGTGTGTGTGTTTGTATTTGTCTTATGAATGTTTTCTTTTTATTTATGATAAAATTGCAAAGAATAAAGAAGAATTTAATATTTTGATTGGATCACGATGTAGAAGTACAAACTTGTACGGAAGTTGTATTTCTAAAATCCGATGAAAAGATAATTTTTAAAACTTCTTTAACACATCAAGTCCATGAAGCAGCTTACCTCAGGTAGGATGCATTAAGGATGCTAATACCTTCCCTAACCACAACCGGTCCCTTACCCGCGAATCTCTGACAAGACCAGTACAATCGGGTTTCTTAGTAACCTTCAATTAAATACTAGGTGGCGACTCCTAACGAATCCAACAAGATCAAATCAAATAATAACGATGAAAAATCATCGGAGCCGACGCCGCGCGGATTTTTTTGATGTGCGACACATAGTAGGAAATGCACTGTCTTTAATGATCGAGGGCTCGAAGGCGCATTTGAAAAAAAAATATGGTGAGGGCTCGAAGACGCTCTCAAAAGGAGGTAGGGTAGGAAACATGCTACCCTTAATGGTCGAGGGCTTGAAGACGCACTCAAAAGGAGGTAGGGTAGGAAATGTTCTATCTTTAATGGTCCAAGGCTCGAAGGCGCACTCGAAAAGAAATAAGGTGAGGGCTCGAAGACACACTCAAAAAGAGGTAGGGTTAGAAAATGCACTATCTTGGATGATAAAGGGCTCGAAGCGTCGAAAAGAAATGAGGTGAGGGCTCGAAGGCTTACTTTAAAGGAAATGAAGACTCGAAAGCATATGTAAAAGGTGTTAGAATAGGAAATGCAGTACCTTTAATGGTCGAAAACGCACTCGAAAAGAAAATAAAGGCTTAAATGCGTACTTAAAAGGAAGTAGGGTAGGAAATGAGCTACCTGTAATGGTTAAGGGCTCGAAGGCGCACTCAAAAGGAGATGGGTTAGGAAATGCACTACCTTAGATAGTAGAGGGCTTGAAAGTGCACTCGAAAAGAAATGAGGTGAGTGCTTGAAGGTGCACTCAAAAGAAAATGAGGGCTCGAAGGCGCAATTACAAGGAGGTAAGGTTAGGAAACACATTACCTTTAATGGTTGAGGACTCGAAGGCGCATTTGAAGGATGCAAAAAAATACTAAGATTTTTCATGTGGCCTAATTCTCGTTGGCAGCTTGCCCAGGTCAAAACTTTCTCAAAAGTGAAAAATCATTTTCAATTTTAGCTTTTTAAGGTGGCTTTCTTTGTGATGGATCCCATGAATGATCTCTTTTGTGAAATTTACAAAAATGCATTTTTCAATGTTTTAAAGCTTAGATGATATGCATCATATATACTTGAATATAGTCCCCCATTTCTTCTTAGTGCTTGATTGATGAGGACTTGATAATGAATAATACTTGGCTGTAAACTCGATTGAATGACAAACTCATTATTTTATTGAAACTTTGGAAAAGAAGTTCAACAACAAAGAACTTATGCCAACATTTTGAGCTATAAATACTAGCATAATAACATATACAGGGGCTAAACATTTAACGATCATTGATTGGAATTTTTAAAATCTTTCAATCATTAACATTTAACGATCATTGATTGGAATTTTTGAAATCTTTCAATCATTCATTCTCCTCGACAAGGACATCTTTTCAACAATCAATTGAAGTCATATATAGATCATTCTCGACCTAATATCACCAGAGTTGTATCTTTAAGATAGTTGATTTTTAGGAGTCAGAATGAAGAAATTAGCTATAGGAACGATAAGTGTCTTGGCAACCACCTTTAGTCTCATTTCTTTTTTCAGTGAAACTGTTCTTCTCAGTTGGGTTCTTAACCCAATAGCTTGTTCAATCCTCTTAGTTTTAACAACTAGGTTAGTCAAATGTTGTGCAGAGCTTCTAACTAACTATTCAAAGTACATAATTTTAAAGGTGTTGGAAAATAAACTGATAATATATTTTTCCAACATAGGAAGGTTAAATTGTGTAGCTACCTCATTCCATCTTCTAGTGTATTCCCTTATAGACTTCTTGGTGTCCTCTTCCATAGCTTGCAAGTGTAACTGATTAGGGCCCACATCTATATTGAACTTATATTACTTCATGAAGACATCAAATAAATCCTTCCATTTTTTTACTTTGCTATTATCAAACCGTATATACCAAGGCAATGTCACTCAAGTTGTCTTGAAAGAAATGAATTAGCAGTTTCTCATCATCAACCACCTCAACTATTTTGTTGCAGTATGTTTTGAGATGGGTTATAGAGCATTGAGTTCTTGTATATTTGATAAATTTTGGCACTTTAAACTTTTTGGGAATGACAACATTGGGCACCAAACACATCTCAGCAGCATTTATATGATCGCATAAGCAAATTCCTTGAAATGCCCTCAACCTTTGCTCTAGGGAAACCAATTTGTTTAGACTATCTTCTTTTACCATCTTGCCCTTCTCTGTAGAATCAATGATAAACATAATTATTATGGGGTATGCTGATTGGAAATGCATGACTTGTTGATATTCAGAGGACAACTCGTTTGCCACCAGATTCTATGGATTAAAGGGATTTATGGGCATAGGTTCAGAATGAGCTGTATGTGTTGCTTTTATGGATTTTTTTCTTAAGGACAGTTCAATTAGACTAGCAAGCCTTGCACTTTTTCTTGAGATTATCCTCCTCTTTTTGGTGTTGGACTGCTAACTAGGTTTTTTTTTCATTTTTCATTTGTTTTTTTCTCATATAAGTGTTATAGATGGGTTATAATGAGGAACCTAATATTTCAACCTGCTAAATGTAAATCATGCAATTATGTAAAAATGTTAATTCAATTAAAAAAATATGTATGAAATGCAGACTCACCCTTCACGAGATGACAACCTAATAGGAAAATTTTAATTGCTAAGTGCATCAATGAGTTAGTCATTATCTAGTTTCAAAAGGTCTCTCACATGCTCAGCGATTGTTTTTGAAAGGTCGCTATAAGGCTTACAAGTAGTGTGAAAATAGAGACCTTGAGTAATATCAGTTTGGCATTTCAACCACTTCCAAGTAAACAATCAAACGAGAGTTGAATAGTTTCATGAATCTTACTCAGGTTACAACCATTGGGATATCGTTACTTCCTCACCTATTCTAGATTTTAAGGTGTGTGCTTTTAACATGATGCTTGACAATATAAAAAGGATATATGTTAAAGCAATAAATACAATAAAAATAAATAAATAAACACAACATAACAAATATTATAGCAATCGACAAACAAAAGGCAAAGTTTAGTCTAAAAGTCCAAGTGGAGTTGTTATTTTGTTGCACTTAGACATCGCGGTGGCCTTAAAAATTTTAATTTAATGGAAATAATGGATTTCTGGCATCCTATTTTTTGATGGGAAATAATCTTATTTAAGAAGTTGTCACCTAATATTATAGTCACTAAAAATCCTGACTAGTCAGTAGAGATTCTATGGTATGAGTTACGCAAAAGAAAAGTTATTATCACTCATTAAACGTTCTACCTAAGGTAGACTGCATTGCTGATTTTTTCATAAATTGATAATATTTTGTTAGTTTATGCTATGATAGTTTGCGTGTATTATTCCTGACTTTAACATTGGTGAATATTCAACTACGAGTATTTTTAATTTTGGTATTGGTAAATATTACATAGCTATAAAATAAAAAAAATTATTCCTAATTCTAATGTCAATAAATAAAAAATAAAAATAAATTGATTTTTTACTCATGCATATTTTTTATTTGTATATAGCTAAATAAAATTTAAAAAAATTAAATTAATATTTTTATTTTTGACTTTAATATTAGTGAATAAACCAATAAAACAAATTTATATTTTTTTATATATATACATATATATTTTTTTTATAATTTTTTATATTTTTAATTGAAACTAGCCAGCCTGGTCACTAATCCAGACTAGTGACTGGCCGAGCAAAGGAATAGTGTGCACTAATCCAGACGTGTTGTAGTGCTGTGTAAGTAAATTAACATTTACTTGAACATTGTGTTGCTAATGAATTGAAACCAAGTGAAAGGCAAAAAAATCGGCTTACCTAATTGACCGGAGGCCATGAAGATGATGGCAAAGCTTCGTAAGTGTGATTGGACAACACTTTGCAGAGCACCCTTTCCACCTTTCCTTGCGTTTTTCTGCCTTTATTTCTTTTGTTGTCAATGACTTCGAAGCATAAATTGAAGGCAAATAGCCGAGTTGATCAATGCATGCCACTTCTTCGTTTTTTATTTGCTTGTGTTCTGGGACGAAGACAGAGCTAGAAACACTAATCCTTGCTTTCCTCGATCTTCTTCTTTTCCGTTTTGGTTCGTCCGTCTATTTAGGGGGTGGTGCAACCCGAGACAAGGCTAGTGCTCGTGCGTTGGCTGGCCGATGCTTCTCTCTATTTCTATCTCTTTTGATTCTCTAGTCATCCCCTGTTTTTTTCAGTGTTCTTCCTCTCTCTTTCTCTCCTCAGTTCTGCTCCTTTTTCTTTCTTTTTCCCCCCCGCTGTTCGTGGGTTTTTTTGTCCCCCTGTGTTATTCGTCTTCCGCTGTTTTTTTATTTGTTTCGTGATCTCCCCCTGCTAGTTCACCTCCCCTCACTACCTCTGCTCTGTTTTTTTTTTTTTTTTTATGTGTTCCCCCCCTTGGCTTCTGCTCCGCTCTACCTTTTATAGAGCCAGAGAGCTTGCAAAAACCAGTTCCCCTTTTAATCAATCAACGAGCGGGATTATGGGCAAGAGGCATGATCCACGATCGGATTGAATCGCTGCGGATTTCCCTGTTGAATTGGTTGCCTCTGGGCGAAAAGGAAGGGATGATGAACAGTGCTTCCAAGCGGTGTGGTTGGTATCCTGGGGAAATGACTATTTTTCACATTGGTCCCTGAACTTCTGATATTTATCAATTAGGTTCCTGATTCCATTAATTAAATAACTCCAAGTCCAATTAAGTCCCTAAATTATAATGTTCTTAAATTTCAATTTATTCCTCATTTTTATCGGTTCACACAGAAATAGGAGAAGTTAAAAATTGGGTTATTACAATTATGAAAATAGTAGTAGTAGTAATAATAATAATAGCGATAGTACTTATTAATAATAATAATAATAATATTAATTTTGATTATTATTTTTTAAATTGCTATTTTTATAATTTTTTTGTATAATTTTTTTTAATTTTATTATTTGATATTTAATTGATTAAGAATTGAACTTTTTATTTTTTTTTTCAGATTAGGTGTTTAGATCTAATAACTTGGGTCATAAGTTTGAAAAGTTAACATTTTTTTTTAAAAAAACTTTATAATTCTCTATATTTTTTTATTGAGTTATTTCAGTTACATGATTTAAGCTGAAAATTTGACGGAATGTTTGTGTTGGCTTAGATCTAATTAGTTTGATATAAGTTTCTCATTTTATACATAGAATTTCATGTATTAAAAATACACTAAAAATAATGTTAAAATTACAATAATAAGTTTTATTACAAAAAAAAATAGAAACTCACTTAAATTGCTTTTTACATGCACAATTCTCTAATTAGTGGTCAAATATGGATCTCATTTTGGATGGTAAGGTATTCATACAAGCATGAAAGATATAACCATGTGAAATTTTAAGGTAATTTGATTTGATAAAAAAAATCACTTTAATCTCTTACTTTCTTGATTTGATTTGATTTGATGAAAAAAATCTCTTTGATCATTATCTTTTCTAATAGACTTGAATTTCTTCAAGAACTTCTAAATATTTATATTTGATCTTTAGCATTTGTGTATTGTCTTTCTTTTGCTTCTTGTTGTTATTGTTTTTTAAATTGTATGCTTGTTGTCTTTGATTTGATAGCTTTGTTATTTATTTATATATATATATGTGCAATTTATATCAACTATTTTTATGTAATAGGAGAAAAAAAACAAAAAAGGATGATAATTTACTCATATAAATCTTCTAAATTTTGATTAATCTTCTAAATTTGTAACCTATAAATCTAAACTCAACTACCAAACTAATTTAATGTTAAAAAATAAAATTATTAAAAAAAATTATAACAACGTGTCAAAGAAAAAGAAATTAAATAAAAAAGAATGGGGATTAAATTACATAGAAAACAAATGGAGAATAAAATAGTTAAAAAAACTTCAATTTAAAATATTATCTGAAATAAATAATTTAAAATATTATCTGAAATAAATAAACAATAAAAAAATAAAACCAATTATCTAATAGATAAAAAATTAAAGAATGATATAATTAAAAAAAATTAATTCTATAAGTTATTTCAAATAAAAAATATTAATTAAAAAATAAAAATAAAATCTATATTAAAAACAAATTTAAGAGACGGTTTGCATTTTTTGAAGTGGAGAGGAAAGAAAAGTCTACAAGTGCCAAACTAAAAAAAGAGACTTGGTTACCTTTTATGAATTTTATAATAATTAATAAACTATATCCGACGAGTATGTTACTTCAAAGGTAAGCCTAAAATTGTTAAAATCATGAGATTACTTACAATATAAAATCACTTTAAAACTAATAAACTAATAAAATCACACTGAAATCATGGGTTAACTGGATAAACCAAGTTTATGTTTCTTGTGAAAATGAAAGCATTAAGTATGATTTCCTTGTCTTGTTTCTCTGACTAATTGTAATTAACCGGTTGTCTTCTTCACTCCTATTCTCTCCTTTCACTTCTCTCTTCATTTAAGAAAAGCTTTTCGATTTCCTCATCATACATTTTTCTCATTTTAATCCCTTTTGTTTTGTAGTATCCTAGACAAAGAAAAAAGCAGATAGATGGAGATCCATTTGTGATTTCAGCTACAAAGCTCTTTAGGATCTACTGGTACTTTCTCATCTCTAATCTGATTCATGAACCCCAATCTGATTCAAGAACCCCAATTACATGCAACATTAGCCTTTTATGCTTCTTTTTGTTGTTGTCATTTTGATTTCTTCTCTGGGTATTCAAATCTGGTTTCAAAATGGTTTTGTTAGTGATGGATTGCTTGGAAGTGCAATTTATGTAGATGGACTTACAAACTTCGGATCCTTTTCCATGTTATTTCTTTCTCGGGTCGCTGATAAATTATGAAAAATTTACACAAGGGTTCAAAAAAATATGGTTTTTCTTAGATTTGTTTCTCCATTTGGTTGATGAGAAAATGTAGGAATAATAGCAAAATCGACCATATTTTTACTTTTGTTTTTGTTTTGTTAATAGTAGATATTTAGGTCAGCAATGCGCGTATATGCATTGATTAATTTTTAAAATTTTGAAATTAATAATTATATAAAATTTTATAAAATTTATATCACTTAAATTACTAATTTTTTAAAAATAAATTCAGAACTTTACAAGTAATTATTAATTGTTATGCTAGCCGGATAAAAATGTCAAGCAGAGAGAACTGTGCTAAGCCAACAATATGCTTATTTCCTTTTTGTATGATAAAAATGTATAATATAAGCCATGTATTATAACATGATATTCTTTAAAAAAATAATTAGTTTTTGACCCATGCACGGCGTCCCATTATTTTTTTAAGATAAAAATTTATAAATATAAATAATTATATTGTACTTTTAATTTAATATAAATTTATAATATATTTTTACTTTAACCGTATATTATATAATGTTTGAATTATATATAAAAACAAATTATTGACAATTTTATGATTTATTTTAACAATTTGATGTTATAATGTGTTTTTTATATCTTGTTAAAAATATATATTTAATAGCCTTGAACAAAGTCATTGGTTTTTTTTTTAAGACAAAAATATCGTTATACGATAATGATAAATAATAAATTGAGTTTATAAATACATGTATTTATTTATCATATTAGCTGTTTTGTTATATATAAAAATATTATACCCTTAAAACAGCAGTTCTGCGATGATCAAACCTTAGCCTTTTCTTTTAACTGTTTAGTGTAGGGTTACAAAAACCATCCTCCGTCAATCCATGGCCAAAACTAAACCACAACTCTCCACCACCCACCTCCACCTCCTCCTCCTCCTCCTTCTCCTCCTCACTACCACCGTAACAACAACCGCGTTCTCCTTCTCCCGTACATACTCTCAGTACAAAAGCCTTTTCTCTCTCTCCCATTCTCTCCTCACCCGCGTCTCCAACCTCCGCGCTTCCCGCGGTGACATCTCAGGTTCAAATCGGGCCAAGCTAATTGCGCAGAAGCTAGAGCGAGGGTTGGGTTTCGGGTTCTGGGGATTGTCTTGGTCTGTTGGTTGGGATTACGCTATAAACTACGCCTGGAGTGATTTTGATTATAGGGAATTGTACGGTGCTGTTTCGGAGATGAATGAGTTGCTGAGATTTCTGGGTGAGTTGACGCGGTCGGGATCGGAAATTGAGCGAGCCACTTGGGTTGCCGGGAATTACAAAAATGTCCTTAGAGTTGCTCAGTCGGTGTTACGACGGCTTGTCAAAGTGTTTTATCAATCGGTAATAAATAGTAACATTTGTAATGTTATCTCAAGCATTTTATACTCCTATGTTTTTACTTGTTTGATTGTGTTTTTTTATAATTTTTTTACTTGTTTATGGTGCTAAATGCTTCTTTTTATTTCTTTTCTTTTGGGTGGTCCGGGGGCAGGGTCCATTAAAGGAGGTGGTGGAGACTGTACAGAGAGAGGTACTGGAGGGTGATTTGTTAAGGGACTGTCTTGAATTGGGGAGCAATGACTTGAAAGGTTTGGTTCAAATTGTTAAAGATTTGACATCACAGTTTTATTCTTCTACTACTAGTACTTCCCAGGATTATTACAATTGCGATCTATGATATATGTTAAAATAATGGTTAATTTCAACAATATATACTTACTAATTGTCTCATTTGTTTTAATGTAAATACCCATTGTTTAATGGTGGCAAATGAAGTGAACATCCCAGCATAGTCTACCATACTAGGCTAAATTGCCCAAGAGAAATGTTGTCAGCTTCCTTCATTTGCTTTTCTTGCGTACAGAGAGGCCACTGTTGCATCCCGCCCTCTACTACCTGAGTAGGTTTACTTCTTTGTAGTGAGAAGGTGTGAATTCCACCTGAAGTTTCCACTATTCTAAGCAAAATGACCTCGCTATTTATAGTTGAATAAAACTTGCGTTAAAAAAATAAAAAGAGCTAAAAAACAGAGAGAGAGAGAGATGACTATCCTTCAGTAAATCCGAACTCTGATAGGCAAACAAGAGCATACCAAGGGAAATCGGAATCCATAAAGCAAATTAATCTGTCCGATCGTCCGCTAATGAAACGCTTTAGGAAATGGTATATGAGAAATTCGGATGAAGTTGTTGATTCCCACAAAAAGGAGAGGAAGATCCCTTGATTATTACTATATATTTTGTTTTCGTGTTTTAAAAATATATTTAAAAAAATTAAAAATTTTATATTGTTTTATTAATTTTAAATTAATATATTTTTAATATTTTTAAATTATTTTAATATGCTAATATTAAAAATAATTTTTTAAAAATAAAAAATATTATTAATATATATTTTAATACAAAAAATTATTTAAAAAATAATCATTATTAACTTTTTAAAAAAATATATATATATATTCATACATTGAACCTCCTGGTCACTTCGTCCCCTTTACATAAAAAAGGGTTATGATTGCTTTTCCACCAGCCTCCTATGAAATCTCCTTTGAAAACGTAAATCGTGACTATTTACATAAATCCAGAACTTTCCTTGTCAGGATAGAGGCAAATCAGCTCGACATGAGCTAAGATATTTAAATTAAAATTCTTTTAATTTTATATTAAAAAATATAATTTTTTTAATTCAAATATCATATTAAAAAATTATTTTTTAAATAAAATATATATTATAAAACATTTTAAATCTAATATTAAAAAAATAAAATATTCTTCTAGTATCTATATAATATACTTTAAAAATGTTAATAATCAACTAAATAAATATAAAAAAGAAATTTAGAAGGAAAATCACATTAAAAAAATAATAAATAATTAAAAAAATATAAAAAAAATAGATATAAAAAAATTCATATTAAAAAAAAAATTCTTATCTAGATGTGGTTGGTTTTTCATTTAATTCAGACCAGTCAAGCTATCATATCGTGAGGTTCTAGATTAACCTATAAAACTAGATTCTGGGATCAACCTATCGTACTAGTTCGGGTTTAATAAAGTCAGGCCCCTCTTTAGCTTTTGCATGTGCATTCACGAAAAGAGTCGAATAATAATTTCGAGATTTTTTTAAAAGAAAATAAGTGGGATATTGAAGGGGCTGGGCCCTAAAAGCTTTAGGGCATACGAGATTCTCATTCCTACAAAGTCTGGTTAATGAGCCCAGCCCAGGACAACAAGTTTGAGTCAGCTGACCGAAAAGGGCATGTTTATGAGCCATCCTGAAAGAAGCACAGAAAAGCACGCGTGCGAGTGGGGGAAGATTTCCAGGGAGGAGATCCTTGTGGGTTCTGATTTCACATCTTGAACTCAGAAATTCTATCTATTCTCAGGCCCTCAACAACTCATCCTTCTTAATGACCGGATGACACCTCGGGCTCCCCCTTCACCGATAGCACCTCTTGTTGTTCTTTCCAATACTTTATTATATCAAGCAAAAAAAAAATAAAAAATAAAAATGCATGACACCATTCATAACGAAAATTTAACTATCTTTTAATTTTTTCTCAAAAATATACAAAAATAAAAAATTAACAAAATCCAAAAATAAAATAAAATTTCACCGTGTTTGCATCATTTTTGTTATTTTAAATGTTTTTTAAAACTCCAAAATTTATTTTTAACACATTCAATTCAATTTTTAACACATTTATTTTATTTATTTTTTAATTTTTTCCTTCAACTCCATGTTTTTTTTTAAATATCAAAATACAAAAAAGAAAATATATATAAAAAAGAAAATTTGAAGAAAAAAAGCCGAAGGACAAATAACAACATCATCAAGGTTAGAGTATATTCCGTACTATCCATGCATGCGTTTAGCCCTATATTCAGAAACTGTGCATTTATCAATCAACACTAATCCTTGCTACAGTACGCTTGCCGGAAAACCATAGCAGAGGGGAGACCTCGTGTTTGCCGGACATTTGCAAAACCTGCCAGAGTTTTTGAAGAAGAAACTGAAGTTAAGACGAATGATATTATCAAATTTTCACATTGGTCTCTGAAAAAAGAAACTCGTTGATCATGCCATTTGTTAAAATTTTAAAATCACTCCCTTTGAGAACATGTAGACTTCTGGTGTCGGCCCCCTTTAAAAAGATGACCTGTTGTCAAATTTTAATTGGCATTTGGGGTTGAAGAGCGGGAATTGAGAATTAATTGGCTCGGACTAAATTAATTGACTTAATTGAATAGATTATGGATTAAATGGACTAGATTGATTTTTGGACCAAAACAATATAGGATAGAAATTCATTTGGACCCTGGAATATCCATGCCTTTTCATTGCAGTCCCTAACAGACCAAACCATTCATTGATTTTTTTTTAACATCCCCTACTCAATCCTTGAGTACTCAATCCTTGAGTTGTTAAACTTAATTATTTGTCTAATTTTATCCCCAGATATGTTTTTATGTTCTTCTCTTTATTTTATTTTTTTATGTTTTTCATCATTTTATTTTATTATTATCTTTTGGATACTTTTTATACATAAAATTAAATAACACAAGTGACTAAAACAGTGATTGAAATTAAATAGATTTATTAAAATGCATATTTTTTGAATTATTTATTTAGAAAATAATGAGGGTAAAAAATTAGGTTATGACAATAAATATAAGCATTTAGTATGCATAATAGGTATTTTTATCATTAAACCAAACAATAATGCAATAATGCAACTTATTTTAAGTAGGATATGTTGGAATAATTTTCATCTTTTCTTTAACATAATTAGTCTTTTACTCAAGAATTTTCAAAAAATAGTTAAGATTTTTAGTTTGAGTAAAATTCAATGATTTATTTTCTTGTTTTTATCCATTTCATATAATCAATTGGATTATGATTGTTTGTTTGATTTGAGGTTATAGTAATAAGGTTAGGAGATGTTTTATCTTGGTTTTTGGCTAAGAAAAACTAAAAAGAAAAGTTGTACTGAGCTAATTAATTTACTCTCTTTAATATGAGTGATTTTTCGTGGAAAGAACAACGATTCTTCAGACATGGATTGTTATTATTATTGTTGTAGTCATTGCTGCTACAGACAAATTATTTGATGATGAAAAAAAGGTGAGAAATGATTTTATTATGTCTCGATCTAGAGTCAATCCAAATTACATTGATATTAAAAAAAACAAAACCCTGGGATTAAATGCCACTGGCTAGGCGTCTATCTTGGATAAATGGAATTAGATTTGAAATTGTATACAAGTTAAAATGAATTTTTTTTTTTTAGTTTTAACAATTCACCCAAAAGATCTACTATCTTGGATAATAATTATCCGGCAATCCAATTTGGCTCATAAAATCCAGACTCCAAAACCATCAAATTCTTGAATAAATCCTCACTGCAGGATATGATTAACCCATCAAACGAAGCACAAAAATAAAATACACAAATAAACAAAAACAAATCATCAAAAAAAAGTAAAAACATCATATTTAATGTGAAAAAACCATCTAATATTAGTATAATCATTATTATTAAAAGGTAAAAGTTAGTCAGAAACTTAATTAATCAAATTTAAAGTTTGAATTTTATAAACTTTATAATTAATATAAACTTATATTATTATTAATTTAAAAGTCTGTAAAATTAATTAAGTATATACAAACTCACTAAATAATTATATTAATAAAAAAATAAAATTAAAATTAAAATTATAGTAAAGAAGTTCAATTCTGTTTATTTTTATATTTTTAAAATATTTTTTAAAAAAATTATTTTTTATTTTAAATTAATATTTTTTAATATTTTAATACACTAATTTAAAAATAATTTTTTAAAAATAAAAAATATTATTTTAATATATTTTTAAATAAAAATATTTTAAAAAATAATCATTTTATATTACAATTCACCGACAACAGCTAACCATCTAATAACAAGAAAAGCTCTTGGTTCAGAGAGAAAAAAATAGTTGTGCACTTGAGGTCTTAGCCTAGCGATGGGAGGGACTTGTCCCTTCCTCTACATCTGGATTCGAACCTTATTGTGCATGCCTGTCACCCCACGATGCCTTACATGATCATTGAGCTTGCAGGATGTTCAGTGAACCATGAAATTAGTCGTAGTACGCGCAAGTTAACTCAGATACTCACGTAAATAAAAAAAAAAAAACAGCTACTAAAAAAGTGTTACTATTAAAATGCCGACCTGTTAGAAGTTACGATCACTTTTCTTTCACACATTTAATGGAATATTGAAATTATAATTTAGTATCATGTGATGTTCTCCTCTTATCCACTCTTGCTAATTTTCTTGTGAGTCTTTTTGGTATGCTTATTTATTATTAATTTTTTTATTTAAAAAATATTTTTTAAAAATTTATATCTTATATTTATTTTATATTAATATATTTTTTATATTTTTAAATTATTTTGATATGCTATTATCAAAAATAATTTTTTTAAAATAAAAAATATCATTAACATGCATTTTAACATTAAATATTTTTTTAAAATCAATCACAATCACACTACTAAATAAATTCTTACTATTTTTACATGCATTAAAGATGTGGATTTTTTTTATTGTGTATATTTTAACTAATTTTATAAATTTTAAAATTAATGATTATATAAATTTCTAATAATTTTAAAGTTTATAAAATTTAAATTAATAATTTTAAAAAATAAATTTAAAATTTAATTAATTTAGATATCCCACTGAAAAAACAGCTGAGGATCTTGAGTTACCTACGCGGTAGCTCTTTTAGTGCGATGTAACTTACTACAATTTTTCAATTAATTTATAATACTTCTCATTTCAAATTTTTTGAACAATTTTTTTGAAGTTTCTTTATTAGTAATCTTAAGATTGTAATAATATATTGTTAAACCAAGCACGAGACTAGTAAAAGGGTGCTCTCTCTCTCTCTCTCTCTCTCTCTCTCTCTCTCTCTATATATATATATATATATATATATATATATATATATATATATAAGAGTTGAAGAATCTAAAAATAAAATTAAAAAAAGGTACAAGACTATAAATTTGCTTAACAGGTAAAATAATCAATGGTAAAAGTGAAATATTTTCAAGAATGCATAAGAGACTAAATGATCTTTAGGAAGAAGAATTTAAAATGTAAATTTATTAGTCAACAAAAATCTATATAGAATTTACCCATCTTTTTGCTTCCTGAAAGTGAATTTCATATGTAATAAGTTTTTTTCCAGAAAATAAAGCGGTGCCCCTCAATTATTTATTTATTTATTTATTATTTTAAAGTTCAACGTAACCTTTCCTTTAGAAGAGAAGAGGTTTTTTAACAAAACTTCTTGACAGCCTTCATTAATTTAGAAATTTGAATTTGCCTTTTGACATTTGCACCCCACGTTCCTTGACGCTCATGCATCAGTCCTTTGACATGTGCAATAACAATGGTATTTTTTAAAAATAATAATTGTATATGATATTAAATTTACTTAAATAAATTATTATTTATTTATTAGGATTTTTCACAAGGAGCTTTGATAATTATCCTCTTTTTTCCCTTCTTTGATCAATGCATGCCTCACTGTTATATATCTAAGCGCCAAGACGAGAGGGGGAAACCTCAACAAGGAACCAACATCAAACGGGCTTGGGGAAGAGCATTATCAGTGCAAAAACAAGACTCGCCAAAACTTCGCAACCAGAAAAAACCTTTTCTTTCGTCACTCCCGCGTCATTGCGGGGAAGATGGTTGTTGAGAGAATATTGAATAAGATTGTGACAGGAGTGTTGTTTTAATTATTTTTTAAAGTATTTTTTATTTATAAATATATTAAAATAATATTTTTTATTTTTTAAAAAATTATTTTCATACTAGCGCATTAAAATAATAAAAACTATTAATTTAAAATATAATTTTTAAATTTTTTTAAAATATTTTTAAAATAAAAATTTAAAAGCATATAATGAAATATATAGATTTAGATCTAGATGCAAGTTGATGTTATGCGGAAATACATTTAATTATAAGTTAGTAATTTTTTTGAGGAAAAATAATAATTTAAATTCTGTTGAAAAAAATTTATTTTTTAGTACATTTTTTTATTAAATATTTTTTCTATTCAAAATAATATAGGTTTTTTATACTACGTTCTTTATTTAATAAAAAGATAAAAGCAGTTAATATAAATATTTAAAAAAATTTGGACAATTTAAAATAAAGATAAAAATAATACCCAATTGGATAAATTGGGTGGGCCAACCCGCTGGCAAATGAGATAAAGCGCTTGGGGGCCTGAAAAAAAGACCCGCGCGACATAGACATTATTATTTTTAAATAATTGGTTGACAATGAGTTGTTTGTTGGTGGAATTCCAACTACCCCAAACGACTAAAATGTCTGGTTCAACTCTCCGTGAATAATATAAAAATTATTTTTTATTTAAAAATAACTAAGAAATACTTCATAAACTTTAATAAATTCATGTCTAATCTGAACCAACCGGTTAAAAAATAATTTCAAATTAAATTATTTTTTAATTTTAATCCAATATTTTAGATAAAAAAAGAATTAAAAAAAATACATCAATAACACTTTATATATCAAATCAAATTTATTAACACTAAATTTAATATTTTCAATTCTTAAAATGTTAAAAACCAACAATTTTCTATCTCTTTTCTTGTATTTTATTGATTTTTTTAATTAATAAGAAAATATGAACAAAAATATAGTTTTCACACAAAACTGAGTCAAGCAACCCTATGTTTTATGATTTTTAGTTTCATTTTTTTCTTTTAATTATGTTTTTAATACTACATATAAAGTTTTGAAATCGGATAAAATACATTAATTTGAAAAATCTTAGAGAAAACATCATCATCTCACAAAAAGAAAAGAAAAGAAAAAGAATTCAATAAAAAAACAAAAGTTTTGTTAAAAAAAAAAAGAAGAAAAAAAAGAAGAACCATCGCTCAAATCCACAGCAAACTGGGAGGAAAAGCATGGTGCAATGCGCCACAGTAGTATTTATACTAAATGTATCTTTGTAATATAGTTGTAGTTGTGTTTTATTTAAAATATATTAAAATAATATTTTTTAATAATTTAAAAAAATTATTTTAATATTCATATATCAAAATAATTTAAAAATATTAAAAAAATATTATTTTAAATTTAATTTTTTTTTTAAAATACTGCTAAAATACAAAAACAAATAGGTGTTAAAGTTTTCTTCTTGAAATTAAAACCGGCAACAATCAGTTTTTTATTATTATTTTTTATTTCTGTGTTTTACTAGTTTGATCAAATTGATCACTTTATTGTTTCGAAAATACGTGCTCTCCTTTTCAATTTTTAATTAAAAAATTAATCATACAATTGTTTTTTGAAAATTTCGTTTTCCAATCTCGATGACAGGCTAGAATTATAATCTTTATGATTAAGTTTTTTTCGAAGAAGTATTAAAGGCTAGAGTTATCACACGCACGTGTGTGTGTGTGTGTGGCGAGAGAGAGAGAGAGAGAGAGAGAGAGAGAGAGAGAGAAGAACCGGTTTTGAAAGAAATGAAACTCCAAGAAAAGGCCAAGGGAGACAAATACTAAAAAACAAGTTGCTAGAAAGTTGCCTTGCTTCAATTTGGATTACGAGTTACAGATAAAAGCACTATATTTGTCCAAAATATACACGGCGATAAAAGAACTTTTGCAATAATAAAAAGTGCGTTTTATTTTGTCATGCCTGCAGACAGCTGGTGCAGGATATATATATATATATATATATATATATATAATTTTATTTTTTCTACTTTTATTTTATATTTTGTATTATTATATACTTTTTTATATTTTTCTCATTTAAAAAGAATAGTTTTCTTATTTTATTTTTATATTTAATATTATTAGGATTTTCTAGTGTGTGTATATATATATATAAAGAAGTTGTCAGTCTTTTACAAGTAAAGAGATGAATAAATAAAACTAAATATTTTAAACGTTTATCCTTAATTATAGTGTTGCTTCTACAAGTATTTTTATCTTTCACTTTATTTGCGTAAAAAAGAAGAAGAAGGTAACTTGCTAAAATACTTAATTTAAAACCATGAACATTATAGAGACTTTTAAAATATTTAATTTTATTTATCCATCTCTCTACTAACCAAAGATTATTACAAACTCTTTATATATATATATATAATCCTAGAGAAACCCTAATAATACTAATATAAAAATAAAATAAGAAAAAATTATCTTAAAAAAAACTATAAAATCATAATAATAGAACATAGAAAATATGAAAAAAAATAAATGTGAAAGGTATTATTTTATAAAAAATTCTCCTACAAACAAATGTAAATGAGAGCGATGAATAATATGGCTTGTTATAAATGATAACTTTAGAAATTAAAAATATCATAATTATTGGGAGATTTTTGAAATAATTAATTTTATTTATTTATGTTTTCACTTATCAAAAATGCACGTTTTATATAAAAATAAAAAACCCTAATAATAATAATAAATATAAAAAAATAAAATAGAAAAATATTCCCTTTAAATGTAAAAAGAACTAGAAAATATAAAAGTACAAAATAGAAAAAAATTAAATTAACTATAAAAAATATTTATTTTTTTAAAGGAATATCTTACATACTAACACAAACATGATAATGAGTTTTTTATTTTATTTTATAATTGAAAACCGTTAAATTCTAAGAACACATAATTATAAAGACTTTTAAAATACTTAAGTTTATTTATTTTTTCTGTAAAAAAGCTATTATAATTTTTTATATTTAAAAAATATTAAAAACTTGTAATATTGAATAAAAAATTATTCTCTTAAATAGAAAAACATATAAAAACATAATAATAGATAATAAATAAATAAAACTGAAAATATCAAACCAACAATTTTTTTTCTAAAAAAAAAAAAAGAAAAAGAAAAACTCTAGTGTCAACTAACCCCTAACCCTTGAAAATGAAGCTGAGATAATTATCGTACAAGGCAATAATGGTACAGATCCTAGCTACTTCTGCTATAATGCTTGCCAACACACACGCACAAAAAGTCAAAGGAAACTTGGTAATCTAATAGCATTAATCTTGTAATCATACAGGGATCTAAAGACAAAAGAGACTTGTGCCTAGCTCAGCCCATGTTACTCTGTATGGCTTGAAATCCAAAGCATTAATTAAATTTAGCAAGCACACATCCATTTTTAGTTTAGAGGATACATATATTTCATTGGAGACTGTTCATAATATTAGAAGTCCCAGTCATTTATATGTTATAAAACTCGATCTCACATGCCGCGTATCTATAGTATCATGCATGCTGATGCCCTACAAAAAATACGATACATGTTACCAGATGAATGTGAGAGGAATAATGTGAACGTAAGGTGAATAAACAGGAAAAGGTGTTGGTTACGAGTGCAAAGCCATCTAAGAGGTGTGATCGACCTAGTCCAAATACAAGTTCAGAGTTGATTGTTGTTTTAGAAAACAGCTGCAATTTGCTGATCTTTCAATAAATAAATAGCAATGAAAGTACTCGTGATTTCCCCCTTCATGAAGCAATGTAGAGCTAGACTCTCTGTAGTCGCACTCCATTATTGACTTGAGTTGAAATAAATAAATAGTCAAATTGAAGTGAGACACTCATTAATTTCGAGTGAAAAATTGTTGAAGCCATGTTGATCTCTACGTTGGATACTCACTAACTAATAACTAGCTGGGCAGAAAACTATTAATCATCCACTGATATTTTCTTAATTTCGAGGACAGGGAAGCTGGCCTTGAAATGGTCTCCCTTCATGATATTCAATCTGTACACTATATCTAAAATCACTCAACCAAGTGAGTATTACTTAATAATATTATTGGGTTGTTAATTATCTCATTTTGTGATTTATATTTTCAAGAAAGCCACCTAAATAGATGTATTGCAACGATTTTCCTGTAATGGTTCTGAGTAAAATCAATAAGCAAATACAAATTAGCTCTATAAAAAAATAGACCAACAGGATGATCTTCCCAAAGGGTGTTGGAAGAAAAACAGTTACGGTAGAAGATCAATATAGCAATGTAAAGTTAAAAACTCAAAAATAAAAAAAAATTGAAAAGACAATATACTTTTATTAAATATTTCTATACGAGATTAGGTCTCTTAGTTATTCACTCTATTTTATGTTTATTAATAATACTGAATTGCAAGCTTTTTATTGACATAAAATATTAGATAATTAAGAAATTAAACTAATATAAATAAATCTTAATCTAAATAGAAATTATATTCTGCTAACTAAATTGATAGATCATTTCTGAATTTTTCAGAATCTAAATTCTAATTTACTTTCGACATCCCTCATAAACTTGATTTCTTTATAATTCCCAACACATATATCATTTTAATAAAAATATCATATTTGAGCAGCATTGTGAATACATTTGTGATTTTATCTTATGTCTTTATATACTTGACTCCAACTTTCCTGTTTACAATACAATCTCGTAAGTAATGAGATTTTATGTCAATATACTTACTTCTAGCATAAAATACGTAATCTTTGCTAATACAATGACTAATGAGTTATCCAGATATATTTCAATAAGCTTTTTTTTATGGCATTTATAGTTCTTTTAGTAATCTCCTTAGCCATATGGAATGACAAACACATGATGTAGTAACTATATATTTAGCTTTACATGTTAATAAAATGACTATAGATTGCTTATTTGAACTCCATGTGAATGTTGTGTCTTTCATATAGAAAACAAAACTTGTAGTGCTCTTTTTATCATCCATATCTCTAGCCTAATCACTATCACTATAACCCACATGTTCAAGGCTATTAGAATAACTATATAATAAGCTAAAATCAACAATACTTTTGATATACTAAAGAATTCACTTCAAAGATGTAAAGTGTGTCATAATAAGTGTCTTTATAAATCTATTCACAAGTCTTACTCTTAAATGAATATCCAAACGAGTGCATGTTAAATATTACAAAAGTCCAACTAAGCTTTTGAATGTTATAGAGTTTATCATCTCCCCTTCATCATTCTTTGACATCTTTACTTCACACTCAACTCGAGTGTTCACTTTTGCATAATCCTTTATGTTAAACTTCTTGAGAACCTTTCTTACAAACTTCTCTTGATTCATAAAGATTTTATATTCTCCTTGTTTGATCTCAATCCCTAAGTAATAGGACATGAGATCAATATTTTCCATCTCAAACTTCTTAGTCATTGCTTGTTTAAAATCTTCAAGCATCTTTGGATTATTTCCTGTAAAGATTAAGTCAATTACATATAAACATATAATAAGAGTATCACCACTTTCTTTGATATTTACATAGATAACATATTTATTGAGGCATTTAACAAATTTATTTTCTAAGAAATGACCATTAATACGACTTACCAAGCCCTTGAGGCTTGCTTTAATCCATACAAGGCTTTATTAAACTTTAAAACCTTGTCTTCATGTTCCTTTACTTCATAAATCATATCTTACTTAATGCAGACCTCCTACTTTAAAAAAACCATTAAAAAGGCTGATTTGACATCAATTTAATATATTCTCCATCTATGTTAGATATTGGTGACATTAATTAATTAAATGGTCTTCAATATAGTAACGAGAGAAAAAAGTTCATCATAATCAATCCCATGCTTTTGAATATAGCATTTTATTATAAGCCTTGCCTTGTATTTCTTCACCTTTTCTTTAGCATTTTTTTTTTCTTTGTAGATCCACTTGACATCTACTTGCTTCTTTTTTTTTTGGTCTTGGAACTAATCTCCATGTATCATTCTTCTCAATTGATACAATCTTCTCATCCATAACAACTATCTATTATGCATCCTTTATTATTGTTTCAAACATTATAAGATCACATATAGCTAAGTGATAATATAGTGTTACATCATTATTAGGATTAGTAATCTCATATAAGTCATCAAGACTACTTATCTTTCTTTGTGGACTTGGGACTCCATCAAGTGCCACTATTTAAGCTTCGATTAGAAGGAGAAGGAGAAGAAGGAGAAGTTGAGCTCATTGATGTAGATAAAGGTGTAACTATAGGTTCTTGATGATCTTCATATGTTTTCTTATTTTCATCAAGAACTAGTAGGAAGTCATATTTTTCACTATTATTTACCTTTCAATCTCATGCCTATTCTTCATTAAACTCAATATTTCTACTAATTATTATCTTTTCTTTATTAGAATTGTAAAACTAATATCCTTTGAACTTTTGATCATAACATGCAAAGATTATTTTTCTACTCCTGTTATCTAGCTTGGTCCTTTCTTAATCATTTATATGCACATAGTCAATGCTCTAAAAAACTCTCAAACTTTCTTCCACTCCATGCTTCTTATAGGGTCATGCTATTCAAACCTTTGGTAGGACATCTATTTAACAAGCAGATAACATAATCTACAACATCAACCCAAAACTCTTTAGGCATCTTATTGGTTTTGAACATATTTCTTGTCATGTTAAGGATGTTTGTATTCTTTCTCTCTACCATGCCATTTTGTTATGGGAATCTAGGCACTGTTATGAGTCTTTTTATACCATGATCTTCACAAAACTTATTAAAATTATTAGAATAAATTCATCATCATATTCATTTTAAGTGATTTTATAGAATGTCCATTTTCCTTTTCAACTAATATCTTAAACTTCTTAAAGTAACTAAATACATTAAATTTTTATCTTAAGAAGTATACCTAAGTTTTTCTACTATAAGCATCAATAAAAAGTATAAAATATAGATTTTTACCAAATAAACATGGTTTGATAGGACCATAAATATTGATATGCATTTCTTATAGAAGTTGACTTGCTCTTGGTGTAGACTCTTTTGGAAAGCTTTTGCGAAATTGTTTGCCACTAAACATTCTTCACACGACTAATTTGGATGTATAATTGATGGTAGACTGTTCAACATCTCATTTTTTGATATCATCTTCAAGTTATCAAAGTTTATCTGTCCAAGTTTCATTTGTCAAAACTAAGTCTCATATTTCACATATGCATTTAGGTATTTAGGCATATTTGTCTTGATGTTTAGTAAGAATACTATTTTTTTTTATCATGAATACATTTGTAATCATAGCTTATTTAGTGTCAAGTAATGTTAAAATATACTCTTTCATCTTAGTCTCATATTCTCCAACAATTATCCTAAGTATGCTATTTTTTTTTTACCGTTGGTATATAATAGACATCACTAATAAATTGATTACTTCTATATTTTAATTTAATCAAAATTATATATTTTCCTTCGATGGAAACCTCTAAATGATCCACAAAGGTAAAATTACCTTTAATTGCTTTATCAAACTTCATGAACTTGTTTTTTACCCCATATATATATGGTTGTTGACTCCATTGTCTAGGTTCCACATGTTTTATTTGTATTGTATTCTCTCATTATGCACTAGTAGTAAGGTGGTTTCCTTCTTGTATTCTATCACAAGATTTGCATTCTCCTTAACCCTGGACTTCAGCAATCCCTAGTATAATGACCTTTTTTTTGATAATTATAGCATTTAACTTTTGATTTGTAAAACCTGGATCTCGGGTTTCCACTATCAATATAACTGGTCAACCGGTTTGCTTTATATGGTTGACTAATTGATTTGTTAAGGCTATCTTGGCCTTCTTTTTTAAATTTATCTTTTTTTTCTTTGTTTTATCTTTATCCTCTACCCTTTTGGGAATATCCATAACTATCTTGCTTTAAAAAAAAAATGTTTGTGCACCCACATCATCTTGAATCTTATTAGCTCTTTCTAAATGGGCTTATAATTTTTCCACAAGACCTTGTATTGAAAGAACATCCATATTTTATGATTTCTCTATTGTGACCACCACATAATAGGAACTTCTTTTGTAGAGAGCATTGGATCTTCTTGACCACAAGTTTCTCTTTCATCTTCTCTCCATATCTTTTCATTTGATTGTATATAGCCAACACTCTTCTAAAGTATTTTGAAATATTATTTTGATTTAAGCATATATAACTTTTCAAAATCATCATATAGCTTTTATAGATGTACTTTTCTCACATTGTTAACTTCTTGATTTGATTATTGCAAAGCTTCCCATGCTTGTTTGGTTGTGGTTGTGTTGACCATTATCTTAAAAGTGGCATCATCTAGACATTGATGAATGATTATCAGTGCTTGTTGATCTTTTCTTCATGCCTTTTGCATAGCCTCCATTTGAGCTGAAGTCAATGTTGCTCGATCTATAGGCTTTTCAAAGCCTCTTTTAACCATCTCTCATATATTTTGAAAACCTAGCTAGACTTTTACTCAAATACATCAAGTTTCATAGTTGATTTTTTTATCAATCTAAGATATTGAAGTGAAAAGTTTAGATTAACCATGTCAAATAATCACATCTAAGCTGTGATATCACTTATTGAAAGAAAAGCAATTGTGCTATAAGTTAAAACAATAATGTAAGGTCAAGAACTTAATAATAAAAAGATTGAGAGAAAGGTATACTTTTATTAAGTATTTTTTTTCTGTACTTTTTTAATTATTCTCTTTATTTTATGCTTATTAAGAATGTTAAATTATAAATCCTTTTTATAACCATAAAATCCTAAACAATTAAAGAATTAAATTAACACAATAAAATTATAATATGAAAATAAATTGTATTTTGCCGCTTAAACCAGTCGATCATTTCTGAATTTTTCAGAATCCAAGATGTAGTTTATTTTAAACATTGGGTAAATGAGAAAGAAGATTAAATATGAAATGGATAATTTACTAAGAATAGCAAAATATTCAAGGACGTTAAGTATAAAGAAATACTCTTCTGCACATTTTTTTTTTAATTTTCTTCAAGTTTTGATAAGTCTAGGAACTTTATCAAGAAACACCAGCCCTGCCCTGAGGGCAAAGGCGAAACTGGATGAATATACAAAAGCCTGCAGCCGATTGCCAACCATGATAAACAAGCACAATAGCAAGAGTTTAGCAAAATACTAATTGTTTATCTATAACGACAGTGATTTTGTTGCCGATTATAATTAAGGCGATTTGACATAAATGATTATATATGATTATGACCAAAGTCCACCACCGACTGTAATATTAATTACTGGCCGGTTGCAATACAGTGCTTGCAGAGTGATGTGCAGCTAACTCTGCCGTCCTTTGCCATGCACATACGCGTGACATTAATGCAGCCAACCACTTCTTTAACTGTGAAGGCGAAAACAAGAGCCTACTAGTCTATAACTCTTTTTTAATTATTATTATTTTTTATCTTGACTCTGTCCCCTTCGTGATCACTCCATCTATATATAGTTGCATAGCTTGCATTTAAATTCCTCACACATAACGCCCTCCACAGAACATTTCAAGTACCTCACGCCCTTCCTTGCCTTTTATTGATCATTCCTTGCATCAGACCTGTTGATTAATTAATGGAGGCAGTGCAAAAGAAATGGTGGGTGGTGTGTGTGTTCTTTTTAGTCTTGCTTTCAGTAAAATATGGGGCTAGAGCGCAACAAGTTCCTTGCTACTTCATTTTCGGGGATTCTTTGGTCGATAATGGCAATAATAATCAACTTTCATCTTTGGCTAAAGCTAATTATATGCCTTATGGGATTGACTTCCCTCGTGGACCTACCGGAAGGTTTTCCAATGGTAGAACAACAGTTGACGTTATAGGTAAGTACCAGCTCGCACTCCCTCTCACTGCATGCTACTCTTACTTCCCATACATGCAACTAACTGATGCTGCTACTTTAACAGCTCAACAATTGGGTTTCCGCAACTACATTCCACCTTACGCTACAGCAAGGGGCCGAAATATACTTGGGGGAGTGAATTATGCATCAGCAGCAGCTGGAATTAGAGAGGAAACAGGCCGACAACTGGTAATTATTACTCAGCTACTAAATAGATAGCATTAAAATGTCCTTGTAGCTCAGTTGTCACATGCATGATTTTGCCAATCTTTCCCTTTTCTTTTTCAGGGAGATCGAATCAGTTTTAGTGGACAAGTACGAAACTACCAAAATACTGTCTCACAAATTGTGAACATACTGGGGGATAAGAACACGACAGCAAATTATCTTAGCAAGTGCATAGTATCAATTGCACTAGGTAGCAATGACTACCTTAACAATTATTTCATGCCTCAGTTTTACTCATCTAGCCGGCAATATACACCAGAGCAATATGCCAACGTTCTTATCCAACAATATACTCAACAATTAAGGGTCAGTTTATCTATCTAATTCATAGTTAATGATATTTGATGGGGTGTCATTTCAAGAAACCAAGAGCTTCTTCTTCTTCTTCTTCTTTTGTGTGTGTGTGTGTGTGTGTGTGGACTTGCTAATGCTACTTAATTTGGTGCAGATTTTGTACAACAATGGAGCCAGGAAGTTTGCCTTGATTGGACTGGGTCAGATTGGCTGCAGCCCCAGTGAACTGGCCCAAAATAGTCCTGATGGGAGAACATGTGTTCAGAGAATTAATTCTGCCAACCAGATTTTCAATAACAAGCTCAGATCTCTTGTTGCTCAATTCAACGGAAATACTCCTGATGCAAGATTTATCTACATCAATGTTTATGGAATTTTCCAAGATTTAATAAGCAGACCTGCTGCTTATGGTAAATATCCAGTAAACCCTTCCAACGCATTATGGCTCTTACCAGTCCTTAATTATTATGGCTACCTGTTTGGTACTCCTAGCGATTCAATTTATTATTAAACCACTTTCGAAGACAACCTGCTCATAAAATTTTTAAAATAATTATTTTTTATTTGATTTAATTTTTATAAAAAAAATAATTAAATCTTTTTTTAAATAAAATCAGTTTTTATTGAGTTTAGTTATTTTTAATAAAAAAATTGATTCAAACCAACTAGTTTTAGTTCGGTTAGGTTTGACTTGATTTTTTTCTATTTTATCTAGTTTTTTTATTTAAGTTTAGTTTGATTTTTTTAATTTTAAACTTATAAAATTGAAATCGAGTCAAACAGTTTGGATTTTAAAATATTTTAATTGATTTTTTATAATTTAATTTTTTTAGTTATTTTCTTTCATTTTTTTAATTTAATAAATTTTTTATTTTTTTAACTCATCATACGTGAGTTGCTAATAACACTGTTGGTTCAATGTGCTCTGCCTTTGTTAATTTCAGGCTTTACGAACACAAACGCTGGATGCTGCGGTGTTGGAAGGAATAATGGACAGATTACATGTCTACCTTTACAAACTCCTTGCCGGAACAGAAACCAATACGTGTTTTGGGATGCGTTTCACCCGACTGAAGCTGTAAACATAATTATTGGAAGGAGATCTTACAGTGCACAATCGGCATCCGATGCCTACCCTTACGATATCCGCCGGTTGGCTCAGCAATGAAGACGAAGCCGCTGGTTGTGGTGAGATGATCAGTTAAAGATCATATCCCCAAGAATTTTACTTTCTGTTTACTATGTAACGTTTGTCGCTTTTAACGTTGTAGTCCACTGTTCTATATATGGGCAGTACTTGAGTGTCAACAAGTTGAGATTTCGAGTCATGTCTACGTACTGAATTGAGTGCATTCCTGCAAACTTGTAAGGAGTCTGAGAATCTGAAACCATTTAATTACTAGAATCTTAGAAGTAGATTGAGAATCTATTTTCTAGGGTTTTGTTATGTCGTCTCAATTAATAAGATTTTGATTTGTGTCTAAGGTTAGATAGTATAAGTATGATATGTGCAATTTGTATTCTAAATTCAAATTCTAGAATTTCACCGCAACTCTAGATTTTTAATTTCATAATCATAGCAATGCATGATATAATATATAAGAAGTAATCAAATATTTTAATATTATGAATATAATTAAACACTTTAACTATTTATAATTAAAAAATTTATATTCATTAGATAACCTTTGCCTTGATTACAACCACATAGTAGAATATTGTAATGAACATCAACTAATAATTTTTGTATTTTTTTTATTTTGTTTCTCTTGAAAATAAATATTATAAGCATATTGGATTACAATTTTATTGGTTAGTAGTGTACTTATTATCACTAATAAATAACTTTTTTACTAGTTATTACCTAGTAGTAAATAAGTTTTAAATGTCTTGTAAACTTGATTGAATTAGAATATAGTTATTATTGATTTGTTAAGACGATGTTGTCTTTTTAAGTCTCCTTTAATTCTTTTTTCAACCTTAGAAAACCATCATATAACCTCCCATCTTCTTCTTTCTTTTTCTTTTTGGTTTTAAAGATGCATGATTTTAAATACTCTTCTCCATTAATCTACTAATTTACATGCATGTTATTTTTTCTTTGATAAATCTAGATTATTTCTACCATGCCTCTGAATTCTCCTTCCCCTTTATCTAAATTTCATCATTTTCTTATGTAATATCTGGCTCAACTTATAACCAAATATTTTTAAATTTAGTCCAAACTTTATGATATACTCATCAAGTCTAATATCATCAAATGTATCATTCCCTAGCATAATGTTCACTTTCATGTTAAATTTAAGATGTCTAGCTATAGCTAAAAATTATAAATTTATTGTAGAATTTAAGAAAAATAACTTTTGGCCTAAACTTGATGGCTCAAACAATTTAACAAATTCGGTTTACTCTGAATTCGCTCTTGGTGAATCTCTAATTTAGGCTGACTGGAAGAAACCAAATAACAATATAGTCCAATGCCTAGCGCTAATGGCTAGTCCAATGCCTAGAAATAGCATAAACATTATTTTTTCTATAATATTTAATTTATAACCTAATGAGTGACTTCTTTCTCTCTTTCTTATTTCTTTTTTTTTCTCTAGTTGTATTTGTTTGTTAATTGATTAAATTTAATTTGAATTTGTGATTTAGGTGTTTTGTGATGAAATAAATAATGATTTATTTAATAGATCTATTTTATATTTTCTCAATTTTATTGTTGAGTTGAGATTTTTAGTAAATGTATAGAAATTTAAATTTATATAGATAATTGATAATTAATTAGATTAAAATTGATTGAATAAGTTTAAGTTAAACCAATATTCTATTATTTATTTAGCTTACGTAATTAATTAATATATGTTGTAATCAATATTCTATATAGATTTGACATGAGTAATGGATAATTATTTATGGACGTATGGAGATTCACCTGAAGGGTTACGTAGGATGAATTATTATAATGAAGTTTAATGTTTTATTAATTACACACTATTTAATCTAAAAAATATTAGTGGAGATGGTATTAGATGTCTATGTAGGAAGTATAAAAATAAAAAATTTCTTGATCTAAATGTTGTAAAGATGTATATTTTACAAAAATAGTTCATGAAGAGATACATGTGTTGATTTATAGATAGAGAACCATATGTTCCTTACGAGACCATGATAGAAAAAATAGTTGAGTCAACTTCTAGTTCTAGCAACGTGCATTAAATTATAGATGATAATAATAATTCTTATAAAAATATAGTTATGGATGCAATTAAAATAAATCAGGGTTATGCTAGTCATTGTCCAATAGTAGATGAAGAATCTAATACAAACATGGCTAGTTTATTTGATCTTTTGAAAGACTTTGATGAACTATTGTAGGATAGGTGCACAAATCATAGTAAATTATCGGTTATTGCGCATGTGTTTACCATCAAGTCAGATCATAGGTTAAGTAAGGTTAGTTATGACAGAATTTTGGAATGGGCAAAAATCATTTTACCTAAAGGGAATAGGCTGAAAGAGAATTTTTATGCTGCTTGACACGACTAAAAGGTTGATGTCTTCTCCCAAGTGCAGGAGTGTCGAAGTAATAAATAACCCGGCAAGACCGGGGTCGAACCACAGGGAGGTTATTTGTACAAATTATAAATAAAAATAATACAACAACAATAACAATAACAACAACAACAACAACAACAACAACAACAACAACAACAATAATAATAATAATAATAATAATAATAATAATAATAATAATAATAATAATACTACTACTAGTAGTAGTAGTAGTAGTAGTAGTAGTAGTAGTAATAATAATAATAATAATAAAGAAAGAGAAGAAGAAGAAGATGATGAGAACTTGGAAATGGAAAATTAATGTAAGGATTAAACAATAATAATAACAAATGTCAAGGTTAGAGGTTTCACTAATGGTATGTCAAACAAGTATAGTATAAACTCTTGTTATTCAATTGGAAACCACACACAAAGGAGGTTCCAATCAGATTATAGATTGTTAACATGATTACATTAGTCATCTTATTCGATTAATACTAGTACTTGTAAATCTCGTCAAGCATTCATGATTATAACTTTATGTTAACTGATTAGTACTTAAAAGTGCATTTTTGTCATGGTTTTATATCATCATTTTGCACTTGAAGTATCAATAACTCCTTAACTAAAGCATGTTTTATAATAATGTATCTAATAATATAAGATACCTATAATTTGTGGTAAATGTCTATTTTTAATGCAGGCCTATCACATAAATGAAAGGATTGATTAATGACTTGAAGAACTTAAATTGCAAGGATAAAGAGATGGTCAAACTTAGAGAAGAGATGTCGGTGCAATCCAAACCGGAACACTGTTCGGTAATTGAGTCCTATCTGGAGCTACAGATCTCAGATATAGGTCCAATTTATATGGATGGAAAGGTAAGACATAGGCCTACAACTTTCATATGGAGCCCAAGATCTAAAAAGGCCATTATCAAGTCCAAATTGTAGCAACAACAAAGAAGCCCGAATCTGTCTTCCAGCCCGAGCACTGTTCGGTATTTTAGCCATATCTGGAGTTCTAGAAGTCCAAATGAGCTGCATTTTTTACACAAGAAAGCTGGGACAATTGCCTACAACTTTCATATACAGGCTCCAATTTGGACGTTATTAATGATGTTTTGGGCAGACAAGAGAAGATAAGGATTGTCACCAAGTCAAAAGTTGGCCACCCACTTATCAATTAGTCATCAAATCAATAGTTCCCAATTTTGGCCTATAAAAGGAGGCATTTGCCATGCATTTAGGCATCTTGGTTTCCAGATCAAGATCATGCTCTTCCTTTCTCTCTTTGTATTTTTTGTAATATTTATGCTTTGCTTTCATTAATATCAAGTTTATGCCTTTTATTTCCTTTCCTTTACTTAGTTAGCTTTTATGTTCTTATTTTGTTTATCTATTTTGCTTTCTTTCATTATGTCTAGCTAAATTAATTATGTCAAGGTGAAAAGGTTACACTAATGGTGTGAGAATCAGTATAATGTAAATTTAATATGGACTTTAATGTTTGATACTAACATGTTTTATATTTGTTATCTTGTTCACTCTTTAATACTTTGCTTGTTAAATTATTAATCTTGATTTATGTTGTATAACACTTGGTACAACAAATGCTTGGCACTTTCATAGCCCATAATGTATGGTATAACCGACACCTGAGCTATGAAAGGAACTTGAAATCATTGTCATTCATTGAATTCTCAATATCACAGGCCCCATAAGGATTGGTCTATCTTAATCTTAGCTCTTTAGGGAATGCATAGAGTTGAGAATCATAAAAAAAAACTTTTTGAGCAGTGTCAATTTTTTGATAATTTTCACAAGTTTTGCAGAATGCATGCGTGTCCTTGAACATGGTGGGCCAATAAAATCCATTTTGAAAGATTTTTGCAGTAGTCTTTTTTGACGAGAAATAAGGCTCTTTCAATTTTATGCTCTCCAATAAAGCAAGAAATTGTAGGACAACCAGGGTCCTTATATTTCAAAGCATTATTGTTTTGAAGAATAGCACTTACTTGTTCGGCTAGAAAGGCTTTCTTTTTCACATTCAGTTTCCTCTTCACAGTGCATAGATCTTTCAAAAATTTAGCATAGGAAGGAACCTGTTTAATAGCATCCAGCAAAGATATATTGATCCTTACCTGTTTGAAAGTTTCAAAGATTTCAGAGTTGTGATTAACTTTCCTTTGTTTGGTCATGGCTTGAGGAAATGGAAGTGCTGGCGGTGAATCAGTCGTTTCTTTGCAATTTTCAGATTCAACCCCTTCCTTACCCTCAGATATTGACTCATCATCTTTCTCATAAGGTTCAAGAGAGAGTTTTTCAATAACCTTACCGTTGCGCAGAGTAGTGACTGATTTGACTTGATCCATGTGTTGGCTTCCAGAACTACTTGCATTTGCATTGTATTGCCCTTTGAGATTTTGTTGTGGTTGAGATGGAAACTTACCTTTCTCTTGAAAACTAAGAGCAGATGTTAATTTAGCAAGAGTATGTTTCAAATCTGTCATGTTTTGAGCAAGTTGAGTATTGATTGTCTCTTGCTTTTCAATGAATGCATGCAATGTTTCCTCAAGATTTCTTCTAGGCGGTGGAGCATAAGGAGGTGCATATCCATGAGAATTTTGGAAATTGTGGTGTGCTTGAAATGGTGGTTGTGAAGTTTGTGCATTGTTGTTCTCACTCTTCCAACTAAAATTTGGGTGATTTCTCCAACGAGGGTTGTATGTTTGGGAGTATGGGTTGTGGTTCGCCCTTTGGAAACTGTTTCAAGCATGGGCTTGTTCATGGACACATTCTTTAAAAGAAGGCAAGGTTGGACAATCATTGGTTGAGTGTTCATTTGTTTCACAGATTTGACACACAATGTTTTCAACAGATTTTAATTGACCACTCTTTTTCAATTCTAGTGCCTCGACTTTTCTAGCTAAAGATGCAAACTTGGCTTGAAGGTCATGATCTTCCCTAAGGTTGTACATACCTCTACTAAATGTATGAGGTTGAGTTTTACTTGGTGCCTCATATGTACCCGTAGTGTCCCAATTTTGAGCATTCTCAGCTAACAAGTCCAAGTACTCCATTGCTTCATCAGGGTCTTTATCTTCAAAAGTTCCATTGTACATTAATTCAACCATTTGCCTATCTTTAGGTGTTAACCCTTCATAGAAATGTGAAACCAATCTCCATGTTTCAAAACCATGATGGGGGCAAGTACTAAGCAAATCTCGATACCTATCCCAACATTTGTAAAATGTTTCTCCTAGTTTTTGAGTGAAAGTGGTGATTTGTCTCTTGAAAGAGTTTGTTCTATGAGATGGGAAAAACTTCTTTAAAAACTGTTGTTGCATTTCATCCCAAGCACGAATGGATCCTGGTCTCAAATTTTGTAGCCATGTTTTAGCTTTATCTTTTAATGAAAAAGGAAAAAGCTTTAATCTGATGGTGTTCATGCTACAATTTAAGTTATTATATGTGTTGCACACCTCCTCAAATTCTCTTAAATGCAAGTATGGATTTTCCAATTCCAAACCATGAAAAGAAGGTAAAAGTTGAATAATACCTGGTTTAAAATTAAAATGAGATGCATCGGGAGGAAAAACTATGCATGATGGTGCACTTGTTCTTGTGGGATTCATGTGGTCTCTAAGTGTTCTAGCACGGTTATTCTCATTATTCTCATTTTGAAGTGATTGATTATCTTCTTCGGCCATATTTTCTGAAAATGATGAGGATACCCTACAAAGTCTACCACTTGATGTACGTGACCACACTCTCATGCACGTGTAGGAACATAATAAAAAGAAGAAAAAAACAAGGACTTACCTCCCCGGCAACGGCGCCAAAAACTTGACACGACTAAAAGGTTGATGTCTTCTCCCAAGTGCAGGAGTGTCGAAGTAATAAATAACCCGGCAAGACTGGGGTCGAACCACAGGGAGGTTATTTGTACAAATTACAAATAAAAATAATACAACAACAATAACAATAACAACAACAACACCAATAACAACAACAACAACAACAACAACAACAACAACAACAACAATAATAATAATAATAATAATAATAATAATAATAATAATAATAATAATAATAATAATACTACTACTAGTAGTAGTAGTAGTAGTAGTAGTAGTAGTAATAGTAGTAGTAATAATAATAATAAAGAAAGAGAAGAAGAAGAAGATGATGAGAACTTGGAGATGGAAAATTAATGTAAGGATTAAACAATAATAATAACAAATGTCAAGGTTAGAGGTTTCACTAATGGTATGTCAAACAAGTATAGTATAAACTCTTGTTATTCAATTGGAAACCACACACAAAGGAGGTTCCAATCAGATTATAGATTGTTAACATGATTACATTAGTCATCTTATTCGATTAATGCTAGTACTTGTAAATCTCGTCAAGCATTCATGATTATAACTTTATGTTAACAACAAATCAAGTTCCTTTCGTAGCTCAGGTGTCGGTTATACCATACATTATGGGCTATGAAAGTGCCAAGCATTTGTTGTACTAAGTGTTATACAACATAAATCAAGATTAGTCATTTAACAAGCAAAGTATTAAAGAGTGAACAAGATAACAAATATAAAACATGTTAATATCAAACATTAAAGTCCATATTAAGTTTACATTATACTTATTCTTACACCATTAGTATAACCTTTTCACCTTGACATAATTAACTTAGCTAGACATAATGAAAGAAAGCAAAATAGATAAACAAGATAGGAACATAAAAGCTAACTAAGTAAAGGAAAGGAAATGAATAAGATGACTAATGTAATCATGTTAACAATCTATAATCCAATTGGAACCTTCTTTATATGTGGTTTCCAATTGAATAATAAGAGTTTATATTATACTTGTTTGACATACCATTAATGGAATCTCTAACCTTGACAATTTTTATTATCATTGTTTAATCATTACATTAATATTCCTGCTCCAAGTTCTCATCATCATCTTCTTCTTCTCTTTCTTTATTATTATTATTACTATTATTATTATTAGTACTACTACTACTACTACTACTATTATTATTGAATTGGAAACCACACACAAAGGAGGTTCCAATCAGATTATATATTGTTAACATGATTACATTAGTCATCTTATTCAATTAATGCTAATACTTGTAAATCTCGTCAAGCATTCATGATTATAACTTATGTTAACAATAAATCAAGTTCCTTTCATAGCTCAGGTGTCGGTTATACCATATATTATGGGCTATGAAAGTGCCAAGCATTTGTTGTACCAAGTGTTATACAACATAAATCAAGATTAGTCATTTAACAAGCAAAGTATTAAAGATTGAACAAGATAACAAATATAAAACATGTTAGTATCAAACATTAAAGTCCATATTAAGTTTACATTATACTTATTCTCACACCATTAGTGTAACCTTTTCACCTTGACATAATTAACTTGGCTAGACATAATGAAAGAAAGCAAAATAGATAAACAAGATAGGAACATAAAAGCTAACTAAGTAAAGGAAAGGAAATGAAAGGCATAAACTTGATATTAATGAAAGCAAAGCATAAACATTACAAAGAATACAAAGAGAGAAAGGAAGAGCATGATCTTGATCTGAACACCAAGATGCCTAAATGCATGGCAAATGCCTCCTTTTATAGGCCAAAATTGGAAAGTATTGATTTGATGACTAATTGATAAGTGGGTGGCCAACTTTTGACTTGGTGACAATCCTTATCTTCTCTTGTCTGCCCAAAACGTCATTGATAACGTCAAAATTAGAGCCAGTTGCAACATGAAAGTTGTAGGCAATTGTCTCAAATTTCTTATGTAAAAAATACAGCTCATTTGGACTTCTAGAACTCCAAATATGGCCAAAATACCGAACAGTGCTCGGGCTGGAAGACAGATTCGGGCTTCTTTGTTGTTGCTACAATTTGGACTTGATAATGGCCTTTTTAGATCTTAGGCTCCATATAAACGTTGTAGGCCTATGCCTTACCTTTCCATCCATATAAATTGGACCTAAATATGAGATATATAGCTCCAGATATGACCCAATTACCGAACAGTGTTCCGGTTTGGATTGCACCGACATCTCTTTTCTAAGTTTGGCCATCTCTTTATCCTTGCAATTTAAGTTCTTAAAGTCATCAATCAATCCTTTCATTTATGTGATAGGCCTGCATTTAAAATGAATATTTACCACAAATTAAAGGTATCTTATATTATTAGATATATTATTGTAAAACATGCTTTAGTTAAGGAGTTATTGATACTTCAAGTGCAAAATGATGATATAAAACCATGATAAAAATGCACTTTTAAGTACTAATCACACCCCCCAACCAGATTATTACTAGTCCCTAGTAATCAAAGCGTTAAATAGAAAAACAATTTGCAAATTCCACAAAGCAAGGTATTTATCATTTAACTTCCATTAATCTATCCAGATAAACAAACTCTCATTAAATTTATATATCTGCTCAATACCTCTTAACAAGATATTAATAAACCTTTTTTTTGTGGTCAATGTATCAACACACAATTATGGGGCTTTTCTTGGAAGAAAACAAAATTTTTGTTCTAATGTTTAAGGTTAACTTCCTTGGGTTGGGATTATTATTTTTGTCTTTTTTTTAAATATATATACATATAATTTAAAAACATCATGCATCTTTAACCCATGTAACGAGCTTTCAACTAATGACTCCCAGACCAGTTGGTCTTAGGGCATTAGGTGTTAAGACACCCCTACGAGCTTAGTAACTCGGGTCGCAGATACTGATATGTAGATAGTGCAATGTTTGATTTCCTTAAGCTTTTCTCCTCAACCCATGTAACAAGCGTTGGGCCAATAGCTCCCAAGTCAGTTGACTTTAGGGTATTAGGTGTTAAAAAAACCCTTCGGGCTTAATTGCTTAGGTTAAGGAGGCTACGAAACCAAACTTATCTATATTTTTATTATCATCATTTTTTTTTCTTTTTTTTATTTTTTCTTTCTTTTTTTATGTTTTTCTTTTTTTTTAATTATATACAATTCTTTTCCCTTAGTTGTTACCTTTAATAAAAGAACATAAATAATGTAATAATCCAATATGCAACCCACAATCATATGTTAAAGTGTGTGTGTGTAAATTAAGGTTTAAGAATACATGTTAAATAAGTATGTGAGCAGAATTAAGTGATAACAATGTGAGAGTTTGTAAATCTGAATATTTCAGGAAGTATTATAATAGACCTTGTTAAGAATGGTTACTAAGATGCGTTTCAAGAGTCACTTTAACAAAAAAGCTCCTTTACTCTGCCATCCTAGTAACAACAATTATGCACATGCTTTATGAAATGAAAAACAATTTTTTTTTATCAACTACTACCCTCTCCCCCCAACCAAAACGAGACATTGTCCTCAATGTTCTAAGGTAGAAAGATAGAGTATAGAAGATATCACCTGAAATAACGAACACAGACAAACCTGAAACACACTGAAACAAAAATAAGAAATAACAAAACACAATAATAAAACCAAAATACACAAAAATTCACAAATGAAGGCTCAAATCCAATCTAAGCTTTTTACGGCTTCCCGTAGATGACCAATTTAAACGACTCATAGAAGGATCAATCACAAGAACGAAAGATTGTAGTTGGTCAATCAATTGTTCAGCAGTAGCAGCAGAGATTATGATTTGTCGTGCAGAAGATGTTAGAAATTCCTGTTCCACAGCATGATCAAGAAAAGACAACAACTTATCATAATAACCATTAACATTTAACAAACCTATGGGTTTATGGTGAATATGCAGTTGAGCCCAAGAGGAAATATGAAAGATCTCTTCCAATGTGCCTAGACCACCTGGTAAAGCAATGAAGGCATCAGCATGGTTAAACATTGCATTCATTCGAGCTGACATTGTGGAGACCTGAAGTTCCTCTCTAATTGTTTTTCCAATGATGTCCCCTTGTGCCAAAGCTTCAGGGACGACTCCTAAAACTTGACTACCTCCTAAAAATGCAGCTATTGACACACCTCCCATTAACCCAAGACTGCCTCCCCCATACACTAAATGAATCTTTCTCTCAGCTAGCACCTGACCAAGATGATTTGCTGATTCTAAAAACTCTTCTTTCCCAGGACTAGATCCACCGAAAACATAAAAATTTCTTATTTGATGACCTGAGAAACTTGCGATTTTTACACACTTTTGTATTTGTGGAATGTATGGGTTGAGTAAAAATAAAAGGAAGGAAGAAAGGGTTTTATAGATGAGAAATTAGAAAGGCAATCATAACACCTATATGTAGGCCAGCTAGAGTCTCACACTCTCTCTTTATTTATTTATTTATTCACTTTTTGAAAAAGCATATGTATGTACAGGTAGTTGTGATTGTGGCTCACATCTTCCCTTGGTTTTACGTCCAAGAACGGCTTAAACGCCCTCTATAGGTCGGGGATAGGCTTCCCATCTAGTTTTCTTAAAAACTGGCAAATAGGGTTTTTTTTAGTCAAATTCCTAAGACTAAGTCGATCATGTTCTTTATGAAATAGTGGCCATAAATCATGAATTGCGCGATGCACATCTCCACTAGGATGCGTCTCAAGAGTCAATAGAAGATTATCTAAAGACTTCTTACTTAGGCCATCCTTAATGAATTGTATTTTATCTTCACGGTTTATAGATACCATTCCTAAAGAACGACATTGTGGATTACAAGTCCATCTAGCACATCGATGACAGACTTTCAGTCGTTTTGCACGACGCTTCTTTGCAAAAGTGCTTTTACCTGTTCCAGGCATGTGTGAAATGAAGGAGTTAGAGGACTCACCTGATAATCAGACCTTTGCTTCAATCAACTAGCGAATATGTTTAGGAATTCCATGATTCATTAACAATCTCAATCTTGCACATCTAGCACGGTAAATTTTTGTAATCACATTCTGAGGCAGAGCGGGAAAATACTTTTTCAATTTTTCAAGATTACTGTCCATTTTTAAATGAGAATTGGAAGAGAGATTCAAAGAATTGCACAAATATATACACAAATATAAGTTATTGTGGGAAACTGAAAGAATTGGTGTGATGTCAGATGTCGAATCTGTTGTCACTGTTGACAAAAGATTCGCATCAACATTTTTAGTGCTTGTTTTATCTATGATTTCTTCCTTAGAATAAATCATTTGCAAATCTTCAGATTCATCCAATTCATTTTTACTTAAAGTAGATTCAAGTTGATCATAAACTAATTCATCAATATGATCTACTTCTTGTAAATCATTATCATCTCCAATGTCATGTTTCCAAATGATAGCTTCATCAATCCATTCCTACAATTAATCAATGCGTTAGAGGTTGCAAGAAACGGACGTCCTAAAATAACAGGAAATGAATTACATGCTTTAACAGGTTTTGTGTCCAAGACAATAAAATCCACAGGATAAATGAATTTATCGACTTGTACTAACACATCTTCAATTATTCCTCTAGGCACTTTTACAGATCTATCGGCAAGTAAAAAAGATATAGAAGTTGGTTTTAACTCACCTAGATTGAGACTCTGAAAAACTGAATATGGAAGAAAATTCACACTAGCACCAAGATCAAGTAAGGCTCTTTCAATTTTATGTTCTCCAATAAAGCAAGAAATTGTATGGCTGGAAGACAGATTCAGGCTTCTTTATTGTTGCTACAATTTGGACTTGATAATGGCCTTTTTAGATCTTGGGCTCATATGAAAGTTGTAGGCCTATGTCTTACCTTTCTATCCATATAAATTGGACCTAAATCTGAGATATATAGCTCCAGATATGACCTAATTACCGAACAGTGTTCCCGTTTGGAGTGCATCGACATCTCTTTTCTAAGTTTGGCCATCTCTTTATCCTTGCAATTTAAGTTCTTAAAGTCATCAATCAATCCTTTCATTTATGTGATAGGCCTGCATTTAAAATGAACATTTACCACAAATTAAAGGTATCTTATATGATTAGATATATTATTATAAAACATGCTTTAGTTAAGGAGTTATTGATACTTCAAGTGCAAAATGATGATATAAAACCATGATAAAAATGCACTTTTAAGTACTAATCATACAGCTTCAGATATGACCCAATTACAGAACAATGTTTCAGTTTGGACTACACCAACATCTCTTTTCTATGTTTGGCAATCTCTTTATCCTTTTAATTTCAGTTCTTAAATTCATCAATCAATCCTTTTATTTATGTGATAGGCCTGCATTTAAAATAAATATTTACCATAAATTAAAGGTATCTTATATTATTAGATATGTTATTATAAAATATGCTTTAGTTAAGGAGTTATTAATACTTCAAGTGCAAAATAATGATATAAATCTTGATAAAAATATACTTTTAAGTACTAATCACCCCACTACTAGCGTCAAGTGAAGAAGTGTATAATGTTGTGTTGGAGTACGATGACATTGTGTTTGATTTTCAATCTGGTATGCAAAAATTTCTTGGTTTTGGTTTGACCTATAATTGGGTAAATTGAAGTATTTTTTGGGTACTTATTTATTAGAATATCAATTTCCACTATCATAACTTTGATGTCATACATATTAAAAAGAATATGTTTTAAAATATTTTTAACATGCTTATGAATGTGAAATGAAAGACAAATAACAAAATCAAGGTTAGAATGAATATATCTTTGTTTTCTCATTGTAAAAATATGAAGTTGGTTTATAATAGGTCATAAACTGTAATGCTTAAAGCTAGCTTTGTCTTAGACAAGAATACACAATTGTCCACCAATAGCTTAAGAGTTTGTGTTTTCCTTATAAATATTCTTACATTATGGTTACTAAAAACCCTAACTGATATTCAAAGATTTGATGGCAAGGGACTTGCTATACTAGAGGGAATATATTATCACCCCTAAAATGTTTTACCTTAGATAGACCACATTGTTAGTTTTGTTTTAAATTGCTTTATGTTGTTGTGTTATATTATTAATAATTTATCTATAATATTTTTTACTCAAACATCCATAAATATAGGGGTTGATATTTGTGACTTTAATATCAATAAATATTGGAGTTGATATTTTTTATTCTAACATTAATAAATATAAGTATTGATACTCGTTATGAATCTACTTATCTCAAATACTTTTAGATTAAGAGTTTACAAATAGTTATCAAACCCATAAAAAATAATCATTAGACCCATAATAATAGTAAAAGTGGGTTTTAAGCCTTCTAAAAAATATATGTTTTTGTATTTTATAAATAAATCCAATGAGCCATTATTTTTATATCAATCTTTTAATAGGTTTGATAAACTTCTTATCAAGTCCAAATAAAAAATGTAAAAATAATACATTTTATTAATGCTAAAAATGCAAAATAATTTCTTTGTTTTGTTGTTTTTTTTTTCTTATGCAAAGAGATTTTTTTAGCTTGGGCATAAGCGATTTTTGAGAAAAAAAATCATAAGATTTTTTTTTTATGTTATTTGTTTTAACAAATACCAAAAAAAAGAGGCAACACACATATTTCACTAATTAAGGCAACTCATCTCCTTTTTCTTCTTCCCCTGCCAGTGGTGAGCTTCACTGTTTCTTGAAAAACTAGAAAATCATAAAAAAATAGTTGATTTTATCTCTTCTGTAGATCTAATTTTTTTTATATTAGATCTTTTTCTTCTCAATTTTATTGTTCTTCAGTGGTTGGATGCTATTATCTCTAATGGTATGTAGTCGTCCGTTGGTTCATGACAAGAAGGGGAAAGGTTATGGGTTGCAATTTAAAAAGAAAGATGGGTCTTGTTGTTAATGATTAAGTCTTCGACAACTAGGTTAAGGGCTGGTTCTCGTGGTGCTATTTCTGGGATGTAGAGTAGATAGGGTTGACCGCCGCTACTGGATAAGAGAGGAAGGCTCAATGGTTCAACTAGAGGCTGTTGATGGTCACCATGAGTGGACGAGTATAGGAACTGAGTGAAGGGTTGGCCATCGATTGAGATGAGGATCCTGGTTAGAGAGAGACAAAGAGGGACAATTGATAAGAGAATTTTTAGTATGTATATTTTCCATTATTTATGCTTCATTTTTAAATATTTTAGATATGTTGCACAAGATAATTAGAATTTTGGATTCCTTTTTGAACTATTGACCTCATGGGAAATTAATGTGTTTTCAGATACTAGGTTACTAAGCAGATAAAATCTGGCAGTAAAACCAAACATTGATTGCATGAGACCCGAATTTCCTGCAGTCCAAATATTGTCTCAATTTATGGCCTTATCTCAAGTCTCAGAGGTCCAAAAATTGCAACATTGATGTCATTGGAAAGAAGATTCATTTTTCTATAATTTCTTCAGAAATAGAGATCTTTGAATTCACACGTTTCCTGTCTCAAATCTAGCCCGCAATGTCTAGGTAGGAAGGAATTCAAATTAGAAAAGGAAACTGTCTTCACTCCAGCAAGGGTAAAAAGGCCACAATATAAAAGAAAAAAAAAGGGTTTGCAAGGAGAGGAGGCATACATAGAGAAACTCTAAAAGAGATTAAAGAAAAGAGAAGGAGGCGGTAAAAAAAAAAAGAACAGAGGAAAAAATATTGAAGACCAGGAGGACACCTATCTATTCTACTGAAATTCTCTGCTTTTGAGTGATGTTCATCGTATCAAGTTTATTTCTCTTTAATTTAACTATGGAGTAGACTTTTATTCTGGGATTTTTGATGTAACTTTATTATGAATATGTGATCAATTTCTTCGATTGAATTATTACATTAAGATGTTTAGTATTTCATTCTATGTGTAATGCTTGTGTGTGTTTGGCCAACATCTACATGATTTAGAATTCAATTTAAAACTGAGAAGTGATAATTATTTTAGCTATTATTTGAAATACCTTAAGAAATCTATAGGATAGAGATACCCTAGGAACTTTTATAATCGTTACATGTTTTATAATACTTAAAAGTTTTTGACAAGTTCAGCACTTTCACAGAGTATATGAAATTTGTTTATTAAAATAATTTATTGATACTTGAGAGAGATTAATATTTACATTAGAAAAACCTGATTATCAACATTATGAGTAATTAATTTAATCGAGAAAGTTCATATAAGTATAGTTACAGTAAGTTAGAAATCCTAGAACTAGTACAATTGAATTCATTAATATTTAATCATTTGATCGTTTTTTTTAATTATTAATTTTTGTTTCATAAATTATCTCATTCGATTCCTCAAATAGATCATAATTCAAAAGACTTTGGTAATTAGTAGTAATTTTTATAAATCCTCGTGGGACAATACTCTACTCATCACTTTATTACTTGTTATAATTCGTGCACTTGTGAAATTAACCAATAAGTTTTTGGCATCGTTGCTGAGATTTTAGATAAAATTACTAATAATATCAATATAAATTAAATTTGATCTAATTTGATTGCCTTTTGTCTTTAGCTCTTTTGGTGTGTTGTCCAGTGTATGAGAAGCAACAAAAACTAGTCGTTGCTACCTTACAATCCTGAGATTGAGAGAACTACACGGGGATTAAGAAAGAAAACATGAGAGACTCAAAACAGTTCAGGCATTATGGCAGACAATGAAAATCCTGAGCAAGACACATGAGCATTGAGAGATTTTGCTCTCCCATAAGTGACAAGAATCCATTCTGTTATTAGGAAATGAATGATTGAGGCCACTAATTTTGAGATCAAACCAGCAATACTGTAGATGATTCAGGCCTCAATTCCATTTTATGGGTTGCTAAGTGATGATCCTAACGCCCATATTGCAAGTTTCTTCAAAATTTGCAACACATTTAAGCATTATAGTGTTACTGATGATGTCATTCATCTTAGTCTGTTTCTATTTTCTTTGTGAGATAGAGCGAAGAACTAGTTAAACTCCATGCTTGCAGATTCAGTTATCAACTGGGAAGATTTAGCTCAGAAATTTCTTGCTAAATTTTTTCCACTAGCCAAGATAGTAAAAATACGCATTAAGATACCTAACTTCACCTAACTTGAGAGTGAACCATTGTATGAGGCATGATAGAGATACTAGGATTTACTCAAGTGATGCCCCCACTATGGACTACCGAAATGGATGCAAGTGCAAAATTTTTACAATGGATTGAATGCCTCCACAAGAACACTGATTAATGCAGCTTCAAGAAGAGCTTTTATGAGTAAGTCACAGGATGATGCTTACAACTTATTGGAAGAAGACTATTGGGGTGTATGAATTTGATGCAATCACAACATTATCAGCTCAAGTCCATTCACTAACTCAGCAACTGTAAACCACTCAACTGTCAGCAAATACCATCCATACAACGTGTGATTTTTGCCATGGAAATCACATAAGTGAAGAATGTCAGGTTTGGAACCCATTCTCTCAAGCAGAGCATGCTCATTTTGTGTCAATTTACAGCCAGCAGAACAACCCCTACAGTGCAACATATAATCCTGGTTAGAGAAATCATCCTAATTTCTTATGGAACAATCAAAACGTTATGAAGAATCTAGCCATGCCATCTTCAAGTGAGCACATGAAAGAGAAATAAAAACTTGAAGAAGCTATGACATAATTAGCAAATAACACCAGCATATTCATGACTGAAACAAATACCATTCTGCAAAACCAAGTAGTTTCAATTTGAAAGTTGGAGGTTCAAGTTAGTTAGTTAGTCAACATGCTCACGGGTAGACAACAAGGAAATCTACCAAGCACAATGGAAATTAATCCTAAGGACTGATCAATACTTAAAAGTGCATGTTTTATAATAATATATCTAATAATATAAGATACCTTTAATTTATAGTAAATATTAATTTTAAATGCAGGCCTATCACATAAATGAAAGGATTGATTGATGAATTCAAGAACTGAAATTGAAAGGACAAAGAGATAGCCAAACTTAGAAAAAAGATGTCGGTACAATCCAAACCGGAACACTGTTTGGTAATTTGGTCATATCTAGAGCTATAGATCTCAGATTTAGGTCTACATTATATGGATGGAAAGCTAAGATATAGGATCCAAACCGGAACACTGTTTGGTAATTTGGTCATATCTAGAGCTATAGATCTCATATTTAGGTCTACATTATATGGATGGAAAGCTAAGACATAGGCCTACAACTTTTATATGGAGTCAAGACTTAAAAAGGTCATTTTCAAGTCCAAATTGTAGCAACAACAAAGAAGTCTGAATCTGTCTTCTATCGTGAGAACTGTTCAGTTTTTGGCCCATATATGGAGTTCTAGAAGTCCAAATAATCTAAATTTAAGGAATGCTAAGTCAATTCCCTACAACTTTCATGTTTTTAAGTGGTTCTAATTTTGACTTTATCAATGACGTTTTGGGCAGACAAAAGAAGATAAGGATTGTCACCAAGTCAAGAGTTGGTCACCCACTCATCAATTAGTCATCAAATCAATAGTTTTCAATTTTGGCCTATAAAAGGAGGCATTTGCCATGCATTTAGGCATCTTGGTTTTCAGATCAAGATCATGCTCTTGCTTTCTCTCTTTGTATTTTTTGTAATGTTTATACTTTGTTTTCATTAATTTCAAGTTTATATCTTTCATTTCCTTTCCTTTACTTAGTTAACTCTTATCTTATTTATGTTTTTATTTTATTTATTTATTTTTCTTTCTTTTATTATGTTTAGCTAAGTTTATTATGTCAAGATGAAAATGTTACAATAATAATGTAAGAATAAATATAATGTAAACTTAATATGGACTTTAATGTTTGATACTAACATGTTTTGTATTTGTTATCTTGTTCACTCTTTAATACTTTGCTTGTTTAACAACTAATCTTGATTTATGTTGTATAACACTTGGTACAACAAATGCTTGACACTTTTATAGTTCATACTGTATGGTATAACCGACACCTAAGCTATGAAAAAAACTTGATTTGTTGTTAACATAAGTTATAATCATGAATGCTTGATGAGATTTACAAGTATTAGCATTAATCGAATAAGATGCCTAATATAATCATGTTAACAATCTATAATCTGATTGGAACCTTCTTTGTATGTGGTTTTCAATTGAATAATAAGAGTTTATACTATACTTGTTTGATATACCATTAGTGAAACCTCTAACCTTCAAATTTGTTATTATCATTGTTTAATCCTTACATTAATATTCCTTCTCGAAGTTCTCATCTTCTTCTTCTCCTTATTTTTTTTACTACTACTACTACTACTACTACTACATTATTATTATTATTGTTATTGTTATTGTTATTATTATATTATTGTTGTTGTTGTTGTTGTTGTTGTTGTTGTTATTGTTATTATTGTCATTTATAATTTATACATTTAACCTCCTTGTGGTTTGACCCCTATCTTGCCAGGTTATTTATTACTTCGACACTCCTGCACTTGGGAGAAGATATCAATCTTTTAGTCATGTCAAGGACCAATGCAAGGCCATAACTTTAAGAAGTGGAAAACAAATGGAGCAGACCGCTTGAAACAAGAGTGTAGGAAGAGAAAAGGAGGAGTAAGTGGCCAAACCACTTCAGAATATGAAAAAATCTAATCCTCTAACAGAACCAACCCAAGAAATAATGCAGAGAATTCCATTTCCACAATGTCTCAAGAGAAATAAACTTAATAAGCAATTTTCTAAATTTCTTGATGTGTTTAAAAAGTTGCATATTAACATTCCTTTTATAGATGCTCTTGAACAAATGCCAAGCTTTGTAAAATTTTTAAATGACATTCTCTCAAACGAAAGAAAGCTAGAGGAATATGAGACTGTTGCTCTTACTGAGGAATGTAGTGCCATTTTATAGAAGAAACTGCCTCCTAAACCTAATGATCCAGGGAGTTTTACTATACCATGTTCCATTGGAAATTCTATATTTGAAAAAGCTTTATGTAATTTAGGTGCAAGTATTAATCTCATGCCTTTATCTATCTTTAGGAAGCTTGGTTTAGGTGAAGTAAAGCCAACTACAATAACACTGCAGCTAGTTGACAGGTCATTGAAGCATCCTAGGGGAATAATTGAAAACTTACTGGTGAAAGTGGGCAAGTTCATCTTTCCAACAGACTTTATCATACTCGATATAGAGGAGGATAATGAGATTTCTATCTTATTTGGCCAGCCATTCTTAGTCATTAGAGGTGCGTTAATTGATGTGAAGAAAGGGAAGCTGTGGTTAAGGGTGAATGAAGAGGAGGTGATTTTTAATGTGTTCAAAGCCATCAAACAACCAGACATAGCTGTTTTAGCATTCAAGTGGTGGAATCCTTAATTAGTGACAAAGTCAAGCTTCCAACTAACCCGTTAAAAGCATGTCTTTTAAATTAGGTATGAGAGGAGGATGCTGAGGTAGCAGAATATACATATTGGATGGACTATTTTGAACCCAACTGTAGAAGATACTTTGAAGATTTGTGATTAGTACTTAAAAGTGCATTTTTATCATGGTTTTATATCATCATTTTGCACTTGAAGTATGAATAACTCCTTAACTAAAGCATGTTTTATAATAATATATCTAATAATATAAGATACCTTTAATTTGTGGTAAATGTTCATTTTAAATATAGACCTATCACATAAATGAAAGGATTGATTGATGACTTTAAGAACTTAAATTGCAAGGGTAAAAAGATGACCAAAATTAGAAAAGACATGTCGGTGCAATCCAAACCGGAACACTATTCAATAATTGGGTCATATCTGAAGTTATAGATCTCAGATTTAGGTCTACTTTATATGGATGGAAAGGTAAGACATAGGCCTACAACTTTCATAGGAGCCTAAGATCTAAACAGGCCATTTTCAAGTCCAAATTGTAGCAAAAACAAATAAGCCTGAATCTGTTCTTCAACCCGAGCACTGTTCAGTATTTTGGCCATATCTGGAGTTCTAGAAGTCCAAATGAGCTGAATGTTTTACACAAGAAAGCTGATACAATTTCCTACAACTTTCATGTTTTTGAGTGGCTCTAATTTGGATGTTATCAATGACGTTTTGGGTAGATAAGAGAAGATAAAGATTGTCACCAAGTCAAGAGTTGGCCACCCACTCATCAATTAGTCATCAAATCAATAGTTTCCAATTTTGGCCTATAAAAGGAGGTATTTGCCATGCATTTAGGCATCTTGGTTTTCAGATCAAGATCATGCTCTTGCTTTCTCTCTTTGTATTTTTTGTAATGTTTATGCTTTGTTTTCATTAATATCAAGTTTATGCCTTTCATTTCCTTTCCTTTACTTGGTTAACTTTTATGTTCTTATTTTGTTTATCTATTTTGCTTTCTTTCATTATGTCTAGCTAAGTTTATTATGTCAAGGTAAAAAGGTTACACTAATGGTGTAAGAATAAGTTTACCGTAAACTTAATATGGACTTTAATGTTTGATACTAAAATATTTTATATTTGTTATCTTGTTCACTCTTTAATACTTTGCTTGTTAAATAATTAATCTTTATTTATGTTGTATAACATTTGGTACAAGAAATACTTGGCACTTTCATAGTTCATATTGTATGGTATAACCGACACCTGAGCTATGAAAGGAACTTGATTTGTTGTTAACATAAGTTATAATCATAAATACTTGATGACATTTACAAGTATTAGCATTAATCGAATAAGATGACAAATGTAATTATATTAACAATCTATGATCTGATTGGAACATCCTTTATGTGTGGTTTCCAATTGAATAATAAGAGTTTATATTATACTTGTTTGACATACCATTAGTGGAATCTCTAACCTTGACATTTGTTATTACCATTGTTTAGTTATTACATTAATATTCCTTCTCAAAGTTCTTATCTTCTTCTTCTTCTTCTCCTTTTTTTCTTTATTATTATTGTTGTTGTTGTTGTTGTTATTGTTATTTATAATTTGTATAATTAACCTCCCTATGGTTCGACCCCAGTCTTGCTGGGTTATTTATTATTTCGACATTCCTACACTTGTGAAAAGACATCAATCTTTTAGTCGTGTCAATTTGGGAGAACCAGTACCAAAAATAAAATCAACTAGTGAACAAGCACTGGTTCTGGAATTGCAACCTCTGCTAGAACACCTTTAGTATGCATATCTTAGAGAAGCTTCCACCTATCATGTGATAGTCTCTACAAAGCTATCCAAAATAGAGGAAGAAAAATTGTTGAGGGTGTTCATAAAACATAAGGTAGCTCTTAGGTTGTTATTGGCAGATATCTAAGTGACATGACTTCAAGATTGATATCCTCTCTCAAGTGCAGGAATGTCAAAGTAATAAATAACCCGACAAGACCAGGGTCGAATCACAAGGAGGTTAATTGAAAATTTATAAACAACAATTATAAAAGATCCACATAAATATTTTTGGGGCATTTTGATTAGTACTTAAAAGTGCATTTTTATCATGGTTTTATATCATCATTTTGCACTTGAAGTATTAATAACTCCTTAACTAAAATATGTTTTATAATAATGTATCTAATAATATAAGATACCTATAATTTGTGGTAAATATCTATTTTTAATGCAGGCCTATCACATAAATGAAAGGATTGATTGATGACTTGAAGAACTTAAATTGCAAGGATAAAGAGATGGTCAAACTTAGAGAAGAGATGTCGGTGCAATCCAAACCGGAACACTGTTCGGTAATTGGGTCATCTCTGGAGCTACAGATCTCAGATTTAGGTCTAATTTATATGGATGGAAAGGTAAGACATAGGCCTACAACTTTCATATGGAGCCCAAGATCTAAAAAGGCCATTATCAAGTCCAAATTGTAGCAACAACAAAGAAGCCCGAATCTGTCTTCCAGCCCGAGCACTGTTCGATATTTTGGCCATATCTGGAGTTCTAGAAGTCCAAATGAGCTGAATTGTTTACACAAGAAAGCTGAGACAATTGCCTACAAATTTCATGTTTACAACTAGCTCCAATTTTTACGTTATCAATGACGTTTTGGGCAGACAAGAGAAGATAAGGATTGTCACCAAGTCAAAAGTTGGCCACCCACTTATCAATTAGTCATCAAATCAATAGTTCCCAATTTTGGCCTATAAAAGCAGGCATTTTCCATGCATTTAAGCATCTTGGTGTTCAGATCAAGATCATGCTCTTCCTTTCTCTCTTTGTATTTTTTGTAATGTTTATGCTTTACTTTCATTAATATCAAGTTTATGCCTTTCATTTCCTTTCCTTTACTTAGTTAACTTTTATGTTCTTATTTTGTTTATTTGTTTTCCTTTCTTTCATTATGTCTAGCTAAGTTAATTATGTCAAGGTGAAAAGGTTACACTAATGGTGTGAGAATAAGGATAATGTAAACTTAATATGAACTTTAATGTTTGATACTAACATGTTTTATATTTGTTATCTTGTTTACTCTTTAATACTTTGCTTGTTAAATGACTAATCTTGATTTATGTTGTATAACACTTGGTACAACAAATGCTTGGCACTTTCATAGCCCATAATGTATGGTCTAACCGACACCAGAGCTATGAAAGGAACTTGATTTGTTGTTAACATAAGTTATAATCATGAATGCTTGACGAGATTTACAAGTATTAGCATTAATTGAATAAGATGACTAATGTAATCATGTTAACAATATATAATCTGATTGGAACCTCCTTTGTGTGTGGTTTCCAATTCAATAATAAGAGTTTATACTATACTTGTTTGATATACCATTAGTGGAACATCTAACCTTGACATTTGTTATTATTATTGTTTAATCCTTACATTAATATTTCATCTCTAAGTTCTCATCATCATCATCTTCTTCTTCTTCTTTTTCTTTATTATTATTATTATTATTATTATTATTATTATTATTATTATTATTATTATTATTATTATTACTACTACTACTACTATTATTATTATTATTATTATTATTATTATTATTATTATTACTACTAGTACTATTATTATTATTATTATTATTATTATTATTATTATTATTATTATTATTATTATTATTACTATTGTTGTTGTTGTTGTTGTTGTTTATAATTTGTACAATTAACCTCCCTGTGGTTCGACCCCGGTCTTGCCGGGTTATTTATTACTTCGACACTCCTGCACTTGGGAGAAGACATCAACCTTTTAGTCGTGTTAAGTTTTTGGCGCCGTTGCCGGGGAGGTAAGTTCTTGTATAAATTATAGTATTTATTTTATTTTCTCTTTTCACTTTTCTTGTATATAACTTTGTTTCCTTTCTTTTGTTTCTTTTTATTTTGTTTTCTTCCTCCTTCTTTTGCTTTCTTCTTCTTTTTTTATTTTATTCCAATACGTGCATGAGAGTGTGCTCACGTTCATCAAGTGGTAGACTTTGTAGGATATCCTCATTATTTTCAGAAAATATGGCCGAAGAAGATAATCAATCACTTCATAATGAGAATAATGAGAATAACCGTGCTAGAACACTTAGAGACCATATGAATCCCACAAGAACAAGTGCACCATCATGCATAGTTTTTCCTCCTGATGCATCTCATTTTAATTTTAAACCAGGCATTATTCAACTTTTACCTTCTTTTCATGGCTTAGAATTGGAAAATCCATACTTGCATTTAAGGGAATTTGAGGAGGTCTGCGACACATATAATAATTTAAATTGTAGCATGAACACCATTAGATTAAAGCTTTTTCCTTTTTCATTAAAAGATAAAGCTAATACATGGCTACAAAATTTAAGACCAGGATCCATTCGTGCTTGGGATGAAATGCAACAACAGTTTTTAAAGAAGTTTTTCCCATCTCATAGAACAAACTCTTTCAAGAGACAAATCACCACTTTCATTCAAAAACCAGGAGAAACATTTTACCAATGTTGGGATAGGTATCGAGACTTGCTTAGTACTTGCCCTCATCATGGTTTTGAAATATGGAGATTGGTTTTACATTTCTATGAAGGGTTAACACCTAAAGATAGGCAAATGGTTGAATTGATGTGCAATGGAACTTTTGAAGATAAAGACCCTGATAAAGCAATGGAGTACTTAGACTTGTTAGCTGAAAATGCTCAAAATTGGGACACCGCGGGTACATATGAGGCACCGAGTAAAACTCAACCTCATACATCTAGTGGAGGTATGTACAACCTTAGGGAAGATCATGACCTTCAAGCCAAATTTGCATCTTTAGCTAGAAAAGTCGAGGCACTAGAATTGAAAAAAGAGTGGTCAATTAAACTCTGTTGAAAACATTGTGTGTCAAATCTGTGAAACAAATGAACACTCAACCAATGATTGTCCAACCTTGCCTTCTTTTAAAGAATGTCTCCATGAACAAGCCCATGCTTTAAACAGTTTTCAAAGGGCGAACCACAACCCATACTCACAAACATACAATCCTGGTTGGAGAAATTACCTGAATTTCAGTTGGAAGAGTGACAATGCACAAACTTCACCACCACAGTTCCAAGCACACCATAATTTCCAAAATTATCATGGATATGCACCTCCTTATGCTCCATCTGCTACAAGAAAGTTTGAGGAAACTTTGTATGCATTTATTGAAAAGCAAGAGACAATCAACACTCAACTTGCTTAAAACATGACAGATTTTAAAGATACTTTTGCAAAATTAACATCTGCTCTCAGTTTCCAAGAGAAAGGTAAGTTTCCATCTCAACCACAACAAAATCCTAAGGGGCAATACAATGCAAATGCAAGTAGTTCCAGAAGCCAACACATGGATCAAGTCAAATCAGTCACTACTCTACGCAGTGGTAAGGTTATTGAAAAACCCTCTCTTGAACCTTATGAGAAAGATGATGAGTCAATTTCTAAGAGAAAGGAAGGGGTTGAATCTGAAAATTGCAAAGAAACGACTGATTCTCCGCCAGCACTTCCATTTTCTCATGCCATGACCAATCAGGAAGAAATCAAGGATGAAAAAGGCATCGAAAAGGTTGATGCGAATCTTTTATCAAAAGTGACAACAGATTCGACACCCGACATCACACCAATCGATGATTACTTTCCTGATGAATCTCTACTTTCTCTTAATTCAATGCCTTGGTTTGCTAAAAATATCAATTTTCTTGCTTCAGGATTTTTGCCAACTCATTGGAGTATTGAAGATAAAAGAAAATTTTTGAGCAACGAGCAAAATTTTTATTGGGATGACCCTTACTTATTCAATTATTGTCCTGATCAAATATTTCAAAAATGCATTCTCGACAATGAGGTAAGTAATTTCATTAAATTTTGTTACTCTAAGGCATGTGGGGATCATTTCTCATAAAAAATGAGGATTGTAGAAATCTTACAAAGTGAATTTTACTGGCCCATCATATTCAAGGAGTCAGATGCATTCCGCAAAAACTGTGAAAATTGTCAGAAGGTGGGATTTATTTCAAAACACAGAGAGTCTTTAGATAATCTTCTATTGACTCTTAAGTCTCATCATAGTCGAGATAAGCATCGTGTAATTCATGACTTATGAACCCATTTTCATAAAGAACATACTTGGCATAATCTTGGAAATCTGACTAAAAAGATCATGTTTGCCAGTTTTTAAGAAAACTGGATGGGAAGCCTATCCCCGACCCATTGAGGGCATTTAAGCTGTTCTTGGACGTAAAACCAAGGGAACATGTGAGCCACAATCACAACTGCGATTTGAATTTTTTTTGTTTGTAAAAACTTGTGTCCTTTGGTTTTATTATTGTGTTTTGTTATTTCTTATTTTTGTTTCAGTGTGTTTCAGGTTTGTTAGTGTTTATTATTTCAGGTGATATTTTCTATACTCTATCTTTCTACCTTAGAACATTGAGGACAATGTCTCGTTTTGGTTGGGGGGAGAGGGTAGTAGTTGATAAAAAAAAAAAAAATTGTTTTTCATTTCATAAAGCATGTGCATAATTGTTGTTACTAGGATGGTAGAGTAAAGGAGTTCTTTTGTTAAAGTGACTCTTGAGACGCATCTTAGTAACCATTCTTAACAAGGTCTATTATAATACTTCCTGAAATATTCAGGTTTACAAACTCTCATATTGTTACCGCTTAATTCTGCTCATATACTTATTTAACATGTATTCTTAAACCTTAATTTACACACACACACACTTTAACATATGATTGTGGGTTGCATATTGGATTATTACATTATTTATGTTCTTTTGTTAAAGGTAACAACTAAGGGAAAGGGATTGTATATAATTAAAAAAGAAAAACATGAAAAAAAAAGAAGAAAAAAAAATGATGATAATAAAAATGTAGATAAGTTTGGTTTCGTAGCCTCCCTAACCTAAGCAATTAAGCCCGAAGGGGTGTTTTAACACCTAATACCCTAAAGTCAACTGACTTGGGAGCTATTGGCCCAACGCTTGTTACATGGGTTGAGGAGAAAAGCTTAAGGGAATCAAACATTGCACTATCTACATATCAGTATCTGCGACCCGAGTTACTAAGCTCGTAGGGGTGTCTTAACACCTAATGCCCTAAGACCAACTGGTCTGGGAGTCATTAGCTGAAAGCTCGTTACACGGGTTAAAGATGCATGATGTTTTTAAATTATATGTATATAGATTTTTTTAAAAAAAATGAAAAAAAAGACAAAAATAGTAATCCCAACCCAAGGAAGTTAACCTTAAACATTAGAACAAAAATTTTGTTTTCTTTCAAGAAAAGCCCCATAATTATGTGTTGATATATTGAGCACAAAAGAAAGGTTTATTAATTTCTTGTTAAGAGGAGGTATTGAGCAGATATATAAATTTAATGAGAGTTTGTTTATCTGGATAGATTAATGGAAGTTAAATGATGAATACCTTGCTTTGTGAAATTTGCAAATTGTTGTAACGCTTTGATTACTAGGGACTAGTAATAAGCTGGTTGAGGGGTGTGATTAGTACTTAAAAGTGCATTTTTATCATGGTTTTATATCATCATTTTGCACTTGAAGTATCAATAACTCCTTAACTAAAATATGTTTTATAATAATGTATCTAATAATATAAGATACCTATAATTTGTGGTAAATATCTATTTTTAATGCAGGCCTATCACATAAATGAAAGGATTATTGATGACTTGAAGAACTTAAATTGCAAGGATAAAGAGATGGTCAAACTTAGAGAAGAGATGTCGGTGCAATCCAAACCGGAACACTGTTCGGTAATTGGGTCATCTCTGGAGCTACAGATCTCAGATTTAGGTCTAATTTATATGGATGGAAAGGTAAGACATAGGCCTACAACTTTCATATGGAGCCCAAGATCTAAAAAGGCCATTATCAAGTCCAAATTGTAGCAACAACAAAGAAGCCCGAATCTATCTTCCAGCCCGAGCACTGTTCGGTATTTTGACCATATCTGGAGTTCTAGAAGTCCAAATGAGCTGAATGTTTTACACAAGAAAGCTGAGACAATTGCCTACAATGTTCATGTTTACAACTGGCTCTAATTTGTACGTTATCAATGACGTTTTGGGCAGACAAGAGAAGATAAGGATTGTCACCAAGTCAAAAGTTGGCCACCCACTTATCAATTAGTCATCAAATCAATAGTTCCCAATTTTGGCCTATAAAAGGAGGCATTTGCCATGCATTTAGGCATCTTGGTGTTCAGATCAAGATCATGCTCTTCCTTTCTCTCTTTGTATTTTTTGTAATGTTTATGCTTTACTTTCATTAATATCAAGTTTATGCCTTTCATTTCCTTTCCTTTACTTAGTTAACTTTTATGTTCTTATTTTGTTTATTTGTTTTCCTTTCTTTCATTATGTCTAGCTAAGTTAATTATGTCAAGGTGAAAAGGTTACACTAATGGTGTGAGAATAAGTATAATGTAAACTTAATATGAACTTTAATGTTTGATACTAACATGTTTTATATTTGTTATCTTGTTCACTCTTTAATACTTTGCTTGTTAAATGACTAATCTTGATTTATGTTGTATAACACTTGGTACAACAAATGCTTGGCACTTTCATAGCCCATAATGTATGGTCTAACCGACACCAGAGCTATGAAAGGAACTTGATTTGTTGTTAACATAAGTTATAATCATGAATGCTTGACGAGATTTACAAGTATTAACATTAATTGAATAAGATGACTAATGTAATCATGTTAACAATATATAATCTGATTGGAACCTCCTTTGTGTGTGGTTTCCAATTCAATAATAAGAGTTTATACTATACTTGTTTGATATACCATTAGTGGAACCTCTAACCTTGACATTTGTTATTATTATTGTTTAATCCTTACATTAATATTTCATCTCTAAGTTCTCATCATCATCATCTTCTTCTTCTTCTTTTTCTTTATTATTATTATTATTATTATTATTATTATTATTATTATTATTATTATTATTACTACTACTACTAGTACTATTATTATTATTATTATTATTACTACTACTACTACTACTACTACTATTATTATTATTATTATTATTATTATTATTATTACTACTACTACTACTATTGTTGTTGTTGTTGTTGTTGTTGTTGTTTATAATTTATACAATTAACCTCCCTGTGGTTCGACCCTGGTCTTGCCGGGTTATTTATTACTTCGACACTCCTGCACTTGGGAGAAGACATCAACCTTTTAGTCGTGTCACATTTTTCATCTGTGATTTCTTCCTCAGAATAAATCATTTGCAAATCTTCAGATTCATCCAACTCATTTTTACTTAAAGTAGATTCAAGTTCATCATAAACTAATTCATCAATATGATCTACTTCTTGTAAATCATTATAATCTCTAGGTTGCTTACAAATGTTGAAAATATTCATCTCTAATGTTATGTTTCCAAATGATAGCTTCATCAGTCCATTCCTACAATTAATCAATGCGTTAAAAGTTGCAAGAAATGGACGTCCTAAAATAACAGGAAATGTATTACATACTTCAATAGGTTGTGTGTCCAAGACAATAAAATCCACAAGATAAATGAATTTATCGACTTGTAACAATATATCTTTAATTATTCCTCTAGGCACTTTTACAGATCTATCAGCAAATAAAAGAGTTATAGAAATTGGTTTTAACTCACTGACACGACGAAAAGATTGATGTCTTCTCCCAAGTGCAGGAGTGTCGAAGTAATAAATAACCCGGCAAGATTGGGGTCGAACCACAGGGAGGTTAATTGTATAAATTATAAACAACAATAACAACAATAATAATAAAATAGTAACAACAACAACAACAACAACAACAACAACAACAACAATAATTATAATTATAATTATAATAATAAAGAAGGAGAAGAAGAAGATGAGAACTTTGAGATGGAATATTAATGTAACGATTAAACAATGATAATAACAAATGTCAAGGTTAGAGATTCCACTAATGGTATGTCAAACAAATATAATATAAACTCTTATTATTCAATTAGAAACCATACATAAAGGAGGTTCCAATCAGATTATAGATTGTTAACATGATTACATTAGTCATCTTATTCTATTAATGCTAATACTTGTAAATCTCGTGAAGCATTCATGATTATAACTTATGTTAACAACAAATCAAGTTCCTTTCAGAGCTCAGGTGTCGGTTATACCATACAATATGGGCTATGAAAGTGCCAAACATTTGTTGTACCAAGTGTTATACAACATAAATCAAGATTAGTCATTTAACAAGCAAAGTATTAAAGAGTGAACAAGATAACAAATATAAAACATATTAGTATCAAACATTAAAGTCCATATTAAGTTTACATTATACTTATTCTTACACCATTAGTGTAACCTTTTCACCTTGACATAATTAACTTAGCTAGACATAATGAAAGAAAGAAAAATAGATAAACAAAATAAGAACATAAAAGTTAACTAAGTAAAGGAAAGGAAATGAAAGGCATAAACTTGATATTAATGAAAGCAAAGCATAAACATTACAAAAAATACAAAGAGAGAAACGAAGAGCATGATCTTGATCTAGAAACCAAGATGCCTAAATAAATGGCAAATGCCTCCTTTTATAGGCCAAAATTGGGAACTATTTATTTGATGACTAATTGATAAGTGGGTGGCCAACTCTTGACTTGGTGACAATCCTTATCTTCTCTTGTCTACCCAAAACGTCATTTATAACGTCCCAATTGGAGCCAGTTGAAAAAATGAAAGTTGTAGGCAATTGTCTCAGATTTCTTGTGTAAAACATTCAACTTATTTGGACTTCTAGAACTCTATATATGGCCAAAATACCGAATAGTACTCGGGCTGGAAGACAGGTTCGGGCTTCTTTGTTGTTGCTACAATTTGGAGTTGAAAATGACCTTTTTAAATCTTGGTCTCCATATAAAAGTTGTAGGCCTATATCTTACCTTTCCATCCATATAAATTGGACCTAAATCTGAGATCTATAGCTTCAAATATGACCCAATTACCGAACAGTGTTCCCGTTTGGATTGCATCGACATCTCTTTTCTAAGTTTGGCCATCTCTTTATCCTTGCAATTTAAGTTCTTAAAGTCATTAATCAATCCTTTCATTTATGTGCTAGGCCTACATTTAAAATAAATATTTATCACAAATTAAAGGTATCTTATATTATTAGATATATTATTATAAAACATGTTTTAGTTAAGGAGTTATTGATACTTCAAGTGCAAAATGATGATATAAAACCATGATAAAAAAGCACTTTTAAGTACTAATCACACCCCCTAACCAGCTTATTACTAGTCCCTAGTAATCAAAGCATTAAAATAGAAAACAAATTTGAAAATTTCACAAAGTAAGGTATTCATCATTTAATTTTCATTAATCTATCCAGATAAACAAACTCTCATTAAATTTATATATTTGCTCAATACCTCTTAACAAAATATTAATAAACCTTTCTTTTATGCTCAATCTATCAATACATAATTATGGGCCTTTTCTTGGAAGAAAACAAAACGTTTTATTCTAATGTTTAAGGTTAACTTCCTCTAAAAAAAATGAAAAAAAAGACAAAAATAATAATCCCAACCCAAGGAAGTTAACCTTAAACATTAGAACAAAAATTTTGTTTTCTTCCAAGAAAAGCCCCATAATTATGTGTTGATACATTGAGCACAAAAAAAAGGTTTATTAATATCTTGTTAAGCGGTATTGAGCAGATATATAAATTTAATGAGAGTTTGTTTATCTGGATAGATTAATGGAAGTTAAATGATGAATACCTTACTTTGTGAAATTTGCAAATTGTTTTAACGCTTTAATTACTAGGGACTAGTAATAAGCTGGTTGAGGGGTGTGATTAGTACTTAAAAGTGCATTTTTATCATGGTTTTATATCATCATTTTTGCACTTGAAGTATCAATAACTCCTTAACTAAAATATGTTTTATAATAATGTATCTAATAATATAAGATACCTATAATTTGTGGTAAATGTCTATTTTTAATGCAGGCCTATCAAATAAATGAAAGGATTGATTGATGACTTGAAGAACTTAAATTGCAAGGATAAAGAGATGGTCAAACTTAGAGAAGAGATGTCGGTGCAATCCAAACCGGAACACTGTTCGGTAATTGGGCTATATCTGGAGCTACAGATCTCAGATTTAGGTCCAATTTATATGGATGGAAAGGTAAGACATAGGCCTACAACTTTCATATGGAGCCCAAGATCTAAAAAGGCCATTATCAAGTCCAAATTGTAGCAACAACAAAGAAGCCCGAATCTGTCTTCCAGCCCGAGCACTGTTCGGTATTTTGGCCATATCTGGAGTTCTAGAAGTCCAAATGAGCTGAATTTTTTACACAAGAAAGCTGAGACAATTGCCTACAACTTTCATGTTTGCACCTGGCTCCAGTTTTGACGTTATCAATGACGTTTTGGGCAGACAAGAGAAGATAAGGATTGTCACCAAGTCAAAAGTTGGCCACCCACTTATCAATTAGTCATCAAATCAATAGTTCCCAATTTTGGCCTATAAAAGGAGGCATTTGCCATGCATTTAGGCATCTTGGTTTCCAGATCAAGATCATGCTCTTCCTTTCTCTCTTTGTATTTTTTGTAATGTTTATGCTTTGCTTCCATTAATATCAAGTTTATGCCTTTCATTTCCTTTCCTTTACTTAGTTAGCTTTTATGTTCTTATTTTGTTTTTCTATTTTGCTTTCTTTCATTATGTCTAGCTAAGTTAATTATGTCAAGGTGAAAAGGTTACACTAATGGTGTAAGAATAAGCATAGTGTAAACTTAATATGGACTTTAATGTTTGATACTAACATGTTTTATATTTGTTATCTTGTTCACTCTTTAATACTTTGCTTGTTAAATGACTAATCTTGATTTATGTTGTATAACACTTGGTACAACAAATGCTTGGCACTTTCATAGCCCATAATGTATGGTATAACCGACACCTGAGCTATGAAAGGAACTTGATTTGTTGTTAACATAAGTTATAATCATGAATGCTTGACGAGATTTACAAGTACTAGCATTAATTGAATAAGATGACTAATGTAATCATGTTAACAATATATAATCTGATTGGAACCTCCTTTGTGTGTGGTTTCCAATTCAATAATAAGAGTTTATACTATACTTGTTTGATATACCATTAGTGGAACCTCTAACCTTGACATTTGTTATTATCATTGTTTAATCCTTACCTTAATATTTCATCTCTAAGTTCTCATCATCAACATCTTCTTCTTCTTCTCTTTCTTTATTATTATTATTATTATTATTATTATTATTATTATTACTATTGTTGTTGTTATTATTGTTGTTTTATAATTGTTGTTTATAATTTGTACAATTAACCTCCCTGTGGTTCGACCCCGGTCTTGCCGGGTTATTTATTACTTCGACACTCCTGCACTTGGGAGAAGACATCAACCTTTTAGTCGTGTCAAGTTTTTGGCGCCGTTGCCGGGGAGGTAAGTCCTTGTATAAATTATAATATTTATTTTATTTTCTCTTTTCACTTTTCTTATATATAACTTTGTCTCTTTTATTTTGTTTCTCCTTATTTTGTTTTCTTCCTTCTTCTTTTGTTTTCTTCTTCCTTTTATTTTATTCCTACACGTGCATGAGAGTGTGGTCACGTACATCAAGTGGTAGACTTTGTAGGATATCCTCATCATTTTCAGAAAATATGGCCGAAGAAGATAATCAATCATTTCATAATGAGAATAATGAGAATAACCGTGCTAGAACACTTAGAGACCACATGAATCCCACAAGAACAAGTGCACCATCATGCATAGTTTTTGCTCCTGATGCATCTCATTTTAATTTTAAACCAGGTATTATTCAACTTTTACCTTCTTTTCATGGTTTAGAATTGGAAAATCCATACTTGCATTTAAGGGAATTTGAGGAGGTGTGCAACACATATAATAACTTAAATTGTAGCATGAACACCATCAGATTAAAGCTTTTTCCTTTTTCATTAAAAGATAAAGCTAAAACATGGCTACAAAATTTGAGACCAGGATCCATTCGTGCTTGGGATGAAATGCAGCAACACTTTTTAAAGAAGTTTTTCCCATCTCATAGAACAAACTCTTTTAAGAGACAAATCACCACTTTCACTCAAAAACCAGGAGAAACATTTTACAAATGTTGGGATAGGTATCGAGACTTGCTTAGTACTTGCCCTCATCATGGTTTTGAAACATGGAGATTGGTTTCACATTTCTATGAAGGGTTAACACCTAAAGATAGGCAAATGGTTGAATTGATGTGCAATGGAACTTTTGAAGATAAAGACCCTGATGAAGCAATGGAGTACTTAGACTTGTTAGCTGAAAATGCTCAAAATTGGGATACCGCGGGTACTTATGAGGCACCGAGTAAAACTCAACCTCATACATCTAGTGGAGGTATGTACAACCTTAGGGAAGATCATGACCTTCAAGCCAAGTTTGCATCTTTAGCTAGAAAAGTCGAGGCACTAGAATTGAAAAAGAGTGGTCAATTAAAATCTGTTGAAAACATTATGTGTCAAATATGTGAAACAAATGAACACTCAACCAACGATTGTCCAACCTTGCCTTCTTTTAAGGAATGTCTCCATGAACAAGCCCATGCTTTAAACAGTTTCCAAAGAGTCAACCACAACCCATACTCCCAAACATACAACCCTGGTTGGAGAAATCACCCAAACTTCAGTTGGAAGAGTGAGAACAACAATGCACAAACTTCACAACCACCGTTTCAAGCACACCATAATTTCCAAAATTCTCATGGATATGCACCTCCTTATGCTCCACCTCCTAGAAGAAATCTTGAGGAAACATTGCATGCATTCATTGAAAAGCAAGAGACAATTAATACTCAACTTGTTCAAAACATGACAGATTTTAAAGATACTCTTACTAAATTAACATCTGCTCTTAGTTTCCAAGAGAAAGGTAAGTTTCCATCTCAAACACAACAAAATCCCAAAGGGCAATACAATGCAAATGCAAGTAGTTCCGGAAGCCAACACATGGATCAAGTCAAATCAGTCACTACTCTGCGCAGTGGTAAGGTTATTGAAAAACCCTCTCTTGAACCATATGAGAAAGATGATGAGTCAATCTCTGAGGGTAAGGAAGGGGATAAATCTGAAAATTGCAAAGAAACGACTGATTCACCGCCAGCACTTCCATTTCCTCACGCCATGACCAAACAAAGGAAAGTCAATCACAATTCTGAAATTTATGAAATTTTCAAACAGGTAAGGATCAATATACCTTTGCTGGATGCAATTAAACAGGTTCCTTCCTATGCTAAATTTTTGAAAGATCTATGCACTGTGAAGAGGAAACTGAATGTGAAAAAGAAAGCCTTTCTAGCCGAACAAGTAAGTGCTATTCTTCAAAACAATAATGCTTTGAAATATAAAGACCCTGGTTGTCCTACAATTTCTTGCTTTATTGGAGAGCATAAAATTGAAAAAGCCTTACTTGATCTTGGTGCTAGTGTGAATTTACTTCCATATTCAGTTTTTCAAAGTCTCAATCTAGGTGAGTTAAAACCAACTTCTATATCTCTTTTACTTGCCGATAGATCTGTAAAAGTGCCTAGAGGAATAATTGAAGATGTGTTAGTACAAGTCGATAAATTCATTTATCCTGTGGATTTTATTGTCTTGGACACAGAACCTGTTGAAGCATGTAATTCATTTCCTGTTATTTTAGGACGTCCCTTTCTTGCAACCTCTAACGCATTAATTAATTGTAGGAATGGACTGATGAAGCTATCATTTAGAAACATGACATTGGAGATGAATATTTTTAACATTTGCAAGCAACCTGGAGATGATAATGATTTACAAGAAGTAGATCATATTGATGAATTAGTTTATGATCAACTTGAATCTACTTTAAGTAAAAATGAATCGGATGAAACTAAAGATTTGCAAATGATTTATTCTGAGGAAGAAATCATGGATGAAACAAGCACCGAAAATGTTGATGCGAATCTTTTGTCAACAGTGACAACAGATTCGACATCTAACATCACACCAATCGATGATTACTTTCCTAACAAATCCTTACTTTCTCTTAGTTCAATGCCTTGGTATGATAAAAATATCAATTTTTTTGCTTTAGGAGATTTGCCAACTGATTGGAGTATTCAAGACAAAGAAAAGTTTTTGAACGAAGTGAAGAATTTTTATTGTGATAACCCTACCTTATTCAAATATTATCCTGATCAAATATTTCAAAGATTCATTCCCGACAATGAGGTAAGTAGTGTCATTAAACTTTGTCATTCTGAAGCATGTGGAAGTTATTTCTCGTCAAAAAAGACAATTGCAAAAATCTTTCAAAATGGATTTTATTGGCCCACCATGTTCAAGGACACGCATGCATTCTGCAAAACTTGTGAAAATTGTCAAAAGATTGATACTGGTCAAAAAGTTTTGTTTTATGATTCTCAACTCTATGCAGTCCCTAGAGAGCTAAGACCAAGATGGAGCAATCCTTATGGGGCCTGTGATATTGAGAATTCAATGAATGACAATGATTTTAAGGAAAATGGACATCGTTTGAAAACTTACTTTGATAATTTTCCTAGTGAAAATGAATCAACTGGTTGGACTGATCTTCTAGATAAAGGTTAATTTTTTTTTTCTCACATTGTTTTTGTGTTTCTTTTTTTAGTGCTTTTTGCTAGTTTTTCTCACCCCGGTCAAATGGCGGATAACGGTACTCCGTGACTTAAGTCGGTTCTTTCAGTTTCCCACAATTACTGATATTTGTGTATATATCTGTGCAATTCTTTGAATCTCTCTTCCAATTCTCATTTGATAATGGACACTAATCTTGAAAAATTGAAAAAGTATTTTCCTGCTCTGCCTCAAAATGCGATTACAAAAATTTACCGTGCTAGATGTGCAAGATTGAGATTGTTAATGAATCATGGAATTCCTGAACATATTCGCTGGTTAATTGAAGCAAAGGTCCGATTATCAGGTGAGTCCTCTAACTTCTTCATTTCACACATGCCTGGAACAGGTAAAAGCACTTTTGCAAAGAAGCGTCGTGAAAAACGACTGGATGTCTGTCATCGATGTGCTAGATGGACTTGTAATACACAATGTCGTTCTTTAGGAATGGTATCTATAAACCGTGAAGATAAAATACAATTCATTAAGGATGGCCTGAGTAAGGAGTCTTTAGATAATCTTCTATTGACTCTTGAGACGCATCCTAGTGGAGATGTGCATCGTGCAATTTATGATTTATGGCCACTATTTCATAAAGAACATGATCGACTTAGTCTTGGGAATCTGACTAAAAAAGACCCTGTTTGCCAGTTTTTAAGAAAACTGGATGGGAAGCCTACCCCCGACCCATAGAGGGCGTTTAAGCCGTTCTTGGACGTAAAACCAAGGGAAGATGTGAGCCACAATCACAACTACCTGTACATACACATGTTTTTTTTTCAAAAGTAAATAAATAAATAAATAAAAAGAGAGAGAGAGTGTGTGAGACTCCAGCTGGCCTCCATATAGATGTTATGATTGCCTTTCTACTTTCTCATCTATAAAACCCTATTTTCCTTCCTTTCATTTCTACTCAACCCATACATTCAACAAATACAGAAGTGTGTAGAAATGGCAAGTTCCTCAAGTCATCAAATAAGAAATATTTGTGTTTTCGGTGGATCTAGTCCTGGGAAAGAAAAAGAGTTTTTAGAATCAGCAAATCATCTTGGTCAGGTGCTAGCTGAGAGAAAGATTCATTTAGTATATGGGGGAGGCAGTCTTGGGTTAATGGGAGGTGTGTCAATAGCTGCATTTTTAGGAGGTAGTCAAGTTTTGGGGGTCGTCCCTGAAGCTTTGGCACAAGGGGACATCATTGGAAAAACAATTGGAGAGGAACTTCAGGTCTCCACAATGTCAGATCGAATGAATGCAATGTTTAACCATGCTGATGCTTTCATTGCTTTACCAGGTGGTCTAGGCACTTTGGAAGAGATCTTTCATATTTCCTCTTGGGCTCAATTGCACATTCACCATAAACCCATTGGCTTGTTAAATGTTAATGGTTATTATGATAAGTTGTTGTCTTTTCTTGATCATGTTGTGGAACAGGAATTTCTAACATCTTCTGCACGACAAATCATAATCTCTGCTACTACTGCTGAACAATTGATTGACCAACTACAATCTTTCATTCCTGTGATTGATCCTTCCATGAGTCGCATAAATTGGTCATCTACGGGAAGCCGTAAAAAGCTTAGATTGGATTTGAGCCTTCATTTGTGAATTTTTGTGTATTTTGGTTTTATTATTGTGTTTTGTTATTTCTTATTTTTGTTTTAGTGTGTTTCAGGTTTTGTCAGTGTTCGTTATTTCAGGTGATATCTTCTATACTTTATCTTTCTACCTTAGAACATTAAGGACAATGTCTCATTTTGGTTGGGGGGAGAGGGTAGTAGTTGATAAAAAAAAAAAAATCATTTCATAAAGCATGTGTATAATTGTTGTTACTAGGATGACAGAGTAAAGGAGTTCTTTTGTTAAAGTGATTCTTGAGACGCATCTTAGTAACCATTCTTAACAAGGTCTATTATAATACTTCCTGAAATATTCAGGTTTACAAACTCTCGTATTGTTACCGCTTAATTCTGCTCATATACTTATTTAACATGTATTCTTAAACCTTAATTTACACACACACACTTTAACATATGATTGTGGGTTGCATATTGGATTATTACATTATTTATGTTCTTTTGTTAAAGGTAACAACTAAGAGAAAGGGATTGTATATAATTAAAAAAAACATGAAAAAAAAAGAAAAAAAAAGAAAAAAAAATGATGATAATAAAAATGTAGATAAGTTTGGTTTCGTAGCCTCCCTAACCTAAGCAATTAAGCCCGAAGGGGTGTTTTAACACCTAATACCCTAAAGTCAACTGACTTGGGAGCTATTGGCCCAACGCTTGTTACATGGGTTGAGGAGAAAAGCTTAAGGGAATCAAACATTGCACTATCTACATATCAGTATCGGCGACCCGAGTTACTAAGCTCGTAGGGGTGTCTTAACACCTAATGCCCTAAGACCAACTGGTCTGGGAGTCATTAGCTGAAAGCTCGTTACATGGGTTAAAGATGCATGATGTTTTTAAATTATATGTATATATTTAAAAACAAAAGACAAAAATAATAATCCCAACCCAAGGAAGTTAACCTTAAACATTAGAACAAAAATTTTGTTTTCTTCCAAGAAAAGCCCCATAATTATGTGTTGATACATTGAGCACAAAAAAAAGGTTTATTAATATCTTGTTAAGCGGTATTGAGCAGATATATAAATTTAATGAGAGTTTGTTTATCTGGATAGATTAATGGAAGTTAAATGATGAATACCTTGCTTTGTGAAATTTGCAAATTGTTTTAACGCTTTAATTACTAGGGACTAGTAATAAGCTGGTTGAGGGGTGTGATTAGTACTTAAAAGTGCATTTTTATCATGGTTTTATATCATCATTTTTGCACTTGAAGTATCAATAACTCCTTAACTAAAATATGTTTTATAATAATGTATCTAATAATATAAGATACCTATAATTTGTGGTAAATGTCTATTTTTAATGCAGGCCTATCAAATAAATGAAAGGATTGATTGATGACTTGAAGAACTTAAATTGCAAGGATAAAGAGATGGTCAAACTTAGAGAAGAGATGTCGGTGCAATCCAAACCGGAACACTGTTCGGTAATTGGGCTATATCTGGAGCTACAGATCTCAGATTTAGGTCCAATTTATATGGATGGAAAGGTAAGACATAGGCCTACAACTTTCATATGGAGCCCAAGATCTAAAAAGGCCATTATCAAGTCCAAATTGTAGCAACAACAAAGAAGCCCGAATCTGTCTTCCAGCCCGAGCACTGTTCGGTATTTTGGCCATATCTGGAGTTCTAGAAGTCCAAATGAGCTGAATTTTTTACACAAGAAAGCTGAGACAATTGCCTACAACTTTCATGTTTGCACCTGGCTCCAGTTTTGACGTTATCAATGACGTTTTGGGCAGACAAGAGAAGATAAGGATTGTCACCAAGTCAAAAGTTGGCCACCCACTTATCAATTAGTCATCAAATCAATAGTTCCCAATTTTGGCCTATAAAAGGAGGCATTTGCCATGCATTTAGGCATCTTGGTTTCCAGATCAAGATCATGCTCTTCCTTTCTCTCTTTGTATTTTTTGTAATGTTTATGCTTTGCTTCCATTAATATCAAGTTTATGCCTTTCATTTCCTTTCCTTTACTTAGTTAGCTTTTATGTTCTTATTTTGTTTTTCTATTTTGCTTTCTTTCATTATGTCTAGCTAAGTTAATTATGTCAAGGTGAAAAGGTGTCACTAATGGTGTAAGAATAAGTATAGTGTAAACTTAATATGGACTTTAATGTTTGATACTAACATGTTTTATATTTGTTATCTTGTTCACTCTTTAATACTTTGCTTGTTAAATGACTAATCTTGATTTATGTTGTATAACACTTGGTACAACAAATGCTTGGCACTTTCATAGCCCATAATGTATGGTATAACCGACACCTGAGCTATGAAAGGAACTTGATTTGTTGTTAACATAAGTTATAATCATGAATGCTTGACGAGATTTACAAGTACTAGCATTAATTGAATAAGATGACTAATGTAATCATGTTAACAATATATAATCTGATTGGAACCTCCTTTGTGTGTGGTTTCCAATTCAATAATAAGAGTTTATACTATACTTGTTTGATATACCATTAGTGGAACCTCTAACCTTGACATTTGTTATTATCATTGTTTAATCCTTACCTTAATATTTCATCTCTAAGTTCTCATCATCAACATCTTCTTCTTCTTCTCTTTCTTTATTATTATTATTATTATTATTATTATTATTATTATTATTATTATTATTATTATTATTACTATTGTTGTTGTTATTATTGTTGTTTTATAATTGTTGTTTATAATTTGTACAATTAACCTCCCTGTGGTTCGACCCCGGTCTTGCCGGGTTATTTATTACTTCGACACTCCTGCACTTGGGAGAAGACATCAACCTTTTAGTCGTGTCAAGTTTTTGGCGCCGTTGCCGGGGAGGTAAGTCCTTGTATAAATTATAATATTTATTTTATTTTCTCTTTTCACTTTTCTTATATATAACTTTGTCTCTTTTATTTTGTTTCTCCTTATTTTGTTTTCTTCCTTCTTCTTTTGTTTTCTTCTTCCTTTTATTTTATTCCTACACGTGCATGAGAGTGTGGTCACGTACATCAAGTGGTAGACTTTGTAGGATATCCTCATCATTTTCAGAAAATATGGCCGAAGAAGATAATCAATCATTTCATAATGAGAATAATGAGAATAACCGTGCTAGAACACTTAGAGACCACATGAATCCCACAAGAACAAGTGCACCATCATGCATAGTTTTTGCTCCTGATGCATCTCATTTTAATTTTAAACCAGGTATTATTCAACTTTTACCTTCTTTTCATGGTTTAGAATTGGAAAATCCATACTTGCATTTAAGGGAATTTGAGGAGGTGTGCAACACATATAATAACTTAAATTGTAGCATGAACACCATCAGATTAAAGCTTTTTCCTTTTTCATTAAAAGATAAAGCTAAAACATGGCTACAAAATTTGAGACCAGGATCCATTCGTGCTTGGGATGAAATGCAGCAACACTTTTTAAAGAAGTTTTTCCCATCTCATAGAACAAACTCTTTTAAGAGACAAATCACCACTTTCACTCAAAAACCAGGAGAAACATTTTACAAATGTTGGGATAGGTATCGAGACTTGCTTAGTACTTGCCCTCATCATGGTTTTGAAACATGGAGATTGGTTTCACATTTCTATGAAGGGTTAACACCTAAAGATAGGCAAATGGTTGAATTGATGTGCAATGGAACTTTTGAAGATAAAGACCCTGATGAAGCAATGGAGTACTTAGACTTGTTAGCTGAAAATGCTCAAAATTGGGATACCGCGGGTACTTATGAGGCACCGAGTAAAACTCAACCTCATACATCTAGTGGAGGTATGTACAACCTTAGGGAAGATCATGACCTTCAAGCCAAGTTTGCATCTTTAGCTAGAAAAGTCGAGGCACTAGAATTGAAAAAGAGTGGTCAATTAAAATCTGTTGAAAACATTATGTGTCAAATATGTGAAACAAATGAACACTCAACCAACGATTGTCCAACCTTGCCTTCTTTTAAGGAATGTCTCCATGAACAAGCCCATGCTTTAAACAGTTTCCAAAGAGTCAACCACAACCCATACTCCCAAACATACAACCCTGGTTGGAGAAATCACCCAAACTTCAGTTGGAAGAGTGAGAACAACAATGCACAAACTTCACAACCACCGTTTCAAGCACACCATAATTTCCAAAATTCTCATGGATATGCACCTCCTTATGCTCCACCTCCTAGAAGAAATCTTGAGGAAACATTGCATGCATTCATTGAAAAGCAAGAGACAATTAATACTCAACTTGTTCAAAACATGACAGATTTTAAAGATACTCTTACTAAATTAACATCTGCTCTTAGTTTCCAAGAGAAAGGTAAGTTTCCATCTCAAACACAACAAAATCCCAAAGGGCAATACAATGCAAATGCAAGTAGTTCCGGAAGCCAACACATGGATCAAGTCAAATCAGTCACTACTCTGCGCAGTGGTAAGGTTATTGAAAAACCCTCTCTTGAACCATATGAGAAAGATGATGAGTCAATCTCTGAGGGTAAGGAAGGGGATAAATCTGAAAATTGCAAAGAAACGACTGATTCACCGCCAGCACTTCCATTTCCTCACGCCATGACCAAACAAAGGAAAGTCAATCACAATTCTGAAATTTATGAAATTTTCAAACAGGTAAGGATCAATATACCTTTGCTGGATGCAATTAAACAGGTTCCTTCCTATGCTAAATTTTTGAAAGATCTATGCACTGTGAAGAGGAAACTGAATGTGAAAAAGAAAGCCTTTCTAGCCGAACAAGTAAGTGCTATTCTTCAAAACAATAATGCTTTGAAATATAAAGACCCTGGTTGTCCTACAATTTCTTGCTTTATTGGAGAGCATAAAATTGAAAAAGCCTTACTTGATCTTGGTGCTAGTGTGAATTTACTTCCATATTCAGTTTTTCAAAGTCTCAATCTAGGTGAGTTAAAACCAACTTCTATATCTCTTTTACTTGCCGATAGATCTGTAAAAGTGCCTAGAGGAATAATTGAAGATGTGTTAGTACAAGTCGATAAATTCATTTATCCTGTGGATTTTATTGTCTTGGACACAGAACCTGTTGAAGCATGTAATTCATTTCCTGTTATTTTAGGACGTCCCTTTCTTGCAACCTCTAACGCATTAATTAATTGTAGGAATGGACTGATGAAGCTATCATTTAGAAACATGACATTGGAGATGAATATTTTTAACATTTGCAAGCAACCTGGAGATGATAATGATTTACAAGAAGTAGATCATATTGATGAATTAGTTTATGATCAACTTGAATCTACTTTAAGTAAAAATGAATCGGATGAAACTAAAGATTTGCAAATGATTTATTCTGAGGAAGAAATCATGGATGAAACAAGCACCGAAAATGTTGATGCGAATCTTTTGTCAACAGTGACAACAGATTCGACATCTAACATCACACCAATCGATGATTACTTTCCTAACAAATCCTTACTTTCTCTTAGTTCAATGCCTTGGTATGATAAAAATATCAATTTTTTTGCTTTAGGAGATTTGCCAACTGATTGGAGTATTCAAGACAAAGAAAAGTTTTTGAACGAAGTGAAGAATTTTTATTGTGATAACCCTACCTTATTCAAATATTATCCTGATCAAATATTTCAAAGATTCATTCCCGACAATGAGGTAAGTAGTGTCATTAAACTTTGTCATTCTGAAGCATGTGGAAGTTATTTCTCGTCAAAAAAGACAATTGCAAAAATCTTTCAAAATGGATTTTATTGGCCCACCATGTTCAAGGACACGCATGCATTCTGCAAAACTTGTGAAAATTGTCAAAAGATTGATACTGGTCAAAAAGTTTTGTTTTATGATTCTCAACTCTATGCAGTCCCTAGAGAGCTAAGACCAAGATGGAGCAATCCTTATGGGGCCTGTGATATTGAGAATTCAATGAATGACAATGATTTTAAGGAAAATGGACATCGTTTGAAAACTTACTTTGATAATTTTCCTAGTGAAAATGAATCAACTGGTTGGACTGATCTTCTAGATAAAGGTTAATTTTTTTTTTCTCACATTGTTTTTGTGTTTCTTTTTTTAGTGCTTTTTGCTAGTTTTTCTCACCCCGGTCAAATGGCGGATAACGGTACTCCGTGACTTAAGTCGGTTCTTTCAGTTTCCCACAATTACTGATATTTGTGTATATATCTGTGCAATTCTTTGAATCTCTCTTCCAATTCTCATTTGATAATGGACACTAATCTTGAAAAATTGAAAAAGTATTTTCCTGCTCTGCCTCAAAATGCGATTACAAAAATTTACCGTGCTAGATGTGCAAGATTGAGATTGTTAATGAATCATGGAATTCCTGAACATATTCGCTGGTTAATTGAAGCAAAGGTCCGATTATCAGGTGAGTCCTCTAACTTCTTCATTTCACACATGCCTGGAACAGGTAAAAGCACTTTTGCAAAGAAGCGTCGTGAAAAACGACTGGATGTCTGTCATCGATGTGCTAGATGGACTTGTAATACACAATGTCGTTCTTTAGGAATGGTATCTATAAACCGTGAAGATAAAATACAATTCATTAAGGATGGCCTGAGTAAGGAGTCTTTAGATAATCTTCTATTGACTCTTGAGACGCATCCTAGTGGAGATGTGCATCGTGCAATTTATGATTTATGGCCACTATTTCATAAAGAACATGATCGACTTAGTCTTGGGAATCTGACTAAAAAAGACCCTGTTTGCCAGTTTTTAAGAAAACTGGATGGGAAGCCTACCCCCGACCCATAGAGGGCGTTTAAGCCGTTCTTGGACGTAAAACCAAGGGAAGATGTGAGCCACAATCACAACTACCTGTACATACACATGTTTTTTTTTCAAAAGTAAATAAATAAATAAATAAAAAGAGAGAGAGAGTGTGTGAGACTCCAGCTGGCCTCCATATAGATGTTATGATTGCCTTTCTACTTTCTCATCTATAAAACCCTATTTTCCTTCCTTTCATTTCTACTCAACCCATACATTCAACAAATACAGAAGTGTGTAGAAATGGCAAGTTCCTCAAGTCATCAAATAAGAAATATTTGTGTTTTCGGTGGATCTAGTCCTGGGAAAGAAAAAGAGTTTTTAGAATCAGCAAATCATCTTGGTCAGGTGCTAGCTGAGAGAAAGATTCATTTAGTATATGGGGGAGGCAGTCTTGGGTTAATGGGAGGTGTGTCAATAGCTGCATTTTTAGGAGGTAGTCAAGTTTTGGGGGTCGTCCCTGAAGCTTTGGCACAAGGGGACATCATTGGAAAAACAATTGGAGAGGAACTTCAGGTCTCCACAATGTCAGATCGAATGAATGCAATGTTTAACCATGCTGATGCTTTCATTGCTTTACCAGGTGGTCTAGGCACTTTGGAAGAGATCTTTCATATTTCCTCTTGGGCTCAATTGCACATTCACCATAAACCCATTGGCTTGTTAAATGTTAATGGTTATTATGATAAGTTGTTGTCTTTTCTTGATCATGTTGTGGAACAGGAATTTCTAACATCTTCTGCACGACAAATCATAATCTCTGCTACTACTGCTGAACAATTGATTGACCAACTACAATCTTTCATTCCTGTGATTGATCCTTCCATGAGTCGCATAAATTGGTCATCTACGGGAAGCCGTAAAAAGCTTAGATTGGATTTGAGCCTTCATTTGTGAATTTTTGTGTATTTTGGTTTTATTATTGTGTTTTGTTATTTCTTATTTTTGTTTTAGTGTGTTTCAGGTTTTGTCAGTGTTCGTTATTTCAGGTGATATCTTCTATACTTTATCTTTCTACCTTAGAACATTAAGGACAATGTCTCATTTTGGTTGGGGGGAGAGGGTAGTAGTTGATAAAAAAAAAAAATCATTTCATAAAGCATGTGCATAATTGTTGTTACTAGGATGACAGAGTAAAGGAGTTCTTTTGTTAAAGTGATTCTTGAGATGCATCTTAGTAACCATTCTTAACAAGGTCTATTATAATACTTCCTGAAATATTCAGGTTTACAAACTCTCGTATTGTTACCGCTTAATTCTGCTCATATACTTATTTAACATGTATTCTTAAACCTTAATTTACACACACACACTTTAACATATGATTGTGGGTTGCATATTGGATTATTACATTATTTATGTTCTTTTGTTAAAGGTAACAACTAAGAGAAAGGGATTGTATATAATTAAAAAAAACATGAAAAAAAAAGAAAAAAAAAGAAAAAAAATGATGATAATAAAAATGTAGATAAGTTTGGTTTCGTAGCCTCCCTAACCTAAGCAATTAAGCCCGAAGGGGTGTTTTAACACCTAATACCCTAAAGTCAACTGACTTGGGAGCTATTGGCCCAACGCTTGTTACATGGGTTGAGGAGAAAAGCTTAAGGGAATCAAACATTGCACTATCTACATATCAGTATCGGCGACCCGAGTTACTAAGCTCGTAGGGGTGTCTTAACACCTAATGCCCTAAGACCAACTGGTCTGGGAGTCATTAGCTGAAAGCTCGTTACATGGGTTAAAGATGCATGATGTTTTTAAATTATATGTATATATTTAAAAACAAAAGACAAAAATAATAATCCCAACCCAAGGAAGTTAACCTTAAACATTAGAACAAAAATTTTGTTTTCTTCCAAGAAAAGCCCCATAATTATGTGTTGATACATTGAGCACAAAAAAAAGGTTTATTAATATCTTGTTAAGCGGTATTGAGCAGATATATAAATTTAATGAGAGTTTGTTTATCTGGATAGATTAATGGAAGTTAAATGATGAATACCTTGCTTTGTGAAATTTGCAAATTGTTTTAACGCTTTAATTACTAGGGACTAGTAATAAGCTGGTTGAGGGGTGTGATTAGTACTTAAAAGTGCATTTTTATCATGGTTTTATATCATCATTTTTGCACTTGAAGTATCAATAACTCCTTAACTAAAATATGTTTTATAATAATGTATCTAATAATATAAGATACCTATAATTTGTGGTAAATGTCTATTTTTAATGCAGGCCTATCAAATAAATGAAAGGATTGATTGATGACTTGAAGAACTTAAATTGCAAGGATAAAGAGATGGTCAAACTTAGAGAAGAGATGTCGGTGCAATCCAAACCGGAACACTGTTCGGTAATTGGGCTATATCTGGAGCTACAGATCTCAGATTTAGGTCCAATTTATATGGATGGAAAGGTAAGACATAGGCCTACAACTTTCATATGGAGCCCAAGATCTAAAAAGGCCATTATCAAGTCCAAATTGTAGCAACAACAAAGAAGCCCGAATCTGTCTTCCAGCCCGAGCACTGTTCGGTATTTTGGCCATATCTGGAGTTCTAGAAGTCCAAATGAGCTGAATTTTTTACACAAGAAAGCTGAGACAATTGCCTACAACTTTCATGTTTGCACCTGGCTCCAGTTTTGACGTTATCAATGACGTTTTGGGCAGACAAGAAAAGATAAGGATTGTCACCAAGTCAAAAGTTGGCCACCCACTTATCAATTAGTCATCAAATCAATAGTTCCCAATTTTGGCCTATAAAAGGAGGCATTTGCCATGCATTTAGGCATCTTGGTTTCCAGATCAAGATCATGCTCTTCCTTTCTCTCTTTGTATTTTTTGTAATGTTTATGCTTTGCTTCCATTAATATCAAGTTTATGCCTTTCATTTCCTTTCCTTTACTTAGTTAGCTTTTATGTTCTTATTTTGTTTTTCTATTTTGCTTTCTTTCATTATGTCTAGCTAAGTTAATTATGTCAAGGTGAAAAGGTTACACTAATGGTGTAAGAATAAGTATAGTGTAAACTTAATATGGACTTTAATGTTTGATACTAACATGTTTTATATTTGTTATCTTGTTCACTCTTTAATACTTTGCTTGTTAAATGACTAATCTTGATTTATGTTGTATAACACTTGGTACAACAAATGCTTGGCACTTTCATAGCCCATAATGTATGGTATAACCGACACCTGAGCTATGAAAGGAACTTGATTTGTTGTTAACATAAGTTATAATCATGAATGCTTGACGAGATTTACAAGTACTAGCATTAATTGAATAAGATGACTAATGTAATCATGTTAACAATATATAATCTGATTGGAACCTCCTTTGTGTGTGGTTTCCAATTCAATAATAAGAGTTTATACTATACTTGTTTGATATACCATTAGTGGAACCTCTAACCTTGACATTTGTTATTATCATTGTTTAATCCTTACCTTAATATTTCATCTCTAAGTTCTCATCATCAACATCTTCTTCTTCTTCTCTTTCTTTATTATTATTATTATTATTATTATTATTATTATTATTATTATTATTATTATTACTATTGTTGTTGTTATTATTGTTGTTTTATAATTGTTGTTTATAATTTGTACAATTAACCTCCCTGTGGTTCGACCCCGGTCTTGCCGGGTTATTTATTACTTCGACACTCCTGCACTTGGGAGAAGACATCAACCTTTTAGTCGTGTCAAGACACCCCTACGAGCTTAGTAACTCGGGTCGCAGATACTGATATGTAGATAGTGCAATGTTTGATTCCCTTAAGCTTTTCTCCTCAACCCATATAACAAGCGTTAGGCCAATAGCTCCCAAGTTAGTTGACTATAGGGTATTAGGTGTTAAAACCCCCTTCGGGCTTAATTGCTTAGGTTAGGGAGGCTATGAAACCAAACTTATCTACATTTTTATTATCATCAATTTTTTCTTTTTCTTTTTTTTTTCATTTTTCTTTTTTTTCATGTTTTTTTTCTTAATTATATACAATCCCTTTCTCTTAGTTGTTACCTTAAACAAAAGAACATAAATAATGTAATAATCCAATATGCAACCCACAATCATATGTTAAAGTGTGTGTGTGTAAATTAAGGTTTAAGAATACATGTTAAATAAGTATATGAGCAGAATTAAGCGATAACAATGCGAGAGTTTGTAAACCTGAATATTTCAAGAATTATTATAATAGACCTTGTTATGAATGGTTACTAAGATGCGTCTCAAGAGTCACTTTAACAAAAGAGCTCCTTTACTCTGCCATCCTAGTAACAACAAATATGCACATGCTTTATGAAATGAAAAACAATTTTTTTTATCAACTACTACCCTCTCCCCCCCAACCAAAATGAGACATTGTCCTCAATGTTCTAAGGTAGAAAGATAGAGTATAGAAGATATCACCTGAAATAACGAACACTAACAAACCTAAAACACACTGAAACAAAAATAAGAAATAACAAAACACAATAATAAAATGAAAAGACATAAAAATTTACAAATGAAGGCTCAAATCCAATCTAAGCTTTTTACGGCTTTCCTTAGATGACCAATTTATGCGACTCATGGAAGGATTAATCACAAGAATGAAAGATTGTAGTTGGTCAATCAATTGTTCAGCAGTAGCAGTAGAGATTATGATTTGTCGTGTAGAAGATGTTAGAAATTCCTGTTCCACGGCATGATCAAGAAAAGACAACAACTTATCATAATAACCATTAACATTTAACAAACCTATGGGTTTATGGTGAATGTGCAGTTGAGCCCAAGAGGAAATATGAAAGATCTCTTCCAATGTGCCTAGACCACCTGGTAAAGCAATGAAGGCATCAGCATGGTTAAACATTGCATTCATTCGAGCTGACATTGTGGAGACCTGAAGTTCCTCTCTAATTGTTTTTCCAATGATGTCCCCTTGTGCTAAAGCTTCGGGGATGACCCCCAAAACTTGACTACCTCCTAAAAATGCAGCTATTGACACACCTCCCATTAACCCAAAACTGTCTCCCCCATACACTAAATGAATCTTTCTCTCAGCTAGCACCTGACCAAAGTAATTTGCTGATTCTAAAAACTCCTTTTCTTTCCCAGGACTAGATCCACCAAAAACACAAATATTTCTTATCTGATGACCTGAGGAACTTGCCATTTCTACACACTTCTGTATTTGTTTAATGTATGAGTTGAGTAGAAATGAAAGGAAGGAAGAGAGGGTTTTATAGATGAGAATGTAGAAAGGCAATCATAACACCTATATGCAGGCCAGCTGGAGTCTCACACACACTCTCTCTCTTTTTATTTATTTACTTTTGAAAAAGCATGTGTATGTACAGGTAGTTGTGATTGTGGCTCACATCTTCCCTTGGTTTTACGTCCAAGAACGGCTTAAACGCCCTCTATGGGTCGGGGATAGTTGATTCATTTTCACTAGAAAAATGATCAAAGTAAGCTGTCAAACGATGTCCATTTTCCTTAAAAACATTATCATTCATTGAATTCTCAATATCAAAGGCCTTATAAGGATTGTTCCATCTTGATCTTAGCTCTCTAGGGAATGTATAGAGTTGAGAATTATAAAACAAACTTTTTGACCAATATCAACTTTTTGATAATTTTCACAAGTTTTGCAGAATACAGGCGTGTCCTTGAACATGGTGGGCTAATAAAATCCATTTTGAAAGATTTTTGTAGGTGTCTTTTTCGACAAGAAATAACTTCCACATGTTTTAGGATGACAAAGTTTAATGACATTACTTACCTCATTATCGGGAATGAATCTTTGAAATATTTGATCAGGACAATATTTGAATAAGTTAGGGTCATCACAATAAAAATTCTTCACTTCATTCAAAAACTTTTCTTTGTCTTGAGTACTCCAATCAGCTGGCAAATCTCCTAAAGCAAGAAAATTGATATTTTTATCATACCAAGGCATTGAACTAAGAGAAAGTAAGGATTCGTTAGGAAAGTAATCATCGATTGGTGTGATGCCAGATGTCGAAGCTATTGTCACTATTAACAAAAGATTCGCATCAACATTTTTGGTGCTTGTTTCATCCGTGATTTCTTCCTTAGAATAAATCATTTGCAAATCTTCAGATTCATCTAACTCATTTTTACTTAAAGTATATTCAAGTTGATCATAAACTAATTCGTCAATATGATCTACTTTTTGTAAATCATTATCATCTCAAGGTTGCTTGCAAATGTTAAAAATATTCATCTCCAATGTCATGTTTCCAAATGATAGCTTCATCAGTCCATTCCTACAATTAATCAATGCATTAGAAGTTGCAAGAAATGGACGTTCTAAAATAACAGGAAATGAATTACATACTTTAACAGGTTGTGTGTCCAAGACAATAAAATCCATATGATAAAAGAATTTATTGACTTGTACTAACACATCTTCAATTATTTCTCTAGGCACTTTTATAGATCTATCGACAAGTAAAAAAGTTATAGAAGTTGGTTTTAACTCACCTAGATTGAGACTGTGAAAAAATAAATATGGAAGTAAATTCACACTAGCACCAAGATTAAGGCTCTTTCAATTTTTTGTTCTCCAATAAAGCAAGAAATTATAGGACAATCAGGGTCTTTATATTTCAAAGCATTATTGTTTTGAAGAATGGCATTTGTTCAGCTAAAAAGGCTTTCTTTTTCACATTTAATTTCCTCTTCACAGTGCATAGATCTTTCAAAATTTTAGCATAGGAAGGAACCTGTTTAATAGCATCCAATAAAGGTATATTGATTCTTACCTGTTTGAAAGTTTCAAAGATTTTAGAGTTGTGATTGACTTTCCTTTGTTTAGTCATGGCATGAGGAAATGGAAGTGCTAGCGGTGAATCAGTTGTTTCTTTGTAATTTTCATATTCAACCCCTTCCTTACCCTCAGAGATTGACTCATCATCTTTCTCATAAGGTTCAAGAGAGAGTTTTTCAATAACCTTACCATTGCACAGAGTAATGACTGATTTGACTTGATCCATATGTTGGCTTCTGGAACTACTTGCATTTGCATTGTATTGCCCCTTGGGATTTTTTGTGGTTGAGATGGAAACTTACCTTTCTCTTGGAAATTGAGAGTAGATGTTAATTTAGCAAGAGTATCTTTAAAATCTGTCATGTTTTGAGCAAGTTGAGTATTGATTGTCTCTTGCTTTTCAATGAATGCATGTAATGTTTCCTCAAGATTTCTTCTAAGCGGTGGAGCATAAGGAGGTGCATATCCATGAGAATTTTGGAAATTATGGTGTGCTTGAAATGGTGGTTGTGAAGTTTGTGCATTGTTGTTCTCACTCTTCCAACTAAAATTTGGATGATTTCTCCAACTAGGGTTGTATGTTTGGGAGTATGGGTTGTGGTTGGGCCTTTGAAAACTGTTTTAAGCATGGGCTTGTTCATGGAGACATTTCTTAAAAGAAGGCAAGGTTGGACAATCATTGGTTGAGTGTTCATTTATTTCACATATTTGACACACAATGTTTTCAACAGATTTTAATTGACCACTCCTTTTCAATTCTAGTGCCTCATATGTACTCGCGATGTCCCAATTTTGAGCATTTTTAGCTAACAAGTCTAAGTACTCCATTGCTTCATCAGGGTCTTTATCTTCAAAAGTTCCATTACATATCAATTCAACCATTTGCCTATCTTTAGGTGTTAACCCTTCATAGAAATGTGAAACCAATCTTCATGTTTCAAAACCATGATGAAGGCAAGTACTAAGCAAGTCTCGATACCTATCCCAACATTTGTAAAATGTTTCTCTTGGTTTTTCAGTGAAAGTGGTGATTTGTCTTTTGAAACAGTTTGTTCTATGAGATGGAAAAAACTTCTTCAAAAATTGTTGTTGCATTTCATCCCAAACACGAATGGATCTTGGTCTTAAATTTTGTAGCCAAGTTTTAGCTTTATCTTTTAATGAAAAAGGAAAAAGCTTTAATTTGATGGTGTTCATGCTAAAATTTAAATTATTAAATGTGTTGTAGACCTCCTCAAATTCCCTTAAATGCAAGTATGGATTTTCCAATTCTAAGCTATGAAAAGAAGGTAAAAGTTGAATAATACCTGGTTTAAAATTAAAATGAGATGTATCGGGAGGAAAAACTATGCATGATGGTGCACTTGTTCTTGTGGGATTCATGTGGTCTCTAAGTGTTCTAGCACGGTTATTCTCATTATTCTCATTATGAAGTGATTGATTATCTTCTTCGGCCATATTTTTTTGAAAATGATGAGGATACCCTACAAATCCTACCACTTGATGTGACCACACTTTCATGCACGTGTAGGAATAAAATAAAAGAAAAAAGAAAACAAAAGAAGAAGAAAGAAGAGAAAAGAAACAAAGTTATATACAAGAAAAAGTGAAAAGAGAAAAGAGAAAATAAAATAAATATTATAATTTATACAAAACTTACCTCCCCGGCAACGGCGTCAAAAACTTGACACGACGAAAAGATTGATGTCTTCTCCCAAGTGCAGGAGTGTCGAAGTGATAAATAACCCGGCAAGACCGGGGTCGAACCACAGGGAGGTTAATTGTACAAATTATAAAAAACACTAATAATAACAATAATAAAAATAGTAACAACAACAACAACAACAACAACAACAACAATAGCAACAACAACAACAACAACAACAACAACAATAATAATAATAATAATGAAGAAGAAGAAGAAGATGAGAACTTTGAGATGGAATATTAATGTAACGATTAAACAATGATAATAACAAATGTCAAGGTTAGAGATTCCACTAATGGTATGCCAAACAAGTATAATATAAACTGTTATTATTAAATTAGAAACCATACATAAAGGAGGTTCCAATCATATTATAGATTGTTAACATGATTACATTAGTCATCTTATTCGATTAATGTTAATACTTGTAAATTTCATCAAGCATTCATGATTATAACTTATGTTAACAACAAATCAAGTTCCTTTCACAGCTCAGGTGTCGGTTATACCATACAGTATGGGCTATGAAAGTGCCAAACATTTGTTGTACCAAGTGTTATACAACATAAATCAAGATTAGTTATTTAACAAGTTAAGTATTAAAGAGTGAACAAGATAACAAATATAAAACAAGTTAGTATCAAACATTTAGGTCCATATTAAGTTTACATTATACTTATTCTTACACCATTAGTGTAACCTTTTCACCTTGACATAATTAACTTAGCTAGACATAATGAAAGAAAGAAAAATAGATAAACAAAATAAGAACATAAAAGTTAACTAAGTAAAGGAAAGGAAATGAAAGGCAGAAACTTGATATTAATGAAAGCAAAGCATAAACATTACAAAAAATAGAAAGAGAGAAACGAAGAGCATGATCTTGATCTGGAAACCAAGATGCCTAAATGTATGGTATATGCCTCCTTTTATAGGCCAAAATTGGGAATTATTGATTTGATGACTAATTGATAAGTGGGTGGCCAACTCTTGACTTGGTGACAATCCTTATCTTCTCTTGTCTGCCCAAAACGTCATTGATAACGTCAAAATTGGAGCCAGTTGAAAGCATTAAAGTTATAGGAAATTGTCTCAGCTTGCTTGTGTAAACATTTCAGCTCATTCTGACTTTCCTTTTTAGATCTTGGGCTCCATATGAAAGTTGTAGGCCTATGTCCTAACTTTCCATCCATACAAATTGGAACTAAATCTAAGATTTATAGCTCTAAATATGACCCAATTACCAAATAGTGTTCTGGTTTGGATTGCATCGACATCTCTTTTCTAAGTTTGGCCATCTCTTTATCCTTGTAATTTTAGTTCTTAAAGTCATCAATCAATCCTTTCATTTATGTGCTAGGCCTGCATTTAAAATAAACATTTACCACAAATTAAAGGTATCTTATATTATTAGATATATTATTATAAAACATGCTTTAGTTAAGGAGTTATTGATACTTTAAGTGCAAAATGATGATATAAACTATGATAAAAATACACTTTTAAGTACTAATCACTCACCTAGATTGAGACTCTGAAAGACTGCATATAGAAGTAAATTCACACTAGCTCTAAAAATTTTACATTATACTGATAAAAATGCACTTTTAAGGCTCTTTCAGTTTTATGTTCTCCAATAAAGCAAGAAATTATAGGACAACCAGGGTCTTTATATTTCAAAGCATTATTGTTCTGAAGAATGAAACTTACTTATTCGACTGAAAGGACTTTCTTTTTCACATTCAGTTTCCTCTTTAGAGTATACAAATCTTTCAAAAATTTAGCATAAGAAGGAACCTGTTTAATAGCATCCAATAAAGGTATATTGATTCTTACCTGTTTGAAAGTTTCAAAAATTTCAGAGTTGTGATTGACTTTCCTTTGTTTGGTCATGACTTAAGGAAATGGAAGTACTGGCAGGGAATCAATCATTTCTTTGTAATTTTCATATTCAACCTCTTCCTTACCCTTAGATATTGACTTATCATCTTTCTCACAAGGTTCAAGAGTGGGTTTTTCAATAACCTTACCACTATAAAGAGTAGTAACTAATTTGACTTGATCCATGTGTTGGCTTCCGGAACTATTTGCATTTGCATTGTATTGCCCGTTGAGATTTTAGTGGTTGAGATGGAAACTTACTTTTCTCTTGGAAACTGAGAGCAGATGTCAATTTTGCAAGAGTATCTTTAAAATCGATCATCTTTTAAGCAAGTTGAGTATTGATTGTCTCTTGCTTTTCAATGAATGCATGCATTGTTTCCTCAAGATTTCTTCTAGGAGGTGGAGTATAAAGGGGTGCATATTCATGAGAATTTTGAAAATTATAGTGTGCTTGAAATGGTGGTTGTGAAGTTTGTACATTATTATTATCACTCTTCCAACTAAAATTTGAGTGATTTCTCCAATCAGGGTTGTATGTTTGCGAGTATGAGTTATGGTTGACCCTTTGAAAACTATTTAAAGCATGAGCTTGTTCATGAAGACATTCCTTAAAAGAAGGCAAGGTTGGACAATTATTAGTTGAGTGTTCATTTATTTCACATATTTGACATAAAAAATTTTCAACAGATTTTAATTAACCACTCCTTTTCAATTCTAATGCCTCAACTTTTCTAGCTAAAGATGCAAACTTGGCTTGGAGGTCATGATCTTCTTTAAAATGGTACATACCTCCACAAGATGTATGAGGTTAAGTTTGACTTAGTGTCTCATAAGTACCCGCGGTGTCCCAATTTTGAGCATTTTTAGCTAACAAGTCTAAGTACTCCATTGCTTCATCAAGGTCTTTATCTTTAAAAGTTCCATTGCACATCAATTTAACCATTTGCCTATCTCTAGGTGTTACCCTTCGTAAAAATATAAAACTAATCTCCATGTTTCAAAACCATGATGAGTGTAAGTATTAAGCAAGTCTCGATACCTATCCCAACATTGGTAAAATGTTTCTCCTGGTTTTTGAGTGAAAGTGGTGATTTGTCTTTTGAAAGAGTTTGTTCTGTGAGATGGGAAAAACTTCTTTAAAAAAAACTGTTGTTGCATTTCAAACCAAGCACGAATGGATCCTAGTCTCAAAATTTATAGCCATGTTTTAGCTTTATCTTTTAATGAAAAAGAAAAAAGCTTTAATCTAATGGTGTTCATGCTATAATTTAAATTATTATATGTGTTGCAAACCTCCTCAAATTCCCTTAAATGCAAGTATGGATTTTTCTATTATAAGCTAAGAAAAGAAGGTAAAAGTTGAATAATGTTTGGCTTAAAATTAAAATGAGATGCATCAGGAGGAAAAATTATGCATGATGGTGCACTTCTTATTGTGAGATTCATGTGGTTTTTAAGTGTTCTAGCACAGTTATTCTCATTATTCTCATTAGGAAGTGATTGATTATCTTCTTCGACCGCATTTTCTAAAAATGACGAGGATACCTTACAAAGTCTACCACTTGATGTACGTGACCACACTCTCATGCACGTGTAGGAATAGAATAAAAAAAAGAAAATAAAAAAAAAAGAAACAAAGTTATATACAAGAAAATTGAAAAGAGAAAATAAAATAAAAACTATAATTTGTACCAAAATTTACCTTCCCGGTAACGGCGACAAAAACTTGACATGACTAAAAGATTGATGTCTTCTCCCAAGTGCAGGAGTGTCGAAGCAATAAAGAATCCAGCAAGACCGAGGTCGAACCACAAGGAGGTTAATTGTACAAATTATAAACAACAATTATAAACAACACAACAACAATAATATTAGTAGCAATAATAATAATAATAATAATAATAATAATAATAATAATAATAGTATTAATAGTAGTAGCAGTAGTAGTAGTAATAATAATAATAATAATAATGAAAGAGAAGGAGAAGAAGAAGAAAAAGAAGATGAGAGCTTTGAGATGAAATATTAATGTAAGTATTAAACAATGATAACAATAAATGTCAAGGTTAAAGGATCCACTAATAGTATGTCAAACAAGTATAGTATAAACTCCTATTATTCAAGTGGAAACCACACACAGAGGAGGTTTCAATCATATTATAAATTGTTAACATGATTACATTAGTCATCTTATTCGATTAATGCTAGTACTTGTAAATCTCGTCAAGCATTCATGATTATAACTTATGTTAACAACAAATCAAGTTCGTTTCATAGCTTAGGTGTCGGTTATACCATACAATATGGGTTGTGAAAGTGTAACCTATTAACCTATGGGTTGTGTCGTTTCATAGCTCAAGTCCATATTAAGTTTACACTATACTTATTCTTACACCATTAGTGTAACCTTTTCACCTTCACATAATAAACTTAACTAAACATAATGAAAGAAAGAAAAATAAATAAATAAAATAAGAACATAAATAAGATAAGAATTAACTAACTAAATGAAAGGAAATGAAAGGCATAAACTTGATATTAATGAAAACAAAGCATAAACATTAAAAAAAAAATACAAAGAGAGAAAGCAAGAGCATGATCTTGGTCTAGAAACCAAGATGCCTAAATGCATGGCAAATGCCTCTTTTTATAGGTTAAAATTGGGAACTATTGATTTGATGACTAATTGATGAGTGGGTGACCAACTCTTAACTTGTTGACAATCCTTATCTTCTTTTATCTGCCCAAAAATCATTAATAACGTCAAAATTAGAGCCACTTAAAAAAATAAAAGTAATAGGAAATTGTCTCAGCTTTCTTGTGTAAAACATTCAGGTCATTTCGACTTCTAGAACTCCATATATGGCCAAAATACTTAACAGTGCTCGGGTTGGAAGACAGATTCAGACTTCTTTGTTGTTGCTACAATTTGGACTTGAAAATGGCCTTTTTAGATCTTAGGCTCCATATAAAAGTTGTAGGCCTATGTCTTACCTTTCCATTTGATATTTACAACTCCATATCTGATCGAATTACTGAACAGTGTTCTAGTATGGACTGCACTAGCATCTCTTTTCTAAGTTTGGTCATCTATTTGTCCTTTCAATTTTAGTTTTTAAATTCATCAATCATTCATTTTATTTATATGATAGGCCTGCATTTAAAATGAACATTTACTATAAATTAAAGGTATCTTATATTATTAGATATATTATTATAAAACATACTTTAGTTAAGGAGTTATTGATACTTCAAGTGCAAAATAATGACATAAAACCTTAATAAAAAAAATACTTTTAAGTACTAATCACAAAGGAATTAGTCCTCCTATTTGTATGTATAAAATTTTGTTAGAGGATGAAGTCAAGCCAACACTAGAACATTAGAGAAGGCTTAACTTGACCATGAAAGAGGTAGTTTGAAAAGAAGTTCCGAAATGGTTAGATGCTGGTGTTATTCATCCGATCTCTGATAACTCATGGGTAAGCTCGGACCAAGTTGTGCCAAAAAAGAGAGGAATGATAGTGATAAGGGATGCAGATAACAAATTAATACCTACTAGACTAGTAACTGGATGAAGGATTTGCATTGATTATTGAAAGCTTAATAAGGCAACATGCAAAGATCACTTTCCCTTACCATTCATTGATCAGTTGCTGGACAGGTTAGTTGAGTATGAATACTACTATTTCTTATATGGTTATTTGGGATACAACCAAATAGCCATTACACCTAAGGACCAAGAGAAGACCACTTTCACTTGCCCTTATGATACTTTTGCTTCAGAAGAATGCCTTTTGGGTTGTGTAATGCACCAACTACCTTTTAGAGGTACATGATGGCTATCTTTTCAGATATGGTAGAGTAGATTATTGAGGTCTTCATGGATGACTTTTTTGTATTTGGAACTTCTTTTGATGATTGCCTTACAAAGTTGATATTGGTTTGAAGTGTTGTGAAAAGACAAACTTGATATTGAAATGGGAAAAATGTCGCTTCATGGTAAAGGAAGGTATAATGTTAAGGCACCAGATTTCAGAAAAAGAAATAGAGGTAGACAAAGCTACAATTGAGGCAATAGACATGCTTATGTCGCCAACTACAGTTAAAGGGGTTAAGAGTTTCCTTAGTCATGCAGGATTTTATAGGAGGTTCATCAAAGACTTTTCTAAAATATCCAAACCGCTATATAATTTGCTGCTAAAAGACACAAAGTTCTAGTTTGATAAGGAATGCAAGACAACCTTTATGCTATTGAAAGAAAGGCTAGTGACAACTTCGATTATAATTGCACCGGATTGGGATAAATCATTTGAGCAGATGTGTGATGCAAGTGATTATGCAATTGGAGCAGTACTGGGGCAGTGGAAAAATAATGTGTTTCACGCCATATATTATACCAATAGAACACTCAATGATGCCCAACTAAATTATGCCACAACTAAGAAAGAGTTGTTTGTTGTGGTCTATACATTTGATAAGTTTTGGCATTACTTGATGGGAAACAAAGTGCTGGTATATACTAATCATGCTGCAATTAAACACCTAGTGTCTAAGAAAGATGCCAAGCTTAGACTTATCTATTGGATCCTGTTACTACCAGAATTTGATGTTGAAATTAAAGATAAAAGGGGATTAAAAACATGGCGGCAGATCATCTTTCAAGTTTGGAATTGACACAGTAGCTAGAGCCTGAATTCAAAGTTATAAATGAATGTTTTCCTAACGAAAGACTCTTAGCAATTTCCACTAACAAATTCTTTTCTTGGTATGCAGATTATGTCAACTTTCTTACAGGTAAGATCATATCGCTAGATTTTTCTTACCAGTAAAAAAAGATAATTTTTTTTCTGAAGTCAAACACTACTTCTGGAAAGAGCAAATACTCTATCAGAATTGTGCAAATCAAGTCATCAAGAGGTGCGTTTTAGAAGAGGAAATGACAAACATATTGAAGCACTGCCACACACTTGAATATGGGGGGCACTTTGGAACACGGTGCACTGTAGCCAAAGTTCTGCAATTAAGTTTTTATTGGCCCACTATATTTAAAGATGCTCTTGCTTTTGTTACTGCTTATGATAGATTCAACATACTAGGAATATATCTCGATGAAATCAAATGTCACTGTAAAATATCCTAGAAGTTGAATTGTTTTATGTTTAGGGCATCAATTTCATGGGACCTTTTCCTTCATCCTATAACAACATATATATTCTTTTAGTATTGGATTATATATTAAAGTGGATCAAGGCAATTGCCTACCAATAATGGCAATGTGGTACTTAATTTTCTATGAAAGAACATCTTTACCAGATTTGGTACTCCTCGAGTCATCATTAGTGATGAAGGAACTCATTTTTACAAAAAGTAGTTTGAAGCACTATTATCTAAGTATAAAGTCAGACATAAAAAAGCATTGGTTTATAATCTTCAAACAAATGGCTAAACAGAGGTATCAAATAGAGAGGTGAAGCAAATCTTAGAGAAAATTGTAAGTAATTCTCGAAAAGATTGGGCAAGAAAGCTAGATGATGTATTGTGGGCATAACGAACAACATTCAAAACACCATTAGGAATGTCTCCCTATCGATTAGTTTTTGGGAAAGCATGCCATCTTCCTGTTGAATTAGAGCATAAGGCATACTAGGTAATGAAACAACTGAACATGGATATTCAGGTCATAGATGACAAAAGGATCCTGCAACTTAATAAGATGGATGAATTTCAGAATGAGTCCTATGAGAATGCCAAGATATACATGGAAAGAAATAAGGCATGGCATGATAAACACATTGTATGCAAGGAGTTTGTCCCTGGTCAGTAGGCATTACTTTTCAATTCACGGCTTCGTTTGTTTCTTAGTAAGCTCAAATCACAATGGTTAGGACCATTTACAGTTATGAAGGTATTTCCTTATGGAACAATAGAGGTCTCTCATGATAAAAAGGGAACATTCATAGTGAATGAGCAGCGTCTGAAGCATTATATGAATGAAGAGTCTATTGGAAAAAGGGATGATATCTGTCTCACTTCATCTTAGCTAAATGGAAAAGTCAAGCTAATGACTATAACTAAGCATTGATTGGGAGGCAACCCATAAAAAAAAAAACCCTTATTTGTTTCATTGAGTTGTACAAAGATTGATCATACAAGCAAATAACCAGGAGTAACAACAAACTCGCACCCACATAGTCAAAAGAAAGTATTTGTAAGCCTTTCTGTTCTTTGTTTTTCCATTGAGGACAATGTAATATTTAAGTTTGGGGGAGACATTGCATGCTTTGACTATGAAAGACACTACACACTAGAACCATGAAAATAAGGGTGAAAAGTGATATGCATTTAAGACTAACTTTGACATTTTTAGGTGTTTCATAATGTATCCATGATATTCCTTGGCTTAGAACGGATAACATCTTATAAAGTTCGATTAAGCATGACTATTTTCTTTTGAATTATTGAAGTACACTTTTCCAGCACAGTCATGTGAATTGTGTAGTTATGCATATGAGATAAGTGAGCTGTTTTTCCTTGTTATTACCCTTTAAGAAAAATATTAAAACAAGGAGTGATAATGAGTATGAAGTGAATGAATAAGTGTATGATGTGTATCTACTCCAATGTTTTGAGTTGCTTAGTAACTAGGAGTATTCATCATAAATGTTTACTTTAAGGTCAAACGACAGCTTAAAAGATGAGTATGCAAAGCATTTTAAGTTTATGACCTGTTAAGTAACCAAGTGCATTCATCACAAATGTTTGTATTCTCGTTAAAAGACAAGCGATAAATCTAAAAAAAATCACCCTTGTCAAAGGACAAGTAAAAGTGTGTTATTACTCCTAAAGTTGGCTACCTTGACCATGCATAGTTCAAGGATGCTAAACATATGAAACACATGGATGAGTTGGAAGTTTGTACAACGGTCTGCACAGAGAGTAGGAATGCTTAGTTTTCCATTATCTAATATTGTCTATGAGCTAAGTCATGAAGTGAATGTTGCACGATTGAGCCTTTTAAATGTGTAAGTTAAACTTATCATGAGCTTTTAGCACTCTACTTTCATGGTTTCCTTTTTGCTTGAGGAAAAACAAACAATTAAGTTTAGGGGTATTTGATAAGAGAATTTTTAGCATTTGTATTTTCCACTAGTCATGCTTGATTTTTAAATATTTTGAATATGTTGCACAATATAATTAGAATTTTGGATTCCTTTTTGAACTATTAACCTCGTGGAAAATTAATGTGTTTTCAGATATTAGGTTTCCAAGCAGATATAATCTGGCACTAAAACCGAACATTGATTGAATCAGACCCGAATTTCTTGCACTCCAAATACTGTCTTAGTTTATGACCCTTATCTCAAGTTTTAGAAGTCCAAAAATTGCAAGATTGGTGTCATTGGAAAGAAGATTCAATTTTATACAATTTCTTTAGAAATAGAGATATTTGAATTCGCACGTTTCCTACCTCAAATCTAGCCTGCAATGTCTAGGCAGGAAGGAATTCAAATTAGAAAAAGAAACTATCTTCACTCTAGCAGGGGTAAAAAGGCCACAATATAAAAGAACAAAAGAAGGGTTTACAAGAAAGAGGAGGCTGATTAATACTTAAAAGTGCATTTTTATCAAGGTTTTATATAATCATTCTACACTTGAAGTATCAATAACTCCTTAACTAAAGCATGCTTTATAATAATATATCTAATAATATAAGATATCTTTAATTTATGGTAAATGTTCATTTTAAATGTAGGCCTATCACATAAATGAAAGGATTGATTGATGAATTTAAGAACTGAAATTAAAAGGACAAAGAGATGGCCAAACTTAGAAAAAAGATGCAATGCAGTCAAAACTGGAACACTGCTCGGTAATTGGGTCATATCTAGAGCTGTAGATCTCAGATTTAGGACTAATTTATATGGATAGAAAGGTAGGACATAGGCCTACAACTTTCATATGGAGCCCAAGATCTAAAAAAGCCATTTTCAAGTTCAAATTGGCGCTACAACAAAGAAGTCTGAATTTGTCCTCTAACCCGAGCACTATTCAGTATTTGGGTCATATCTAAAGTTATAGAAGTCACAATGATCTGAATGTTTTATACAAGAAAGCTGAGACGATTTCCTATAACTTTCATGTTTTCAAGTGGCTCCAGTTTTGACATTAACAATAACGTTTTGGGTAGACAAAAAAGGATAAGGATTGTCACCAAGTCAAGAGTTGGCCACCCACTCATCAATTAGTCATCAAATCAATAGTTTCTAATTTTGGCCTATAAAAGGAGGCATTTTCCATGCATTTAGGCATCTTGGTTTCCATATCAAGATCATGCTCTTGCTTTCTCTCTTTGTATTTTTTGTAATGTTTATGCTTTGCTTTCATTAATATCAAGTTTATACCTTTCCTTTCCTTTCCTTTACTTTGTTAATTCTTATCTTATTTATGTTTTTATTTTGTTTATTTATTTTTCTTTCTTTCATTATGTCTAGCTAAGTTTATTATGTCAAGGTGAAAAGGTTACACTAATGGTGTAAGAATAAGTATAGTGTAAACTTAATATGGACTTTAATGTTTGATACTAACATATTTTATATTTGTTATCTTGTTCACTCTTTAATAATTTGCTTGTTAAATGACTAATCTTGATTTATGTTGTATACCACTTGGTACAACAAATGCTTGGCACTTTCATAGTTCATACTGTATGGTATAACCGACACCTGAGCTATGAAAGGAACTTGATTTATTGTTAACATAAGTTATAATCATGAATGCTTGACGAGATTTACAAGTATTAGCATTAATCTAATAAGATGACTAATGTAATCATGTTAACAATCTATAATCAGATTGGAACCTCCTTTGTGTGTGGTTTTCAATTGAATAATAAGAGTTTATACTATACTTGTTTGGCATACCATCAGTGGATCCTCTAACCTTGGCATTTGTTATTATCATTGTTTAATCCTTATGTTAACATTCCATCTCAAAGTTTTCATCTTCTTCTTCTTCTCCTTCTTTTTCTTTATTATTATTATTTTTGTTGTTGTTGTTGTTGTTGTTGTTGTTGTTTTTATTATTATTATTACTATTATTATTGTTGTTGTTGTTATTATTATTTATCCTATGGATTTTGTTATCTTGAACACAGAACCTGTTGAAGCATGTAATTCATTTCCTGTTCTTTTAGGATGTCTGTTTCTTGCAACTTCTAACGCATTGATTAATTGTAGGAATGGACTAATGAAGCTATCATTTAGAAACATGACATTGGAGATGAATATTTTCAACATTTGCAAGCAACCTAGAGATGATAATGATTCACAAGAAGTAGATCATATTGATGAATTAGTTTATGATCACCTTGAATCTACTTGAAGTAAAAATGAGTTGTATGAATCTGAAGATTTGCAAATGATTTATTTTGAGGAAGAAATCACAGATGAAAAATACACCAAAAATGTTGATGCAGATCTTTTGTCAAAAGTAACAACAGATTCGACATTTGACATCACACCAATCGATGATTACTTTCCTAACGAATCTTTACTTTCTCTTAGTCCAATGCCTTGGTATGATAAAAATATCAATTTTTTTACTTTAGGGGATTTTCCACCTAATTAGAGTACCCAAGACAAAGAAAAGTTTTTGAACGAAGTGAAGAACTTTTATTGTGATGACTCTAACTTATTCAAATATTATCCTGATCAAATATTTCAAAGATTCATTCCCGATAATGAGGTAAGTAGTGTCATTAAACTTTGTCATTATAAAGCATGTCGAAGTTATTTCTCGTCAAAAAAGACAGCTACAAAAATATTTCAAAATGGATTTTATTGGCCTACCATATTCAAGGACACGTATGCATTCTGCAAAACTTGTGAAAATTATCAAAAAATTGATACTGGTCCAAAAGTTTTGTTTTGTAATTCTCAACTCTATATATTCCCTAAAGAGCTAAGATCAAGATGGAGCAATCCATATGGGGCTTGTGATATTGGGAATTCAATGAATGACAATGTTTTTATGAAAAATGGACATCGTTTGAAAGCTTACTTTGATAATTTTCCTAGTGAAAATGAATCAACTGGTTGAAATGATCTTGTAGATAAAGGTTGATTATTTAGTTTTTCTCACATTGTTTTTGTGTTTCTTTTTGAGTGATTTTTGCTAGTTTCTCTCACCCCGGTCAAATGGCGGACAACTATACTCCATGACTTAAGTCATTTTTTTTAATTTCCCTTAATAACTGATATCTTTGTATATATTTGTACAATTCTATGAATCTCTCTTCTAATTCTCATTTGAAAATAGACACTAATCTTGAAAAATCAAAAACATATTTTCCCGCTCTGCCTCAGAATACGATTACAAAAATTTATCATGCTAAATGTGCAAAGTTGAGGTTGTTAATGAATCATGGAATTCCTAAAGATATTTGTTGGTTAATTGGAGCAAACGTCTGATTATCAGGTGAGTCCTCGAATTCCTTCATTTCATACATGTTTAAAACAGGTAAAAGCACTTTTACAAAGAAACGTCATGCAAAACGACTGAAAGTCTGTTATCGATGTGCCAGATGGACTTGTAATGCATAATTTCATTCTTTAGGAATGGTATCTATAAACCGTAAAGATAAAATACAATTCATTAAGGATGGCTTGAGTAAGGAGTCTTTAGATAATCTTCTACTAACTCTTGAGACGCATCCTAGTGGAGATGTGCATCGTGCAATTCATGATTTATGGCCACTATTTCATAAAGAACATGCTTGACTTAGTCTTGAGAATCTAACTAAAAAAGACCCTGTTTGCCAGTTTTTAAGAAAACTGGATGGGATGCCTATCCCTGACCCATAGAGGGCATTTAAGTCATTCTTGGATATAAAACCAAGGGAAGATGTGAGCCACAATCATAACTACCTATACATACACATGTTTTTTCAAAAATAAATAAATAAAGTGAGAGGGTGTGTGTGAGAGACTCTAGCTGGTATACATATAAATGGTATGATTGTCTTTCTAATTTCTCATCTATAAAATCCTCTTTTCCTTCCTTTCATTTCTACTCAACCCATACATTCAACAAATATAGAAGTGTGTAGAAATGGCAAGTTCCTTAAGTCATCAAATAAAAAGTATTTGTGTTTTCGGTAGATCTAGTCTTGGGAAAGAAAAGGAGTTTTTAGAATCAGCAAATCATCTTGGTCAAGTGCTAGCTAAGAGAAAGATTCATTTAGTGTATGGGGGAGGCAATCTTAGGTTAATGGGAGGTATGTCAATAGCTGTATTTTTAGGAGGTAGTCAAGTTTTAGAGGTCGTCCCTAAAGCTTTAGCACAATGGGACATCATTGGCATAACAATTGGAGAGGAACTACAGGTCTCCACAATGTCTGCTCGAATGAATGTAATATTTAACCATACTGATGCCTTCATTGCCTTACCAGGTGGTCTAGGTACATTAGAAGAGATCTTTCATATTTTCTCTTGGGCCCAACAACACATTTACCATAAACCCATAGGTTTGTTAAATGTTAATGGTTATTATGATAAGTTGTTATCTTTTCTTGATCATACTATGGAACAGGAATTTCTAACATCTTCTACACGACAAATCATAATCTATGTTGCTACTGTGGAATAATTGATTGACCAACTACAATCTTTCATTCTTGTAATTGATCCTTCCATAAGTTGTATAAATTGATCAACAAAGAAAAGCCATAAAAAGCTTAGATTGGATTTGAGACTTCATTTGTAAATCTTTATGTTTTTTGGTTTTATTATTCTGTTTTGTTGTTTCTTATATTTGTTTCAGTGTGTTTCAGATTTGTCACTGTTCATTATTTCAGGTGATATCTTTTATATTCTATCTTTCTACCTTAGAACATTGAAGACAATGTCTCGTTTTGGTTGGAGGGAGAGGGTAGTAGCTTAAAAAAAAACTGTTTTCTATTTCATAAATCATATGTAAAATTGTTGTTACTATGATGGCAGAGTAAAGAGAACTTTTTATGACTCTTGAGGCGTATCTTATTAACTATTCATAACAAGGTCTATCATAATGCTTATTGAAATATTCAGATTTACAAACTCTTGCATTGTTATCACTTAATTCTGCTCATATACTTATTTAACATGTATTCTTAAACCTTAATTTACACACACACACTTTAAACATATGATTATGGGTTGCATATTGGATTATTACATTATTTATGTTCTTTTGTGAAAGGTAACAATTAAAGGAAAGAGATAGTATATAATAAAAAAATAAAAAAAATAAAAAAATAAAAAAATGAAATGATAATAATAAAAATGTAGATAAGTTTGGTTTCGTAGCCTCCCTAACCTAAGCAATTAAACCCGAAGGGATGTTTTAACACTAAATACCCTAAAGTCAACTGACTTGGGAGGTATTGGCCCAACGCTTGTTACATGGGTTGAGGAGAAAAGTTTAAGGGAATCAAACATTGCACTGTTTACATATTAGTATCTGCGACCTGAGTTACTAAGCTCGTAGGGATGTCTCAATACCTAATGCCCTAAGACCAACTGGTCTGGGAGTTATTAGCCGAAAGCTCGTTACATCGATTAAAGATGCATGGTGTTTTAAATTATATGTATATATATTAAAAAAATAAAAAATAAAAACAAAAATAATAATCATAACCGAAGGAAGTTAACCTTAAACATTAGAACAAAAATTTTGTTTTCTTCCACGAAAAGCCCTATAATTATGTGTTGATATATTAAGCACAAAAGAAAGGTTTATTAATATCTTTGATTAGTACTAAAAAGTACATTTTTATCATGGTTTTATATTATCATTTTGCACTTGAAGTATAAATAACTCCTTAACTAAAGCATGTTTTATAATAATATATCTAATAATATAAGATACATTTAATTTGTGGTAAATGTTCATTTTAAATGCAGGTTTATCACATAAATGAAAGGATTGATTGATGACTTTAAGAACTTAAATTGCAAGGGGAAAGAGATGACCAAACTTAGAAAAAAGATGTCGGTGCAATCCAAACTGGAACACTGTTTGGTAATTGGGTCATATCTGGAGCTATAGATCTCAGATTTAGATGTACTTTATATGAATAGAAAGGTAAGACATAGGACTACAACTTTCATATGGAGCTAAAGGTCTAAAAAGGTCATTTTCAAGTCCAAATTGTAGAAACAACAAAGAAGCCCGAATCTATCCTCCAGCCCGAGTACTGTTCAGTATTTTAATGATATCTGGAGTTCTAAAAGTAAAAATGAGCTGAAGCTTTTACATAAGAAAGCTGAGATAATTTCGTACAACTTTCATGTTTCGTGTGGCTCCACTTTTGATATTGTCAATGATGTTTTGGGAAGACAAGAGAAGATAAGGATTATCACCAAGTCAAGAGTTGACCATCCACTCATTAATTAGTCATCAAATCAATAGTTCCCCATTTTGGCCTATAAAAGGAGGCATTTGCCATGCATTTAGGCATCTTGGTGTCCAGATCAAGATCATACTCTTGCTTTCTCTCTTTGTATTTTTTGTAATGTTTATGCTTTGCTTTCATTAATATCAAGTTTATGCCTTTCATTTCCTTTCCTTTACTTTGTTAATTCTTATCTTATTTATGTTCTTATTTTGTTTATTTATTTTTCTTTCTTTCATTATGTTTAGCTAAGGTTATTATGTCAAGGTGAAAAGGTTACACTAATGGTGTAAGAATAAGTATAGTGTAAACTTAATATGGACTTTAATGTTTGATACTAACATCTTTTATATTTGTTATTTTGTTCACTTTTTAATACTTTGTTTGTTAAATGACTAATCTTGATTTATGTTGTATAACACTTGGTACAACAAATGCTTGGCACTTTCATAGCTCATACTATATGGTATAACCGACACCTGATCTATGAAAGGAACTTGATTTGTTGTTAACATAAGTTATAATCATGAGTGCTTGATGAAATTTACAAGTATTACCATTAATTGAATAAGATGACTTATGTAATCATGTTAACAATCTATAATTCGATTGGAACCTCCTTTCTGTGTGGTTTCCAATTGAACAATAAGAGTTTATACTATACTTGTTTGATATACCATTAGTGGAACCTCTAACCTTGGCATTTGTTATTATCATTGTTTAATCCTTACATTAATATTCTATCTCCAAGTTCTCATCATCATCTTCTTCTTCTCTTTCTTTATTATTACTATTATTATTAGTACTACTACTACTATTAATATTATTAATGATATTATTATAGTTGTTGTTGTTGTTGTTATTGTTATTGTTATTGTTATTGTTATTATTGTTGTTTATAATTTGTACAATTAACCCCCTTGTGGTTCGACCCCAGTCTTGCCGAGTTATTTATTACTTTGATACTCTTGCACTTGGGAGAAGACATTAATCCTTTAGTCATGTCAAGTTTTTGGCGCCGTTTCCGGGGAGGTAAGTTCTTGTACAAATTATAGTAGTTATTTTATTTTATCTTTTCATTTTTCTTGTATATAACTTTGTTTCTTTTCTCTTATTTCTTCTTCTTTTGTTTTCTTCTTCCTTTTGTTCTATTCCTACATGTGCATGAGGGTGTGGTCACATATATCAAGTGGTAGACTTTGTAGGGTATCTTCATCATTTTCAGAAAATATGGTCGAAGAAGATAATCAATCACTTCATAATGAGAATATTGAGAATAACCGTGCTAGAACACTTAGAGACCACATGAATCCCACAAGAACAAGTGCACCATCATGCATAGTTTTTTCTCCCGATGCTCAAAATTGGGACACCACGGGTACTTATGAGGCACCGCGAGTACTTATGAGGCACCGAGTAAAACTCAACCTCATACATTTAGTGGAGGTATGTACAACCTTAAGGAAGATCATGACCTTCAAGCCAAGTTTGCATTTTTAGCTAGAAAAGTCAAGGTACTAAAATTGAAAAAGCGTGGTCAATTAAAATCTGTTGAAAACATTGCGTGTCAAATATGTGAAACAAATGAACACTGAACCAATAACTGTCCAACCTTGTCTTTTTTTAAGGAATGTCTCCATGAACAAGCCCATGCTTTAAATAGTTTCCAAAGGCCCAACCATAATTTATACTCTTAAACATATAACCCTGGTTGGAGAAATCACCCAAATTTTAGTTGGAAGAGTTAGAACAACAATGCATAAACTTCACAACCACCATTTCAAGCACACCACAATTCCCAAAATTCTCATGGATATGCACCTTCGTATGCTCCACCTCCTAGAAGAAATCTTGAGGAAATATTGCATGCATTCATTGAAAAGCAAGAGACAATCAATACTCAACTTGCTCAAAACATGACAGATTTTAAAGATACTCTTGCAAAATTAACATCTGCTCTCAGTTTCCAAGAGAAAGGTAAGTTTCCATCTCAACCACAACAAAATCCCAAGGGGCAATACAATACAAATGCAAGTAGTTCCGGAAGCCAACACATGGATCAAGTCAAATCAATCACTACTCTTCATAGTGGTAAGGTTATTGAAAAATCCACTCTTGAACCTTATGAGAAAGATAATGAGTCAATCTCTAAGGGTAAGGAAGGGGTTGAATCTAAAAATTGCAAATAAAAGACTAATTCTCCGCCAACACTTCCATTTCCTCAAGCGATGACCAAACAAAGAAAAATCAATCACAACTCTGAAATTTTTGAAATTTTCAAACAGGTAAGTATCAATATACCTTTGCTGGATGCTATTAAACAGGTTCCTTCCTATGCTAAATTTTTAAAAGATCTATGCACTGTGAAGAGGAAACTGAATGTGAAAAAGAAAGCCTTTCTAGCCGAACAAGTAAGTGTTATTCTTCAGAACAATAATGCTTTGAAATATAAAGACCCTGGTTGCCTTACTTGATCTCGGAGCTAGTGTGAATTTACTTCCATATTCAGTTTTTTAGAGTCTCAATCTAGGTGAGTTAAAACCAACTTCTATAACTCTTTTACTTGCTGATAGATCTATAAAAGTGCCTAGAGAAATAATTGAAGATGTGTTAGTACAAGTAGATAAATTCATTTATCCTGTGGATTTTATTGTCTTGGACACAGAACCTGTTGAAGCATGTAATTCATTTCCTGTTATTTTAGGACGTCCGTTTCTTGCAACTTCTAACGCATTGCTTAATTGTTGGAATGGACTGATGAAACTATCATTTGGAAACATGACATTAGAGATGAATAGTTTCAACATTTGCAAGTAACATGGAGATGATAATGATTTACAAGAAGTAGATGATATTGACAAATTAGTTTATGATCAACTTGAATCTACTTTAAGTAAAAAAGAGCTGGATGAATCTGAAGATTTGCAAATGATTTATTCTAAGGAAGAAATCACGGATGAAACAAGCACCGCAAATATTGATGCAAATCTTTTGTCAAAAGTGACAACAGATTCGACATCAACATCACACCAATTGATGATTACTTTCCTAACAAATCCTTACTTTCTCTTAGTCCAATGCCTTGGTATGATAAAAATATCTATTTTCTTGCTTTAAAAGATTTGCCAGCTGATTGGGGTACCTAAATGCGAGGCACTTTCATAACCCATACTGTATGATATAATTGACACCTAAGCTATGAAAAGAACTTGATTTGTTGTTAACATAAGTTATAATCATGAATGCTTGATGAAATTTACAAGTATTAACATTAATTTAATAAGATGACTTATGTAATCATGTTAACAATCTATAATTTGATTGGAACCTCCTTTGTGTGTGGTTTCCAATTGAACAATAAGAGTTTATACTATACTTATTTGAGATACCATTAATAGAACCTCTAACCTTGACATTTATTATTATCATTGTTTAATTCTTACATTGATATTCTATCTCCAAGTCCTCCTCATCATCTTCTTCTTCTCTTTCTTTATTATTACTATTATTATTAGTATTACTACTACTATTACTATTATTAGTATTATTATTGATATTATTATAGTTGTTATTGTTATTGTTATTGTTGTTGTTGTTGTTGTTGTTGTTGTTGTTGTTGTTGTTGTTGTTGCTATTATTGTTGTTTATAATTGTTGTTTATAATTTGTACAATTAACCTCCCTGTGGTTCGACCCTGGTCTTGCTAAGTTATTTATTACTTCAACACTCCTGCACTTGAGAGAAGACATTAATCTTTTAGTCGTGTCAATCTTGTTAAGAGGTATTGAGCATATATATAAATTTAATGAGAGTTTGTTTATCTGTAAAGATTAATGGAAGTTAAATGATGAATACCTTGCTTTGTGAAATTTACAAATTGTTTTAACGCTTTGATTACTAGGGACTAGTAATAAGCTGGTTGGGGGGTGTGATTAGTACTTAAAAGTGTATTTTTATCAAGATTTTATATCATCATTATGCACTTGAGTATCAATAACTCCTTAAATAAAGCATGTTTTATAATAATATATCTAATAATATAAGATATCTTTAATTTATGGTAAATGTTCATTTTAAATACAGGCCTATCACATAAAATGAAAGGATTGATTGATGAATTTAAGAACTGAAATTAAAAGGACAAAGAGATGGTCAAACTTAGAAAAGAGATGCTGATGTAGTCCAAACTGGAACACTGTTTAGTAATTGAGTCATATCTAGAGCTGTAGATCTTAGATTTAGGTCTACTTTATATGGATGGAAAGATAAGATATAGGACTATGATTAGTACTTAAAAGTGCATTTTTATCATGGTTTTATATCATCATTTTGCACTTGAAGTATCAATAACTCCTTAACTAAAGCATGTTTTATAATAATATATCTAATAATATAAGATACCTATAATTTATGGTAAATGTCTATTTTTAATGCAGGCCTATCACATAAATGAAAGGATTGATTGATGACTTGAAGAACTTAAATTGCAAGGATAAAGAGATGGCCAAACTTAGAAAAGAGATGTCAGTGCAATCCAAACCGGAATACTGTTCGATAATTGGGCCATATCTGGAGCTACAGATCTCAGATTTAGATCCAATTTATATGGATGGAAAGGTAAGACATAGGTCTACAACTTTCATATAGAGCCCAAGATCTAAAAAGCCCATTATCAAGTCCAATTTGTAGCAACAACAAAGAAGCCCGAATCTATCTTCCAGCCCGAGCACTGTTCGGTATTTTGGCCATATCTGGAGTTCTAAAAGTCCAAATTAGCTGAATTGTTTACACAAGAAAGCTGAGATAATTGCCTACAACTTTCATGTTTACAACTGGCTCCAATTTTGACGTTATCAATGACATTTTGGGCAGACAAAAGAAGATAAGGATTGTCACCAAGTCAAAAGTTGGCCACCCACTTATCAATTAGTCATCAAATCAATAGTTCCCAATTTTGGCCTATAAAAGGAGGCATTTGCCATGCATTTAGGCATCTTGGTGTCCAGATCAAGATCATGCTCTTCCTTTCTCTCTTTGTATTCTTTGTAATGTTTATGCTTTGCTTTCATTAATATCAAGTTTATGCCTTTCATTTTCTTTCCTTTACTTAGTTAGCTTTTATGTTCTTATCTTGTTTATCTATTTTGCTTTCTTTCATTATGTCTAGCTAAGTTAATTATGTCAAGGTGAAAAGGTTACACTAATGGTGTAAGAATAAGTATAGTGTAAACTTAATATGGACTTTAATGTTTGATACTAACATGTTTTATATTTGTTATCTTGTTCACTCTTTAATACTTTGCTTGTTAAATGATTAATCTTGATTTATGTTGTATAACACTTGGTACAACAAATGCTTGGCACTTTCATAGCCCATAATGTATGGTATAACCAACACCTGAGCTATGAAAGGAACTTAATTTGTTGTTAACATAAGTTATAATCATGAATGCTTGACGAGATTTACAAGTATTAGCATTAATTGAATAAGATGACTAATGTAATCATGTTAACAATATATAATCTGATTGGAACCTCCTTTGTGTGTGGTTTCCAATTCAATAATAAGAGTTTATACTATACTTGTTTGATATACCATTAGTGGAACCTCTAACCTTGATATTTGTTATTATTATTGTTTAATCCTTACATTAAAATTTCATCTCTAAGTTCTCATCATCATCATCTTCTTCGTCTTCTCTTTCTTTATTATTATTATTATTATTATAATTATTATTATTATTATTATTATTATTAGTACTACTACTACTACTACTACTACTACTACTACTACTACTACTACTATTATTATTATTATTATTACTATTGTTGTTATTGTTATTGTTGTTTTATAATTGTTGTTTATAATTTGTACAATTAACCTCCCTGTGGTTCGACCCCGGTCTTGCCGGGTTATTTATTACTTCGACACTCCTACACTTGGGAGAAGACATCAATCTTTTTGTCGTGTCAAGTTTTTGGCGCCGTTGCCGGGGAGGTAAGTTCTTGTATAAATTATAGTATTTATTTTCCCTTTTCACGTTTCTTGTATATAACTTTGTTTCTTTTCTTTTGTTTCTTTTTATTTTGTTTTCTTCCTCCTTCTTTTGCTTTTTTTTTATTTATTTTATTCCTACACGTGCATGAGAGTGTGGTCACGTACATCAAGTGGTAGACTTTGTAGGATATCCTCATCATTTTCAGAAAATATGGTCGAAGAAGATAATCAATCACTTCAAAATGAGAATAATGAGAATAACCGTGCTAGAACACTTAGAGACCACATGAATCCCACAAGAACAAGTGCACCATCATGCATAGTTTTTCCTCCTGATGCATCTCATTTTAATTTTAAACCAGGAATTATTCAACTTTTACCATCTTTTCATGGCTTGGAATTGGAAAATCCATACTTGCATTTAAGGAAATTTGAGGAGGTGTGCAACACATATAATAACTTAAATTGTAGCATGAACACCATCAGATTAAAGCTTTTTCCTTTTTCATTAAAAGATAAAGCTAAAACATGGCTACAAAATTTAAGACCAAGATCCATTCGTGCTTGGGATGAAATGCAACAACAGTTTTTAAAGAAGTTTTTCCCATCTCATAGAACAAACTCTTTCAAGAGACAAATCACCATTTTCACTCAAAAACCAGGAGAAACATTTTACAAATGTTGGGATAGGTATCGAGACTTGCTTAGTACTTGCCCTCATCATGGTTTTGAAACATGGAGATTGGTTTCACATTTCTATGAAGGGTTAACATCTAAAGATAGGCAAATGGTTGAATTAATGTGCAATGGAACTTTTGAAGATAAAGACCCTGATGAAGCAATGCAGTACTTAGACTTGTTAGCTGAAAATGCTCAAAATTAGGACACCGCGGGTACTTATGAGGCACTAAGTAAAACTCAACCTCATACATCTAGTGGAGGTATGTACAACCTTAGAGAAGATCATGACCTTCAAGCCAAGTTTGCATCTTTAGCTAGAAAAGTCGAGGCACTAGAATTAAAAAAGAGTGGTCAATTAAAATCTGTTGAAAACATTGTGTGTCAAATCTGTAAAACAAATGAACACTTAACCAATGATTGTCCAACCTTGCCTTCTTTTAAGGAATGTCTCCATGAACAAGCTCATGCTTTAAACAGTTTCCAAAGGCCCAACCACAACCCATACTTCCAAACATACAACCCTGGTTGGAGGAATCACCCAAATTTCAGTTGGAAGAGTGAGAACAACAATGCACAAACTCACAACCACAGTTTCAAGCACACTATAATTTCCAAAATTATCATGGATATGCACCTCCTTATGCTCCATCTCCTAGAAGAAATCTTAAAGAAACATTGCATGCATTCATTAAAAAGCAAGAGACAATCAATACTCAACTTGCTCAAAACATGACAGATTTTAAAGATACTCTTGCTAAATTAACATCTGCTCTCAGTTTCCAAGAGAAAGGTAAGTTTCCATCTCAACCACAATAAAATCCCAAGGGGCAATACAATGCAAATGCAAGTAGTTCCGGAAGCCAACACATGGATCAAGTCAAATCAGTCACTACTCTGCGCAGTGGTAAGGTTATTGAAAAACCCTCTCTTGAACCTTATGAGAAAGATGATGAGTCAATCTCTAAGGGTAAGGAAGGGGATGAATCTGAAAATTGCAAAGAAACGACTGATTCACCGCCAGTACTTCCATTTCCTCAAGCCATGACCAAACAAAGGAAAGTTAATCACAACTCTGAAATCTTTGAAACTTTCAAACAGGTAAGGATCAATATACCTTTGCTGGATGCTATTAAACAGGTTCCTTCCTATGCTAAATTTTTAAAAGATCTATGCACTGTGAAGAGGAAACTGAATGTGAAAAAGAAAGCCTTTCTAGCCGAACAAGTAAGTGTTATTCTTCAAAACAATAATGCTTTGAAATATAAAGACCCTGGTTGTCCTACAATTTCTTGCTTTATTGGAGAGTATAAAATTGAAAGAGCCTTACTTGATCTTGGTGCTAGTGTGAATTTACTTCCATATTTAGTTTTTCAGAGTCTCAATCTAGGTGAGTTAAAACCAACTTCTATATCTCTTTTACTTGCCGATAGATTTGTACAAGTGCCTAGAGGAATAATTGAAGATGTGTTAGTACAAGTAGATAAATTCATTTATCCTGTGGATTTTATTGTCTTGGACACAGAACCTGTTGAAGCATGTAATTCATTTCCTGTTATTTTAGGACGTCCATTTCTTGCAACCTCTAACGCATTGATTAATTGTAGGAATGGACTGATGAAGCTATCATTTGGAAACATGGCATTGGAGATGAATATTTTCAACATTTGCAAGCAACCTGGAGATGATAATGATTTACAAGAAGTAGATCATATTGATGAATTAGTTTATGATCAACTTGAATCTACATTAAGTAAAAATGAATTGGATGAAACTGAAGATTTGCAAATGGTTTATTCTGAGGAAGAAATCATGGATAAAACAAGCACTGAAAATGTTGTCGCAGATCACTTGTCAAGATTGACAACAGATTCGACATCTAACATCACACCAATCTATGACTACTTTCCTGATGAATCTTTACTTTCTGTCTCTACAATGCCTTGGTTTGCTAATATTATCAATTTTCTTGTTTCAGGACAATTGCCAGCTCATTGGAGTATCCAAGATAAAAGAAAGTTTTTGAACGAAGTGAAGAAATTTTATTGGGATGATCCTTATTTATTCAAATATTGTCCTGATCAAATATTTCGAAGATGCATTCCTGACAATGAGGTAAGTAGTGTCATTAAACTTTGTCATTCTGAAGCATGTGGAAGTTGTTTCTCGTCAAAAAAGACAATTGCAAAAATCTTTCAAAATGGATTTTATTGGCCCACCATGTTCAAGGACACGCATGCATTTTGCAAAACTTGTGAAAATTGTCAAAAGATTGATACTAGTCAGAAAGTTTTGTTTTATAATTCTCAACTCTATGCAGTCCCTAGAGAGTTAAGACCAAGATGGAGCAATCCTTATAGGGCCTGTGATATTGAGAATTCAATGAATGACAATGATTTTAAGGAAAATGGACATCGTTTGAAAGCTTACTTTGATAATTTTTCTAGTGAAAATGAATCAACTGGTTGGACTGATCTTGTAGATAAAGGTTAATTTTTTTTCTCACATTGTTTTTGTGTTTCTTTTTGAGTGATTTTTGCTAGTTTCTCTCACCCCGGTCAAATGGCGGATAACGGTACTCCGTGACTTAAGTCGGTTCTTTCAGTTTCCCATAATTACTGATATCTGTGTATATATCTGTGCAATTCTTTGAATCTCTCTTCCAATTCTCATTTGAAAATGGACACTAATCTTGAAAAATTGAAAAAGTATTTTCCCGCTCTGCCTCAGAATGCGATTACAAAAATTTACCGTGCTAGATGTGCAAGATTGAGATTGTTAATGAATCATGGAATTCCTGAAGATATTCGCTGGTTGATTGAAGCAAAGGTCTGATTATCAGGTGAGTCCTCTAATTTCTTTATTTCACACATGCCTGGAACAGGTAAAAGCACTTTTACAAAGAAGCGTCGTGCAAAATGACTAGAAGTCTGTCATTGATGTGCTAGATGGACTTGTAATACACAATGTCGTTCTTTAGGAATGGTATCTATAAACCGTGAAGATAAAATACAATTCATTAAGGATGGCCTGAGTAAGGAGTCTTTAGATAATCTTCTATTGACTCTTGAGACGCATCCTAGTGGAGATATGCATCGTGTAATTCATGATTTATGGCCACTATTTCATAAAGAACATGATCGACTTAGTCTTGGGAATCTAACTAAAAAAGACCCTGTTTGCCAGTTTTTAAGAAAACTGGATGGGAAGCCTATCCCCGACCCATAGAGGGCGTTTAAGCCGTTCTTGGACGTAAAACCAAGGGAAGATGTGAGCCACAATCACAACTACCTGTACATACACATGTTTTTTTCAAAAGTAAATAAATAAATAAATAAAAAGAGAGAGAGAGTATGTGAGACTCTAGCTGGCCTACATATAGATGTTATGATTGCCTTTCTACTTTCTCATCTACAAAACCCTCTTTTCCTTCCTTTCATTTCTACTCAACCCATACATTCAACAAATACAGAAGTGTGCAGAAATGGAAAGTTCCTCAAGTCATCAAATAAGAAATATTTGTGTTTTTGGTGGATCTAGTCCTGGGAAAGAAAAAGAGTTTTTAGAATCAGCAAATCATCTTGGTGAGGTGCTAGCTGAGAGAAAGATTCATTTAGTGTATGGGGGAGGCAGTCTTGGGTTAATGGGAGGTGTGTCAATAGCTGCATTTGTAGGAGGTAGTCAAGTTTTAGGAATCGTCCCTGAAGCTTTGGCACAAGGGGACATCATTGAAAAAACAATTGGAGAGGAACTTTAGGTCTCTATAATGTCGGCTCGAATGAATGCAATGTTTAACCATGCTGATGCTTTCATTGCTTTACCAAGTGGTCTAGGCACATTGGAAGAGATCTTTCATATTTCCTCTTGGGCTCAATTGCACATTCACCATAAATCCATAGGTTTGTTAAATGTTAATGGTTATTATGATAAGTTGTTGTCTTTTCTTGATTATGCTGTGGAACAGGAATTTCTAACATCTTCTGCACGACAAATCATAATCTCTGCTACTACTGCTGAACAATTGATTGACCAACTACAATCTTTCGTTCCTGTGATTGATCCTTCTATGAGTCGTTTAAATTGGTCATCTACGGGAAGCCGTAAAAAGCTTAGATTGGATTTGAGCCTTCATTTGTGAATTTTTGTGTCTTTTGGTTTTATTATTGTGTTTTGTTATTTCTTATTTTTGTTTCAGTGTGTTTCAGGTTTGTCTGTGTTCGTTATTTCAGGTGATATCTTCTATACTCTATCTTTCTACCTTAGAACATTGAGGACAATGTCTCGTTTTGGTTGGGGGGAGAGGGTAGTAGTTGATAAAAAAAAAATTGTTTTTCATTTCATAAAGCATGTGCATAATTGTTGTTACTAGGATGGCAGAGTAAAGGAGTTCTTTTGTTAAAGTGACTATTGAGACGCATCTTAGTAACCATTCTTAACAAGGTCTATTATAATACTTCCTGAAATATTCAGGTTTACAAACTCTCGTATTGTTACCACTTAATTCTGCTCATATACTTATTTAACATGTATTCTTAAACCTTAATTTACACACACACTTTAACATATGATTGTGGGTTGCATATTGGATTATTACATTATTTATGTTCTTTTGTTAAAGGTAACAACTAAGGGAAAGGGATTGTATATAATAAAAAAAAACATTAAAAAAAACAAAAAAAAAGAAAAAAAATAATGATAATAAAAATGTAGATAAGTTTGGTTTCGTAGCCTCCCTAACCTAAGCAATTAATCCCGAAGGGGTGTTTTAACACCTAATACCCTAAAGTCAACTGACTTGAGAGCTATTGGCCTAACGCTTGTTATATGGGTTGAGGAGAAAAGCTTAAGGGAATCAAACATTGCACTATCTACATATCAGTATCTGCGACCCGAGTTACTAAGCTCGTAGGGGTGTCTTAACACCTAATGCCCTAAGACCAACTGGTCTAGGAGTCATTAGCTAAAAGCTCGTTACATGGGTTAAAGATGCATGATGTTTTTAAATTATATGTATATAGATTTAAAAAAAAAAAGAAAAAAAAAAGACAAAAATAATAATCCCAACCCAAGGAAGTTAACCTTAAACATTAGAACAAAAATTTTGTTTTCTTCCAAGAAAAGCCCCATAATTATGTGTTGATATATTGAGCACAAAAGAAAGGTTTATTAATATCTTGTTAAGAGGTATTGAACAGATATATAAATTTAATGAGAGTTTGTTTATCTGGATAGATTAATGGAAGTTAAATGATGAATACCTTGCTTTGTGAAATTTACAAATTGTTTTAACGCTTTGATTATTAGGGACTAGTAATAAGCTGGTTGAGGGGTATGATTAGTACTTAAAAGTGCATTTTTATCATGGTTTTATATCATTATTTTGCACTTGAAGTATCAATAACTCCTTAACTAAAGCATGTTTTATAATAATATATCTAATAATATAAGATACCTATAATTTATGGTACATGTCTATTTTTAATGCAGGCCTATCACATAAATGAAAGGATTGATTGATGACTTGAAGAACTTAAATTGCAAGGATAAAGAGATGGCTAAACTTAGAAAAGAGATGTCGGTGCAATCCAAACCGGAACACTGTTCGGTAATTGGGCCATATCTGGAGCTACAGATCTCAGATTTAGGTCCCATTTATATGGATGGAAAGGTAAGACATAGGCCTACAACTTTCATATGGAGCCCAAGATCTAAAAAGGCCATTATCAAGTCCAAATTGTAGCAACAACAAAGAAGCCCGAATCTGTCTTCCAGCCCGAGCACTGTTCGGTATTTTAGCCATATCTGGAGTTCTAGAAGTCCAAATGAGCTGTATTTTTTACACAAGAAAGCTGGGACAATTGCCTACAACTTTCATGTACTGGCTCCAATTTGGACGTTATTAATGACATTTTGGGCAGACAAGAGAAGATAAGGATTGTCACCAAGTCAAAAGTTGGCCACCCACTTATCAATTAGTCATCAAATCAATAGTTCCCAATTTTGGCCTATAAAAGGAGGTATTTGCCATGCATTTAGGCATCTTGGTTTCCAGATCAAGATCATGCTCTTCCTTTCTCTCTTTGTATTTTTTGTAATATTTATGCTTTGCTTTCATTAATATTAAGTTTATGCCTTTCATTTTCTTTCCTTTACTTAGTTAGCTTTTATGTTCTTATTTTGTTTATCTATTTTGCTTTCTTTCATTATGTCTAGCTAAGTTAATTATGTCAAGGTGAAAAGGTTACACTAATGGTGTGAGAATAAGTATAATGTAAACTTAATATGGACTTTAATGTTTGATACTAACATGTTTTATATTTGTTATCTTGTTCACTCTTTAATACTTTGCTTGTTAAATGACTAATCTTGATTTATGTTGTATAACACTTGGTACAACAAATGCTTGGCACTTTCATAGCCCATAATGTATGGTATAACCGACACCTGAGCTATGAAAGGAACTTGATTTGTTGTTAACATAAGTTATAATCATGAATGCTTGACGAGATTTACAAGTATTAGCATTAATTGAATAAGATGACTAATGTAATCATCTTAACAATATATAATCTGATTGGAACCTCCTTTGTGTGTGGTTTCCAATTCAATAATAAGAGTTTATACTATACTTGTTTGATATACCATTAGTGGAACCTCTAACCTTGACATTTGTTATTATTATTGTTTAATCCTTACATTAAAATTTCATCTCTAAGTTCTCATCATCCTCATCTTCTTCTTCTTCTCTTTCTTTATTATTATTATTATTATTATTATTATTATGAGTACTACTATTATTATTATTATTATTATTATTATTATTAGTACTAATACTACTACTATTATTATTATTATTATTATTATTATTATTATTATTACTATTGTTGTTGTTGTTATTGTTGTTTATAATTTGTACAATTAACCTCCCTGTGGTTCGACCCCGGTCTTACCGGGTTATTTATTACTTCGACACTCCTACACTTGGGAGAAGACATCAATCTTTTCGTCGTGTCAGACTACAACTTTCATATGGAGCTCAAGATATAAAAATGTCATTTTCAAGTTCAAATTGGAGCAACAACAAAAAAGTTCGAATCTGTGCTCCAGCCTGAGCACTATTCAGTATTTAGGCCATATATGGAGTTTTAGAAGCCAAAATGATAATGAATTGTTTGCACAAGAAAGCTAGGAAGATTTCCTACAACTTTCATGTTTTCAAGTGGCTCTAGTTTTGACGTTATCAATGACGTTTTAGACAGACAATAAAAGATAAGGATTGTCATCAAGTCAAGAGTTGGTCACCCACTCATCAATTAGTTATCAAATCAATAGTTTCCAATTTTGACCTATAAAAGGAGGCATTTGCCATGCATTTAGGCATCTTGGTTTTCATATCAAAATCATGTTCTTGCTTTCTCTCTTTGTAGTTTTTGTAATGTTTATGCTTTGCTTTCATTAATATCAAGTTTATGCCTTTCATTATCTTATTTATGTTCTTATTTTGTTTATTTATTTTTCTTTTTTTCATTATGTTTAGCTAAGTTTATTATGTCAAGGTGAAAAAGTTATATTAATGGTGTAAGAATAAGTATAATGTAAACTCAACATGGGCTTTAATGTTTGATACTAATATATTTTGTATTTGTTATCTTGTTTACTCTTTAATACTTTGCTTGTTAAATAACTAATCTTGATTTATGTTGTATAACACTTGGTACAAAAAATGCTTGACACTTTCATAGTTCATACTGTATGGTATAACCGACACCTGAGCTATAAAAAAAACTTGATTTGTTGTTAACATAAGTTATAATCATGAATGCTTGACGAGATTTACAAGTATTAGCATTAATTGAATAAGATGACTAATGTAATCATGTTAACAATTTATAATTAGATTGAAACCTCCTTTGTGTGTGATTTCTAATTGAATAATAAGAGTTTATACTATACTTGTTTGGCATATCATTAGTGGATCCTCTAACCTTGATATTTGTTATTATCATTGTTTAATCCTTACATTAATATTTCATCTCAAAGTTCTCTTCTTCTTCTTCTTCTTCTTCTTCTTCTTCTTCTTTTTCTTTATTATTATTATTATTATTATTATTATTATTATTATTATTATTGTTGTTGTTGTTGTTGTTGTTGTTGTTGTTGTTGTTGTTGTTATTGTTATTGTTATTGTTATTGTTATTACTATTATTGTTGTTGTTGTTGTTGTTATTGTTGTTGTTGTTGTATCATTGTTATTTATAATTTGTACTGTTAACCTCCTTGTGGTTTGACCCTGATCTTGCTAGGTTATTTATTACTTCGATACTCCTGCACTTGGGAGAATACATCAATCTTTTAGTCATGTCAGAGACATACATAGAGAAACTCTAAAAGAGATTAAAGATAAGAGGAGGAGGCGACACCAAAAAAAAAAAAGAACAGAGGCAAAAATATTGAAGACAGAGAGGATACCTACGTATTCCACTGAAATTCTTTGTTTTTGAGTGATGTTCATCATATCAAGTTTGTTTATCTTTAATTTAATTATATAGTAGACTTTTATTTTGGGATTTTTTATGTAACCTTACTATGAATATGTGATCAATTTCTTCAATTGAATTATTACATTAAGATATTGAGTATTTCATTATATCTGTAATGCTTGTGTGTGCTTGACCAACATCTACATGATTTAGAATTCAATTTGAAACTGAGAAGTGATAATTGTTTTAGCTATTATTTGAAATACCTTAAAAAATCTATAAGATATAGATACCATAGGAACTTTTGTAATCGTTATAGGTTTTATAGTATTTAATCAATTTTGATAAGTTCAGAAATTTCATAGAGTATATAAAATTTATTTATCAAAATATAGTTACGGTATGTCAGAAATTCTAGAAGTAGTATAATTAAATTCATTAATATTTAATCATTTGATTGTTTGTTTTTTAATTATTAATTTTTGTTTAATAAACTATCTCATTTTATTTTTTAAATTGATTATAATTAAAAAAAATTTAATAATTAATATTATTACAAATTCTTATAAAACATTACTCTATTTATTATTTTAATATTTATTATGATTCATGTACTGTGAAATTAACCAATAACAACACTGCTTGTGGTGGTGGTTCGGCTGACGCTGGAGCAGGTCACGGTGAACTAGTAGTGAAGAGAGGAGGAGAAGAATCCATGTGCCTTTTTGCTACTTGGGTTATTGGCTAAAAAGGACAAATGGGAAAGCCCCCCTTCCTGCTGTTGGTCATGATGGGCTATCCAGCAGTTAATCTTTGATTTGCTCCCCTCTTCTTTTTTTCTTTTTTCTTTTTTACTTGAAATGTGTATAGTGAAGAGTGTTAAAGTTCCAGCCAAACGCAAAATTTATTTTTTTAATTTAAATTTATTTAAAATCTAAAATTAAAATAACTAAAAATATTCTTATTATTTTTTCCCAAACTAAAAATCAAGGAAAAAAAAGAGTAAAAACATATTATAATCCTTTAAATAATAAAATATTAATTTTTTTAAATAACATTATATATATTATTTTAAATACAATAATTTAATATAATAAAAATTTTATAATTTTTATATAAAATATTTTTACCCTAATGAGTTCATCTTTATTGTAAATTCGGTCATTGTTGTCCTCCACATCACTATACAAGTCGTCACCTTGCTTTAGCAACATGGAAACATATATCATCAGCCCATGCTCATGGATCAAAATGACTATTGCCACGAAAATGATTTGATTGGGTGGTGGTAATGTCTTTTCAACCATTTTTACTGGAGTAAAAAAGTAAAGTTTTTTTATCTGCAGCATACAACGTTCAGAAACAGAGTGCACTTGTCCCCTTTTAATCCCAACGCCAATTCTTTGCCTAGTTTGCTTCTGTTCAAGAAACTCTTGATTTCACTCGATAAATTAACCAAATCCATTTCTTTTTGTTGTGAGCTGTGAATCCAAAATATAAATAAGGACAAATTTAAATCAGCCTGGCATGATAGGATAACAAAATGATTGAGCTGTAAAATGCAAAATCAATCATGAAACATATATTTTTGATATGTTAATTTCAGAAATTAATTTGAAAAGTTAAAAAATATATAATATTTTAATATATTTTTAAATAAAAATATTTTAAAAAATAATCATTATTATAATATTGAACACAATTAAAATAACAAATTTAACATAAAAAAACACTGTGAAATCATTTAATCTAGAGTATGTTTTAATGACAATTTTTTTTTATTTCTTAAACATTTTTGACAATGAGTAATCAACTTAAAAGTTAATGCAATGACTGGGTCAAACTGACAAAATTTGCACTAAGTAAAATCTGATCAAGATTTTCCACATGAGCCCATTAGTCTAATTGGCACAAACACAAGGGTGAATTTGGAGCATTTTTCTATTTAATCAAATCTGTAATGCAATTTCATTGTTACTCATGTCACGGTTGGTTTTTCACCCTTTGTTTTCCAACACATTTTCAAGAATATTTTTTTGAAAAAAACAAAATATTAGAAGTAAAAAAAAGGATCAAAATAAATGTGAGAGCTTGAATTCTTTTCAAACACAACTATAAGATAAAAATAATAAAGATTAAGTGAGGTTTTAGTCTAGTGGTGAGAGGGGCTTATCCCTTTTTTCCGTATCTGGGTTCAAGTCTTATTATGCACGTCTGTTATTCTCGTGATGTTTTACTTGTTTACTGGGTTTGTAGGATGTTCAATGAGCTGTGAGAATTAATTGTAATGTACGTAAGCTGATCCGGATACCACGTAAATAAAAATAATAATAATAATAAAGAGATTAGGAAATTGAAAGATAAAAATATAAATAAATAAAGGGATAAAAGATGAGAATTGGGATATTTTTCATATATAAAAGCTTGTGTTAATGGTTTTTATCAAATAATCAATCCATCGGCAGTATGATTACTCGTAAGGTCATGTCAACGGCAGCAACTGGCCAGTGAAAGAATAGGGAGACCTTTTAGGCAGCGAAGCGACAGGCCTAGGCTGGATTGTGTGAATTTTGTTTGGGTTATAGATATATTGCCTCGTGTGAATCTGTGATAGATCGGGTTGATTCAAACACTGTATTTGCTTCTGTTTTTAAGATTGCTGTGGTGGTTATTTTTATTTTTTATTTATAAATGTTTTAAAACAATTTTTTAATATATTTTTAAAATCAAGCTCCTAAAAAATATTAATCTAAAACGCCAAAAACATTCAGAATGGAGTTATTGGGGGACGGCATGTTGCACTTCCATCCAAACATCTCAAGGACCCCATTCATTATGTCCAGAGGGTGATAGGGCTCTAAAGACTAGTAAAAGGTAGCAATCGGCCACTCTAAGGTCTAATCAGATCTCTTTATGAAAAAACACCACAGTTCTTCATAAAATCAACAGGACCACGTTGTTTTGATGCAACATGTTGATGTTAGAATGTTAGTTTTCGTGTTCATGGTAAATGTTAGAATGTTAGGTGAACATAGCAAGGTAGCTACAGACCACATTTGTTTCTTCCGTTCACCTTATCCCCTCGAGTTGAGATGGCGAAAGGAGGGGTCAGATCCTTTGCCTTTGCAGAGGACAAGACAGGACTCCTGTCTTGCATCCACTCGCCATCAGAAAAACGTGATGTAGAAAAGAAAATTAGCGACATAATTCATCCTGTCGTCAATACAGGACGGAATTAGCAACATAATTATTATTTTTTTGCGAATTTTGTGACGAAAACAATTCCACCGCTGATTCTTTCACTAATATTCCATCGCTAATAGTGAAGGTTTGGAACGGGGTTTGCCTCGTGTTTTAAGAAAATGCTATAAAAAATGCTCCCATTTTTTTTTTTTTTACAGCTGTTCAAATCCAATTGAAAATGACAAGCACTTTCACAGGATGTCCCCCCGGTGAAGGTTTGGAACGGGGTTTTCCTCGTGTTTTAAAAACATTAATTATATTTTTATAAAAAATTAATTGTTTTATATATTTGAGATTGTTTTAATACATTAATTTTAAAAATCATTTTTAAAAATTAAAAAAATATTATTTTAATATATTTTAATATAAAAAATTTATTGAAAAGTAACCGAACTATATTTTTAAACACATATTTAGTTTTGGTGGACGTTTTCCCTTAATAATATTGTGCTGCTAGCTTTTGAAAAATGTTTTTTAATAAAAAATATTTTTATTTATTATTTATATTAGAAGCATCAAAACCATAAAAATACACGTGTGGTAACTTCTGTGCATGCTTAAAAATCTGAGTCTGGAAGGCGAATTCTATGGAATCATTTATTCATAATAACGAAAAGTAGTATGAAAGCCTGGTGTATTTTCCATGGATTTATCTACGAGAGCATGGTTAAAATTACTGGATTGCCACTGAGATTCCTTTAACGGGAAGGAAATACTCTTCGTGCAATTCTAGATTGTTTAATGGGAAGGAAATACTCTTCGAGGCTTGTGTTTCAAAAATGATTTTAAAAAATAATTTTTTTTAAATTAATATTTTTTTTATTATTTTGGTGTGTTGATATAAAAAAAACTTTTAAAATATAAAAAATATTATTTAAATATTAAAATTACTTAAAAAAACAACAGATTTACATAATATGTATTCTCTGGGGATTGGCTAATTAGATTTCCAAATCCTATACTTAAAAGGGGATTGCTAGCAGAGATCAACATCCGTTAATCTTGAAGATGAGCCAGTATATTTGTGGGCCAAAGCCATTTGTATTTCTTAATTGTTTGTGGCAGAAGCAGACTTGCAACGTACAGTGTTACAGCAGAGTTTTGGAGTCAATAATGGCTGGATTATCAAGTACCGTTTATGATCTCTCACCCACGTGCCTGCGAAATTAACCACATGCTACAAAACTCCAAGAGAAGGAACCCCAAGACCGAGATTTCCACGTTTAGAATAATAATAATAATAATAATAATAATAATCCATTTTTCCAATTATTATTTCCACGTTCTATATAGGACAGTTGCAGGTTTATTTTTACTCGCTCTCGTGGATACTTTTGTTGAGATATTGATGGATTCATGGGAGAAAACTTTATTTTATTAATTTAAATATTTGTATGATATATATATATTTTTTAATTAATTTTAAGAGTTTATCATTTCTGAAATTAATAATTATATAAAATTTTAATAATTACTACATTAATAATTATAAAACTCAAACCTAATATTATAAAAATATAAAATTTTTTAATCTCAAACTCTTATTATTATTATTATTATTATTATTAGCTGGGAGAAAACTTAGATTAATTGGGGTTTGGGTGGCATAAAATATTGTATTAATAAAAAGTTCTACAATTTTTTAATCTAAATCAAAATTTACAAGTTGATTTTAAAGGTTAATTTCTGTATAAAGGTCTATATAATTTTTAAATTATATTTAAAAAAAAAATTTTGAGTTAATTTTATTATTTTTTTTTAGATTTTTTAATTTATTAACATTGCCTTTTAGATTTATTAATGAACTGTAAATATTTTTAAAAAATACACTACTTAAAAAAATATTTAATTATAAAATTTTAAATTAAAATTGTTGTATAATAACAAAATTATGTATTATTTATTTTTGTTGTCTATGGTATATTTTTTTGTAGCCAAACATTTTTTAAAAAATTATTTTTAATATTTAATGCTATTGAAAAAAGTAAGTAAAAATAATACACTAAAATACTCATCTTAAGGAAAAGAAATATATTTTTTAATTCTTTTAAAAAAATATTTTTAATAAAATTAATAAAATAAGGTGAAACAACTATATATATATATATATTAAAAAATAATTTATAAATTTATTTTTTTAATTTTATTATCTTCTAACTTTTTTCATTTATCATATTTAGTTTGTGTATTTTTAATAAAATTTAAAATTTTAAAATATTATTTTTAAATTTAATTTTTATAGCATAATTAACATTAAAAATTATTTTCTAACTTATTTTTTTATTATATTATAAATATTAAAATGTAATTTATTTTTAAAAATTTATTTTTCATATAAACAATTTAACAAAAAAAACAAAAACTGCATTCCACCTAACGAAAGTCCTTTCATTTTTATTTCTCCCAAAAACTTACCTGAACAACTCAATATTTTTCTATAAACAAAAGTACAATAATGATAAAAGGAGCTGGCCATCACTGTACTACAAACACAAAAATCTACGTCAGGGCTACTGGTCCATAATTATCAATCTCTTCTTACAGGCTTCTGACTGCTTTAGCTGCACAACACTTGCTAGGATCCGAGTGAGTAGCTACAGGCTATATCTACACCCAACCTCCCTTGGCTTTCATTCGTTTCACAGTGCCATTGAACATTCCTCGCCTTCTCCCTTGAAATAGAGCCATTACTGCTAAAGGGTGTTTCTTCCCATCTGTTTTTCAATTTTCAAGCTCGATGACAATGCTGGCACACGAGATGAAGCGACTGTGGATGGTACTTGTTTTGTTCATGGTGTTTTCAAAGTGGCAACATTGTGCTACTGGAGATCCACTGGTCCCATGCTATTTCATTTTTGGAGACTCTTTGGCCGACAATGGTAATAACAACATGCTCCAGACTCTCGCCAAAGTTGATTATGCACCGTATGGCGTTGATTTTCCTGACGGCCCCTCTGGAAGGTTTTGCAATGGGCTTACCATCGTTGATGTAATTGGTAATTCACGCAATGACAAAACGTTCTCGTTACCAAAATTGCTCTTCTTTTCTTCTTTTTCTGGTTAAATAAATGCAGCTAATTACATCTCCAGTGATCACCTGTATACGTAAAACATGCATCTGTGGTATTTTAATTTCTTGGTGATTTGTGGTCTAAAGAATTTGATCTAAAACGAAGTATATTAGGATATATATTTTCGTATGGTAATATTTTCGTTCTGATTGGACCTCTTTTAAATTGTAGCCGAAATCTTGGGCTTTCAGAGTTACATACCGCCATTTGCAGCTGCCAAGGAAGCAGACATACTTCACGGTGTGAATTACGCATCTGGGGCAGCTGGAATTCGTGACGAAACTGGACAGGAGTTGGTAAACACAACACACACACACACACACTGCACATACAATGTTTCAAGTCGCCATAGATAGTTCTTAATTATGATTGACGTCCTCGTGGATGCAGGGTGAACGTATAAGCATGAATATGCAGTTACAAAATCACCACAAAACAGTACAGAATTTGATTGGCATGTTAGGAAATGATTCAGCTCTAAGAAACTTGAACAAGTGCCTATATTCTGTTGGAATGGGCAACAATGACTACCTCAACAACTATTTCTTGCCCGAGTACTTCCCAACAAGCCATGAGTATACCTTGGAGAAGTACACCCAACTTCTTATTGAGCAATACTCGCAGCAACTAAGGGTTAGCACTACATTCTTCTTCTTTCTGACCCTTTAATTGGAAATTGCTCCTCCCCTTTTTCGGATTTTACCTAATCAACTCTCTGTTGGCCCTTCAGTCTTTGTACGAGTTAGGAGCAAGGAAACTAGTGGTATTCGGACTAGGGAAAATAGGCTGTGTCCCAGGTGCAATTGACACATATGGCACCAACGGATCTGCTTGTGTAGAGCTTTTGAACAATGCTTCCCAGCTTTTCAACAGCGAGCTCTTACCAGTCATTGATGAACTCAATGATGACTTGCCGGATGCAAAAATTATATATATAAACAACTATAAGATCGGGGAGGATTCCACAGTTCTTGGTAGGAATAAATGGGGCTTTTACTCGTGTTGCATTTCTTTCTTTCTTCATTTATTTCGGCTACTTAAGATGTGGCGTCGTTACCACCTGAATATCTGTCCTTATGTTTCTCAGATTTCAAGGTCAATAATACAGCGTGCTGTCCATCGTCTGCCATTGGTCAATGCATTCCGGACCAAGTTCCATGCCAGAATAGGACCCAATACATGTTCTGGGACTCATTCCATCCAACTGAGATTTTTAATATTTTCTATGGAGAGAGATCTTACAGTGCTTTGGACCCCTCCTATGCTTATCCATATGATATTCGCCACTTAATTTCGCTTGATCAAGGAGTTGCTGAGGCAAAGTGATCGAGGAAATTATCAAGAATAAGCAGGCTTCTATTTATTTGCTACTAGTGATCAAGGAGATTATCAAGAATAATATTATGATTTTATTCCTGCTTGATGTATGCTTTTGTTGTGATGATTAAACAAGGTGACTATAATGTTATATATATTCTTGAAATGTGTACAATAATGTATTTTAACCATATTTGAATGTGATTTTTTAAAATAATTGATTTTTTTAGATATTTTAGAATATATTAATGCCGAAATCATTAGAAAAACATTAAGTTTTTTACGGTAATTATTTGACTCCCTTCAGCTGCTAAACCTGATTATTTATTAACCTAAGATTTAGTATAGATGGGGTTTAATTTTGAACCATTTAAAGAATTAATCTAATCAATCAAAACTGGATAACTTTATTAAAATCATGATGAGACCTGATTAATGTTATTTATTTATTTATTTATCTTCAGATAAATTCTTAAACTAGATATTGTAACTATGATTTTTTTTTTTGAGTTTAATAGTTAAATTTGAATTTTATTAGTATTATGTTCTTCAATAACCATTGCATTTTAATGACAATACTATTATATTGAATTTGATACTCAAGTTTAAATTTGATAGTTTGATAGTTTTGTGATGTAAGGTTTTTTTTTATCAATTTTATATATTAATCTTTTTATTTTTAATTTATTTTATATAAGATTAGTAATTCTAATAGACCTAAACATATTTTTTTCAAAAGCACATAAATGCATTAGCAAACTCACACTCAATTTAAAATCCTACACTTTTAATATTTTTTTATCTTACTTGATTCTTTTTAAATGAAATCAATCATTTTAAATGAAATCAATCATGTATAAATTTCATGCAGATACTTTTAATATTTTAAAGGTTTTTTTATGATATTTTGGTTGTTTCTGATACCATTAAAGAATGAGGAAACAATGAGGAATAAGGAAACAGTAAAATGAGAAAACAGCGTATGGTAGGAAAAAAAAACTGATTAGTACTTAAAAATATATTTTTATCATGGTTTTATATCATCATTTTACACTTGAAGTATCAATAACTCCTTAACTAAAGCATGTTTTATAATAATATATCTAATAATATAAGATACCTTTAATTTGTGGTAAATATTCATTTTAAATGCAGGTCTATCACATAAATGAAAGGATTGATTGATGACTTTAAGAACTTAAATTGTAAGGACAAAGAGATGGTCAAACTTAGAAAAGAGATGTCGGTGCAATCCAAACCGGAACACTGTTCGGTAATTAGGTTATATCTGGAGCTATAGATCTCAAATTTAGGTCTATATGGATGGAAAGGTAAGACATAAGCCTACAACTTTCATATGGAGCCCAAGATCTAAAAAGGTCATTTTTAAGTCCAAATTGTAGCAACAACAGAGAAGCCTGAATTTGTCTTCCAGCCCGAGCACTATTAAGTATTTTGGCCATATCTGGAGTTCTAGAAGTCCAAATGAGCTGAAGTTTTTATACAAGAAAGCTGAGACAATTGCCTACAACTTTCATGTTTTTAACTGGCTCCAAGTTTGACGTTATCAATGATGTTTTGGGCAGACAAGAAAAGATAAGGATTGTCACCAAGTCAAAAGTTGGCCACCCACTTATCAATTAGTCATCAAATCAATAGTTTTCAATTTTGGCCTATAAAAGGAGGCATTTACCATGAATTTAAACATCTTGGTGTTCAGATCAAGATCATGCTCTTCCTTTCTCTCTTTGTATTTTTTGTAATATTTATGCTTTGCTTTCATTTCCTTTCCTTTACTTTGTTAATTCTTATCTTATTTATGTTTTTATTTTGTTTATTTATTTTTCTTTCTTTCATTATGTCTAGCTAAGTTTATTATGTCAAGGTGAAAATGTTACACTAATGGTGTAAGAATAAGTATAGTGTAAACTTAATATGGACTTTAATGTTTGATACTAACATATTTTATATTTGTTATCTTGTTCACTCTTTAATAATTTGCTTGTTAAATGACTAATCTTGATTTATGTTGTATAACACTTGGTACAACAAATGCTTGGCACTTTCATAGTTCATACTGTATGGTATAACCGACACCTGAGCTATGAAAGGAACTTGATTTGTTTTTAACATAAGTTATAATCATGAATGCTTGATGAAATTTACAAGTATTACCATTAATTGAATAAGATGACTTATGTAATTATGTTAACAATCTATAATTCGATTGGAACCTCCTTTATGTGTGGTTTCCAATTGAACAATAAGAGTTTATACTATACTTGTTTGATATACCATTAGTGGAACCTCTAACCTTGACATTTGTTATTATCATTGTTTAATCCTTACATTAATATTCTATCTCCAAGTTCTCATCATCATCTTCTTCTTCTCTTTCTTTATTATTACTATTTTTATTAGTATTACTACTACTACTACTATTATTAATATTATTAATATTATTATTATAGTTGTTGTTGTTGTTGTTGTTATTGTTACTGTTATTGTTATTGTTATTGTTATTGTTGTTGTTTATAATTTGTATAATTAACCCCTTGTGGTTCGACCCCGGTCTTGCCGGGTTATTTATTACTTCGATACTCTTGCACTTGAGAGAAGACATTAATCTTTTAGTCGTGTCAAGTTTTTGGCGCCGTTTCCAGAGAGGTAAGTTCTTGTACAAATTATAGTAGTTATTTTATTTTATCTTTTCATTTTTCTTGTATATAACTTTGTTTCTTTTCTCTTATTTCTTCTTCTTTTGTTTTCTTCTTCCTTTTGTTCTATTCCTATAGGTGCATGAGGGTGTGGTCACATATATCAAGTGGTAGACTTTATAGGGTATCTTCATCATTTTCAGAAAATATGGTCGAAGAAGATAATCAATCACTTCATAATGAGAATATTGAGAATAACCGTGCTAGAACACTTAGAGACCACATGAATCCCACAAGAACAAGTGCACCATCATGCATAGTTTTTTCTCCTGATGCTCAAAATTGGGACACCGCGGGTACTTATGAGGCACCGCGAGTACTTATGAGGCACTACGAGTACTTATGAGGCACCGAGTAAAACTCAACCTCATATATCTAGTGGAGGTATGTACAACCTTAAGAAAGATCATGACCTTCAAGCCAAGTTTGTATTTTTAGCTAGAAAAGTCAAGGTACTAAAATTGAAAAAGAGTGGTCAATTAAAATCTGTTGAAAACATTGCGTGTCAAATATGTGAAACAAATGAACACTGAACCAATAACTGTCCAACCTTGCCTTCTTTTAAGGAATGTCTCCATGAACAAGCCCATGCTTTAAATAGTTTCCAAAGGCCCAACCATAATCTATACTCTTAAACATATAACCCTAGTTGGAGAAATCACCCAAATTTTAGTTGGAAGAGTTAGAACAACAATGCATAAACTTCACAACCACCATTTCAAGCACACCACAATTCCCAAAATTCTCATGGATATGCACCTCCTTATGCTCCACCTCCTTGAAGAAATCTTGAGGAAATATTGCATGCATTCATTGAAAAGCAAGAGACAATCAATACTCAACTTGCTCAAAACATGACAGATTTTAAAGATACTCTTGCAAAATTAACATCTGCTCTCAGTTTCCAAGAGAAAGGTAAGTTTCCATCTCAACCACAACAAAATCCCATGGGGAAATACAATACAAATGCAAGTAGTTTCGGAAACCAACACATGGATCAAGTCAAATCAATCACTACTCTTCATAGTGGTAAGGTTATTGAAAAACCCACTCTTGAACCTTATGAGAAAGATGATGAGTCAATCTCTAAGGGTAAGGAAGGGGTTGAATCTAAAAATTGCAAAGAAAAGACTGATTCTCCGCCAACACTTCCATTTCCTCAAGCGATGACCAAACAAAGAAAAATCAATCACAACTCTGAAATTTTTGAAATTTTCAAACAGGTAAGTATCAATATACCTTTTCTGGATGTTATTGAACAGGTTTCTTCCTATGCTAAATTTTTAAAAGATCTATGCACTGTGAAGAGGAAACTGAATGTGAAAAAGAAAGTCTTTCTAGCCGAACAAGTAAGTGTTATTCTTCAGAACAATAATACTTTGAAATATAAAGACCCTGGTTGCCTTACTTGATCTCAGTGCTAGTGTGATTTTACTTCCATATTCAGTTTTTTAGAGTCTCAATCTAGGTGAGTTAAAACCAACTTCTATAACTCTTTTACTTGCTGATAGATCTATAAAAGTGCCTAGAGAAATAATTGAAGATGTGTTAGTACAAGTAGATAAATTCATTTATCCTGTGGATTTTATTGTTTTGGACACAGAACCTGTTGAAGCATGTAATTCATTTTCTGTTATTTTAGGACGTCCATTTCTTGCAACTTCTAACGCATTGATTAATTATTGGAATGGACTGAGGAAACTATCATTTGGAAACATGACATTAGAGATGAATATTTTCAACATTTGCAAGTAACATGGAGATGATAATGATTTGCAAGAAGTAGATGATATTGACAAATTAGTTTATGATCAACTTGAATCTACTTTAAATAAAAAAGAGTTGGATGAATCTGAAGATTTGCAAATGATTTATTCTAAGAAAGAAATCACGGATGAAACAAGCACCGCAAATATTGATGCGAATCTTTTGTCAACAATGACAACAGATTCGACATCTAACATCACACCAATTGATGATTACTTTCCTAACAAATCCTTACTTTCTCTTAGTCCAATGCCTTGGTATGATAAAAATATCTATTTTCTTGCTTTAAAAGATTTGCCAGCTGATTGGGGTACCCAAATGCTAGGCACTTTCATAACCCATACTGTATGGTATAATTGACACCTAGGCTATGAAAAGAACTTGATTTGTTGTTAACATAAGTTATAATCATGAATGCTTGATGAAATTTACAAGTATTAACATTAATTGAATAAGATGACTTATGTAATCATGTTAACAATCTATAATTCGATTGGAACCTCCTTTGTGTGTGGTTTCCAATTGAACAATAAGAGTTTATACTATACTTATTTGAGATACCATTAATAGAACCTCTAACCTTGACATTTATTATTATCATTGTTTAATTCTTACATTGATATTCTATCTCCAAGTCCTCCTCCTCATCTTCTTCTTCTCTTTCTTTATTATTACTATTATTATTAGTATTACTACTACTATTACTACTATTAGTATTATTATTGATATTATTATAGTTGTTGTTGTTATTGTTATTGTTGTTGCTGTTGCTATTATTGTTGTTGTTGCTGTTGCTATTATTGTTGTTTATAATTGTTATTTATAATTTGTACAATTAACCTCCCTGTGGTTCGACCCCGGTCTTGCCGGGTTATTTATTACTTCGACACTCTTGCACTTGGGAAAAAAACATTAATCTTTTAGTCGTGTCAATCTTGTTAAGAGGTATTGAGCAGATATATAAATTTAATGAGAGTTTGTTTATCTGTATAGATTAATGGAAGTTGAATAATAACTACCTTACTCTATGGAATTTGCAAAGTATTTTTCTATTTTAATGCTTTGATCACCAGAGACTAGTAATAAGCTGGTTGGGGGGTGTGATTAATACTTAAAAGTGCATTTTTATCAAGATTTTATATCATCATTATGCACTTGAGTATCAATAACTCCTTAAATAAAGCATGTTTTATAATAATATATCTAATAATATAAGATATCTTTAATTTATGGTAAATGTTCATTTTAAATGCAGGCCTATCATATAAAATAAAAGGATTGATTGATGAATTTAAGAACTGAAATTAAAAGGACAAAGAGATGGTCAAACTTAGAAAAGAGATGTTGGTGTAGTCCAAACTGGAACACTGTTTAGTAATTGAGTCATATCTAGAACTGTAGATCTTAGATTTAGGTCTACTTTATACGGATGGAAAGATAAGATATAGGACTACAACTTTCATATGGAGCTCAAGATATAAAAATGTCATTTTCAAGTTCAAATTGGAGCAACAACAAAAACGTTCGAATCTGTCCTCCAGCCTAAGCACTATTCAGTATTTAGGCCATATATGGAGTTTTAGAAGCCAAAATGATATGAATTGTTTGCACAAGAAAGCTAGGAAGATTTCCTACAACTTTCCTGTTTTCAAGTGGTTCTAGTTTTGACGTTATCAATGACGTTTTGGGTAGACAATAAAAGATAAGGATTGTCATCAAGTCAATAGTTCGTCACCCACTCATCAATTAGTTATCAAATCAATAGTTCCCAATTTTGCCCTATAAAAGGAGGCATTTGCCATGCATTTAGGCATCTTAGTTTTCATATCAAAATCATGCTCTTGCTTTCTCTCTTTGTAGTTTTTGTAATGTTTATGTTTTGCTTTCATTAATATCAAGTTTATGCCTTTCATTATCTTATTTATGTTCTTATTTTGTTTATTTATTTTTCTTTTTTTCATTATGTTTAGTTAAGTTTATTATGTCAAGGTGAAAAAGTTATATTAATGGTGTAAGAATAAGTATAATGTAAACTCAATATGGGCTTTAATGTTTGATACTAATATATTTTGTATTTGTTATCTTGTTTACTCTTTAATACTTTGCTTGTTAAATAACTAATCTTGATTTATGTTGTATAGTGAAGAGTGTTAAAGTTCCAGCCAAACGCAAAATTTATTTTTTTAATTTAAATTTATTTAAAATCTAAAATTAAAATAACTAAAAATATTCTTATTATTTTTTCCCAAACTAAAAATCAAGGAAAAAAAAGAGTAAAAACATATTATAATCCTTGATTTTCTCTTGACAAATCATATATGTAATGAAAATGAATCTTAATATTTAATTTTTAATTTAAAAAAAAATTAAAAATAAATACTTTAAAATACAAGTTATGACAATAAAAAAATCTAAATAATTTTTTAAATAATAAAATATTAATTTTTTTAAATAACATTATATATATTATTTTAAATACAATAATTTAATATAATAAAAATTTTATAATTTTTATATAAAATATTTTTACCCTAATGAGTTCATCTTTATTGTAAATTCGGTCATTGTTGTCCTCCACATCACTATACAAGTCGTCACCTTGCTTTAGCAACATGGAAACATATATCATCAGCCCATGCTCATGGATCAAAATGACTATTGCCACGAAAATGATTTGATTGGGTGGTGGTAATGTCTTTTCAACCATTTTTACTGGAGTAAAAAAGTAAAGTTTTTTTACCTGCAGCATACAACGTTCAGAAACAGAGTGCACTTGTCCCCTTTTAATCCCAACGCCAATTCTTTGCCTAGTTTGCTTCTGTTCAAGAAAATCTTGATTTCACTCGATAAATTAACCAAATCCATTTCTTTTTGTTGTGAGCTGTGAATCCAAAATATAAATAAGGACAAATTTAAATCAGCCTGGCATGATAGGATAACAAAATGATTGAGCTGTAAAATGCAAAATCAATCATGAAACATATATTTTTGATATGTTAATTTCAGAAATTAATTTGAAAAGTTAAAAAATATATAACATTTTAATATATTTTTAAATAAAAATATTTTAAAAAATAATCATTATTATAATATTGAACACAATTAAAATAACAAATTTAACATAAAAAACACTGTGAAATCATTTAATCTAGAGTATGTTTTAATGATAATTTTTTTTTTATTTCTTAAACATTTTTGACAATGAATAATCAACTTAAAAGTTAATGCAATGATTGGGTCAAACTGACAAAATTTGCACTAAGTAAAATCTGATCAAGATTTTCCACATGAGCCCATTAGTCTAATTGGCACAAACACAAGGGTGAATTTGGAGCATTTTTCTATTTAATCAAATCTGTAATGCAATTTCATTATTACTCATGTCACGGTTGGTTTTTCACCCTTTGTTTTCCAACACATTTTCAAGAATATTTTTTTGAAAAAAACAAAATATTAAAAGTAAAAAAAAGATCAAAATAAATGTGAGAGCTTGAATCCTTTTCAAATACAACTATAAGATAAAAATAATAAAGAGTAAGTGAGGTTTTAGTCTAGCAGTAGGAGGAGTTTGTCCTTTTTTTTCGCATTTGGATTCGAGTCTTACCATGTATGTCTGTCATTCTCGTGATGTTTTACCTATTTACTGGGCTTGCAGGATATTCAATGGATCGTGGGAATTAATCGTGATGCGTGTAAACTGACCCGGATACCCACGTAAATAAAAAAAATAATAATAATAAAGAGATCAGGAAATTGAGAGATAAAAATATAAATAAATAAAGAGATAAAAGATGAGAATTGGGATATTTTTCATATATAAAAGCTTCTGTTAATGGTTTTTATCAAATAATCAATCCATCGGCGGTATGATCACTCGTAAGGTCATGTCAACGGCAGCAACTGGCCAGTGAAAGAATAGGAAGACCTTTTAGGCAGCGAAGCGATAGGCCTAGGCTGGATTGTGTGAATTTTGTTTGGGTTATAGATATATTACCTCGTGTGAATCTGTGATAGATCGGGTTGATTCAAACACTGTATTTGCTTTTGTTTTTAAGATTGCTGTGGTGGTTATTTTTATTTTTTATTTATAAATGTTTTAAAACAATTTTTTAATATATTTTTAAAATCAAGCTCCTAAAAAATATTAATCTAAAACGCCAAAAACATTCAGAATAGAGTTATTGGGGGACGGCATGTTGCACTTCCATCCAAACATCTCAAGGACCCCATTCATTATGTCCAGAGGGTGATAGGGCTCTAAAGTCTGGTAAAAGGTAGCAATCGGCCACTCTAAGGTCTAATCAGATCTCTTTATGAAAAAACACCACAGATCTTCATAAAATCAACAGGACCACGTTGTTTTGATGCAACATGTTGATGTTAGAATGTTAGTTTTCGTGTTCATGGTAAATGTTAGCATGTTAGGTGAACATAGCAAGGTAGCTACAGACCACATTTGTTTCTTCCGTTCACCTTATCCCCTCGAGTTGAGATGGCGAAAGGAGGGGTCAGATCCTTTGCCTTTGCAGAGGACAAGACAGGACTCCTGTCGTGCATCCACTCGCCATCAGAAAAACGTGATGTAGAAAAGAAAATTAGCGACATAATTCATCCTGTCGTCAATACAGGACGGAATTAGCAACATAATTATTATTTTTTTGCGAATTTTGTGACGAAAACAATTCCACCGCTGATTCTTTCACTAATATTCCGTCGCTAATAGCGAAGGTTTGGAACGGGGTTTGCCTCGTGTTTTAAGAAAATGCTATAAAAAATGCTCCCATTTTTTTTTTTTTTTTACAGCTGTTCAAATCCAATTGAAAATGACAAGCACTTTCACAGGATGTCCCCCAGTGAAGGTTTGGAACGGGGTTTTCCTCGTGTTTTAAAAAAAATAATTATATTTTTATAAAAAATTAATTGTTTTATATATTTTAGATTGTTTTAATACATTAATTTTAAAAATTATTTTTAAAAATTAAAAAAAATATCATTTTAATATAAAAAATTTATTGAAAAGTAACCGGACTATATTTTTAAACACATATTTAGTTTTGGTGCATGTTTTTCACTTAATAATATTGTGCTGCTAGCTTTTGAAAAATGTTTTTAATAAAAAATAAATTAACATAATATTTTTATTTATTATTTATATTAGAAGCATCAAAACCATAAAAATACACGTGTGGTAACTTCTGTGCATGCTTAAAAATCTGAGTCTGGAAGGCGAATTCTATGGAATCATTTATTCATAATAACGAATGGTATGAAAGCCTGGTGTATTTTCCATGGATTTATCTACGAGAGCATGGTCAAAATTACTGGATTGCCATTGAGATTCCTTTAACGGGAAGGAAATACTCTTCGTGCAATTCTAGATTGTTTAATGGGAAGGAAATACTCTTCGAGGCTTGTGTTTCAAAAATGATTCAAAAAAATGATTTTTTTTTCAAATCAATATTTTTTTATTCTTAAAAAATAAATTTTAAAATATTATTTAAATATTAAAATTACTTAAAAAAAACAACAGATTTGCATAATATGTGTTCTCTGGGGATTGGCTAATTAGATTTCCAAATTCTATACTTAAAAGGGGATTGCTAGCAGAGATCAACATCCGTTAATCTTGAAGATGAGCCAGTATATTTGTGGGCCAAAGCCATTTGTATTTCTTAATTGTTTTGGCAGAAGCAGACTTGCAACGTACAGTGTTACAGCGGGGTTTTGGAGTCAATAATGGCTGGATTATCAAGTACCGTTTATGATCTCTCACCCACGTGCCTGCGAAATTAACCACATGCTACAAAACTCCAAGTGAAGGAACCCCAAGACCGAGATTTCCACGTTTATAATAATAATAATAATAATAATAATAATAATAATAATCCATTTTTCCAATTATTATTTCCACGTTCTATATAGGACAGTTGCAGGTTTATTTTTACTCGCTCTCGTGGATACTTTTGTTGAGATATTGATGGATTTATGGGAGAATTTTTTTTTAATTTAAATATTTGTATGGTGTATATATATTTTAATTAATTTTAAGAGCTTATTATTTTTTAAATTAATAATTATATAAAATTTTAATAATTATTACATTAATAATTATAAAACTCAAACCTAATATTATAAAAAAATTAAATTTTTAATCTCAAACTCTTATTATTATTATTATTATTATTATTATTATTAGATAGCTGGGAGAAAACTTAGATTAATTGGGGTTTGGGTGGCGTAAAATATTGTATTAACAAAAAGTTCTACAATTTTTTAATCTAAATCAAAATTTACAAGTTGATTCTAAAGGTTAATTTCTGTATAAAGGTCTATATAATTTTTCAATTACATTTAAAATTTATTATTTCTTTTAGATTTTTTAATTTATTAACATTGCTTTTTAGATTTATTAATGAACTGTAAATATTTTTAAAAAATACATTACTTAGAAAAATATTTAATTATAAAATTTTAAATTAAAATTATTGTAAAATAACAAAATTATGTATTTTTTATTTTTGTTGTCTATGGTACATGTTTTTGTAGCCAAACATTTTTTAAAAAATTATTTTTTAATATTTGATGCTATTGAAAAAAATCAGTAAAAATAATACACTGAAAAACTCATCTTAAGGAAAGGAAATATATTTTTAATTTTTTTAGAAAAATATTTTTAACAAAATTAATAAAATAAGGTGAAGGAACTATATATATATATATATTTTAAAATATAATTTATAAATTTATTTTTTTAATTTTATCATCTTCTAATTTTTTCATTTATTATATTTAGTTTGTGTATTTTTAATAAAATTTAATTTTTATAGCATAGTTAACATTAAAAAATATTTTCTAACTTATTTTTTTATTATATTATAAATATCAAAATATAATTTATTTTTAAAAATTTATTTTTCATATAAACAATTTAACAAAAAAACAAAAACTGCATTCCACCTAACAAAAGTCCTTTCATTTTTATTTCTCCCAAAAACTTACCTGAACAAGTCAATATTTTTCTATAAACTAAAGTACAATAATGATTAAAGGAGCTGGCCATCACTGTACCACAAACACAAAAATCTACGTCAGGGCTACTGGTCCATAATTATCAATCCCTTCTTACAGGCTTCTGACTGCTTTAGCTGCACAACAATTGCTAGGATCCGAGTGAGTAGCTACAGGCTATATCTACACCCAACCTCCCTTGACTTTCATTCGTTTCACAGTACCATTGAACATTCCTCGCCTTCTCCCTTGAAATAGAGCCATTACTGCTAAAGGGTGTTTCTTCCCTTCTGTTTTTCAATTTTCAAGCTCGATGACAATGCTGGCACACGAGATGAAGCGACTGTGGATGGTACTTGTTTTGTTCATGGTGTTTTCAAAGTGGCAACATTGTGCTACTGGAGATCCACTGGTCCCATGCTATTTCATTTTTGGAGACTCTTTGGCCGACAATGGTAATAACAACATGCTCCAGACTCTCGCCAAAGTTGATTATGCACCGTATGGCGTTGATTTTCCTGATGGCCCCACTGGAAGGTTTTGCAATGGGCTTACCATCGTTGATGTAATTGGTAATTCACGCAATGACAAAACGTTCTCGTTACCAAAATTGCTCTTCTTTTCTTCTTTTTCTGGTTAAATAAATGCAGCTAATTACATCTCCAGTGATCACCTGTATACGTAAAACATGCATCTGTGGTATTTTAATTTCTTGGTGATTTGTGCTCTAAAGAATTTGATCTAAAACGAAGTATATTAGGATATATATTTTCGTATGGTAATATTTTCGTTCTGATTGGACCTCTTTTAAATTGTAGCCGAAATCTTGGGCTTTCACAGCTACATACCGCCATTTGCAGCGGCCAAGGAAGCAGACATACTTCACGGTGTGAATTACGCATCTGGGGCAGCTGGAATTCGTGACGAAACTGGACAGGAGTTGGTAAACACACACACACACACACACACACACTGCACATACAATGTTTCAAGTCGCCATAGATAGTTCTTAATTATGATTGACGTCCTCGTGGATGCAGGGTGAACGTATAAGCATGAATATGCAGTTACAAAATCACCACAAAACAGTACAGAATTTGATTGGCATGTTAGGAAATGATTCAGCTCTAAGAAACTTGAACAAGTGCCTATATTCGGTTGGAATGGGCAACAATGACTACCTCAACAACTATTTCTTGCCCCAGTACTTCCCAACAAGCCATGAGTATACCTTGGAGAAGTACACCCAACTTCTTATTGAGCAATACTCGCAGCAACTAAGGGTTAGCACTACATGCTTCTTCTTTCTGACCCTTTAATTGGAAATTGCTCCTCCCCTTTTTCGGATTTTACCTAATCAACTCTCTGTTGGCCCTTCAGTCTTTGTACGAGTTAGGAGCAAGGAAACTAGTGGTATTCGGACTAGGGAAAATAGGCTGTGTCCCAGGTGCAATTGACACATATGGCACCAACGGATCTGCTTGTGTAGAGCTTTTGAACAATGCTTCCCAGCTTTTCAACAGCAAGCTCTTACCAGTCATTGATGAACTCAATGATGACTTGCCGGATGCAAAAATTATATATATAAACAACTATAAGATCGGGGAGGATGCCACAGTTCTTGGTAGGAATAAATGGGGCTTTTACTCGTGTTGCATTTCTTTCTTTCTTCATTTATTTCGGCTACTTAAGATGTGGCGTCGTTACCACCTGAATATCTGTCCTTATGTTTCTCAGATTTCAAGGTCAATAATACAGCGTGCTGTCCATCGTCTGTCATTGGTCAATGCATTCCGGACCAAGTTCCATGCCAGAATAGGACCCAATACATGTTCTGGGACTCATTCCATCCAACTGAGATTTTTAATATTTTCTATGCAGAGAGATCTTACAGTGCTTTGGACCCTTCCCATGCTTATCCATATGATATTCACCACTTAATTTCGCTTGATCAAGGAGTTGCTGAGGCAAAGTGATCGAGGAAATTATCAAGAATAAGCAGGCTTCTATTTATTTGCTACTAGTGATCAAGGAGATTATCAAAATAATATTATGATTTTATTCCTGCTTGATGTATGCTTTTGTTGTGATGATTAAACAAGGTGACTATAATGTTATATATATTCTTGAAATGTGTACAATAATGTATTTTAACCATATTTGAATGTGATTTTTTAAAATAATTGATTTTTTTAGGTATTTTAGAATATATTAATGCCAAAATCATTAGAAAAACATTAAGTTTTTTATGGTAATTATTTGACTCCCTTCAGCTGCTAAACCTGATTACTTACTAACCTAAGATTTAGTATAGATGGGGTTTAATTTTGAACCACTTAAAGAATTAATCTAATCAAAATTGGATAACTTTATTTAAATCATGATGAGACCCGATTAATATTATTTATTTATTTATTTATATATCCTCAAATAAAGCCTTAAACTAGATATTGTAACTATGATTTTTTTCTTATTGAGTTTGATAGTTAAATTTGAATTTTATTAGCATCATATTCTTCAATAACCATTGCATTTTAATGAAAATACTATTATATTGAATTTGATATTCAAGTTTGAATTTGATAGTTTGATAGTTTTGTGATGTAAGGTTTTTTTTTTTATCAATTTTATATATTAATCTTTTTACTTTTAATTTATTCTATATAAGATTAATAATTCTAATAGACCTAAACATATTTTTTCAAAAGCACATAAATGCATTAGCAAACTCACAATCAATTTAAAATCCTACATTATCTTACTTGATTCTTTTTAAATGAAATCAATCATGTGTATATTTGCACATTCGTGCAGATACTTTTAATATTTTAAAGGTTTTTTTAATGATATTTTGGTTGTTTCTATACCATTAAAAAATGAGGAAACAATAAGGAATAAGGAAACAGTAAAATGAGAAAACAGCACATGGTAGGAAGTACTTAAAAGTGCATTTTTATCATGATTTTATATCATCATTTTACACTTGAAGTATCAATAACTCTTTAATTAAAACATGTTTTATAATAATATATCTAATAATATAAGATATCTTTAATTTGTAGTAAATATTCATTTTAAATGTAGGTCTATCACATAAATGAAAGGATTGATTGATGACTTTAAGAACTTAAATTGCAAGGGCAAAGAGATGGTCAAACTTAGAAAAGAGATGTCGATGCAATCCAAACCGGAACACTGTTCGGTAATTGGGTCATATCTGGAGTTATAGATCTCAGATTTAGGTTTATATGGATGGAAAGGTAAGACATAGGCTTACAACTTTTGTATAGAGCCCAAGATCTAAAAAGGCCATTTTCAAGTCAAAATTGTAGCAACAACAAAGAAGCCCGAATCTATCTTCCAGCCCGAGCATTGTTCGGTATTTTGGCCATATCTGGAGTTCTAGAAGTCCAAATGAGCTAAATTGTTTACACAAGAAAGCTGAGACAATTGCCTAGAACTTTCATGTTTTCACCTGGCTCTAATTTTGACGTTATCAATGACGTTTTGGGCAGACAAGAGAAGATAAGGATTGTCACCAAGTCAAAAGTTGGCCACCCACTTATCAATTAGTCATCAAATCAATAGTTCCCAATTTTGGCCTATAAAAGGAGGTATTTTCCATGCATTTAGGCATCTTGGTTTCCAGATCAAGATCATGCTCTTCCTTTCTCTCATTGTATTTTTTGTAATGTTTATGCTTTGCTTTCATTAATATTAAGTTTATGCCTTTCATTTCCTTTCCTTTACTTAGTTAGCTTTTATGTTCTTATTTTGTTTATCTATTTTTCTTTCCTTCATTATGTCTAGCTAAGTTAATTATGTCAAGGTGAAAAGGTTACACTAATGGTGTAAGAATAAGTGTAGTGTAAACTTAATATGGACTTTAATGTTTGATACTAACATGTTTTATATTTGTTATCTTGTTCACTCTTTAATACTTTGCTTGTTAAATGACTAATCTTGATTTATGTTGTATAACACTTGGTACAACAAATGCTTGGCACTTTCATAGCTCATATTGTATGGTATAACCGACACCTGAGCTATGAAAGGAACTTGATTTGTTGTTAACATAAGTTATAATCATGAATGCTTGATGAGATTTACAAGTATTAGCATTAATTGAATAAGATGACTAATGTAATCATGTTAACAATCTATAATCCAATTGGAACTTTCGTTATGTGTGGTTTCCAATTGAATAAAAAGAGTTTATATTATACTTGTTTGACATACCATTAGTGGAATCTATAACCTTGACAATTTTTATTATCATTGTTTAATCGTTACATTAATATTCCTTCTCCAAGTTCTCATCATCATTTTCTTCTTATCTTTCTTTATTATTATTATTATTATTATTATTATTATTATTATTATTATTATTATTATTATTATTATTATTATTATTATTGTTAGTACTACTACTACTACTAGTATTAGTATTATTGTTATTGTTGTTATTGCTATTATTGTTGTTTGTAATTGTTGTTTATAATTTGTATAATTAACCTCCCTGTGGTTCAACCCCGGTCTTGCCGGGTTATTTATTACTTCGACACTTCTGCACTTGGGAGAAGACATCAACCTTTTAGTCATGTCAAGTTTTTGGCGCCGTTGCCGGGGAGGTAAGTTTTGTATAAATTATAATATTTATTTTATTTTCTTCTTTTACTTTTCTTGTATATAACTTTGTTTCTTTTCTTGTGTTTCTTCTTCTTTTGTTTTCTTTTCTTTTTATTCTATTCTTACACGTGCATGAGAGTGTGGTCACGTACATCAAGTGGTAGACTTTGTAGGGTATCCTCATCATTTTCAAAAAATATGGCCGAAGAAGATAATCAATCACTTCATAATGAAAATAATGAGAATAACCGTGCTAGAACACTTAGAGACCACATGAATCCCACAAGAACAAGTGCACCATCATGCATAGTTTTTCCTCCAGATGCATCTCATTTTAATTTTAAGCCAGGCATTATTCAACTTTTACCATCTTTTCATGGCTTGGAATTGGAAAATCCATACTTGCATTTAAGGGAATTTGAGGAGGTTTACAACACATATAATAATTTAAATTGTAGCATGAACACCATCAGATTAAAGCTTTTTTCCTTTTTCATTAAAAGATAAAGCTAAAACATGGCTATAAAATTTAAGACCAAGATCCATTCGTGTTTGGGATGAAATGTAACAACAGTTTTTGAAGAAGTTTTTCCTATCTCACCGAACAAACTCTTTCAAAAGACAAATCACTACTTTCACTCAAAAACCAGGAGAAACATTTTACCAATGTTAGGACAGGTATCGCAACTTGCTTAGTACTTGCCCTCATCATGGTTTTGAAAAATGGAGATTGGTTTCACATTTCTATGAAGGGTTAACACCTAAAGATAGGTAAATGGTTGAATTGATGTGCAATGGAACTTTTGAAGATAAAGACCCTGATGAAGCAATGAAGTACTTAGACTTGTTAGCTGAAAATGCTCAAAATTGGAATACCGCGGGCACTTATGAGGCACCGAGTAAAACTCAACCTCATACATCTAGTGGAGGTATGTACAACCTTAGGGAAGATCATGACCTTCAAGTCAAATTTGCATCTTTAGCTAGAAAGGTCGAGGCATTAGAATTGAAAAAGAGTGGTCAAGTAAAATCTGTTGAAAACATTGTGTGTCAAATCTGCGAAACAAATGAACACTCAACCAATAACTGTCCAACCTTGTCTTCTTTTAAGAAATGTCTCCATGAACAAGCCCATGCTTTAAATAGTTTCCAAAGGCCCAACCATAACCTATACTCTTAAACATATAACCCTGGTTGGAGAAATCACCCAAATTTTAGTTGGAAGAGTTAGAACAATAATGCATAAACTTCACAACCACCATTTCAAGCATACCACAATTTCTAAAATTCTCATGGATATGCACTTCCTTATGCTCCACCTTCTAGAAGAAATCTTGAGGAAACATTGCATGCATTCATTGAAAAGCAAGAGATAATCAATACTCAACTTGCTCAAAACATGAGAAATTTTAAAGATACTCTTGCAAAATTAACATCTGCTCTCAGTTTCCAAGAGAAAGGTAAGTTTCCATCTCAACCATAACAAAATCCGAAGGGGCAATACAATGCAAATGCAAGTAGTTGCGGAAGCCAACACATGGATCAAGTCAAATCAGTCGCTACTCTGCGCAGTGGTAAAGATTGAAAAACCCTCTCTTGAACCTTATAAGAAAGATGATGAGTCAATCTCTGAGGGTAAAGAAGGGGTTGAATTTGAAAATTGTAAAGAAAAGACTGATTTTTTGCCAGCACTTCTATTCCCTCAAGCCATGACCAAATAAAGGAAAGTCAATCCCAACTCTGAAATTTTTGAAACTTTCAAACAGGTAAGAATCAATATACCTTTACTGGATGCTATTAAACAGGTTCCTTTCTATACTAAATTTTTGAAAGATCTATGCACTGTGAAGAGGAAACTGAATGTGAAAAAGAAAGCCTTTCTAGCCGAACAAGTAAGTGTTATTCTTCAGAACAATAATGCTTTTAAATATAAACACCTGGTTGCCCTACAATTTCTTGCTTTATTGGAGAACATAAAATTGAAAAAGCCTTACTTGATCTTGGTGCTAGTGTGAATTTACTTCCATATTCAGTTTTTCAGAGTCTCAATGTAGGTGAGTTAAAACCAACTTCTACATCTCTTTTACTTGCCGATAGATCTATAAAAGTGCCTAAAGGAATAATTGAAGATGTGTTAGTACAAGTCGATAAATTCATTTATCCTGTGGATTTTATTGTCTTGGACACACAACCTGTTGAAGTATGTAATTCATTTCCTATTATTTTAGGACGTCCATTTCTTGCAACTTCTAATGCATTGATTAATTATAGGAATGGACTGATGAAGCTATCATTTGGAAACATGACATTGGAGATGAATATTTTCAACATTTGCAAGCAACCTAGAGATGATAATGATTTACAGGAAGTGGACTTTACTGAAAAATTAATTTATGATCAATTTCCAATCTCTTCCAGTGAAATTGAGATTGACGAATCTGATGATTTGCAAATAATTTATTTTCAAGAAGAATCAAAGACAAGTAATTGGAGGCCACAAATTGAGGAATTGCCACCACGATCAATTAAGTCCATACCTTCAATTGTTCAACCACCAAAACCTGATTTGAAGTCATTGCTATTTAATCTCAAATACTTATTTTTGGGAGAAAATGAAACTTTTCCGGTAATAATCTCTTCCAAACTTAATGCACATAAAAAAGGTAAGTTATTACAAACTCTGAAAATGCACAAAAATGCATTAGGATGGACCATAGTTGATATAAAAGGAATTAGTCCTTTGATTTGTACACATAGAATTTATTTAAAGAAAAATGCTAAACCCTCTAGAGAAATGCAACGAAGGCTAAATCCTAATATGAAGGAAGTAGTGAAAAATGAAGTCATTAAACTTCTAGATAATGAAATCATTTATCCTATTTCTGACAGCAAATGGGTAAGTCCTACCCAAGTTGTACCCAAGAAGTCTGGAGTCACTGTGATAACAAATGATAACAATGAGTTAATTCCCATTAGAACTGTTACTGGTTGGCACATGTGCATTGATTATAGGAAACTTAATTCAATGACTAGAAAAGATCATTTTCCTTTACCTTTCATAGATCAAATCCTAGAAAGAGTTGCAGGTCATGAATTTTATTGTTTCCTAGATGGCTATTTGGGTTACAACCAAATTGAAATTGCATTGGAAGATCAAGAGAAGACTACTTTCACATGTCCATTTGGTACTTTTGCATATCAAAGGATGTCTTTTGGATTATGTAATACACCAGCCACATTTCAAAGATGCATGCTTAGTATATTTAGTGATATGGTTGAACATTTTCTTGAGATTTTCATGGATGATTTTTCTGTTTTTGGCGATTCATTTGATGATTATTTGACTAACTTAGGAAAGGTTTTGACCAGGTGTGAAGAAGAATCTTGTGCTGAATTGGAAAAAATGTCATTTTATGGTAACAAATGGCATTGTACTTGGTCACATTGTTTCATCAAAAGGAATTGAGGTTGATAAATCTAAAATCAAGTTAATTGCAAACTTGCCAACACCAAAATCTCTTAAAGAAGTTAGATCATTCCTAGGACATGCTGGTTTTTATAGAAGGTTCATCAAAGATTTTAGTGTAATATCTAAGCCTTTAAGTAACCTTCTAACAAAGGATACTATTTTTGAATAGACTGAACATTGTGAAGAAGCCTTTGTTAAACTTAAAAACTTGCTTACATGTGCTCCTATCATTCAACCTCCCGATTGGTCATTACCTTTTGAAATAATGTGTGATGTTACTGATTATGCCGTAGGTGCTGTTTTGGGACAAAGAAAAGATAAGAAACCTTATGTAATTTACTATGCAAGTAAAACTTTAAATAGTACTCAAATAAATTATACCACCACTGAAGAAGAATTACTTGCAGTAGTATTTACATGTGAAAAATTCAGATTTTATCTTGTTGGCTCACCTGTTATTGTTTTTAGTGATCATGCAGCATTAAAATATCTTCTTCTAAGAAAGATTCTAAGGCTAGATTGGTGCGGTGGATTTTATTACTTCAAGAATTTGATATCACAATCAAAGATAAGAAAGGCAGCGAAAATGTTGTCGCGGATCACTTGTCAAGATTGACAAGAGATTCGGAAACTGACATCACACTAATCGATGACTATTTTCCTGATGAATCTTTACTTTCTGTCTCCACAATGCCTTGGTTTGCTAATATTGTCAATTTTCTTGTTTCAGGACAATTGCCAACTCATTGGAGTACCCAAGATAAAAGAAAGTTCTTGAATGAAGTGAAGAACTTTTATTGGGATGATCCTTATTTATTCAAATATTATCCTGATCAAATATTTTGAAGATGCATTCCTGACAATGAGGTAAGTAGTGTCATTAAATTTTGTCATTCTGAGACATGTGAGGGCCATTTCTCGTCAAGAAAGACAACTTTAAAAATCTTACAAAGTGGATTTTACTGGCCCACCATGTTCAAAGACTCGCATGCATTCTGCAAGTCTTGTGAAAATTGTTAAAAGTTGGGTTCTATTTCAAAACGTCACATGATGCCTTTAAATCCTATTATTGTCATTGAGATCTTTGATTGTTGGGGTATAGATTTCATGGGTCCATTCCCTCCATCATTTGGTTTCTTATACATATTAGTCGTAGTAGATTATATTTCAAAATGGATAGAGGCAAATCCAAGTTGAAACAATGATCACAAAATAGTGATAAAGTTTTTGAAAGAAAATATTTTGAGTCGTTTTGGAGTCCCTCAAGCCATAATAAGTGATGGTGGAACACATTTTTGCAACAAGCCATTTGAGTCTTTAATGAAGAAATATGGAATCACACACAAAGTTGCCACCCCTTATCACCCTCAAACAAGTGGACAAGTAGAGCTTGCTAATAGGGAGATCAAACATATATTGGAGAAAACAGTGAACCCTAATAGGAAAGACTGGTCTTTAAGACTTAAGGATGCACTTTGGGCTTATCGAACTGCATATAAAACATTATTAGGTATGTCACCTTATCGACTAGTCCATGGAAAACCTTGTCACTTGCCTATGGAACTTGAACATAAAGCTTATTGGGCTATTAAAGCTTTCAATTCAAATCTGGATGATGCTAGTCAACTGTGAAAATTACAAATAAATGAGCTTGAGGAAATAAGAAATGATGCATATGAAAATTCAAGAATTTATAAAGCAAGAATTAAAGAGTTTTATGACAAGAAAATACTGAGAAAAACATTCAATGTTGGTCAAAAAGTCTTGCTTTATAATTCTCGACTGCATTTATTTCTTGGAAAATTAAGATTAAGATGGAGCGGTCCTTTTATTGTGAAACATGTGTATCCATATGAGGCCTATGACATCGAGAATCCAACAAATGGCAATGTTTTCAAGGTAAATGGACATCGTCTGAAAGTTTACTTTAACAATTTTTCAGTTGAACATGACTCTATTGAATTGGGTGATCCTGTATATAAAGATTGATTTTTATTATTTTTATTTCTTTTTTTAGTGATTTTTGCTAGTTTTTCTCACTCCGGTCAAATGGCGGACAACGCTACTCCGTGACTTAAGTCGGTTCTTTCAGTTTCCGACAATAACTTATATTTGTGTATATATTTATGCAATTCTTTGATTCTCTCTTCCAATTCTCATTTGAAAATGGACACTAATCTTGAAAAATTAAAAAAGTATTTTCCCGCTCTTCCTCAGAATACGATTACAAAAATTTATCATGCTAGATGTGCAAGATTGAGATTGTTAATAAATCATGGAATTCCTGAAGATATTCGTTGGTTGATTGAAGCAAAGGTTCGATTATCAGGTGAGTCCTTTAACTCCTTCATTTCACACATGCCTAGAACAGGTAAAAGCACTTTTGCAAAGAAGCGTCGTGCAAAACGACTGAAAGTCTATCATTGATGTGCTAGATGGACTTGTAATACACAATGTCGTTCTTTAGAAATGGTATCTATAAATCGTGAAGATAAAATACAATTCATTAAGGATGACATGAGTAAGGAGTCTTTAGATAACCTTCTATTGACTCTTGAGACACATCCTAGTCGAGATGTGCATCGTGTAATTCATGATTTATAACCACTATTTCATAAAGAACATGATCAACTTAGTCTTGGGAATCTGACTAAAAAAGACCCTGTTTGTTAGTTTTTAAGAAAATTGGATGGGAAGCCTATCCCCGATCTATAGAGGGCGTTTAAGCCGTTCTTGGACGTAAAACCAAGAGAAGATGTGAGCCACAATCACAACTACCTGTACATACACATGCTTTTTCAAAAGTAAATAAATAAACAAATAAAAAGAGAGAGAGAGAGAGTGTGAGACTCCAGCTGACCTATATATAGGTGTTATGATTGCCTTTCTAATTTCTCATCTATAAAACCCTCTCTTCCTTCCTTTCATTTCTACTCAACCCATACATTCAACAAATACAAAAATGTGTAGAAATGGCAAGTTCCTTATGTCATCATATAAGAAATATTTGTGTTTTCGGTGGATCTAGTCCTAGGAAAGAAAATGAGTTTTTAGAATCAGCAAATCATCTTGGTCAGGTGCTAGCTGAGAGAAAGATTCATTTAGTGTATGGGGGAGGCAGTCTTGGGTTAATGGGAGGTGTGTCAATAGCTGCATTTTTAGGAGGTAGTCAAGTTTTGGGGGTCGTCCCCGAAGCTTTGGCATAAGGGGACATCATTGGAAAAACAATTGAAGAGGAACTTCAGGTCTCCACAATGTCGGCTCGAATGAATGCAATATTTAACCATGCTGATGCCTTCATTGCTTTACTAGGTGGTCTAGGCACATTGGAAGAGATCTTTCATATTTCCTCTTGGGCTCAACTACACATTCACCATAAACCCATAGGTTTGTTAAATGTTAATGGTTATTATGATAAGTTGTTGTCTTTTCTTGATCATGCAGTGGAACATGAATTTTTAACATCTTCTGCACGACATATCATAATCTCTGCTACTACTACTGAATAATTGATTGACCAACTACAATCTTTCATTCCTATGATTGATCCTTCCATGAGTCGCATAAATTGGTCATCTAAGGAAAGCCGTAAAAAGCTTAGATTGGATTTGAGCCTTTATTTGTGAATTTTTGTGTCTTTTGGTTTTATTATTGTGTTTTGTTATTTTTTATTTTTGTTTCAGTGTGTTTCAGGTTTGTCAGTGTTCGTTATTTCAGGTGATATCTTCTATACTCTATCTTTCTACCTTACAACATTGAGGATAATGTCTCGTTTTGGTTGGGGGGAGAGGGTAGTAGTTGATAAAAAAAAATTGTTTTTGTTAAAACATGTGCATAATTGTTGTTACTAGGATAACAGAGTAAAGAAGCTCTTTTGTTAAAGTGACTCTTGAGACGCATCTTAGTAACCATTCTTAACAAGGTCTATTATAATACTTCTTGAAATATTCAGGTTTACAAACTCTCGCATTGTTATCACTTAATTCTGCTCATATACTTATTTAACATGTATTCTTAAACCTTAATTTACACACACACACTTTAACATATGATTGTGGGTGTATATTGGATTATTACATTATTTATGTTCTTTTGTTAAATGTAACAACTAAGGGAAAGGGATTGAATATAATTAAGAAAAAAATGAAAAAAAAAGAAAAGAGAAAAAAAATTATAATAATAAAAATGTAGATAAATTTGGTTTCGTAGCCTCCCTAACCTAAGCAATTAAGCCCGAAGGGGTGTTTTAACACATAATACCCTAAAGTCAACTGACTTGGGAGCTATTGGCCCAACGCTTGTTACATGGGTTGAGGAGAAAAGCTTAAGGGAATCAAACATTACACTATCTATATATCAGTATCTGCAACCCGAGATACTAAGCTCATAGGGGTGTCTTAACACCTAATGCCTTAATACCAACTGGTTTGGGAGTCATTAGTTGAAAGCTCGTTAAATGGGTTAAAGATGCTTGATGTTTTTAAATTATATGTATATAGATTTAAAAAAAAAAGAAGTAAAAAGACAAAAATAATAATCCCAACCCAAGGAAGTTAACCTTAAACATTAGAACAAAAAATTTGTTTTCTTCCAGGAAAAACCCCATAATTATATGTTGATACATTGAGTACAAAAGAAAGGTTTATTAATATCTTGTTAAGAGGTATTGAGCAGATATATAAATTTAATGAGAATTTGTTTATCTGGATAGATTAATGGAAGTTAAATGATAAATACCTTGCTTTGTGAAATTTGCAAATTGTTTTAACGCTTTGATTACTAGGGACTAGTAATAAGCTGGTAAAGGGGTGTGATTAGTACTTAAAAGTGTATTTTTATCATGGTTTTATATCATCATTTTGCACTTGAAGTATCAATAACTCCTTAACTAAAGCATGTTTTATAATAATATATCTAATAATATAAGATACCTTTAATTTGTGGTAAATGTTCATTTTAAATGCAGGCCTATCATATAAATGAAAGGATTGATTGATGACTTTAAGAACTTAAATTGCAAGGGCAAAAAGATGGTCAAACTTAGAAAAGAGATGTCGATGCAATCCAAACCAGAACACTGTTCGATAATTGGGTCATATCTAGAGCTATAGATCTCAGATTTAGGTCTATATGGATGGAAAGGTAAGACATAGGCCTACAACTTTTATATGTAGCCTAAGATCTAAAAAGGCCATTTTCAAGTCAAAATTGTAGCAACAACAAAGAAGCCCGAATATGTCTTCCAGCCCGAGCACTGTTCGGTATTTTGGCCATATCTGGAGTTCTAGAAGTCCAAATAAGTTGAAGTTTTTACACAAGAAAGCTGAGACAATTGCCTACAACTTTCATGTTTTAACTGGCTCTAATTTTGATGTTATCAATGATGTTTTGGGCAGACAAGAGAAGATAAGGATTGTCACCAAGTCAAGAGTTGGCCACCCACTTATCAATTAGTCATCAAATCAATAGTTCCCAATTTTGGCCTATAAAAGGAGGCATTTTCCATGCATTTAAGCATCTTGGTGTTCAGATCAAGATCATGCTCTTCCTTTCTCTCTTTGTATTTTTTGTAATATTTATGCTTTGCTTTCATTAATATCAAGTTTATGCCTTTCATTTCCTTTCCTTTACTTAGTTAACTTTTATGTTCTTATTTTGTTTATCTATTTTTCTTTCTTTTATTATGTCCAGCTAAGTTAATTATGTCAAGGTGAAAAGGTTACACTAATGGTGTAAGAATAAGTATAATGTAAACTTAATATGGACTTTAATGTTTGATACTAACATGTTTTATATTTGTTATCTTGTTTACTCTTTAATACTTTGCTTGTTAAATGACTAATCTTGATTTATGTTGTATAACACTTGGTACAACAAATGCTTGGCACTTTCATAGCGCATATTGTATGGTATAACCGACACCTGAGCTATGAAAGGAACTTGATTTGTTGTTAACATAAGTTATAATCATGAATGCTTGACGAGATTTACAAGTATTAGCATTAATTGAATAAGATGACTAATGTAATCATGTTAACAATCTATAATCCAATTGGAACTTTCTTTATGTGTGGTTTCCAATTGAATAAAAAGAGTTTATATTATACTTGTTTGACATACCATTAGTGGAATCTATAACCTTGACAATTTTTATTATCATTGTTTAATCGTTACATTAATATTCCTTCTCCAAGTTCTCATCATCATTTTCTTCTTATCTTTCTTTATTAATATTATTATTACTACTACTACTACTACTACTACTACTACTACTACTACTACTACTACTACTACTACTACTACTACTACTACTACTACTACTACTACTACTACTAGTAGTAGTAGTAGTAGTAGTAGTAGTAGTATTGTTATTGTTGTTTTGCTATTATTGTTATTTGTAATTGTTGTTTATAATTTGTACAATTAACCTCCCTGTGGTTCAACCCCAGTCGTGCCGGGTTATTTATTACTTCGACACTCCTGCACTTGGGAGAAGACATCAACCTTTTAGTCGTGTCAAAAATAGTACATGACGTTATTATACTTGAAAATGATCTTTAGATCAAATCACAAGTTTTCAGCCTATATAATAATTTTGTTAAAAAAAAAGAAAAGAAAACAAATAACTTTCTAATACGAATGAACAACGCAAGATCAATAATGTTAAGATCCTTCATCAAACATAGAGCATACTTAATTTGCAATATAATTTAAAGGAACATAAATACAATCATGTAAAGATTTACAAGTTTTAAGAAATGAATCTCGAAATTAAAATTTGTATTAATAGAAAGCTGGTGATAATTTGTAGGAGATATGGGTTATAAGTTTTTGGAATTGATATAAAGGTAAAATTATAGAGGACTATGATTTTGTAGAGAAACTAGATAAATGATTGTATCTTGCTCTACCCTTGAAATGGAAAGAAGCCCCCTTTTATAAACAAGGAAAGGCCTTGTTTTTGTAGTAGTGGGGAACATCTTTTGCAAGTGGATGGTGCCTTTTACAATAGTGAGAGACACCTTTTGTAAGTGGATGATGCCTTTTTTTAGTTGTGAGAAACACTTTTTATAAGTGGGAGACAACTAAGCTGAAAGTATTTTGCAAGTTTATGTCGACACTTGTTTTTAGTGTCTTTGATAGGTGACAGAATGCCAAAACAGTCATCTTCATTATCATCTCCAAGGGATATGGCAAGAGATGTCGAGTTAGATGAGCTGGATTGAGACAAGACTGTTTTAGAATCTTTGCTTTGTATAATGTTTTGCATGATTTGGAAGTATTCTTCCTCTATTCTAGCAGAGGCAAAAAGAACTGTTGTTTAAGCCTTTAGGGCTAGAAATTTGGATTAAGAATAGTGATCAATGATGGGAACTATTTGATTTTTTTTGTAACCATTCTGTAATAGCTAATTTGAAACTTTTGGATTCAGCTGCAAAGGGATCCCACCATTTGATTTTGAATTTATGAACAAAAACTTTATATTTGTTTTGAAGATGGTAATCATAGAACCATGAACATACCTATGAAACAAAAAAAGATTTTACAAAAAATAAGCTGGGAATAAAATTTCCATTTAGAAGGAACTGGTTGAAAATTATTTTTCAAATGGAGGTAACCATTTTCAACCAGAGGGTGGTCTTTAAGGTAGTTGACATGACAACGAAAATAGTCCCACTATTAGAGGAACTAAAGGAGGAGGTCTGTAGTTGTTATGGTATTATGAAAGTAGAAAAGCCAAGAGTGGTTGTGATTTGTGTTTTGAAGGAAAAGGGCATTGAACCAAGCTTACTTGTAATCCCAGTAAGTGTATGTACCATAATTTTGGTTATTTTGCTAGAGGGGTGTTGGGAAAGAGGTGGGTTTATGTAAGGGTTGACCCCAATTTGAAGGGTGGACGATTTTGTTAATGATACATATGAAATATGCTAGTTTAGAGTGGTTTGAATGGATTTTGAAATGTTTGAGTTTGATAAAGTTTGTGATTTCAAGGATGACAGCATAATAGGATTGAGATTTTTTTAAATCCAAGGGTTTGTGATGCCAATATGGAGGGAATAATTTTGAAGCTGTAATTGAAGGATTTTCATGATAAAAGCCTTCTTCCATAGTTAAAATATTTTGGACTTTAGTTTTGAAAATATTTTGTGATTTAGATTTGGAAAAGCTTTGCTGCAGAGTTTGTAAAGCAAGCAGGAGTTTTTAAGGAGGAAAATCTACTTGTGGTTTTGAAAGTGGTTTAGAAATACTATATGTTGGTGATTCATGGTCACTAGAGGTTTGTTGGGAGATTTTTTTATAAAAATAGAAATAATTCTGGTAATTTAGAGAGAGTGTCAACCCAATGTTGAATTGAGTCTATTTGTACTGGTGATTGTGTTATAGTTTCTTCTTCTTCAATGACTGTCTCATACTAGGATTTGTTAGGTTTAGCAGCTAGGATGGCTGAAGACATGAGTTTTCCAAAAGGATTTAGGCTTTATGGTTTCGTAGGTTGGGTTTGGTTCCCTTTGTCTTTGGACTTTTTCTTAGGAGGCATCATGACCTATTTTTAAGGAATTTACGAGTTAGGAAATCAAAGATGGAATTGGAATCTCCTTTAACGTATACAATGTTAAAATAAAAAATGCTTAAAAAAGCTTGGCATCAAGCAAAATTCTATTTTGAAACAAGATTTTGGACATCTTTTTGTAAAATATTTTTTGCAAAATTACAATCATCATGTAAGAGGAATTTTTTATTTAACAAATCACTTGAAATTTTGTAACATAAAGAACAATTGAAAAAATCTCTATTTTTATAGTGGAGTAGTTTTTCTAGCAATCATTCTAATAGGCTAATGTATACTAGAGGATTTTTTTTCTTTGTTATTTTGGACTTGTTTAAGAATCCCACTATATCTTAGGTCTGAGGCATCAGTTTCAACAATTTTAAGAATTAATGGGTTAGCTAGATGGAAAAGAGGAATGATTTGAACCTGTTTCTTAATCTGTTTAACAAGGTTGGTATGGAGGTCAGACTAAGGAAGTAGGTTGGTTTTTGTCAAGACGATTAATGTTTGGATAATAGTATAAAATATAATTAAGATTCCTTAAAAATCTTTGCAATTAAGTTTTATTAGTAATCTTATTAGGGAATTTATTTGTAATAGATAAAGATCTGTCTATGGATGTTATAGTACCTTAATAGATATAATATCCTAGGAAACGGACACGAGCTTGAAATATAAATTTTTTTTATTTAGAAATAACTAAATCATTTTGTTTTGTAGTATGAAAAAATATATGTAGATGTTTGAAATGTTGATCTATGAAATGAGAAAATATAAGAACAACATCAATATAAACAACACAAAATTTTAAATGTGCATTGAAGATACCATTCATAATACGTTGAAATTCAGATGGTGTATTTTTCAAGTTAAAAGGCATGATATTGCATTTGTATTGGCTAAAAGGAATAGTGAATGTAGTTTTCTATCGATCCTTTGGATCAATCTGGATTTGCAAAAAGCCAGATCATATATCAAATTTGAAAAAGATAAATGTCGAATGTAATTTTTATAATAAATCTTTTTTGTTTGGAATTGGATACCTGATCCATTTTAAAGCAAAATTTAAAGGTTTGTAATTGATTATAAGCCTTGGTGTGCCTCTTTCAATCTCATAATTTTTATTTACATAAAAGGTTGCATATGACTAAGGTAATCAGGACTTTTGGATAAGATCTTTAGACTTGAGATCCTGGATTTCAAGTCTATAATGTTGTTCTAAATCGATATTTATTTGTATCGGTCTTGCTTTTGTAGGTATATGTTTTTCTAAAAAAATATCTTCATAAGGAAGATCAACAATGTGTTGTTTTCTTTTTCAAAAAGTATTGGGTAGGTCCAAACGGATTTGTTGTTCAATCTTACTTTGTAAATCAATAATTTTTTTTTTATAAAATAGAATTTTATAATTGTTTCTCAATACGATAAAAGGAAACATGGTTTTTTTAAATCATGCAATTAGAATTGTTTACCATGAATTAATACGTTTATAAATATGTATGGATAGAGCATACTTTGATCAAATTTAAATTCTTAGTCTTAGATTTTTCTATAAATGGAAAAACAAGTTTGATGTTTTTGATTTTATAGATAATGCAGTCATGATGTGCTTTGTATATAGTAATCATATCAATAAATAGAATCCCAAGAATAACGGTATGATTAATATCTTTTGTGACAACAAAAAATGTTTTAAGAGAAATGCCTTTATTGAAAACAGAGGCTTAAGTTTTGCCTGCAATATATAATTTTGTATTGTTAATAGCAGAGAGTTTTTAAGAAGTGTTTTGTAGAACTCATTTTAGAACTACATCGTCTTTAATACAATTTAAATCTGCACTTGTGTCAAATAAAGTAATAATGTCTAATTTGAAATCATTTTAAAAAATTAATATAATTTTAAAAAATTAGTATAATTTTAATTAAGTATTTTTTGAAAGATATTTGGGTTAACACATTCAAGAAATCATTAGGAATATGTTCAATGTTTGTAAGAACATGCAGTAATATATGAGACTCAATGGTTAGGTTGTCTGGTTTGGATTTAGTGTCAGACTATCTCTCAATTTTGAAAAAACGATATTGTAATATGATGGAATCTTTTTGTTGGGCTTGTTTCAAGGTTTGTAACTCGGATTTGAGGATTTTGATTTTAGAATGTAATTTTAGGATTGCAATTGTGGTTTTGGATTTTTTTTCTTAAGGATCTTTGTAAGGTCATAGGTATTAGTAGTGGTTGAGGGTAATACAGAGCGATTTGGAGGGTTAGAAGGAGGATGCTCTGGTTTGCTTAAATCTTTTAACAACTTATCTAAATAGGTTTTTTGAAGCTAAGAATCATGAAGTCGTTTAACAGTCTCAAGGATGAATTCTTGGTCTTGAGTTAGGATATTGATTTGTTTAGAATCTGTAGAGGTATTTAAAGTAGCACTAGAAGTTGCTATTTCATCAATTTGAAATTCTTCTTAAGAATTGTCTAAAAGAGAAAGGTTTGTGTTTGTGGCTTCAATGTATAAGTTTTGTTTTTCGTTGATGGTGTCTTCACTTATTTGAAGCTCATGGAGTTTGGTATTGATTTTGCAGAAATGGGATATATATTCTTTCTGGTTGCATTTGTAATAGGTAATGTTTTTTAAGGTCAAATTTTCATTTTGGTTTTGACTGAAAAGGCTTATGGTTTTTGATAAATTTCTTGTTTTTTAAGGTCAAATTTTCATTTAGGTTTTGACTGAAAAGGCTTATTTTTCTTTCCAAAGGCTGGTTTGAATCTTCCCTAAGCATGACATGGGTAGGGAATGTGTTTTTGTACCATTAAAAGTCGTTAAGTGACACGATCAAAATATTGATGTCTTCTCCCAAGTATAAGAGTGTCAAAGTAATAAATAACACAACAAGACTAGGGTCGAACCACATGGAGGTTAATTGTATAAATTATAATAATAATAATAATAATAATAATAAGTAATGGTGGTGGTGGTGCTGGTGCTGGTAGTAGTTATAATAATAATAATAAAGAAGTTGAGGAGAATTTTGAGAAGAAAGATTAATGTAAAGATAAAACAATGATAACAACAAATGTTAAGGTTAGAGGATCAGTAATGGTATGTCAAACAAGTATAGTATAAACTCTTATTATTCAATTGGAAACCACACTCAAAGGAGGTTCCAATCAAATTATAAATTATTAACATGATTATATTAGTTATCTTATTCGATTAATACTAGTACTTGTAAATGTTGTAAGGCATTCATGATTATAACTTATGCTAACAACAAATCAAGTTCCTTTCATAGCACTTGAAATATCAATTGCTCCTTAACTAAAGCATATCAATTGCTCCTTAACTAAAGCACTTGAAATATCTAATAATACCTTTAATTTGTGGTAAATGTTCATCTTAAATGCAAGTCTATCATATAAATGAAATAATTGATTAATGAGGTTAAGTATTGAAATTGAAAGAACAAAAAGATGACCAAACTTATAAAAGAGATGTCGGTGCCGTCTAAACTGGAACACTATTAAGTAATTGGGTCATATATAGAGCTATAGATCTCAAATTTAAGTCTATTTTATATGAATGAAAAGGTAAGACATCAGCCTACAACTTTTATGAAAGTCTAAGATTTAAAAAGGTCGTTTTCAAGTTCAAATTGTAGTAACAACGAAGAAGTCCAAATCAATTTTGTAGCCCAAATACTGTTCGGTGTTAAACCCATATCTTGAGTTTTAGAAGTCTAAATGACCTTAATTTTTTCTTCTGAAAAGCAAAGAAGATTTTCTAGAACTTTCATGTGTACGTCTAATTTAAATTCTGACGTTATTAATGATATTTTATTTAGACAAAAAGATAAGGTTTGTCATTAATTTAAAAGTTGGTTACCACTCATTAATTAGTCATCAAATCAATAGTTTTTATTTTTGGCTTATAAATGGAGGCATTTGTCATGCATTTAGGTATCTTAGTTTCCAGATCAAGATTATGTTCTTGCTTTCTCTCTTTGTATTTTTGTAATGCTTAAGTTTTGCTATCATTTATATTTTGTTTGTGCCTTTCATTTCCTTTCCTTTACTCAATTAACTTTTATCTTATTTATGTTTTTATCTTGTTTATTTATATTTCTCTGTTTCATTATATTTAACTAAGTTTATTATATCAAGGTAAAAATGTTACACTAATAGTTTAAGAATAAGTATAGTTTAAACTTAACATGGACTTTAATATTTGATTATAACATTTTTTATATTTGTTATCTTGTTTACTCTTTATTACTTTGCTTGTTAAATAACTAATCTAGATTTATGTTGTATAACACTTGGTACAACAAATACTTTTCACTTTCCTAGCACAAACTGTATGGTATAATCGACACTTGTGCTATGAAGGAAACTTGATTTGTTGTTAATTTAAGTTATAGTCATGAATACCTAACAACATTTACAAGTATTAGTACTATTTGAATAAGATAACTAATGTAATCATGTTAACAATTTAGAATCTGATTGGAACCTTTTTTGTGTGTAGTTTTCATTTGAGTAATAAGAGTTTATACTATACTTGTTTGAAATACTATTAGTGGATCTATTAACCTTGACATTTATTCTTATCATTGTTTAATCTTTACATTGATCTTTCTGTTCTTCTTTTTCCATTATTATTACCACCACCACTACCACTGCTATTACTATTACAATTACTATTGTTGTTGTTGTTGTTGTTAGTTCATACAATTAACCTTTCTATGGTTCGACCTCAGTATTACCGGGTTATTTATTACTTCGACACTCCTACACTTGGGAAAAGAAATGAATCTTTTGGTCTTGTCAAGTTTTTGGTGCTGTTATCGGGGAGGTAAATTCTTGTACAAATTATAGTATCTATTTTATTTTCCCTTTTCACTTTTTTTTGTATCTAACTTTGTTTCTTCTTCTTTTATTTTCTTCTTCTTTTTATTCTATTCCTAGACGTGTATGAGAGTGTGGTCACATACATTAAGTGGTAGAGTTTATAGTGTATCCTCATCATTTTTAGAAAATATGGCCGAAGAAGATAATCGATCGCTTTATAATAAGAATAATAAGAATAACCGTGTTAGAATACACAAAGACCACATGAATCCCATAAGAACAAGTGCACCCTCATATATAATTTCCCCCCTAATGCATCTCATTTTAATTTTAAGTCAGACATTATTCAACGTTTACCTTCTTTTCATGGCTTAGATTTAGAAAATTCATACTTGCATTTAAGGGGATTCGAAGAGGTGTACAACACATATAATGACTCAAATTGCAGCATGAATATCATCAGATTAAAGCCTTTTTCCTTTTCATTAAAAGATAAAGTTAAAACATGGCGACAAAATTTAAGATCTAGATCCATTCGTCTTTGGGATGAAATGCAACAATAGTTTTTAAAATTTTTTTTCTATTCTCATAGAACAAACTCTTTCAAAAGACAAATCACTATTTTTACTAAAAAACCAAAAGAAATATTTTACCAATGTTGGGATAGATATCAAGACTTTCTTAATACTTGCTCTCATCATGGTTTGGAACCATGGAGATTGGTTTCACATTTTTATGAAGGGCTAACACCTATATATAGGCAAATGGTTGAATTGATGTATAATGGAACTTTTGAAAATAAACACCCTCATAAAGCAATGGAGTACTTTGACTTGTTAGCTAAAAATGCTTAAAATTAGGATAGTACAGGTACTTATGAGGCACAAAGTAAAACTCAATCTCATATATTTAGTGGAGGTATGTACAATCTTAGGGAAGATCATGACCTTCAAGCCATGTTTGCATCTTTAACTAGAAAATTCGAGGCACTAAAATTAAAAAAAGAATGGTCAATTAAAATATGTTCAAGATATTGTGTCAAATCTGTAAAACAAATAAATACTCAACCAATAACAATCCATGTTTGTCTTTATTTAAGGAATATCTCTATGAACAAGCGCATGCTTTAAATAGTTTTCAAAGGCCCAATCAGAACCTATACTCGCAAACATACAATCTTGGTTGAAGAAATCAGCCAAATTTCAGTTAGAAGACTAATAATAATAATGCATTAACTTCAAAACAATCATTTTAAGCATGCTATAATTTTTAAAATTCTTATGGATATATACCTCCTTATGCTCCATCTCCTAGAAAAAATCTTGAGGAAACATTGCATATATTTATTGAAAAAAAAAAAGACAATTAATACTCAACTTACTCAAAGCATGACAGATTTTAAAGATACTTTTACAAAATTGACATATACTCTTAGTTTCCAAGAGAAAGGTAAGTTTCCATCTCAACTACAATAAAATTTCAAGTGGTAATATAATGCAAATACAAGTAGTTCTCGAAGCTAATATATGAATCAAGTCAAAATAGTCACTACTCTTCGCAGCAGTAATTGGGTCATATCTAGAGCTATAAATCTCAGATTTAGGTCTACTTTATATGGATGTAAAGGTAAGACATAGGGCTACAATGTTCAAATGGAGCCCAAGAAGGCCATTTTCAAGTCTAAATTATAGCAACAACAAAAAAGCCCGAATCTATCTTCCAGCCCGAGCACTATTCAGTATTTTGGCCATATCTGGAGTTTTAAAAGTTGAAAGGAGCTAAAAGTTTTACACCAGAAATCTGAGACAATTTCCTACAACTTTCATGTTTTCAAGTGGCTCTAATTTTGACATTATTAATGATGTTTTTGGCAGACAAGAGAAGATAAGGATTGTCACAAAGTCAAAAGTTAGTCACCCACTCATCAATTAGTCATCAAATTAATAGTTCCTAATTTTGGCCTATAAAAGGAGGCATTTGCCATGCATTTAGGCATCTTGGTTTCCAGATCAAGATCATGCTCTTGCTTTCTCTCTTTGTATTTTTTGTAATGTTTATGCTTTGCTTTCATTAATATCAAGCTTAGATTGGATTTGAGCCTTCATTTATGAATATTTATATCTTTTGGTTTTATTATTATGTTTTGTTGTTTCTTATATTTGTTTCAAGTTTGTTAGTGTTCGTTATTTCAGGTAATATCTTCTATACTCTATCTTTCTATCTTACAACATTGAGGATAATGTCTCGTTTTGGTTGGGGGGAGAGGGTAGTAGTTGATAAAAAATATTATTTTTCATTTCATAAAGCATGTGCATAATTGTTGTTACTAGGATGGTAGAGCAAAGGAGTTCTTTTGTTAAAGTGACTCTTGAGAGGTATCTTAGTAACCATTCTTAACAAGGTCTATTATAATACTTCTTGAAATATTCAGGTTTACAAACTTTCGCATTGTTATCTCTTAATTTTGCTTATATACTTATTTAACATGTATTCTTAAACCTTAATTTACACACACACACTTTAACATATGATTGTGGGTTGCATATTGGATTATTACATTATTTATGTTCTTTTGTTAAAGGTAACAACTAAGGGAAAGGGATTGTATATAATTAAAAAAAAAAGAAAAAAAATGTTGATAATAAAAATGTAGATAAGTTTGGTTTCGTAGCCTCCCTTACCTAAGCAATTAAGCTCGAAGGGGTGTTTTAACACCTAATACGCTAAAGTCAACTGACTTGGAAGCTATTGGCCCAACGCTTGTTACATGGGTTGAGGAGAAAAGCTTAAGGGAATCAAACATTGCACTATTTACATATTAGTATCTACGACCCGAGTTATTAAGCTCGTAGAGGTGTCTCAACACCTAATGCCCTAAGACCAACTGGTCTGGGAGTCATTAGCCGAAAGCTTGTTACATAGGTTAAAGATGTGTGTGTGTGTATATATATATATATATATATATATATATATATATATATATATATAAAGAAAAAAAAAGACAAAAAAATAATCCCAATCTAAGGAAGTTAACCTTAAACATTAGAACAAAAATTTTGTTTTCTTTCAAGAAAAGCCCTATAATTATGTGTTGATACATTAAGCACAAAAGAAAGGTTTATGAATATCTTGTTAAGAGGTATTCAACAGGTATATAAATTTAATGAGAGTTTGTTTATCTGGATAGATTAATGGAAGTTAAATGATGAATAACTTGCTTTGTGGAATTTGTAAATTGTTTTTCTATTTTAACGCTTTGATTATTAGGGACTAGTAATAAGCTGGTTGGGGGTGTAATTAATACTTAAAAATGCATTTTTATCAAGGTTTTATATCATCGTTTTGCATTTAAAGTATCAATAACTTCTTAACTAAAGCATGTTTTATAATAATATATCTAATAATATAAGATACCTTTAATTTGTGGTAAATGTTCATTTTAAATACAGACCTATCACATAAATGAAAGGATTGATTGATGAATTTAAGAACTAAAATTGAAAGGATAAAGAGATGGCCAAATTTAGAAAAGAGATGTCAGTGCAATCCAAACTAGAATACTATTCAGTAATTAGGTCATATGTGGAGCCATAGATCTCAGATTTAGGTCTACTTTATATGGATGAAAAGGTAAGACATAGGCCTACAATGTTCATATGGAGCCCAAGAAGGCCATTTTCAAGTCAAAATTGTAGCAACAACAAAAAAGCCCGAATCTATCTTCCAGCCCAAGTACTATTCAGTATTTTGGCCATATCTGGAGTTCTAAAAGTTGAAAGGAGCTAAAAGTTTTACACCAGAAATCTGAGACAATTTCCTACAACTTTCATGTTTTCAAGTGGCTCTAATTTTGACATTATTAATGATGTTTTGGGCAGACAAGAGAAGATAAGGATTGTCACAAAGTCAAAAGTTGGTCACCCACTCATCAATTAGTCATCAAATCAATATTTTTCAATTTTGGCATATAAAAGGAGGCATTTGCCATGCATTTAGGCATCTTGGTTTCTAGATCAAGATCATGCTCTTCCTTTCTCTCTTTATATTTTTTATAATGTTTATGCTTTGTTTTCATTAATATCAAGTTTATGCCTTTCATTTCCTTTCATTTACTTAGTTAACTTTTATCTTATTTATGTTCTTATTTTGTTTATTTATTTTTCTTTCTTTCATTATGTCTAATTAAGTTTATTATGTCAAGGTGAAAAAGTTACACTAATGGTGTAAGTATAGTGTAAACTTAATATGAACTTTAATGTTTGATACTAACATATTTTATATTTGTTATCTTGTTTACTCTTTAATACTTTGCTTGTTAAATGACTAATCTTGATTTATGTTGTATAACACTTGGTACAATAAATGGTTGATACTTTCATAGCCCATACTATATGGTACAACCGACACCTAAGCTATGAAAGGAACTTGATTTGTTGTTAACATAAGTTATAATCATGAATGCTTGACGAGATTTACAAGTATTAGCATTAATTGAGTAAGATGACTAATGTAATCATGTTAACAATCTATAATTTGATTGGAACCTCCTTTATGTGTGGTTTCCAATTGACTAATAAGAGTTTATACTATACTTGTTTGATGACACGACGAAAAGATTAATGTCTTCTCCCAAGTGTAGGAGTGTCGAAGTAATAAATAACCCGGCAAGACCGGGGTCGAACCACAGGGAGGTTAATTGTACAAATTATAGACAACAATTATAAGCAACAATAATAGCAATAATAACAACAATAACAACAACAACAACAACAACAACAACAACAACTATAATAATAATAATAATAGTAGTAGTAGTAGTAGTAGTAGTAGTAGTAGTAGTAGTAGTAGTAGTAGTAGTAGTAGTAGTAGTAGTAATAATAATAATAATAATAATAATAATAATAATAAAGAAAGAGAAGAAGAAGAAGATGATGAGAACTTGGAGATGGAAAATTAATGTAAGGATTAAACAATAATAATAACAAATGTCAAGGTTAGAGGTTCCACTAATGGTATATCAAACAAGTATAGTATAAACTCTTATTATTAAATTGGAAACCACACACAAAGGAGGTTCCAATCAGATTATATATTGTTAACATGATTACATTAGTCATCTTATTCAATTAATGCTAATACTTGTAAATCTCGTCAAGCATTCATGATTATAACTTATGTTAACAACAAATCAAGTTCTTTTCATAGCTCAGGTGTCGGTTATACCATACATTATGGGTTATGAAAGTGCCAAGCATTTGTTGTACCAAGTGTTATACAACATAAATCAAGATTAGTCATTTAACAAGCAAAGTATTAAAGAGTGAACAAGATAACAAATATAAAACATGTTAGTATCAAACATTAAAGTCCATATTAAGTTTACACTACACTTATTCTTACACCATTAGTGTAACCTTTTCACCTTGACATAATTAACTTAGCTAGACATAATGAAGGAAAGAAAAATAGATAAACAAAATAAGAACATAAAAGCTAACTAAGTAAAGGAAAGGAAATGAAAGGCATAAACTTAATATTAATGAAAGCAAAGCATAAACATTACAAAAAATACAATGAGAGAAAGGAAGAGCATGATCTTGATCTGGAAACCAAGATGCCTAAATGCATGGAAAATACCTCCTTTTATAGGCCAAAATTGGGAACTATTGATTTGATGACTAATTGATAAGTGGGTGGCCAACTTTTGACTTGGTGACAATCCTTATCTTCTCTTGTCTGCCCAAAACGTCATTGATAACGTCAAAATTAGAGCCAGGTGAAAACATGAAAGTTCTAGGCAATTGTCTCAGCTTTCTTGTGTAAACAATTTAGCTCATTTGGACTTCTAGAACTCCAGATATGGCCAAAATACCGAACAATGCTCGGGCTAGAAGACAGATTCGGGCTTCTTTGTTGTTGCTACAATTTGGACTTGATAATGGCCTTTTTAGATCTTGGGCTCCATATGAAAGTTGTAGGGCTATGTCTTACCATTCCATCCATATACATTGGACCTAAATCTGAGATCTGTAGCTCCAGATATGACCCAATTACCGAATAGTGTTCCGGTTTGGATTGCACCGACATCTCTTCTCCAAGTCTGACCATCTCTTTATCCTTGCAATTTAAGTTCTTCAAGTCATCAATCAATCCTTTCATTTATGTGATAGGCCTGCATTCAAAATAGATATTTACCACAAATTATAGGTATCTTATATTATTAGATACATTATTATAAAACATTTTTTAGTTAAGGAGTTATTGATACTTCAAGTGCAAAATGATGATATAAAACCATGATAAAAATGCACTTTTAAGTACTAATCACACCCCTCAATCAGCTTATTACTAGTCCCTAATAATCAAAGCGTTACAACAATTTGCAAATTTCACAAAGCAAGGTATTCATCATTTAACTTCCATTAATCTATCCAGATAAACAAACTCTCATTAAATTTATATATCTGCTCAATACCTCTTAACAAGATATTAATAAACCTTTCTTTTGTGCTCAATATATCAACACATAATTATGGGGCTTTTCTTGGAAGAAAACAAAATTTTTGTTCTAATATTTAAGGTTAACTTCCTTGGGTTGGGATTACTATTTTTGCCTTTTTTTTTCGTTTTTTTTTAATCTATATACATATAATTTAAAAACATCATGCATCTTTAACCCATGTAATGAGCTTTCAGCTAATGACTCCCAGTCCAGTTGGTCTTAGGGGATTAGGTGTTAAGACACCCCTACGAGCTTAGTAACTCGGGTCGCAGATACTGATATGTAGATAGTGCAATGTTTGATTCCCTTAAGCTTTTCTCCTCAACCCATGTAACAAGCATTGGGCCAATAGCTCCCAAGTCAGTTGACTTTAGGGTATTAGGTGTTAAAACACCCTTTCGGGCTTAATTGCTTAGGTTAGGGAGGCTACGAAACCAAACTTATCTACATTTTTATTATCATCATTTTTTTTCTTTTTTTTTCTTTTTTTAATTATATACAATCCCTTTCCCTTAGTTGTTACCTTTAACAAAAGAACATAAATAATGTAATAATCCAATATGCAACCCACAATCATATGTTAAAGTGTGTGTGTGTAAATTAAGGTTTAAGAATACATGTTAAATAAGTATATGAGCAGAATTAAGCGATAACAATACGAGAGTTTGTAAACCTAAATATTTCAGGAAGTATTATAATAGACCTTGTTAAGAATGACTACTAAGATGCGTCTCAAGAGTCACTTTAACAAAAGAACTCCTTTACTCTACCATCCTAGTAACAATAATTATGCACATGCTTTATGAAATGAAATTTTTTTTTTTATCAACTACTACCCTCTCCCCCCAACCAAAACGAGACATTGTCCTCAATGTTCTAAGGTAGAAAGATAGAGTATAGAAGATATCACCTGAAATAATGAACACTAACAAACCTGAAACACACTGAAACAAAAATAAGAAATAACAAAACACAATAATAAAATCAAAAGACACAAGTTTTTACAAACAAAAAAAATTCAAATCGCAGTTGTGATTGTGGCTCACATCTTCCCTTGGTTTTACGTCCAAGAACAGCTTAAACGCCCTCAATGGGTCGGGGATAGGCTTCCCATCTAGTTTTCTTAAAAACTGGCAAACATGATCTTTTTAGTCAGATTTCCAAGACTATGCCAAGTATGTTCTTTATGAAAATGGGTTCATAAGTCATGAATTACACGATGCTTATCTCGACTATGATGGGACTTAAGAGTCAATAGAAGATTATCTAAAGACTCTCTCTGTTTTGAAATAAATCCCACCTTCTGACAATTTTCATAGTTTTTGCGGAATGCATCTGACTCCTTGAATATGATGGGCCAGTAAAATCCACTTTGTAAGATTTCTACAATTCTCTTTTTTGATGAGAAATGATCCCCACATGCCTTAGAGTAACAAAATTTAATGAAATTACTTACCTCATTGTCGAGAATGCATTTTTGAAATATTTGACTAGGACAATAATTGAATAAGTTAGGGTCATTGACACGACTAAAAGATTGATGTCTTCTCCCAAGTGCAGGAGTGTCGAAGTAATAAATAACCCGGCAAGACCGGGGTCGAACCACAGGGAGGTTAATTGTACAAATTATAAACGATAATAGTACAACAACAATAATAACAACAATAACAACAATAATAATAATAGTAGTAGTAGTAGTAGTAATAATAATAGTAGTAGTAATAGTAGTAATAATAATAATAATAATAATAATAATAATAATAATAATAATAATAAAGAAAGAGAAGAAGAAGAAGATGATGAGAACTTGGAGATGGAAAATTAATGTAAGGATTAAACAATAATAATAACAAATGTCAAGGTTAGAGGTTCCACTAATGGTATATGAAACAAGTACACTATAAACTCTTATTATTGAATTGGAAACCACACACAAAGGAGGTTCCAATCAGATTATATATTGTTAACATGATTACATTAGTCATCTTATTCAATTAATGCTAATACTTGTAAATCTCGTCAAGCATTCATGATTATAACTTATGTTAACAACAAATCAAGTTCCTTTCTTAGCTCAGGTGTCGGTTATACCATACATTATGGGCTATGAAAGTGCCAAGCATTTGTTGTACCAAGTGTTATACAACATAAATCAAGATTAATCATTTAACAAGCAAAGTATTAAAGAGTGAACAAGATAACAAATATAAAACATGTTAGTATCAAACATTAAAGTCCATATTAAGTTTACACTATACTTATTCTTACACCATTAGTGTAACCTTTTCACCTTGACATAACTAACTTAGCTAGACATAATGAAAGAAAGGAAAATAAATAAACAAAATAAGAACATAAAAGTTAACTAAGTAAAGGAAAGGAAATGAAAGGCATAAACTTAATATTAATGAAAGCAAAGCATAAACATTACAAAAAATACAAAGAGAGAAAGGAAGAGCATGATCTTGATCTAAAAACCAAGATGCCTAAATGCATGGCAAATGCCTCCTTTTATAGGCCAAAATTGGGAACTATTGATTTGATGACTAATTGATAAGTGGGTGGCCAACTTTTGACTTGGTGACAATCCTTATCTTCTCTTGTCTGCCCAAAACGTCATTGATAATGTCAAAATTGGAGCCAGCTGAAAACATGAAAGTTGTAGGCAATTGTCTCAGCTTTTTTGTGTAAAAGATTCAGCTCATTTGTACTTCTAGAACTCTAGATATGGCCAAAATACGGAACAGTGCTCGGGCTGGAAGACAGATTCGGGCTTCTTTGTTGTTGCTACAATTTGGACTTGATAATGGCCTTTTTAGATCTTGGGCTCCATATGAAAGTTATAGGCCTATGTCTTACCTTTCCATCCATATAAATTGGACCTAAATCTGAGATCTGTAGCTCCACATATGACCCAATTACCGAACAGTGTTCCGGTTTGGATTGCACCGACATCTCTTCTCTAAGTTTGACCATCTCTTTATCCTTGCAATTTAAGTTCTTCAAGTCATCAATCAATCCTTTCATTTATGTGATAGGCCTGCATTAAAAATAGACATTTACCACAAATTATAGGTATCTTATATTATTAGATACATTATTATAAAACATATTTTAGTTAAGAAGTTATTGATACTTCAAGTGCAAAATGATGATATAAAACCATGATAAAAATGCACTTTTAAGTACTAATCACACCCCTTAATCAGCTTATTACCAGTCCCTAGTAATCAAAGCGTTAAAATAATTTGCAAATTTTACAAAGCAAGGTATTCATCATTTAACTTCCATTAATCTATCCAGATAAACAAACTCTCATTAAATTTATATATCTACTCAATACCAGTTAACAAGATATTAATAAACCTTTCGTTTGTGCTCAATGTATCAACACATAATTATGGGGCTTTTCTTGGAAGAAAACAAAATTTTTATTCTAATGTTTAAGGTTAACTTCCTTGGGTTGGGATTATTATTTTTGTCTTTTTTTTTCTTTCTTTGTTTTTTTTTTTAAAAAATCTATATACATATAATTTAAAAACATCATGCATCTTTAACCCATGTAACGAGCTTTCAGCTAATGACTCCCAGACTAGTTGGTCTTAGGGCATTAGGTGTTAAGACACCCCAACGAGCTTAGTAACTCGGGTCGCAGATACTGATATGTAGATAGTGCAATGTTTGATTCCCTTAAGCTTTTCTCCTCAACCCATGTAACAAGCGTTGGGCCAATAGCTCCCAAGTCAGTTGACTTTAGGGTATTAGGTGTTAAAACACCCCTTCGGGCTTAATTGCTTAGGTTAGGGAGGCTACGAAACCAAACTTATCTACATTTTTATTATCATCATTTTTTCTTTTTCTTTTTTTTTCATGTTTTTTTTCTTAATTATATACAATCTCTTTCCCTTAGTTGTTACCTTTAACAAAAAAACATAAATAATGTAATAATCCAATATGCAACCCACAATCATATGTTAAAGTGTGTGTGTGTAAATTAAGGTTTAAGAACACATGTTAAATAAGTATATAAGCAGAATTAAGTGGTAACGATACGAGAGTTTGTAAACCTGAATATTTCAGGAAATATTATAATAGACCTTGTTAAGAATGGTTACTAAGATGCGTCTCAAGAGTTACTTTAACAAAAGAACTCCTTTACTCTGCCATCCTAGTAACAACAATTATGCACATGCTTTATGAAATGAAAAACAATTTTTTTTTTTATCAACTACTACCCTCTCCCCCCAACCAAAACGAGACATTGTCCTCAATGTTCTAAGGTAGAAAGATAGAGTATAGAAGATATCACCTGAAATAACGAACACTGACAAAACCTGAAACACACTAAAACAAAAATAAGAAATAACAAAACACAATAATAAAACCAAAATACACAAAAATTCACAAATGAAGGCTCAAATCCAATCTAAGCTTTTTACGGTTTCCTGTAGATGACCAATTTATGCGACTCATGGAAGGATCAATCACAGGAATGAAAGATTGTAGTTGGTCAATCAATTGTTTAGCAATAGTAGCAGAGATTATGATTTGTCGTGCAGAAGATGTTAGAAATTCCTGTTCCACAGCATGATCAAGAAAAGACAACTTATCATAATCACCATTAACATTTAACAAACTTATGGGTTTATGGTGAATGTGTAATTGAGCCCAAGAGGAAATATGAAAGATCTCTTCCAATGTGCCTAGACCACCTGGTAAAGCAATGAAGGCATTAGCATGATTAAACATTGCATTCATTCGAGCCGACATTGTGGAGACCTGAAGTTCCTCTCCAATTGTTTTTCCAATGATTTCCCCTTGTGCCAAAGCTTCAGGGACGACCCCCAAAACTTGACTACCTCCTAAAAATGCAGCTATTGACACACCTCCCATTAACCCAAGACTGCCTCCCCCATACACTAACAAGCGTTGGGCCAATAGCTCCCAAGTCAGTTGACTTTAGGGTATTAGGTGTTAAAACACCCCTTCGGGCTTAATTGCTTAGGTTAGGGAGGCTACGAAACCAAACTTATCTACATTTTTATTATCATCATTTTTTTTCTTTTTTTTCTTTTTTTTTTCTTTCTTTTTGTTTTTCATGTTTTTGTTTTTTTAATTATATACAATCCCTTTCCCTTAGTTGTTACCTTTAACAAAAGAACATAAATAATGTAATAATCTAATATGCAACCCACAATCATATGTTAAAGTGTGTGTGTGTAAATTAAGATTTCAGAATACATGTTAAATAAGTATACAAGCAGAATTAAATGATAACATTGTGAGAGTTTGTAAACCTGAATATTTCAGGAAGTATTATAATAGACCTTGTTAAGAATGGTTACTAAGATGCGTCTCAAGAGTCACTTTAACAAAAGAACTCCTTTACTCTGCCATCCTAGTAACAACAATTATGCACATGCTTTATGAAATGAAAAACAATTTTTTTTTTATCAACTACTACCCTCTCCCCCCAACCAAAACGAGACATTGTCCTCAATGTTCTAAGGTAGAAAGATAGAGTATAGAAGATATCACCTGAAATAACGAACACTGACAAAACCTGAAACACACTAAAACAAAAATAAGAAATAACAAAACACAATAATAAAACCAAAATACATAAAAATTCACAAATGAAGGCTCAAATCCAATCTAAGCTTTTTACGGCTTCCTGTAGATGATCAATTTATGCGACTCATGGAAGGATCAATCACAGGAATAAAAGATTGTAGTTGGTCAATCAATTGTTCAGCAGTAGTAGCAGAGATTATGATTTGTCGTGCAGAAGATGTTAGAAATTCCTGTTCCACAACATGATCAAGAAAAGACAACAACTTATCATAATAACCATTAACATTTAACAAATTTATGGGTTTATGGTGAATGTGTAATTGAGCCCAAGAGGAAATATGAAAGATCTCTTCCAATGTGCCTAGACCACCTGGTAAAGCAATGAAGGCATTAGCATGATTAAACATTGCATTCATTCGAGCCGACATTGTGGAGACCTGAAGTTCCTCTCCAATTGTTTTTCCAATGATTTCCCCTTGTGCCAAAGCTTCAGGGACGACCCCCAAAACTTGACTACCTCCTAAAAATGCAGCTATTGACACACCTCCCATTAACCCAAGACTGCCTCCCCCATACACTAAATGAATCTTTCTCTCAGCTAGCACCTGACCAAGATGATTTGCTGATTCTAAAAACTCCTTTTCTTTCCCAGGACTAGATCCACCGAAAACACAAATATTTCTTATTTGATGACTTGAGGAACTTGCCATTTCTACACACTTCTGTATTTGTTAAATGTATGGGTTGAGTAGAAATGAAAGGAAGGAAAAGAGGGTTTTATAGATGAGAAATTAGAAAGGCAATCATAACACCTATATGTAGGCTAGCTGGAGTCTCACACACTCTCTCTCTCTCTCTCTTTATTTATTTATTTATTTACTTTTGAAGAAAACATGTGTAGGTAGTTGTGATTGTGGCTCACATCTTCCCTTGGTTTTACGTCCAAGAACGGCTTAAACGCCCTCTATGGGTCGGGGATAGGCTTCCCATCCAGTTTTCTTAAAAACTAGCAAACAGGGTTTTTTTTAGTCAAATTCCCAAGACTAAGTCGATCATGTTCTTTATGAAATAGTGGCCATAAATCATGAATTGCACGATGCACATCTCCACTAGGATGTGTCTCAAGAGTCAATAGAAGATTATCTAAAGACTCCTTACTCAGGCCATCCTTAATGAATTGTATTTTATCTTCACGGTTTATAGATACCATTCCTAAAGAATGACATTGTGTATTACAAGTCCATCTAGCACATCGATGACAGACATCCAGTCATTTTGCACGACGCTTCTTTGCAAAAGTGCTTTTACCTGTTCCAGGCATGTGTGAAATGAAGTTAGAGGACTCACCTGATAATCGGACCTTTGCTTCAATCAACCAGCGAATATCTTCAGGAATTCCATGATTCATTAACAATCTCAATCTTGCACATCTAGCACGGTAAATTTTTGTAATCGCATTCTGAGGTAGAGCGGGAAAATACTTTTTCAATTTTTCAAGATTAGTGTCCATTTTCAAATGAGAATTGGAAGAGAGATTCAAAGAATTGCATAGATATATACACAGATATCAGTAATTGTGGGAAACTGAAAGAACCGACTTAAGTCACGGAGTACCGTTATCCGCCATTTGACCGGGGTGAGAGAAACTAGCAAAAATTACTCAAAAAGAAACACAAAAACAATGTGAGAAAAAAAATAATAATCAACCTTTATCTACAAAATCATTCAAACCAGTTGATTCATTTTCATTAAAAAAATTATCAAAGTGAGCTTTCAAACGATGTCAATTTTCCTTAAAATCATTGTCATTCATTGAATTCTCAATATCACAGGCCCCATAAAGATTGCTCCATCTTGGTCTTAGCTCTCTAGGGACTGCATAGATTTGAGAATCATAAAACAAAACTTTTTGACCAGTATCAATCTTTTGACAATTTTCACAAGTTTTGCAGAATGCATGCGTGTCCTTGAACATGGTGGGCCAATAAAATCCATTTTGCAAGATTTTTGCAATTGTCTTTTTTGACGAGAAATAACTTCCACATGCTTCAGAATGACAAAGTTTAATGACACTACTTACCTCATTGTTAGGAATGAATCTTTGAAATATTTGATCAGGACAATATTTGAATAAGGTAGGGTCATCATAATAAAAATTCTTCACTTCGTTCAAAAACTTTTCTTTTTCTTGGGTACTCCAATCAGCTGGCAAATCTCCAAAAGAAAGAGAATTGATATTTTTATCATACCAAGGCATTGGACTAAGAGAAAGTAAGGATTCGTTAGGAAAGTAATCATCGATTGGTGTGATGTTAGATGTTGAATCTGTTATCACTGTTGACAAAAGATTCGTATCAACATTTTCGGTGCTTGTTTCATCCGTGATTTCTTCCTCAGAATAAATCATTTGCAAATCTTTAGATTCATCCAACTCATTTTTACTTAAAGTAGATTCAAGTTGATCATAAACTAATTCGTCAATATGATCTACTTCTTGTAAATCATTATCATCTCCAGGTTGCTTGCAAATGTTGAAAATATTCATCTCCAATGTCATGTTTCCAAATGATAGCTTCATCAGTCCATTCCTACAATTAATCAATGCATTAGAAGTTGCAAGAAACGGACGTCCTAAAATAACAGGAAATGAATTACATGCTTCAACAGGTTCTGTGTCCAAGACAATAAAATCCACAGGATAAATGAATTTATCGACTTGTACTAACACATCTTCAATTATTCCTCTAGGCACTTTTACAGATCTATCGACAAGTAAAAGAGATATAGAAGTTGGTTTTAACTCACCTAGATTGAGACTCTGAAAGACTGAATATGGAAGTACATTCACACTAGCACCAAGATCAAGTAAGGCTCTTTCAATTTTATGTTCTCCAATAAAGCAAGAAATTGTAGGACAACCAGGGTCTTTATATTTCAAAGCATTATTGTTTTGAAGAATAGCACTTACTTGTTCGGCTAGAAAGGCTTTCTTTTTCACATTCAGTTTCCTCTTCACAGTGCATAGATCTTTCAAAAATTTAGCATAGGAAAGAACTTGTTTAATAGCATCCAGCAAAGGTATATTGATCCTTACCTATTTGAAAATTTCATAAATTTCAGAGTTATGGTTGACTTTCCTTTGTTTGGTCATGGCATGAGGAAATGGAAGTGCTGGCGGTGAATCAGTCGTTTCTTTGCAATTTCAGATTCAACCCCTTCCTTACCCTCAGAGATTGACTCATCATCTTTCTCATAAGGTTCAAGAGAGGGTTTTTCAATAACCTTTCCACTACAAAAAGTGATGACTGATTTGACTTGATCCATGTGTTGACTTAAAATAAGGCAAGGTTGGACAATCGTTGGTTGAGTGTTCATTTATTTCACAGATTTGACACACAATGTTTTCAACAGATTTTAATTTACCACTCTTTTTCAATTCTAGTGCCTCGACTTTTCTAGCTAAAGATGCAAACTTGGCTTGAAGGTCATGATCTTCCCTAAGGTTGTACATACCTCCACTAGATGTATGAGGTTGAGTTTTACTCAGTGCCTCATAAGTACCCGCGGTGTCCCAATTTTGAGCATTTTCAGCTAACAAGTCTAAGTACTCCATTGCTTCATCAGGGTCTTTATCTTCAAAAGTTCCATTGCACATCAATTCAACCATTTGCCTATCTTTAGGTGTTAACCCTTCATAGAAATGTGAAACCAATCTCCATGTTTCAAAACCATGATGAGGGCAAGTACTAAGCAAGTCTCTATACCTATCCCAACATTGGTAAAATGTTTCTCCTGGTTTTTGAGTGAAAGTGGTGATTTGTCTTTTGAAAGAGTTTGTTCTGTGAGATGGGAAAAACTTCTTTAAAAATTGTTGTTGCATTTCATCCCAAGCACGAATGGATCCTGTTCTTAAATTTTGTAGCCATGTTTTAGCTTTATCCTTTAATGAAAAAGGGAAAAGCTTTAATCTGATGGTGTTCATGCTGCAATTTAAATTATTATATGTGCTGCAGACCTCTTCAAATTCCCTTAAATGCAAGTATGGATTTTCCAATTCTAAACCATGAAAAGAAGGTAAAAGTTGAATAATACCTGGTTTAAAATTAAAATGAGATGCATCAGGAGGAAAAATTATGCATGATGGTGCACTTGTTCTTGTAGGATTCATGTGGTCTCTAAGTGTTCTAGCACGGTTATTCTCATTATTTTCATTATGAAGTGATTGATTATCTTCTTCGGCCATATTTTCTAAAAATGATGAGGATATCCTACAAAGTCTACCACTTGATGTACGTGACCACACTCTCATGCACGTGTAGGAATAAAATAAAAAAGAAGAAGAAAGCAAAAGAAGGAGGAAGAAAACAAAATAAAAAGAAACAAAAGAAAAGAAACAAAGTTATATACAAGAAGGGTGAAAAGAGAAAATAAAATAAATACTATAATTTATACAACTTACCTCCCCGGCAACGGCGCCAAAAACTTGACACGACGAAAAGATTAATGTCTTCTCCCAAGTGTAGGAGTGTCGAAGTAATAAATAACCCGGCAAGACCGGGGTCGAACCACAGGGAGGTTAATTATACAAATTATAGACAACAATTATAAGCAACAATAATAGCAATAATAATAACAATAACAACAACAACAACAACAACAACTATAATAATAATAGTAGTAGTAGTAGTAGTAGTAGTAGTAGTAGTAGTAGTAGTAGTAGTAGTAGTAGTAGTAGTAGTAGTAGTAGTAGTACTAATAATAATAATAATAATAATAATAATAATAATAATAAAGAAAGAGAAGAAGAAGAAGATGATGAGAACTTGGAGATGGAAAATTAATGTAAGGATTAAACAATAATAATAACAAATGTCAAGGTTAGAGGTTCCACTAATGGTATATCAAACAAGTATAGTATAAACTCTTATTATTGAATTGGAAACCACACACAAAGGAGGTTCCAATCAGATTATATATTGTTAACATGATTACATTAGTCATCTTATTCAATTAATGCTAATACTTGTAAATCTCGTCAAGCATTCATGATTATAACTTATGTTAACAACAAATCAAGTTCCTTTCATAGCTCAGGTGTCGGTTATACCATACATTATGGGCTATGAAAGTGCCAAGCATTTGTTGTACCAAGTGTTATACAACATAAATCAAGATTAGTCATTTAACAAGCAAAGTATTAAAGAGTGAACAAGATAACAAATATAAAACATGTTAGTATCAAACATTAAAGTCCATATTAAGTTTACACTATACTTATTCTTACACCATTAGTGTAACCTTTTCACCTTGACATAATTAACTTAGCTAGACATAATGAAGGAAAGAAAAATAGATAAACAAAATAAGAACATAAAAGCTAACTAAGTAAAGGAAAGGAAATGAAAGGCATAAACTTAATATTAATGAAAGCAAAGCATAAACATTATAAAAAATACAAAGAGAGAAAGGAAGAGCATGATCTTGATCTGGAAACCAAGATGCCTAAATGCATGGTAAATGCCTCCTTTTATAGGCCAAAATTGGGAACTATTGATTTGATGACTAATTGATAAGTGGGTGGCCAACTTTTGACTTGGTGACAATCCTTATCTTCTCTTGTCTGCCCAAAACATCATTGATAACGTCAAAATTGGAGCCAGGTGAAAACATGAAAGTTCTAGGAAATTGTCTCAGCTTTCTTGTGTAAAACCTTCAGCTCATTTGGACTTCTAGAACTCCAGATATGGCCAAAATACCAAACAGTGCTTGGGCTGGAAGACAGATTCGGGCTTCTTTGTTGTTGCTACAATTTGGACTTGATAATGGCCTTTTTAGATCTTGGGCTCCATATGAAAGTTGTAGGGCTATGTCTTAACTTTCTATCCATATAAATTGGACCTAAATCTGAGATCTGTAGCTCCAGATATGACCCAATTACCAAACAGTGTTCTGGTTTGGATTGCACCGACATCTCTTCTCCAAGTTTGACTATCTCTTTATCCTTGCAATTTAAGTTCTTCAAGTCATCAATCAATCCTTTCATTTATGTGATAGGCCTGCATTAAAAATAGATATTTACCACAAATTATAGGTATCTTATATTATTAGATACATTATTATAAAACATATTTTAGTTAAGGAGTTATTGATACTTCAAGTGCAAAATGATGATATAAAACCATGATAAAAATGCACTTTTAAGTACTAATCATTTGACATACCATTAGTGAATCCTCTAACATTGACATTTATTGTTATCGTTGTTTAATCCTTACGTTAATTTTCCATCTCAAAGTTCTCATTAATTTATCATCTTCTTCTTCTCCTCTTTCTTTTTCTTAATTATTATTATTATTATTATTATTATTATTATTATTATTATTATTATTATTGTCGTTGTTGTTATTGTTATTGTTGTTGTTTATTGTTATTTATAATTTGTACAATTAACCTCCCTATGGTTCGACCCCGGTCTTGTCGGGTTATTTATTACTTTGACACTCCTGCACTTGGAAGAAGACATCAATCTTTTCGTCGTGTCAATAACACTTGGTACAACAAATGCTTGACACTTTCATATTTCATACTGTATGGTATAACCGACACCGGATTATGAAAGGAACTTGATTTGTTGTTAACATAAGTTATAATCACAAATACTTGACGAGATTTACAAGTATTAGCATTAATCAAATAAGATGACTAATGTAATCTTGTTAACAATCTATAATCTGATTGGAACCTCCTTTATGTGTGGTTTCCAATTGAATAATAAGAGTTTATACTATACTTGTTTGACATACCATTAGTGGAACCTCTAACCTTGACTTTTGTTATTATCATTGTTTAATCTTTAGATTAATATTCCATCTCAAAGTTCTCATCATCTTCTTCTTCTTCTCTTTCTTTTTCTTTATTATTATTATTATTATTATTATTATTATTATTGTTATTATTATTGCTACTACAACAACTACTACTACTACATTATTATTATTGTTGTTGTTGTTGTTGTTATTATTATTATTATTATTATTATTGTCGTTGTTGTTATTGTTATTTATAATTTGTACAATTAACCTCCCTATGGTTCAACCCCGGTCTTGCCAGGTTATTCATTACTTCGACACTCCTGCACTGGAGAGAAGATATCAATCTTTTCGTCGTGTCAATGTTGTATAACACTTGGTATAACAAATACGTGGCACTTTCATAGCCAATACTATATGGTATAACCAACACGTGAGCTATGAAAGGAACTTGATTTGTTGTTAACATAAGTTATAATCATGAATACTTAACAAAATTTACAAGTATTAACATTAATTAAATAAGATGACTAATGTAATCATGTTAGCAATCTATAATTTGATTGGAACCTCCTTTGTGTGTGGTTTCCAATTGAATAATAAGAGTTTATACTATACTTGTTTGACATACCATTAGTGGATCCTCTAACCTTGACATTGTTTGTTATCATTATTTAATCCTTATGTTAATTTTTCATCTAAAAGTTCTCATCAACTTTTCTTCTTCTTCTTTTTCTTTATTATTGTTGTTGTTGTTCTTATTATTATTATTATTATTATTATTATTATTATTATTACTACTACTACTATTACTACTAGTAGTATTATTAGTATTATTATTGCTACTATTATTATTGTTGTTGTTATTGTTATTATTGTTGTTGTTTATAATTGTTGTTTATAATTTGTACAATTAACCTCTTTGTGGTTCGACCTCGGTCTTGTCGGGTTATTTATTATTTCGACACTCCTGCACTTGAGAGAAGACATCAATCTTTTAGTCATGTCAGAGTTCAGGTGCATTGTAACAATTATAATGCCATTTACTTGGCAAATAAATTAATATGATGTTTTATAGGATTAGGAACATAGATGTGATGTGCCATAGGATCAAAAAATTAGTTTCTTCTTATGAATTGTTGCTTAAGAAAGTTCACACTATTAAGAATGTAACAAAAAAGTTGACAAAGCATGTTACCATATATTAGTTCAATAATTACTTAAACTTGATCAATGTCTCAGGAGACATCCATATCTCTTATCCTAGGTGAAGTTTTCCTTACTTTTCTCATAAATGGTGAACATTAGTTAAGTTGAAGATTGTTGTAGTTTGGTAAAGATATTGGAGTGGAGTTGAATGATAACATCTACCTCTCTAGGATTTATTTTCTATTTTATTACTAGGGATGATTAATAGGTTAGGAGGTGCAGGGAAATGCCTATATGGTATAAGCATATTATGGAAAAATTATTAATACATTTTTAGGTAGTTTAAGGTCTACTATAAATACATGTCATATAACTATATTATGATATAGTAAAAATAAAAGCTTCTCACTTATGTAGATGTAGGTATATTGCCAAACCATGTTAAATCTTCTGTTATTTCTAGTTTTTCTCCTATTACAATAGTCATCAATAATTGATGCAAGTATTTTACAACACACATGAAATCATAAATAATATAAAGAAAACTTATTATGTCACCCTTAAACAATTTATCACTAACTTATTGTATTTTTTTTATTGGTAACTTATTGAAATTTGATTTTCATTATCAAAGTTTAAAAACCCATGATAACTCTAACTATGTATAGAAACATGAACTATTCCTTAAATGTTTTATGGATTTATTGAATAAAATAGAAACTTAAATTATCTTTTCTATAATTACCTTTTTTTTCAACTAATATTAGAGATCGTTCTCCTTCTAGAATTCGACTGTTTTTTTTCCTAAGGTTAATAATTTGATCATTTTCTAATATAGAAACTAAGCTGCTTTCAGTTATGGAAAAAAGAAGATATTGTGCCTAATTTAAAGCATCCTTTTTTAAATTTAATTTTTCAGTCACTTTCTTGTATAAACACAAGATTATTTTGTTAATATAAAAAAATAAAATGTAAATGAATCAAATTAAAATTCATGAAAATGTAAACATTTGTCATTAACCTTGTTCATGTAAATATATTTAATTATTAATAAAGGTTTACTTATCTTTAATATTCATCAAATGCTTGATTAATTAATATAATATTTAATTAATGAATCTAAAGTAAAGATAGAATCTTAGAATAAAAATAATTTACAAAGAAAATTATAAAGTTGTTATAATTCTAGGATTACTATTGTATTAAAACATCATTCCTAAATGATCCTAGTTTGTGCTCTATTAAGACTATACATTAATTAGAGTCATTAAGAATTATACATATTATATTCTTTTACTTATGAAAGAAAGCAATTTTTCTCATAGGTTGAGATATGAGAGATACCTTAAACTAATATATAAGTGTTTATCAGATGACATATGCATTGAATTAATCCAATAAAAATTTTATATGGAGAGATCATTTATATCTATGGAAAGGCTCACGTGATGATTGTGTAAGTGATTATTAAACTTAAGATCATTAAGTAATTTTACATAAAAAGTATTATGTTCTGATCTTGCTATACATTGTTATAATCAAAAATAGCAAACAAGAAGATATTTGGTATAATATAAACTATATGAAGGTATTTAAGTAATTAAGAAAAGATTCATCATCCTATATTAATTAGAAAAAATATTTCATTTTGTTCTTAAATAATCATGAAAGGATTCATCACGCTAGATGAATTAGAAAAAAAAATGTTCTATAAAAAATGTTCTATATGTTCTTAAATAACATTGATTATAAATACTTGTGTAAGGTGGAATAATATTTGAAAAGAGTTTCAAATATTTTTGAAAAAATCAATGACTATGGTATGTAGAATAAATATGATTTGATAGACTCAACACACTTTATACTTTAATGTATAAATCAAAAAATTATTGATGAAAGGATAATAATTATACAAAAAAAATGATCACTGAAATATTAAGTCAAATCACTTATTATTTTTCTAATATTTAAAGGATTATAAAAGGTTGCTAGACATTGTACTTAGTTTTTAAATATATATTAATCAATTGTTAAATGCATAATAAATTAGATAATTTAAAATTTTTTAAGTCTATTTTATTTAAGATTGTAATTTATATTTAGGCCAATTTATTAGAGAATTTAAGGGTTTATACATATAAAAAATCATTGGTCAAAAATTAAAATGATATGATTAATCAAGTTAACTTGATTGTAAATAAGTTTTAGAAATTGACTATAATGTAATTTATATAGGAAATTACAATTCTAGATCTAAAAAAATAAAATAAGGACTTAATTGATGTATATACAGGTTTAAAAATGAAGTAATAAACTCAATGCTATGATTGAAGAGGCATACACTTTTTTCCTTTTAGATTTAAATATTAAAATCAATATATAAATAAATTTATTAATATAATAATACAGAGGCATACCTTTAAGATCAGTTAGAGTACTTTTTAAAATTTGATCCGAGTCGGCAGATTATCTTATGACATGGGTTCATCGAGATCTAGGATTGACAGTATTTCAATAGGAACAGAGATAGAATTGACTCGATAAAAAACTTGAAGAGACATGTGACCTAATCCACTATGAGAAAATTCAATCAAAACTTGTTGACTTTTTTCCTTTTATTTTTTTAAATAATATCATTTTATTTTTTTATAAAATAAAATAAAAATTAAGTTGATCTATATTAACTTGGATGAATGTTGCGATGTCGTGGTCACACAAATTAATTACCCTATCTTAAAACACAACACACAAGATAGTATAGAGCAAGCAAGGGGTCGATCCCACAAGGAAGATTTAGTTCAGATTTTTATGCTATACGTTATGCAATTGGGGGGTTTTGATTTGTGATGATCTAAACTATGGAAGAAATTAAACTAGCAAACAAAATCAATTGAAATCGAAATTTATCAAGAAAACAAACCTTGGTTGCAAGCACACATCCACCAATGGAAATTAGAACCGATCCTTGAAACAAAACTACAATTTATATTCTGAATTTTTATCTTTTCTTAATGTTGGTTAATTAACGGATCCGCCGTATAATTAACCCTAACCAACAAATAATCACAATGTCCGCATTAATGATTTAGTTCAATGGCAGCCCTAAGAACTAGATATTTGAGTGTTTTCCCTGAGTTTAATAATGTAGTTCAGCCACAATTATCAAGCTTAGTTGCTTTACAAGTTCATACATCACAACTCCGGTTTTGATATCAAACTTAGCAATAAATTGTTCACAATAATAACTTAGAGTTCCGCTCTAGCAATTATCAACAACAATCATAGAAAATATGCATAGGAAAACAACCATACTTATTCATAATATAAACTGAAAATAAAAGGAAGAATAAATCTCACGGTTCTTGAAATCTGAAGGTTTGTTGTGTCCTTGCAACCAAGAAAAGAGCTTAGCCTTGCATAACCATTGAACAACTACTCTTAAAGAATGAAGAGAGCATGATTTTTTTGGGTTTGTAGAGGAGAGAATTTGTGTTTCTTCACTTCTGGCTGCTGCCCCCCTTCTCTCCTCTCTCTCTTTCTTTTTATATGCTAAGAAACCCTAGTTCCTAATTTACAAAATAGTCCTCCCTTAAGTTGACAATTGACATTTAAGTACTTCTATAACTATTTTCCCAAAAAAAGAGAAATAGCCTTGCATGAAATCTTCAAACTCTGACTTAGAGGAGCTAAATTGCTGATATAAAAACTTGGATGACGGTTTAGAAGCTTCGAAACGTAATTTGGACTCATTTCTTCACGAAACCTGATTGCTGACAGAATTCATTTGTCATCTTTGAAAAATCATATCTCCCTCATATGACTTCGGTTTTGGATGAAATATGGAGCGTTTATAGTCCTTTGAGTCAGGAATCCAAAAAAATTGAGTTTGCATAAATTGGACTTCTATAGCTCTAGATATTGAATTTTGAATAGACAAAGGTTAACAGTGGCAGAATGCAAGATTTGACTTTGAAGGATGTGATTTCCATGATCTTTCTCTTTTTATTTTTCTTGCATTGCATTTCCAGAAAGGTATGGATGTTAGCTTTTTATTGCCACTAGAATCACTTCATTTCGATCTCTAGAACTCACGCTCTGCATAAAACATTGACTGAACGTCAAATCTGTCAATTATCTCCAATTTACTCCTTTTTGCATTTTTCATCCAAAAGTGCCTTCAAAACATAAAACAAAGAATATCAAGGCATTTTACATATAAAACATGGACAAAACATTAGGTAAATATGGGTGAAACTATCGAATAATATGGTTACATCAAATACCCCCACATTTAGCTCTTTCTCGTCCTCGAGAAAGGATAAATTAAATTAAATTGAATTGAAAATAACCATGATCAATCTCTTAATCTCCCATCAATATCTAAGAGTACAAGCATTATAAATAAGAATATAATAAAAAAGGATAAAATAAATAAATTTTTATGAATTTGTTTACATGCAAACTTCAAAATTCAATCAATCGTCGGGATTTAAATGAAATCTATGCCATGCCAAAGTGATAGGTCCTCTCATTGATATACACTCCAACACTCATGTGTTTAGGGTTTATGTGTTTAAATCTCTCAAATTCAATCAAAGAGTATGTTCTACCATAAGCTTGCTTTTCAATCTCATCTCCATTACTAACAGATTACAAACAATGCATGAATCAAAAGGTCTTATTTTCCGGTTGTAATGGGGCTAAGGTTAAGGTGAGGTAAAAGAGAGTAAAAGAAAAGGTTCAAATCAAAGAAAGTAGAGCATTCTGAAAAATGATATTTCAAACAAGATATTCCATCAAAGCTCATAAATTTTTCATCTTTAATCACCAATGCTTAACTCCTTTTGATTGTAAGCTCTTTTAACATAAAATCTTAAGAACATAAAGGAACATTTTTTTTTCTTCTTTTCTTTTTTTTTCTTTTTTTTGTTTGTAATTTTGCCCATCTTTTCATCAAGCATCACTTCTTCTATCTTTTCATATAATTTCCAACCATAATTCCATGAAGTATCACAAGTACATGCTCTACTAATCCTTGGCCAGGGGAAAATAAAAATATATATAAAGTTAAGGCTTATACATGGATAAAGCAAAGAAAAGATAAATAAGCTCAAAAGGGGCTCACTAAGGATAATATGCTTTAGGTTGGCTTTTTTTTTTTGTTCAAGTGCTTTAAAATTCCTATTGCCTTTATCATCTTCATGTATATTTGTAATGTAATATAATCTCAATAAGATATGAAGCAAGTTCTAGAGATACATATCATTGAAAGAATGCACCTCAAAGAATACAATGTTGAAGGCTCAAAAACTTGCAGTGGTATAACACTATAAAATCAACATGGCATATTCTCAAAGTCAATCCCTAAACCAATTAAACCTTAAAATTTGCATGCATACTCTTTCATTTGATTTATATCTTCATCTATCTCAATTAATTCTTATACATAATACTCATATTCTCAAAAACCAATGGGAGTTAAAAAGATCAAACACAAATTTTTTTTTTTAAGAACAACAAAGAAAACTAAAATAAGAAAATAAAAATTCTCCCAATACCCCCACACTTAAAACACAACATTGTCCTCAATGTTGAAATAAAAGCAAAGGAACATAAGAGAATGACAGAAAATAAATTAAAATGCAAAAAAAATAAAAGATAAGGAAAAAGAGAGCAAATCTGATTTTTCTTTTTGTGTGCTGGGTTGCCTCCCAGTAAGCGCTTTTGTTTTATGTCATTGGCTTGACATGTGGCATGCTCATTCTTCATAGATTGGTTCAGCTAACTCTATAGAAGCGGTGAGTTCTGCCGTCCAACCTTCATAGAAAGGTTTCAAACGATGTCCATTGACCTTGAGTACTTTGCTGGTTTCTAAACTTGTAATTTCAACTACACCATAAGGAAAAATATTAGAAACAATAAAGGGTCCAATCCAACGAGAGCGCAATTTTCCAGGAAAAAGTTTTAAACGCGAATGATAAAGAAGGACTTTGTCTCCAACATGAAATTCCTTTCTTGTAAGCATTCGGTCATGAAGATTCTTAGTCTTTTCTTTGTAAATTCTTGCATTCTCGTAAGCATCATTTCGAATTTCTTCCAACTCTTGCAGTTGCAATTTTCTTGCAATCCCAGCAGCATCATAATCCATGTTGCATTGTTTAATGGCCCAAAAAGCTTTGTGTTCAAGCTCCACCGGTAGATGACATGCTTTCCCATAAATCATTCTATAAGGTGACATTCCTATAGGTGATTTATAAGCAATCCTATAAGCCCAAAGTGCATCTCCAAGGCGTAGACTCCAATCTCGTCGGTTAGGTTGCACTGTTTTCTCCAAAATGGACTTGATTTCTCGATTGGAAATTTCAGCTTGGCCATTCGTTTGCGGATGATATGCTGTGGATGTTCGATGAGTCACATGATATTTGCATAGCAATGCTTCCATGGAACGATTGCAGAAATGAGTGCCACGATCACTGATGATAGCTTTAGGGATGCCAAACCTATCAAATATGTGAGTCCTGACAAAATCTAAAACAACCTTAACATCGTTAGTTCGTGTGGCTCTCGCCTCAATCCATTTGGACACATAATCAACAGCAAGAAGAATATAAAGATTTCCAAAAGAAGAAGGAAATGGACCCATAAAGTCAATACCCCAAACATCAAAAATTTCACTTACAAGAATATTTGTTAAAGGCATTTGATTTTTATGAGTGATATTACCTGTTCTTTGGCATTTTTCACATGATTTGCAGAAGTGATATGCATCTTTAAAAATAGAAGGCCAATAGAAACCACTTTCAAGTACCTTGTGGGCTGTTCTTTTTGCTCCAAAATGCCCACCACAAGAATGAGAATAACAAAAAGTGAGAATGGAATGAAATTCATCCTGTGGTACACATCTCCTTACTACTTGATCCACACAAAATTTCCACAAGTAAGGAGTGTCCCAAAAATAATATTTAGCATCAGCTCGTAACTTGTCCTTTTAGGATGTAAACAAACCTGGAGGGAATTCTTTGGTGACTAAATAGTTCACCAAATCAGCATACCATGGTCTTGTAGAGGAATGCAACATATACAACTGTTCATCAGGAAATGTTTCTCTTATTATCTCGGTTGGAATATCCTCGGTCCTCAATCGACTCAAGTGATCAGCCACATGGTTTTCGACACCTTTTTTTGTCTTTGATCTCAACATCGAATTCTTGTAAAAGCAAGATCCACCTAATCAATCTTGGTTTGGACTCCTTCTTCTTCAAAAGATACCTGAGAGCTACATGGTCAGTAAAAATAATGACTTTTGTACCAAGTAGATATGACCTGAATTTTTCAAGAGCAAACACCATTGCAAAAAGTTCCTTTTCAGTTGTATGGTAATTGCATTGTGCTCCATCCAACATGCGAGAAGCGTAGGCGATAACATGCAAATTCTTCCCAATTCTTTGCCCAAGCACAACTCCTACTGCATAGTCACTCGCATCACACATTATCTCAAAAGGTTCATCCCAATTTGGTGGTTGGATGATAGGGGCAGATGTGACACGTCTCTTAAGCTCATCATGGGCATCTTTACAGGCTTGATCAAACACAAAATCCACTTTTTTGGCTAATAGTCTGCACAAAGGTGCTGTAATCTTCGAGAAATCTTTAATAAAGCGTCGATAGAAACCTGCATGACCTAGAAAAGAACGAACTTCCCTCACGCATGAGGGGTAAGGCAATGATGAAATAACATCTATCTTAGCTTTATCAACTTGTAATCCACGTGAAGACACAACATGCCCAAGAACTATTCCTTGATCTACCATAAAATAACACTTTTCATAGTTCAAGACAAGGTTTGTTTCAATGCACCTTTTTAGGATCAAAGATAAATTTTCTAGACATTTATCAAAAGAATCACCATACACCGTGAAAATCATCCATAAAAACCTCGATTATTCTTTCAACATAGTCAGAAAAAATACTCATCATGCATCTTTGAAAAGTTGCAGGAGCATTACAAAGACCAAAAGGCATTCTCCTATATGCATATGTACCAAATGGACAAGTAAATGTAGTTTTTTCTTGATCCTCAAGATTAATAACAATCTGATTGTATCCACTATATCCATCAAGAAAGCAATAAAAAGACTTACCTGCTAGGCGTTCAAGCATTTGATCTATGAATGGTAATGGGAAATGATCTTTGCGTGTAGAAAGATTGAGCTTTCTGTAATTAACACACATTCTCCATCCACTCGAGATGCGAGTAGGAATGAGCTCATCATTTTTTTTTTCACCAATGTGATTCCAGTTTTTTTAGGCACCACATGGATTGGCGCCACCCATTTACTGTCAGTGATGGGGTAAATGTCTCCTGCATCTAACAGTTTTAAAATTTCAGCTTTCACTACCTCCATCATTGGTGGGTTCAACCTCCTTTGCAGTTCCCTTGTTGGTTTTGCGTTGTCCTCTAATAGTATGTGATGCATATACATTGAGGGACTAATGCCCTTGATGTCAGCTAAAGTCCATCCAATGGCAGTTTTGTGATCACACAACAACTTCACAAGTTTTTCCTCTTGTATACTTGTCAAACCTTTTGCTATGATAACAGGAAGTGTATTATTGTCGCCAATGAATACATACTTCAAATTATCAGGCAAAGGTTTTAATTCTAACTCGGGGGCCTGTAAAAGAGATGGCAAAAGCTTTTTATGTGAGAGTAATAAATCAATAAAGACATTACCATGGGGAACGGTTTGTAAAGCTTGTAAGGCCAATACTGATTCGTGCATGTTTTGGGGAACACATATGTGCCTCTCCATCTCTTCTATCTTGGTGAAATCATAGCCATAGCTCAAAGCTATGCTTAATCCATCTTCACAATCAAAAGCACAAACTTGCTGCACACACTTATCAATCTGGTCATAGCATGTGATAGAATAAACATTGCTATAAGAATATTTCATTGCATCATGAAAATTGAATTCAATTTTTTCATCTGCTACCTCCATAGACAAGGTATCCTTACCACAATCAATCTGTGTTAGCAGTTTTCAAGAATGGTCTTCCAAATAATATAGGAGTGCTGGTTGATGAATCACAAGAATCATGTTCCATATCAAGAATATAAAAGTCACATGGAATAACCAAAGTATCAATCTTGACTAGGACATCCTCTATCATACCAAGTGGGTAAACCAAACTACGATCCGCAAGTTGTATTACAATGCTAGTTTTATGCAAAGGCTCAAGACTAAGAGAATCATAAACATGTTTGGGCATAACACTAATGGATGCACCTAAATCACACAAGGCCCTCTTGAAACTAGCATTACCAATAACACATGGGATAGTAAACGCACCTGGGTCCTTTTGCTTCAAAGGCATATTCTTTTGAACAACAGCAGACACAACTTCACCCATACTTACCATTTCATAACCTTTCAATTTGAAAGCTCTCTTGGTAGTACATAACTCCTTCAAAAATTTAGCATACTTGGGAATTTGCTTGATAGCATCAAGTAAAGGAATGTTGAGTTCTACTTTTTTGAAAACCTCTAAAATCTCTTTTTCTTTGTCCTCTTTCTTTGACCTAGAAGAACTCACAGGAAAGGGTGGAATTGCTTTAAAACTAGAATTCATTGAGTGAGGAGTTACCTTTGGAGTGTTGGTCGATGTTTTAGTTTGTGAAGGAGGATGATGTTCCTTCTTTGTACTCAATTCAGTTTCTATCTCTTCTTCTTCCTCCATCTTAATTTGTTTTGACCTTTTCTCTTCAAGTTCTTTCCCACTTCTCAGCATGATCGCACTAACATTCTCTTTTGGATTCAATGCTTGGGAGGGCAATTTTCCGTTCATTTGTGCCTCCAATTTCCCTACACTTGAAGCTACTTGCCCCATTTGCTTCTCCAAGTTGTGAATACTTGACCTTGTTTCCTGTTGAAAAGACATGACATTTTGTTGCAAGGTAACAGTATTAGAAGCCAAAGTTTTCATCATCTCACGAAGATCATCATTGGATGACGACCCCGTAACATTGGAGTTTGTGAATTGAGGGGGTTGTCTTGCTTGATAATTCTGTTGGGGCTGAAATCCATGGGGATGGAATTGTCGGCCTTGATTGCCTTGTTGGGATGGGTTGCCATAGCGTAAGTTGGGATGATCTCTCCATCCGGGATTGTACGTGTTGGAAAAAGGATCATATTTACGCTAGGGCTGTCCGTTGAATGCTCCATCAATTGCATGAGCTTGTTCAATGTAATCTTCTTGCATTATTGGGCACATATCCGAAGCATGTCCTTGTAAGGAGCATATGCTACAAACTTTCACCTGCTGCATGACACGACTAAAAGGTTGATGTCTTCTCCCAAGTGCAGGAGTGTCGAAGTAATAAATAACCCGGCAAGACCGGGGTCGAACCACAGGGAGGTTAATTGTACAAATTATAAACAACAACTATAAATAACAACAATAGTAACAACAACAACAACAATTATAATAATAATAATAATAATAATAATAATAATAATAATAATAATAACAACAATAATAACAATAATAATAATAATACTAGTAGTAGTAGTAGTAGTAATAGTAGTAGTAGTAGTAGTAGTAATAAGAATAATAAAGAAGGAGAAGGAGAAGAAGAAGATGATGAGAACTTCAAAATGGAATATTAATGTAAAGATTAAACAATGATAATAACAAATGTCAAGGTTAGAGGTTCCACTAATGGTATATCAAACAAGTATAGTATAAACTCTTATTATTGAATTGGAAACCACACACAAAGGAGGTTCCAATCAGATTATATATTGTTAACATGATTACATTAGTCATCTTATTCAATTAATGCTAATACTTGTAAATCTCGTCAAGCATTCATGATTATAACTTATGTTAACAACAAATCAAGTTCCTTTCATAGCTCAGGTGTCGGTTATACCATACATTATGGGCTATGAAAGTGCCAAGCATTTGTTGTACCAAGTGTTATACAACATAAATCAAGATTAATCATTTAACAAGCAAAGTATTAAAGAGTGAACAAGATAACAAATATAAAACATGTTAGTATCAAACATTAAAGTCCATATTAAGTTTACATTATACTTATTCTTACACCATTAGTGTAACCTTTTCACCTTGACATAATTAACTTAGCTAGACATAATGAAAGAAAGAAAAATAGATAAACAAAATAAGAACATAAAAGCTAACTAAGTAAAGGAAAGGAAATGAAAGGCATAAACTTAATATTAATGAAAGCAAAGCATAAACATTACAAAAAATACAAAGAGAGAAAGGAAGAGCATGATCTTGATCTGAACACCAAGATGCCTAAATGAATGGCAAATGCCTCCTTTTATAGGCCAAAATTGGGAACTATTGATTTGATGACTAATTGATAAGTGGGTGGCCAACTTTTGACTTGGTGACAATCCTTATCTTCTCTTGTCTGCCCAAAACGTCATTGATAACGTCAAACCTGGAGCCAGGTGCAAACATGAAAGTTGTAGGCAATTGTCTCAGCTTTCTTGTGTAAAAATTTCAGCTCATTTGGACTTCTAGAACTCCAGATATGGCCAAAATACCGAACAGTGCTCGGGCTGGAAGACAGATTCGGGCTTCTTTGTTGTTGCTATAATTTGGACTTGATAATGGCCTTTTTAGATCTTGGGCTCCATATGAAAGTTGTAGGCCTATGTCTTACCTTTCCATCCATATAAATTGGACCTAAATCTGAGATCTGTAGCTCCAGATATGGCCCAATTACCGAACAGTGTTCCGGTTTGGATTGCACCGACATCTCTTCTCTAAGTTTGACCATCTCTTTATCCTTGCAATTTAAGTTCTTCAAGTCATCAATCAATCCTTTCATTTATGTGATAGACCTGCATTAAAAATAGACATTTACCATAAATTATAGGTATCTTATATTATTAGATACATTATTATAAAACATATTTTAGTTAAGGAGTTATTGATACTTCAAGTGCAAAATGATGATATAAAACCATGACAAAAATGCACTTTTAAGTACTAATCACACCCCCCAACTAGCTTATTACTAGTCCCTAGTAATTAAAGCGTTAAAACAATTTGCAAATTTCACAAAGCAAGGTATTCATCATTTAACTTCCATTAATCTATCCAGATAAACAAACTCTCATTAAATTTATATATCTGCTCAATACCACTTAACAAGATATTAATAAACCTTTCTTTTGTGCTCAATGTATCAACACATAATTATGGGGCTTTTCTTGGAAGAAAACAAAATTTTTGTTCTAATGTTTAAGGTTAACTTCCTTGGGTTGGAATTATTATTTTTGTCTTTTTTTTTTCTTCTTTTTTTTTTAACTCTATATACATATACTTTAAAAACATCATGCATCTTTAACCCATGTAACGAGCTTTCAGCTAATGACTCCCAGACCAGTTGGTCTTAGGGCATTAGGTGTTAAGACACCCCTACGAGCTTAGTAACTCGGGTCGCAGATACTGATATGTAGATAGTGCAATGTTTGATTCCCTTAAGCTTTTCTCCTCAACCCATGTAACAAGCGTTGGGCCAATAGCTCCCAAGTCAGTTGACTTTAGGGTATTAGGTGTTAAAACACCCCTTCGGGCTTAATTGCTTAGGTTAGGGAGGCTACGAAATCAAACTTATCTACATTTTTATTATCATCATTTTTTTTTCTTTTTTTCTTTTTTTTTTTCTTTTTTTTTTCATGTTTTTTTTTTTAATTATATACAATCCCTTTCCCTTAGTTGTTACCTTTAACAAAAGAACATAAATAATGTAATAATCCAATATGCAACCCACAATCATATGTTAAAGTGTGTGTGTGTAAATTAAGGTTTAAAAATACATGTTAAATAAGTATATGAGCAGAATTAAGTGGTAACAATACGAGAGTTTGTAAACCTGAATATTTCAGGAAGTATTATAATAGACCTTGTTAAGAATGGTTACTAAGATGTGTCTCAAGAGTCACTTTAACAAAAGAACTCCTTTACTCTGCCATCCTAGTAACAACAATTATGCATATGCTTTATGAAATGAAAAATAATTTTTTTTTTTTTATCAACTACTACCCTCTCCCCCCAACCAAAACGAGACATTATCCTCAATGTTCTAAGGTAGAAAGATAGAGTATAGAAGATATCACCTGAAATAACGAACACTGACAAAACCTGAAACACAGTGAAACAAAAATATGAAATAACAAAACACAATAATAAAACCAAAAGACACAAAAATTCACAAATGAAGGCTCAAATCCAATCTAAGCTTTTTACGGCTTCCCGTAGATGACCAATTTATACGACTCATGGAAGGATCAATCACAGGAATGAAAGATTGTAGTTGGTCAATCAATTGTTCAGCAGTAGTAGCAGAGATTATGATTTGTCGTGCAGAAGATGTTAGAAATTTCTGTTCCACAGCATGATCAAGAAAAGACAACAACTTATCATAATAACCATTAACATTTAACAAACCAATGGGTTTATGGTGAATGTGCAATTGAGCCCAAGAGGAAATATGAAAGATCTCTTCCAATGTGCCTAGACCACCTGGTAAAGCAATGAAAGCATCAGCATGGTTAAACATTGCATTCATTCGAGCCGACATTGTGGAGACCTGAAGTTCCTCTCCAATTGTTTTTCCAATGATGTCCCCTTGTGCCAAAGCTTCAGGGACGACTCCTAAAACTTGACTACCTCCTAAAAATGCAGCTATTGACACACCTCCCATTAACCCAAGACTGCCTCCCCCATACACTAAATGAATCTTTCTCTCAGCTAGCACCTGACCAAGATGATTTGCTGATTCTAAAAACTCTTTTTCTTTCCCAGGACTAGATCCACCGAAAACACAAATATTTCTTATTTGATGACTTGAGGAACTTGCCATTTCTACACACTTCTGTATTTGTTGAAGGTATGGGTTGAGTAGAAATGAAAGGAAGGAAAAGAGGGTTTTATAGATGATAAATTAGAAAGGCAATCATAACATCTATATGTAGGCCAGCTGGAGTCTCACACTCTCTCTCTCTCTTTTTATTTATTTATTTATTTACTTTTGAAAAAAAAAGCATGTGTATGTACAGGTAGTTGTGATTGTGGCTCACATCTTCCCTTGGTTTTACGTCCAAGAACGGCTTAAACGCCCTCTATGGGTCGGGGATAGGCTTCCCATCCAGTTTTCTTAAAAACTGGCAAACAGGGTCTTTTTTAGTCAGATTCCCAAGACTAAGTCGATCATGTTCTTTATGAAATAGTGGCCATAAATCATGAATTGCACGATGCACATCTCCACTAGGATGCGTCTCAAGAGTCAATAGAAGATTATCTAAAGACTCCTTACTCAGGCCATCCTTAATGAATTGTATTTTATCTTCACGGTTTATAGATACCATTCCTAAAGAACGACATTGTGTATTACAAGTCCATCTAGCACATCGATGACAGACATCCAGTCGTTTTGCACGACGCTTCTTTGCAAAAGTGCTTTTACCTGTTCCAGGCATGTGTGAAATGAAGAAGTTAGAGGACTCACCTGATAATCGGACCTTTGCTTCAATCAACCAACGAATATCTTCAGGAATTCCATGATTCATTAATAATCTCAATCTTGCACATCTAGCACGGTAAATTTTTGTAATCGCATTCTGAGGCAGAGCGGGAAAATACTTTTTCAATTTTTCAAGATTAGTGTCCATTTTCAAATGAGAATTGGAAGAGAGATTCAAAGAATTGCACAGATATATACACAGATATCAGTAATTGTGGGAAACTGAAAGAACCGACTTAAGTCACGGAGTACCGTTATCCGCCATTTGACCGGGGTGAGATAAACTAGCAAAAATCACTAAAAAAGAAACACAAAAACAATGTGAGAAAAAAAATAATCAACCTTTATCTACAAGATCATTCCAACCAGTTGATTCATTTTTACTAGGAAAATTATCAAAGTAAGCTTTCAAACGATGTCCATTTTCCTTAAAATCATTGTCATTCATTGAATTCTCAATATCACAAGCCCCATAAGGATTGCTCCATCTTGGTCTTAGCTCTCTAGGGACTGTATAGAGTTGAGAATTATAAAACAAAACTTTTTGACCAGTATCAATCTTTTGACAATTTTCACAAGTTTTGCAGAATGCATGTGTGTCCTTGAACATGGTGGGCCAATAAAATCCACTTTGTAAGATTTTTGCAGTTGTCTTATTTGACGAGAAAGAACTTCCACATGCTTCAGAATGACAAAGTTTAATGACACTACTTACCTCATTGTCGGGAATGAATCTTTGAAATATTTGATCAGGACAATATTTGAATAAGGTAGGGTCATCACAATAAAAATTCTTCACTTCGTTCAAAAACTTTTCTTTGTCTTGGGTACTCCAATCAGCTGGCAAATCTCCTAAAGAAAGAAAATTGATATTTTTATTATACCAAGGCATTGGACTAAGAGAAAGTAAGGATTCGTTAGGAAAGTAATCATCGATTGGTGTGATGTCAGATGTCAAATCTGTTGTCACTGTTGACAAAAGATTTGCATCAACATTTTCGGTGCTTGTTTCATCCGTGATTTCTTCCTCAGGATAAATCATTTGCAAATCTTCAGTTTCATCCAATTCATTTTTACTTAAAGTAGATTCAAGTTGATCATAAACTAATTCATCAATATGATCTACTTCTTGTAAATCATTATCATCTCCAGGTTGCTTGCAAATGTTGAAAATATTCATCTCCAATGTCATGTTTCCAAATGATAGCTTCATCAGTCCATTCCTACAATTAATCAATGCGTTAGAGGTTGCAAGAAACGGACGTCCTAAAATAACAGGAAATGAATTACATGCTTCAACAGGTTCTGTGTCCAAGACAATAAAATCCACAGGATAAATGAATTTATCGACTTGTACTAACACATCTTCAATTATTCCTCTAGGCACTTTTACAGATCTATCGGCAAGTAAAAGAGATATAGAAGTTGGTTTTAACTCACCTAGATTGAGACTCTGAAAAACTGAATATGGAAGTAAATTCACACTAGCACCAAGATCAAGTAAGGCTCTTTCAATTTTATGCTCTCCAATAAAGCAAGAAATTGTAGGACAACCAGGGTCTTTATATTTCAAAGCATTATTGTTTTGAAGAATAGCACTTACTTGTTCGGCTAGAAAGGCTTTCTTTTTCACATTCAGTTTCCTCTTCACAGTGCAGAGATCTTTCAAAAATTTAGCATAGGAAGGAACCTGTTTAATTGCATCCAGCAAAGGTATATTGATCCTTACCTGTTTGAAAATTTCATAAATTTCAGAATTGGGATTGACTTTCCTTTGTTTGGTCATGGCTTGAGGAAATGGAAGTGCTGGTGGTGAATCAGTCGTTTCTTTGCAATTTTCAGATTCATCCCCTTCCTTACCCTCAGAGATTGACTCATCATCTTTCTCATAAGGTTCAAAAGAGGGTTTTTCAATAACCTTACCACTGCGCAGAGTAGTGACTGATTTGACTTGATCCATGTGTTGGCTTCCGGAACTACTTGCATTTGCATTGTATTGCCCTTTGGGATTTTGTTGTGTTTGAGATGGAAACTTACCTTTCTCTTGGAAACTAAAAGCAGATGTTAATTTAGCAAGAGTATCTTTAAAATCTGTCATGTTTTGAACAAGTTGAGTATTAATTGTCTCTTGCTTTTCAATGAATGCATGCAATGTTTCCTCAAGATTTCTTCTAGGAGGTGGAGCATAAGGAGGTGCATATCCATGAGAATTTTGAAAATTGTGGTGTGCTTGAAACGGTGGTTGTGAAGTTTGTGCATTGTTGTTCTCACTCTTCCAACTGAAATTTGGGTGATTCCTCCAACCAGGGTTGTATGTTTGGGAGTATGGGTTGTGGTTGGGCCTTTGGAAACTGTTTAAAGCATGAGCTTGTTCATGGAGACATTCTTTAAAAGAAGGCAAGGTTGGACAATCGTTGGTTGAGTGTTCATTTGTTTCACAAATTTGACACACAATGTTTTCAATAGATTTTAATTGACCACTCTTTTTTAATTCTAGTGCCTCGACTTTTCTAGCTAAAGATGCAAACTTGGATTGAAGGTCATGATCTTCCCTAAGGTTGTACATACCTCCACTAGATGTATGAGGTTGAGTTTTACTCGGTGCCTCATAAGTACCCGCGGTGTCCCAATTTTGAGCATTTTCAGCTAACAAGTCTAAGTACTCCATTGCTTCATCAGGGTCTTTATCTTCAAAAGTTCCATTGCACATCAATTCAACCATTTGCCTATCTTTAGGTGTTAACCCTTCATAGAAATGTGAAACCAATCTCCATGTTTCAAAACCATGATGGGGGCAAGTAGTAAGCAAATCTCGATACCTATCCCAACATTTGTAAAATGTTTCTCCTGGTTTTTGAGTGAAAGTAGTGATTTGTCTTTTGAAAGAGTTTGTTCTATGAGATGGGAAAAACTTCTTTAAAAATTGTTGTTGCATTTCATCCCAAGCACGAATGGATCCTGGTCTCAAATTTTGTAGCCATGTTTTAGCTTTATCTTTTAATGAAAAAGGAAAAAGCTTTAATCTGATGGTGTTCATGCTACAATTTAAATTATTATATGTGTTGCACACCTCCTCAAATTCCCTTAAATGCAAGTATGGATTTTCCAATTCTAAACCATGAAAAGATGGTAAAAGTTGAATAATACCTGGTTTAAAATTAAAATGAGATGCATCAGGAGGAAAAACTATGCATGATGGTGCACTTGTTCTTGTGGGATTCATGTGGTCTCTAAGTGTTCTAGCACGGTTATTCTCATTATTTTCATTATGAAGTGATTGATTATCTTCTTCAGCCATATTTTCTGAAAATGATGAGGATACCCTACAAAGTCTACCACTTGATGTACGTGACCACACTCTCATGCACGTGTAGGAATAAAATAAAAAGAAGAAGAAGAAAGCAAAAGAAGGAGGAAGAAAACAAAATAAAAAGAAACAAAAGAAGAGAAACAAATTTATATACAAGAAAAGTGAAAAGAGAAAATAAAATAAATACTATAATTTATACAAGAACTTACCTCCCCGGCAACGGCGCCAAAAACTTGACACGACTAAAAGGTTGATGTCTTCTCCCAAGTGCAGGAGTGTCGAAGTAATAAATAACCCGGCAAGACCGGGGTCGAACCACAGGGAGGTTAATTGTACAAATTATAAACAACAACTATAAATAACAACAATAGTAACAACAACAACAACAATTATAATAATAATAATAATAATAATAATAATAATAATAATAACAACAATAATAACAATAATAATAATAATACTAGTAGTAGTAGTAGTAGTAATAGTAGTAGTAGTAGTAGTAGTAATAAGAATAATAAAGAAGGAGAAGGAGAAGAAGAAGATGATGAGAACTTCAAAATGGAATATTAATGTAAAGATTAAACAATGATAATAACAAATGTCAAGGTTAGAGGTTCCACTAATGGTATATCAAACAAGTATAGTATAAACTCTTATTATTGAATTGGAAACCACACACAAAGGAGGTTCCAATCAGATTATATATTGTTAACATGATTACATTAGTCATCTTATTCAATTAATGCTAATACTTGTAAATCTCGTCAAGCATTCATGATTATAACTTATGTTAACAACAAATCAAGTTCCTTTCATAGCTCAGGTGTCGGTTATACCATACATTATGGGCTATGAAAGTGCCAAGCATTTGTTGTACCAAGTGTTATACAACATAAATCAAGATTAATCATTTAACAAGCAAAGTATTAAAGAGTGAACAAGATAACAAATATAAAACATGTTAGTATCAAACATTAAAGTCCATATTAAGTTTACATTATACTTATTCTTACACCATTAGTGTAACCTTTTCACCTTGACATAATTAACTTAGCTAGACATAATGAAAGAAAGAAAAATAGATAAACAAAATAAGAACATAAAAGCTAACTAAGTAAAGGAAAGGAAATGAAAGGCATAAACTTAATATTAATGAAAGCAAAGCATAAACATTACAAAAAATACAAAGAGAGAAAGGAAGAGCATGATCTTGATCTGAACACCAAGATGCCTAAATGAATGGCAAATGCCTCCTTTTATAGGCCAAAATTGGGAACTATTGATTTGATGACTAATTGATAAGTGGGTGGCCAACTTTTGACTTGGTGACAATCCTTATCTTCTCTTGTCTGCCCAAAACGTCATTGATAACGTCAAACCTGGAGCCAGGTGCAAACATGAAAGTTGTAGGCAATTGTCTCAGCTTTCTTGTGTAAAAAATTCAGCTCATTTGGACTTCTAGAACTCCAGATATGGCCAAAATACCGAACAGTGCTCGGGCTGGAAGACAGATTCGGGCTTCTTTGTTGTTGCTATAATTTGGACTTGATAATGGCCTTTTTAGATCTTGGGCTCCATATGAAAGTTGTAGGCCTATGTCTTACCTTTCCATCCATATAAATTGGACCTAAATCTGAGATCTGTAGCTCCAGATATGGCCCAATTACCGAACAGTGTTCCGGTTTGGATTGCACCGACATCTCTTCTCTAAGTTTGACCATCTCTTTATCCTTGCAATTTAAGTTCTTCAAGTCATCAATCAATCCTTTCATTTATGTGATAGACCTGCATTAAAAATAGACATTTACCATAAATTATAGGTATCTTATATTATTAGATACATTATTATAAAACATATTTTAGTTAAGGAGTTATTGATACTTCAAGTGCAAAATGATGATATAAAACCATGACAAAAATGCACTTTTAAGTACTAATCACTGCACATTTCCACAAGCCAAAGAACGCACAAGAGAAGTAAGATCATTAACTTTATTTTCAAGGTTAGAAATACTTACCTCATTTACTCGTTTGTTGGAAAAGTCTCCACGAGTGCCAAACTGTTTTGAGTTAGCTGCCATGTTTGAGATCAATTGGCGTGCAGCCTCAGGTGTCTTATCCACCAATGCGCCTCCACTTGCAGCATCAATGATACTACGATCAGTAGGCATCAATCCTTCATAAAAATATTGAATGAGCAGTTGATCGGGTATTTGATGATGAGGGCATTGAATGCATAGTTGCTCAAATCTTTCCCAATACTCGGAGAGTGTCTCTCCATGAGATTGCCGAATCCCACATATTTCTTTCCTTATGTTGGCAACTCGAGATGCTGGGAAATACTTCTCAAGAAAAATCTTTTTCATGGCATTCCAAGTTCTAATAGATCCTGGGAGAATAGAGAAAAGCCATGCCTTTGCTGGCCTTTTTAAAGAGAAAGGGAAAGCTTTCAACTTAACTTGTTCTTCATCAACTCCATTCGGTTTCATGCCAACACAAACCATATGAAACTCCTTGAGATGAGTATGAGGATCTTCTCCTGCAAGACCATTAAATGTTGGTAACAAATGTATAAAACCAGATTTGAGCTCAAAGTTTACATTATTGTCAATGTTTATGCATAGTGGCTGATTTTCCACGTTAGGAGCAGCAAGCTCCTTGAGTGTTTGTTGTCGTGCAATAGCCATGGTGTTGAGGCGAGCTTCCTTGCGTAACCTAGTTCCTAATTTGAGCGTAAAGTTTTTTCTATTTCGAGATCCAACTGCACTTGAATTTGATTAGTAGAACGGGTTACTGGCATAAATCATCAAGAAAACTCAAAAGAAACCAATCACACAAGAGACCGAAAACAATGCAAATTGTACGAAAATCCTACGCTAGAAAACTAAAACTACCTTAAATCCTTAGAAAACAGTGGAATTTGGCCTCAATAAGGTGGGGCTAGTAGTATACTACTTGTTTTGTTCAGAACGTCGTTTTCCTTCAGGAAAACAAAAGTTGAAACCTAATTCCACAAACAATTCTGTTTTGAACAGTACCGCCACCGCAAATAAACAGTATCGCCGCAAGAAAAAATTCTGTTTCTCTTTTTTTTTTTTCAAAAATATAAATAAAAAATCACAGCAACTAAAAATAACAGTACAAGCACAAGAATCAACTAAAATTACTTCCCCGGCAACGGCGCCAAAATTTTTTGCGATGTCGTGGTCACATAAATTAATTACCCTAGCTTAAAACACAACACACAAGATAGTATAGAGCAAGCAAGGGGTCGATCCCACAAGGAAGATTTAGTTCAGATTTTTATGCTATACGTTATGCAATTGGGGGGTTTTGATTTGTGATGATCTAAACTATGGAAGAAATTAAACTAGCAAACAAAATCAATTGAAATCGAAATTTATCAAGAAAACAAACCTTGGTTGCAAGCACACATCCACCAATGGAAATTAGAACCGATCCTTGAAACAAAACTACAATTTATATTCTGAATTTTTATCTTTTCTTAATGTTGGTTAATTAACGGATCCGCCGTATAATTAACCCTAACCAACAAATAATCACAATGTCCGCATTAATGATTTAGTTCAATGGCAGCCCTAAGAACTAGATATTTGAGTGTTTTCCCTAAGTTTAATAATGTAGTTCAGCCACAATTATCAAGCTTAGTTGCTTCACAAGTTCATACATCACAACTCCGGTTTTGATATCAAACTTAGCAATAAATTGTTCACAATAATAACTTAGAGTTCCGCTCTAGCAATTATCAACAACAATCATAGAAAATATGCATAGGAAAACAACCATACTTATTCATAATATAAACTGAAAATAAAAGGAAGAATAAATCTCACGGTTCTTGAAATCCGAAGGTTTGTTGTGTCCTTGCAACCAAGAAAAGAGCTTAGCCTTGCATAACCATTGAACAACTACTCTTAAAGAATGAAGAGAACATGATTTTTTTGGGTTTGTAGAGGAGAGAATTTGTGTTTCTTCACTTCTGGCTGCTGCCCCCCTTCTCTCCTCTCTCTCTTTCTTTTTATATGCTAAGAAACCCTAGTTTCTAATTTACAAAATAGTCCTCCCTTAAGTTGACAATTGACATTTAAGTACTTCTATAACTATTTTCCCAAAAAAAGAGAAATAGCCTTGCATGAAATCTTCAAACTCTGACTTAGAGGAGCTAAATTGCTGATATAAAAACTTGGATGACGGTTTAGAAGCTTCGAAACGTAATTTGGACTCATTTCTTCACGAAACCTGATTGCTGGCAGAATTCATTTGTCATCTTTGAAAAATCATATCTCCCTCATATGACTTCGGTTTTGGATGAAATTTGGAGCGTTTATAGTCATTTGAGTCAGGAATCCAACAAAATTGAGTTTGCATAAATTGGACTTCTATAGCTCTAGATATTGAATTTTGAATAGACAAAGGTTAACAGTGGCAGAATGCAAGATTTGACTTTGAAGGATGTGATTTCCATGATCTTTCTCTTTTTATTTTTCTTGCATTGCATTTCCAGAAAGGTATGGATGTTAGCTTTTTATTGCCACTAGAATCACTTCATTGACTGAACGTCAAATCTGTCAATTATCTCCAATTTACTCCTTTTTGCATTTTTCATCCAAAAATGCCTTCAAAACATAAAACAAAGAATATTAAGGCATTTTACATATAAAACATGGACAAAACATTAGGTAAATATGAGTGAAACTATCGAATAATATGGTTACATCAATGAACCATCTTATAACCCAAAACTTGTTAAAGGTTGAGCTTTGGTTTAAAAACTATATTGTAGATAATTGATTTAGTATTTATTTGACATGAATCTAATTCAAAAATACCCTTTGTAATTGAATAAAAAAAAACAGAAAATAATTGAGTATGTCCATTTAACACTATAGCGTTGTTTTCCCATTACTAAACAAATTTGGTCACCACTTTAAAAATACTATCCCACTGTATAAGTAGTCTTATCTTTATTACTAAAAAGATTTTATATCAATTTTATCTATATTTCTATTTAAATTATAAATTGTTTTTGAAGAAAGAAGAAATGATTTTGTAAGAAAAATAACATATTTTGTTGGGTAAATCTAACGCAATTCCTTATTAAAAAATAAAAATAATATTATGATAGAATTGATGAAAAAATAGTTTAAATGTAAAATTAAGAATATTATTATAATAATTTTGAAAATATATTTGAGGATTGCACAAAGTTTTAATATTGAACTTTGTAAGGGAGGCCAACGTTTATAATATTAATAGTCCAAGTTCACTTTTTTAAACGAGATGGCAACGGACCACTCTCTGTTACTTTATCCCACTGCTTGTACTTCGCATGTATAAAATTATGGGGAACGACTTGCCGACTTTGAAGTTATAATGAAATTGTACATTTAAATTAATTAGTTCACTTTCTGAATTTAAAAATAATTTGAATAATTAATAAAAAAAATATGATTGAATTCAAAAAAAAATTAGGATATTTTTTTATATTAAAACTGATATATTAAATTGATTTAAATTTTTCAACTTAAATACTTAAACTAATGATTTTATTGTTGGACTATCCTGAGTTTAAAAATTATTTTTAATTTCTTCTATGTAATTATATAATAATAAAAATAATTATAAATAAAAATGAGTATAAAAAAAATATGAAAATTTTTGTTTGAAACTATAATAATTTTATATAAAATAAATTAAAATAATATATGAAGATAAATTTAAAATCAAGGAAATATAAAATTAAAAAAAATAGAAAAAAAGATGTAAAATTAACTAATAATGAAATTTTCCTTAATTGAAAATATTATTTTTAAACAACATCCTCAATGTATGCTTCCTTGTCTTTCATAAATGAGAATGGACCCTTCCAGCCAAAGCATTTCGGACTTTGTCACATAGTTCTTAAGCAGGACTTGTAGCTCAATTTAGCACAATAAATAATAAAGGCATGGGTAAGTTGAGTTGAGTTCATTAGTTCAGTGAAAATAAAAGAAAACTTTTAATATAACACCTATGTAAAACACATATATACCGATCATACAACACTTATATTTTAAATAAACAATATAAATTTAATTCAAAGTTAAATATAAATTCTAAAATATTTTAAATAAAGCATTCATATTTAAACACAAAGCATTAAAAAAGATAAAATTAAACCAACTTATTTATTTATATTAAATGAACACATTGATTTTTTTATCTTAAAAAAAAATCTAAATTAAGTGTCATGAAAATAAACTTATTTAATCAATATTTATAAAAATATCACTATGTTTTTCTATAACCTTATCATTATAGTCATTAATATTTATCAAATTAAAATTAAAATATAATTAAAGATAAATATTATATGTTATAACTCAAACTAACCTACTAAATATTATTTTTTTAATCTTGTTATCCTCACGAATTTATTTATAGTGATCATTTTTGGTCTCAAAACATATGTAATAATTTAAGACTAGTTATCAAATCTTCATTGATATGAGATATTATATTATATGTTAAATATTAAATCAATTATTTTTTAATAAAATATCAATTATTTATTACTCTAATGTATAATTAATACTTAAAAATATATTTTTATTAAACTTAAAAATATATTTTTATTAAAATTTTATATAATAAATTGTTTTCATCGATGGGCTAATCAGAGATCATTATCCGTTAATCTTGAAGATGGGCCATAAATCCGTGGGCCACAGCCATTTGTATTTCTTCATTGTTTGTGGCAGAAGCAGACCTCCAAGAGCTGCAGTAGAGTTTTGGAGTCAATAACGGCTGGATTATCAAGTACCATTTATGATCTCTCACCCACGTGCCTACGTAATTAACCACATGCTACAAAACTCCAAGAGAAGGAACCCCCAGACCGAGATTTCCACGTTAGGGAAAAAAATAATAATAATAATCCATTTATCCAATTATTATTTCCACGTTCTATACATGACAGTTGCAGATTTATTTTAACTCGCTCTCGTGGATACTTTTGGTGAGATATTGATGGATTGACGGAGAAAACTTATTTTTTTATTAATTTAAATGCTTGGATTAATTTATATATATTTTAATTAATTTTATAAATTTTAAAATTAATAATTATATAAATTTTTAATAATTATCATATTAACAAGAACCCGAAACCACGTAAAAAAACAAAACTTTTAACTTTTAACTTTTATAACTTAGCACCAGATAGCTGGGAGAAAACTTAATTTAATTGGGGTTTGGGTGGCATAAAATATTGCATTAATAAAAAGTTCTATAATTTTTTTAATATTGCAATAAAATTCATACAGTTAGGTTAAGTTTTGTACGGATATTGATATTGATTAATGTAATGGAGGTCCATAAGATTTTTAAATTATGCTAGCTAGTTTATTTATATATTTTTTTAGATTTTTTAATTTATTAACATTGGTTTTTAGATTTATTTAATGAATTGAAAATATTTTTAAAAAATACACTACCTAAAAAAATTAATTATAAAATTTTGAATTAAAATTTTTGTATAATGACAAAATTATATATTATTTATTCTTGTTGTTTTTGGCATATTTATTTCTAGCAAAAATAATTTTTTAGAAAATATTTTTTAGTATTTTATACTTTAATTGTTTTTCGGTAAGGATAGCACACTTTTTAGTTAAAGAAAATACTTATCTTAAAAGGGATTTTTTTTTCTAGAAAAAAATTTTTTAGAACTTAAAAAAATAAGGTGAAATAACTTTATATTTTTTCATTATTTTACTTGTTATTTATTTAAAATAATTTATGAATTATTTTTTTTATTTTTTATTTTTTATTTTTTTTATCTTTCAAATTAAATTCATGTTTCTTAATAAAATTAAAATATTAAAATATTAAAAATATATTTTTCAATTTATTTTTTATAACATAACTAAATATTAAAAAGGATTTTTTAACTTATTTTTTTATAAATTTATTTTTTATATAAAAATTTATGACATAATTAAACATTAAAAAAATTAATTTTTTATTAAATATCAAAACATAATTTATTTTTAAAAAATTATTTTTCATATAAACAATTTTTTAAAAAAACAAAAAATTACTGCCCACGAAACAAAAACTCCTTTCATTTTTATTTGGTCCCAAAAACTTATTTGAACTACAAAAATACAATAATGATGAAAAGAGATGCCCACTGTACTGGAAACACAAAAACATTCCTCGCCTTTTCCCTTGAAATTGAGCCATTACTACTAAAGGGTGTTTCTTCCCTTCTGTTTTTCAATTTTCAAGCTCGATGACAATGCTGGCACACGAGATGAAGCGACTGTGGATGGTACTTGTTTTGTTCATGGTGTTTTCAAAGTGGCAACATTGTGCTACTGGAGATCCACTGGTCCCATGCTATTTCATTTTTCGAGACTCTTTGGCCGACAATGGTAATAACAACATGCTCCAGACTCTCGCCAAAGTTGATTATGCACCGTATGGCGTTGATTTTCCTGACGGCCCCTCTGGAAGGTTTTGCAATGGGCTTACCATCGTTGATGTAATTGGTAATTCACGCAATGACAAAACGTTCTCGTTACCAAAATTGCTCTTCTTTTCTTCTTTTTCTGGTTAAATAAATGCTCGTAATTTTCAGCAGCTAATTACATTTCCAGTGATCACCTGTATCCGTAAAACTTGCATCTGTGGTATTTTAATTTATTGATGATTTGTGGTCTCAAGACTTTGATCTGAAACGAAGTATATTAGGATATATATTTTCGTATGGTAATATTTTCGTTCTGATTGGACCCATTTTAAATTGTAGCCGAAATCTTGGGCTTTCACAGCTACATACCGCCATTTGCAGCTGCCAAGGAAGCAGACATACTTCACGGTGTGAATTAAGCATCTGAGGCAGCTGGAATTCGTGACGAAACTGGACAGGAGTTGGTAAACACACACACACACTGCACATACAATGTTTCTAGTCGCCATAGATAGTTCTTAATTATGATTGACGTCCTCGTGGATGCAGGGTGAACGTAGAAGCATGAATATGCAGTTACAAAATCACCACAAAACAGTACAGAATTTGATTGGCATGTTCGGAAATGTTTCAGCTCTAAGAAACTTGAACAAGTGCCTATATTCGGTTGGAATGGGCAACAATGACTACCTCAACAACTATTTCTTGCCCCAGTTCTTCCCAACAAGCCATGAGTATACCTTGGAGAAGTACACCCAACTTCTTATTGAGCAATACTCGCAGCAACTAAGGGTTAGCACTACATTCTTCTTCTTTCTGACCCTTTAATTGGAAATTGCTTCTCTCCTTATTCGTTTTTTACCTAATCAACTCTTTGTTGGCCCTTCAGTCTTTGTACGAGTTAGGAGCAAGGAAACTAGTGGTATTCGGACTAGGGAAAATAGGCTGTGTCCCAGGTGCAATTGACACATATGGCACCAACGGATCTGCTTGTGTAGAGCTTTTGAACAATGCTTCCCAGCTTTTCAACAGCAAGCTCTTACCAGTCATTGACGAACTCAATGATGACTTGCCGGATGCAAAAATTATATATATAAACAACTATAAGATCGGGGAGGATTCTACAGTTCTTGGTAGGTATAAATGGGGGTTTTACTCGTGTTGCATTTCTTTCTTTATTTACTTCGGCTACTTAAGATGTGATTTGGGCTTCCTTACCAACTGAATATCTGTCCTAACGTTTCTCAGATTTCAAGGTCAATAATACAGCGCGCTGTCCATCGTCTGTCATTGGTCAATGCATTCCGGACCACGTTCCATGCCAGAATAGGACCCAATACATGTTCTGGGACTCATTCCATCCAACTGAGATTTTTAATATTTTCTATGCAGAGAGATCTTACACTGCTTTGGACCCTTCCTATGCTTATCCATATGATATTCGCCACTTAATTTCGCTTGATCAAGGAGTTGCTGAGGCAAAGTGATCGAGGAAATTATCAAGAATAAGCAGGCTTCTATTTGTTTGCCACTAGTGATCAAGAAGATTATCAAGAATAATATTATGATTTTATTCCAGCTTGACTAATGTATTTTAACTATATTTCAATGTGGTTTAACATTCAATGTTGGTCAAAAAATTTAGCTTTATAATTCTCGACTACATTTATTTTCTGGAAAATTAAGATCAAGATGGAGCGGCCCTTTTATTGTGAAACATGTGTATCCATATGGAGCCTATGACATCGAGAATCCAACAAATGACAATGTTTTCAAGGTAAATAGACATCGTCTGAAACTTTATTTTGATAATTTTTCAGTTGAACATGACTCTATTGAATTGGGTGATCCTGTATATAAAGATTGATTTTTTTTATTTTTTTTAGTGATTTTTGCTAGTTTCTCTCACCCTGGTCAAATGACGGACAACGGTACTCCGTGACTTAAGTCGGTTCTTTCAGTTTCCCACAATAACTAATATTTGTGTATATATTTGTGCAATTCTTTGAATCTCTCTTCCAATTCTCATTTGAAAATGGACACTAATGTTGAAAAATTGAAAAAGTATTTTCTCGCGCTGCCTTAGAATGCGATTACAAAAATTTACCATGCTAGATGTGTAAGATTGAGATTGTTAATGAATCATGGAATTCCTGAAGATATTCGTTGGTTGATTGAAGCAAAGGTTCGATTATCAGGTGAGTCCTCTAACTCCTTCATTTCACACATGCCTAGAACAGATAAAAGCACTTTTGCAAAGAAGCATCGCGCAAAACGACTGAAAATCTGTCATCGATGAGCTAGATGGACTTGTAATACACAATGTCCTTCTTTAGGAATGGCATCTATAAATCGTGAAGATAAAATACAATTCATTAAGGATGGCCTGAGTAAGGAATCTTTAGATAATCTTCTATTGACTCTTGAGACGCATCCTAGTGGAGATGTGCATCATGTAATTCATGATTTATGGCCACTATTTCATAAAGAACATGATCGACTTAGTCTTGGGAATCTGACTAAAAAAGACCCTGTTTGCCAGTTTATAAGAAAACTGGATGGGAAGCCTAGCCCCGACCCATAGAGGGCTTTTAAGTCGTTCTTGGACGTAAAACCAAGGGTAGATGTGAGCCACAATCACAACTACCTGTACATATACATCCTTTTTCAAAAGTAAACAAATAAATAAATAAAAAGAGAGAGAGAATGTGAGACTCCAGCTGGCCTACATATAGGTGGTATGATTGCCTTTCTAATTTCTTATCTATAAAATCCTCTCTTTTTTCCTTTCATTTCTACTCAACCCATACATTCAACAAATACAGAAGTGTGTAGAAATGGCAAGTTCCTTAGGTCATCATATAAGAAATATTTGTGTTTTTGGTGGATCTAGTATTGGGAAAGAAAAAGAGTTTTTAGAATCAGCAAATCATTTTGGTCAAGTGCTAGCTGAGAGAAAGATTCATTTAGTGTATGGGGGAGGCAGTCTAGGGTTAATGGGAGGTGTGTCAATAGCTGTATTTTTAGGAGATAGTCAAGTTTTGGGGGTTGTCCCCGAAGCTTTAGCACAAGGGGATATCATTGGAAAAACAATTGGAGAAGAACTTCAGGTCTCCACAATGTCGGCTCGAATGAATGTAATGTTTAACCATGGTGATGCCTTCATTGTTTTACCAGGTGGTCTAGGCACATTGGAAGAGATCTTTCATATTTCCTCTTGGGCTCAACTGCACATTCACCATAAACCCATAGGTTTGTTAAATGTTAATGGTTATTATAATAAGTTGTTGTCTTTTCTTGATCATGTTCCACAACAGGAATTTCTAACATCTTCTGCACGACAAATCATAATCTCTACTGCTACTGCTGAACAATTGATTGACCAACTATAATCTTTCATTCCTGTGATTGATCCTTCTATGAGTCGTATAAATTGGTCATCTAAGGAAAGCCGTAAAAAGCTTAGATTGGATTTGAGCTTTCATTTATGAATATTTGTGTCTTTTGGTTTTATTATTGTGTTTTGTTGTTTTTTATATTTGTTTCAGTGTATTTCAGGTTTGTTAGAATTGACATAAAAATTATGGTCAAGGAACAAGGGGGTGTTTTGCCATGCACACCCTTTGTAAACACAATTTGGGTCGGTTGGGCCTAAAACCCAGACTCGGCCCACTCTTTTTTTTTTCTTTTGGGTTGGATCTAGCCTAGCCATACATGAAAGGTTCACACATGCATGCAACAATAACTATTTAATTATTTTAGCAAGGAAAGAAGGAAATTTACCTTGACGTGTTGTTGCTGGAGGCGAAGTCGAAGGAGACTGGGTTAAAAAATAGGGTTGAGGGGGGCGACGACAAGTATAGGGTTCGCCACCCCTTTCATTTCTTATGTTTCTTTCTTTTAAGGTTTCTGGTAATGACCTCTTCTGCGGATCTCTTTTTTAGGGTTTTTCTCTAATTGTCCACCTTTTGGGGTCTCTTTTTTAGGGTTTCTCTCTAATTATCCTCCCCCTTTCTTTATAAATTGAGATTAATATTTATAGTGTAAGAGTCTCATCACATGTGAGAAGTAAAGTCTTAATCAAACTTATTCTTTTTTTTTTTTAAGTTCGAATTAGAATCGAATTCGAAAGCAGACATTTATCATTATCTTGAAAGTAAGGATTATCTTGAAGATAAAGATTATCATGAAGAAGGTAAGGATTATCTTGAGGATAAGGATAGAATGGTAAAATCACATTGTAGTCCCTAATTTTCATGCAAGTTGACAAATTACACTTTTTATTGAAATAAATCTTTGATATTTTAATTTTAAATTTCAAACCTTGTAAAATTAAATTAAAAGCCAATACGCCAAAATTGGGTTATAACAGTTGCCCCCTTTTTACAATGTTTTTGGTGCAAATGCATTAGAAAATTTATTTTCATTTGACTTTGTAGAGTAAGTTTATAAAGAAGAATAATTGTGAAAACCCTTCCTTTTTTTTTTAATTTTCAGAAGTGGTCTCATTGTAATAGGTGACATACCCAAGTGAAAAAATACAAAGAAAGGGTCTCGTTGTAATGGGTGAACTACTTAAGTGAAAAAAAAAGGAAAATAAGGGCTCAAAGGTGCACTTAAAAGGATGGTTGAGGGCTCAAATGTGCACTTGAAAGAAGTGAGGGCTCAAAGGCGCATTCAAAAGGAGGTAAGGGCTTGAAGGCACACTCTAAAAAATGGTCGAGGGCTCGAAGGCATGCTCAAGAGGAAGCGAGGGCTCAAAGGCATGCTCAAAAGGGAGGTAAGTGTTTATAGACGTGTTCGAAAAGGAAGTGAGGGCTCACATGCATGCTTGAAAGGGGTGAGGGCTCAAGGCACGCTCGAAAAGAAGCAAGGGCTCAAAGGTGTGCTTAAAAAGAAGCGAGGGCTAAAAGACATGCTCGAAAAGGGGTGAGGGCTCAAAGAGGCGCTCTAAAAAGGACGAGGGCTCAAAGGCACACTTGAAAAGGAGCGAGAGCTCAAAAGCGCACTTAAAAAGGGGCTAGGGCTTAAAGGCACACTTGAAAAGAAACAAGGGCTCAAAGGTGCGCTTGAAAAAAAGTGAGGGCTTAAAGGTGCGCTCGAAAAGAAACGAGGGCTCAAAGGTGTGCTCAAAAGGGGGTGAAGGCTCAAAGATGTGCTTGAAAGGAAATGAGGGTTCAAAGGCATGCTTGAAAAAGGATGAGGGCTCAAAGGCACGTTTGAAAGGAAGCTAGGGCTTAAAGGCATGCTTGAAAAGGAAGTGAGGACTTAAAGGTGCATTCAAAAAGGGATGAGGGCTCAAAGACACGCTATAAAAAGGGCAAGGTCTCAAAGTCATGCTAAAAAAAAAGGTAAGGACTCAAAGACATGTTCGAAAGGAGGTAGGGTTAGGAAACGCACTACCTTGAATGGTTGAGAAAAAGTGATGGAAAACTACAAAGATGTTTTTTTTGTGACTTTATTCTCGTGGGCAGCCTGCCCAGGTTAAAATTTCTCAAAGGTTAAAATTTTCCAATAGCAATTTCAAACTTGACCATTTCAAGGTGGCCTTCCATTTGATGGATCTCATTAGAGATTTCTCTTGCGAAGTTTGTAAAACTCGTGGTCTAATGTCTCAAATTTTAGATGATATGCATGTATCTTTACTTGATTTGAAATATAGGTCCCCATTTCTTCTTAATCTTCTTATTTGCTTGATAAATGATGACTTGCTATCTCTAATTTGGGTGATCTTCATTGTTTAGCTTCTAGTCTACTCGAGTTCGCCCATGTAAGTCTCTTCCCAGATTTGTTTACACAACTTAGCCTTCATGGTGCTCATCATGACCCACTTGTTTGCTAAAGATTTTCTATCTCGTCAAATAATTTGTGAGAATTATTCATTACTCCCCGTCTCACTGCTAAAAACATTTGGTGTCACTTGCTGAAATGATCAAACTGCCTTTTATAAAGCACAATGCTCCCTCATCTTGTTGTAGGAGATGTTCCTCTTTCTTTCTTTCTTTTGCTAGAAGGGATAGATTTTCTATCTAAACACAATGTTGCCCCCTTGTATTAGTCAATGCCTCTGAGTGTGGTTGTCAATGACTCAGACAAATAATGGTTTTAAGTGACCATTCTCTCATTTTTCTCCTTTTCAATTTGGTGAAGGAAAATTTATTTATAATAAATCTTAAAATCTTGATCTTGTATTTTGAAAAAAAATAAAATATTTTTTTATGTAAGTTCAAAAGCATTTGCTTTAGGAATCTTGTAACACCTTGTTTTTGTTTTTGGTAAAGAGATTGTTTTTCTCTTTGTGTTTGGCAATATTGTCTTTGATGAAAGTACATCATGAGGTGACCTTTTGTTTCTTATGGGTTTCCAAAGCAAAAGGGTCGAGAAAAAGCTCAAAGTTTTATTTAAGAAAATCTTGTTTTTTTTTAATAATTATTTTATCAGCATGAATAATAATGAGTAGTTTTTTCTTGATGTCATGAATCTTATGAAAAAGTACTCTTTGCATTTTGAGAGCATTGTTTATTATTCCAGATTGTTTGTTTGCTTAATTAGAAATGACTTCTATAGGCATGTAACTCGAATATGATTTTTGGTAAGGAAAGAAAATATTGTAAGGTTCAAAGAGTATTTCAAGGTTTCAAAGACTGAGGATCACTATCAGTAGTTCAACTCTTTCAGTCATTCCTCTCTTTCTCTTTTCTTTACCACTTTTTTTATTTGCCTTTTTTCTTTTTTCATTGCTTTTTAAGGGCAAACTCACTTTATCTTGGTTATCACTCTTTCTTGTGATTTGGCATGCCCCTTAGTTATTGAGTTTCTTGGGCTCTTCTGCCTTTTCAGCTTTCTCATGGTTTTTTTCATCTTTTCTCATTGAAATTTTTGCTTGCCCTCCTAGTATAGGGTATGATCCTAGTTGGGATTTTTCATTAAAGAGAAATTATTCAGGCTAAAAAAAAGAACTACAAGGGATATAATTTTTAGAATGTGAAAGGAATAACAAAGATAGTCTTTCCTCATTTCAAACGCAAGTATTAAAAATCAATAAACTTTGGCCTCATCTAATATGATGGTGGTCTTTGCAAAGAGATGCATTTCATAAGTTTATGAGCAATGAGTTCATTACATACCATTATTCATACATTTAAAACAAAAATATCTCAAGAGTCATGATGTGAGGATGATATTTCATTTTCAATTCATATATTTTGGTTTAGAGTTTAATTATCTTAATGAAGGAGTTGCTTGATTCATGTGTCATTCTACAAGTAGAATGTCAAACATATCATTTTAAATAAACACTAAATTATTTTTGAAATCAAAATGCAAGTTCAATTTTCAATAGGGGAACTGATTTTGGTAAAAGAGATGAATTGAGTCTATGAGATCATGCAGCCCTTCAAAAGTGTATTTATGAGTTCTTAGAGAAAATACCTTTCAGGATATTTTGGTTGTAAATTAAAGGAAGAGACATAATTGAAGGACGAACTCATTATTTCATTGAAATCCTAACAAAAGCAACAAAGACCTTATACTAGCAAGGTGACACATAAAAGGGTTAAACATTAAGCAATCATCCATTGGAATTTCTAGAATCTTCTAATCATCCCTCTCTTATGAATTCCTTGATAGGGGCGCCTTTCCAATAGTCAATTAAGGTTATATATAAACCAATCTTGGCCTAATGACATTGTGGCTTTGCATTTAGAACGAGTGACCTCTAGATATCCTTGTTTTGGTAGCTCTTTCTCTCACCTTTGTAATCACCTACGATATTGGGAACCTTGATTTCTTTCCTTTCTCAATTGAAACTTTTCTTCCTAGTCGAGTCAACAATCTTTCCTAAACAGATGTCTTATTCAATCCTTTTGGCTATAACAACTAAGTCAGAAAAATGTTGTGTAAAGCTTCCAACATGATTTTCAAAGTACAGGGCCTTGAAAGTGGTGACAAACAAATTAATCATTTCTTTTTTCAATAAAAGAGGATTCACTTGTGTGGCAGTCTCATGCTACTTTTGAGTGTATTTTCTTGTGGACTCCTTATTGTCCTTTTCCATAGTTTGCAAGCTTGACCTATTAAGACCCACATCCATATTGAACTTGTGTTGCCCATCGAAGGCATCAATTAAGTCGTTCCACTTTTTTATTTTGGTATTGTCCAACCGTATATATCAAGTAAGGGCAACGCCACTTAATAGTTTCTCCTTATAAACTACTTCAGCCATTTTGTTATAGTAAGCCTTGAGATGGGTTACAGGACATTGAGGTCCTGTATATTTGATAAATTCTGGCACCTTAAACTTTTCAGAAATGACTATGTTAGGTACCAAACACATCTCAATGACCTTTTATATCTTCATTTAGGCTAGATCCCTAGTATGCCATCAGTCTTTATTCCAAGGAAGCCCATTTATCTAAGCCAATCTTCTTTTACCATCTTGTTCTTTTGAGATTCCTTTATTGTAAGGTTAATGATAGATGGTATTCTTATAGGATATGTTGGATAAGCAAATTGAGAATACATATCCTATTGAGACACCTCATTTACCCCCAGATTCTGTGGATTTACGAGCATAGGTTCAGGCTGAGTTATAAATTTCTGCTTCTTCAAGTTTAGATCTTAAGGCCTTATCGAGTAGGCTAGTAAGCTCGATAACTTCTTCTCTAAGACTTTCCATCTCTTTTTGGTGTTGGGCTTATAACTAGGCTTTTTCTTTATTTTCCATTTGTCATTTCAGTCGAGTGTTATAGGTGTATTTCAATGGGGGACCTATATTTTACTTGGAGTGCGGTTTTATGATAGTTTATAAGTGTATGTTCAAACATGCATGAAGATGAATGCGACATATTGGGTATGGATTTGCCCTTTAGAGGGTGATATAATTGATCATTATTCTATAGATGTGTGGTCAGATCAGAATCCAATATTCATTGCAATGCCGAGAGGAGATCTATTTAGCCTTTTTTCATCTGAGTTTTTAGCCACATTCTTGGTGCTTTTTATTATGCATCTAATATATTTGAGTAGTGGTATCTCATTGACATCTAGTCTAGGGCAAGCTCCCTTGGTCATTTGCAAGGATTTAGACTTAAGTTCATACTAAACAGTTGTTTGTCTTAGGAATAACAACCATTATGTCACCCGAAAGCCCATGTAGTAAGGATGCTTATATATTTAAGCTTATCTCAATGAAATTATGCAGGGATCAACCTAAATGATAGATTCTTGTCATTAAACACATCAGGATAATTTTGCTATCTAGTCTCAAAAGTCTTTCGCATGCTTAGTGATCATCCTTGAAAGGTTGATATGAGGTTTACAAGTAGCGTGAAGATAGAGGCCCTGAGTAATATCAGTTTGTTATATCGACCACTATCGAGCGAACAATCATACGAGAGTTGAATAGTTTCATGAGCCTTACCCAGGCTAAAGCCATTGGAGTGTCATTACTCCTCCACTTATCTTAAAGTTGATACCACGCGTATTTTAAAAATGAGATGAGTGATGTATGAAGGCTTTAGATCCATATCCAAGATATATTCATGATAAACAATGAATAACTATGCATACTAAACCAATAAAAAATAAAAGAAAAAAAAACTTGATAAACAAGAACAACATAACAAAAAAAACATAGTCCACCAAAATATTTTTAGGAATAAAAAGACAAAAAACAAAGCTTTGTCCTAGAAGTCCCTAGTGGAGTTGCCATTCGGTCACACTTAGACATTGCGGCAACCGATTAAAAATATAATCTATTAGAAAAAAAGAATAGATATCTGGCATCTTATTGTTTTAAGGGAAAATGTCTTGTTCAAGAAGTCGCCACCTAGTATCTTTTTTTTTTTTTTATTCTTCCTTTCATGTTCCTAACTTTAGTGTCAGTGAACAATTCCTAAGAATATTTTCAACTCTAGCGTTGGTAAATATCGTATAAATTCAAAAAATACGATACTCCTAACTCTAGCGTCAATGAATATTTTAGCAAAAAATGAATTTGAAGAAGAAATTTTTGGTCATTTTTTTGTTGTTTATCTTTTATTATTATTTGCCCTTTTTAGATAGAAGTAAAAAAAAACATTACATGTTATATTTGCGTTTAATACTAATAGTCCACAAATTAAGCATTTAATTATTTTAGCAAGGAAATAAGGAAACTTACCTAAGTGTGTAGTTGCTTGAGGCGAAGTCGAGGGTGACTAGGTTAAAAAATAGGGGTTGAGGGGGGCGGTGACTAGTATAGGGTTTTATATTTCTCTCTTTTAAGGTTTTTGGTAATGGCCTCATCTGAGGGTCTTTTTTTTAGGGTTTCTCTCTAATTGTCCTTCCCGTCCCTTCTTCATACACTGAGATCAATATTTATAGTGTAAGAGTCGCATCACTTGTGATAAGTAAAGTCTCAATCAAACTCATTCTTTTTTTTGAAGTTTGAATTAGAATTAAATTCAAAAACATATAACTATCATTATCTTGAACGTAATGATTATCTTGAAGATAAGGATTATCATGAAGAAGGTAAGGATTATCTTGAGGATAAGAATAGAATGGTAAAAGCACATTGTAGTTCCTAATTTTCACGCAAGTTGATAAATTACACTTTTCATCGAAATAAATCTTTGATCTTTTAATTTTACATTTTAAACCCTGTAAAATTAAATTAAAAGCCAATGGGCCAAAATTGGATTACAATCGTTGCCCCCTCTTAACAATGCTTACTGTTCAAATGCAAAAATTTATTTATTTTTTACATTGTATAGTAAGTTTGTAAAGAAGAATAATTGTGAAAACCCTTCCCTTTTTTTCTTTTTCTTTTTCTTATTGTTTTTTATTTTATTTTTAGAAGTGGTTTTATTGTGACGGGTGACCTACTTAGGTGGAAAAATACAAAGAAAGGTTCTCATTGTAATGGGTAACCTACCTAAGTAAAAAGAGAAATGAAAATGAGGGCTCGAAGGCGCACTCAAAAGGATGGTCAAGGGCTCGAAGGCACGCTCAAAAGGAAACGATGGCTCAAAGGCACACTCGAAAGGGAAGCTGTTACGATGTCGTGGTCACACACATTAATTACCCCAACTTAAAACACAACACACAAGATAGTATAGAACAAGCAAGAGGTCGATCCAATAAGAAAGATTTACTTCAAATTTTTATGCTATACATTATGCAATTGGGGGGTTTTGATTTGTGATGATCTAAACTATGGAAGAAATTAATACAGCAAACAAAATCAATTGAAATCGAAATTTATCAAAAATATAAACCTTGGTTGCAAGCACACATCCACCAACAAAAATTAAAACCGATCCTTGAAACAAAATTACAATTTATATTCTAAATTTTTATCTTTTCTTAAAATTGGTTAATTAACGGATCCGTCGTATAACTAACCCTAACCAACAAACAATCACAATATCCGCATTAATGTTTTAGTTCAATGGCAGCCCTAAGAACTAGATATTTGAGTGTTCTCCCTAAGTTTAATAATGTAGTTCCACCACAATTATCAAGCTTAGTTGCTTCACAAGTTCATACATCACAATTCTGGTTTTGATATCAAACTTAGCAATAAATTATTCACAATAATAACTTAGAGTTCCGCTCTAGCAATTATCAACAACAATCATAGAAAATATGTATAGGAAAACAATCATACTCATTCATAATATAAACTGAAAATAAATAGAAGAATAAATCTCATGGTTCTTGAAATCCAAAGGTTTATTGTGTCCTTGCAACCAAAAAAAGAGCTGAGCCTTGCATAACTATCGAATAACTACTCTTAAAGAATGAAGAGAGCATGATTTTTTTGGGTTTGTAGAGGAGCAAATTTGTGTTTCTTAACTTCTGGCTGCTGCCCCCCTTCTCTCCTCTCTCTCTTTCTTTTTATATGCTAAGAAACCCTAGTTCCTAATTTACAAAGTAATCCTCCCTTAAGTTGACAATTGACATTTAAGTACTTCAATAACTATTTTCCCTAAAAAAGAGAAATATCCTTGCATGAAATCTTCAAACTCTGACTTAGAGGAGCAACATTACTAATATAAAAACTTTAACGATGGTTTACAAGCTTCAGAATGTAATTTGGACTCATTTCTTCACGAAACCTGATTGCTGGTAGAATTAAGCTGTCATCTTTGAAAAATCATATCTCCCTCATCGGACATCGTTTTTGGCTGAACATGGGAATGTTTACAGACCTTTGAGTTAGGAATCCAAAAAAAATTGAGTTTGCATAAATTGGACTTTTATAGCTCCAGATATTGAATTTTGAATAGACAAAGGTCAATAGTGGCAGAATGAGAGAATTGACTTTGAAGGATGTGATTTCCATGATCTTCCTCTTCTATTTTTCTTGCATTACATTTCCAAAAAGGTATGGATGTTAGCTTTTTAGTTCCACTAGAATCACTTCATTTTGATCTCTAGAACTCACGCTCTGCACAAAACATCGACTGAACGTCAAATCTGCCAATTATCTCCAATTTACTCTTTTTTGCATTTTTCATCCAAAAGTGCCTTCAAAACATAAAACAAAGAATAACAAGGCATTTTACATATAAAACATGGACAAAAAATTAGGTAAATATGGGTGAAACTATCGAATAATATGGTTACATCAAATACCCCCACACTTAGCTCTTGCTCGTCCTCGAGAAAGGATAAATAAAATTAAATTGAAAATAACCATGATCAATCTCTTAATCTCCCATCAATGTCCAAGAGTACAAGTATTATAAATAAGAATATAATAAAAAAGGATAAAATAAATAAATTTTTATGAATTTGTTTACATGCAAACTTTAAAATTCAATCAATCATCGGGATTTAAATGAAAGTTATGTCATGCCAAAGTGATAGGTCCTCTCATTGATATATACTCCAACACTCATGTGTTTAGGGTTTGTGTGTTTAAATCTCTCAAATTCAATCAAAGAGTATGTTCTACCATAAGCTTGTTTTTCAATCTCATCTTCATTACTAATATATTACAAACAATGCATGAATCAAAAGGTCTTATTTTCCAGTTGTAATGGGGCTAAGGTTAAGGTGAGATAAAAGAGAGTAAAAGAAAAGGTTCAAATCAAAGAAAGTAGAGCATTCTGAAAAATGATATTTCAAACAAGATATTCCATCAAAACTCATAAATGTTTCATCTTTAATCACCAATGCTTAACTCCTTTTGATTTTAAGCTCTTTTAACATAAAATCTTAAGAACATAAAGGAATATTTTTTTCTTCTTTTTTTTTTCTTCTTTTTTTTTGTAATTTTGCCCATGTTTTCATTAAGCATCACTTCTTCTGTCTTTTCACATAATTTCCAACCATAATTCCTTGAAGTATCACAAGTATATGCTCTACTAATCCTTGGCTAGGAGAAAAGGAATATATATATAAAGTTAAGGCTTATACATAGATAAAACAAAGAAAAGATAAACAAGCTCAAAAGGGGCTCACTAAGGATAATATGCTTTAGGTTGGCTTTTTGGTTTAAGTGATTTAAAATTTCTAATGCCTTTATCATCTTCATGTATATTTGTAATGGAATATAATCTCAATAAGATATGAAGCAAGTTCTAGAGATACATATCTTTGAAAGAATGCACACTCAAATAATACAATGTTGAAGGCTCAAAAACTTGTAGTGGTATAACATTATAAAGTCCACATGGCATATTCTCAAAGTTAATCCCTAAACAAATTAAACCTTAAAATTTGAATGTATACTCTTTCATTTGATTTATATCTTCATCTATCTCAATTAATTCTCATACATAATACTCATATTCTCAAAAACCAATGGGAGTTAAAAAGATGAAACATAATTTTTTTTTTTAAGAATAACAAAGAAAAAAAAATTCTCCTAATACCCCCACACTTAAAACACAACATTGTCCTCAATGTTGAAATAAAAGCAAAGGAACATAAGAGAATGATAGAAAATAAATTAAAATACAAAAAAATAAATGATAAGGAAAAAGAAAGCAAATCTGATTTTTTTTTGTGTGTTGGGTTGCCTCCCAATAAGCGCTTTTATTTTATGTCATTGGCTTGATATGTGGCATGCTTATTCTTCATAGATTGGTTTAGCTAACTCTACAGAAGTGGTGAGTTTTGCCATCCAACTTTCATAGAAAGGTTTCAAACGATGTCCATTGACCTTGAGTACTTTGCTGGTTTCTAAACTTGTAATTTCAACTACACCATAAGGAAAAATATTAAAAATAACAAAGGGTCCAATCCAACGAGAGCGCAATTTTTCAGGAAAAAGTTTCAAACGCAAATGATAAAAGGACTTTGTCTCCAACATGAAATTCCTTTTTTGTAAGCATTCGGTCATGAAGATTCTTAGTCTTTTGTTTGTAAATCCTTGCATTCTTGTAAGCATCATTTCAAATTTCTTCTAACTCTTGCAGTTGCAATTTTCTTGCAATCCCAGCAGCATCATAATTCATGTTGCATTGTTTAATGGCCCAAAAAGCTTTGTGTCCAAGCTGCACCGGTAGATGACATGCTTTCCCATAAATCATTCTAGAAGGTGACATTCCTATAGGTGATTTATAAGCAATCTTATAAGTCCAAAGTGCATCTCCAAGGCGTAGACTCCAATCTCGTCGGTTAGGTTGCACTGTTTTCTCCAAAAATGGACTTGATTTCTCAATTGGAAATTTCAGCTTCGCCATTCATTTGCGGATGATATGCTGTGGAAGTTTGATGAGTCACATGATATTTGCGTAGCAATGCTTCCATGGAACGACTGCAAAAATGAGTGCCACGATCACTAATGATAGCTTTAGAGATGCCAAACCTATCAAATATGTGAGTCCTGACAAAATCTAAAACAACCTTAGCATTGTTAGTTCGTATGGCTTTCACCTCAATCCATTTGGACACATAATCAACAACAAGAAGAATATAAAGATTTCCAAAAGCAGAAGGAAATGGACCCATAAAGTCAATACCCCAAACATCAAAAATTTCACTTACAAGAATATTTGTTATAGGCATTTGATTTTTATGAGTGATATTACCTGTTCATTGGCATTTTTCACATGATTTGAAGAAGTGATATGCATCTTTAAAAATAAAATGCCAATAAAAACCACTTTCAAATACTTTATAGGCCGTTCGTTTTGCTCCAAAATGTCCACCACAAGAATGAGAATGACAAAAAATGAGAATGGAATGAAATTTATCCTGTGGTACACATCTCCTTACTACTTGATCCACACAAAATTTCCACAAGTAAGGAGTGTTCCAAAAATAATATTTAGCATTAGCTCGTAACTTGTCCTTTTAGGATGTAAACAAACCTGGAGGGAATTCTTTGGTGACTAAATAGTTCACCAAATCAGCATACCATAGTTTTGTAGAGGAATGTAGCACATACAACTGTTCATCAGGAAATGTTTCTCTTATTATCTCGGTTGGAATACCTCGGTCCTCAATCGACTCAAGTGATCAGCCACATGGTTTTCGACACCTTTTTTTGTCTTTGATCTCAAGATCGAATTCTTGTAAAAGCAAGATCCACCTAATCAATCTTGGTTTGGACTCCTTCTTCTTCAAAAGATACCTAAGAGCTGTATGGTCATTAAAAAAAATGACTTTTGTACCAAGTAGATATGACCTGTATTTTTCACGAGCAAACACCACTGTAAAAAGTTCCTTTTCAGTTGTATGATAATTGCATTGTGCTCCATCCAACATACGAGAAGCATAGGCAATAACATTCAAATTCTTCCTAATTCTTTGCCCAAGCACAACTCCTACCACATAGTCACTTGCATCACACATTATCTCAAAAGGTTCATCCCAATTTGGTGGTTGGATGATAGGGGCAGATGTGACACATCTCTTAAGCTCATCATGGGCATCTTTACAAGCTTGATCAAACACAAAATCCACTTCTTTGGCTAATAGTCTGCACAAGGGTGCTGTAATCTTCGAGAAATCTTTGATAAAGCGTCAATAGCAACCTGCATGGCCTAGAAAAGAATGAACTTTCCTCACGCATGAGGGGTAAGACAACGATGAAATAACATCTATCTTAGCTTTATCAACTTGTAATCCACATGAAGACACAACATGCCCAAGAACTATTCCTTGTTTTACTGATTAGTACTTAAAAGTGTATTTTTATCATGGTTTTATATAATCATTTTGCACTTGAAGTATCAATAACTCAATTAAAGCATGTTTTATAATAATATATATAATAATATAAGATACCTTTAATTTATCGTAAATGTTCATTTTAAATATAGGCCTATCACATAAATGAAAGGATTGATTGATGACATTAAGAACTTAAATTGCAAGGGCAAAGAGATGACCAAACTTAGAAAAGAGATGTTGGTGCAATCCAAATCGGAACACTGTTTGGTAATTAGGTCATATATGGAGCTATAGATCTCAAATTTAGGTCCACATTATATGGATGGAAAGGTAAGACATAGGACTACAACTTTCATATGGATCCCAAGATCTAAAAAAAGCCATTTTCAAGTCCAAATTGTAGCAATAATAAAGAAGCCCGAATCTATCCTCCAGCCCGAGCACTGTCCAGTATTTTAGCCATATCTGGAGTTCTAGAAGTCCAAATAAGCTGAATTGTTTACACAAGATAGCTGAGACAATTGCTTACAACTTTCATGTTTTCGAATGGCTCCAATTTTGACGTTATCAATGATGTTTTGGGCAGACAAGAGAAGATACGGATTGCCACCAAGTCAAGAGTTGGCCACCAACTTATCAATTAGTCATCAAATCAATAGTTCCCAATTTTAGCCTATAAAAGAAGGTATTTGCCATGTATTTAGGCATCTTGGTGTCCAGATCAAGATCATGCTCTTCCTTTCTCTCTTTCTATTTTTTGTAATGTTTATGCTTTGCTTTCATTAATATCAAGTTTATGCCTTTCATTTCCTTTCCTTCACTTAGTTAACTTTTATGTTCTTATTTTGTTTATCTATTTTTCTTTCTTTCATTATGTCTAGCTAAGTTAATTATGTCAAGGTGAAAAGGTTACACTAATGGTGTAAGAATAAGTATAATGTAAACTTAATATGGACTTTAATGTTTGATACTAACATGTTTTGTATTTGTTATCTTGTTCACTCTTTAATACTTTGCTTGTTAAATAACTAATCTTGATTTATGTTGTATAACACTTGGTACAACCAATGCTTGACACTTTCATAGTTCATACTGTATGGTATAACCGTCACCTGAGCTATGAAAGGAACTTGATTTGTTGTTAACATAAGTTATAATCATGAATGCTTGATGAGATTTACAAGTATTAGCATTAATTGAATAAGATGACTAATATAATTATGTTAACAATCTATAATCTGATTGGAACCTCCTTTATGTGTGGTTTCCAATTGAATAATAAGAGTTTATATTATACTTGTTTGACATACTGATTAGTACTTAAAAGTGCATTTTTATCATGGTTTTATATCATCATTTTGCACTTGAAGTATCAATAACTCCTTAACTAAAATATGTTTTATAATAATGTATGTAATAATATAAGATACCTATAATTTATGGTAAATGTCTATTTTTAATGCAGGCCTATCCCATAAATGAAAGGATTGATTGATGACTTGAAGAACTTAAATTGCAAGGATAAAGAGATGGCCAAACTTAGAAAAGAGATGTCGGTGCAATCCAAACCGGAACACTGTTCGGTAATTGGGCCATATCTGGAGCTACAGATCTCAGATTTAGGTCCAATTTATATGGATGGAAAGGTAAGACATAGGCCTACAACTTTCATATGGAGCTCAAGATCTAAAAAGGCCATTATCAAGTCCAAATTGTAGCAACAACAAAGAAGCCCGAATCTGTCTTCCAGCCCGAGCACTGTTCGGTATTTTGGCCATATCTGGAGTTCTAGAAGTCCAAATAAGCTGAATGTTTTACACAAGAAAGCTGAGACAATTGCCTACAACTTTCATGTTTGCACCTGGCTCCCGTTTTGACGTTATCAATGACGTTTTGGGCAGACAAGAGAAGATAAGGATTGTCACCAAGTCAAAAGTTGGCCACCCACTTATCAATTAGTCATCAAATCAATAGTTCCCAATTTTGGCCTATAAAAGGAGGCATTTGCCATGCATTTAGGCATCTTGGTTTCCAGATCAAGATCATGCTCTTCCTTTCTCTCTTTGTATTTTTTGTAATGTTTATGCTTTACTTTCATTAATATCAAGTTTATGCCTTTCATTTCATTTCCTTTACTTAGTTAACTTCTATGTTCTTATTTTGTTTATTTATTTTTCTTTCTTTCATTATGTCTAGCTAAGTTAATGATGTCAAGGTGAAAAGGTTACACTAATGGTGTAAGAATAAGTATAGTGTAAACTTAATATGGACTTTAATGTTTGATACTAACATGTTTTATATTTGTTATCTTGTTCACTCTTTAATACTTTGCTTGTTAAATGACTAATCTTGATTTATGTTGTATAACACTTGGTACAACAAATGCTTGGCACTTTCATAGCCCATAATGTATGGTATAACCGACACCTGAGCTATGAAAGGAACTTGATTTGTTGTTAACATAAGTTATAATCATGAATGCTTGACGAGATTTACAAGTATTAGCATTAATTGAATAAGATGACTAATGTAATCATGTTAACAATATATAATCTGATTGGAACCTCCTTTGTGTGTGGTTTCCAATTCAATAATAAGAGTTTATACTATACTTGTTTGCTATACCATTAGTGGAACCTCTAACCTTGACATTTGTTATTATTATTGTTTAATCCATACTTTAATTTTCCATCTCTAAGTTCTCATCATCATCATCATCTTCTTCTTCTCTTTCTTTATTATTATTATTATTATTATTATTATTATTATTATTATTATTATTATTATTATTATTATTATTAGTACTACTACCACTATTATTATTATTATTATTATTATTGTTGTTGTTGTTGTTGTTGTTGTTGTTGTTATTGTTGTTAATTGTTGTTTATAATTTGTACAATTAACCTCCCTGTGGTTCGACCCCGGTCTTGCCGGGTTATTTATTACTTCGACACTCCTGCACTTGGGAGAAGACATCAATCTTTTCGTCGTGTCAAGTTTTTGGCGCCGTTGCCGGGGAGGTAAGTTCTTGTATAAATTATAGTATTTATTTTATTTTCTCTTTTCACTTTTCTTATATATAACTTTGTTTCTTTTATTTTGTTTCTCCTTATTTTGTTTTCTTCCTTCTTCTTTTGTTTTCTTCTTCATTTTATTATATTCCTACACGTGCATGAGAGTGTGGTCACGCACATCAAGTGGTAGACTTTGTAGGGTATCCTCATCATTTTCAGAAAATATGGCCGAAGAAGATAATCAATCACTTCATAATGAAAATAATGAGAATAACCGTGCTAGAACACTTAGAGACCACATGAATCCCACAAGAACAAGTGCACCATCATGCATAGTTTTTCCTCCTGATGCATCTCATTTTAATTTTAAACCAGGCATTATTCAACTTTTACCTTCTTTTCATGGCTTAGAATTGGAAAATCCATACTTGCATTTAAGGGAATTTGAGGAGGTCTGCAACACATATAATAATTTAAATTGTAGCATGAACACCATCAGATTAAAGCTTTTTCCTTTTTCATTAAAAGATAAAGCTAAAACATGGCTACAAAACTTAAGACCAGGATCCATTCGTGCTTGGGATGAAATGCAACAACAATTTTTAAAGAAGTTTTTCCCATCTCATAGAACAAACTCTTTCAAGAGACAAATCACCACTTTCACTCAAAAACCAGGAGAAACATTTTACAAATGTTGGGATAGGTATCGAGACTTGCTTAGTACTTGCCCTCATCATGGTTTTGAAACATGGAGATTGGTTTCACATTTCTATGAAGGGTTGACACCTAAAGATAGGCAAATGGTTGAATTGATGTGCAATGGAACTTTTGAAGATAAAGACCCTGATGAAGCAATGGAGTACTTAGACTTGTTAGCTGAAAATGCTCAAAATTGGGACACCGCGGGTACTTATGAGGCACCGGGTAAAACTCAACCTCATACATCTAGTGGAGGTATGTACAACCTTAGGGAAGATCATGACCTCCAAGCCAAATTTGCATCTTTAGCTAGAAAAGTCGAGGCACTAGAATTGAAAAAGAGTGGTCAATTAAAATCTGTTGAAAACATTGTGTGTCAAATCTGTGAAACAAATGAACACTCAACCAACGATTGTCCAACCTTGCCTTCTTTTAAAGAATGTCTCCATGAACAAGCCCATGCTTTAAACAGTTTTCAAAGGGCCAACCACAACCCATACTCCCAAACATACAACCCTGGTTGGAGGAATCACCCAAATTTCAGTTGGAAGAGTGAGAACAACAATGCACAAACTTCACAACCACCGTTTCAAGCACACCACAATTTTCGAAATTCTCATGGATATGCACCTCCTTATGCTCCACCTCGTAGAAGAAATCTTGAGGAAACATTGCATGCATTCATTGAAAAGCAAGAGACAATTAATACTCAACTTGTTCAAAACATGATAGATTTTAAAGATACTCTTGCTAAATTAACATCTGCTCTTAGTTTCCAAGAGAAAGGTAAGTTTCCATCTCAAACACAACAAAATCCCAAAGGGCAATACAATGCAAATGCAAGTAGTTCCGGAAGCCAACACATGGATCAAGTCAAATCAGTCACTACTCTGCGCAGTGGTAAGGTTATTGAAAAACCCTCTCTTGAACCTTATGAGAAAGATGATGAGTCAATCTCTGAGGGTAAGGAAGGGGATGAATCTGAAAATTGCAAAGAAACGATTGATTCACCGCCAGCACTTCCATTTCCTCAAGCCATGACCAAACAAAGGAAAGTCAATCACAATTCTGAAATTTATGAAATTTTCAAACAGGTAAGGATCAATATACCTTTGCTGGATGCAATTAAACAGGTTCCTTCCTATGCTAAATTTTTGAAAGATCTCTGCACTGTGAAGAGGAAACTGAATGTGAAAAAGAAAGCCTTTCTAGCCGAACAAGTAAGTGCTATTCTTCAGAACAATAATGCTTTGAAATATAAAGACCCTGGTTGTCCTACAATTTCTTGCTTTATTGGAGAACATAAAATTGAAAAAGCCTTACTTGATCTTGGTGCTAGTGTGAATCTACTTCCATATTCAGTTTTTCAGAGTCTCAATCTAGGTGAGTTAAAACCAACTTCTATATCTCTTTTACTTGCCGATAGATCTGTAAAAGTGCCTAGAGGAATAATTGAAGATGTGTTAGTACAAGTCGATAAATTCATTTATCCTGTGGATTTTATTGTCTTGGACACAGAACCTGTTGAAGCATGTAATTCATTTCCTGTTATTTTAGGACGTCCATTTCTTGCAACTTCTAATGCATTGATTAATTGTAGGAATGGAATGATGAAGCTATCATTTGGAAACATGACATTGGAGATGAATATTTTCAACATTTGCAAGCAACCTGGAGATGATAATGATTTACAAGAAGTAGATCATATTGATGAATTAGTTTATGATCAACTTGAATCTACTTTAAGTAAAAATGAATTGGATGAAACTAAAGATTTGCAAATGATTTATTCTAAGGAAGAAATCACGGATGAAACAAGCACCGAAAATGTTGATGCAAATCTTTTGTCAACATTGACAATAGATTCGACATCTAACATCACACTAATCGATGATTACTTTCCTAACGAATCCTTACTTTCTCTTAGTCCAATGTCTTGGTATGATAAAAATATCAATTTTCTTACTTTAGGAGATTTGCCAGCTGATTGGAGCACCCAAGACAAAGAAAAGTTTTTGAACGAAGTGAAGAGCTTTTACTGTGATGACCCTAACTTATTCAAATATTGTCCTAATCAAATATTTCAAAGATTCATTCCCGACAATGAGGTAAGTAGTGTCATTAAACTTTGTCATTCTGAAGCATGTGGAAGTTATTTCTCGTCAAAAAAGACAGCTGCAAAAATCTTTCAAAATGGATTTTATTGGCCCACCATGTTCAAGGACACGCATGCATTCTGCAAAACTTGTGAAAAATGTCAAAAGATTGACACTGGTCAAAAAGTTTTGTTTTATGATTCTCAACTTTATGCATTCCCTAAAGAGCTAAGATTAAGATGGAGCAATCCTTATGGGGCCTGTGATATTGAGAATTCAATGAATGACAATAATTTTAAGGAAAATGGACATCGTTTGAAAGCTTACTTTGATAATTTTCCTAGTGAAAATGAATCAGCTGGTTTGAATGATTTTGTAGATAAAGGTTGATTATTTTTTTTTTCTCACATTGTTTTTGTGTTTCTTTTTGAGTGATTTTTGCTAGTTTCTCTCACCCCGGTCAAATGGCGGATAACGGTACTCCGTGACTTAAGTCGGTTCTTTCAGTTTCCCATAATAACTGATATTTGTGTATATATTTGTGCAATTCTTTGAATCTCTCTTCCAATTCTCATTTGATAATGGACACTAATCTTGAAAAATTGAAAAAGTATTTTCCCGCTCTGCCTCAGAATGCGATTACAAAAATTTACCGTGCTAGATGTGCAAGATTAAGATTGTTAATGAATCATGGAATTCCTGAAGATATTCGCTGGTTGATTGAAGCAAAGGTCCGATTATCAGGTGAGTCCTCTAACTTCTTCATTTCACACATGCCTGGAACAGGTAAAAGCACTTTTGCAAAGAAGCGTCGTGCAAAACGACTGGATGTCTGTCATCGATGTGCTAGATGGACTTGTAATACACAATGTCATTCTTTAGGAATGGTATCTATAAACCGTGAAGATAAAATACAATTCATTAAGGATGGCCTGAGTAAGGAGTCTTTAGATAATCTTCTATTGACTCTTGAGACGCATCCTAGTGGAGATGTGCATCGTGCAATTCATGATTTATGGCCACTATTTCATAAAGAACATGATCGACTTAGTCTTGGGAATCTGACTAAAAAAGACCCTGTTTGCCAGTTTTTAAGAAAACTGGATGGGAAGCCTATCCCCGACCCATAGAGGGCGTTTAAGCCGTTCTTGGACGTAAAACCAAGGGAAGATGTGAGCCACAATCACAACTACCTGTACATACACATGTTTTTTTTCAAAAGTAAATAAATAAATAAATAAAAAGAGAGAGAGAGTGTGTGAGACTCTAGCTGGCCTACATATAGATGTTATGATTGTCTTTCTACTTTCTCATCTATAAAACCCTATTTTCCTTCCTTTCATTTCTACTCAACCCATACATTCAACAAATACAGAAGTGTGTAGAAATGGCAAGTTCCTCAAGTCATCAAATAAGAAATATTTGTGTTTTCGGTGGATCTAGTCCTGGGAAAGAAAAGGAGTTTTTAGAATCAGCAAATCATCTTGGTCAGGTGCTAGCTGAGAGAAAGATTCATTTAGTGTATGGGGGAGGCAGTCTTGGGTTAATGGGAGGTGTGTCAATAGCTGCATTTTTAGGAGGTAGTCAAGTTTTGGGGGTCGTCCCTGAAGCTTTGGCACAAGGGGACATCATTGGAAAAACAATTGGAGAGGAACTTCAGGTCTCCACAATGTCGGCTCGAATGAATGCAATGTTTAACCATGCTGATGCTTTCATTGCTTTACCAGGTGGTCTAGGCACATTGGAAGAGATCTTTCATATTTCCTCTTGGGCTCAATTGCACATTCACCATAAACCCATTGGCTTGTTAAATGTTAATGGTTATTATGATAAGTTGTTGTCTTTTCTTGATCATGCTGTGGAACAGGAATTTCTAACATCTTCTACACGACAAATCATAATCTCTGCTACTACTGCTGAACAATTGATTGACCAACTACAATCTTTCATTCCTGTGATTGATCCTTCCATGAGTCGCATAAATTGGTCATCTAAGGAAAGCCGTAAAAAGTTTAGATTGGATTTGAGCCTTCATTTGTGAATTTTTGTGTCTTTTGGTTTTATTATGTTTTGTTATTTCTTATTTTTGTTTCAGTGTGTTTCAGGTTTTGTCAGTGTTCGTTATTTCAGGTGATATCTTCTATACTCTTTCTTTCTACCTTAGAACATTGAGGACAATGTCTTGTTTTGGTTGGGGGGAGAGGGTAGTAGTTGATAAAAAAAAAATTATTTTTCATTTCATAAAGCATGTGCATAATTGTTGTTACTAGGATGGCAAAGTAAAGGAGTTCTTTTGTTAAAGTGACTCTTGAGACGCATCTTAGTAACCATTCTTAACAAGGTCTATTATAATACTTCCTGAAATATTTAGGTTTACAAACTCTCGTATTGTTACCACTTAATTCTGCTCATATACTTATTTAACATGTATTCTTAAACCTTAATTTACACACACATACTTTAACATATGATTGTGGGTTGCATATTGGATTATTACATTATTTATGTTCTTTTGTTAAAGGTAACAACTAAGGGAAAGGGATTGTATATAATAAAAAAAAAAGAAAAAAAAAGAAAAAAAAAAGAGAAAAAAAAATGATGATAATAAAAATGTAGATAAGTTTGGTTTCGTAGCCTCCCTAACCTAAGCAATTAAGCCCGAAGGGGTGTTTTAACATCTAATACCCTAAAGTCAACTGACTTGGGAGCTATTGGCCCAACGCTTGTTACATGGGTTGAGGAGAAAAGCTTAAGGGAATCAAACATTGCACTATCTACATATCAGTATCTGCGACCCGAGTTACTAAGCTCGTAGGGGTGTCTTAACACCTAATGCCCTAAGACCAACTGGTCTGGGAGTCATTAGCTGAAAGCTCGTTACATGGGTTAAAGATGCATGATGTTTTTAAATTATATGTATATAGATTTTTTTAAAAAAATGAAAAAAATGAAAAAAAAAAGACAAAAATAATAATCCCAGTCCAAGAAAGTTAACTTTAAACATTAGAACAAAAATTTTGTTTTCTTCCAAGAAAAGCCCCATAATTATGTGTTGATACATTGAGCACAAAAGAAAGGTTTATTAATATCTTGTTAAGAGGTATTGAGCAGATATATAAATTTAATGAGAGTTTGTTTATCTGGATAGATTAATGGAAGTTAAATGATGAATACCTTGCTTTGTGAAATTTGCAAATTGTTGTAACGCTTTGATTACTAGGGACTAGTAATAAGCTGGTTGGGGGGTGTGATTAGTACTTAAAAGTGCATTTTTATCATGGTTTTATATCATCATTTTGCACTTGAAGTATCAATAACTCCTTAACTAAAATATGTTTTATAATAATGTATGTAATAATATAAGATACCTATAATTTATGGTAAATGTCTATTTTTAATGCAGGCCTATCCCATAAATGAAAGGATTGATTGATGACTTGAAGAACTTAAATTGCAAGGATAAAGAGATGGCCAAACTTAGAAAAGAGATGTCGGTGCAATCCAAACCGGAACACTGTTCGGTAATTGGGCCATATCTGGAGCTACAGATCTCAGATTTAGGTCCAATTTATATGGATGGAAAGGTAAGACATAGGCCTACAACTTTTATATGGAGCTCAAGATCTAAAAAGGCCATTATCAAGTCCAAATTGTAGCAACAACAAAGAAGCCCGAATCTGTCTTCCAGCCCGAGCACTGTTCGGTATTTTGGCCATATCTGGAGTTCTAGAAGTCCAAATGAGCTGAATGTTTTACACAAGAAAGCTGAGACAATTGCCTACAACTTTCATGTTTGCACCTGGCTCCCGTTTTGACGTTATCAATGACGTTTTGGGCAGACAAGAGAAGATAAGGATTGTCACCAAGTCAAAAGTTGGCCACCCACTTATCAATTAGTCATCAAATCAATAGTTCCCAATTTTGGCCTATAAAAGGAGGCATTTGCCATGCATTTAGGCATCTTGGTTTCCAGATCAAGATCATGCTCTTCCTTTCTCTCTTTGTATTTTTTGTAATGTTTATGCTTTACTTTCATTAATATCAAGTTTATGCCTTTCATTTCATTTCCTTTACTTAGTTAACTTCTATGTTCTTATTTTGTTTATTTATTTTTCTTTCTTTCATTATGTCTAGCTAAGTTAATGATGTCAAGGTGAAAAGGTTACACTAATGGTGTAAGAATAAGTATAGTGTAAACTTAATATGGACTTTAATGTTTGATACTAACATGTTTTATATTTGTTATCTTGTTCACTCTTTAATACTTTGCTTGTTAAATGACTAATCTTGATTTATGTTGTATAACACTTGGTACAACAAATGCTTGGCACTTTCATAGCCCATAATGTATGGTATAACCGACACCTGAGCTATGAAAGGAACTTGATTTGTTGTTAACATAAGTTATAATCATGAATGCTTGACGAGATTTACAAGTATTAGCATTAATTGAATAAGATGACTAATGTAATCATGTTAACAATATATAATCTGATTGGAACCTCCTTTGTGTGTGGTTTCCAATTCAATAATAAGAGTTTATACTATACTTGTTTGCTATACCATTAGTGGAACCTCTAACCTTGACATTTGTTATTATTATTGTTTAATCCATACTTTAATTTTCCATCTCTAAGTTCTCATCATCATCATCATCTTCTTCTTCTCTTTCTTTATTATTATTATTATTATTATTATTATTATTATTATTATTATTATTATTATTATTAGTACTACTACCACTATTATTATTATTATTATTATTGTTGTTGTTGTTGTTGTTGTTGTTGTTGTTGTTGTTATTGTTGTTAATTGTTGTTTATAATTTGTACAATTAACCTCCCTGTGGTTCGACCCCGGTCTTGCCGGGTTATTTATTACTTCGACACTCCTGCACTTGGGAGAAGACATCAATCTTTTCGTCGTGTCACATACCATTAATGGAATCTCTAACCTTGACAATTATTATTATCATTGTTTAATCGTTACATTAATATTCCTTCTCAAGGTTCTCATCTTCTTCTTCTTCTTCTCCTTCTTTTTCTTTATTATTATTATTATTATTATTATTATTATTATTATTATTATTCTTGTTGTTGTTGTTGTTATTATTATTGTTATTGTTGTTGTATTATTTTTATTTATAATTTGTACAATTAACCTCCCTATGGTTCGATCCCGGTCTTGCCGGGTTATTTATTACTTCGACACTCCTACACTTAGGAGAAGACATCAATCTTTTGGTCGTGTCAAGTTTTTTGTGCCGTTGCCGGGCAGGTAAGTTGTATAAATTATAATAGTGATTTTATTTTCTCTTTTCACTTTTCTTGTATATAACTTTGTTTCTTTTCTCTTGTTTCTTCTTCTTTTGTTTTCTTCCTTTTATTCTATTTCTACACGTGCATGAGAGTGTGGTCACGTACATCAAGTGGTAGACTTTGTAGGGTATCCTCATCATTTTCAGAAAATATGATGGAAGAAGATAATCAATCACTTCAAAATCAGAATAACCGTGTCAGAACACTTAGAGACCACATGAATCCCACAAGAACAAGTGCACCATCATGTATAGTTTTTGCTCCCGATGCATCTCATTTTAAATTTAAGCCAGACATTATTCAACTTTTACCATCTTTTCGTGGCTTGGAATTGGAAAATCCATACTTGCATTTAAGGGAATTTGAAAAGGTTTGCAACACATGTAATAATTTAAATTGTAGCATGAACACCATCAAATTAAAGCTTTTTCCTTTTTCATTAAAAGATAAAGCTAAAACATGGCTATAAAATTTGAGATCAAGATCCATTCGTGCTTGGGATGAAATGCAACAACAGTTTTTGAAGAAGTTTTTCCCAATTCACAGAACAAACTCTTTCAAAAGACAAATCACCACTTTCACTCAAAAACTAGGAGAAATATTTTACCAATGTTGGGATAGGTATCGAGACTTGCTTAGTACTTGCCCTCATCATGGTTTTGAAACATGGAGATTGGTTAAATTGATGTGCAATGGAACTTTTAAAGATAAAGACCCTGATCAAGCAATGGAGTGCTTAGACTTGTTAGCTGAAAATGCTCAAAATTGGGACACCGCGGGTACTTGTGAGGCACCGAGTAAAACTCAACCTCATACATCTAGTGGAGGTATGTACAACCTTAGGGAAGATCATGACCTTCAAGCCAAGTTTGCATCTTTAGCTAGAAAAGTCGAGGTACTAGAATTGAAAAAGAGTGGTCAATTAAAATCTGTTGAAAACATTGAGTATCAAATATGTGAAACAAATGAACACTCAACCAACGATTGTCCAACCTTGCCTTCTTTTAAGGAATGTCTCCATGAACAAGCCATGCTTTAAACAGTTTCCAAAGGCTCAACCACAACCCATACTTCCAATCATACAACCCTAGTTAGAGAAATCACCTTAATTTCAGTTGGAAGAGTGATAATAACAATGTACAAACTTCACAACCACCATTTCAAGCACACCACAATTTCCAAAATTCTCATGGACATGCACCTCCTTATACTCCACCTTTTAGAAGAAATCTTGAGGAAACATTGCATACATTCATTGAAAAGCCAGAAACAATCAATACTCAACTTGCTCAAAACATAACAGATTTTAAAGATGCTCTTGCAAAATTAACATCTGCTCTCAGTTTCTAAGAGAAAGGTAAGTTTCCATCTCAACCACAACAAAATTTTAAGGGGCAATACAATGCAAATGCAAGTAGTTCCGGAAGCCAACACATGGATTAAGTCAAATCAGTCACTACTCTGCGCAGTGGTAAGGTTATTGAAAAACCCTCTCTTGAACCTTATGAGAATGATGATGAGTCAATCTCTGAGGGTAAGTGACACGACTAAAAGGTTGATGTCTTCTCCCAAGTGCAGGAGTGTCGAAGTAATAAATAACCCGGCAAGACCGGGGTCGAACCACAGGGAGGTTAATTGTACAAATTATAAACAACAATTATAAAACAACAATAACAACAACAACAATAGTAATAATAATAATAATAATAATAATAATAATAATAATAGTAGTAGTAGTAGTAGTAGTAGTAGTAGTAGTAGTATTAGTACTAATAATAATAATAATAATAATAATAATAAAGAAAGAGGAGAAGAAGAAGATGATGATGATGAGAACTTGGAGATCAAATATTAATGTAGGGATTAAGCAATAATAATAACAAATGTCAAGGTTAGAGATTCCACTAATGGTATATCAAACAAGTATAGTATAAACTCTTATTATTGAATTGGAAACCACACACAAAGGAGGTTCCAATCAGATTATATATTGTTAACATGATTACATTAGTCATCTTATTCAATTAATGCTAATACTTGTAAATCTCGTCAAGCATTCATGATTATAACTTATGTTAACAACAAATCAAGTTCCTTTCATAGCTCAGGTGTCGGTTATACCATACATTATGGGCTATGAAAGTGCCAAGCATTTGTTGTACCAAGTGTTATACAACATAAATCAAGATTAGTCATTTAACAAGCAAAGTATTAAACAGTGAACAAGATAACAAATATAAAACATGTTAGTATCAAACATTAAAGTCCATATTAAGTTTACATTATACTTATTCTTACACCATTAGTGTAACCTTTTCACCTTGACATAATTAACTTAGCTAGACATAATTAAAGAAAGAAAAATAGATAAACAAAATAAGAACATAAAAGCTAACTAAGTAAAGGAAAGGAAATGAAAGGCATAAACTTAATATTAATGAAAGCAAAGCATAAACATTACAAAAAATACAAAGAGAGAAAGGAAGAGCATGATCTTGATCTGAACACCAAGATGCCTAAATGCATGGCAAATGCCTCCTTTTATAGGCCAAAATTGGGAACTATTGATTTGATGACTAATTGATAAGTGGGTGGCCAACTTTTGACTTGGTGACAATCCTTATCTTCTCTTGTCTGCCCAAAACGTCATTGATAACGTCAAAACTGGAGCCAGGTGCAAACATGAAAGTTGTAGGCAATTGTCTCAGCTTTCTTGTGTAAAACATTCAGCTCATTTGGACTTCTAGAACTCCAGATATGGCCAAAATACCGAACAGTGCTCGGGCTGGAAGACAGATTCGGGCTTCTTTGTTGTTGCTACAATTTGGACTTGATAATGGCCTTTTTAGATCTTGGGCTCCATATGAAAGTTGTAGGCCTATGTCTTACCTTTCCATCCATATAAATTGGACCTAAATCTGAGATCTGTAGCTCCAGATATGGCCCAATTACCGAACAGTGTTCCGGTTTGGATTGCACCGACATCTCTTCTCTAAGTTTGACCATCTCTTTATCCTTGCAATTTAAGTTCTTCAAGTCATCAATCAATCCTTTCATTTATTTGATAGGCCTGCATTAAAAATAGACATTTACCACAAATTATAGGTATCTTATATTATTAGATACATTATTATAAAACATATTTTAGTTAAGGAGTTATTGATACTTCAAGTGCAAAATGATGATATAAAACCATGATAAAAATGCACTTTTAAGTACTAATCACACCCCTCAACCAGCTTATTACTAGTCCCTAGTAATTAAAGCGTTAAAACAATTTGCAAATTTCACAAAGCAAGGTATTCATCATTTAACTTCCATTAATCTATCCAGATAAACAAACTCTCATTAAATTTATATATCTGCTCAATACCACTTAACAAGATATTAATAAACCTTTCTTTTGTGCTCAATGTATCAACACATAATTATGGGGCTTTTCTTGGAAGAAAACAAAATTTTTGTTCTAATGTTTAAGGTTAACTTCCTTGGGTTGGGATTACTATTTTTGTCTTTTTTTTTTTTTTGAACTCTATATACATATACTTTAAAAACATCATGCATCTTTAACCCATGTAACGAGCTTTCAGCTAATGACTCCCAGACCAGTTGGTCTTAGGGCATTAGGTGTTAAGACACCCCTACGAGCTTAGTAACTCGGGTCGCAGATACTGATATGTAGATAGTGCAATGTTTGATTTCTTTAAGCTTTTCTCCTCAACCCATGTAACAAGCGTTGGGCCAATAGCTCCCAAGTCAGTTGACTTTAGGGTATTAGGTGTTAAAACACCCCTTCGGGCTTAATTGCTTAGGTTAGGGAGGCTACGAAATCAAACTTATCTACATTTTTATTATCATCTTTTTTTATTTTTTATTTTTTATTTTTTTTTCATGTTTTCTTTTTTAATTATATACTCCCTTTCCCTTAGTTGTTACCTTTAACAAAAGAACATAAATAATGTAATAATCCAATATGCAACCCACAATCATATGTTAAAGTGTGTGTGTGTAAATTAAGGTTTAAAAATACATGTTAAATAAGTATATGAGCAGAATTAAGTGGTAACAATACGAGAGTTTGTAAACCTGAATATTTCAGGAAGTATTATAATAGACCTTGTTAAGAATGGTTACTAAGATGCGTCTCAAGAGTCACTTTAACAAAAGAACTCCTTTACTCTGCCATCATAGTAACAACAATTATGCACATGCTTTATGAAATGAAAAACAATTTTTTTTTTTTTTTATCAACTACTACCCTCTCCCCCCAACCAAAACGAGACATTGTCCTCAATGTTCTAAGGTAGAAAGATAGAGTATAGAAGATATCACCTGAAATAACGAACACTGACAAAACCTGAAACACACTGAAACAAAAATAAGAAATAACAAAACACAATAATAAAACCAAAATACATAAAAATTCACAAATGAAGGCTCAAATCCAATCTAAGCTTTTTACGGCTTTCCTTAGATGACCAATTTATGCGACTCATGGAAGGATCAATCACAGGAATGAAAGATTGTAGTTGGTCAATCAATTGTTCAGCAGTAGTAGCAGAGATTATGATTTGTCGTGCAGAAGATGTTAGAAATTCCTGTTCCACAGCATGATCAAGAAAAGACAACAACTTATCATAATAACCATTAACATTTAACAAACCAATGGGTTTATGGTGAATGTGCAATTGAGCCCAAGAGGAAATATGAAAGATCTCTTCCAATGTGCCTAGACCACCTGGTAAAGCAATGAAGGCATCAGCATGCTTAAACATTGCATTCATTCGAGCCGACATTGTGGAGACCTGAAGTTCCTCTCCAATTGTTTTTCCAATGATGTCCCCTTGTGCCAAAGCTTCAGGGACGACCCCCAAAACTTGACTACCTCCTAAAAATGCAGCTATTGACACACCTCCCATTAACCCAAGACTGCCTCCCCCATATACTAAATGAATCTTTCTCTCAGCTAGCACCTGACCAAGATGATTTGTTGATTCTAAAAACTCCTTCTCTTTCCCAGGACTAGATCCACCGAAAACACAAATATTTCTAATATGATGACTTGATGAACTTGCCATTTCTACACACTTCTGTATTTGTTGAATGTATGGGTTGAGTAGAAATGAAGAAAGAGAGGGTTTTATAGATGAGAAATTAGAAAGGCAATCATAACACCTATATATAGGCCAGCTGGAGTCTCACACTCTCTCTCTCTCTTTTTATTTATTTATTTATTTACTTTTTAAAAAAAGCATGTGTATGTACAGGTAGTTGTGATTGTGGCTCACATCTTCCCTTGGTTTTACGTCCAAGAACGGCTTAAACGCCCTCTATGGGTCGGGGATAGGCTTCCCATCCAGTTTTCTTAAAAACTGGCAAACAGGGTCTTTTTTAGTCAAATTCCCAAGACTAAGTCGATCATGTTCTTTATGAAATAGTGGCCATAAATCATGAATTGCACGATGCACATCTCCACTAGGATGCGTCTCAAGAGTCAATAGAAGATTATCTAAAGACTCCTTACTCAAGCCATCCTTAATGAATTGTATTTTATCTTCACGGTTTATAGATACCATTCCTAAAGAACGACATTGTGTATTACAAGTCCATCTAGCACATCGATGACAGACATCCAGTCGTTTTGCACGACGCTTCTTTGCAAAAGTGCTTTTACCTGTTCCAGGCATGTGTGAAATGAAGTTAGAGGACTCACCTGATAATCGGACCTTTGCTTCAATCAACCAGCGAATATCTTCAGGAATTCCATGATTCATTAACAATCTCAATCTTGCACATCTAGCACGGTAAATTTTTGTAATCGCATTCTGAGGCAGAGCGGGAAAATACTTTTTCAATTTTTCAAGATTAGTGTCCATTTTCAAATGAGAATTGGAAGAGAGATTCAAAGAATTGCATAGATATATACACAGATATCAGTAATTGTGGGAAACTGAAAGAACCGACTTAAGTCACGGAGTACCGTTATCCGCCATTTGACCGGGGTGAAAGAAACTAGCAAAAATCACTCAAAAAGAAACATAAAAAAAATGTGAGAAAAACAAAATAATCAACCTTTATCTACAAGATCATTCAAACCAGCTGATTCATTTTCACTAGAAAAATTATCAAAGTAAGCTTTCAAACGATGTCCATTTTCCTTAAAATCATTGTCATTCATTGAATTCTCAATATCACAGGCCCAATAAGGATTGCTCCATCTTAATCTTAGCTCTTTAGGGAATGCATAGAGTTGAGAATCATAAAACAAAACTTTTTGACCAGTATCAATCTTTTGACAATTTTCACAAGTTTTGCAGAATGCATGCGTGTCCTTGAACATGGTGGGCCAATAAAATCCATTTTGAAAGATTTTTGCAGCTGTCTTTTTTGACGAGAAATAACTTCCACATGCTTCAGAATGACAAAGTTTAATGACACTACTTACCTCATTGTCGGGAATGAATCTTTGAAATATTTGATCAGGACAATATTTGAATAAGGTAGGGTCATCACAATAAAAATTCTTCACTTCGTTCAAAAACTTTTCTTTGTCTTGGGTACTCCAATCAGCTGGCAAATCTCCTAAAGCAAGAAAATTGATATTTTTATTATACCAAGGCATTGGACTAAGAGAAAGTAAGGATTCGTTAGGAAAGTAATCATCGATTGGTGTGATGTCAGATGTCGAATCTGTTGTCACTGTTGACAAAAGATTCACATCAACATTTTCGGTGCTTGTTTCATCCATGATTTCTTCCTTAGAATAAATCATTTGCAAATCTTTAGTTTCATTCAATTCATTTTTACTTAAAGTAGATTCAAGTTGATCATAAACTAATTCATCAATATGATCTACTTCTTGTAAATCATTATCATCTCCAGGTTGCTTGCAAATGTTGAAAATATTCATCTCCAATGTCATGTTTCCAAATGATAGCTTCATCAGTCCATTCCTACAATTAATCAATGCGTTAGAAGTTGCAAGAAATGGACGTCCTAAAATAACAGGAAATGAATTACATGCTTCAACAGGTTCTGTGTCCAAGACAATAAAATCCACAGGATAAATGAATTTATCGACTTGTACTAACACATCTTCAATTATTCCTCTAGGCACTTTTACAGATCTATCGGCAAGTAAAAGAGATATAGAAGTTGGTTTTAACTCACCTAGATTGAGACTCTGAAAAACTGAATATGGAAGTAAATTCACACTAGCACCAAGATCAAGTAAGGCTCTTTCAATTTTATGCTCTCCAATAAAGCAAGAAATTGTAGGACAACCAGGGTCTTTATATTTCAAAGCATTATTGTTCTGAAGAATAGCACTTACTTGTTCGGCTAGAAAGGCTTTCTTTTTCACATTCAGTTTCCTCTTCACAGTGCAGAGATCTTTCAAAAATTTAGCATAGGAAGGAACCTGTTTAATTGCATCCAGCAAAGGTATATTGATCCTTACCTGTTTGAAAATTTCATAAATTTCAGAATTGTGATCGACTTTCCTTTGTTTGGTCATGGCTTGAGGAAATGGAAGTGCTGGCGGTGAATCAGTCGTTTCTTTGCAATTTTCAGATTCATCCCCTTCCTTACCCTCAGAGATTGACTCATCATCTTTCTCATAAGGTTCAAGAGAGGGTTTTTCAATAACCTTACCACTGCGCAGAGTAGTGACTGATTTGACTTGATCCATGTGTTGGCTTCCGGAACTACTTGCATTTGCATTGTATTGCCCTTTGGGATTTTGTTGTGTTTGAGATGGAAACTTACCTTTCTCTTGGAAACTAAGAGCACATGTTAATTTAGCAAGAGTATCTTTAAAATCTGTCATGTTTTGAACAAGTTGAGTATTAATTGTCTCTTGCTTTTCAATGAATGCATGCAATGTTTCCTCAAGATTTCTTCTAGAAGGTGGAGCATAAGGAGGTGCATATCCATGATAATTTTGGAAATTATGGTGTGCTTGAAACGGTGGTTGTGAAGTTTGTGCATTGTTGTTCTCACTCTTCCAATTGAAATTTGGGTGATTTCTCCAACCAGGGTTGTATGTTTGGGAGTGTGGGTTGTGGTTGGCCCTTTGAAAACTGTTTAAAGCATGAGCTTGTTCATGGAGACATTCTTTAAAAGAAGGCAAGGTTGGACAATCGTTGGTTGAGTGTTCATTTGTTTCACAGATTTGACACACAATGTTTTCAACAGATTTTAATTGACCACTCTTTTTCAATTCTAGTGCCTCGACTTTTCTAGCTAAAGATGCAAATTTGGCTTGGAGGTCATGATCTTCCCTAAGGTTGTACATACCTCCACTAGATGTATGAGGTTGAGTTTTACTCGGTGCCTCATATGTACCTGTAGTGTCCCAATTTTGAGCATTTTCAGCTAACAAGTCTAAGTACTCCATTGCTTCATCAGGGTCTTTATCTTCAAAAGTTCCATTGCACATCAATTCAACCATTTGCCTATCTTTAGGTGTTAACCCTTCATAGAAATGTGAAACCAATCTCCATGTTTCAAAACCATGATGAGGGCAAGTACTAAGTAAGTCTCGATACCTATCCCAACATTTGTAAAATGTTTCTCCTGGTTTTTGAGTGAAAGTGGTGATTTGTCTCTTGAAAGAGTTTGTTCTATGAGATGGGAAAAACTTCTTTAAAAACTGTTGTTGCATTTCATCCCAAGCATGAATGGATCCTGGTCTCAAATTTTGTAGCCATGTTTTAGCTTTATCTTTTAATGAAAAAGGAAAAAGCTTTAATCTGATGGTGTTCATGCTACAATTTAAATTATTATATGTGTTGCAGACCTCCTCAAATTCCCTTAAATGCAAGTATGGATTTTCCAATTCTAAGCCATGAAAAGAAGGTAAAAGTTGAATAATGCCTGGTTTAAAATTAAAATGAGATGCATCAGGAGGAAAAACTATGCATGATGGTGCACTTGTTCTTATGGGATTCATATGGTCTCTAAGTGTTCTAGCACGGTTATTCTCATTATTTTCATTATGAAGTGATTGATTATCTTCTTCGGCCATATTTTCTGAAAATGATGAGGATACCTTACAAAGTCTACCACTTGATGTACGTGACCACACTCTCATGCACGTGTAGGAATAAAATAAAAAAAGAAGAAGAAAGCAAAAGAAGGAGGAAGAAAACAAAATAAAAAGAAACAAAGTTATAAACAAGAAAAGTGAAAAGAGAAAATAAAATAAATACTATAATTTATACAGGAACTTACCTCCCCGGCAACGGCGCCAAAAACTTGACACGACTAAAAGGTTGATGTCTTCTCCCAAGTGCAGGAGTGTCGAAGTAATAAATAACCCGGCAAGACCGGGGTCGAACCACAGGGAGGTTAATTGTACAAATTATAAACAACAATTATAAAACAACAATAACAACAACAACAATAGTAATAATAATAATAATAATAATAATAATAATAATAATAATAATAATAGTAGTAGTAGTAGTAGTAGTAGTAGTAGTAGTAGTATTAGTACTAATAATAATAATAATAATAATAATAATAAAGAAAGAGGAGAAGAAGAAGATGATGATGATGAGAACTTGGAGATCAAATATTAATGTAGGGATTAAGCAATAATAATAACAAATGTCAAGGTTAGAGATTCCACTAATGGTATATCAAACAAGTATAGTATAAACTCTTATTATTGAATTGGAAACCACACACAAAGGAGGTTCCAATCAGATTATATATTGTTAACATGATTACATTAGTCATCTTATTCAATTAATGCTAATACTTGTAAATCTCGTCAAGCATTCATGATTATAACTTATGTTAACAACAAATCAAGTTCCTTTCATAGCTCAGGTGTCGGTTATACCATACATTATGGGCTATGAAAGTGCCAAGCATTTGTTGTACCAAGTGTTATACAACATAAATCAAGATTAGTCATTTAACAAGCAAAGTATTAAACAGTGAACAAGATAACAAATATAAAACATGTTAGTATCAAACATTAAAGTCCATATTAAGTTTACATTATACTTATTCTTACACCATTAGTGTAACCTTTTCACCTTGACATAATTAACTTAGCTAGACATAATTAAAGAAAGAAAAATAGATAAACAAAATAAGAACATAAAAGCTAACTAAGTAAAGGAAAGGAAATGAAAGGCATAAACTTAATATTAATGAAAGCAAAGCATAAACATTACAAAAAATACAAAGAGAGAAAGGAAGAGCATGATCTTGATCTGAACACCAAGATGCCTAAATGCATGGCAAATGCCTCCTTTTATAGGCCAAAATTGGGAACTATTGATTTGATGACTAATTGATAAGTGGGTGGCCAACTTTTGACTTGGTGACAATCCTTATCTTCTCTTGTCTGCCCAAAACGTCATTGATAACGTCAAAACTGGAGCCAGGTGCAAACATGAAAGTTGTAGGCAATTGTCTCAGCTTTCTTGTGTAAAAAATTCAGCTCATTTGGACTTCTAGAACTCCAGATATGGCCAAAATACCGAACAGTGCTCGGGCTGGAAGACAGATTCGGGCTTCTTTGTTGTTGCTACAATTTGGACTTGATAATGGCCTTTTTAGATCTTGGGCTCCATATGAAAGTTGTAGGCCTATGTCTTACCTTTCCATCCATATAAATTGGACCTAAATCTGAGATCTGTAGCTCCAGATATGGCCCAATTACCGAACAGTGTTCCGGTTTGGATTGCACCGACATCTCTTCTCTAAGTTTGACCATCTCTTTATCCTTGCAATTTAAGTTCTTCAAGTCATCAATCAATCCTTTCATTTATTTGATAGGCCTGCATTAAAAATAGACATTTACCACAAATTATAGGTATCTTATATTATTAGATACATTATTATAAAACATATTTTAGTTAAGGAGTTATTGATACTTCAAGTGCAAAATGATGATATAAAACCATGATAAAAATGCACTTTTAAGTACTAATCAGTAAGGAAGGGGTTGAATCTGAAAATTGCAAAGAAACGACTGATTCACCGCCAGCACTTCCATTTCCTCAAGCCATGACCAAACAAAGGAAAGTCAATCACAACTCTGAAATTTTTGAAATTTTCAAACAGGTAAGGATCAATATACCTTTGCTGGATGCTATTAAACAGGTTCCTTCCTATGCTAAATTTTTGAAAGATCTATGCACTGTGAAGAGGAAACTGAATGTGAAAAAGAAAGCCTTTCTAGCCGAACAAGTAAGTGCTATTCTTCAGAATAATAATGCTTTGAAATATAAAGACCCTGGTTGTCCTACAATTTCTTGCTTTATTGGAGAGCATAAAATTGAAAGAGCCTTACTTGATCTTGGTGCTAGTGTGAATTTACTTCCATATTCAGTTTTTCAGAGTCTCAATCTAGGTGAGTTAAAACCAACTTTTATAACTCTTTTACTTGCCGATAGATCTATAAAAGTGCCTGGAGGAATAATTGAAGATGTGTTAGTACAAGTCGATAAATTCATTTATCCTGTGGATTTAATTGTCTTGGACACACAACCTGTTGAAGCATATGAAAGTTATTTCTCGTAAAAAAAGACAACAGTAAAAACTTTTTCAAAAACTATTGTTGCATTTCACCCCAAGTGACACGATCAAAGAGTTGATATCTTATCCCAAGTGCAGGAGTGTCAAAGTAAAATAACCCGGCAAGATCGGGGTCGAACCACAGGGAGGTGAATTATATAAATTACAAATAAAGAAAAAGATTTGAAGAGAATAATAACAGAAAAAGAGTTAAAGAAAGTTTTGGGATGTGATATTGATGTAAGGATTAAACAATAACAAAACATATGTCAAGGTTATAGGATTCACTAATGGTATTTCAAATAAATATAATATAAACTCTTTTTATTACTCAACTAGAAACCACACACAAAGGAGGTTCTAATCGGATGATTTCTCGTTATTAGCTCATTATAAATTACTAACATGATCATATTAATTATCTTATCTAAGTAATACCATACTTATAAATATCATCAAGCATTCATGTTGCTAGTTTATGTTAACAACAAATCAAGTTTCTATCATAATAACGATTTTGGCCGAAAACTATGAAAGATCAAGCATTTGATGTACCAAATATTATACAACACAAATCTAAATTAACCATTTAATAAGCAAGGTATTAAGAATTAGTAAGATAAAAAGATAAAATATGTTAATAATAATCTTTCTTGGATATAAACATTTAAAGCTCATGTTGAGTTTATATTATACCTATTCTAACACCATTAGAGAAACCTTTTCACCTTGACATAATTAACTTAGCTAAACATTAAGAAGGAGAAAAACACAAATAAACAATATAAGAACATAAACATAATATAAGCTAACTAAGTATAGGAAAGGAAATGAAAGAGCATAAACAAGAGATTACTATAGCATAAAAGAAAACTTGAACATTACAAAGATGTAGAGAGAAAGCAAGAAGATAACTTTGATCTGAAAATTAATATATCTAAATACATGGACAATGCCTCCTTTTATAGGCTAAGTTTCAGAACTATTGATTGATTGAAGAATTGGTGGGCATCCATTGATTTGGTGGCTGGTTTTTGACATTAATGGCTGCTGGTTTTTTGATATTGTGAGCTGATTATTGATATTGTTGGCTGGCCAAAACGTCATTGCTCACATCAGAATTATAGCCAACTGAATTGTGGAAGTTGTGGGCAATTGTCTCAGCTTTCCAGCAAAAAAAACCAGAGCTCATTTGGACTTCTAGAACTCAAGATATGAGCCAAAAACCGAATAGTGCTTGAGCTGCAGGACAGCTTCCAACGTCTTCGTTGTTGCTAAGATTTGGGCTTGAAAACAGCAGAACTGAGTCTTTGACTTCATATGAACGTTGTAGGTCTATGTCTTACCTTTCCATCGATATAAAATGGACCTAAATCTGATATCTACAGCTCCAGATATGATCAAATTACTGAACGGTATTCGAGTTTGGAATGCACGAGCAACACTTTGCTAAGTTTGGCCTTCTTTTTATCCTTTCAATTTCAATCCTTAAACTCATCAATCAATCCTTTTATTTATGTGATAGACCTGCATTTAGGATGAACATTTACCATGAATTAAAGGTATATTATATTTTTAGACTTGCTAATATAAAACATGCTTTTGTTAGGGAATTTAATGATACTTTAGGTGCAATATGATGACATAAATCCTTAATGAGAATGCACTTTTAAGTACTAATCACCAAGCACGAATGGATCCTGGTCTCAAATTTTGTAGCCATGTTTTAGCTTTATCTTTTAATGAAAAAGGAAAAAGCTTCAATCTGATTGTGTTCATGCTACAATTTAAATTATTATATGTGTTGCAAACCTTTTCAAATTCCCTTAAATGCAAGTATGGATTTTCCAATTCCAAGCCACGAAAAGAAGGTAAAAGTTGAATAATATCTGGCTTAAAATTAAAATGAGATGCATTGGGAGAAAAAACTATGCATGATGGTGCACTTGTTCTTGTGGGATTCATGTGGTCTATAAGTGTTCTGACACAGTTATTCTCATTATTCTCATTATGAAGTGATTGATTATCTTTTTTAACCATATTTTCTAAAAATGATGAGGATATCCTACAAAGTCTACCACTTGATGTACGCGACCACACTCTCATGCACATGTAGGAATATAATAAAAGGAAGAAGAAAACAAAAAAAAAAAGAAACAAGAGAAAAGAAACAAAGTTATATACAAGAAAAGTGAAAAGAGAAAATAAAATAAATATTATAATTTATACAAGGACTTACCTCCCTAGCAATGATTAGTACTTAAAAGTGTATTTTTATCATGGTTTTATATCATCATTTTGCACTTGAAGTATCAATAACTCCTTAACTAAAGCATGTTTTATAATAATATATCTAATAATATAAGATACCTTTAATTTGTGGTAAATGTTTATTTTAAATGCAAGCCTATCACATAAATGAAAGGATTGATTGATGACTTTAAGAACTTAAATTGCAAGGATAAAGAGATGGCCAAACTTAGAAAAGAGATGTCGGTGCAATCCAAACCGGAACACTTTTTGGTAATTGGGTCATATCTGGAGCTATATATCTCAGATTTAGGTCCAATTTATATGGATGGAAAGGTAAGACATAGGCCTACAACTTTCATATGGAGCCGAAGATCTAAAAAGGCCATTATCAAGTCCAAACTGTAGCAACAACAAAGAAGCCCGAATCTGTCTTCCAGCCCGAGTACTGTTCGTTATTTTGGCCATATCTAGAGTTCTAGAAGTCCAAATGAGCTGAATTTTTTACACAAGAAAGCTGAGACAATTGCCTATAACTTTTATGTGCAACTGGCTCTAATTTTGACATTATCAATGACGTTTTGGGCAGACAATAGAAGATAAGGATTGTCACCAAGTCAAAAGTTGGCCACCCACCTATCAATTAGTCATCGAATCAATAGTTTCCAATTTTATCCTATAAAAGGAGGCATTTTCCATGCATTTAGGCATCTTGGTGTTCAGATCAAGATCATGCTCTTCCTTTCTCTCTTTGTATTCTTTGTAATGTTTATGCTTTGCTTTCATTAATATCAAGTTTATGCCTTTCATTTCCTTTCCTTTATTTAGTTAACTTTTATGTTCTTATTTTGTTTATCTATTTTGCTTTCTGTCATTATGTCTAGCTAAGTTAATTATGTTAAGGTGAAAAGGTTACACTAATGGTGTGAGAATAAGTATAATGTAAACTTAATATGGACTTTAATGTTTGATACTAACATGTTTTATATTTGTTATCTTATTTACTCTTTAATACTTTGCTTGTTAAATGACTAATCTTGATTTATGTTGTATAACACTTGGTACAATAAATGCTTGGCACTTTTATAGCCCATAATGTATGGTATAACCGACACCTGAGCTATGAAAGGAACTTGATTTGTTGTTAACATAAGTTATAATCATGAATGCTTGACGAGATTTACAAGTATTAGCATTAATTGAATAAGATGACTAATGTAATCATGTTAACAATCTATAATCTCATTGAAACCTCCTTTGTGTGTGGCTTCCAATTGAATAATAAGAGTTTATACTATACTTGTTTGACATACTATTAGTGGAACCTCTAACCTTGACTTTTGTTATTATCATTGTTTAATCCTTATGTTAATATTCCATCTGAAAGTTCTCCTCTTCTTCTTCTTCTCCTTCTTTTTCTTTATTATTATTATTATTATTATTATTATTATTATTATTATTATTATTATTATTATTGCTATTATTATTGTTGTTGTTGTTATTTTTGTTATTGTTGTTGTTGTTGTTGTTTATAATTGTTGTCTATAATTTGTATAATTAACCTCCTTGTGGTTCAACCCCGCTCTTACTAAGTTATTTATTACTTGGACACTCCTACACTTGGGAGAAGACATCAATCTTTTAGTCGTGTCAGTACACAACTCTTTTAAAAATTTGGCATACTTGGAAATTTGCTTAATAGCATCAAGCAAAGGAATGTTGAGTTCTACTTTCTTGAAAACCTCTAAAATCTGTTTTTCTTTGTCCTCTTTCTTTGACCTAGAAGAACTCATAAGAAAGGGTGGAATTGCTTTAAAACTGGAATTCATTGAGTGAGGAGTTACCTTTGGAGTGTTGGTCGATGTTTATTTTTGTAGAGGAGGATGATGTTACTTCCTTGTACTCAATTTACTTTCTATCTCTTCTTCTTCCTCCATCTCAATTTGTTTTGACCTTTTCTTTTTAATTTCTTTCCCACTTCTCAGCATGATCGCACTAACATTCTTTTTTGGATTTAATGCTTGGAAGGGCAATTTTCTATTCATTTGTGCCTCCAATTTCCCTACACTTGAAGCTACTTGCCCCATTTGCTTCTCCAAGTTGTGAATACTTGACCTTGTTTCCTGTTGAAAAGACATGACATTTTGTTGCAAGGTAACAGTATTAGAAGCCAAAGTTTTCATCATCTCACGAAGATCATCATTGGATGACGACCCCGTAACATTGGAGTTTGTGAATGAAGGGGGTTGTCTTGCTTGATAATTATATGGGGGTTGAAATCCATAGGGATGGAACTGTCGGCCTTGATTGCCTTGTTGGGATGGGTTGCCATAGCGTAAGTTGGGATGATCTCTCCATCCGGGATTGTACATATTGGAAAATGGATCATATTTACGCTGGGACTGTCCATTAAATGCTCCATCAATTGCATGAGCTTGTTCAATGTAATCTTCTTGCATTGTTGGGCACATATCTGAAGCATGTCCTTGTAAGGAGCATATGCTACAAACTTTCACCTGTTGCACATTTCCATAAGCCAAAGAATGTACAAGATAAGTAAGATCATTAACTTTATTTTCAAGATTAGAAATACTTATCTCATTTACTCGTTTGTTGGAGAAGTCTCCACGAGTGCCAAACTATTTTGAGTTAGCTGCCATGTTTGAGATCAATTAGCGTGTAGCCTTGGGTGTCTTATCCATCAATGTGCCTTCACTTGCAGCATCAATGATACTACGATCAGTAGGTATCAATCCTTCATAGAAATATTGAATGAGCAGCTAATCGGGTATTTAATGATGAGGGTGACACAACTAAAAGATTGATGTCTTCTCCCAAGTGCAGGAGTGTCGAAGTAATAAATAACCAGGTAAGACCGGGGTCGAACCACAGGGAGGTTATTTGTACAAATTATAAATAACAATAATACAACAACAATAACAATAACAACAACAATAACAATAACAATAACAATAATAACAATAATAATAATAATAATAATAATAATAATAATAATAATAATAATAATAATAATAATAGTAATACTAATAATACTAATAATAATAATAATAGTAGTAGTAGTAGTAGTAGTAGTAGTAGTAGTAGTAATAATAATAATAAAGAAAGAGAAGAAGAAGATGATGAGAACTTGGAGATGGAAAATTAATGTAAGGATTAAACAATAATAATAACAAATGTCAAGGTTAGAGGTTCCACTAATAGTATATCAAATAAGTATAGTATAAACTCTTATTATTGAATTGGAAACCACACACAAAGGAGGTTCCAATCAGATTATATATTGTTAACATGATTACATTAGTCATCTTATTCAATTAATGCTAATACTTGTAAATCTCGTCAAGCATTCATGATTATAACTTATGTTAACAACAAATCAAGTTCCTTTCATAGCTCAGGTGTCGGTTATACCATACATTATGGGCTATGAAAGTGTCAAGCATTTGTTGTACCAAGTGTTATACAACATAAATCAAGATTAGTTATTTAACAAGCAAAGTATTAAAGAGTGAACAAGATAACAAATATAAAACATGTTAGTATCAAACATTAAAGTCCATATTAAGTTTACATTATACTTATTCTTACACTATTAGTGTAACCTTTTCACCTTGACATAACTAACTTAGCTAGACATAATGAAAGAAAGCAAAATAGATAAACAAAATAAGAACATAAAAGTTAACTAAGTAAAGGAAAGGAAATGAAAGGCATAAACTTAATATTAATGAAAGCAAAGCATAAACATTACAAAAAATACAAAGAGAGAAAGGAAGAGCATGATCTTGATATGGAAAACAAGATGCCTAAATGCATGGCAAATGCCTCCTTTTATAGGCCAAAATTAGGAACTATTGATTTGATGACTAATTGATAAGTGGGTGACCAACTTTTGACTTGGTGACAATCCTTATCTTCTCTTGTCTGCCCAAAACATCATTGATAACGTCAAAATTGGAGCCAGTTGCAAACATGAAAGTTGTAGGCAATTGTCTCAGCTTTCTTATGTAAAACATTCAGCTCATTTGGACTTCTAGAACTCCAGATATGGCCAAAATACCGAACAGTGCTCGGGCTGGAAGACAAATTCGGGCTTCTTTGTTGTTGCTACAGTTTGGACTTGATAATGGCCTTTTTAGATCTTGGGCTCCATATAAAAGTTGTAGGCCTATGTCTTACCTTTCCATCCATATAAATTGGACCTAAATCTGAGATATATAGCTCTAGATATGACCCAATTACCGAATAGTGTTCCGGTTTGGATTGCACCGACATCTCTTTTCTAAGTTTGGCCATCTCTTTATCCTTGCAATTTAAGTTCTTAAAGTCATCAATCAATCCTTTCATTTATGTGATAGGCCTGCATTAAAAATAGACATTTACCACAAATTATAGGTATCTTATATTATTAGATACATTATTATAAAACATATTTTAGTTAAGGAGTTATTGATACTTCAAGTGCAAAATGATGATATAAAACCATGATAAAAATACACTTTTAAGTACTAATCACACCCCCCAACCAGCTTATTACTAGTCCCTAGTAATGAAAGCGTTAAAATGGAAAACAAATTTGCAAATTTCACAAAGCAAGGTATTCATCATTTAACTTCCATTAATCCATCCAGATAAACAAACTCTCATTAAATTTATATATCTGCTCAATACCTCTTAACAAGATATTAATAAACCTTTCTTTTGTGCTCAATGTATCAACACATAATTATGGGGCTTTTCTTGGAAGAAAACAAAAGTTTTTGTTCTAATGTTTAAGGTTAACTTCCTTGGGTTGAGATTACTATGTTTGTCTTCTTTTTTTTGTCTCTTTTTTTTTTTGAACTCTATATACATATACTTTAAAAACATCATGTATCTTTAACCCATGTAACGAGCTTTCAGCTAATGACTCCCAGACCAGTTGGTCTTAGGGCATTAGGTGTTAAGACACCCCTACGAGCTTAGTAACTCGGGTCGCAGATACTGATATGTAGATAGTGCAATGTTTGATTCCCTTAAGCTTTTCTCCTCAACCCATGTAACAAGCGTTGGGCCAATAGCTCCCAAGTCAGTTGACTTTAGGGTATTAGGTGTTAAAACACCCCTTCAAGCTTAATTGTTTAGGTTAGGGAGGCTACGAAACCAAACTTATCTACATTTTTATTATCATCATTTTTTTTTCTTTTTTTCTTTTTTTTTGTTTTTGTTTTTTAATTATATACAATCCCTTTCCCTTAGTTGTTACCTTTAACAAAAGAACATAAATAATGTAATAATCCAATATGCAACCCACAATCATATGTTAAAGTGTGTGTGTGTAAATTAAGATTTAAGAATACATGTTAAATAAGTATATGAGCAGAATTAAGTGGTAACAATACGAGAGTTTGTAAACCTGAATATTTCAGGAAGTATTATAATAGACCTTGTTAAGAATGATTACTAACATGCGTCTCAAGAGTCACTTTAACAAAAGAACTCCTTTACTCTGCCATCCTAGTAACAACAATTATGCACATGCTTTATGAAATGAAAAACAATTTTTTTTTTTTTATCAACTACTACCCTTTTTTTTTTATCAACTACTACCCTCTCCCCCCAACCAAAACGAGACATTATCCTCAATGTTCTAAGGTAGAAAGATAGAGTATAGAAGATATCACCTGAAATAACGAATACCGACAAACCTGAAACACACTAAAACAAAAATAAGAAATAACAAAACACAATAATAAAACCAAAAGACACAAAAATTCACAAATGAAGGCTCAAATCCAATCTAAGCTTTTTACGGCTTTCCTTAGATGACCAATTTATGCGACTCATGGAAGGATCAATCATAGGAATGAAAGATTGTAGTTGGTCAATCAATTGTTCAGCAGTAGCAGCAGAGATTATGATTTGTCATGTAGAAGATGTTAGAAATTCTTGTTCCACAGCATGATCAAGAAAAGACAACAACTTATCATAATAACCATTAACATTTAACAAACCTATGGGTTTATGGTGAATGTGCAATTGAGCCCAAGAGGAAATATGAAAGATCTCTTCTAATGTGCCTAAACCACCTGGTAAAGCAATGAAGGCATCAGCATGGTTAAACATTGCATTCATTCGAGCCGACATTGTGGAGACCTGAAGTTCCTCTCCAATTGTTTTTCCAATGATGTCCCCTTGTGCTAAAGCTTCGGGGACGACCCCCAAAACTTGACTACCTCCTAAAAATGCAGCTATTGACACACCTCCCATTAACCCAAGACTACCTCCCCCATACACTAAATGAATCTTTCTCTCAGCTAGCACTTGACCAAAATGATTTGCTGATTCTAAAAACTCCTTTTCTTTCCCAGGACTAGATCCACCGAAAACACAAATATTTCTTATTTGATGACTTGAGGAACTTGCCATTTCTACACACTTCTGTATTTGTTGAATATATGGGTTGAGTAGAAATGAAAGGAAGGAAAATAGGGTTTTATAGATGAGGAATTAGAAAGGCAATCATAACACCTATATGTAGGCCAGCTGAAGTCTCACACACACTCTCTCTCTTTTTATTTATTTATTTATTTACTTTTGAAAAAAAGCATGTGTATCTACAAGTAGTTGTGATTGTGGCTCACATCCTCCCTTGGTTTTACGTCCAAGAACGGCTTAAACGCCCTCTATGGGTCGGGGATAGGCTTCTCATCCAGTTTTCTTAAAAACTGGAAAACAGGGTCTTTTTTAGTCAGATTCCCAAGACTAAGTCGATCATGTTCTTTATGAAATAGTGGCCATAAATCATGAATTGCACGATGCACATCTCCACTAGGATGCGTCTCAAGAGTCAATAGAAGATTATCTAAAAACTCCTTACTCAGGCCATCCTTAATGAATTGTATTTTATCTTCACGGTTTGTAGATACCATTCCTAAAGAACGACATTGTGTATTACAAGTCCATCTAGCACATCGATGACAGACTCCTAGTCGTTTTGCACGACGCTTCTTTGCAAAAGTGCTTTTACCTGTTCCAGGCATGTGTGAAATAAAGAAATTAGAGGACTCACCTGCTAATCGGACCTTTGCTTCAATCAACCAGCGAATATGTTCAGGAATTCCATGATTCATTAACAATCTCAATCTTGCACATCTAGCATGGTAAATTTTTGTAATCGCATTCTGAGGCAGAGCGGGAAAATACTTTTTCAATTTTTCAAGATTAGTGTCCATTTTCAAATGAGAATTGGAAGAGAGATTCAAAGAATTGCACAGATATATACACAGATATCAGTAATTGTGGGAAACTGAAAAAACCGACTTAAGTCACGGAGTACCGTTATCCGCCATTTGACCGGGGTGAGAGAAACTTGCAAAAATCACTCAAAAAGAAGCAAAAATAAAATAAAATAAAATCAATCTTTATATACAGGATCACTCAATTCAATAGAGTTATGTTCAACTGAAAAATTGTCAAAGTAAACTTTCAGACGATGTCCATTTACCTTGAAAACATTGCCATTCTTTGGATTCTCGATGTCATAAGCCCCATATGGATACACATGTTTCACAATAAAAGGACCGCTCCATCTTGATCTTAATTTTCCAGGAAATAAATGCAGTCGAGAATTATAAAGCAAGACTTTTTGACCAACATTGAAGGTTTTTCTCTGTATTTTCTTGTCATGAAACTCTTTAATTCTTGCTTTATTAATTCTTGAATTTTCATATGCATCATTTCTTATTTCCTCAAGCTCATTTATTTGTAATTTTCGCAGTTGACTAGCATCATCCAGATTTGAATTGAAAGCTTTAATAGCCCAATAAGCTTTATGTTCAAGTTCCACAGGCAAGTGACAAGGTTTTCCATAGACTAGTCTATAAGGTGACATACCTAATGATGTTTTATAAGCAGTTCGATAAGCCCAAAGTGCATCATTAAGTTTTAAAGACCAGTCTTTCCTATTAGGGTTCACTGCTTTCTCCAAAATATATTTGATCTCCCTATTAGCAAGCTCTACTTGTCCACTTATTTGAGGGTGATAAGGGGTGGCAACTTTGTGTGTGATTCCATATTTCTTCATTAAAGACTCAAATGGCTTGTTGCAGAAATGTGTTCCACCATCACTTATTATGGCTCGAGGGACTCCAAATCGACTCAAAATATTTTCTTTCAAAAACTTTATCACTGTTTTGTGATCATTGTTTCGACTTGGAATTGCCTCTATCCATTTTGAAACATAGTCTACTGCGACTAATATGTATAAGAAACCAAATGATGGGGGGAATGGGCCCATGAAATCTATACCCCAACAGTCAAAGATCTCAATGACAATAATAGGATTTAAAGGCATCATGTGACGTTTTGAAATAGATCCCAACTTTTGATAATTTTCACAAGAATTGTAGAATGCATGTGAGTCTTTGAACATGGTGGGCCAATAAAATCCACTTTGTAAGATTTTTGCAGTTGTCTTTCTTGACGAGAAATGGCCCTCACATGCCTCAGAATGAGAAAATTTAATAACACTACTTACCTCATCGTCAGGAATGCATCTTCGAAATATTTGATCAGGACAATATTTGAATAAATAAGGATCATCCCAATAAAAGTTCTTCACTTCGTTCAAGAACTTTCTTTTATCTTGGGTACTCCAATGAGCTGGCAATTGTCCTGAAACAAGAAAATTGACAATATTAGCAAACCAAGGCATTGTAGAGATAGAAAGTAAAGATTCATCGGGAAAGTAGTCATTGATTGGTGTGATGTCAGTTTTCGAATCTATTGTCAATCTTGACAAGTGATCTGCGATAACATTTTCGCTGCCTTTCTTATCTTTGATTGTGATATCAAATTCTTGAAGTAATAAAATCCACCGCACCAATCTAGCCTTAGAATCTTTCTTAGAAAGAAGATATTTCAATGCTGCATGATCACTAAAAACAACAACAGGTGAGCCAACAAGATAAGATCTGAATTTTTCACATGCAAATACTACTGCAAGTAATTCTTTTTCAGTGGTGGTATAATTCGTTTGAGCACTATTTAAAGTTTTACTTGCATAGTAAATTACATAAGGTTTCTTATCTTTTCTTTGTCCCAAAACAGCACCTACGGCATAATCACTAGCATCACACATTATTTCAAAAGGTAATGACCAATCAGGAGGTTGAATGATAGGAGCACAAGTAAGCAAGTTTTTAAGTTTAACAAAGGCTTCTTCACAATATTCAGTCCATTCAAAAATAGTATCCTTTGTTAGAAGGTTACTTAAAGGCTTAGATATTACACTAAAATCTTTGATGAACCTTCTATAAAAACCAGCATGTCCTAGGAATGATCTAACATCTTTAAGAGATTTTGGTGTTGGCAAGTTTGCAATTAACTCGATTTTAGATTTGTCAACCTCAATTTCTTTTGATGAAACAATGTGACCAAGTACAATGCCGTTTGTTACCATAAAATGACATTTTTCCCAATTCAGCACAAGATTCTTCTCTTCACACCTGGTCAAAACCTTTTCTAAGTTAGTCAAACAATCATCAAATGAATCACCAAAAACAAAAAAATCATCCATGAAAATCTCAAGAAAATGTTCAACCATATCACTAAATATACTAAGCATGCATCTTTGAAATGTGGCTGGTGCATTACATAATCCAAAAGGCATCCTTCGATATGCAAAAGTACCAAATGGACATGTGAAAGTAGTCTTTTCTTGATCTTCTAATGCAATTTCAATTTGGTTGTAACCTGAATAGCCATCTAGGAAACAATAAAATTCATGACCTGCAACTCTTTCTAGGATTTGATCCATGAAAGGTAAAGGAAAATGATCTTTTCTAGTCATTGAATTAAGTTTCCTATAGTCAATGCACATGCGCCAACCAGTAACAGTTCTAGTGGGAATTAACTCATTGTTCTCATTTGTTATCATAGTGACGCCAGACTTCTTGGGTACAACTTGGGTAGGACTTACCCATTTGCTGTCAGAAATAGGATAAATGATTTCATTATCTAGAAGCTTAATGACTTCATTTTTCACTACTTCTTTCATATTAGGATTTAGCCTTCGTTGTATTTCTCTAGAGGGTTTAGCATTTTCCTCTAAATAAATTCTGTGTGTACAAATTAAAGGACTAATTCCTTTTATATCAGCTATGGTCCATCCTAATACATTTTTGTGCATTTTCAGAGTTTGTAATAACTTACCTTCTTGATGTGCATTAAGTTTGGAAGAGATTATTACCGGAAAAGTTTCATTTTCTTCCAAAAATGAGTATTTGAGATTGGATGGCAATGGCTTCAAATCAGGTTTTGGTGGTTGAACACTTGAAGGTATGGACTTAATTGATCGTGGTGGCAATTCCTCAATTTGTGGCCTCCAATTACTTGTCTTTGATTCTTCCTGAAAATAAATCATTTGCAAATCATCAGATTCATCAATCTCAATTTCACTGGAAGTGGTTGGAAATTGATCATGGATTAATTTTTCAGTAAAGTCCACTTCCTGTAAATCATTATCATCTCTAGGTTGCTTGCAAATATTGAAAATATTCATCTCCAATGTCATATTTCCAAATGATAGCTTCATCAGTCCATTCCTACAATTAATCAATGCATTAGAAGTTGCAGGAAATGGACGTCCTAAAATAACAGGAAATGAATTACATACTTCAACAGGTTGTGTGTCCAAGACAATAAAATCCACAGGATAAATGAATTTATCGACTTGTACTAACACATCTTCAATTATTCCTCTAGGCACTTTTACAGATCTATCAGCAAGTAAAAGAGTTATAAAAGTTGGTTTTAACTCACCTAGATTGAGACTCTGAAAAACTGAATATGGAAGTAAATTCACACTAGCACCAAGATCAAGTAAGGCTCTTTCAATTTTATGCTCTCCAATAAAGCAAGAAATTGTAGGACAACCAGGGTCTTTATATTTCAAAGCATTATTATTCTGAAGAATAGCACTTACTTGTTCGGCTAGAAAGGCTTTCTTTTTCACATTTAGTTTCCTCTTCATAGTGCATAGATCTTTCAAAAATTTAGCATAGGAAGGAACCTGTTTAATAGCATCCAACAAAGGTATATTGATCCTTACCTGTTTGAAAATTTCAAAAATTTCAGAGTTGTGATTGACTTTCCTTTGTTTGGTCATGGCTTGAGGAAATGGAAGTGCTGGCGGTGAATCAGTCGTTTCTTTGCAATTTGCAGATTCAACCCCTTCCTTACCCTTAGAGATTGACTCATCATCATTCTCATAAGGTTCAAGAGAGGGTTTTTCAATAACCTTACCACTGCGCAGAGTAGTGACTGATTTGACTTGATCCATATGTTGGCTTCCGGAACTACTTGCATTTGCATTGTATTGCCCCTTGGGATTTTGTTGTGGTTGAGATGGAAACTTACCTTTCTCTTGGAAACTGAGATCAGATGTTAATTTTGCAAGAGTATCTTTAAAATCTGTCATGTTTTGAGCAAGTTGAGTATTGATTGTCTCTTGCTTTTCAATGAATGCATGCAATGTTTCCTCAAGATTTCTTCTAGGAGGTGGAGCATAAGGAGGTGCATATCCATGAGAATTTTGGAAATTGTGGTGTGCTTGAAACGGTGGTTGTGAAGTTTGTGCATTGTTGTTCTCACTCTTCCAACTAAAATTTGGGTGATTTTTCCAACCAGGGTTGTATGTATGGGAGTATGGGTTATGGTTGGCCCTTTGAAAACTGTTTAAAGCATGGGCTTGTTCATGGAGACATTCCTTAAAAGAAGGCAAGGTTGGACAATCGTTGGTTGAGTGTTCATTTGTTTCACAGATTTGACACACAATGTTTTCAACAGATTTTAATTGACCACTCTTTTTCAATTCTAGTGCCTCAACTTTTCTAGCTAAAGATACAAATTTGGCTTGAAGGTCATGATCTTCCCTAAGGTTGTACATTCCTCCACTAGATGTATGAGGTTGAGTTTTACTCGGTGCCTCATAAGTACCCGCAGTGTCCCAATTTTGAGCATTTTCAGCTAACAAGTCTAAGTACTCCATTGCTTCATCAGGGTCTTTATCTTCAAAAGTTCCATTGCACATCAATTCAACCATTTACCTATCTTTAGGTGTTAACCCTTCATAGAAATGTGAAACCAATCTCCATGTTTCAAAACCATGATGAGGGCAAGTACTAAGCAAGTCTCGATACCTATCCCAACATTTGTAAAATGTTTCTCCTGGTTTTTGAGTGAAAGTGGTGATTTGTCTCTTGAAAGAGTTTGTTCTATGAGATGGGAAAAACTTCTTTAAAAATTGTTGTTGCATTTCATCCCAAGCACGAATGGATCCTGGTCTTAAATTTTGTAGCCATGTTTTAGCTTTATCTTTTAATCAAAAAGGGAAAAGCTTTAATCTGATGGTGTTCATGCTACAATTTAAATTATTATATGTGTTGCAGACCTCTTCAAATTCCCTTAAATGCAAGTATGGATTTTCTAAATCTAAGCCATGAAAAGAAGGTAAAAGTTGAATAATACTTGGTTTAAAATTAAAATGAGATGCATCGGGAGGAAAAACTATGCATGATGGTGCACTTGTTCTTGTGGGATTCATGTTGTCTCTAAGTGTTCTAGCACGGTTATTCTCATTATTTTTATTAGGAAGTGATTGATTATCTTCTTCGGCCATATTTTCTGAAAATGATGAGGATACCCTACAAAGTCTACCACTTGATGTACGTGACCACACTCTCATGCACGTGTAGGAATAAAATAAAAGGAAGAAGAAAATAAAAGAAGAAGAAACAAGAGAAAAGAAACAAAGTTATTTACAAGAAAAGTGAAAAGAGAAAATAAAATAAATATTATAATTTATACAAGAACTTACCTCCCCGGCAACGGCGCCAAAAACTTGACACGACTAAAAGATTGATGTCTTCTCCCAAGTGTAGGAGTGTCGAAGTAATAAATAACCCGGTAAGACCGGGGTCGAACCACAGGGAGGTTATTTGTACAAATTATAAATAACAATAATACAACAACAATAACAACAACAACAACAACAACAACAATAATAACAATAATAACAATAACAATAATAATAATAATAATAATAATAATAATAATAATAGTAGTAGTAATACTAATAATACTAATAATAATAATAATAGTAGTAGTAGTAGTAGTAGTAGTAGTAGTAGTAATAATAATAATAATAAAGAAAGAGAAGAAGAAGAAGATGATGAGAACTTGGAGATGGAAAATTAATGTAAGGATTAAACAATAATAATAACAAATGTCAAGGTTAGAGGTTCCACTAATAGTATATCAAATAAGTATAGTATAAACTCTTATTATTGAATTGGAAACCACACACAAAGGAGGTTCCAATCAGATTATATATTGTTAACATGATTACATTAGTCATCTTATTCAATTAATGCTAATACTTGTAAATCTCGTCAAGCATTCATGATTATAACTTATGTTAACAACAAATCAAGTTCCTTTCATAGCTCAGGTGTCGGTTATACCATACATTATGGGCTATGAAAGTGCCAAGCATTTGTTGTACCAAGTGTTATACAACATAAATCAAGATTAGTTATTTAACAAGCAAAGTATTAAAGAGTGAACAAGATAACAAATATAAAACATGTTAGTATCAAACATTAAAGTTCATATTAAGTTTACATTATACTTATTCTTACACCATTAGTGTAACCTTTTCACCTTGACATAACTAACTTAGCTAGACATAATGAAAGAAAGCAAAATAGATAAACAAAATAAGAACATAAAAGTTAACTAAGTAAAGGAAAGGAAATGAAAGGCATAAACTTAATATTAATGAAAGCAAAGCATAAACATTACAAAAAATACAAAGAGAGAAAGGAAGAGCATGATCTTGATATGGAAAACAAGATGCCTAAATGCATGGCAAATGCCTCCTTTTATAGGCCAAAATTGGGAACTATTGATTTGATGACTAATTGATAAGTGGGTGGCCAACTTTTGACTTGGTGACAATCCTTATCTTCTCTTGTCTGCCCAAAATGTCATTGATAACGTCAAAATTGGAGCCAGTTACAAACATGAAAGTTATAGGCAATTGTCTCAGATTTCTTATGTAAAACATTCAGCTCATTTGGACTTCTAGAACTCCAGATATGGCCAAAATACCGAACAGTGCTCGGGCTGGAAGACAGATTCGGGCTTCTTTGTTGTTGCTACAGTTTGGACTTGATAATGGCCTTTTTAGATCTTGGGCTCCATATAAAAGTTGTAGGCCTATGTCTTACCTTTCCATCCATATAAATTGGACCTAAATCTGAGATATATAGCTCTAGATATGACCCAATTACCGAATAGTGTTCCAGTTTGGATTGCACCGACATCTCTTTTCTAAGTTTGGCCATCTCTTTATCCTTGCAATTTAAGTTCTTCAAGTCATCAATCAATCCTTTCATTTATGTGATAGGCCTGCATTAAAAATAGACATTTACCACAAATTATAGGTATCTTATATTATTAGATACATTATTATAAAACATATTTTAGTTAAGGAGTTATTGATAATTCAAGTGCAAAATGATGATATAAAACCATGATAAAAATGCACTTTTAAGTACTAATCAGAGGGCATTGAATGCATAGTTGCCCAAATCTTTCCCAATACTCGGAGAGTGTCTCTCCATGAGATTGCCAAATCCCATATATTTATTTCTTTATGTTGGCAACTCGAGATGCTGGGAAATACTTCTCAAGGAAAATCTTCTTCATTGCATTCCAAGTTCCAATAGATCCTGAGAGAATAGAGAAAAACCATGCCTTTGCTGCTCATTTTAAAGAGAAAGGGAAAGCTTTCAACTTAACTTGTTCTTCATCAACTCCATTCAGTTTCATGCCAACACAAACTATATGGAACTCCTTGAGATGAGTATAAGGATCTTCTCTTGCAAGACCATTAAATGTTGGTAATAAATGTATAAAACTAGATTTGAGCTCAAAGTTTACATTATTATCGATGTTTATGCATAGTGATTGATTTTCCATGTTAAGAGCAACAAGCTCCTTGAGTGTTTGTTGTCGTGCAATAGTCATGTTGTTAAGATGAGCTTCCTTTCGTAACCTGCGTAAAGTTTTGTCTATTTCAAGATCCAACTGCACTTGACTTTGATTAGTAGAACGTGTTACTGGCATAAATCATCAAGAAAACTTAAAAGAAACCAACCACACAAAAGATCGAAAACAATGTAAATTGTATGAAAATCCTATGCTAGAAAACTAAAACTGCCTTAAAACCTTAGACAAAAGTGGAATTTGGCCTCAATAGGTAGGGCTAGTAGTCACTACTAGTCTTGTTCAAAACGTCATTTTCCTTTAGGAAACGAAAAGTCAAAACCTAATTCCATAAACAATCCTGTTTTGAACAGTACCACCACCGTAAATAAACAGTACCATCGCAAGCAAAAATTCTGTTTCTTTTTTTTTCAGAAATATAAATAAAAAATTACAGCAACTAAAAATAACAATACAAGCACAATAATCAACTAAAATTACTTCCCCGACAATGGCGCCAAAATTTGTTGCGATATCGTGGTCGCACAAATTAATTACCCCAACTTAAAACACAACGCACAAGATAGTATAGAGTAAGCAAGGGGTCGATCCCACAAGGAAGATTTACTTCAGATTTTTATGCTATAAGTTATGCAATTGGGGGGTTTTGATTTGTGATGATCTAAACTATGGAAGAAATTAAACTAGTAAACAAAATCAATTGAAATCGAAATTTATCAAGAAAACAAACCTTAGTTGCAAGCACATATCCACCAAAGAAAATTAGAACCGATCCTTGAAATAAAATTACAATTTATATTTTGAATTTTTATCTTTTCTTAATGTTGGTTAATTAACAGATCCGTCGTATAATTAACCCTAACCAACAAACAATCACAATGTTCGCATTAATGATTTAGTTCAATGGCAGCCCTAAGAACTAGATATTTGAGTGTTCTCCCTAAGTTTAATAATATAGTTCCACCACAATTATCAAGCTTAGTTGCTTCACAACTTCATACATCACAACTCCGGTTTTGATATCAAACTTAGCAATAAATTGTTCACAATAATAACTTAGAGTTCCGCTCTAGCAATTATCAATAACAATCATAGAAAATATGTATAGGAAAACAATCATAATCATTCATAATATAAACTGAAAATAAAAGGAAGAATAAATCTCATGGTTCTTGAAATCCGAAGGTTTATTGTGTCCTTGCAACCAAGAAAAGAGCTTAGCCTTGCATAACTATTGAACAACTACTATTAAAGAATGAAGAGAGCATGATTTTTGGGTTTGTAGAGGAGAGAATTTGTGTTTCTTAACTTCTAGCTGCTGCCCCCCTTCTTTCCTCTCTCTCTTTCTTTGTATATGCTAAGAAACCTTAGTTCCTAATTTACAAAGTAGTCCTCCCTCAAGTTGACAATTGACATTTAAGTACTTCAATAACTATTTTCCCTAAAAAAGAGAAATATCCTTACATGAAATCTTCAAAATCTAACTTAAAGGAGCAAAATTGCTGATATAAAAACTTTGATGACGGTTTAGAAGTTTCAAAACATAATTTGGACTCATTTCTTCACGAAACCTAATTGCTGATAAAATTCAGTTGTCATCTTTGAAAAATCATATCTCCCTCATCTAAAATTGTTTTTGGCTGAACTTGGGAGCGTTTATAGACCTTTGAGTCAGGAATCAAACAAAATTGAGTTTACATAAATTGGACTTCTATAGCTCCAGATATTGAATTTTGAATAGACAAAGGTCAATAGTGGCAGAATGCGAGAATTGACTTTGAAGGATGTGATTTCCATGATCTTCCTCTTTTTATTTTTCTTGCATTACATTTTCATAAGGGTATGGATGTTAGCTTTTTAGTGCCACTGGAATCACTTCATTTTGATCTTTGAAACTCACGCTCTGCACAAAACATCGACTGAACATCAAATCTACCAATTATCTCCAATTTACTCCTTTTTGCATTTTTCATCCAAAAGCGCCTTCAAAACATAAAACAAAGAATATCAAGGCATTTTACATATAAAACATGGACAAAAAATTAGGTAAATATGGGTGAAAGTATCGAATAATATAGTTACATCAGAAGCAAGGGCTTAAAGGCGCACTCCAAAGGGGTGAGGGCTCAATGGCGCGATCAAAAGAGGATGAGGGCTCAAAGGCATCCTCGAAAAGAAGTGAGGGCTCAAATGCGCGCTCGAAAAAGGACAAGGGCTTAAAAGTGCACTCGAAACGGGGTGAGGGTTCAAAGGCACACTTGAAAAGGAGTGAGGGCTCGAAGGCGCGCTCGAAAAGGGAAGAGGGCTCAAAGGCACACTCAAAAGGAAGCGAGGGTTCAAAGACACATTTGAAAGGAAGTGAGAGCTCAAAGGCATGCTCAAAAAAGAATTAGGACTCAAAGGCGCGTTCTAAAATGAATAAGGGATCAAAGAGGTACTTGAAAAAGGTCGAGAGCTCAAAGGCACCCTTAAAAAGAAGGCGAGGGCTCAAAAGTATGCTTAAAAAGAAGTGAGGGCTCAAAGAAACGTTTGAAATGAGGTAGGGTTAGGAAACACACTACATTGGATGGTTGAGAAAAGGTAGTGGAAAACTACAAAGATTTTTTTTTACGGCTTAATTGTAGTGGGATAGAATAGAAAAAGCTTATTGTAGTCTATAGTTTTCATGCAAGTTGACAAATCACATTTTTCATCAAAATAAATCTCTGATATTTTAATTTTACATTTTAAACCCTGTAAAATTAAATTAAAAGTCAATTGGCTAAAATTGGGTTACAACAATCTAAATTATGAAATTATTGATGAAAGGATAATAATTATACAGAGAAAATTATCACTAAAAGGATAAGTCAAATCACTTATGATTTTTTTTATATTTAGATGATCATAAAAGGTTGATAGATATTATACTTGATTTTTAAATATAAATCAATTAATTTTTGAATTCATAATAAATAAATAACTTTAATTAATTTATTCTATTTTATTTAAGATTGGGATTTATATATAGGTCAACTTATTAGAGAACCTAATGGGTCACACATATAATAATCATTAGTCATAAATTAAAATGGAATGATTAATCAAGTTGACTTGATTATAAATAAGTTTTAGAAATTGATTATAATGTAATATATATATGGAATTATAATTGCAAACCTAAAAAAAATTAAGGATTTAATTAATGCATAAATAGGTTCAAAAATCAAGTAATAACCTTAACACTATGATAGAAGAGGCATGTGATTTTTTTCCTTAATTAAAACATGTTGAATTTTTATTTTATTTTATTTAAATAATATCATTTTTATTTTTTTATAAAATAAAAAAATTAAGTTAATGTAAATTAATTTGGATCAATCAATTTATCCACCTAAAACTTGTTCCAGATTGATCTCTTGATCAAGTTTAAAATCTATATTATAGATAAGGGATGAGGTATCTATTTAACCTGGAATCTAATATAAAAATAGCCCTTATCATTGAACAAAACAAATAAAAAATAAGTGAACATATTCATTTAATACTATAGCGTTAAGTCTTATCATTAATAAACAAAATTAGATTAACATTTTAAAAATGCTACCTAACTATATAAGTAGTTTTAATTTTTTGACTAAAAAAGCTTTATATCAATTTTATCCATATTTCTATTCAAATTATAGTATTTTTGGAGAAAAAAAGACATGATTTTATTAGAAAAATAACATTTTTTATTAGGTAAATCTAAAGTAATTCCTTATTAAAAACTCAAAATATTTTGATGATAGAATCAATGAAAAAATAGTTTAAATGTAAAATTAATAATACTGTTATAATAAATTTGAAAATATATTTAAGGATTGCACAAAATTTTAATATTGAATCCTTTTAGGAGGCCAGCGTGTCGTTAGTAGTCTGAGTTCACTTTTTTAAGCAAGATGGCAACAGACCCCTCTCTGTTACTTTGTCCCACCGCTAGTACTTTACATATTTAAAATTATGGCAATGACCTGCCGTCTTTCAATTTATAATGAAATTGCACAGTTAACTTGGTAATAGGTTTAACAATAATTTGAATAATTATTGATTAAGAATTAATTCAGGATGAATATGTTTTTAATTCTAAGACTCATATAGATTTTATATCTTAAACACTCAAAATAATGATTCCATTGTTAGTTTTAATTTTTTTAATTTTTTTATATAATTATACAATAACAAAAATAAACTTAAGTAAAATTGAATATACATCAAATATAAATTAAATAGCAGGATTTTTTATTTGAAACTGCTATAATTTTATATAAATGAAATTAAAATAATTGATGAAGATAAATTTAAAATCAAGTAAATATTAAAATTAAAAATAAAAAAAGAAAGAGAAAGGAACAATGAATGGGAAAAAAAGATGTAAAATCAACTAATAATGAAATTTTTGTTAATAAAAAATATTATTTTTAAACAAGATCCTAATTTTATGCTTTCTTGTCTCAGATTTTGAGCCGGACTTGTTGATGAACCTAACACAATAAATAATGTTGAGTTGATCAAGATCAGCCAAAACAAAAAACAGCTTTTAATATAACAATTATATAAAACACATATAGTAAACAATACTTATATTAAATAAACTTAAATTTTAAATCAATAACATAAATTTAATTCAATATTCAAAATACAAACTAAACATAAAATCTTAAATATTTAAAATAAAGCATTTGCAATTAAACACAAAGTATTAAATAGCATAAATTTAAAATTAACTTATTTACTTATGTTAAATGAATAAATTGATTTTTTTATTGTTCCAAAGAGCAAAATCCAAATTAAATGTTGAGCTAATATCATCAATGTCTATCAAAACATTATTATGTTTTTTTTATAACCTTATCATTATAATTATCATATCCAATATCGCGACAATATTTAAAAATTCAATTCATGAAAAAAAAAAAAATTTAGTGTCATGTTTGTTTAGAAAAAATATTTGGTGTAAGGAGTCGTTACCTAATATTATAGTTATTAGAAATCCTAATTGGTTAATAAATATTGTATGGTATGAGATTTGTTATGGAAAAAAAAGATATTATTACTATTTAAGTATCCTATTTAAGATAGATTGCATTGCTATTTTTGTCTTAAATTGCTAAAAGTTTATCATACTATGCTATCGATGGTCTGCTTGTAATATTTTTAATTCTAGAGTCAACGAACCTTTAACTATGAATACTTTCAACTCTGGTATTGATAAATATTGCATAGCAAAAAAAAATATAAGGTATTCCTGACTCTAACATTAAGGAATAAACTAGAAAAATAAATTTAAATTAATGTATATATTTTTTTATTTTTTTAAAATATATATTGTATATCAGATTTGTATTTCACAATAAGAATTCATAAATTAAATACATATAAAAATACCTAAAAATGATGGGAGGGACATATAAAAAATTTCAAAAGGATCCATAATTTTTTTAGAAATTTTCTAATATAAAAAATACTTCATTCCATCATATATCAAAACAAAAAAAAATAATTTAAAGGGAATTGAGCTACTAGATTAGAGGTTAAGATTTAGCTTAGCCTCAATTTATGTTATTTTTTTTGGGAGCTAGGTCTAGCTCAGCCTATATAGTCTAGGCTGGATTCAGTTGGTGTAGCCTGATAATTAACTCAAGCCAATGACCCGGCTAGAAAACAAGCAAAAACATAAATTAATTCATTGTATATTGTATAGTGCAAAAGTAATTATATTACCATACCACAGTATGCTGAAACATGGAATTGCAAAGCGGGGCAAAGGAAAGAAGAACTTACCTGGAGACAAAATCGAATGCACTGGTGTGTTGATTGATCGGATGCTTTACCCTTTGTGTTCTGTTTTCCTCTTCATCTTCCCGAGTTCTTTCCTTCTATCTTTGGTATTCTATCATTGTCCTTGTATTTTTGCTCATGTTCGTTCGTATTCGGGTGGGAGTGGCCATTTTTAATTTGGTCGCTGAAGGTTTGATATTTTGTAATTTAGCCCTTTAATCAGGAAATTCCCTTTTTTTTAATCTCACCCACTGGATAAATTGCAATTGTACCCTTGTATTTTAGTGCATTGTACCAAACAGTCGTTGGTTATGAATGTTTCAATTCAGTTCTTAATTAACTCTTTAACTTTTAATTTTTTCAAAATTACTTTTGGTAAAATTAATTAAGCTCCCAACAACACCCTGATCTTTTCACTTTAGTTCTTGGATTTTATTTCCTTGTAATTTTAATCCAAATCAGGCTAAACTTTGATATTTCTTCATCTTGATATCATTAATTAAACTAATTTCAAGATTAACTAAGTCTCAAAACCTATCAATTCTTTAATTAAGTTTTTAATTTAATTAATTAAACTAATCTAAAATTTAATTAAATCTCTAAATTTTCAATTTATGTTTTCTTGATCCAAATTTTAATTTATTCTTCTTTCATTTTATTTTTTATTTTTTCATCATCATTTTTTTATTCTCATTTTCATTTATTTTTATATAAAATAAAATAAAATAATAAAAATAAAAAGAATAAAAAATTGGGTTATGACAATATTCATTAATATTTATCAAATCTAAATTAAAAAATAATTAAAGATAAATATTATACGTTAAACATTAAATCAATTTTTTTACAATGAAATATCAAATATTTATTATCATCATAAATGATGTTTCTTGATGATAGAATATGATACAAATTGTTGGATATAAATGCAACATCAGGCGAAGCTAGCGGATATGCGGCGAGAAGCCATTGGATATAAATGCTTATTATGTGAAACTTAAGCACTGTCATTGGCCCCAGTTCAGTAAAATCTATAAAAGCTAATAACAAGCGGCAATCAAGTGCCCTGTCCTGCTGTTTGAAATTCAGATATATCCAGTAAATGTAGAGACCAGCACCTACACCAAGCACCAGTATCATCAAGTCGCAGGTGCCTTGCTACTTCATTTTTGGAGACTCATTGGCTGATCGCGGCAGTAGCAGCCATCTCCAAACTCTTGCTAAACTCAATTATTCACCTTCTGGGATTGATTTTCCCTGTGGCCCCACTGGAAGCTTCTGCAATGGACGGACAATTGTTGATATTTTACTATCATACGAAATGTTGTTTTTTCAATATCACAATTATCAACGCTTTGGTTGCTAAACATATGCTTAATACCGTAGTTTTGGCCTGTTGCAGGATCGGTTGTTTAGACACGGTAGGTGATTTGAAGAAGTAACTAAGACATGGCAATTAATTAATCATTTGTTATCAATTCAGCTGAAAATTTAGGCTTCGAGGACTTTATTCCATCGTTTGCAACTGCGACTTGCACGGACATAATATCTGGTGTTAGTTATGCTTCTGGTTCGGCTGGAATTCGCGATGAAACTGTGCAAGAATTGGTAAAATGACCTATGGATGCAGGGGCAACGTATAACCTTTAACAAGCAGCTGTGTAATCACCAAATTACAGTCTCTCGCCCGATTGACATACTAGAAACAATGAATCGACTGCCCTGTACCTAAGCAAGTGCTTAAATTCTACTGGAATGGGCAGCAACGATTACATTAATAACTAATTCCTGCCCCAGTACTACCCCATAAGCCAAGAGTATACCTTAGACCAGCGTACAGGACTTCTTGAACAATACAAGCAGCAACTGAGGGTAAATACCTACTGTTTTTTTTTTCCTCCGTTCTTCCCTTCTGATTTGTAGCGCTTCTGTCTTTTGTGATGATTAATTTCCATTAATTGTGTAGACATTGAACGAGCCTGGAGCACGAAAAATTGTCGTATTTGGACTGGGGCAACTAGGATGCACTCCAGATGCAATTCATACGTGTGGCATACATGGCTCTGCTTGTGTGGTAATTATGAATAATGCATCCCAGCTTTTCAACGGCAGGCTAATATCAGTTGACGATCAACTCTACAATGATTTAATGGATGCCAAACTCATATATACACACACACACACTACTATGAAAAAAAGAAAATCAAAACACCTTAAAAAGCTTATTAATAACTTATTGATAACATATGAGTATCATGTCATGTATTCTAGGATGTTTGTTGCCACATAACATTATGGTTGTTATCATTTATTTGTTTATTTTAATAAAAAATAGAGTTGCTAACCATTTGTTTTCTCTGTATGTTTATTGTCCTAATAATTTAATGAAGATTAATATAATTATATATTTCTTTAGCTTTTAATTGTTGATTTTTGTTGATCTATATTTTCTTAGAGTTTTGATAGCAAAATAAAATACCAATGATCATGAAATATTTCTTGGGTTAATGGAGATTTATAAAACTTAGTTTATATTACTTATAGGTTTATGTGATGTATAAATAGTTCATGTTGAAAAAACAAAAATCAAAACACCTTAAGAAGCTTATTAATAAAAAGATTCAATTATATTACTTATAGGTTTATGTGATGGATAAATAGTTCATGTTGAAAAAACAAAAATCTAAACACCTTAAGAAGCTTATTAATAAAAAGATTCAAACTTATCTATACCACATGATTATCATGCAACATATTCTAGGATGTTTATTGCAACAAAACATTATCATTGTTACTATTTGTTTGTTTATTTTATTATAGAATAAAGTTGCTTACCATTTGCTTTCTTTATATGTTTGTTGTTTTAGTTCTCATCTCTTTCTCACTTTACCTTCTTTTTCCTCCCATCCCTTGTTTTGTCTAGTCTTCCCTTACCTCTTCTATATCATTCTTGTTTAATTTTCTCAATTTATTTGTGATGGCTAGTGTTAATATACTATATCTACTTGCACTTGTTTTGTTGATTATTTTGAAATTGAGACATGATGTTGATGGAAAATCAGAAGTGCCTTGTTTTTTTTTTTTTTTGGAGATTCATTAGTTGATAGTAGCAACAATAACCATCTTAAAAATAAGAAAAAAGTGAACTATCTACCATATAAGATTGACTTTCCTGATAGTCCAATGAAAAGGTTTAATAATGGTCGAATTGTGCCAGATGTGGTTGGCATATCCTAAACATTTGCTTATATTTTATCTTATTACTTGTTATATTTTAACTTAGATTCATCAATTCAAGGATTTATAACAATAATCTCAAACTTAAATTCTAGCTAGACATATATATAAATTTAGCATTTTGTTTTAGATCATTAATGAGCTTTGTCTTCTTTTCAATTGAATGTTGACAAATGATTTTTCTTGGAAGTTATTATACTTTTTTTATTCCATTTAATGTATAAGGTTTTAAATGAAAAAAAATTATATTGTTTTTCAATTTTTAAAAGTATAGATTCATTATAGTTAGGAGTAATTGGTAGATTCTAATATATTTAAAATGCAATTTATAAACCGTTATATGAGTGGTTTGGTCTTTCATAACATTTCCTTTTACTTATGGTTTCATTTTATTTTATTGATGAAATTCAAATAAAAAAGTACATGTTGAATAATGATCATAAAGCTCTTTCATAATAGGTGAACTTTTGTGTTTTAACAGTTTCATTAAATTATTTTTGGTAAGAAAAGGCTCGTAAATCCTTGAAGGTGTTAACTGTGGATCTAGCTATGCTAAAATTTGAGATGAAACATGAAAACATATGGTAATTACAAGTTAAGATTATTTAATGCAATTTAAAAGTATTTTCACAGAAAAAAGAATCATTGTGACTAGAAGACATATATATATATATATATATATATATATATTGCAGGGGTTCTTGTTTCTTTCAACAAGCAAATACAACATCACCGAGTTACCATGTCTTGCATTCATAACATATTAGGAAAAAACCATTCAAACTACCTAAAGCAATGCTTATATTTATCAATGATTGGCAATAATGATTACATTAATAACTATTTTCTACCAAAGTACTACAATTCAAGTCGTCATTATACCCCAAAACAATATGCTAAAGTTCTTGTTGAAGAATATGCTCAACACCCAAAGGTTAACATTTATATATTGATTTTATGTTAGTGAATATCTAATTGATCATATTTATTTTTGTAAGTTAAACATTCTATTGTTTCTTTAGACTTTCTATGATTTTAGAGCACGAAAGTTGGCTATAATTGGAGTTGTGCCAACAGGTTGTACCCTAAAAACTACTGTTTGCTATGGTACAAACAACTCTCTTTGCATAAAAAAACTAAACAAAGTAGCAATTTCTTTATACTATGCACGTTTGACATACCATTAGTAGATCCTCTAATCTTGACATCTATTGTTATCATTGTTTAATCCTTACATTGATCTTTTATCTTAAAGTTTTCACCAACTTCTTTTTCTTCTTCTTCTTTGGGAACTATTGATTTGATGACTAATTGATGAGTGAGTGACCAACTTTTGAATTGGTAACAATCCTTATCTTCTCTTGTCTACGCAAAATATCATTGATAATGTTAAAATTGGAACCACTCGAAACATGAAAGTTATAGGAAATTGTCTTAGCTTTCCAGGAAAAAAAAAAGGTCATTTGGACTTCTAGTACTCTAGATATTGACCGAACACTGAACAGTGCTCGGGTTGTAGGACAGATTTAAACTTCTTTGTTGTTGCTATAATTTGGACTTGAAAATGGTATTTTTAGATTTTAAGCTATATGAAAGTTGTAAGTCTATATCTTACATTTTCATCCATATAAACTAGACCTAAATCTGAGATCTACAGCTTCAGATATGACCCAATTACTGAACAGTGTTCCGATTTGAACTACACCAACATCTCTTTTCTAAGTTTGGCCAATTTCGGTTCTTAAACTCATTAATCAATCCTTTCATTTATGTAATAGGTCTGCATTTAAAATAAACATTTACCATAAATTAAAGGTATCTTATATTATTAGATATGTTATTATAAAATATATTTTAGTTAAGGAGTTATTAAAAAATTATGTGAGATAAATTTAACCATCATTCTAATATGTTCCATTAAAAAATTAACACTAGTCATTTTTAGTGTAGATTTGAAATTAAAATATTTTTTTATTGATTTGCTGATTGTGATAAGGTTATAGATTATACATGAATATCATAAAGAAATGTGGCATGAATGGTTATAGTTACGCTAAAAGGGGAACATTTTCCTTGTTTAGAAGGGTTTAAGGTGATCTAGTAATACATGATAGCTTATTTTTTTTATTTTTAGTTTAACAAGGAATATGTTAAGAGATTGATTCCTACCCTTAAATTTTGAATAATACTTGTCTTTTACATATTAAAAATGTATTTGGGATTGAAAGATTGTTTATGAATACACTATTGACTTTATAAATATTATAAAGTGCGACTAGTTCTAAAAGATTGCAGGTCAAATAGTTGCTATGTATTTGGAAGGTCTGAATCCTGCTATGATAGATAAATTGATGCATAGATATGCATGTGCTCAATGATGTACTAAACTTAGCTTTGAAAACATATATATTAATGTAGAAGTGGTAGTATAATAACAACTAATTTGAACCAAACCATAAAAACTAGTAAGTCACGACTTTGAATGGTAAAACCATTCAAGCAACCTAATAAAATTCCTATCAATAGACTATTAAGAATGATGAAACACTAGTATAAAGGTAGAATAAACTTCTTAAGCTAGCCAACCAATATATAAAGCCAATAATAGGAAATTATTTAAAGTGTGGTAAACTAGGACATCATTCGATGATAATCATCAAGCAATACTAAATTATCCATTATATATGCCTATTACATGGACAACATTTAAGAAAATTAATGACGTAATCAATGGGTTAATTCAACATATTTGAGTTTATTTTCTACAAGATTTGCAAATTCAACTTGATTTCCTACTTGCATACAAATTAGGCTTATTTTTAAACGTGCATTTTTATATTAATAAACATAACTTTCAATATAATTATTGCATCAAGTTAATCTTTGTTTAGAAGATTCTAAAGGCCTTGTTTTCTACCAAGTTATTTTTTTATTATCAGACATTGAAAAATGCATTCTACTAAGGACTAGAAGTTAATATCTTGAATTTTCAATGTCATTCTAATTTATTTATTTATTTTTATTTAGAAATTTTTTTAAAAAAACAATTAGCCTTATTTAGGATGTTTTACTAATAGAATTAAATAAAGTCATTTAACTTGTATATGATAAATTGATTATTTAGAATTAAAACTTATTAGTAAGAGTTTTTTTCATGAAACTTTTAGAATTTATCAAAGATTACTTCTTCGTGGAGTTCATTCTTATACATTTGGTTCTTAATTTATTATAATCAACAAGTTAGGGTTTTGAGTTTATTTCATACAAAATAAAAGGTGAAAAGCCTAAAAAATATGACAAGTTGAACTCTGAATTGTGATAAAATATAAATATAGCATTTAGGGAAAAATCTTATAAAATAATTTTTTAAGTGGTATAAAAAAATATAACATATTATATACTCTGAATTGTACTCTAAAGCTTGGTCATATTAAAAAATATAACATTTAAGTATGATTTGACACTTGAGTTGTGAATATAAGATTGCTGAAGTATGTTAATTTTATTTTTTTTAACAAATTCTCTCCCTTAACTCTTTACTCCAAGTACTTAAGATATATTGTTTGTTATTGCATTTACTTGAAGTAATTTGTATTAATTGTAAAAACTTGATAATAAACATAATTTACCATTTTTATGGTATTAAGTTGCCTTAATCTTTAAACAACACATTTTACTTTTAATTTTTTATACATCTATTTAGGAATATCAATAGACATCTATATGTCAAGTTTTTCTATATTAATATCATACTTATTATCTATCAACTGAGAAATCAGATATTTATACTTTATTTATGGAGTTTTTGATATCCATATGGATATATATTGTCCTTCTCTCTCTCTCTCTATATATATATAAAAGATAAAATTACAATATATATATCAGGTTCGGTATGGTTTGTATTTGATAATATTCATACCATATTTATTACCTATCAGATAAGATAATTATATAAAAGATCCACTAATTCAAGTCAATTTAGATCAGTATCTATCGAATTCAAATTAAATTGTCATATCTATATCTAGTAATAATGACTTTCATCTAAAATCAATTTATTGCTAACTCATTTTCTTTTCTAGTTATTTGGATGATATTTTTAATTTCAGAATACTTTTTAAAAAAATGTTATAGCTTGCTAAATAATTAAATAACTACAATTAAAAAGTTTAAATTCAATAATGATTCCGGTGTTCCACAAACATAAAAAAGGTAACAGGTTGGAAGTTCTTAAGTCCAACCCTAGTCTCCATAACTCCAATTTTACATGGTTTGTCATCGAAGCATGTTTAAGGTTTAATCTTTCATGTTAGGAGATTATATGTACCACATGGTATCTTACACGTATTGTATACTTGTCAAAGAACAAATTTAAGTTGTTAGCTTAAACTCAATATTAAATTACGTAATTTAAACTGGATTTCGTATAAAAGAATTAATCCTTGTAATACCATTTAACATAATTTTTTATTAATTTATAATTTTATATTTATTCAAGAAAAAGATTTAAACCTTGTGGTGGATAGTCTATTTAATGTATTTAATTAGAGATAATAGAGGTGGTAATATTTGAAATTGTTCGATTATTAAGAATGTAATGTAATACCATATCAACAACCTAAACATTTATAACAATTATGTTGTTAGGTGAAGTCAGTATATCACTCTTACTGTATATTTTCGATTTTTCCACTGCTACAGAGTTCTTAATCTAAATAAGAATGCTGAATATGTCCTGGATGCGTACAATTATCTCATGAAATCATATTTATTTTACCATGTTGTGAGATTCCTACACTTAAAAACCATTTCAGGCCTCCAAGCTACTATACTCTCTTGGCATGAACATGACACCATTACGATCGTACAAAATCCTTTTCTGAACCTTGATGTATTGCTCATGGCCACCTGCGAAACCCATAGCTAGAAAGCTTGGCTGGCATTAAATTTCAACGTCAAAATCACAAAAAAGGAATCATTCTGCTTAAAAGTGATGATTCTTTGTTGTTACCATAGATCTTCTTCTTTCAGTACGTATGAACACTGTCTAAACTACATAGTGGCTTTTCTACTACAGTTACGAATCTTTTGTCACCAAACACCACCTCCTGCCCCAGTGAACTACGTATACTCTCACTCATGAAGCACATCTTGAAAGCTCTAGCTCCTCAACTACTACAGTTACATTATTGTTGCTCTAGGTTTACCTACACCAGACCCTTTGCCTTTTGCTGCAGCCTGTACGCAGGCATGCACTGAATTGAGCAGTAGAAGCAATTTGTACCTTTTGTGAGACATTCAGCTTACGTATTAATTTAATCTTTAAGAACCTCTCAATGCTAAGAAATATACATCAAGAGGCTCTGTTACAAAGAAAATAACCAGAAAATTAATTACTCGTGCTGAACTCACACATGAAATATGTAAACTGTATTTAGCTAGCTGCAAAATATATAGGCCTATATTACATGTACCGCTGATGAACAGCATGCTAAGGCAGTAGTCCTGAAGGCAGGGTTTGAATGAAAAAGCAATATTAGATACGCGAACAAATATTACAAGATGAAAGATAAGAAATATAAGACAAAATATATAATAAGTTAGTCCCAAGTACTGTCACAGCATCTTAATGCCTTCATGAAACATGCAGAAAAGAAATCCTTATCTGACATTTGTTATGTCTTAACTGGGACTGGAAAAGCAATACAAGAAGGAAGAGTACTAGGCTCTCCACCCGCACAAATTTGAGTTATGCTACTTCAGATTTTTGTTTTAGCGTACTTGCAGCTTTTGCGCTCAGTGAAATAGTAGGTACTCTCCATGGAATATGGAAATGCGAGGAGTAGCTGCACTTGGTGCCTTTTAACTGCAACATAAGAGAATGATTATTCATTCACTAGCTAAAAAGTATTGTGTTTGTAGTCATAAGAATAATTTAAATCAGCAGCAGATTCGTCAAGGAGTTAGAAACATATACTTGTCACTTGGGAAATCAGATTACGCTTGAAGTTCTTGCATACAAACTGTTCAGTGAAGTAAAACTACGTTGGGTAATCTTCTAGTTCTTCAGTGATATATGCATGGGGTGCTGATAACAGCGGTCTACTTTTAGTACAACAGCTCAATATTGCAATTCCCTCTTATCATCCAATGGTTAAAATCTCAATAAGAACGCGTAAATCATCATCTAACTAATTGAAAGATCAAATGATTATGAGAATTAGAAGGCATAGCAACAGTTATATCCTTCCAATAAATTTTTACAGCCCATGAAGCATTCAGCTGCTGCTGCTGCTTTTGAAACCCGTCCAGATCAAAGTAATTAATTGTATGCTCATCAGTAATTAATTGATGAAGAACTACAGCTTATTGCGAAGGAGATACTTACACTAACTGAAGAGCCATCTGGTCTTCATGAGGGTAATGATTGGCAGGCGGCAATCCACTAACTTGAGAATAGTTCCGAGAGTCAAATGGTTGAGACTGCATGATCTCGAAGTTGACACCTGCTGGCATCAAATTCATGTGCTCTCGCTTTCTTTCATTCTCTGCAATCTGCATCATCAACATAAGCCCCACGTTGTGACATATTTACAAAATAAAAACAACCCACCAACGATCTAAGATATTAAGATCCAAGTTCATGCACACACAAGGTATTGATAAATAGATAAGTAGAAAGACCTTTGCTCGGAGAAGCTGGTTATTGTTGTGCAAGTCAATCTCCTGCAATTTGCATTTTCATTCAATGAATAAAAGAAATTTTTTGGAGTGAAAATACAAAAGAAAAGGTTCACCATACGATAATTAAGGTGGCAAAACTTGATTATTTTTATCTCATATAGAAGAAGCCATGGTGAATATGAGCACAAAAGTTGTTACCCGCTTCTGCATATACTCAATTTCAGCAAACAACAGCTCATTCTGGCAGGTTTGAGGGAGGAATTAAAAAACAAAAGGAAAACAAGACAAAACAAAACTTGTTAGTGGAAATACAAGGAAAATTAAATTGATATTTGACTTAAAAAAAAAAGAGAATCATTTTACTACAAGAATAAAGACCTTTTTCGAACGAATTCTACCAATTCCTTTCTCAAGTTTTATCTCCAAGCTCTTAAGTTCCTTCACACTCAATGCACTAAGTGATTCACCCAGCATATTCCTGAAAATTAATTTGCTTAAACGGAGTCTGGAAGAGGAAAAAAAAATTTATCTAACAAATTGATCAAGATCACAAATGATCATACCTGTTTGAATTCTGCAAATTACCAATTTGCGAGCGCAGCTTGGCAGCTTCTTGCTGATAGAACTGAAATGCAAAAGCAAAAGGCAATAAAACATTATAAATAACTAGATTAAGATCCTCGAGTTCAGATTAGAACTCATAAAATATTAGTAGAAAATATCAGTGATGTGCATTTCTCCCTTATACTTCTTGGAAACATGTATATAATACCGAATCAAACTGGAAATAAATTGATAGAATAGGGCCACAGCAACAGAGGAAGGAAAAGGGTTTCTGTAAACAAAACTGGCTATAATTATATGAGTGTATTGAAGGACGGGAAAGAACAGAGACAACATTTACAGGGTACTGTTTCTCAAAGTAGAGCCATTATCTCAAACCAATTACAATGCAGGTTTACACAAATGAGGTTATCACAAAGAGTGTTTGACAAATGTTGGCAATAAATGATTGTTAGGAATATTGCTTGAACTCCTTCTATAATTTTACAGCATGTTTTACGCTGTTAATGAATAGTGAGAGAATTTAGTGTAAAACATTGACAATAAATTTCATAAAAAGGACTTAACAGGATTATATTGTCATTTGAGGAAACTATATTATATGTTGTTAGTTCCGTACTGTCATTCTGTGGTTCTACACTAGCCTCAAAGCGTACATGCACATCTTGAAATTTAGTGTCGAACACTCACACATAAAATCACGAAAAAATATACCGTAATTTATTAAAAAGGAAAAGAAATACGGTTAATTGGTAATTTTGTTCTATAATATCATAATTCTGTATGCCTTTTATCAGCCCTAGTGCATGCATTACAATCTAATCAGCCCTAGTGCATAAATTTAGTGTAGAACACTCACACATAAAATCACGAAAAAATATACTGTAATTTATTAAAAAGAAAAAAAAAATACGGTTAATTGGTAATTTTGTTCTATAATATCATAATTCTGTATGCCTTTTATCAGCCCTAGTGCATGCATTACAATCTAATCAGTATCCAAAACAAAAAACTAGTACGACACAAAGGATTTTAACAAAGTGCTGGAAGAATCTGCACATGCACACAAATTGTTAGAGCTGATATATGATACCTGAGCATTGGCTTCAGAAACTGACCCGTTGTTGGAAGAATCTGCACATGCCTTTTTGTACCTTTCAATTGTAGATTTGACACTGCGCATTCATGCCATCATTTCCATCAAGAGAAAGCAAGTGTCATCACAACGTGCATTCGAATAAAGTGGAAGAATATCACCCCAAAAACAAATTTTAGTCATAAATTAAGTGATCCTGTGGATATTTCATTTTGATCTTAAATTTCATAATTATCTGCAATTGAGGATTTCAAGAATATTAAATCTCTTATCCTAATAAATTTCAGAACTGATGTTAATACCTCAGAAAGTGACTAATCAGGGAGAAGGCTTCATCCTGTAAATTACTTTGGCCAAAGTATATAACTTTACCTTATCACAATATCTCAAAACCAAAATTGGGATGTTACTAAAAGTAAAAGGGAATTGGGTTCAGTAGTTTGTTTATAAGATCTCCTCCACCCCTAAAATGATGGAGTATATTTTGTTATAGTATTATAAGAACTTCACATCTAACCTCTTTCAAAGAAAATGAAACATACACTATTCTAGTTATCAAAGAACAAACAACAGACAGATCTATGCATTCTTCTACTCTGTTCTTCTTTTTTAAAGAAAAAAAAATATTGAACATAGATGACTTTTTTCTCGAAAGTAATCGGAAAATTATTCTGCATTTCCTTTTCATTGGAGGCCTGTATTAAGAGACTTCTCATGTCATTCTTGTGTGTGTGTGTGTGTGTATGTATTGAAAACCACAACTCCTTTTATCAACGAAACTTTTCACTTCCCATGGTTTCCTATGTATCCAAAGATAGATTAATTACTATTTAATTGCAATATTCGTTAAAATTAGTACTTATATTGATAATTTGTGATAACATTAACAGAAGCAACACTGAGCACTGGTAACTCAACTGACATGACACTTGCACACGATTACATTAACACATGCACACATGTTTGTCAACTTCTGATATCTCTAGTGTATTTGATAATGCATATGTAGGTGTTTTTCTCCAATAATTTTGAGAATTGATGATTTTTCCTATGTTTTATATGGAAATAAATAAGAGGGCTTCAAAATCATACTAAAAAAACACTCAAAAAACATCGAAAATTATTTTTTATTACATTTAAGACTTTACATTTGGTTTTATGTTTCATTATTAAATCATTTGAAATAGATTAAGAAACCATGTACCTTTTTGAAATCCATTTATTTTCCAAGATGGTAAGAGCACAACCAAGAAGTGTGAATTAGTGAGTAAGATACGTGCTTTAAGGCTTTTGTGTCAACAACTAGAGGCCGTTTCTTAATACTCTCCATATTAGCTATTGCTTTAGACAAACTACTCATCCAAATAACCAGAAAAAAAAGGGGGTCAAATTTTATATAAAATTCATTTTTTAATCTATACTGTACAGTTTTTATGTGAAGTTACTAGTTATCATTTACATATCCCTCTATCCATTAAAGAGAAATTTAATATGCGACAGTAGAGGCTTAACAATACGGAAAAAAAATTATATATCAAAATAAATGAATAAATTAACCGAAGAGGGAGAGAGCAAAATCATGCTCCTATACCAACACCAGATGATGTTAAGAACACTCATATCCAAGAGTCAAATCAACTAATAACTCCATTAAGTTAACTCATTTGAAATCCAAAGAAGAAGATGGATGGGAAAACCTCCACCCAATTCTTTGAGCATCCTAAAATTTTGCCATAATAATAACAGTAAGATGTGCACGTATTTTGTCAATTAAGACAAGACCCGGTTATCTAGATTTTCTGATACCTTAACTTCGTCGAGCCAGTGATTGGCTGTCTCTGCCAAGCTGTCACTGAGTCCTATAACATGATTGGCCATGATAAATCAACGGTCACATCTATCCCACTTGTCAATTCCTCGTTACATGGTGGATAATATCTATTTTTCTTGTTTTCTTCTACGGTGGATAATCTCTTGAGCTACCATCTATTACCCACCTCGATATTCTATTTCATTTGTAATAACATAAAAAATATTTTTTTTTTGTTTTCTTTGAATGTTACTGAAACTCTGAGAGAGGAGCAGCAGCAGCAGCAGCTGCTAGAGTTTTACGCTTCCATTTACATTAAAAAAGCCAAAATTGACAGAAGTCTCCCATTGGTTAGCAATTTTCGTACATCGTCTCTTCTCTTTCTCTCTCTGTATTAACTCTCTCTTCCTAAAAGAACTTGCTTACATACATACACATACATACATACATATATTCAAGATCTTGAAGAAACGCAAACCACACTCAACAATGACCAACAGTGGCATCATCATGATCTTAGCTAACCCTTTCTCGTTGTTCCATCTCTCTTTCACTATGGGAAAGAAAATAACACAGAGAGGGAGGTATCTAAGGAGAAGAAATGGACAATATTATGTGTGGTATTGCTTCTTCTTCTTCTTCTTTTTTTGCAGATTGGGAGTTCAAAATTTATGGTTCATTATCATGAATCATGACTTGAACCCTTTTGTCAGTAGTCAAGAACTGAAAAATCGTGTGTGACGTGACCAAAGATTCTTTTCATAAACCAAAACAACAATCTGATATATTGAACTGGTTATTAAACCCTAACCAGTTACTGTACCTTTTTTCACCGAGGTTAAAAAGGGTAAAAATCTAGGTGAAATCTAACCTAATTTTTGATTGGTTATGGAAGAATCAACATGGTTGATTTAATAGTTTTGCACTAAAGTTTCGGTTCAATTTTGATGACTTCAAGTGGTTACTTAAATATGAACCCTAACTAGGGCTATGTTTGAAAAACAAAAAGCTTTTCACTTTCCCCACGTGGGTTCGAACAGAGATTTTGTGAAATTTCGTGTGAATTAGAGGAAAAAGAATCCTAAATTGAGAGATCCTAGTGATTGGTTTGGAAAAATAAAATAAGATGAAGAAACCCATTTGAGGATTTGGATTTTGAAACCCTAGTAATAGATTTTTGTGTGTTTGATGACATGACATATAAAAAACCCTTTTTTTTCACATTTAATTTGACTTTGTACGTTTTCTTCTTATGTCCGACTGACGTGCTATTTTGGAAGTGAGAAGGGATGGGAGGGTTTGGACTAATGAGAAGATGACAGCTTTAGCTATAGGTAATCTCTTTAGCCCTAGAGATGACACAAACATGCATGTATGTGCAAGAAAAGAGTAAAGGAGAGAGGTAGAGTGCAAGAGGAATGATGGGGAAAAAAAAAAAAGGAAACAGCAAACCTAACAGCAAGGGAGGAGATAAAGAGGCTGATATCACATGCCTGCATACATTCCCAGCCCTCTACTTGTTTCTACTACCTTACTACACTTATAATAGTGCTTCTATGTCTATCTATTACACCAGATCTATGCACCAAGAACTCAAAATCATGTATGCATCACAATCATCTAAGGGTGAAATAAAAGAAAAGGGAAAACAAAACATTAATCATGCTTATACAAGGAAAAGAAATGAAATAGAAGAAAGAAAGACAAGTGAATTGTAGTTAGAGAAGAAACTCAATCCAAACTGCAGCATAAAGAATGATTGTGTTCTTTCACTTTAAAGACACCCGAAGATCTAGTTCAGAAGCTAAAAACCTTGACACCAGGCTCCTTTTTTTCCCCCACACCAAAAGTTGAAAACCAATCGAACAAAGAAAATAATGATGGAAGAAAACCAATTAAAGAAACAGCTCAAAACAAAAGTAATCAAACTTAACACTGACATAAGCAAAAAGAAAAAACAAATCCCTTTGGATGAGAAAGCAAGAAAAACCAACTGTGAGCACTTGAAGAGGGCTTGCAACATGGAGAATTCATGAGCCGAGGAACTAAGTATATACCTATTGTTAGAGTACTCATAAAGGCGTCCACGGTTGGAGAAGACGATGAGTGCAACCTCAGCATCGCAAAGAACAGATAATTCATAGGCTTTCTTGAGCAATCCATTCCGCCTTTTGCAGAAAGTGACTTGGCGATTGGTGGTGTTCTCGATCCGCTTGATCTCCACCTTTCCCCTCCCCAGCTTCCTCAGGGGAGAGCTCCCTTGGGATTCATTTTGGTATGCCATAGCTGCTGCCTAGCTAGCTGATCCACAACACAAACTGGGTGAAGACAGCAGAAAAGAGAGTAATAAAATTTCTGAAATACTAGCTAGTAATTAATTCAAGAATGATTTATATATGAGGATAATTCATAGCATATTTAGCAGGAATACTCTTGAGCACTGAATAGCTCATGATGGAAACAAAATAAACGGAAGAAAGGGGTTCCATGAACGCCTGCAGCTAGCTCCTGAAATAGCCCTTTTTATGGCTTCATGGTTATGAAAAATAATTGAGAAACGAAACAAAGGGATGAACCACTAATGCTTCAATCTGGAGATTGAAACGGCAGAGAGTGACAGAAATGTTTGAAAGTAAATCATTTTCAGGAAATTAAAAGTTTCATCTGTTGGGGTTCCTCAGGCACTATGATGAAGAAGAGAAGAGAAAGAGAGGATTGATAAGCCCAAAACAAGTGAAGCCCTCAAGAATACAAGGAGATTTATGTCTCAGTGTTTTGGTAACTAACCTTGGGAGGAAATAAACCAAAGTAGGGGTTGTAGAGATAGTAGTTATTAAGGAGAGAAAGTAAGGATCTTTTGCTCTGGGGTTTCTCTCTTCTTTGTTCATACGAATCTGAGTAGGAGAGATGCAGAAAATGGAAGCAAGTTGGGGCTATGAGGTGGGCATTTATAAAAGTGATAAACGACCTTTCATCCATTCCCATGTATATATATAACAATACTTTCTACCAAATTTATCTACACCATCCTTGTATTTTTATTTTTTTTTAATCTAGGAATTAATTAGAGAATACGCTAAAGATGGGAATCAATAAGAAGACTGAGACCTCAATAACCATCCACTATATTCGCTTTTTTCATTTTCTTCCTTGGCTTCCATGTGAATGATTTAGGTCATCAAGAGGAAGGGACTTTTTGAAAATGGATTTTTATGGGGTGAATAACACGTTTATGGGCTCTCTAATCGTTTAAGGACAAAATTATGGTACAAATGGAAGGTGCTTTGCAAGAGAACCTCATATTTTCCCTTATTTCATTGCTTCTTCTTCTTCATCTTCTTTTTTTAAGTACTTGGCTATGCTAAATACGTTTTATTGCCTCCCTAATTGAAAAGAAAAGAAGGGATCGGAGGATAGTTGTATGGATGTTCCCCAGCAGGTTGTTTAATTTACTTGGAGTTTCACTCACTACAAGGAGATTCGTCCTCGTGAAACGATTTCTTCTCAATTGGAACAACCGCTTGTCTTGAAGGTTCAACCTGCTGTAGATTTTCTATCAATTTCTGTTAAGAAAAAAGGTTCAACGGAGTAGGAAAAATTATACTCCTCACATCATTTCTTTTGCTTTGATCAATAACTCATGCAAAATTATACACTTGTTGAACAAATAGAATTAAAATCCATACTTCATATACTTCTGCTACAATAAGAGAGCTATCCCTCTTCTCTTTCTATTAACAAATGAATCAAGAAAAAGCTTAAAGTTCTGTTATGATGAATGAACCTCGTTTACTACAGATGTGTTTCCCTTGCTTTTATATGCAATGTTGTCCACGAAATTCATCTTTAAATTTAGAAACCTTAAATAGATCGTCGGATCTTGATACCATGCTAACTATATCGGTCTGTAAGGAACTATCAAATGGAAATTTAAACTTTATAACTAGCGGTTCTTCTCAATTTAAAAATTATAATTTAAACTTCATCACCAAAAAAAATATAATCACAACTCTTTTACTATTAAAAGATGTATTATGTTACACAATTCTTTCTTTACCTTACCCTTTGTTTTTTTTTTTTGAAAAATCATCAAAATCCCAATTTTATTTCCTCTCCAAACCAATGATATCGTATTACCTTTCCAAAAATCTAATAAACCCCGAAAATTCAAATAAATTAACTAATCAAATCTCTCTTCATCCTGTCGGGAACCCCAATTTAGTAAGATATTTTTTTTGCGTATTCTCAAATATTAACCACACAACATTTTAGTGTTTTGTAGAAGCAAAGTACCAAATTCCTATGGATGAGCTGGCTCAATAATATGTTCCAATAAACCCAAATCACTAAGTATAAACAATATCACTGAAGAAGATGGAAATTGTCATGGAGATGGAACAATAAGAATTCAAGTGGACAAAAACACTGGATTAATCTACCATCTATTCCTTCAAATCCCAACTCAACAACCACCGAGTCAACTTAACCACAACAACTCTGTTCTTCTATTTTCACCATTGATCCTCTTTTATTGAACCCTAAATCTCACTTGAATGCCTAAAAAATCTAGAAATTAAATGACTTTAATCATGAAAAAAAGTCAAAGATTTGGGTTTCCACGTTTATAGAGTGATGAAGATGGCTTCACTATTTTATATTGCTTGATTAAGTACGGAACTACCAAGAATAATAATAAAAAAATAAAAATAGAAAAGGAATACGTGAGGAATAGCAAGATTGAAGATATTTCATCACCTAAAGGATAAATTTGTAAAAGTCATATAATGGAAAAAAAACCATTGAAGTATAAAATGGTACATTGATTTTACACATCTAAAAAAATGTCAGAAGTTCACATTTTTTATGTGAGAATAACATACGTCTCCGATTTACATCTAACTCTTTTAAGTCATTACCACCTCCATAATGGATGTTTTTAATCACTAGCACCTCTACAACAATAAATATACGATCCAAAACAACATAAGTCATAGCCTTGCCAAGCTACTAAGTCTTTTAAGCCCTTTAAAGATAACTTCTTATTCCATGGAAAAATTAATCTCCACCAATCTTAACATTGCGTGGTAAAAATGGCAAACAAAAATAAGCCTCGCAAGTGTTTGATCCTAAATTAAAAGGTCAACATTAACAAATAAAAGCGATATTGAAAAGTTATTTTGCACAGTCTAGTTCTGCTCAACAAACTACCTTTATAATGTTATTTATAGTGTACTCCTCCTTAGATAGTATATAATCTTAATTTTTTTAGTTTAGATATAGCAACCAATTTATAGGTTTATAATTATCTTTCTAAAGGTTTGTGAAGAGAGTCTTGATCTTCTTTTTTGTTTTAATTAAAGTCAATAAACTATATTAATCTAGCCATCCCGTGGATCAAAATCCATTAAAAAAATAAAAAATGTAATATAACAAACAAAATAAAATAAAATAAAAGGTTTAAGAATTATATTTGTCTATTATTCCATATAATAACACACTTTTTATTCATTGATCTATCCGTACCAATATAAATTAACCTATTATTGAAATAATGGATCCAAGCTAGTGCTTCATGAATGAATAGAAAAAAACATATTCTTGATTGGATTGATTTCCTTAAAGATAAATTTGTTTCTAACTTGTCAAATAAGCTAGACTATCTTTTAGAAGAACCTTTGCCACACACCTTGGGTGAAATAAATCATCTAAAGATTGATGATTACACTATGAAAAACCTCACTAATTTTTTATTTTATTCCAGAAACTAAATGTTGAAAGATTATATTAGCTGTTTTTTTTTTCAACTAAAATTACAAAAAGGGATATAGATCTTTTTACACTAACATAATTTTTTTTTAGCTAAGAATAAGCAAGTACATAACCTGTTTATGGCTAACCACAAAAGCATTTTATTTTTTAAGGATAAATAAATTGTTATAATATATGGTTTCAAACCTGGATATAAATGTCCAACCAAGATTATAAAGCATGACTTGATCACATAAGAATCGTTACCCTTTAAAATCCAAACCTTTTGATCTTGTTTATGTCTATATAAATGGATATGATTAATAACCTCCATCAAACTATCAACCTAACCTATATTATTGCTTCTAATATCTCAGTCCCAATAAATATTTCGTCTCAAGTAAGTAGCATCACAAAGCCCCAAGTTACCTAAGATACCATTTATTTGACTAAATAAGTTACAAAGTTAAGGATAAAGATTAAATAAAGTCTTTTCATCAACCCACACATCATCTCAAAACCAAAAAAAGATATTGTTTCCTATTAAAAATCTACAACTTTCTTTAAAAGCAACCAAAATTAATGGTGGAGTAAATACCTGACTATATAGAAGATTGATAGTTTCAAAACAAAGGTAATCCATTCTTAAACCTTGGGCTATAAGTCCTTTTTATAAATTCTTCCCATCTTACTTAGTTCCTATACAGTGATTTCCAAAGCTATTTAAATATGAGGGCTTTATTTTTTTTTTTTTTTGTAGAAATCAATCCTATTCCTAAGACACCTTTTCTTTCTCTCTAACAAGCATGCTCCAAATTAATATATGCACTTTGTTTCTTGTTAGAATGACTTGACTAAAGAAATTTATGTTTCATAAACATAATAAGGTTTGCCATGCCTTTTGGCATACAAAATAAAGACATGTAATATATAAGAAGAGATGCCAATAAACTCTTAATTAATCATATCGACGTGTCATTACTAGTAATTTTCCCTTATAAGATTGATGCCTCATTTGAATATTTAAAAGAACTATATTCTATGTAAAAATCATATTAGTATATAATCATATGTGAATTACAAATAATTGACTTGAAATCATCATTCTACTTTGATTCCTGATAACATACCTATATAAGTAGCTCCAGTAATCAATATAGAAATGCCTTTAACTGCCAAGTTAAAAAGAAATGGAGACCAAGAATTATCTTGCCTAAGGCCACATGTCACTCTAAACTCTGATGATGAGAGTTGTGATCAAGACTGGTAGATAGGAGGTCGAAATGCATTTATAAATCCATTTACACAAACAGACTCTAAAAATCTTATATTCTATTACCTAGTATAGGTACTCTCGAGAAATGTAATTCAAAATTTTGTGAAAATGTATTTTGAAAAGAAATCCCTAAACTCCCTTTTCTTTATATAGTATCAATCATTTCATTAGCAATTATAATTGAATCTAAAATATGGTTGTCAACATTAAAAGCATAATGATGGCTACTAATAATTCCATTAATGACTTCTCTTAGCTGACATATAAGGAATGTTGTAGAGGACATTAAGACGAGCTGTGTGTAAAAAAGATAAAAAAAAAAGTTATCATCTAGTTTTACAATAATTAGAAATGCTACCTAATCAATAAAGGTTTTGAGTAAATGGCTGATTATATATTAGAAAAAATAGACATTACCTAATAGGTTTAATGATAAATTGCATTATTATATATTTCAATGATATATGGATTTATGTGATCTATCTAAACTAATATGTTATCTAGGTAACGTCTTTATTATCCAATAAACAACATCTAAAGAAACATGGTGTAATATTAGATTTTACCATCCCATAATTATTTGGTGAATAATAAATCTATATTAATTGGCCTCATTACTATTAATTAACATAAAAAACACAAGGCTCCATGACCATACCATCCTAGGTCGCTTAATATATAATAGGATGATTTAATAGATGAGATTAAATACATATGGTCATAATCCATTAACCATATACTAAATAACATTTACAAAACAAGGTCTATTATCAAACTATTCTATCATAAGTTATCTAGAACATGAGAAAAACACTTATGTATGAGATTTATTATATTTAAAATATTCACATTTTATACCAACTAGCATCTAAAGAATAAGGCTTATTATTAAATCATTTTATTCTTAACTACTTAATAAATAATGGAAACATCAAATTGATTTTCAAGTATTAAAGTGGAATAATTATGTGATGAGATCATATACTAATTTATCTTATTATCAACTTATCAACATTAGAATAACAAGATTTAATGTTAGATCATATCATCATAGACTAATTAATAATTAATAGAAATAATTAACTCAAGGATCATATATTAATTGATTCTATTATTTAATAATCAAAATCTTAAAGACAGAGCCTCATATTAGACCATATTATTATGAGTCAATTAAAAATTAAAAAAATAATTAATACAAGTAGCATCTTTTATCATTATTATTTTTTTATCTTATATCTAATAATCTACATTTGAAAGGCATGTTCTAATGTTAGACAATACCATCTTGAGTTGAATACTAATTATCATCTTTGAAATGTTATTATCATTATTATTATTCCTTATTTTTTTAAAGTCCATTTATCTATAATATGTTCATCACAATATTTCTGATAATGATATAATATTAAAATACACCATATGGTTCCACTTAACCATCTAACATTATCTACTTAACAAACTCCAATGAATTATCTCACACATTTTGCATAATTTCAATACATATATAACTACACAACAAAAACTAACAAATTTCAAATTCATAATATTTTAAAAAAATCACACATTATTTCCCTATATTTTCAAAATCATTATTATTTTTAGATTTCAAAATCAATCATTTTTAGAACCAATATTCAAACTTTCACATTAATTTATAAATGTAACAAATTCAAAATCAAAATCAAAGTGATATTATTCTTTTTATATTTTCCAATCCATTCACGAATGTATATAATAAAACCATTTTTAATTATTATAATCCAAATATCAAGCTTAAAATAATAAAACTTAACATCATTTATCAAATCAAGATCTCATTTACATATTTCAAATAACACTAGTAATCTTAAGTCTTGTCAATAATTGCTCTATCATTCATTTTGTCTTTTTACAATCTAATTTATAATCTCAATTTCACCAATCTCATCAATTATTTTATATCAAGTCAACAAGTACAAGAATATGATAATTAGTAATTCATTTAAAAAAGCCACAAGAATCATCCTCAATAAAAATCATTATATAATTCTTATTTCCACAACATTAAAGAGTTAAATCACATCATCAAACTTATAAAACATATTCAAATTAAAGTAGTCATCTAATTCACACAAATTAAAATTATCATTACCAACTCAAACATTCAATTCAAACAATGCAAAGTTTCTAAACTTCATAAACCTTGTCAAAATCACATATTCATCCAAACAAAACAATTAAGCACATACATTATTCATCAATTTAAACTTAATGCCCAATTAAAATACAATACAATAAAAGAAAATATGTTTGATATATTAGTGTTTAGGATAGAATAAGTGTTCTAGAAGTCGGTGATGATAAAGGCAAAATGTCTGTTACACACGTGAAAGAACCACCAAAACTATTAGCATGTTTTCCCACGTGTTAACGAGGATTAGAGGTGAGTGACAACTTTTTTATAGTGCATCAATTCTTCTTCTCTCCACTAACATTGACGGTGTAGCTCATTATTATCAGATATAGGAGATCAACTAGTTTGAAGTTTTTGACCTTTCTCTCTCCTCAATCAATGCTTTTCTCTCTTTTTTTCTGCTTCATTATCTTGATTAGTCTAATTAATTGGTTACTATAATGTGTTATTATTAACTTTTTAAGTAATTAATCAGGTTTTTAGAAAAGATTCGAGTGAGAGGAAGCTTAATTTATGTTTGTATGCTTATAGAAAAAAGAGAGATAACTTGGCGAGAGAGATAAGTGTCTTTTTTTTTTATTAAGTGGTGTGTGCTAATGAGTAGAAAAGAGATGATTTTTTAAGATTTTTTTGGATAGCGTTTTTTTTAGGATAGATTGTTTAAGATTTTTTAAGCTAATTTTATCTCGTTTTTTTTTTCTATATAGCACCCTTTACATAATTACAAGTGAGTTTATTTATACTAGTCAAAATATTCCTTTCACACTTGGGGTTCTAATCTCCTATACACCTTTCCACAGTTTTTTTGTATTCTCTAAAATCATCAAGTGTCTTTTAAAATGTCTTTTCTTTTTATAAATGTAATGCATTCCTTTGTGTTATGTTTTTGAAATTTAAAGAAAATTTTATTTAGATCCTAATATATATATATATATATATATATATATATATATATATATATATATATATATATATGTTTTAACACACTTGACTTACAAAAAAAAAATCTTGCATGATTGAGTTTTTTCTTATTTTTTTTAAATTTTTTATTTAAAAAAGTTTGTAAATATGAAAATGATACGTGAAGTGGTCTAAAATTATGAAATGACCAAATATTAGCCAAATCATGTCAAAAATTTACTTGTTTATGTAATTTTTATTTTTTAAAATATAATAAAAAAAATGATTAAAAACAAGTTACGATAAGGAGCTTAAAGATAATTTTGTATAATCTACTGATCAAACTAATAGGTCTATAATCACCAAAATTTAATCTCCCTTTTGTTTTAGGAAACAAAATGATATAAGTGTTATTTATACCCTTATGTTATTTCCCACTTTGAAAAACTTTTAAACCTTATGAAAAATATTCTTCAATGAATCTCATGACTTCTTGCAAAGGTTAAAATTAAATCCATCCAAACATGGATATTTTGATCCATCACATTTGAAAACAGTTTTTTGAAGCTCTTCTATAGTGACTTCTCTTTCTTACAAGTTACCAAATATTCACTTAGCTTCTTAAAACCATTAGAATATATAATCGGTTCATTCCAGCAATTATACCATTTACGGGGATCTGGTGAATTATATTCATGCTTCTTAGGTTTGCCAAAAAGTGGAAAAACCTAGTGTTGCAATCACTAAACTTTATCCTAGACAAGTTAGCTTTCTGTCATTATATAGATTTTATATTTTGATGAGCAAGCCACCATTTTAAGACTAGAGTTCTCATAGTCTTTTTATCATCTTAAGTAAGTCCTCTATTCTTTACATGGTTTTTAAACTTTTAAATAATATCCTTTTAGTCCTTCAAATTTTTTTTCTAATTTCAAAATGATTGATTATACTAATCCTAAATTTTTCTTTCAGGGCATTAATCTTTTTAACAACCTTTAATCTATTTAGTAACATATGACTCTCTTTCTTCCAAAATTCATTCAGTATGAAAATAAGATTTAGAATCTAAACCTTTAAAAGGATTTCACCTTTAATTCATCAAATCCTCATCAAGAACATTAAGGTGATGATCAAACAGCCCATAGTTAAGAATAAGTTTTAAAGAGCTGAAAGTAAGTAAGCAATTAGAGTGACTAAAATCCCTATTAATCCTAGTTAAGGTGAATAAGCTTTAAAGAGCTGAAAGTAAGTGTCATAACCCAATTTTGGGTTATACCCCAATTTTTATCCATGTTTTGATAAATTTTTAGAAAAATACAAAAAATAGAGAAAAACAATTAAAATCTAAAAAAATACATTTTTAAATGTATTTGCATCATTTTTAGCATTTTTAACATCATCTCAAAAGAATTTAAATTTTCAAAGATATTTGAAACGCGTTCAACTTTTAATGTGTTATTTTTAAAATTATTGATCTTCCTCATTGAGTCGATGTTGATATTGCTTGTTTTTAAAAAAAATACAAAAAAATCAAAAAAATCAAAATTTACAAAAAAATAAAATTGAGGGACCAATTTTGAAATTCATGCAACATTTTGCCTATAAATAGCAACCTTTAACACAAAGCAAAAGGGGGGGCAATTTTGACAAAACAAAGGAGAAAAGAAACCCTAAAACACAAAAAACCCTAATATTTTTCTCTAGAGCCGCCGCCTCCCTCACCCCTTAGAGCTGTCAGTGTCGCCGGACGATTTCTCCCTCGTCTATCGTTGGATCAACATGAAATTTGGGTATGTTATGCGTCCCTATATTGTCTACATTCTGACCGGAGCGATCATTCATATTTGAAACCACGAGATAAATATTACTATTTGAATATTTCTGGGCAAACCCCTCTCAGAACAGTTAGAGCCGCCGGCCTATTTCTCCATTATTCACCGTTGGATCAACCTGAGTTTTGGATATGTGATGCGTATGGGTGTATTGCACATTCTGAACGGTGAAGATGAGATGAAACCCATCCAAAAAGGTGTTATGCGTGTTCAACAGTGGCTCGACAATCTCAGGTCAGTTTCGGTCTAACTCCGATCTAGGGAGATCCAACCGTTAACTCTGGCTGATATTTGGATATATGCTGCACGAGATGTCAGTTTATCATTTCACCGTTGGGATTTGTTATTATTCCAATGGTTGATGAGTAATGGTCATCGGAAACTTTGCCCATAATTTGTCATGACTGCCAATTTGGAAACCCAAATGACAACACCCACTGCCGGCGCCGGAAGATAGAGAAGAGGAAGACGGCCGATCTACTGGTTCTGCAACCTCCGGCAGCGGCGGTGCGTGGAGGAAACGCGCCACCACTATTCACGGGCACTGTTCACACATCCCTATAAGGGACTTTGATGCAATTTTTGGAGTTTTAGGGACTGTTTTGTAAATTTTGAATTATTTAATGTAATTTTTATTTAGCTTTGGATTTTTATAATTTGTAATATGGATGTAAAAAAAAAAGGAAAAGAAAAGAAAAAAGAAAAAGAAAAAGAATAAAAAATTGCATATGTGTGTGTGTTTGTATTTGTCTTATGAATGCTTTCTTTTTATTTATGATAAAATTACAGAGAATAAAGAAGAATTTAATATTTTGATTGAATCACGGTGTAGAAGTACAAACTTGTACGGAAGTTGTATTCTAAAATCCGATGAAAAGATAAAATTTTTAAAACTTCTTTAACACATCAAGTCCATGAAGCAGCTTACCTTAGGTAGGGTGCGTTAGGGGTGCTAATACCTTCCCTTACCACAACCGGTCCCTTACCCGCGAATCTCTGACAAGACCAGTACAACCGGGTTTCCTAGTAACCTTCAATTAAATACTAGGTGGCGACTCCTAACGAATCCAACAAGATCAAATCAAATAATAACGATGAAAAATCATCGGAGCCGACGCTGCGCAGATTTTTTTTTCGACGTGCGACAGTAAGCAAAGATTTAAAGTGATCAAAATCCCTATCAATCCTACTTCTAGACCCTTTTTGAAACCATGTAAACCAATGATAATATAAGGAGAATTATACTAACACAATCAAAATATTGATGTCTTTTTCCAAGTGTAGGAGTGTCGAGTAATAAATAACCTAGGAAGACTAGAGTCAAACCACAGGAAGGTTAATTGTATAAATTATGAAAAACAAAAACAATAATAAAGAAGAAGAAGTTGATGAGAACATTAAGATGGTAAGATTAATATAAGGATTAAATAATGATAAAAATAAATATCAAGGTTAGAGGATCCACTAATAGTATTTCAAACAAGTATAGTGTAAACTCGTTTTATTACTCAATTGGAAGCCACACACAAAGAAGATTTCAATCGGATTATAAATCATTAACATGATTAAATTAGTTATCTTATTTGAATAATCTTAATACTTGTAAATGTTGCCAGACATTCATGATTATAACTTATGTTAACAACAAATCAAGTTCCTTTCATAGCACAAGTGTCGGTTACACCATATGGTTGGGCTATGAAAGTACCAAGTATTTGTTGTACTAAGTGTTATACAACATAAATCTAGATTAACCATTTAACAAGCAAAGTATTAAGAGTTAATAAGATAACAAATACAAAATATGTTAGTATCATATATTAAAAGTCCATGTTAAGTTTACATTATATTTATTTTTACACCATTAGTGTAACCTTTTCACCTTGATATAATAAACTTAGCTAAACATAATGAAAGGGAGAAACATAAATAAACAAGATAAGAACATAAATAAGATAAAAGTTAACTAAGTAAAGGAAAGAAAATGAAAGGCATAAATAAGATATTAATAAAAGCAAAACTTAAGCATTGAGATAATACAAAGAAAGAAAGCAAGAGCATGATCTTGATCTGGAAACCAAGATGCCTAAATGCATGTTAAATGCCTCTTTTTATAGGCTAAAATTAGAAACTATTGATTTGTTGACTAACTGTTGAATGGGTGACCAACTCTTGACTTGATGATAATTCTTATCTTCTTGTATGAATAAAACATCATTAATAACATCAGAATTTGAACCAACCTTATCATGAAAGTTCTAGAAAATTATCTCAACTTTTTAGAAAAAATAATTAAGGTCATTTAGACTTCTAAAACTCGAGATATGGGCTAAACACTAAACAGTGTTTAGGCTGTAGGACAGATTCAAACTTCTATGTTACTACTAAGATTTTGACTTCCAAATAGCAGAATTAAGTCTTATCTTTCCATGAAAGTTTTAAGCTTATGTCTCAGCTTTCCATCCATATAAAGCAGACTTAAATCCAAGTTCTATAGCTTCAGTTATGATCCAATTACCGAACAGTATTCCAGTTTGGACTAAATCAACCTCTCTTTGTCCTTTCAATTTCAATACATCAACTCGTCAATCAATCATTTTATTTATATGATAGGCCTACATTTAGGATGAATATTTATTATTAATTAAAGGTATCTTATGGTATCAGACTTGTTATTATAAACATGTTTTAGTTAAGGAGTTATTGATACTTTAAGGATAAAATAATGATATAAAACCTTGATAAAAATGCACTTTTAAGTACTAATCATATACCACATTATAAAAATAAATGAACTTATAAAAGGCTCTAGTTCAATACCAATTAAAGTAACTAATGCTTCTTTTAATAATGATTAGAGTTTCATTTAAATCTCCCATTATAAACTAAGGAAGAATAAAAGCAAATAGTAATCCATAAGCTTATACCCCTTCTTTCTAAACCAAGTAAGAACCATTGACCATCATAACAACATGATCAAAACCCTTATTCACATGACAACAAAAAATATCTATCTATTTATTAGAGTATTTAAACGAACTAATTGACAAAGACTTTTTGTTTAATATAATTATAATATCTTCTGACCTTCCTAAAGCATCAATGCAAGACCACTTGATATTCTACCTATTTCATACCTTTTTATTAAAGAATCAAAGCAATTAGCCTACTTCGTTTCAACAAACAAGCAAACATTAATACCATAATCAATAATTGCTTCACTAATGATTCTATTTTTTGGTATGAACCCAAACCACAAGCATTCCAAAAAAAGATTATCATAAAAAACAATTATAAATCCTAATCTAAGAACCCAAAACCATACTAGTTACTAGTTTCGTTTCTAAACCCCCTTCTCACCAATAATTTCCTCTTAAAACTCATTAACAATATCTATAGCATGAACCCCACAATTAATACTTAAGTTTTGTATCATTTGTATGAGAGATCGACACCAATAAAGTTTTGATCTTTTTGTTCTTTGTTTTATCTCTTTTTTTCTCTATCTTCTCTCTTAGCTACTTCAAGTTATGTGATCAAGTTTTTGATTGGTGTGATGAGGTTCTATGATTGGTGAAGGTGGGGTTACTAGGGGGAACGATGGAGAGAGGAAGATGGGTGAGGTGTTGTAGTGGAGTAGGAAAGTTGTACTCGTTGCCTATGAAAATGGAATGAAAAAAAAAATCTTGTTTTTGTTATAGAAAATTATGGTGAGGTGTTATTAGTAATACTTTAGGTAAGTTTTGATGAATTGTTTTCATGATTTTCTTAAATTATGATTTGTGAATTAATTTATGTTATATTTTTGTAATCAAAATTTGAGCAATTGTCAATAATAACTATTAAATAAAGCTTCAAATAGAGAAGGGAATTTCTTTTACATTTTTGTAATAGGCGAATTAGTTTAAATAAATGTAGTTAATAAGTTGATCTATTAGAGGCTTGAGTAAAGAACAAGATTCTATTCCTTTAAATTTTTCATAATTAGGACTTCCTCCACTTTATAAAGATATATTGATTATTTTATTTAATTTGAATTTGATATATTTGATACAGGATATACTTTTGATACTTTTTTTCAAATATAAACTATTTAATGCATAAAAATACTAAACAAAAATAATAAAATGATGGTTTTACTTAATTAACAAGGAGATCTAAAAGACTCCCTCATTCTAATTTTTCACATATGGTAGCACTAATAATTGAAATATTATTAAAGGCACTAAACCAATAACTCATTAATTTAGGTGATGCAATTTATATATTTATATATGAAGCAATGAAAATAATGCCATCAAATATAACTTTATAAGTTTTCGGATAAATTACTCTATTTATCTTTAATTTTATTCATAGACGAGTTTTCAATATATCTATAAATTTTTAATCATATATATTATGCTCTTGTATAATTCTTCAATATATGTTTCTTTCAAGTTTTTCATGAAAAATGATAAACTTATATTTTTTCCATTCCAAAAATGGTTTTTGTAGTTTAGATCTAATAAAATGAAGAGACATATTTTTTTATCTCTATTTATTCTAATTAATAATTCTCATTGATTGCAAATATAAATATTACATTTCAATTATTTCATTTATTTTTTATTAATTGGAGTTGATGACATGTCAATAATAGTCTACAATTCACGATTTTTATTTTTGAATTTTACATATACATAGTAGATGTAGCAGGGCAAGTTACTCAGGCTCGTTGATTCCCACACCATGCAATTAATTGTTTGGATTATCGTAGGAAACACATAATCTAGTACAAAAATCAATTTTTTTAGACCGAATTTTGCAACCAAAATCTGTGGATGACAAATTTCTGAATAATTTGAAACTGTGATGTACACGGTCACAAAAATGGATTTGAAAAAGAGGTAGACCTAGCATCTTTCAAAAACATGATTATCTATTCTCTAAGCCACAACTCTCTCTCTCTCTCTCTCTCTCTCAATTACAGTAACCATCGATCATTGACATTACCTACCCCGTTTGAATGAAATGGCGATTTAGAATGATTGCGGGTCAAATCTTATTAAATATATTGCGGTAAGGTCTTTCCATTTGGAAAGCTTGCTTACATCTTTTTATCTTCTTTCTAATTCGATTTAGAAGATTCTGTGCCTTTTTCCATATATATATATATATATGATTTGACGAAGTTCAGACAACTTATTTTTTCGGCATGGCTTTAATCCCCCTTTTTGGTGTAGATTAGAAAATATGGAGAGATCCATTTTGATTTATTCTCCCCCTCCTTTCTGTAATTTTAGTGTCTTGGAATCTGAAGCTTTGCCTTCAAATATTGGTTACTTTATTATTTTTACCGTCATGTCTGCAAAACATTACTATTCTATCAAGTTTCTTTTGAGGTATCGCCTTTTAATCTCTTTTCACTAAGACAAAACACCATGTTTTTTATTTATTTAGAGTTAGCTTTGTGCTTCGATTGGGCACTAAGAACTTTGTCACTTGTATTTGAATTAATAACCCGTTTGTTTATGAGAGCACTAGTTTGGAAGTAAATTGAGTGATAGCACATGAATTTTCATATTAATGCACGCAAGTAATATAAAATTATTCTTAAATCTTTATCCAATAATTTAAAATTTTAAATTAAAATACTTATTTCACATAATATCAAAACATTAATAATCAAATGATTTGAAGTACAAATATCACTACTATTAATCTATATAATTAAACTAATAAAATTAAATACAAGATAATAATGAAACTACACCTAATAGTTTAGTATGCAAAACAAAAATCCATAAAAGTTTGACAAAAAATACACTCATTGAACAAACCTATCGTACCAAAATAGGTTAAATATATTTTTATTGATTTAAAACTTTGAGGTTTGTCAAATAACCAATTCAACCTAATAGCTTAAGTTATTAGGTAAAGTTTTAGAATATGATTTATATTATTATCTAACACACTCCCTCAAGTGAAAGTCATTTGAGCTTGAAATTTGCACAAGCGCACTTTACCTTGTACTTAATTTTTTATCAAATAAATAAGAATGGTGAGATTCAAACTCGTGACTGACACAATGAAATGATTGATGTCTTCTCCCAAGTGTAGGAGTGTCGAAGTAATAAATAACCTGGCAAGACCGGGATCAAACCACAGGGAGATTAATTGTACAAATTATAAATAACAATAATACAACAACAACAATAATAACAACAACAACAATAATAAAGAAGAAGAAGAAGAAGAAAAGTTGATGAGAACTTTGAGATGGAAAATTAACGTAAGGATTAAACAATGATAACAAACAATGTCAAGGTTAGAGGATCCATTAATGGTATGTCAAACAAGTATAGTATAAACTCTTATTATTCAATTGGAAACCACACACAAAGGAGGTTCCAATCAGATTTTAGATTATTAACATGATTACATTAGTCATTTTATTCAATTAATGCTAATACTTGTAAATTTTGTCAAGCATTCATGATTATAACTTATGTTAACAACAAATCAAGTTCTTTTCATAGCTCAGGTGCCGGTTATACCATACAGTATGGGATATGAAAGTGGCAAGCATTTGTTGTACCAAGTGTTATACAATATAAATCAAGATTAGTCATTTAACAAGCAAAGTATTAAAGAGTGAACAAGATAACAAACCTAAAACATGTTAGTATCAAACATTAAAGTCCATATTAAGTTTATACTATACTTATTCTTACACCATTAGTGTAACCTTTTCACATTGACATAATAAAATTAGATAGACATAATGAAAGAAAAAAAAATAGATAAACAAAATAAGAACATAAATAAGATAAAAGTTAACTAAGTAAAGGAAAGGAAAAGAAAGGCATAAACTTGATATTAATGAAAGCAAAGCATAAACATTACAAAAAATACAAAGAGAGAAAACAAGAGCATGATTTTGAGCTGGAAATCAAGATGCCTAAATTCATGGCAAATGCCTCCTTTTATAGGCCAAAATTAGGAACTATTGATTTGATGACTAATTGATGAGTGGGTGACCAACTTTTGACTTGGTGACAATCCTTATCTTCTCTTGTCTGCCTAAAACGTCATTGATAACATTAAAATTGGAGCCACTTAAATATGAAAGTTGTAGAAAATTGTCTCAGCTTTCTTGTGTAAAAACTTTAGCTCATTTCGACTTTTAAAACTCCAAATATAGCCAAAATACTGAACAGTGCTCGGGCTGGAGGACAGATTCGGGCTTATTTGTTGTTGCAACAATTTGGACTTGAAAATGGCTTTTTTAGATCTTGGGCTCCATATGGAAGTTGTAGGCCTATGTCTTACCTTTCCATCCATATAAAGTAGACCTAAATCTGAGATCTATAGCTCCAGATATGACCCAATTACCGAACAGTGTTTCGGTTTGGATTGCACCGGCATCTCTTTTATAAGTTTGGCCATCTCTTTAACCTTTCAATTTCAGTTCTTAAATTTATCAATCAATTCTTTCATTTATGTGATAGGTCTGCATTTAAAATGAACATTTACTATAAATTAAAGGTATTTTATATTATTAGATATATTATTATAAAACATGCTTTAGTTAAGGAGTTATTGATACTTCAAGTGCAAAATGGTAATATAAAACCTTGATAAAAATGCACTTTTAAGTACTAATATATAGGCCAGCTAGAGTCTCACACACTCTCTCACTCTCTCTTTATTTATTTATGTGTTTACTTTTGAAAAAGTATGTGTATGTACAAGTAGTTATGATTGTGGCTCATATCTTCCCTTAGTTTTACGTCCAAGAATGGCTTAAACACCCTCTATGGGTCGGGGATAGGCTTCCCATCCAGTTTTCTTAAAAACTGGCAAACAAGGTCTTTTTTAGTCAGATTCTCAAGACTAAGTCGATCATGTTCTTTATGAAATAATGGCCATAAACCATGAATTGCACGATGCTTATCTTGACTATGATGAGACTTAAGAGTCAATAGAAGATTATCTAAAGACTCTCTGTGTTTTGAAATAAATCCTACTTTTTGGCAATTTTCACAGGTTTTGCAGAATGCATGTGATTTCTTGAATATGGTAGGTGATTAGTACTTAAAAGTGCATTTTTATCATGGTTTTATATCATCATTTTGCACTTGAAGTATCAATAACTCCTTAACTAAAGCATGTTTTATAATAATATATCTAATAATATAAGATACCTTTAATTTATGGTAAATGTTCATTTTAAATGCAGGCCTATCACATAAATGAAAATATTGATTGATGACTTTAAGAACTTAAATTGCAAAGGCAAAGAGATGGCCAAACTTAGAAAAGAGATGTCGGTGCGATCCAAACCGGAACACTGTTCGGTAATTGGGTCATATCTGGAGCTAGAAGTCCAAATGAGCTGAATTTTTTACACAAGAAAGCTGAGACAATTACCTACAACTTTCATGTTTACAACTGGCTCCAATTTTGACGTTATCAATGACGTTTTGGGCAGACAAGAGAAGATAAGGATTGTCACCAAGTCAAAAGTTGGCCACCCACTTATCAATTAGTCATCAAATCAATAGTTCCCAATTTTGGCCTATAAAAGGAGGCATTTGCCATGCATTTAGGCATCTTGGTTTCCAGATCAAGATCATGCTCTTCCTTTCTCTCTTTGTATTCTTTGTAATGTTTATGCTTTGCTTTCATTAATATTAAGTTTATGCCTTTCATTTCCTTTCCTTTACTTAGTTAACTTTTATGTTCTTATTTTGTTTATCTATTTTTCTTTCTTTCATTATGTCTAGCTAAGTTAATTATGTCAAGGTGAAAAGGTTACACTAATGGTGTGAGAATAAGTATAATGTAAACTTAATATGGACTTTAATGTTTGATACTAACATGTTTTATATTTGTTATCTTGTTCACTCTTTAATACTTTGCTTGTTAAATGACTAATCTTGATTTATGTTGTATAACACTTGGTACAACAAATGCTTGGCACTTTCATAGCCCATAATGTATGGTATAACCGACACCTGAGCTATGAAAGGAACTTGATTTGTTGTTAACATAAGTTATAATCATGAATGCTTGACGAGATTTACAAGTATTAGCATTAATCGAATAAGCTGACTAATGTAATCATGTTAACAATATATAATCTGATTGGAACCTCCTTTGTGTGTGATTTCCAATTCAATAATAAGAGTTTATACTATACTTGTTTGATATACCATTAGTGGAACCTCTAACCTTGACATTTGTTATTATTATTGTTTAATCCTTACTTTAATATTTCATCTCTAAGTTCTCATCATCATCATCTTCTTCTTCTTCTCTTTCTTTATTATTATTATTATTATTATTATTATTATTATTACTACTACTACTATTACTACTACTAGTACTACTACTAGTACTACTACTACTACTATTATTATTATTATTATTATTATTATTATTATTATTACTATTATTATTATATTTGTTGTTCTTATTGTTATTGTTGTTGTTGTTATTACTATTATTGTTGTTTATAATTGTTGTCTATAATTTGTACAATTAACCTCCCTGTGATTCGACCCCGGTCTTGCCGGGTTATTTATTACTTCGACACTCCTACACTTGGGAGAAGACATCAAGCTTTTAGTCGTGTCAAGTTTTTGGCGCCGTTGCCGGGGAGGTAAGTTCTTGTATAAATTATAGTATTTATTTTATTTTTTCTTTTCACTTTTCTTGTATATAACTTTGTTTCTTTTCTTTTGTTTCTTTTTATTTTGTTGTCTTCTTCTTTTTATTCTATTCCTACACGTGCATGAGAGTGTGGTCACGTACATCAAGTGGTAGACTTTGTAGGGTATCCTCATCATTTTCAGAAAATATGGCCGAAGAAGATAATCAATCACTTCATAATGAAAATAATGAGAATAACCGTGCTAGAACACTTAGAGACCACATGAATCCCACAAGAACAAGTGCACCATCATGCATAGTTTTTCCTCCTGATGCATCTCATTTTAATTTTAAGCCAAGTATTATTCAACTTTTACCTTCTTTTCATGGTTTAGAATTGGAAAATCCATACTTGCATTTAAGGGAATTTGAAGAGGTCTGCAACACATATAATAACTTAAATTGTAGCATGAACACCATCAGATTAAAGCTTTTTCCTTTTTCATTAAAAGATAAAGCTAAAACATGGCTACAAAATTTGAGACCAGGATCTATTCGTGCTTGGGATGAAATGCAGCAACACTTTTTAAAGAAGTTTTTCCCATCTTATAGAACAAACTCTTTCAAGAGACAAATCACCACTTTCACTCAAAAACCAGGAGAAACATTTTACAAATGTTGGGATAGGTATCGAGACTTGCTTAGTACTTGTCCTCATCATGGTTTTGAAACTTGGAGATTGGTTTCACATTTCTATGAAGGGTTAACACCTAAAGATAGGCAAATGATTGAATTGATGTGCAATGGAACTTTTGAAGATAAAGACCCTGATGAAGCAATAGAGTACTTAGACTTGTTAGCTGAAAATGCTCAAAATTGGGACACCGCGGGTACATATGAGGCACCGAGTAAAACTCAACCTCATACATCTAATGGAGGTATGTACAACCTTAGGGAAGATCATGACCTTCAAGCCAAGTTTGCATCTTTAGCTAGAAAAGTCGAGGCACTAGAATTGAAAAAGAGTGGTCAATTAAAATCTGTTGAAAATATTGTGTGTCAAATCTGTGAAACAAATAAACACTCAACCAACGATTGTCCAACCTTGCCTTCTTTTAAGGAATGTCTCCATGAACAAGCCCATGCTTTAAACAGTTTTCAAAGGCCCAAACACAACCCATACTCCCAAACATACAACCTTGGTTGGAGAAATCACCCAAATTTCAATTGGAAGAGTGAGAACAACAATGCACAAACTTTACAACCACCATTTCAAGCACACCACAATTTCCAAAATTCTCATGGATATCCACCTCCTTATGCTCCACCTCGTAGAAGAAATCTTGAGGAAACATTGCATGCATTCATTGAAAAGCAAGAGACAATCAATACTCAACTTACTCAAAACATGACAGATTTTAAAGATACTCTTGCTAAATTAACATCTGCTCTCAGTTTCCAAGACAAAGGTAAGTTTCCATCTCAACCGCAACAAAATCCCAAGGGGCAATACAATGCAAATGCAAGTAGTTCCGGAAGCCAACACATGGATCAAGTCAAATCAGTCACTACTCTGCGTAGTGGTAAGGTTATTGAAAAACCCTCTCTTGAACCTTATGAGAAAGATGATGAGTCAATCTCTGAGGGTAAGGAAGGGGATGAAACTGAAAATTGCAAAGAAACGACTGATTCACCGCCAGCACTTCCATTTCCTCAACCCATGACCAAACAAAGGAAAGTTAATCACAACTCTGAAATCTTTGAAACTTTCAAACATGTAAGGATCAATATACCTTTGCTGGATGTTATTAAACAGGTTCCTTCCTATGCTAAATTTTTGAAAGATCTATGCACTGTGAAGAGGAAACTGAATGTGAAAAAGAAAGCCTTTCTAGCTGAACAAGTAAGTGCTATTCTTCAAAACAATAATGCTTTGAAATATAAAGACCCTGGTTGTCCTACAATTTCTTGCTTTATTGGAGAGCATAAAATTGAAAGAGCCTTACTTGATCTTGGTGCTAGTGTGAATTTACTTCCATATTCAGTTTTTCAAAGTCTCAATCTAGGTGAGTTAAAACCAACTTCTATATCTCTTTTACTTGCCGATAGATCTGTAAAAGTGCCTAGAGGAATAATTGAAGATGTGTTAGTACAAGTCGATAAATTCATTTATCTTGTGGATTTTATTGTCTTGGACACAGAACCTGTTGAAGCATGTAATTCATTTCCTGTAATTTTAGGACGTCCATTTCTTGCAACCTCTAACGCATTGATTAATTGTAGGAATGGACTGATGAAGCTATCATTTGGAAACATGACATTGGAGATGAATATTTTCAACATTTGCAAGCAACCTAGAGATGATAATGATTTACAAGAAGTAGATCATATTGATGAATTAGTTTATGATAAACTTGAATCTACTTTAAGTAAAAATGAATTGGATGAAACTGAAGATTTGCAAATGGTTTATTCTGAGGAAGAAATCACGGATGAAACAAGCACCGAAAATGTTGATGCGAATCCTTTGTCAACAGTGACAACAGATTTGACATCTGACATCACACCAATGAATGATTACTTTCCTAACGAATCCTTACTTTCTCATAGTCCAATGCCTTGGTATAATAAAAATATCAATTTTCTGTCTTTAGGAGATTTGCCAGCTGATTAGAGTACTCAAGATAAAGAAAAGTTTTTGAACGAAGTGAAGAGCTTTTATTGTGATGACCCTAACTTATTCAAATATTGTCCTGATCAAATATTTCAAAGATTCATTCCTGACAATGAGGTAAGTAGTGTCATTAAACTTTGTCATTTTGAAGCATGTGGAAGTTATTTCTCGTCAAAAAAGACAATTGCAAAAATCTTTCAAAATAGATTTTATTGGCCCACCATGTTTAAGAACACGCATGCATTCTGCAAAACTTGTGAAAATTATCAAAAAATTGACACTGGTCAAAAAGTTTTGTTTTATGATTCTCAACTCTATCCATTCCCTAAAGAGCTAAGATTAAGATGGATCAATCCTTATGGGGCCTGTGATATTGAGAATTCAATGAATGACAATGATTTTAAGGAAAATGGACATCGTTTGAAAGCTTACTTTGATAATTTTCCTAGTGAAAATGAATCAGCTGTTTTGAATGATCTTATAGATAAAGGTTGATTATTTTGTTTTTCTCACATTTTCTTTTTTATGTTTCTTTTTTAGTGATTTTTGCTAGTTTCTTTCACCCCGGTCAAATGGCGGATAACGGTACTCCGTGATTTAAGTCGGTTTTTTTCAGTTTCCCACAATAACTGATATCTGTGTATATATCTGTGTAATTCTTTGAATCTCTCTTCCAATTCTCATTTCAAAATGGACACTAATCTTGAAAAATTGAAAAAGTATTTTCCCGCTCTGCCTCAGAATGCGATCACAAAAATTTACCGTGCTAGATGTGCAAGATTGAGATTGTTAATGAATCATGGAATTCCTGAAGATATTCGCTGGTTGATTGAAGCAAAGGTCCGATTATCAGGTGAGTCCTCTAACTCCTTCTTTTCACACATGCCTGGAACAGGTAAAAGCACTTTTGCAAAGAAGCGTCGTGCAAAACGACTGGATGTCTGTCATTGATGTGCTAGATGGACTTGTAATACACAATGTCGTTCTTTAGGAATGGTATCTATAAACCGTGAAGATAAAATACAATTCATTAAGGATGGCCTGAGTAAGGAGTCTTTAGATAATCTTCTATTGACTCTTGAGACGCATCCTAGTGGAGATGTGCATCGTGCAATTCATGATTTATGACCACTATTTCATAAAGAACATGATCGACTTAGTCTTGGGAATCTGACTAAAAAAGACCCTGTTTGCCAGTTTTTAAGAAAACTGGATGGGAAGCCTATCCCCGACCCATAGAGGGCGTTTAAGCCGTTCTTGGACGTAAAACCAAGGGAAGATGTGAGCCACAATCACAACTACCTGTACATACACATGTTTTTTTTAAAAGTAAATAAATAAATAAATAAAAAGAGAGAGAGAGTGTGTGAGACTCTAGCTGGCCTATATATAGATGTTATGATTGCCTTTCCAATTTCTCATCTATAAAACCCTTTTTTCCTTCCTTTCATTTCTACTCAACCCATACATTCAACAAATACAGAAGTGTGTAGAAATGGCAAGTTCCTCAAGTCATCAAATAAGAAATATCTATGTTTTTGGTGGATCTAGTCCTGGGAAAGAAAAGGAGTTTTTAGAATCAGCAAACCATCTTGGTCAAGTGCTAGCTGAGAGAAAGATTCATTTAGTGTATGGGGGAGGCAGTCTTGGGTTAATGGGAGGTGTGTCAATAGCTGCATTTTTAGGAGGTAGTCAAGTTTTAGGAATCATCCTTGAAGCTTTGGCACAAGGGGACATCATTGGAAAAACAATTGGAGAGGAACTTCAGGTCTCCACAATGTCGGCTCGAATGAATGCAATGTTTAACCATGCTGATGCTTTCATTGCTTTACCAGGTGGTCTAGGCACATTGGAAGAGATCTTTCATATTTCCTCTTGGGCTCAATTGTACATTCACCATAAACTTATTGGTTTGTTAAATGTTAATGGTTATTATGATAAGTTGTTGTCTTTTCTTGATCATGCTGTGGAACAGGAATTTCTAACATCTTCTGCACGACAAATCATAATCTCTGCTACTACTGCTGAACAATTGATTGACCAACTACAATCTTTCATTCCTGTGATTGATCCTTCCATGAGTCGCATAAATTGGTCATCTACGGGAAGCCGTAAAAAGCTTAGATTCGATTTGAGCCTTCATTTGTGAATTTTTGTGTCTTTTGGTTTTATTATTGTGTTTTGTTATTTTTTATTTTTGTTTCAGTGTGTTTCAGGTTTTGTCAGTGTTCGTTATTTCAGGTGATATCTTCTATACTCTATCTTTCTACCTTACAACATTGAGGACAATGTCTCGTTTTGGTTGGGGGGAGAGGGTAGTAGTTGATAAAAAAAAAATTGTTTTTTATTTCATAAAGCATGTGCATAATTATTGTTACTAGGATGGCAGAGTAAAGGAGTTCTTTTGTTAAAGTGACTCTTGAGACGCATCTTAGTAATCATTCTTAACAAGGTCTATTATAATACTTCCTGAAATATTCAGGTTTACAAACTCTCGTATTGTTACCGCTTAATTCTGCTCATATACTTATTTAAAATGTATTCTTAAACCTTAATTTACACACACACACTTTAACATATGATTGTGGGTTGCATATTGGATTATTACATTATTTATGTTCTTTTGTTAAAGGTAACAACTAAGGGAAAGGGATTGTATATAATTAAAACAAAAAAAACAAAAACATGAAAAAAAAATGATGATAATAAAAATGTAGATAAGTTTGGTTTCGTAGCCTCCCTAACCTAAGCAATTAAGCCCGAAGGGGTGTTTTAACACCTAATACCCTAAAGTCAACTGACTTGGGAGCTATTGCCCAACGTTTGTTACATGGGTTGAGGAGAAAAGCTTAAGGGAATCAAACATTGCACTATCTATATATCAGTATCTGCGACCCGAGTTACTAAGCTCGTAGGGGTGTCTTAACACTTAATGCCCTAAGACCAACTGGTTTGGGAGTCATTAGCTGAAAGCTCGTTACATGGGTTAAAGATGCATGATGTTTTTAAATTATATGTATATAGATTTAAAAAAAAACGAAAAAAAAAAGACAAAAATAGTAATCCCAACCCAAGGAACTTAACCTTAAACATTAAAACAAAAATTTTGTTTTCTTCCAAGAAAAGCCCCATAATTATGTGTTGATACATTGAGCACAAAAAAAAGGTTTATTAATATCTTGTTAAGTGGTATTGAGCAGATATATAAATTTAATGAGAGTTTGTTTATCTGGATAGATTAATGGAAGTTAAATGATGAATACCTTGCTTTGTGAAATTTGCAAATTGTTTTAATGCTTTGATTACTAGGGACTAGTAATAAGCTGGTTGAGGGGTGTGATTAGTACTTAAAAGTGCATTTTTATCATGGTTTTATATCATCATTTTGCACTTGAAGTATCAATAACTCCTTAACTAAAGCATGTTTTATAATAATATATCTAATAATATAAGATACCTTTAATTTATGGTAAATGTTCATTTTAAATGTAGGCCTATCACATAAATGAAAATATTGATTGATGACTTTAAGAACTTAAATTGCAAAGGCAAAGAGATGGCCAAACTTAGAAAAGAGATGTCGGTGCGATCCAAACCGGAACACTGTTCGGTAATTGAGTCATATCTGGAGCTACAGATCTCAGATTTAGGTCCAATTTATATGGATGGAAAGGTAAGACATAGGCCTACAACTTTCATATGGAGCCCAAGATCTAAAAAGGCCATTATTAAGTCCAAATTGTAGCAACAACAAAGAAGCCCGAATCTGTCTTCCAGCCCGAGCACTGTTTGGTATTTTGGCCATATCTGGAGTTCTAGAAGTCCAAATGAGCTGAAGTTTTGACACAAGAAAGCTGAGACAATTACCTACAACTTTCATGTTTACAACTGGCTCCAATTTTGACGTTATCAATAACGTTTTGGGCAGACAAGAGAAGATAAGGATTGTCACCAAGTCAAAAGTTGGCCACCCACTTATCAATTAGTCATCAAATCAATAGTTCCCAATTTTGGCCTATAAAAGGAGGCATTTGCCATGCATTTAGGCATCTCGGTTTCCAGATCAAGATCATGCTCTTCCTTTCTCTCTTTGTATTCTTTGTAATGTTTATGCTTTGCTTTCATTAATATTAAGTTTATGCCTTTCATTTCCTTTCCTTTACTTAGTTAACTTTTATGTTCTTATTTTGTTTATCTATTTTTCTTTCTTTCATTATGTCTAGCTAAGTTAATTATGTCAAGGTGAAAAGGTTACACTAATGGTGTGAGAATAAGTATAATGTAAACTTAATATGGACTTTAATGTTTGATACTAACATGTTTTATATTTGTTATCTTGTTCACTCTTTAATACTTTGCTTGTTAAATGACTAATCTTGATTTATGTTGTATAACACTTGGTACAACAAATGCTTGGCACTTTCATAGCCCATAATGTATGGTATAACCGACACCTGAGCTATGAAAGGAACTTGATTTGTTGTTAACATAAGTTATAATCATGAATGCTTGACGAGATTTACAAGTATTAGCATTAATCGAATAAGCTGACTAATGTAATCATGTTAACAATATATAATCTGATTGGAACCTCCTTTGTGTGTGATTTCCAATTCAATAATAAGAGTTTATACTATACTTGTTTGATATACCATTAGTGGAACCTCTAACCTTGACATTTGTTATTATTATTGTTTAATCCTTACTTTAATATTTCATCTCTAAGTTCTCATCATCATCATCTTCTTCTTCTTCTCTTTCTTTATTATTATTATTATTATTATTACTACTACTATTACTACTACTAGTACTACTACTACTACTATTATTATTATTATTATTATTACTATTATTATTATAGTTGTTGTTCTTATTGTTATTGTTGTTGTTATTATTACTATTATTGTTGTTTATAATTGTTGTCTATAATTTGTACAATTAACCTCCCTGTGGTTCGACCCCGGTCTTGCCGGGTTATTTATTACTTCGACACTCCTACACTTGGGAGAAGACATCAACCTTTTAGTCGTGTCAGTGGGCCAGTAAAATCCACTTTGTAAGATTTCTATAGTTCTCTTTTTTGATGAGAAATGATCCTCACGTGCCTTAGAGTGATAAAATTTAATGACATTACTTACCTCATTGTTGGGAATGCATATTTGAAATATTTGATCAAGATAATAATTGAATAAGTAAGGGTCATCCCAATAAAAATTTTGCACGTTGCTCAAAAATTTTCTTGTCTTCGGTACTCTAGTGAGCTGACAAAAATCCTGAAGCAAGAAAATTTATATTTTTAGCAAACCAAGGCATTAAACTAAGAGAAAGTAGAGATTCATCAAGAAAGTAATCATCGATTGGTGTGATGTCGAGTGTTGAATCTATTGTCACTTTTGATAAAAGATACGCATCAACATTTTCGGTGCCTTTTTCATCCTCGATTTTTTCTTGATTGGTCATGGCATGAGGAAATAGAAGTGTTGGTAGGGAATCAGTCTTTTCCTTGCAATATTCAAATTCAACCCCTTCCTTACCCTTAGAGATTGACTCATCATCTTTCTCACAAGGTTCAAGAGTGGGTTTTTGAATAACCTTACCACTGCGAAGACTGATGACTGATTTAACTTGATCCATGTATTGACTTCCAGAACTACTTGCATTTGCATTGTGTTGCCCCTTGGGATTTTGCTGTGGTTGAGATGAAAACTTACCTTTCTCTTGAAAATTGAGAGTAGATGTGAATTTTACAAGAGTATCTTTAAAATCTGTTATGCTTTGAGCAAGTTGAGTGTTGATTGTCTCTTACTTTTCAATAAATGCATATAAAGTTTCCTCAAAATTTCTTGTAGAAGGTGGAGCATAAGGAGGTGCATATCCATGAGAATTTTGGAAATTATGGTGTGCTTGAAATGGTGGTTGTGAAGTTTGTGCATTGTTGTTCTCACTCTTCCAACTAAAATTTAGGTGATTTCTCCAAACAGGGTTGTATGTTAGTGAGTATGGGTTGTGGTTGGCCCTTTGAAAACTGTTTAAAGCATGGGCTTGTTCATGGAGACATTCCTTAAAAGAAGGCAAGGTTGGACAATTATTGGTTGAGTGTTCATTTGTTTCACATATTTGACACACAATGTTTTCAACAGATTTTAATTGACCACTCTTTTTCAATTCTAGTGCCTCGACTTTTCTAGCTAAAGATGCAAACTTGGCTTGAAGGTCACGATCTTCCCTAAGGTTGTACATACCTCCACTAGATGTATGAGGTTGAGTTTTACTCGGTACCTCATAATTACCAGCGGTGTCTTAATTTTGAGCATTTTCAGCTAACAAGTAGTACTCTATTGCTTCATCAAGGTCTTTATCTTCAAAAGTTCCATTGTACATCAATTCAACCATTTGCCTATCTCTAGGTGTTAACCCTTCATAAAAATATGAAACCAATCTCCATGTTTCAAAACCATGATGAGGGCAAGTACTAAACAAGTCTCGATACCTATCCCAACATTGGTAAAATGTTTTTCCTGGTTTTTGAGTGAAAGTGGTGATTTGTCTTTTGAAAGAGTTTGTTCTGTGAGATGAGAAAAACTTCTTTAAAAACTGTTGTTGCATTTCATTCCAAGCACAAATGGATCCTAGTCTCAAATTTTGTAGTCATATTTTAGCTTTATCTTTTAATGAAAAAGGAAAAAACTTTAATCTGATAGTGTTCATGCTACAATTTAAATTATTATATGTGTTGCAGACCTCCTCAAATTCCCTTAAATACAAGTATGAATTTTCCAATTCTAAGCCATAAAAAGAAGGTAAAAGTTGAATAATGTCTAGCTTAAAATTAAAATAAGATGCATCGAGAGGAAAAACTATGCATGATGGTGCACTTGTTCTTGTAGGATTCATGTGGTCTCTAAGTGTTCTAGCACGGTTATTCTCATTATTCTCATTATGAAGTGATTGATTATCTTCTTCGGCCATATTTTTTGAAAATAATGAGGATACCCTATAGATTCTACCACTTGATGCACGTGACCACACTCTCATACACGTGTAGGAATAGATTAAAAGGAAAAAGAAAACAAAAGAAGAAGAAACAAGAGAAAAGAAACAAAGTTGTATACAAGGAAAGTGAAAAGAGAAAATAAAATAAATATTATAATTTATACAAAACTTACCTCCCAGACAACGGCGCCAAAAACTTGACACAATGAAAAGATTGATGTCTTCTCCCAAGTGTAGGAGTGTCGAAGTAATAAATAACCTGGCAAGACTGGGGTCAAACCACAGGGAGGTTAATTGTACAAATTATAAATAACAATAATACAACAACAACAATAACAACAACAACAACAATAATAAAGAAGAAGAAGAAGAAGAAAAGTTGATGAGAACTTTGAGATGGAAAATTAACGTAAAGATTAAACAATGATAACAAACAATGTCAAGGTTAGAGGATCCACTAATGATATGTCAAACAAGTATAGTATAAACTCTTATTATTCAATTGGAAACCACACACAAAGGAGGTTCCAATCAGATCTTAGATTGTTAACATGATTACATTAGTCATTTTATTCAATTAATGTTAATACTTGTAAATTTCGTCAAGCATTCATGATTATAACTTATGTTAACAACAAATCAAGTTCCTTTCATAGATCAGGTGTTGGTTATACCATACAGTATGGGTTATGAAAGTGCCAAGCATTTATTATACCAAGTATTATACAACATAAATCAAGATTAGTCATTTAACAAGCAAAGTATTAAAGAGTGAACAAGATAACAAATGTAAAACATGTTAGTATCAAACATTAAAGTCCATATTAAGTTTATACTATACTTATTCTTACACCATTAGTGTAACCTTTTCACCTTGACATAATAAAATTAGATAGACACAATGAAAAAAAGAAAAATAGATAAACAAAATAAGAACATAAATAAGATAAAAGTTAACTAAGAAAAGGAAATGAAAGGCATAAACTTGATATTAATGAAAGTAAACATAAAGATTACAAAAAAAATACAAAGAGAGAAAGCAAGAGCATGATCTTGATCTAGAGACCAAGATGCCTAAATGCATGGCAAATGCCTCCTTTTATAGGCCAAAAGTAGGAACTATTGATTTGATGACTAATTGATGAGTGGATGACCAACTCTTGACTTGGTGACAATCCTTATCTTCTCTTGTCTGCCCAAAACATCATTGATAATGTCAAAATTGGAGCCACTTAAAAACATGAAAGTTGTAGGAAATTGTCTCAGCTTTCTTGTGTAAAATATTCTGCTTATTTCAACTTCTAGAACTCCAGATATGGCCAAAATACTGAACAGTACTCGGGCTGGAGGATAGATTCAGGCTTCTTTGTTGTTGCAACAATTTGGACTTGAAAATGACCTTTTTAGATCTTGGACTCCATATGGAAGTTGTAGGCATATGTCTTACCTTTTCATACATATAAAGTAGACCTAAATCTGAGATCTATAGCTCCAGATATGACCCAATTACCGAACAGTATTCCGGTTTGGATTGCACCAGCATCTCTTTTCTAAGTTTGGCCATCTTTTTATCCTTTCAATTTCAGCTCTTAAATTCATCAATTAATCCTTTCATTTATGTGATAGGCCTGCATTTAGAATGAATATTTACCATAAATTACAGGTATCTTATATTATTAGATATATTATTATAAAACATGTTTTAGTTAAGGAGTTATTGATACTTCAAGTGCAAAATGATGATATAAAACCTTGATAAAAATGCACTTTTAAGTACTAATCAATGACTACTTGGTCATCAAGGCTCTGATATCATGTCAAAGAATCAATTCAACGCAATAAGTTAAACTGTTAGGTGAGACCCTAAGATATGGTTTATATTATTCTTTAACACACACTCTCAAATGAAAGCTCTTTAAACTTGAAACTTGCACAAGCCCACATTACCTTGTGCTTAATTTTTATCAAATAAATGGAGATGGTGAGATTTGAATTCAGGACCGCTTTATCATCAAGACTCTAATACCATATCAAAAAACCATCTCATCCCAATAGCTTAAACTATTAGGTAAGTCCCTAAGATATAATTTATATTATTCTCTAACAAGGTTATATCTTAAAATTTATGATTGTAAACTTAATAGTTGTTGGGTTCTTGGATGTCATATATGCAGCGGAAACAATAAAATAAAATTATTTAAGGGTCTCTAAGATTATATTAAATAGATGTAAAGTTGTTTAAAGATTTATTACCTGAAGAACAAATCTTCTTTTGCTTTGAATAATTTTTGAAAGGTTTGGTTGTCGCAAACTACAAGTTGTTTAATTATCCGGCCTCAAACGTTAATCCATATGAACTACTAGTAAGAAATCTTCTAAATTCCTATCTAAAAGAGATGAATTGACATGCTTGGAGCATTAGCTCTCTATTATATGACTTATATAGTTTTTTAGTTTAACAAACAACACCACTAAAATAAGAGGCATAGTTTACTATTTATAAGGAAATATGAAAAGCCTTATAAATTGAAATTTTTTTTTTATCAATTTGTCTCCTAAATAATATCCATATATTAATTTAGAATAATTTTAGAAATTAACTCAATCAAATCTAGTCCTTAATTTATAAATATATTTTAATCAAGCTATATTTAATTAAATCATCTCATTTAATTTTTGATTAATGGTTCTTAATTTGCGTGACTCATTAAGTTCTTAATATATTGGCTCAAATACAAATTATAATTAAATAAATTAAAAAATTTAATTCATTATCAATTCAAGAATTTATTAATTTAGATTTGAAGATCAGGTGTATCATCTAGCAATGTATCATAATTCTCCAAATATTAGAAAAGTCATTAGTAATTTGACTTAACATTTCAAAAACTAGTTTCTCAGTATAATTAATATATTTTCTGTAATAGTCCCAACTGTTCTATTCTATAAACGCTAAAAGATCCTGACATATGCTTTTAATGCAAAGGTAAATTTTTTTAAAAAGAATTCTATTGAAATTTCAGCAGAGTTTTCTTTATATATAGAATATCTCAAGTTATCGACTACTTTCAATTTACTTGTTTAATCCATCACAACATGGTTTAAGGGTTTTAGACTTTATTTCCATCATCAATACTCAACACCTCATACAATCCATTCATTATATATATATATATATATATATATATATATATGTATGTATGTATGTTATCTTACAAACAAGATCAATATAAACATGGCCCACAAATCATATAATAAAGTCAAATGAAAAAGGGGCACTAACATTTGAATGAAAGAATTTAAACATAACAAAAGTATATATTAATAATAGATTTAGAAATGATCATGTAAAATATACAAATAAAGCATAAGTTTTCTATCAGTGTCATAAAAATTCTAGTAATCAACTTATAAATTTCTTGGGAAACTTTTAAAGACCAATTAAACATCATTTATTTATTCTTAATTTATTGCTCTTATCTTTTTACATGAACCTAGTAATTTTGCTTAATTGATTTTATTAGATCTTCAACTTTGCATAGTCCAATATGGATATTTTTAGACAATTATACTTATCAAATTTTCCAGGTCATCAAAATATGGATACTCTTTATACATCAAGCCTTATCGATTGTTCCCAGGTGTCCCAACATAGACGTCATTAGTCGAATGTCATTAATCGAAGCTGATCTTGTAATTCATTTCTCGGCCTCCCTATCACAGATGCTATTCCTAATCTTGTAATTCATTTCTCGATATCCCTATCACAGATGTCATTAGCCAAAACTAATCTCATTAGTACACCAAACTTTATTTATATTGAACATAATATTATTGTAATTGCATTCATCATAGAGATTTTAAATTGCATAAGCGTTAAGGAGAGGGAAATCACGCACCTTCTTCATTTGTCCTATGACTTCCTTTAATAAAAGATCCAATCTTGGTCGCTTCTCCTGATTCATAAAGAAGTCTTTGGTCATGATTCCTTCAAGCCAAATATTATAGGTAATCCATATTCATTCATTATATCTATGCATGTTCATTTCCTCATCGTAATGTACATATACATACCAAGTGTATTTCTTTAGAGTTAGTATATCACATTTAAGTGTTCGCACGATTTAGTTTTGCATCAATGAGATTTCAGTATTTATGACTTGGGTTTGCGTCAATGGAATTTCAACATCCTAAATTACTTCATTTAGGCTTTCTTCTCATACAACCTAACACCTCCTATAACAAGTTCCAAGAGTAAAGGTTTACTCTTACCTCATAAATTTGAAAGAATTTTGAGGGAGTACTTAGGTGATATTCTCTTTCTTGTTTTTGGTTTTCCTTCTTCTCTTTTGTTTTTGGTTTCAATCAATTCCCTATCTCTTTCTCTACTTCAAATTCTTGATTTTTCATCTTACAATTATTCTTCTTTCACTCTTGCACTTGGTAAAGGGAAAATGCAAAGCATTTCTGTTTTGAAATTGAAATGGGATAGAGTTGTTCTCAATGCTTTCCACTAGCTTTATAGAGAAGAAAAGTATCCATCTTACTCTCTCACATGTATTTATATTCCTTTCTAATTGGGACTAGGCTTTGTTTTGCTATTATCCTAGTATTTATTCATCTTTTTTATACACTTTAATCCTCTATCTTGTAATTTTTTCATTCCCACACTTTAATAATTAGGTTGACTTCCTAATTTATTTACTTATTTTGAACTCACCTTATAAATATTGATTTTTTTCCAATTAATTTCAACCTAAGGTTTACACTTTCATCAATAATGATACGATTTAATATTAAAGCATGGAGTATGTCTACCATGTTAGTTCATGTTTGTTCTCTACATAATAGTCATTGATCATTTGAATAAGATTTGATTTTTTTTTAAATCTCATTCCACCTTAACGAAAGATTTCTTAGTCAATACTACTTGGGTGATGAATCCTCTCTTAATCACTTAGGTATCTTTATATATTTTGTTAAAACTCAATTCTGGGTTATTCCTCAAATTCATTTTTTTTAATTAAAAAATAAATTAATAATAGTAATAAGACATGGATCTTTACAAAAACTAGCTGAGAGGATTTCAAATATAGAGAAAGATCATACTGCAATTTCAGATGAAATCAAAAGCATAATTGTACCCCTATCATACCAAAAACTAAAGAGACAATATAGATTTAACATCAAATTAAATCAATATTGAACAGATATGAATAAAAAAATAAGCCTAAAGACAATAACTTAAGCTCTGGAATGGAGGAAAAAGGATTATGAGCTACTAAAAGATATGCAAAATCTCTCTCATTCATCTCTTATTTATACTGATTTTGAAAGAAAAAAACATGCATAATTAATTCCATTAATTATGAATTGTTTGCCTTAATTACTTGCAATAAAAATATAAGAACCTGATATTTTTTTGTTTTAAAAATCAAATGTTTTTCCTTTCAAAAAGTTGTTCAAGAAAAGAAGGCTTTTGAAACTCTTTATTCATAGGTTAGATATATTTTAATCATGCTAATTTTCTGTATTAAACTTTTTCAAAGAATAATCTTCATTAAAGTTTTAAATTTAAAAGCGAGTGAAACTAATTTTTAATTAGGCCCCAAATGTGTTCATTAATAATGGTTTAAAATAAATTTTGTAATAATCATCTATATGAATGAAAATTGTCAGACCAATATACAAGACTCAAGGATTCGTAGAGAGATAATAATTTACTTGATCACTACATCAAGATAGGTAGGTTTTAGCTTTGAATTTTATTAGTGAAACACTATTGAATTTACTCAACTAAATAGTGAGCGCAATGTTTTAAACTATTTAGCCTTTTATGTAAACCAACACAATAGTACTCATATACTTCTTTTACAATACAAATAACCTAGAAATTTTTATTATTCCTAGTATGACATTTTCAACACCTATAAGTTTTGATATGCTCATGAACAAATCAACTTGACATTTATTCTTTTTTTATAATGTTTGGCTTTTATGTTTCACAATGTTATTTTATTAAGGTGAATAAAGAGTAGTTGTTTGGTAGATACTATAATTTTGAAAAATATTCTTACCAAAAGTTATTTTGTATTTTCTTCTCTATTACTTTTTATTACCTTTATTTTCTTCATAAATTGATTTTTAGCTTTATTATCTTAATTTTTTAAAATATTTTAAGAGTCTTGTATTTTCTTATAAGCAAATAGGTATAACAATACCTTATATAATTATTTATAAAAGTACTAGAATATTTTTTTTCTACTTGTAATTTATACAAATTTTAAATCACTAATATCCGAATAAATTAATTTTACTACTTCTTTAAATTGTTTAAGCAGAAGGTTTGTGAATTTTTATTTACACAAATCTCACACTTATGATTTTTCTAAAAAATCACACTTGGTAATAATTCAAGAATAGGTAAGCTTTGTATATAATTATAATTCACATGTTCTAACCTACCATATCATATATCATAAGACTCGAGCAAATAAAAAAAAAAGCATTCTTATTATTATTCGTTTCATCCTTAATTACTGTGATAACTTAATTTAAAGAAAGTGAGCGGAGGAAAAATTATAGAGAGAAAAAACCAAAAAAATAATGTTAAAAGTTAGTGAAAAAAAAAAGAAGAAGAGAAAGGAACTTACAAATCAAGGCTAGGAGCTAGAAACATCAATGATCTAGAGCTAAAAAAAAGGGCTATAAATTCCAAACCATGAACATCATTAATTGAAAAAGGTATACCTTGAACTTTTGATGAGAAGATGTAGCTGAAGTAACATACCTTTCCTTTAATCTTTGTTATATTTATAAGTGCTTAATGTTTATTTGTTATGATTGTTTATAAAATTTAATTGCAATGTATCTATTTTTTATAAGAAAAATTTAGTTGACACTCAAGTTTGATGCTATTACCATTATTGTTTAGCATGTTAATTGTCTACTATGATATCAATAATAATGTTTGGATGTTCAATTTAGTGATTTGATTTGTTGATTGTATGAGAGTTATCAAATTATGACTATCAATTATTTTTCTAGGTAGTTTGTTGTTTTTTCAGTAAGCATCATTCATGTTTAGTCTATTTTAAAAATAATTCTAATCTAACGTAACAACGTTAAAGTAAATAATATTCATCTGAAGTTATATGTTAAATTGTTTCCTTTCTTTATTTTATTTAGTTTTTTATGCTTTAATGAAGTTATAATAAGCATGTTTGAATCAAAGTTTGTGGGACAGGCCATGCTTCAATGGATTTAGTCAATTTATAGGTTAAGCACTTTCTATATATTTTTTTTCCTAGGTTTGGTTTGATTGTTCATAAGCTATCATTTTCAATTTCTTACAAACTAGTGTTGTTATTTGATTTGTGTGCTTTGATCAAAGCCTAAACCTATACATTATCGTTCTCTGCCATTAATTTGTACATTAAATGCTTATAATGGATCGATCAATCTATAATATTCTTCGAATGTATGGATTTAGGTTTAGGACTTTCGGGTATGATTCATGTATTTTATGGTTTGCTTTTTCATTTGATGCATTGTTATGCTTTAATCTTCCATGTTTTGTTATTTTGTGTCCTTTATTTAATGCAATTTGACCTGAATTCACAATTTAAATTTTGGATTCATGAAAGTGTTCTTCATGTTATTTGAAAAATTCAAATAAAAAATCTTTTTGATCTTTATTATTTCATTTTTAAATTTAGTTTGTGTTTTGGGTTAGGAAGTCAAACCCATATAATTGAGTTGAGCCTGTCAGAATCTAAGGCCATATTTATCTTACCAAAAATTTTCAAAAAAAAAATGTGTTTTTTTTTGTTCTTAAAGCATGTTTGGGAAACATGTTCTTAAAGCAATTTTAAAACCTATATTATTTAAGCTTAAAGGGTGTTTGGAAAACACACCTTAATATTTCTTTGGCAGTCTTGCATTATTTTTTTTTGCCAAACATAGGCTTATTGAAAAATCTATTAAATCTTATATTTTTTTAAGGACTACTTTCCAATTAATTTTGAGTTTTCCATATCACTTGTCACCTATTTATATTTAATATTTCAGATTATAACCTATATACGAGGCATTTTTCCAGTATTAAATAAACTAGTTTTCTTTAAGTCTTTCTTTCAAAAATTTATTTAAATTGCATATGTCAAAGTTTCTTTAAAAAATTATGTTTTCATTTTAACATATAAAAAAAAACACAATATCGCATGATTTACCATACCAAAAAAAAAAGTTAAATTGAAAAATGTTTGCATGCATCATATGTTTAATAAAAAATTTATTAAAGCCATAGAGACTAAGTTTCTTTAAAAATTTATGTTTTCATTTTAACACAAAAAAACACAATATCGCATGATTTATCATACCAAAAAAAAAAAGTTAAATTGAAAAATGTTTGCATGCATCTTATGTTTAATAAAAAATTTATTAAAGCCATAGAGACTTGGACTAAATCTTAGAAAAACACCAAAAATTTAATTTGTTTATTTTTAATACCTAAAATTAAGAACTTATACATAAAACATATTCTTGATATTAAAAAACACAAATGAAAAAATATGTTTTGGCTTTAAAATAACTTAACTTGAACTGTAAAGTCATGGTCCACTCTACCTCGATAGATCGACTTTAAACAATAGACAAAGCAAATGTTAGAAAACACAACAATGATTTAACATTTTAAAAAATAAATAATGCAGCTTACTTTAGATAATATATTAGAGATGATATTGTCTTTCTTATACACAACTAATTCTTTTATCTGGAGTTTCTAGACCAATTAAGATTTCTAGTGACCAAAATACCAAATAGCAACTTCAAACCTTTTTAACTAATAAATGAAAAAAATTCTTTATTCTTTCCACCACACAAAAATCATGATTTAAGAGGATGATCGACACAACGTTGCACATATGCGACATTTACAATGATTATTATAGTTATTTTTAAGAGATCATTACTAATATACTCCATTCCTACAAACATTTTATTCTTAAAGAATATAAATTTTTTTCAATCACAAAGGTCATCTTAAATCTATTTTTTACTCAATAGTATGCTAAATATTATGTTTTTTCTAATGTCAACATTACAAAGGACATTGTTGAAATTAACATAGTTTTTAAAAATTTTTCAAGATAATAGTAATTTATCAATAATTACAGTTACTTATAAAGATTCATTCAGAGTCATGCATTCAACAAGAATATCATATAAGATGAGTTAACACTCTTGATAATTTTAAATTTATTATTTATATATTTTTTTCATTGTTATTTTTTTTCAGGACAAACTTTTTATGATGTTTTTGAACTATTTAAAATGTAATTATTACAAATAAAATTATTATAATTTTATACATTTACAACTATCACAATAACAAGATAAAGTTTAATTTCTAACAGATTTAATGTTTCTTCTTATTAGAATATAACCAAATTCAAGATGACAAGATAAAACAACATTTTCTGTTATCACCTCTGAAAACCGAGTACATTGAATTTATTAGATTTACCAGCACACACCATAGTCTAGCTATCCAGTTGCCAAAATAACATTAGTCATGACAACCGATATTGAGTCGAAGTCATTATCATTTCGCTATGAGCTCCGCGTTTTATTCTTACGCTTCCTTTCGTTTTGCTCGTCTTCGGGAGCTAGCTAGCTACATCTAGCTCTAATGGTGTACGTTATCCCCCATGAGTCTACACGCTAATGTGTTTCTGTTCTTGAGAATGGGCAGAAATGCACTTTTGTTCATTTCATAGTATGCACCTTTGCCAAAAATCACTTATCGTACCTTGATTTGACCACGGCACCCAGCTATATAGGGTTATTAGTATGCTTGGTACCTGTTCTTTTGATATTTTCTTGAGAAGACCTCCGTATTATTTTCTTATTCAGTTTGTCCCTAAGCTCTAGAACATCTTTCATGCATTCTTCTATCCAATTTCTTTCCATTCTACTGTTAATTCTTGAAAACATGGTAAATTGCATGGAAATTGAATGGAGGGACCCTATCAAGAAATTCTCTCAAGTGAAGGGACCAATGGAGAAAAATGAGAGAATAGAGACCATGCCAATAAAAAATATATAAAAAAGGGCAACGGTACAGGGACAAAAACACATGACAAGTTAGCCTATATATGTATCAGGATGTGCTATAAAACCATGTTCTTCATCATGATCGTGGAGGACATTTTCACTTTTCCATGCCAGCCGAAAAGTCATCCCTACTGATGTACAGTGTGAATGGTCAGTATATGGTGGACGACATGATCCACGTCCCCTTGCTAGCACTTGGAAATAAAATGAGCCCTATTTGCCTATCCCTCGAAAGCCCTGGTTCATAATTTGATTAACTTATTCGATGAGAACAAGAAGAAAAGGTTGGTGGACGTCCTGGTAATTTGAGCAGAACCTAGCTACAACCTAACAAGATTGTTGTTGTTTTTGGCCACCTTAATTATGATAGCTCATTGATTATTCACCCTCTTCTTCTTCTTTTTGTTTTTCATAGATCAAGTAAAGGCCAAGGAAATACAGCAGCCAAGGAGAAAGGAGAGTGCAAACAAAATGCGAAAAAAATAAAATAAAAGAAGATGAAGAATAAAGCTACTATCTGAGAAAAAGCAAAGCGCTGCTGGAGTTGTATGAAGTAACTCAAGACATTAATTAGTCACTTGACTTAAGGTTTATAATAAACAGCTTTAGGATGATTTTCTCATAGGATAAACAGAAATGATTTGGTAGCTTTGGATCATGGAATTCATGTTTTTTTGTTTTTTTATTTCTTCCTCTTAGATTATGTTTGATATCCCTTGCCTGTGGATCAAATGTAGGGCTGCTAGTTAATTGACAGATGGAGGTCAAGGTTTGAGTTGGTAAATCTTTTATCTCCATTTTGATTTCCTTTCTCATTCAACAAAAAGTTAAATCATCAAGGTGAAACTGGAACTCCCTTTTTCTTGGCTTTTTTATTTTTTCCATTTCAATAATGAAAACCTGATTCTTAAGTACGAATATATTACGAGTCCATGAGTAAATTGTCTTGAAGCCTATTTAATTAATTAGAACTCTCAGCACTCACCTTGTTTGACATAAAAGTCAGGTATATACAGACAATGAATTAAATATATGGTCAATTATATAGCCTTATAGTGGGTATTAATTATTGTGCTATTAATGATTGCGAATTTTGACTTGTAAAAATATATATTTCGTGTTCATTCATCAGCTTATGTCATGGTTGAAAGCTTCGTGCAACACACACGGTGCTATTCTTCTTTTCTTTTTTAAAAAAAATAAGAAAACAATGCTGGATGTTAGAAAGGCATAGGTGGTGCAACGACATATGGTGAGGAAGCCGTAACTCTCACAAATCTTTTAAGAAGACAGTGAGGGGGGTCGTAGCTAGCCCTCCTGTTACCTATATATATATATTTGTATTTAGAGCTTAATTCGTTAGAAGTCCATAACTATCTAGCAATTAAATAGGATTTTAATTTTACATAAATCTCATAGCAAACCAATTCAAGCATGTATGGATTAGTAATTGAAGTTTATCGATTTAAATTTTAAAATTACTAAAACTTTATATGGTTATTAACTTTAAAATATATAAAATTAATTGAGATATATGTAAGCTATCCCAACCATCTATATTAATAAAAAATTATAAATTAGTAATTAATCATATTATAAATAAACAATGTTTATATTAAACCTAATATTATTGTATTTATATTAAATCATAAGTTCAAATAAGTAATAAACCATATAATTCAATAAAGTATCAAGAGTCAAGAAGTATTTATCCATCATTAAACCATAAATGTCTAATTAAGCTCTAAACAATCATGTTATTAAATTGAGCAATAAACATTGATACTACGTTAATTAAGAAAAAAAATACTTTTCACGTAAATAATAAATCATGAGTACCACAATTGTTCACATCGGCAAATTATTATAAAAAAAAAGCTAGGAAAAGGTATTAACTAGTGTAATAATAATAATTAAAAAAAACAATAAACAAATAAATAAGCATGTAAAGGAAGTACGTAATTAAAACAATAAAGATACATGTACGTGCTGGTTATGGTATCATGCTGAGACAATATGAACAATTAATCCTTGAAATTTCAATTTTCAGCATATAATTAACGAAGTCATTTCTCCACCCCTTCCATACCTACCTTGATAGATACCAGAACCCTTCTCAAATGTAGGCAAATATCTACCTTGTATTCATGGCTTCAAATTCAATCAAAACAAAGCCTCAGAAAGGGTGGCGCAGTAGTTATGTATATTCTCAGAGGCCATAACTACGTTATGGTTTCCCAACAAGAAAATCTTCTCCATATCCCAACGCTTAGGACCACATTGAGGGAAGCTAGCTAGCTAGCCAGCACCTTATCCTCATGCATGCTTCGGCCTATGATGTAAGATGTCGGAATGCATTGTGGATCGAATATATAAGATGTTTTCTAGTCCTTTGAGTAAGATTTTATACCTGGCATTTTAATTCCTCGAAAAATAAGACCCAAATTTTACTGTGGCAAAAAGCAACGAAATCATTTCATATGAATTAATTTATTCTAGCTGGTACGTCCAATTATGGTATATAAGGTAAAAATAGTGTTATCATAAATTGAATATATGAGCCATGCTGATCCATTCATGGTTTAACAATTTTTCCTTGTAAAAATCTATTTTTAAATATGTCACGTTAACATATATATACTAATTTATTGTTTAAGAGTATAATAATAATTATTTTTTAAATTATTTTAATAATATATTAAAAATAATTTTTTAATATCGGTACATTAAAATGATAAAAAAATAATTAATTTAAAGCTAAAAAAATTCAAATTTTTTCAAAAAATATAGTCCAACCACAATTTCAAACACTCCCTAAAAGATATTAGTTTTTCACTATAACAGTAAATATTAAAAAACTAAGCCATTAAATTTTATCATTTAATATAGAATTTACTATGTATAAAGTTTCATAATTTACTTGGATTTACTTTCTATAAAGTTATCCTAATCCTGTAATACAAATCGTGAATTTTATGAGTTGGCCATATTGATCGAGGTCTTTTTGTTGTATGTTTTTTAATTAATTTTTTTTTATTTAATATTGGATTGATTAAAAATCAGACTCTATATTTTTTTACAACACTTTCTACACATTTATCCAAGTTTTCTAACAGGTGTGGCAGGTTAATTTAGGGCGACTTGAGTTAATTTTTTATTTTTTTCAATTTAATCCTTTAAAATTGAATTGATTGAGAATTGAGATTTATAATTTTTTTTATTAGCTTTTATATGGTTATTACGATTTTATGATTTACGTCATTAGTTAGGCTACTTGACTCAGGTTTTTTGTCCTTTTTTTTATTTGAATTATTTTTAATTATATCCTTTAATATTAAGTTGATTAAGAATTAAGGTTTATAATTTGTTTAGATTTACATTCTATGAAGTTATTTTGATCTCATGATTGAGTCATTAGTTTGGTTAGTTGACTCTGATGATTTTTTATTTTATTTTAATTTTACTATTCAAAATTAAGTTGATTGAGAATTGATTTTTGTAATTTGTTTTGATTTTTTTATATATATAAGTTTACTCTGATCTTATGACTCATGTTTGACAAATTAACTCAAGTTGATTCCATTTATTTTTTTTGTTGAATTTTATTTTAAATCTTATCCTTCAATATTGGATTATTGATTGAAAATTGAGTTTAATAAATTTTTTTTTTTTGCTTTGTATAGAATTATCATTATCTTATTATCTTAGTAACCGATTTGAAAAATTAAACCTGAGTTGATATAAAATGATCTAATATATTATTATTTTAATATTAAAAAAAAGATATTATAATTTTTATAAATGAAAATATATTTTTATTGTTTAATCATTTATTTTTAAATTTATCAAGTCTATGTGATCATATAAGATCAATCATAATATAGTTTAATTTATTTAACTTTTTTATTAAAAAATATATTAACAATACTTAAATATTTTATTTGTATTAAAATAAAATTAATCTAACCCGTGAATTAAAATCAACCAGGTCTTATCATGCACGTCTCCTTCTCTCTCATTGTAATGTGACCTGTGTGCTATGTATTCATGTGATTGAAATGACTCTAGTTCAACCAGTGAGGTGAATAGTTGCGCTTCTCGTTCAAACTTGTTTTCTGTGTGGTTTGGTAGGGTCGCATAACGATTAATATTTTTTTGTTTTTATGTTAAAATGAATTTTTTCAAGTGTTTATTATAGATTTTTTTTATGTGAATGTTAAAATAAATTAAAAAAATATTATTTTAATAACTCTTTAAATAAAAATACTTTAAAAAATATTCATCACTATAATTTCAAATACTAAAATGAAATTTGAAGATCATGTTTATTTAGAATTTAAAATTATGTCCTTCCCTTAATAATATATTTTTTGGTTATCTCTACCAAGTAATTTCTCGTTTGTCCTCTTTCTTTCTTTAAGTAAAATGTTTTAAGAAAGCAAAACAAAGATTTTCTTCAGAGAATGTTAGTTAATCCATTCCTCAACTCTGAAAAAAATTAAGGCGAACTACGTGTGGCAAGGTCCCATATTTATGATAACCAAACCAATATTCCTTTGAACGGGACCACTAAAATAATGCAAAATTATTTTCCTATGGGATTATCAAATTCTAGCTGCCGAGAGGTGCAAGGCTTCAATCCAAGACCTAATCCACTAAATGCACTTTAGAGGTCACAATCAAACCATCGTTAGCCCTTCGAGTCACCTCAACCACTAATTTCACCTTCGACTTCCTTTCATTATTACACCCATTGTGGAATTCTAAATGTTTTTTTTATATATATCTACAACTTAATCTTTTTCTTAATTACCTCTAAAGTTCAATGCACCTTTTCCCTATTCATAAAAATAATAATCTATTCATTAAAAATATACTTTTTTTCTTAAAAAGAGAAAAAAAGAGATATTATTTCACCCGACCTTTTTCCCCTTATTTTATATCCTTTCAATTTCTCTCTTTCACTTTTTTTTATTAGATTTTTCTTTGCTTATCTTTAATTTCCCAAATTAGTGATAAGAACGTTTTAGTCAACAATCTTGAGTTAATTGTATAAACAATTCTTTGACTTTAATGTTGGTATGTGAACCCATCGAAATCTGGAACGATCTGGTTCTAGTTCTATATGAAAGTTTGTGCGGAAGTACATGATATATAAATATAATGTAATGATTTGTTACGTTTCTTTATAAAGATTATAAAATGTAATGTATTGTAGTTTTTCTTTTTAGTGCCATACCGTATTGAAAAAAAAAATATTATCTACATTTATTGTTTTGCCGATCGCTAGCCTTTGCTGGTAGTGTTTTTGGTCCACATATTTTTCTCAAAACGCTTTTTCTCAAAACACTTTACTGGTAGTGTTTAGGTGATCCTTGCTCGTGTAAAATTTTGATTTCAATGTATTGACTAATTTAGTTGTTCATTATGTAGCTTTTTCATGTAATTTGCATTACTAGTTGAATTAAATAAGCTATTACAATTTCAATCATTTATTCCATTACTAATGTATCATCATATTCTATATATGCCCCATAATCAATGTTTGAAAGGATCAAAATCAAAGTGATAACTCCACATTGATATAAATAAAATTAGGTTTGAATTTAAACTTAAAATGTCTGATATTTAATTTTATTTGATGGGGAATATCTCAAATAATAAATCAAAATAAGCCAGAATTTTATAAAAAAATACTAGATATATAAAAATATATTTTGGTAAATTTTCATTTCAAAAGGTGTTTAAGAACATATTATTACAGAGAGTTAAAATTATTAGACAAATCTTATTAAATTTATCAAACCAAACCTTCATGTCATGTTAGAGATATATTTGAAACTACAAGAGGAATTTGTGTGCGATTCAAGTTGGTATAGAAACTAAGAGAGTGGCTCAGTTCGTGTTCCTTGTCTAGTGCGCACTATCCTGAAATATATCACAATAACACAATTATTAATGATCCTTAAGATCCAGACCAAGAGCTCTGATACAAATTATAACAACCTGACTTTACAAGCCCAAAAACAATGGTAAATTGTTTATATATATATATATATATATATATATATATATATATATATATATATATATATTTGACATGCATCATGTCGGTAATTGGTAAACCGATTCCCTAATATCATCAAGATACAATCCATACACTAACAACAATAAATATTTTATTTAAAAGTGAATCTTACAAACACGTATTATTATGTTTGCATGATTAGAAGTTCATATTAAAAATATATATACGTTCAGTACATTGATTCATACAAACTATATCATGATTTAGAATGCAACTATACAATTCCTTACAAAAGTAGGTTCCCATGTATTGGATTTTCTAGGCATCTTGTTGGTGTGACGTCCCTGCTACAGTACAAAATATTTATAAAAATGTAATTACTTAATAATAATGATAAAAAGTAGTCTAGTAGTTTAATTAAGCATTAACATTATCCCATATTTGAAGTGTGACATTTGTAGTTCCTTTATATACTTGGTATAAATGACTTATAGTATATATAAATGCATCAATTCTTGCAATCAGCCATAATCTTAAATCCGATTATCCTTTTAAGGCATTAACCTTTTAAGGCATCATTTGTCGAGGTTAATATTTCACTCACCTTGGCCATCCACTTTGGATGCCATCATCTGAAGCTAATTAACCATTTGTCTTGGTCATTTATTTGGATACCATTAGCTGAAGCCATTCAATCATTTGTTCTGGTCATCTGTTCGGATACCATTTTTGAAACTAATCAATTGTTTTTCCTTGCCATCTATTTGAATGTCATTAGCTGAAGCTAATCATTCATTTGTCCCGATCATCTGTTCAGATGCCATTAGCTGAAGCTAATCAATTGTTTGTCCCGGTCATCCGTTCGAATGTCATTAGCCGAAGCTACTCATTCATTTGTCCTAGTCATTCGTTTGAAAGCCATTAGCCATAGCTAATCAATCGTTAGTCCTAGTCATCCATTCAAATGTCATTAACCGAAGCTAATCAATCATTTTTCAACATTTAAACATTTGACAATATGATATTTGTACTAACACAATATGGTAACATTCATGATGAAGAATTTCATAATTCAACATTATGAAAAAGGAAGGTGAAAGTCACCTACCTGCTCCACATGTGGGTTGTCCTTGTCCTAATGATGGTCCAATCCTGACTGCACCACCTCAGACATCAAAGGTCACAAATCAATATATTTACATCTTTGAATCACATTCATCACTATACTTATTTCTAGGGTTCATATGTTCACATTCAAGAGTTCCACATTTTACATCATCATACAATGAAATTGTTGCAAGCATTTGAGTCCTTTTTGCATCGGAGGCCTATTATAGAAATTGGTAGCTAATTAGTACTTAAAAGTGTATTTTGTTTCAAGGTTTTATATTATCATTTTGCACTTGAATTATCAATAACTCCTTAACTAAAGCATGTTTTATAATAACATATCTAATAATATAAGATACTTTAATTTGTGGTAAATGTTCATCTTAAATGCAAACCTATCACATAAATAAAAGAATTGATTAATGAGTTTAAGTATTGAAATTGAAAGGACAAAGAGATAATCAAACTTAGAAAAGAGATGCTAGTGCAGTGCAAACTAGAACATTATTCGGTAATTGGGTCATATCTAGAGCTATAGATCTCGGATTTGGGTCTACTTTATATGGATGAAAAGATAAGAAATAGGCCTACAACTTTGTCCATGATTTAAAAAGTTTGTTTTCAAGTCCAAATTGTAGCAATAACGAAGAAGTCTGAATCTATCTTATAATCCAAAACATTGTTCATAATTTAGCTCATATTTAGAGTTCTAAAAGTCCAAATGACCTTAATTGTTTTTCTTTGAAAGCTGAGACAATTTTCTATAACATTTATAAGGAGGTCTGGTTCAAATTCTGACATTATCGATAACATTTTGGGCAGATAAGAAGATAAGAATTGTCACCAAGTCAATAGTTAGCCACTCACTTAACAATTAGTTATCAAATCAATAGTTCCTGATTTTAGCCTATAAAAGGAGCCATTTGCCATACATTTCCAGATCAAGATCATGCTCTTACTTTCTCTCTTTTTATTTTTGTAATGCTTAAGTTTTGCTTTCATTAATATCTTGTTTATACCTTTTATTTCTTTTCCTTTACTTAGTTAATTTTTATCTTATTTATGTTTTTATCTTGTTTATTTATGTTTATCTTCTTCATTATGTTTAGCTAAGTTTATTATGTCAAGGTGAAAAGGTTACATTAATGGTGTAAAAATATGTATAGTATAAACTCAACATGAACCTTAATGTTTAATATTACCATATTTTATATTTGTTATCTTGTTCACTCTTAATACTTTGCTTGTTAAATGATTAATATAGATTTATGTTATATAACACTTTGGTACAACAAATACTTGGCACTTTTATAGTTCAATTGTATGGTATAACCGACACTTGTGCTATGAAAGGAACTTGATTTGTTGTTAATATAAGTTATAATCATGAATACCTGACAATATTTACAAGTATTAACACTATTCAAATAAGATAACTAATGTAATCATGTTAACATTTTATAATCTGAATGGAACCTCCTTTGTGTGTGGTTTCCAATTGAATAATAAGAGTTTATACTATACTTGTTTGAAATACCTTTAGTGGATCCTCCAACCTTGACATTTGTTGTTATCATTGTTTAATCCTTACATTGATATTTCATCTCAAAGTTCTCATCAACTTCTTATTTTTCTTCTTCTTCTATTATTATTATTGTTATTATTTCTATTATTATTTCTATTATTATTATTATTTGTATTAGTATTAGTATTCTTATTACTATTATTGTTGTTATTGTTGTTGTTGTTTATAATTTATTCAATTAACCTCTTTGTGGTTCAACCCCGGTCTTGCCGAGTTATTTATTACTTCGACACTCCTACACTTAGGAGAAGACATCAATTTTTTGATCGTGTTAGTAGCGAAAACTGACTTGCTGTAGGCTGAATAGTTTGGCAACGAAAACTGGTTCGTTGCAGGCTGCGCAATTGAGTAACAAAAAATGTTTCGCTACTAGCGCCATAATTTCAATGGTGAATACTACTTCGTTGCAGCTAACATGTTTTCAAAAACAAATGTTGATTCATTGTAGACATCTCAGTTCTAATAGCGAGTCATAAATTCACTACAGACAATACAACTTCGATAGTGAATTATAATTTCACTATAGAACACACAAATTCGACAGCAAACGTTAATTCACTGCAAACAACTCAATTTCAGTAGCGAATTACAATTTCACTACAGACAATTTAACTTTGGCAGCGAATCCCAAATTCACTACATAACACACAATTCGATAGGGAACGTTAATTCGCAGCAAACAAATCAATTTTTAGTAGTGAATTACAAATTCGATACAGACAATTCAACTTTAGCAACGAATCCAAAATTTGTTGGAGGACACATAATTAGGCAGTAAATGTTAATTCATTGCAAACAACTAAATTTCGGTAGTGGATTTCAAATTTAATACAGACAATACAACTTAGGCAGCAAACCTCAAATTCACTGCAGGACACACAATTAGGCAGTGAATGTTAATTCGCGAACAACTCAATTCCTGCAATGAATTACAAATTCATTGTAGACTATTCAACTTCAGTAGTGAATCCTAAATTCATTATAGAACACATAATTCGGCAGCAAATTTCAAATTTGCAGCAGACAATACAACTTTGATAGTGAATCTCAAATTCACTTTAGAACACACGATTTGACAACAAACATTAATTCACAGCAAAACAACTCAATTTCAATAGCAAATCTCCAATTTGTTGTGAAACACACAATTCAGTAGTGAATGTTAAACATCAACAACGAATTTCAAATTCACTTTAGACAATACAACTTCGACAACGAATCCCAAATTCACTGTAGAACACATATTTTGACGATGAATGTTAATTTGCTACAAATAACTTAATTTCAGCAACGAATTTGAAATTCATTGTAGGAAACTCACTTTCTTCTGCAAATCATAAATTGGCTGCATAACACACTTCGACAGTGCATGTTAATTTGCTATAGACAATTCAATTTTGGTAGCAAATCACAAATTTGCTGCAAAACGCACACATGCATTATTAATTCGAGCATATACTATATCATCAAATTCTAGTAGAGTTACATGGTTTTAATATGAACACACACATGCATTCTTAATTTAGGCATATAATATATCATCAAATCCTAGTAGAGTACATGGTTTTAACATGAACATACACATGCATTTTCAATTCCATCACATAATATATCATCAAATCCTAATAGAGTTACATGATTTTAACATGAACATAAATATGCATTCTTAATTGTAATACACATCTGTCATCAAATCCTGTCTGAGTCACATGATTTTAACATGAACACACACATGCATCTTCTTACACAATGCATTTCAGCCAACCCTATTGTTATGGCCAACCCTTTACCAAGTTTTATTCTTTCCATTTTATTCATTATCCTTAGTTAGATGCTCTCGAAATTAGCCTAATTTTGTCTTTATAATTCATTGGTTACTATGCACACAACACAGTAACTAGCTATCTATGGGTCAGTTTTAGCCTAATTTTATGTTGGGCTAGTGCCAACCCATTTTGTTTTGGGCCATTGCTAGCCTGTTTTAGTTTATGTTGGGTTAGAGCCGACCCGTTTCACATTCATGTTGGGCTAGTGTTGGTCCATCATTTTTTTATGTTGGGCTATGCTAGCCTATTCCAAATATTTTTATATATATAACCAAGTGTCTCAAAGCTAAAAAATCATATTTTGTTTTTTTCATATTCCAATAAATAATGTTTTAGCATGTTTTTTTCATACACCAATAAAATCATATTTTGACTTTAATAACTAATTTTAAAAACAATAAAAAATTTATTTTATTTTGTTTTGTTTAGTATCAGGGATTACAAATTTATACGTAAAATATATTTTGATATTAAAAATGTATTTTTTTACAATATAAAACAATTAGGTTCTTACCCAATAAGATAAGGATCTCCTTATAAAGGAGAATTCTTCTTAAACCATAGACAAACCAACAAAGTTTAGAAAAACACAATTAGGCATTAAAACAATGTAGCCTACTTTAGATAAGGAGTAGTTGGAGTGCTAAAACCTTCTCTTTACATAACCAATTTCCATACCCAATCTCTAAGACCAGTTCATATTTTATTGATTAGAGACAAGAATTCATTCTCTCCATCTTTTACCAGAGATAGACCATATATATTGTTTCCTAGAGGGTGGACGATCTTTGCGACACTGCACACGTGCAACAATCTTCAATGTCTTTTACACTTTAATCCTCTTAGACATCAATTTATGAAATTTAAGATAAATTGATTCAAAGAACAAATAAAACTTCCTGATTGGGTCTCTAGTTGAAATCAATAGACCTTTTCAAGTTTTTTTTTTACATTATGGTCCTTATATCCTTAATTCTCTTCAATTCAAGTCAAAAGTGGTTATTAAATGGGAAATTTCTTCAATTTAGCCTTTGTTCAGTGATTTTAAAGTGTATTTTTATCAAGATTTTATATCATCATTTTGCACTTGAAGTATCAATAACTCCCTATCTAAAGCATGTTTTATAATAACATATTTAATAATATAAGATATCTTTAATTTATGGTAAATGTTCATCTTAAATATAGGCCTATCATATAAATGAAAGGATTGATTGATGAGTTTAAGTACTTAAATTGAAAGGACAAAGAGATGGCCAAACTTAAAAAAAAGATGTTTGTGTAGTCCAAACTGGAATATTATTCGATAATTGAATCATATCTAGAGTTGTAGATCTTGGATTTAGGTTACTTTATATGGATGGAATGGTAAAACATAGGCTTACAACTTTCATGTAGAGTCCAAGATTTAAAAAGGCCTTTTTCAGGTAAAAAGAAAGCGTAAAAGATTGCCTAAGTTGGTGGTGAAGGACTAAAATGTATAAGATTGGAAAAATTAGCAACTTAATTCTGATTGATAAAAGGTCTCATTGGTGAGTATATTTTATTTGGGGTAAAAAGAAATATAAATTTGGATGGATAAGGACTCAACTAAAAAGCTTAATTAATCTTATTGAGGACTTAATTACAAGAAAAAATTAGTTTTTTTAGCCAATTTGGGTGTTAATTGGAAGAAATTAAAGTTTGGGAGGCTAAAATTGGACTTTGAAAAGCTTAATTGGTCAAATTAGGGGCTTAATTATGAAAGATAACTAAAGTTTGGTAGCTAATTAGGGATTTGATCTAAGAAATTCAAGATCAAGGATCAGCTTGTAAATGATATGCAATTTCAGGATAGATATTGGTGAAATCAGGTGCCAAAATAAAGAAAATTGAAAGGTTAATGACTAATTGGGGGTATAGTTGAACAAATAAGAAACCAAGGACTAAAATGAAAATGACGCTAAACTTCGAGTTGACACCTTCAAATGAGTGAATGTAAAGTTATAGACCTTTGAATAAAACAAGGTTCAATCCAAACAAAAGATGTTCATCCCCTCTACCACCTTTAAGTGGTCTTCAATGATGATGATATAGGGATTGCTTTGAAGAAGCCTTGAAAGTGGTCAACTTAGATGGCTTTGATTGAAATACATATTGGAGCAAAACCACCTAACCTTTTTATGTGTTCACACTTTAAAGCTCTTAGAGGGTTTTTATAAAGGGCTATAAATCATTCCTCCAGTATCAGAAGGTGAAGAATGCATGCCTTTATCTTGAAGCAAAGGAAAACCACTTAGGCCAAAACCACCATTGCAAAGACTATTGAAGGACAGAGGCTTAGCCTTAATCATTTTTTTTTTATGAAATTCATTAACAACCCTAGAAAAACCCTATATATACCTTTGAAAATCAAGCTAAAAGGAGGAGAAAAAAAGTAGAGAAATACTAAGAAAATACCCTAGTTATGAAGGTTTACGAGCGTCGTATAAGGGTATTTTCATCTTTGAAAGGGCAATAAATTTGTGGAGCAGCAAGTTTGTGGAAGCTGATTATGCATCAAAAGTATCATTAAGACTCTTATTTTACATATATATTTATTGTTTTTATTTGTGTTTTTTTTATAATAATTGATGTGTTTTTTTAGTAATGAAGTTTTTTTTAATGTTTCGATAGGTTTTTAGAGCTTAAATGAATTATTTTAGAAAATTTAACATCGGAATTTGTGACACGACCAAAAGATTGATGTCTTCTTCCAAGTGCAGAGTATCGATGTAATAAATGACCCGGAAGACTTGGATCAAACCACAGGGAGTTTAATTATATAAGTTATAAACAACAATAATATAACAACAACAATAATAATAGTAATAATATTACTACTAATAGTAATAATAATAATAATACTAATAATAATACTAGTAGTAGTAGTAGTTATATGATTGAATTTAAAAGTGTATTTTTATCAAGGTTTTATATCATCATTTTGCACTTGAAGTATCAATAACTCCTTAACTAAAGCATGTTTTATAATAATATATCTAATAATCTAAGATACTTATAATTTATGGTAAATGTTCATGTTAAATGTAGGCCTATCACATAAATGAAAGGATTGATTGATGAATTTGAGAACTGAAATTGAAAGGATAAAGTGATGGCAAACTTAGAAAAGAGATGTTGGTGCACTTCAAACCAGAATATTATTCGGTAATTAGGTCATATTTGGAGCTATAGATCTTAGATTTAGATCTACTTTATATGGATGGAAAGGTAAGATATAGGCTTATAACTTTCATATGGAGTCCAAGATCTAAAAAGGTCATTTTCAAGTCCAAATTATTGCAACAACAAAGAAGCCCGAATCTGTCCTCCACCCTGATCACTGTTCAGTGTGTTAGCCATATCTGCAGTTCTAGAAGTCAAAATGATTTAAAGTTTTTACACAACAAATATGATACAATTTCCTACAACTTTCATGTTTTCAAGTGGTTCTAATTTTGACTTTATTAATGATGTTTTGGGCAGACAAAAGAAGATAAGGATTGTCACCAAGTCAAGAGTTGGCCACCTACTCATCAATTAGTCATCAAATCAATAGTTCCCAATTTTGGCCTATAAAAGGAGGCATTTGGCATGCATTTAGGTATCTTGATTTCCAGATCAAGATCATGCTCTTGCTTTCTCGTTTTGTATTTTTTGTAATGTTTATGCTTTGTTTTCATTAATATCAAATTTATGCCTTTCATTTCCTTTCCTTTACTTAGTTAACTTTTATCTTATTTATGTTCTTATTTTGTTTATCTATTTTTCTTTCTTTCATTAAGTCTAGCTAAGTTTATTATGTCAAGTTGAAAAGGTTACACTAATGGTGTAAGAATAAGTATAGTATAAACTTAATATGGACTTTAATGTTTAATACTAACATGTTTTATATTTGTTATCTTGTTCACTCTTTAATAATTTGCTTGTGAAATGACTAATCTTGATTTATGTTGTATAACACTTGGTACAACAAATGCTTGGCACTTTCATAGCCCATACTATATGGTATAACTGACACCTGAGCTGTGAAAGGAACTTGATTTGTTGTTAACATAAGTTATAATCATGAATGCTTCACGACATTTTACAAGTATTAGCATTAATTGAATAAGATGACTAATGTAATCATGTTAACAATCTATAATCTGATTGGAACCTCCTTTGTGTGTGGTTTCCAATTGAATAATAAGAGTTTATACTATACTTCTTTGACATAACATTAGTGGATCCTCTAACCTTGACATTATTTGTTATCATTATTTAATCCTTACGTTAATTTTTCATCTCAAAGTTCTCATCAACTTTTCTTCTTCTTCTTCCTTTTCTTTTTCTTTATTATTATTATTAGTAGTAGTAGTACTACTACTAGTATTATTAGTAATATTATTGCTACTATTATTATTGTTGTTGTTATTGTTACTATTGTTGTTTATAATTTGTACAATTAACCTCCTTGTAGTTCGACCCCGGTCTTGCTGGGTTATTTATTACTTCAACACTCTTGCACTTGGGAGAAGACATCAATCTTTTCGTCGTGTTATTATACTAATACTAATACTAATAATAATAATATAATAAGAAAAAAAGAAGAAGAACAAGTTGATGAGAACTTTGAGATGGAAGATTAATGCAAGGATTAAACAATGATAACAATAGATGTCAAGGTTAGAGGATCCACTAATGGTATGTCAAACAAGTTATAAACTCTTATTATTTTATTGGAAACCACACACAAAGGAGGTTCTATTCAGATTATAAATTATTAACATGATCACATTAGTTATCTTATTCGATTAATGTTAATACTTGTAAATGTTAGCAAGCATTCATGATTGTAACTTATATTAACAACAAATCAAGTTCCTTTCATAGTACAAGTATTGGTTATACCATATAGTATGGGCTATGAAAGTGCCAAACATTTGTTATATCAAGTGTTATACAACATAAATCTAGATTAGTCATTTAATAAGTAATGTATTAAAGAGTGAACAAGATAACAAATATAAAATATATCATTATCAAACATTAAGGTCCATATTAAGTTTACACTATACTTATTCTTACACTATTAGTGTAACCTTTTCACCTTGACATAATAAACTTAGCTAGATATAATGAAAAAAAAAATAAACAAAATAAGAACATAAATAAGATAAAAGTTAGCTAAGTAAATGAAAGGAAATGAAAGACATAAACTTAATATTAATGAAAGCAAAGCATAAACATTAAAAAAAATACAAAAAGAGAAAGCAAGAGCATGATCTTGATCTAAAAACCAAGATGCCTAAATGCATGGCAACTGCTTTCTTCTATAGGCCAAAATTGGGAACTATTGATTTTATAACTAATTGATAAGTAGGTGGTCAACTCTTGACTTGGTGACAATCCTTATCTTCTTTTGTCTGCCTAAAATATCATTGATAACGTTAAAATTGGAACCATTTGAAAACATAAAAGTTATAGGAAATTGTCTTAGCTTCCCAAGAAAAAACATTGAGGTCATTTAGACTTCTAGAACTCCAGATATGGGCTAAACATTGAATAATATATGGGTTGCAGTATAGATTCAGACTTCTTCGTTGTTGCTATAATTTGGACTTGAAAATGACCTTTTTAAATCTTGGGCTTCCATGAAAGTTGTAGGCCTATGTGTTACCTTTCCATCCATATAAAGTAGACCAAAATTCAAATCTACAGCTCTAAATATGACCTAATTATAGAATATTGTTCCGATTTGGACTGCATCAGCATCTCTTTTCTAAGTTTAGCCATCTCTTTTTCCTTTCAATTTCAATACTTAAACTCATCAATAAATCTTTTTATTTATGTGATAGGTCTGCATTTAAAATGAACATTTACCACAAATTAAAGGTATCTTATATTATATGTATGTTATTATAAAACATGCTTTAGTTAAGGAATTACTGATACTTCAAGTGCAAAATCATAATATAAAACCTTGATAAAAATATATTTTTAAGTACTAATCAATTTGGAACAAAGAATTAAAGAGAAATTTAGTTAAAGATTGAAGCAAATCTTGGTTGAAATAAGTGTTCCAAATTTACTCCCAAAATCAATTCTATTCTAATTCTAGAAAAGATTATCATATGATCTATTTTAATCCCAAATTTTCCTTGTGTTGTGTGCAAACTTCAACCATCAAACATGCAAGATTTAAATATCAATCTTAGTCCAAATGATAGGTACATTTATATCCTTATTTGATACATAAATTCAACCCCAAATCAGCTTAAGTATAATCCATGATCTTACATCTCCGCATAACAAATAATATTTGATTTATTTTGGGTAATTCAATGACCCAAGAGGGCAAGCACATGGATGAAAAGTTGAAGGGGATATTGTTATATTATTTTAGGTTAAAAAGAAGAAAAAGACAACTTATAAAGGAGGAAAAAAACATGTACCAAAGTGGTTTCCAAGTTGGCCTGATTTGATTTTTCAGAACACCTTTCGGTGTTATACCTATAACATTGAACTTAGATGTTCAAATGAGCTATTCTTTAATGATCTGAAAAGCTAACTGAATTTTCTATAAATATATCTCTAATGGCCATCTCCAAAAGAGGCTTCTAAGAGGGTCGAAATTGCTATCCAAAGTTAGCATCATATTTATATTGGAATTTTTACTGAAATTATATGTGTTTCTTTTTTGTAGATTTCATTTATTTAGTTTTTAAAACTTATTATTTTAGTTTGATTCAAGTTATTTCATATTTATTAAAATTTTCTTACATGTAATCGTGGTTGGCTAATCTCTTTCTTGGATCCAAATTAAGGATGATCGTGGTTAAAGTGAGTTGTTTAAGATATGAATGAATCTTAATGTTTATCTTCTCATTTTCTTCATGAATGTTTTATTATTGTAAAGAAATTTTAGAAATCATTTAAGTAATTTTATAATCTTGAATTTTTATGCACAAACCTTAGTTTTGATGTAAAGATTGTTTGATTCAATGTCTTACTTCATATGATAGTACTTGTTCATTCTTAAGCAATAATCAATAATCATCTTTTTAAACTTTATTGTAATATCTTGTGATCTAATGTCACAATTGTTGATATTAGGTTAAGTTATCTTACATATGTTAAAGGAATTAGCAATACATCACCACTAAAATCGATTTGGACCAAGACTTATTTTTTCTTGTTATTTAAAATCTATTTACATGTTTTTATCTTTGAAAACAAATCCATCAATTATTTTTCAATAAGTTATTGCTAATTTAATTTCTCTTATGTTTTTTTTTTTATCTAGCTTAATTTTCAGATCTAGCTCTGTGTGGATATGACCTTGATCTTACTAAGTTAATTACTACATCACACACTTGTACACTGATACGAACCTTGTGATCACATGGTCACCTAACTCACACGTAAAGACATCAATTCCCGGTAAGCCAAGTAAATCAGGTTTTATAGGAGTGTGACACAAAGATAACTTGTACCTAGGCACCAGCACTATTGAAAACGGAAACCCCCACCCAACGAATATTGATTCGCGAATGAAAAGTATAAGGATGATGCCACGAAGACAGTTGTTCTTCGATAAGTCGATTTTCAGTTCATTAGAGAACCATGGAAGGGAGATTATCTCACCAACACACACACACACAAAGTGCGGCAAACAAGAAGTTTTATTAATCTGAATAGTCTTCTTATATGTTTGGTTATGCCTCTATTTATAGTGACTCTAGACTTAAAGAAACCCTAATGGACCCCCCTTAGGTGGACTTATATGTAGCCCACTTACAATTGACCCAAATAAGTAATAATAACCCAAAGACTATGAAAAAAATAATAAAAATATAAAAATCCGAAAATTACTATCTTAAATATGCTAGAATAAGATTTGTCACCATTAAGAAGTTCCAAATAGACTAGAAAATCTGATCTGAAGGTAGAATGTATTCTAAAGTCTTCTTTCCTTTTGTAGCTCGGATGAATAAGGAATCCTTATAAGAAAAGGATTCTAAAATAATTATGAATCCTTGCCACACTTGGAAACTATGTTGCAGCCCATTAAACATCCTTGTAGAATTAGTATATTTCCAAAATAAGCTGCCACATCCCTTTAGAAAAAGAATCCTAGCAAAATAGGAAGTCCACAAGTCAAAATGAAGTAAATAACAAAATTCATACAGCCTCTGTTGACCCGTATTGAGATACCTTTCCGAACTCCAATTGACCTGAAATTTTAACCATAGGTAATACAATATGTCAAGAGACTCCGCGTAAAATTTCAGCTCGATCCAACAGTCGGATTGAGAATTATGACTATTGCCGTAAACCTGGATAGTTGCACATTTTACATCAAAATTCAAATTTGACCTTGCTTGGATTGTATCATTTCCTCTCTCTTCAAGATGATTCATCATCGAATCACCAATAAGTTGGATGGACAATTCCTTATCCTCCTTTTGAAGCCTTTGGAGTAGTTTTTTTGCAAACAATCGTCGCCAACAACTTTGGATGAAAGTTGCAGCCATTCTATTTTGTACATCATCATTACACTCCTTTTTCTCCTCTTTTTTTGAAGCTTTCTAGGCATTGATTGTTGTTTATAACACATCAAGTTCTTGCTTCATCTCCCTTAGAATACGGGATAGAGTCTTGGATTCTTTTTCTCGAACACTAATCTCTTTATCTGTCTCCCTTTGATACCACCTCTCCTTTTGAATCTGCATTTTCTTTTGCCATTGCACCTCATCAAAATACATTAAATCCCTTTGATTTCTACACTACGGAAAATCTTCCCGGTAACCTATGGTCTCATCCTTAAAACCACCATCACAAATATCATCAAATTGAGGCTCAAAATCCTCATAATCAGCCCACCTTGACCTTTCGGCCCTACTGTCATTGTTAGATTTCTGTTCAACCCCAACCTTTCTCACATCTTGGGTACATGTTCCAGCCACGTTTCCATGTTTTCCCACCTTCTCAAGTCTGTCACACACGTTCCCCATCATGAAATTCATGCTTTTCATCATTTTCGTCATGGCTTGCATTTGGAACTTAAGTTCTCCCTCGAGATGGGGTGGTGTGTTGTTTTGATCTAACATGATAGTACCTGCAAAACTTGGTTAATGGTAAAAAAATTATCCTCACGCCGCTCGTGTTTCGCTCAAACACTCAATATCCTCTCATCTCACCTTCTTGCGAAATTGAAACCAACACCAAATTGAACCAACTTGGCAGCGCAATCCAAATATATATATGACTCAAGAAGCAATAAAAAACTAGAAAACAAGCAAAACAAAACTCGCGAGTAGCAAACGAGTCTATCCGAAATATCAACAAAACTGAAGACTCGAATAAAAAATAGAAACAAAAAATAAACAACACCCAAATATGATGGATATGATGGAAATAAACTACAAGAAATGAAATCAACAGAAAGCAAGCAAATTTCAAACGTTGATGCAAGACAGACTTGTTTACGACAAGTTAAGTTTGAATCTGGAACCTGAAGTAAATAATGTCCAATTGAGTTAAAATTTCAGATATAGTGCGACATCAACCCAAATAGATAGGATATAAGGTTTGAGCAACTTATGATAAATTTTGATATACTGACGTAAAAACGTTATGAATCAGACCTGAATAGACCCGAATTTGAAACCTAAAGAAAATGATGTTCAATTGACCCCAAATTTGATATGTAATGCGATTAGGACCCCATTAATTAGAATATCAAATTTGAGCTAATTCTGAGTTGATTTGATCCAATTGTCCGTTGCTTAGTTTTCTGCGGCAGAATCTAATAAACGTCTTTCTGAACAATTTTTTCTTTTCTTTTCTATTTTCTCTTTTTTTTTATGCTACTGATATATTTTGAACAATAACAGAATGAAATAACAATTTTTTTTCTTTTTATATGCCGTAAATTCAAGGAGAAGAAGAAATTGGATACTAAGGAATTTTTGCGGAATTAACAAGAAACGAAAATTTCAGAAGGATATAACTTGATTAATGGAGCCAAGCTCTGATACCAAATGATGCGAACCTCGTGACCACATGGTCACGCAACCCACACGCAAAGACGTCAATTCCCGGTAAGCCAAGTAAATCAGGTTTGATAGGAGTGTGACACAAAGAGAACTTGTACCTAGGCACTAGCACTATTGAAAACGGAAACCCCCACCCAACGAATATTGATTCACGAACGAGAAGTATAAGGATGACACCATGAAGATAGTTGTTCTTCGATAGGTCGATTTTCAGTTCATTAGAGAACCATGGAAGGGAGATTATCTTACCAACACACATACACAAAGTGCGGCAAACAAGAAGTTTTATTAATCTGAATAGTCTTCTTACATGTTTGGTTATGCCTCTATTTATAGTGACTCTAGACTTAAAGAAACCCTAATGGACCCCCCTTAGGTGGACTTATATGTAGCCCACTTACAATTGACCCAAATAAGTAATAATAACCCAAAGACTATGAAAACAATTAATAAAAATATAAAAATCCAAAAATTACTATCTTAAATATGCTAGAATCAGATTTGTCACCATTAAGAAGTCCCAAATAGACTAGAAAATCTGATCTGAAGGTAGAATGTATTCTAAAGTCTTCTTTCCTTTTGTAGCTTGGATGAATAAGGAATCCTTGTAAGAAAAGGATTCTAAAATAATTATGAATCCTTGCCACACTTGGAAACTATGTTGCAGCCCATTAAACATCCTTGTAGAATTAGTATATTTCCAAAATAAGCTGCCACATCCCTTTAGAAAAAGAATCCTAGCCAAATAGGAAGTCCACAAGTCAAAATGAAGTAAATAAAAAAATTCATACAGCCTCTGTTGACCCGTATTGAAATACCTTTCTGAACTCTGATTGAGCTGTAATTTTAACCATAGGTAATACAATATGCTAGGAGACGCCGCGTAGAATTTCAGCTCGATCCAACGGTCGGATTGAGAATTATGACTATTGCTGTAAAATTGGATAGTTGCACATTTTACATCAAAATTCAAATTTGACCTTGCTTGGATCGTATCATACACCTGCGAGTTAAAACAAGCTGATCATAAAAAATAATCAAATAGAAATAAAAATTTGCAATAGAAAGCAAAGAAAGGCAGTAGTTGTTCTAAGGGTTTATAGGTATATTTGTGTTGATTTTGATTGTCATTTAGTTTATGTTTATATTTACAAGTATGAAAATGTGTTTGGAATGCTTCAAAAGCAAGGATGTGCTTGTTTTCTTTTGTTGTAATTTTTTATTTATGGTTTGATGTTGTTCTTAAAAGCATTTTAGGACGTGTTTGACTTTTGTTTATGTAATAAAAGTCTTCTAGTTAAGTTAGTTTTTGATAAAATAGTGTTTGTTTTGCTAGTTCATTAATGTATTGATAAGTCATGTTAATCCTGGGTTTATAATGCTTTGGTCATGACCAAAATATGTTTTGAAAATCAATTTTGAATCCAAATTACATGGATAAGCTTGCTATTTTTATTTGCCAATTTTGAAAAATAGGATTTCATACATGTTTTCCAAGATTTGTTGTTTGTTTTGATTCAAATGTATATGACTATGAAATGTGGTTTGTGTGAACCAAAAAGATTTTTTTTTTTTAGGCTTAGTATGCATTTTTAGGTTTAGTAACAGGCTGATGCATTTCTAAGCAATATTTGGTTTGGTGTTCTTTATGTTCTTTCCATGAACATTGACTTAGCTACAAGTTTTTAACTTGTTTTATTTCATTTCTTTGCATCTTCACATTCGCATGATATCATTAGACAATAATCTCGGGTCTTCATGCATTAATAATTGTTTCTAGTGAGTTTTATTCTTAGAATTTTATTTTTGGTACCGAAAGTTTGTTGGTCAAATCAGGATTATTGAGTAACAATTATTAAGTTTTATTACTTGATTATTGATTCTTGCAAGATTTATAATGACACAACTAAAAGATTGATGTCTTCTTCCAAGTGCAGGAGTGTCGAAGTAATAAATAACCTAACAAAACCGGTATCGAACCACAAGGAGGTTAATTGTATAAATTATAAACAATAATAAAACAACAATAACAACAACAACAATAACAACAACAATAATAATAACAGTAGTAGTAGAAGTAATAATAATAATAATAGTGATAATAACAATAGTGAAAGAAATAATAATAATAATAATAATAATAATAATAATAATAATAAAGACAAAGAATAAGAAGTTGATGAGAACTTTGATATGGAAGATCAATGTGAGAATCAAATAATGATAAAAACAAATGTCAAGGTTAAATGATCTACTAATGGTATTTCAAACAAGTATAATATTACTCAACTTTCAAATAATGATAAAAACAAATGTCAAGGTTAAATGATCTACTAATGGTATTTCAAACAAGTATAATATTACTCAACTGGAAACTACACACAAAGGAGGTTCCAATCGGATTATATATGGTTAACATGATTACATTAATTATCTTATTTGAATAATGCTAATACTTGTAAATGTTGTTAGGCATTCATGATTATAACTTATGTTAACAATAAATCAAGTTTCTTTCATAGCATAAATTTCGGTTACACCATATGGTTGAGATATGAAAGTACCAAGTATTTGTTGTTCCAAGTATTATATAACATGAATCTAAATTAACTGTTTAACAAGCAAAGTATTAAGAGTGAACAAGACAACAAATACAAAATATATTAATATCAAACATTTAAGTTTATGTTAAGTTTACACTATATTTATTCTTACACCATTAGTGTAACCTTTTCACCTTGACATAATAAACTTAGCTAAACATAATGAAAAACAGAATCATAAATAAACAAGATAAAAACATAAATAAGATAAAAGTTAACTAAGCAAAGAAAAGGAAATGAAAGGCATAAACAAGATATTAATGAAAAAAAAACTTAAGCATTACAACAATACAAAGAGAGAAATCAAGAGCATGATTTTGATTTGGAAACCAAGATGTCTAAATGCATGGCAAATGCCTCCTTTTATAGGCCAAAATTAGAAACTATTGATTTGCTGACTAATTGATAAGTGGATGACCAACTCTTGACTTGGTAACCATCCTTATCTCTTGTTTGCTAAAAATATCATTAATAACATTAGAATTTTAATAACCGTAAACATATGAAAGTTCTAGACTTGGTGACAATCCTTATCTTCTTTTCTGAATAAAACATCATTGATACTTCAAGTGCAAAATGGTGATATAAAACAATGATAAAAATACACTTTTAAGTACTAATCAAATGTCAACCATAATAAATTTAATAATGGAGGAATTACATGAAGTTAAACCCCTTGATCATTCTGATCTAGATAAGTGAGTTGTCTTAGAGGAAAGATTGAGAGTTGTTGAGGGATTTCCCTTCCATGACCTAATTAGAGTAGCTGAGATATGTTTGGTATTAAATGTAGTGGTGCCTAAGAAGTTTAGAGTGCTAGAACTTGTCAAGTGCACGGGACTAAACTACTCTAATACACACTTGAGGTCATACTACAATAAAATAATGGAAATCATAAATGATGAGAAGTTGCTCATTCATTTCTTCCAAAACAGTTTGATCAATTATGTGTTAAGCTGGTATATGACCTTGGATAACATAATGATCAAGAAATGGAGTAATCTTGCTGATGCTTTCTTAAAACAATACAAATTCAATATTGACATCACTATGAACTGAACAAGTTTGAAGATGATGGAGGAAAGCAAGAAGGAAATTGCAAGGAAGTACTCTTATAGTTGGGAAAAAAAAAGGCAATGCATATACAACTGCCTTTGTTGAAGAAAGAGATGGTGACTTTATTTGCCGATACTTTCAAGTCCCTATATTATGAATGTTTGATATATATAGCTTCACTCAATATTTTTATAATATTGTTATTATTATTGAGAGAATACAACAAGCAATAAAAGACAATAGAATATTGGAACCTACCGAGAAGAAGGGGTTTATTGGGACAAAAAAAGGATGATAAGAAATACAATGTAGAAGAAAGATATAAGGGGGGAGGATATAGAAAGGGAATTACCAAAACTAAAATTACTTGATGCAGCCATATTATTTGATAGTTTTATCCATATTTACCTTGTATTTTGCCTATGTGTTATATATAAAATGTCTTAATATTCCTTGTTTTATTTTTGAAGACATTTTGGATGTAAGATTAAAAAAGAAGTAAATCGAAGATAAATAACAAATTTGACCTCTAATCGATATTTTGTGTAGAGCTTGAGCTCTAGAAGTCAAAACAAAGTGATTCTAATGGCATTAGAAAGTTAAGGACCATATCTTTCTATACATATATGGCAATAAAAAAAAATAAAGAGCATGGAAATCCCAGTCTTTAAAGACAAATCTCACATTCTGTTAGTGTTGACTTTTGGCTATTTCGACTTGAATATCTTGAGCTAAAGAAATCTATTTGATATAAACTCAATTTTGTTGGATTTTTTACTTAAATTTCTATCAGCATACCAAATTTTAGTAGAAAATGAGCTTATATGAGATATATGAGTTTTCTAAGATGACATATGAATTTTACAAGCAAACAGGTTTTGTGAAAAAACAAGTCCAAGGTACTTCTTAATGTACCCAAACCGACATCCAAGTTATTATTTTGGCAATTTAACTTTTCTAAGTCCAAAGTCAAAGATTAAAGATTTTATGCAAGGCTATTTCTTTTATATTTTTAGAAAAATAGTTATTAAAGTACTTAAATATAAATTGTCTACTTAGGTAAAGACTATTTTGTAAGAAAGAGGGATTAGGGTTTCCTTTAAAATAAAAAAAGAAAGGAAGGAAGCGAGGGGACGGCCAGACGAGAAGAAAAACACGTTTATTCCTCTACAAACCCTAAATCATGCATTTTTCTTTCTTTTTAATTTGTTGTTCAATAGACATGCAAGACTAAACTCTCTTTCTTAGTTATAAGGACATAGAAACCTTTAGATTTCAAGAACTATTAGATTTATTTTACATTTTCTTTTCAATTTATATGATGAATATATTTGTTTTCATATACTTATGTCTTATAATTATTTATTTTAATTGCTAGAGCAGACTTTAAGTTATTATTGTGAACAATCTATTGTGAAGTTTGATATCAAAACCGAAGTTGCGGTATATAAACTTCTGAAGCAACTGAATTTAATAATTGTGGTAGATCTACTTTATTAACCTTAGGGAGAACATTCTAACAAATTAAACATGAACTATAGATAATTATATTATATAGATTAATCAATTTATCTAGTTTTTAAGGCTATAGTTGAATTAAATTACTAGTGTGGATACTGTGATTATTTGTTGGTTAGGATTAGTTATACGGTGGATTTGTAATTAACTAATGTTAAGAAAAGATAAAGAGTCAAAATATAAATTATTTTTTCATTTTAATGATTGGTTCTGATTTTCATAAGTGGATGTTTACTTGAAACTAAAGTTTATTCTCTTGATAATTTTTTGATTTATTTAATTTTTCTTGATTATTTAATTTTGTTATAGTTTAGATAATCCCAAAAACCCTCCAAATTGCATAATATTTAGCATAAAAAATTGAACTAAAACTTCCTCAAGGGATCGATCCCTTGCTTGCTATATACTATCTTGTTTACTTAAGCTATAGTAATTAATGTAAACCCTAGTTGAAATTTTAGCAGAAAAGTAATCTAAGTGCTTATAGAATAGATTTAATAGAGGAACCAAATAAGCATTAGAACAAACAAAAAAAAATAGAGAGAAATCTTAGAAATGGAAATTGACCCGATTGATTAGGGGAAACGGTCGCGGAAGAACATAGAAGGGCATTAAGATTTAAAACAAAAGTAGCCAAACAAAACCTAGATAATTAGGAGGGTATAAGTAGATTAGGAGATAACAAAAATGACTTTCCTATCCTTTTTACATTCATTTCCAACCAACTTTAATAGGAGAAATAAAAAAAAACCTCCTTTACAAATTCTAAAGCAAATTCCTTTGCATGTCACCATTACAAGAAAATAGCATAAAGGAAGAATGATTATGAGTAAGGAAAAAAAATAAACTTGAAGAATTTGGTAGAGATTGGGGCCGGCCAACTCCAATAACAAGAAAGGGAAGGAAAAGTAGAGAGAGGGGAGAAGAAATTACCAAAGAGCTTACTCTAATCTTTGATAGATTCAAGTGGTAAGACCAAACCCTCACTCTCTCAATTTTAAATTGTTTTTGTGAGGGTTCAAAGAAGGAAAATCCCAAATGATAGGAATTAGGGTTCTTGTATATACATTAATCTCTAACAACTAAGAAATGTAGTTAAAAATTTTAAGGAAAGAGTAATTTCAAATTGCATAGAAAATAATATAATAAAAAATGAATGAGTATGCCAAGGAGGAATTCTTAAACTAGGTTCAGCCAAGAGAGGGGCAAAGAAGAATGGAGGATTATAGCAAATTTAATAATTAGTAGCCTTGAATTAGTATTTTAAAATAAATACATGGGCTGAAACTGAAAGAAAATTCTATGATGTTAAACATTGTTCATAAGTGCTCAAGTACATGAATCAAATTAAATGTTAGCTTAAGGAATGAATGTGCTTAAGACCCTAATGGTGAGGTAACTGATATGATAGTTTTTTTTTTCCATGTGAATGCACAATGATTCATGTTTGGAGTAGAGGAAAAAACCCTTTTGCCTCCTCTTTTAAGGTTTTTGTTTTTGGTTCTTAATCTAGAGTAGTTATACCGATAAATATGTTAGCCCAACTTAATATGCTTGCAAAGCTATGCCCAGTGCTATATATGAGAAGTAGCATTCTTTGCCACCATTTATTTGAACTGGGAAGCCACTACATTGCTTTCCAAAGTTTAAGTCTAGTAATGAGAACTACATAATAGCATTTCCATCCTTACACTTTACAACTAATAGTTGGTAAACGGGCTGAACAATGCATTTAAAGTTTTTATGATGTTAGTATTCCACATTGTCATTAGTTGTGTTTACTTGGCTAACAATCAGATTCAATTTTGAAATGCTAGCAAAGTAACATGCGTGATTTAAACAATTCTTAATTGTCAATTATGATCACTAAAAAAACAAAAAGGTTTGAATATGTATGCTACCAACTTATGCTAGAAAGCTTCTTTCTTCGCAATATATTTGAGTTTAAAAAATAGAACACTAACGAATGGTCAAACTGCTCGTAATAGGGTAGTTTTGTTTATCAGAACTCCCACTAATATCAGACATGAAAGATGAAGAAATTTGCTGCACATTTGTATATAAAAGTTATATATGGATGAATTAGCTAATGTTTGACACTCTTATTATCTTAATTGGAGTTCTAGAACTCTGGAAATTAGTAAAACATCATTGGAAGGTCAAACTGCTCGTAATAGGGCAATTTCGTTGGTCAGAACTCCCATTAATATTAGACTTAGAATATGAAGGAATTTATTATATATTTTTATATAAAAGTTATAGATAAATGAATTATCTAATGTTTGGCACTAGGCATCTCAATTGGAGTTATAGAACTCCAGAAATGGGTAAAACATTGTTGAAAGGTTAAACTGCTCGTAATAGGGAAATTTTGTTGGTCAAGACTCCCACTAATATTAAACATCAAAGATGAAGGAATTTGTTACATATTTTCATATAAAGGTTGTATAGAAATGAATTGACTAACTTTTAGAAATGGTCTTACCCCCATTGGAGTTATAGAACTCCATATATGGGCAAAATACCGAGAAGATTTCATGCTAGAACTTACTGGATAGATTTGTTGTCTAACTTCTAGTTCGGGTTTGGATTTAGTATTGACAGATTATGATGCATGATTCTTTATGAGATTTTGAATATAAGTGTTACCCTTCTATTGACATAAAATTTGCTTTAATTGAAATTATGAGACTTTAGTTCTAAGTCGTAGGACACTGAATTTTGTTGACGCAAAACTGAGTTATAAGACACTAATTTTCATTGATAAAAACTCAGTCATATGGACACCTGCATGTTGTTACACCTAACCTTGAAAATGTACTTGATATGTATTTGTATGTTATGATGAGAAAATAAACATGCATGTAAAGTACCATATGTATACTAAATAATTATGGAGTTACTATAACAATTGGCTTGAAGAAAACATGATCAGAGATTTCCTTGTGACTTAGGAGGAGTGACTATAATTGGATCTTCTTTTAAATGAGGTCACGAGACAAGTAGAACAGGTGCGCGGTTGCCCTTCCCTTTACACTTACGCAATTTAATTCTTAAGAGGAATGCAATTACAAATATATTATGCTCATTATAAGTAAGGACTAATATATATATATATATATATATTATTAGCTTCGGCTAATAATGTTCGTGGTAAGACCTGCCAAGAAGGTAATTACAATACTAACTTGAACTAATGGCATCCGTGATAGGATGGTCGAGAAATGAATTATGAGATTAGCCTCGGCTAATAGCGTCTGTGATATGATTTGCTGGGAAAGTAAATAAGAGATAAGTTTTGGCTAATGGGATTCATGTTGGGACTGTCGGGAATGATTAATAAGATTAGCTTTGACTAATATCAATTGCATTAGGATTGTCAAGAAGTGATCAATAAGATTAGCATGGCTAATGGTGTCTATATTGGGAGCCTTGGAAAATGATAAATAAGAATTAATCTATAAAAGGTATCCGTGTTTGGATAACTTGGAAAAATCTGATATGCACGATTACCCAAAGTTGTCCAAGTTGGACTATGCAATGATGAAAACTTAGTAAACTCAATTAAACAAAGTTACTAGGTTCATGTAAGAAAATAAGAATATTCAATTAAGAATACGTAAATGATATGTAATTGAGTTTTAAATGATTCTCAAGAAATTTATAGGCTGATTGTTAGAGTCTCTAAGAAACTAATAGAAAACTTATGCTTTAATTGTATATATTATATGATCATATTTTTTTTATTGCCATTGTAATTGTATACTTAATTAGTCATTTTGTAACAGGTTCATCTAATATCCAAGAAGCTCATTAGTTTTTAGGACTTTGCTTTGCTAAACTTATGTAAAAATTTAACTTAGGCATAATAGTATTAACTAGATTATGCAGTATGCTTTTTTGTATGTGTGTGTGTGTAAAATCTTAGCTTAGTATGTAGTATGTTAGTTATGTAATCTCTTGTACAATGTATGAATCAAAACCCCTTAGTTATCCTATAATTAATCATTTTGAAACTTTTTAGAATACTTATGTTATATTTTAAATTATCTCATTACATGTTAGTACCCCCTTTTTTTTAGACTTTATAATATGATTTGTAAGCTCTGTTTATATTGATCTTATTTATAGGGTATCTATGAATAAATTATGTGGATGGATTGTTTGAGCCGTCCAGTATTAATGATGGTATTAAAGTCTAGAACTGTGGAACCTTATTGTGATGAATTGAATGGGTAAATTAGAAATAATCGATAACTTAAGACATTCTGTATACAAAGAAAACTCTACTGAAATTTTAATAGAATTCTTTACAAATAATAATAAAAAATACTCTAAAATTAAGAGTTTATGTTGGGATCTTTTAGCGTTGATAAAAATGATTAGTCGGGACTATTACAATTACCACACTTAAAGCTACCAAATCCACCAAACTCAGTCTTCCTAAATATTTAGTATCAACTTTGCTAAGCCTTTTTTAATAAATCAACTCACTAACCTACACAAAAACCATGTTGAAAAACAATATAAAAAGATCCTACCAAAAAAGCAAGAACAACTCTTGCCTCTACCTATGACTTTAAAAGAGAGATGTATACAAAATTACTAAGTATAGGTCATATGGCCTTTCTTCCATATCTGCCATTAAAGCCTCTCTTACTAAATTGGTACAAACCAAAGCTAATATGTGAGTACCATGCTGAAAATCCCAACCATAATATTCATACTTGTTCGACATTCAAAAGGAAGCTCTTATAATTATTTAAAGTAGGATAGATAACCTTTGACGACGCTGCCAATATCAATTTGAAACCTCAACCTAATCATCTTTCTAGTAATGGGAGAGTAAATGTTGTTGAGTTTAGAAGGAAAAAAGAGAAGGTTTTGAGGGTAACCATAGATAGGTTGTGTGATATGCTAGTACAAGTCGGGTGTTTAACAATAAAAATTAAATCAAGTTCAAGGGAAAGTGATAGGTTTTGTAAATTCCATGAAAAATAAGACACCATGTTGATGAATGTAAAGAGTTTCACCTATATATAGATCCCTTATCTTTTTAAAGACATTGAAAACATGTATGAAGATTCAATAGAAATATGTTTAGAGACAAGAAGATTTCATTGTGGTGACCTTGTGTGAAGATTTTTATGAAGACATGTTTAAGGACATGAAGATCTCACTATTAAGATTTTTCATTGAGATTTTTGTTAGAGACATTAGAGATATAGAGAAAAATCATTAGTTTTATTAAAAAATTTAAAAGATAAAGATACATTTCTTAGTGATAATTTAGAGATTATCTTATCTCAGCTAGCTTATTAAGTGTGTAAACTTCCTTTATTTTTTACTCTAGATTGTTTTTCTTTTTCATAAACTACTAAAGATAACATTTAACAATCAATCTTTTGATTTTTATTTTTAGAGTGTGGCATTCCTTAGTGTCATGCACATGGCATGGTGAAAAGGCAAAACTTATTAAGGTTTATCATGTTTGCACCCTTTTTCATGAGAGGAGGATATTGTATAAATTATTTTCCCTCTAATAGTAGTTATCACCTTAGTGTGTAAGCTGGTTAGTGGGGTAATTAGGTGGTTAAAGAATATTAAACGGTTTTAAATGTGCCTTTTAGTTATTTTTTTAGATGTTCTTATAGGAGATTAATAAGGTTGAGAAAACTATTTGAGTGAAGGAGTAAAAGGTTACAGACTCTAGTGTTCTGAATCAAAGAAAATGATTTTGAGTAGAGATGTCACTTTTGATGAGTCTGGCATGTTATAGTAAGAGAAATCACAAGAGAAGGAAAAATAGTATGGTGATGCATAACAGATGGAGTTGGAGACTTTAGTCATTCCTATAAAGACTGTTAAGACAATCCCTACTAAAGGAGATTCAAATGAAAGTTCAGATGAAGAGGATTGATTAGTATTTAAAAGTGCATTTTTTTCATGGTTTTATATCATCATTTTGCACTTGAAGTATCAATAACTCCTTAACTAAAGCATGTTTTATAATAATATATCTGATAATATAAGATACCTTTAATTTGTGGTAAATGTTCATTTTAAATGCAGGCCTATCACATAAATGAAAGGATTGATTGATGACTTTAAGAACTTAAATTGCAAGGGCAAAGAGATGGTCAAACTTAGAAAAGAGATGCAGTGCAATCCAAACCGGAACACTGTTCGGTAATTGGACCATATCTGGAGCTACAGATCTCAGATTTAGGTCCAATTTATATGATGGAAAGGTAAGACATAGGCCTACAACTTTTATATGGAGCCTAAGATCTAAAAAGGCCATTATCAAGTCCAAATTGTAGCAACAACAAAGAAGCCCGAATCTGTCTTCCAGCCCGAGCACTTTTCGGTATTTTGGCCATATCTGGAGTTCTAGAAGTCCAAATGAGCTGAATGTTTTACACAAGAAAGCTGCGACAATTGCCTACAACTTTCATGTTTTCAACTGGATCCAATTTTGACGTTATCAATGACGTTTTGGGCAGACAAGAGAAGATAAGGATTGTCACTAAGTCAAAAGTTAGCCACCCACTTATCAATTAGTCATCAAATCAATAGTTCCCAATTTTGGCCTATAAAAGGAGGCATTTGCCATGCATTTAGGCATCTTAGTGTTCAGATCAAGATCATGCTCTTCCTTTCTCTCTTTGTATTTTTTATAATACTTATGCTTTACTTTCATTAATATCAAGTTTATGCTTTTCATTTCCTTTCATTTACTTAGCTAACTTTCATCTTATTTATGTTCTTATTTTGTTTATTTATTTTTCTTTCTTTCATTATGTCTAGCTAAGTTTATTATGTCAAGGTGAAAAGGTTACACTAATGGTGTAAGAATAAGTATAGTGTAAACTGAATATGGACTTTAATGTTTGATACTAACATGTTTTATATTTGTTATCTTGTTCACTCTTTAATACTTTGCTTGTTAAATGACTAATCTTGATTTATGTTGTATAACACTTGGTACAACAAATGCTTGGCACTTTCATAGCCCATAATGTATGGTATAACCGACACCTGAGCTATGAAAGGAACTTGATTTGTTGTTAACATAAGTTATAATCATGAATGCTTGACGAGATTTACAAGTATTAGCATTAATTGAATAAGATGACTAATGTAATCATGTTAACAATATATAATCTGATTGGAACCTCCTTTGTGTGTGGTTTCCAATTCAATAATAAGAGTTTATACTATACTTGTTTGATATACCATTAGCGGAACCTCTAACCTTGACATTTGTTATTATTGTTGTTTAATCTTTACATTAATATTTCATCTTGAAGTTCTCATCATCTTCTTCTTCCCCTTCTTTTTCTTTATTATTATTGTTATTATTATTATTATTATTATTATTATTACTATTATTATTAGTATTATTACTACTACTACTACTACTACTACTACTACTACTACTAGTATTATTATTATTATTATTATTATTATTATTATTGTTGTTGTTGTTGTTGTTGTTATCGTTATTACTATTATTGTTGTTTATAATTTGTACAATTAACCTCCCTGTGGTTCGACCCCAGTCTTGCTAGGTTATTTATTACTTCGACACTCCTGCACTTGGGAGAAGACATCAATCTTTTCGTCGTTTCAAAGATGCAACAACTTCAGCAACCACACAACAAGAATCCATTGTAACGAGTAAGCCAAAAAGAGTTATCAAGAAACCTGTTTGGTATTGTAATATGGTGGCTTATGCACTTTCGGTGATTGATGATGGAATCCCCTACACCTACAAAGAAGCAATATAGAGTGTAGAAAGTGCAAAATAGAAAGAGGCAATGGATGAAGAGATGAAATCTCTCCACAAGAATCAAACTTGGAATTTGGTACAACTCCCTAAGAAAAAGAAGATAATTGGTTGCAAGTGGGTATATGCCAAAAAGGACGGTAATCTTGGAAAAGACAACATCCGTTTCAAAGTAAGATTGGTAGCAAAAGGCTATGCTCAAAAAGAGGGGATAGATTATAATGAGGTATTCTCTCCAGTTGTTAAGCATTCATCAATTCGTATTCTATTAGCCTGGTTGCACAATTTGTTTTCGAGTTAGCCCAACTTGATGTGGAAACTGCCTTCCTACATGGAGATTTGGAAGAGGAAATTTACATGTCTCAGCCAGATGGTTTCAAAGTCACTAGGAAAGAGAATTGAGCTTGTAAACTAAAGAAGTCATTGTATGGATTAAAACAATCTCCTCACTAGTGGTATAAGCGATTTCATAAGTTCATGACAGAACATGGATACACACGGAGTTAGTTTGACAACTATGTATATTTTCACAAACTTTTTGATGGTTCTTTCATCTATTTGCTCTTATATGTGGATGATATGTTGATTGCATTAAAGAGCAAGGTGGAGATTGATAGACTAAAAGCTCAACTAAGAACTGAGTTTGAAATGAAGGACCTTGGAGAAGCTAAGAAGATTCTTGGCATGGAGATTTAGAGAGACAAAAGAAAAGGCATAGTCTGTTTGACACAAACCCAATACTTGAAGAAAATTCTAAAGAGATTTAGGGTAGATGGTAAGACCAAACCTGTAAGCACACCTCTAGCTCCTCATTTTAAGCTAAGTGCTTCAATGTCTCCACTCACAAAGAAAAAGCGCAAACATATGACTCAAATTCAGTATGCAAATGCAGTTGGTGTATTAATGTATACGATGGTTTGTACGAGACCAGATATTTCACATGCAGTTAGTATGGTGAGCAGGTATATGTACGATCCAGGAAAAGGTCACTGACAGACAGTTAAGTGGATTCTATGGTACATTCATGGCATAACTGATATTGGTTTGAAGTTTGAGAAGGATGATAGACTTGGACAAAATTTAGTTAGTTATATGGATTCAGACTATGTTGGTGACTTAGATAAGCGTCGTTCTACAATAGACAATGTGTTTACACTTGTTAAAGGGCCTGTAAGTTAGAGGTCAACTTTACAATCAACAGTAGCTTTGTTAACAACTGAGATAGAGTACATAGCAGTAACGAAAGCTTTCAAGGAAGCTATTTGGTTACATGGGTTGATTGAAGATTTGAGAATTGTTCAAAAGCATGTGAATGTTCATTGTGATAGTCAAAGCGCTATTTTTCTTGCAAAGAATCAGGCTCATCATTCCCACACCAAGCACATCGATGTTTGATTTCATTTTGTTCGAGAAATTATGGATAAAAGGGATATTCTGCTATAGAAGATTGGTACCGCAAATAATCCAACTGACATGCTCACAAAATATGTCTCAAGGATCAAGTTCCAACATTGTTTAGACTTGGTCAACATCTCTCGATGTTGAACACCTTCAGGGTGCAACATCATATGGCGCATTAGAGGCAGCATTGATTGATCACGAGGATTGGATAGAAAAATCTTGCTAAGGTGAAAATTTATAGCAAATTTGTCAACTTTTTTCCAACCACCATGACTTTGTTATTGTAGTAGGTAGTAGTTGGTTGATATTTATTAGGCTGCACATGGGTTGTTGCCAAGGCCCTTATATTTCTCTTATAAACAGAGACGAGAGAGTAAGAGATAAGCATAGTGTGAGCAAGTGTGTGTAGAGAGAGGAAGATAGTGCAACTATGAGAGTAAGAAAATGCAAATTTGAGAAAAACAATGAGTGTAAGAGTGAAAAACTAGGTTTTGTGGGATTGTACTAGGTTGAGTTATGTTTGTATCATTCCTTCAATAATATACAATTTGCTACCTTTGTGGACATACCTGATTTTGGGGAACCACATATATCTGTTTGTTTGTGTTTTATTTGTGTTTGCTTTCGGTCCAGTATGCACAACAACTAGATTCTCATTTAAAGTGTCTCATGTGAGAAAAACAAGTGCAACTCCTTTTAAGTGTAGGACTGGGAGAATTGCTTGATTACATTCATTTTTTGATGTATCTTGATTAATACTTAAAAATGCATTTTTATTAAGGTTTTATATCATCATTTTGCACTTCAAGTATCAATAACTCCTTAACTAAAGCATGTTTTATAATAACATATCTAATAATATAAGATACCTTTAATTTGTGGTTAATGTTTATTTTAAATGCAGACCTATCACATAAATGAAAGGATTGATTGATAAATTTAAGAACTGAAATTAAAAGGACAAAGAGATGGCCAAACATAGAAAAGAGATGTCCGTGCAATCCAAACTTCGGTAATTGGGTCATATTTGGAGTTGTACATCTCAGATTTTGATCTAGTTTATATGGATGGAAAGGTAAGACATAGGCCTACAACATTTATATGGAGCCTAAGATCTAAAAAGACCATTTTCAAGTTCAAATTATAACAACAACAGAGAAGCCTGAATCTGTCTTTTAGCACGAGCATTGTTCAGTGTTTGGCCTATATCTAGAGTTTTAGAAGTCCAAATGATCTGAAGTTTTTCACAAGAAAGCTGAGATAATTGCCTACAACTTTCATGTTTTCAAGTGATTCTAATTTTGATGTCATTAATGACGTTTTGGGTAGACAAGAGAAGATAAGGATTATCACCAAGTCAAGAGTTGGTCACCCACTCATCAATTAGTCATCAAATCAATAGTTCCTAATTTTGGCCTATAAAAGGAGGCATTTGCCATGAATTTAGGCATCTTGGTCTCCAGATTAAGATCATGCTCTTGCTTTCTTTCTTTGTATTTTTTGTAATGTTTATGCTTTGCTTTCATTAATATCAAGTTTATGCCTTTCATTTCCTTTCCTTTACTTAGTTAACTCTTATCTTATTTATGTTCTTATTTTGTTTATTTATTTTTCTTTCTTTTATTATGTCTAGCTAAGTTTATTATGTCAAGGTGAAAAAGTTATACTAATGGTGTAAGAATAAGTATAGTGTAAACTCAATATGGACTTTAATGTTTGATACTAACATGTTTTGTATTTGTTATCTTGTTCACTCTTTAATACTTTGTTTGTTAAATGACTAATCTTGATTTATGTTGTATAACACTTGGTACAACAAATGCTTGGCACTTTCATAGCCCATACTGTATGGTATAACCGACACCTGAGCTATGAAAGGAACTTGATTTGTTGTTAACATAAGTTATAATCATGAATGCTTGACGAGATTTACAAATATTAGCATTAATTAAATAATATGACTAATGTAATCATGTTAACAATCTGTAATCTGATTGGAACCTCTTTTGTGTGTGGTTTCCAATTAAATAATAAGAGTTTATACTATACTTGTTGGACATACCATTAGTGGAACCTCTAACCTTGACATTTGTTCTTATCATTGTTTAATCCTTACGTTAATCTTCTATCTCAAAATTCTCATCAACTTCTTCTTTTTCTTCTTCTTTTTCTATTACTACTACTACTACTACTACTACTACTACTACTACTACTAGTGTTATTATTGTAATTATTGTTATTATTATTGTTGTGGTTGTTGTTACTATTGTTGTTATTTATAATTATTGTGTATAATTTGTACAATTAACCTTCCTATGGTTTAACCTCAGTCTTGCCGGGTTATTTATTACTTCGACACTCCTACACTTAGAAAAAGATATTAATCTTTTAGTCGTATCATTTCTTGAAAGAATTAGATTTTTCTTTATCTATTTAGCAAGCATCAATAAGAGCTCTCAAGGAAGGGTGTGAAAATATAGTTGTATAGCTTCACTAACATTATCTATTGATTATCTATACTTAATAAGAGAGTCATTGGAGACTTGAGGAGCAAGAATCCTTATGATAAGAAGATTAATTACTCTTCTTTATCTTGTGAAAGATAAAGAATAGAAACAAACTAGTTTTTCATTTAGTATTTTATCGACAACGTTATTAATAAAGTTATGAAAAAACATTATACGTAAATTAGTTCTCTATCGGAACATGAACCATGGATTTAGTTTTGGGATTTCAGCAAAACCTTGCACTTTTATCATTATTAGTATAATTATTGTTATTAATAATAGTATTTGATAATTGTGGTTGAGAGTGACTTGCAGGTTCGGAGAGGACTTCCTTGATTGATTTGAACTAAAACCATCGTGGACAGAAAAAATCTGTCTTCTTAACCCCTACCATTCCCAGGTGTTCATGCATCGCGCCTTTGCCTTGTCGCATACGGCATATATACACAAAATAACAAGGCACCAACTTTCTTTGCACATTTGGAACTTTCCCAATGTGGAATTTTCCTTCAGCCAATTTTAATCTCTCAAGGAACTGACTCCGTTCTCGTCCACAGGGCTGGATTCCATGAATTTAGAAAAGAAGTTCTGCGGGTTAATGTATTTATTAAAACTAATTAATCAGTCTTTATCATTAAATCCTTGTATTTTTAAATTCATCCATACCTTAAGTATCTTCGTCTGTATCATTCTTTTAATTATTTTTAAGAAATAGAAAATGAGGAAAAAAAATAGCAGATGATGTTGAAAGACTGATGAAAATTGACCACATGTTTTGAAACAAGAGCTCTACTAAATTAAGCAAATGTTCAATATTACCCAGTGGACTTATTAATTAGATTTTTAAACTAGAAGTACTATTTAATTCATTTATCAAAAAAGGAAGAAATGATTTATAATTTATCACGGTGAACGAGAAAATCTTAGTGGATTATATATCATACCTAATTATAATTATAAGTATAGCTGTTTTATTAGGCTGATCATATAAAAATTACTTTAATTTATTAGTTCTAAGAATTTGTTTTGAAGTGTGATTGTTGTTATTTTTCAAAGTGCTTTTATGCCGAAATATATCAAAATAATATTTTTTATTTTTAAAAAATTATTTTTGAAATTAGAGCATCAAAACAATCTAAAATATACAAAAAATTATTTTTTATAAAAAATTAAATTTTAAAAAAATACAGTTTGCAATACCTCATTTCCGAATAATGTCTACTCTGAAATGTTACAACCCATTTTATAAATTTAGAGAAGTGTTACATTTAAATAGATGGTGTTATTCTGACTCCATGATCCTATTTCGTGTTCATCATAAATCTTATTAATTGCATTCCTTTTATCATAATATAATTATATATGGATTCTATTTTTAATATTTTATCAAAATATTACTTTCTAATCATTATTTTTAAAATTAATGATTCCAATAAAAACAACTAGTGTATAAAATCAAAATTTTCAAGATTTTAGTTCATCTATTATATTTTTTAAATAAATATCTTATTTATGAATAATATTTGGAAATACAAAATAATTTGTGAAGTAAAAAGATATGTACTAAAACAAACTTTTTAGAATAAATTAAAGTTGATGATAGGTAATGATGTATAAAGGTAAAAATAGAATATTTTCATTGAAAAGGGAAAAAGTATTTTGATCTATGTAAGTAATAGAAATAGATTATACAGTAAAGTGGGAATAACAACACTTTTATCCCAAAAAAAATGGAAATAACACTTATCCAAATTTAAGAAGCCACCCATTCATCAATATATTACTTGTGTTTATGTGTAAAAGCGCAACTTTTGTTACCTTGATCCCCTTTTCCTTTTTTTTTTTCTGCAATTAGATGCTTGATTTTTATTTTATTTTTTACTTGTACAGGAAAAAAAGATTTACCAGAATGATAATTTTATGTAAGTCCAGAGGCAAGAACAGATCCTCCGCGATTAAAAAGGGTGGTCCATGGCCAATTTAAAGCATTCCAAATCAAGCTGATAGAATTTCAGGCTTTCTATAATTTTTTCGTGGATTTTACCTAAAAAATGCAGCATCGATATGATGGCGCTCTCAGTGTATTTCTTTTCTTCATGTTTTTTTTTTTAATAATTTTTAGTGAATTAAACTTCCTCTCTGCTGTAATTTAACTGCTGCATCATCCAGTGCCTGGCCCAACATTGCTCTTGTCTGTTCTTATAAACTCGCAATATTGAATAAGGCTGAAAAATGGTTGGCATGAATTTCTCCCTACCATTGATAGCTAATTAAAGCACAGTTATTAAGAAAAGATAAGATTAGATGGGACATTGAACTGAAAAAAAGAAGTAAAAAAATAGCTATTTTAAATTTAAAGCTATACATTACCTTTGATCCACTAACTTTTTAAATTATAAACTTTCAATTCCTACAAATTTATAAAGTTTAATTTTAATCTTGGACTTTATTTTTTTCATTTCTTGATCTCTTATTTAAAAGAGAAAAGAAAAAGTGACTAGATTCTAGTGATAGAAAAAAAAATCTCATATAAGACCTATTCTAGCCACAAGAAAGTGTAATATTTATGTTAATATGTTTCTTTTGATGGTAAGAGCTTGTTTTAGGTTTTGTTTTTCCATAAACTTACTTGAAATGGTAGATATGAGTCTAAAATGATTTTTAATTTTAGATTAATTATAGATTTTGGAGCCTTTTTATTTGTTGTTAAAGCCTAAAAAGATCCTAATTTCTTGCTTATATTTTATTCAATTTTATCACTTGGTTGATTATTAATTGGACAATGTAACTTGTTTTGGTTTAATTTGTTTTTCAATTACCTTGTCATTTGATTAATTTATAATTTTATAGGTATTTTTTTTGTTAAATAAATATTTAAAAACTATTAAATCTAATTGATTTCATAACCTAAATTATAGATTTAATTAGTTAATTTCAGTTAGGTAAATATTATACTTAATTTATAATTTTTTTTGTTATATAGTTAATTTTTAATATATTTAATTAAAAATATACATAAACTTTGCAAATTCCGCTTAGAATTTTTTAACGGACATAAACATAAACATGTCATAAAAGCCTCTATACACATTCTTTTCCAAGAAATAAAAATATTCACAACCGATCGCTAGTATAACCATGTAGATAGTATAACGTCAGAATTTGATTAGACAAGTTGTCTTGCTTTTTTTTTCGATGAAAAAAAAATAGAGACATTCCTTCCAACATTGGTTCTCCACAAACCGGCTTTGCTGCCGAACACTGGTTATGCAAGTGAGCAAAGGAACAACTACAAGCATGCAAGCAAGTTGTAGTGAATATAAAAGGGTTGATATAATAGTTAAATAAGTATTTTTTTTTTCTATATTTTTTTTATCATCGAGTTTGATTGCGAAGCTGTAAGAATCTTAAGAAGAAATTCCAAATCCCAATCTTACTTGTTAGATAGTTTGCCTCTGAGGAAGATCAAAAAGAAGAAATCCTTGAAAAAAAGAGTATGGCGCGAGTGGTGGAGTTGTCGCCAAACCGCTATAGATGAGTGTTCTTCCAAGTAATATAAATGTATTTCTCTGCTTTTATGTGATTCCAGGTTTCCCAAAGCAAGGACTTGTCGCAATCTTGAATGAGAAAGAAAAGGAGAAATAGCATACATTCTACAATAATGCACTTCCACATAATTGCATTTTAACATTATCATCCTTTCCATGACTCTCTACAACTTTTTCTGCCGTACAGTGGTCCACGATATTTTTGTAGATACAAATCAAGACTATATACTAGTTAAAAATGTAGTTTGGACCTTGAAAACGTGAGAGGTTCGGTAGAGGTATGCCATGAATGGTCAGTCTCAAGTGAAATCCACGGCATGTATTGTCACTTTCATGGAAAATGACAGCCAATTGGACAAACCTGCTGTTTGTTCTTCCCCCCTATCTGTATTCCATCAAGCCATCATTACCCTTGATGTCCTAATTTACTTTGGAGTATATTATGTTGTTCAGGCAAGTCACCGAAGAAAGCGGGGCATTGGTTTCAAGCTTTGCCAGCCCAAGAATCCCCAACCCATTCTCCTCCATTTCAGTACTTCACTCTTCACAACTTAACCATAACGGTTCAAACCTAAGCAGTTGTAAGAGAAAAGGTAAGAACCCTCATGAATTCCCTAATTATTCTTTGATTGAACCAAATAAACAAGTCTTAAGAACTTATTTGTGTGATCGAACCGAAGAGAAAGACTCGTGCTTGTCTGGTAATGTGGTGGATGGTAATTGTACTCTCGCCACAATACCAGAGTGTTTGGTTAAGAAAACTACTTCCACCATGCTTTTGGCCACATCAAAGACCACCAATCGGAGATGCCTAAATTTGAGGCTTTTATGGTTATGGTCAATGGTCATAGCTAATTTTACTTGTACGATACTCTTAATAATTTTTACCAACGCGACAACTACAATCACATAATTTTTTGGCATAACTAAAATTCATGTACTGCTGGTAGAACGTGAGCTGCAGCTGCTCAGACTACGATCTTTCTTCAGCATTGCCTCCAGATTCTGAAAGCATGTCAGTGGTCTCACCTGTACACGTTACAATGCCAAAAAAAAAAAAACAAAAAAAAGAAGTTCTACAACAACTGGAACGTGCAGGAGGGATAAAACGCTATTTTAAAGAACCAGAACTTGAAAAATGTAGCTCTCAAGAGAAGGTTCAATTCATATAATTTTGGATAAATTATCAATTTCCAACCTTTACCATCACAACTTCCACTCACACAACCCAGAAAAAGACAACGAAAAGAATTGGAATGTATTAACTCCACGAGGGACAAAATAAAGCATTGAAACCCTTCAACACAGAAAAGGTTGGTTCTTTGTAGAAGCAGGTTTTAGAGGTAGTCAGAAAAAGTCTAATGTCAAAATTTTGGTTACTCATTCAAGTACAGTACACCGTCACCACACACACATATTCAGAGAGAGGAGAAACCTTTCCGCCCTCTTGTGAGCCATGCTGTTATGAACAGTGTCCAGTCTTGTTAGTATTTGCCTGAAAGTCAGTCGCCTAGCTTTATTCTCATGCCAGCACTCCTCAATCAACCGGTAAGATGAAAGATCAGTTGACACTCAGAAAACTTTGTAGTAGAAAGTATGAAGGTAAAAAATTTATCAAAAATGATGGGGAAAAAAAAAAAACGAGGCCAAATGCATGGGCCTGCAATGTCAGGCCTGCACACCTGGCCTTCTTTTAAAAAATAAATAATGAACAGACAACAATTTTATTTTATTTTTTGTCTTAAAAAGAATGCTGGAAACGTCTACTACTTTTTTTCTGATTACCTTAAAGTTGTTGTAAAATATGGTCCCGACTACTTGTACCCTGAAAAACTCATTTTCATTTTTATTTTTACATGAAAACAACTAAAATAATATTTATAAACCTCAATAAACTCATATCTAACCTAAAAACAACTTTTAATTAATTAAAAACATGATAATTAACGCTGATTTGAAAAACAATCTTTTTAACTAGAATAAAACCCCGATTTTTTTATTAAAACTAGCGATAAAGCAATTAAATCTTTTTTTTCTCATCAAATAAAATTTATTAATACTAAGAATTACTTCTTTTATTGATAAAGTATGGTCAAAAAATTTTAAAAATGCACCTTATGAACACTGAAAATACAGAGTGAAAATGTTGGTTTTTTATTTCAACATCACTCTTTGTGTTTGGGTACCAAGTCTAACACCTCAGTGTGTGCGTGTGTCTGCGTGTTTGTGGGTGTGTAAGATCGCGAAATGAAAGACAGGGAGAAGAGGAATCCAAATTGTTTCTTTTGAGGGGCAAATTACGCATTCACTGTCAATCTGTTAACACAGAGCTCCACAACTTTCAAGCTTAGTTCAGTATTTTCTTCAAGCAAACAAAGTGATTAGAACTACAAAATGTTAATCAAAGTTCTTGGTCAGTAACTAATGTATAAGCATCCAATCGAACAATTATCGCCATTTGCAACAGATTGGATATTCAGAATAATACTAAACTCCATGAAAAAATAAACAGGCGTTTTATGGGGAGGGGTTTGCATTGCTGGAAAATATAAAACAACTAATAATAAAGAACCTCGCAATATCAAGTGCAAGTCTCACAGCTGCTATTGGTTTTAATGCTCCTTCTCTTTTCAAGAATGCACCAAGATTTCCCTGTAACATTAGTGGAAAAGCAAAAGCCAATACATACTAATTTTATGATATAAGCTTTCACTAACTTGAACATCTTAAAGCTTTTTTATCCGTAAATTTCTGCTGTACAAATAACAAGATAAATGACAAAACACAGAAGATGTGGATCCACCACTATGACTTGAAGACAATGGTGTCATCTACAATGTAGTGAAAGAGCACAACATGAGCAACCAGTCTCCAATCTCAATACTGGTGAATTTTAGGTTAGAAGAAAGGCATCTACGAGGAGAGATGGAGGATGGTCTTGGCATCCTTAGTTACAAGCCAAATCCAAAGGACAAGAATTTCCATCACATATGATGCAGAAATTTTCACAAGAATAGACTGTTAACGCTTTCTTAGTTTATTTAAGAAATCTTATCCACCTGAGTGAAAGTATAAAGCAGGACTTATCAGGGGAACAGATTTATCACCATCAAATTCAATGGAGCATAAGAAATACATGATTATAAAATAAGAAAGCAGTAGGAAAAAAACCACATTAACAGACATTGGAAATGATATATAACAGTCAACAAAGAAAATAACATGCAAATAATAGAGATCTGACAACACCGAAGATCCAGCAAAAAGCAATATGCTATGAATGAGAGCGGAAAAATGCTATTCCACCTTGGACAAATATACCGTCACATTCATCATTGGACAACTTAGAGTAACAGCACCCAGAAACTGGACTGCATTTGGATGCTATATTTTCTGAAGCAATGCAAGTTCATCCCTGAATGGTCTCTGTACAAAACGAACCATCATGAGAACCTAAAAGTACAACCCAATACTATTGAGGAACAAAAACGGTTCAGGGTACAAATAAACCACAATTTATCGTTATCTCGAAGCATTTCCTCACCAAGCTTTTTAACAACAACTTAAATTCCTCGCCATGATGCCACAATAGGTTCCCTGTGACATATTTCATTCAGTAAACTTGAAAATGAAATGTGCTTTTAAACAGGTCAAATACAGGCAGACCAAAGATAACTCACTTCATAGATCTTATCTATAATATATGTTTCATTACATAAGTAACAAATCATATTATTCTTACCCAGTATAGCACCAGTTTTAATATTGTGGTTTCAACACTATTTTTCACTATAAATGGCATTGTTATACCAGATAATAAACTAAAAGTTCAGGTCACTAATTTCTAGTCAATATACTTATGGTGACTAATTATTTTTTGTTTTTTTTGAATCACTTGACTCAAATAATAAATCTTGAGGAATTTAAATAATTTCTTTTGTATACTAGTTAAAAATCTTAATTTAAAAGATAAGGCTATATTTTGGGGTTGTTCAAATTACTCTTCTTCTTCTTTGTTAGAAGGTATGTTTGGACTTTATTGTATTATCTTGTTGTTAACAAGAGTATAGAAAGTATTAAATTCTTGACTATTAGCCCAATTAATTAAGTCAATTTGTAAAAGTATTACCTCAATGGGTGTTGTCATCTTCTTTGTTGGTTGTTGCTTCAACGGACTCAATGAATAAGAGAAGAAGCACGTATCTTGGTGTATATGTCCATGCCAAGTTCAATGCTGCCCTTTCTCTTTTCATAATATACGGGACTTAAGCGCTCTTTCGAACCTCCAGGAATGAACAACACTATCAAACAAACGTACTTAGACTTCTCCTTGTAGCTGGACCTTTTAGATGCCTCACAACAGACCATTGTTATAAGTTAATGAATAACTTGGGATTTAAACTTTCTTTGAAAGGAACGTTTTCTTTATTTCATCATAAAGATATTTACAAACTTGAGAGAAATATTACAAGAGAGAATAGGAAAGCTTAAGGCAATCCGAAAAAACTTAACTTCCACAATCACACAGTTGGCCTATATAGATGGGCTTATATTAAAAGGTAAAAACAATAATATAATTTACTTTGTTAAAGATAAGTGGTGGAGGTCCACCACGTTGCAGTGTCGGTCATATGAGCCGGTTAGTTGTCACTTTCAGACATTGAGTTGTTCCTATTTTCTTTGTTCTTCGTGAGGACATTTTTATCTTGACGCAACTAATAGCTATGATCTCTTGTAGCATATTTGCAAAACACCTTTGTTGTGAAAGTAGAGATCTTCAATTTTCTATCATAAAATTTTGATTCAAAGTTGGTGACTTTTTTTATGTCCTGTTTGCTGATAATGTCGCTAAAGTCACTTTTAATCAAAACATGTTTTGTTTAATAATTAATGCGAACTTTGTTATCCTTAGAAATTTTTCTAACTTGTGCGAGAACAAGTCTAAATTGTGATGCTCTAAATTCAAGCAAGTTTTCATCCAAGTCTTGGGTTGGATTTTTTACTCCTTCAGTACAAGGAATTACATCTTTTTTGAACAAAAGACCTATTTTTATGAAGTGGTAACTAGGATAGTTTTTTACTTCATTTGTATCCCAGTCAAGGAAATTGTTGCTTACTGAGATGTAGATAGGGTGGTCTTGTGCCCTGATTACTTTCTGATGAAAGAATTTAATAGTGTCATAGATACCTCCGAGAGATACGTAATTTTTTTAAAAATGTATTTAGAATAAATCATGTTTACAAGCCTACAGTTAAACGAAAGGACTACAAATTCTAGGGAAGCTCTTTCCTGAATATTATACAAGCAAAAATCGTTTTTTTTTACTAATGAAATATCCTTCACCATTGTTAGTTACTTCTGTTATTCTGTAATAATGGAAGAACTCGTGTATTGGAATGAAATGAAAGTATGTAGAACTTTCTCTTTGAGTTGTTTGGTGGTAGGTTTGCTAAGTCTCAGCATTGATTTGGCTTTTCCACCAACAAGGTTAGTAGGTAGTTTGGCTTTTTCAATGTATGAGATGCTGGTTCGAGGATTTGGTCTCAAGAGATCACCTGGGTGATGAGTTGAGGTTTTTGGAATAAGGGTGTGTTCATGTCCATGCAAAATTTAATAAAAGCTTGTTGGACTTCTACATATGAATTGTATCACTTATAAGAATAAGGTTTTCTAGTAACTAGAAAATGAATTGTGCTCCATTTTTTATAACAATTAGCATTAGGGCCATTGAATATGACATATTATCTTAACTTTTTAGTCTTTTTAGATTTTGGATTAAAACCCTGCGCTTGTGAGGCCTGCACCTCAGCTGAGGAACTTGGTTTCTGTGAAGGAACAATTACAATTTTCTTTTCTTTTTCTATCACTTGAGTAAAGCGTTCTAAGAGTTCAACTGGACTCTTTGATTTAAGTTTAAAAAGAATCTTACCTCTTTCTTCTTCAAGTCTCTGAAGCTTGAGTTGCTTTTCTGTGATGAACTGTTTGGTCATGTGGATCTTTCCTTCTATAATTTTGAGTTTTTCACTCAATTTTTTTGACATTTTTCTATAAATTTTCGACTGAGACAATCAACCAAAGTATTAGTAGAACCTGAAATGTGTTCGATAATAATATTTGTCACCTTAAAAGTCTGCCTTGTTTATAAAGCCATGTATATTCAAATCTAAAAAAATGAAAAACATGGTTGTTATCTGATCTTGCAGTAAAGGGAATTATTGTGAGATAAGCTTTGAAGTGCTCGATGATTCTTATAAGCGCGAGTATTTCTTTTTTATTACTGTGATAATTTTTTTCAGCCGTTTTGAACGTACCTAAGGCATAGCCGCAAAACTATTCTTGGTCATCTAATGTCTGTGCTTTGAGCACGCTACCCAAAAACTAATTTGAGGCATCAATTTCAATTATCAATGGGTCCTTTTTTTTAGGGTGATACACTGGTGGTAGATTTTTTATGTTCTTTTTTATTTTGTCGAAATACATCGTGTCTTATGGGGTCCATGATCATACTGTGACTTTCTTTAATTTAGCCTATAAAGGTTGTTGCGTATTTGCTACAGCTGGACAAAGTAAAGAAATATAATTAAGTATCGTTAAAAATCTTTGTAGGGTATGCTTATTTTTTATTTAGGAATCAAATTACACTATGTTCTCTAATGTGTTTTTGCAGCTGGAGCTGTCCTTTATCAATTATGAGCCCTAAGAAATTTATCGTTTTGTTAAATAATTAGGCCTTTTTTTCATATAAGATTATTCCTATATTTTTACACCTGTCATGTCGAGGAGATCATCTTTCATGTAAGGATGGTGGTCACATTCTTGATGTGATCTTCTTCTATGTCTCTTATCATGTCGAGGAGATCATCTTTCTTAGATAGTAAATACCCATCACCTTTGGTTTTGTCATTCAATTTTTTATAATTGATGACCATCATCTTTTTTTCTCACTTCTACTTGAAATGTTTGTTGACCAGGAAAGCTGGACTAAAGTGTGAAGATTTACTGGGGCTAATAAAATTAGCATCTAGTAATTTTTGGATTTATTTTGCAAACTCTTCCCTGTTTATTGGAGTATACTATATAGGTGGAACCTTTATAATGGTATTAGCATTCAATAATCTAATCAAAGTAGTTAAAGATCCTTTTGAGATCCTACAGTCTAAAGGATTCTCACTGCAAATAGCTTTGAGTTTTGCCTCTATTTGTGAAATGTTCATTAATATTAAAATTAATTTATAAGTTGAGTCAAATAATAAAGTATCTAACTCCCCCATCTTTTTTTGCACAAAATCCTGATTTTGAGCAATATTTTCAAGTTTAAGAGGTAGAACCTTACTGTTATGTTTCTTAGCTTCAAGAAACCCAGGCTTACCTTAGTAGCAAGCTCTCTTAACCTTAAGGACAACAATAGATTATCCATCTTTGTAGAAAATAATAATGTTTTCAAATTGAGTGAATGGTTCATATAACTTGCAGAAATTGTTACCTAATAGAAAATCAAATCAATAGTTAACTTGATATAAGTTAGGATAACAAACAAAGTATCAGAGATTAAGATCTCTATTTTTTCAGCTACTGCATCAAGTTCAATTATTTCATCGTTAGCCATCTTGGCCAAGATTGGTGTTTAAGTACATAACCAATATTTTAAAGGTATTATGTGTATTTGCTATACATATACTTGCTCATATGTCTACAAAACAATCAAGGTTTCTGTGATCCTATCTTCAATACTCTTGAGATCTAAAATCTTAGTGTTTAAATTATTAAGATCTTCCTACTGGACAGTAGATTGATCAAGAGTTTCATCTTCAAGATCATCCCATGAGATATGATCTAAGTTGTCTTCTACATCTAGATCTAGGTCCTCTTCTGATGCGACTTTGTCCTACCATATGTCATCATCCCAATCAGGGATTGGTTGATTCAGATTACTCTAAATCTGAGCAACTAGTTGTTGATGAGTCAGAGCCCTTATCATTAGTGGGTAGTGAGCAATCTTTATCTAGAAGATAAAGCTCTTCTTCACTGTCTAACAAGTCAGACCAAGTTGTCTCTAATGGCACTAAGTCAAAAGATTCTTCCACTTGTTCGAGGAAAACTCTAAGATGAACTTTCTCACCTTTCTTTGCTTTAGGACACTCATGACTATAATGGTCAATTTCCTGACATACCCAATACTTGCATGTCATTTTGCCTTAAGAGCGATATTTGCTTTGTCGGTTTGTGCCGACGGTTAGTCTTCTATCAAGTCACGCTTGTGACTTTGAGTGCCACCTTTTCTTTTTTTTTCTAAAGAAGCAACATTTATACGTCTTTTAGGGTCTACCACTAGAAAAATATATTTTTTCTTTGATTTTGACTTCCACTGAAATTGCTTCTTCTTTAACTTTTCTCTAGTTCTTAATGGATTGTGGTGTATTACACTCATACATTATCTCAGGTCTAACAAATTCTTCACAGCATAATTGGATCCTTTTCATTTGTTTTCTAACTATCCTATCATGGCACTCTTTTTCAAGGTATTCAATTACCATTTTTTTTACAGTTGCTAAGGACTGCCTAGTAATGCATGTTAAAGCTAGATACTTATCTAAAACTTTTATGCCGACATAAGGAATCTTTCTTAAGAAAGCTTCTATGTAAATTTGTCATTCCGTGTTAGGAATATAGAGTAAATATTTTTCATAATCATAGAAAAACACTTCTAAGTTACACAAATTGCATAACTGTAAATATACTAACCTTGATCGGGCTTTTTCTTGTTCACATAAGCGAGTTATTTCACCATCTATCAAATAGTTGGCTCTATAGAAAAAACATGTAGTAAATTAAATTCACTACATGTTGTAAGAAATATTCACTTGTTCCTTGCATAAAAAGTGTCATATCGATTCCTTTGACAAAAACATGAGCATTACCTACCGTTTTATTTTGAATTAAAGTTAAGATAAAGTCATAATCATCTTGTAAATTGTTCTCTGTTTGGACAATTAGTTTCATAGATTTATGATAGGTTTCAATTAACTCCCTTTTATTTCTATCAGGAACACAGTCAATGTTAAGCATTTCACTAAAAAATCTTATTTTAGGAATATAGTCTTCAGGTATATTATACCTTTTATATCCGCTTGTCTTACCAGATCGGGAAGCATCACCAGTCATACCACTAGTGTATGATACAAAATGATATCTTGGTGGTCTTATTCTTGAAGCTTCTACTGTAAAGGTTTTAGCTTCATTCATGGTTTCACCCATATCTTTTGAAATTTAAACATTAAAGTTATTTGTTGTTCTTATTTGTTTAGAAATAGAGACAATAATGTTAATTTGTTCATCTTGTTCTTGTTTGATCTTAGGATCTGTTTTACTAAGGACATGTATAGTTTACTAACAAGGTCATACATGTCCTTAGTAAAATAGATTTTGAGATCGAACAAGAACATGATGAATAAATTAACATCTTTGTCTCTATTTCTAGACAAACAAGAACAACAAATAACCTTAATGTTGAAGTTTCAGAAGATATGAGTGAAAAAATGAATAAAGCTGAAACCTTTACAGTAGGAGCTTTAAGAACAAGACCACCAGGACATCATTCTGCAACATACATTAGTGGTATGGTTGGTGATGCTTCCCGATCGAGTAGGACAAGCTAATATAAAAGGTATAATATATCTGAAGCCTATATTCCTCAAAAACAATTTCCTAGTTAAATGCTCAACATTGATTGTGTTCCTAATGGAAATAAAAGGAAGTTAATTGAAAACTGACATAACTTTATGAAACTAAATGTCCAAACAGAGAATAATTTACGAGATGATGATGACCTTGTCTTAACTTTAATTCAAAATAAAACGGTGAGTAATGCTCATATTTTTGTCCAAGGAATTGATACGACACCTTTCATGCAAGGAACAGGTGTAGATTTTTTATAGCATGTACTAAATTTAATTTACTGTTTTTTTTTGTGGAGCCAAATATTTGACAAATGGTGAAGCAACTTGCTTACGTGAAAAAAAAAAGGCTGATCAAGGTTAGTACGCTTACGGTTATATAATTTGTGTGACTTAGAAGCATTTTTTTGTGATTATGAAAAACATTTACTCTATATTCCTAACATGGAATGACAAACTTACATAGGAGCTTTCTTAGAAAAGATTCCTTATGCTGGCATAAAATTTTTAGATAAGTATCTAGCTTTAAGAGGTATTACTAGGCAGTTGCACAGAAAATAGTAATTAAATACCTTGAAAACGAGTGCCAAGATGTGATGGTTAGAAAGCAAATGCAAAAGGTCCAATTATGCTGTAAAGAATTTTGCAAACTTGAGAAAATGTAAGTGTAATACCCCACAATCCATTAAGAAATGGAGAAAGAAGTTGAAGAAGAAGCAATTTCAGTGGAAGTCAAAATCAAAGAAAAAATATATTTTTCTAGTGGCAGACCCTAAAAGGCGTATAAATATCACTTCTTTAGAAAAAAAAAGGTGACAGACAAGGTCACAAGTGTGACTTGATAGAAGACCAACCGTCGACACAAACCGACAAAACAAATATCGCTCTCAAGGAAAAATGGCATGCAATCTTTTATAATAACATATCTAATAATATAAGATACCTTTAATTTGTAGTAAATATTTATTTTAAATATAGGTTTATCATATAAATGAAAGGATTGATTGATTGATGAACTTAAGAACTAAAATTGAAAAGATAAAGAAATGGTCAAACCTAGAAAATAGATATCAGTGTAGTCCAAACCGGAACACTATTCGCTAATTAGATCATATCTGAAGCTATAGATCTTAGATTTATATCTACTTTATATGGATGGAAAGGTAAGACATAGGCCTACAACTTTTATATGAAGGCCAAACTTAAAAAGGTCATTTTTAAGTTCAAATTGTAGCAACAACAATCATTGTTTAATCTTTACATTAATATTTCATCTCAAAGTTCTCATATTCTTTTTCTCCTTTTTCTTTATTATTATTATTATTATTATTATTATTATTATTGGTATTACTACTAATATTGTTGTTGTTGTTGTTGTTGTTGTTGTTGTTGTTGTATTATTGTCATATATAATTTATACAATTAACCTCCATGTGGTTCGACTCCGGTCTTGTCGGATTATTTATTAGTTCGACACTCTTGTACTTGCAAAAAGACATCAATCTTCTATTCATGTCAAGTTTTTGGCACTGTTACCAAGGAGGTAAGTTCTTATATAAATTATAGTATTTATTTTATTTTCTCTTTTCGCTTTTCTTGTATATAACTTTGTTTCTTTTCTCTTGTTTCTTTTTTTTTTGTTTTCTTCTTTCTTTTATTCTATTCCTACACGTGCATGAGAGTGTAGTCATGTACATTAAGTAGTATACTTTATAGGGTATCCTCATCATTTTCAGAAAATATGGTCAAAGAAGATAATCAATCATTTCATAATGAGAATAAGTGTATTAGAACACTTAGAGACCACATGAATCCTACAAAAACAAGTGCACTATCATGTATAGTTTTTCCTCCTGATGCATCTTATTTTAATTTTAAGCTAGGCATTATTCAACTTTTACCTTCTTTTCATGGTTTAGATTTAAAAAATCCATACTTGCATTTGAGGAAATTTAAGGAGGTCTGTAACACCTATAATGACTCAAATTGTAGTATGAACACCATCAGATTAAAACTTTTTTCTTTTTCATTAAAAAATAAAGCTAAAACATGGCTACAAAATTTGAGACCAGGATCCATTCGTGCTTGAAATAAAATACAACAGCAGTTTTTAAAGAAGTTTTTCTCATCTCACAGAACAAATTCTTTCAAAAGATAAATCACCACTTTCACTCAAAAACCAAGAGAAATATTTTACCAATATTGGGATAGGTATCGAGACTTACTTAATACTTGCCCTCATCATGGTTTTGAAACATGAAAATTGGTTTCACATTTTTATAAAGAGTTAACACCTAGAGATAGGTAAATGGTTGAATTAATGTGCAATGAAACTTTTGAAGATAAAAACCTCGATGAAGCAATTGAGTACTTAGACTTGTTAGCTGAAATGCTCAAAATTGGGACACCGCAGGTACTTATGAGGCATCGAGTAAAACTCAACCTTATACATCTAATGGAGATATGTACAACCTTAGAAAAGATCATGACCTTCAAGCCAAATTTGCATTTTTAGCTAGAAAAGTTGAGGCACTAGAATTGAAAAGGAGTGGTCAATTAAAATCTGTTAAAAACACTGTGTGTCAAATATATGAAATAAATAAACACTCAATCAATAATTGTTTAATCTTGCCTTCTTTTAATGAATGTCTCCATGAATAAGCTTATGCTTTAAACAGTTTTCAAAGTGTCAACCATAACCCATACTCGTAAAAATACAATCTTAGTTGGAGAAATCACCTAAATTTCAGTTAAAAGAGTGATAATAGCAATGTACAAACTTCACAACCACCATTTCAAGCACACCATAATTTCCAAAATTTTCATGTATGTGCACCTCCTTATGCTCCACTTCCTAGAAAAAATCTTGAGGAAACATTGCATGTATTCATTGAAAAGCAAGAGACAATCAATACTCAATTTGCTCAAAATATAACAGATTTTAAAGATACTCTTGCAAAATTGACATCTGCTCTCAGTTTCTAAGAAAAAGTTAAGTTTTCATCTCAACCACAACAAAATCCCAAGAGGCAATATAATATAAATGCAAGTAATTCTAGAAGCCAACACATGGATCAAGTGAAATTAGTCACTACTCTTCGTAGTGGTAAGGTTATTGAAAAACCCACTCTTGAACCTTGTGAAAAAAATGATGAGTCAATCTCTAAGGATAAGGAAGAGGTTAAATCTGAAACTTGCAAAAAAAAGACTAATTCCCTATTAGCACTTCTACTTAGATGAATTTGAAGATTTACAAATGATTTATTTCAAGGAAGAAATCACGGATGAAAAACGCACCGAAAATGTTGATGCAGATCTTTTGTCAAAAGTGACAACAAATTCGACATCTGACATCACATCAATCAATGATTATTTTTCTAACGAATCCTTACTTTCTCTTAGTCCAATGCCTTGATATGATAAAAATATCAATTTTCTTGCTTCAGGAGATTTACTAGTTGATTGGAGTACCCATGATAAAGAAAAGTTTTTGAACGAAGTGAATAACTTTTATTGGGATAACCCTAACTTATTCAAATATTGTCTTGATCAAATATTTCAAATATGCATTCCTGAAAATGAGGTAATTAATGTCATTCAACTTTATCATTCTGAAGCATATGAAAGTTATTTCTCGTCAAAAAAGCCAATTGCAAAAATCTTTTAAAATGTATTTTATTGGCCCACCATGTTCAAGGATACGCATACATTCTACAAAACTTGTGAAAATTGTTAAAAAGTTGATACTAGTTAAAAAGTTTTGTTTTATAATTCTCAACTCCATTTATTCCCTAGAGAGCTAAGATCAAAATGGGGCAGTCCATTTATTAAGAAACATGTGTATCCTTATAGGACCTTTGATATTAAGAATTCAATGAATGGTAATGTTTTTAAGATAAATGGATATCGTTTGAAAGTTTTGAAAATTTTTCCAGTGAAAATAAATAAACTAGTTTGAATGATCTTGTAGATAAAAACAAATCCAAGAATCACGTGACGCTGATCTTATGAGTCCTAGTAAATCTCCACACTTCAGTCCAGCATTCTTGGTCAACAAACATTCTGAGCAGAAACGAGGAAAAAGATGAATGGTCATCAATTATAAATAATTCAATGACAAAACTAAAAGTGATGGGTATTTACTACCTAAAAAAGATGATTTCCTCGACATGATAAGAGACATAAAAGAAGATCACATCAAGCATATGACCACTGTTCTTGACAAGTGTAAAGAGATAGGAATAATCTTATCCAAAAAGAAGACCCAGCTATTTAAATAAACGATAAATTTCTTATAACTCATAATTAATAAAGGACAACTCCAGCTGCAAAAACACATTAAAGAACGCATAGGGAATTTGATTCCCAAATAAAAGATAAGCAGACCCTACAAAGATTTTTAAGGATACTTAATTATATTTCTTTTTTTTTATCCAACTGTATTAAAGACGCGACAGCCCCTATAGGCTAAATTAAAGAAAGACACAGTGTGGTCATGGACCCCACAAGACATATATCGACAAAATCAAAAAGAACAACAAGAATCTACCAATAGTGTATCACTCTCAAAGAGAGGACCCACTGATACTTGAAACTGACACCTTAAATTAGTTTTGGGGTGGTGTGCACAAAACACAAACATTGGACAACCAAGAACATGTTTGTGGCTATGCCTCAAGCACGTTCAAACTAGCTGAAAAGAATTATCATGGTAATGAAAAGGAAATACTCGCATTTATAAGAACCATCAAGCGCTTCAAAGCTTATCTTACAACATTTCCCTTTAGTGTAAGATCAGATAACAAAAATGTTTTTCATTTCTTAGATTTGAATATACATGACTCTTATAAACAGGGTAGACTTTTAAGGTAACAACTTTGGTTACAATACTTCGATATTACTATCGAACACATTTCAGGTTCTACTAATACTTTGGTTTATTGTCTTAGTCGAGAATTTGTAGAAAAATATTAGAAGAATTGAGTGAAAAAACTCAAAATTATAGAAGGAAAGATCCACAAGACCAAACAGTTCATCATAGAGAAGCAACTCAAGCTTTAGAGACTTGAAGAAAAAAGAAGTAAAATTCTTCTTAAACTTAAATCAAAGAGTTCAGTTGAACTCTTAGAACGCTTCACTCAAGTGATGCAAAAAGAAAAGGAAATTGTAAGTGTTCCTTCATAGAAACCAAGTTCCTCAACTAAGGTGCATGCTTCACAAGCACAGGGTTCTGATCCAGAATCTAAAAAGAGCAAAAAGTCAAGACATTATGTCATATTCAATGGCCTTAATGCGGGTTGTTATAAGGAATGGAGCACAATTCATGCTCTTGTTACTGGAAAACCTTATTCTTATAAGAGATACAATTCATACATAGAAGCCCAACAGGTTTTTATTAAATTTTGCACAGACACGAACACACTCCTATTCCAAAAACCCCAACTCATCCCCCCAGGTGATCTCTTGATATCAAATCCTCAAACTAACATCTTCTACGCTGAAAAAGCCAAACTACCTGCTAACCCTCTTGTTAGTGGAAAACCCAAATCACTACTAAGACTCGGCAAACCTACCACTAAGCAATCCAAAAGTAAAGTTTTAAATATTTTCATTCCAATACATGATTTCTTCCACTATTACAAAATAGCAGAAGTAACTAACAATGGTGAAGGATATTTCTTTAGTAAAAAGAACAGTTTCTGTTTGTATAATATTCAAGAAGGAGCTTCCTTAGAATTTGTAGCCCTTTTGTTTAACTGTGGGCTTGTAAACATGATTTATCCTAGAATAAATTTTGAAGAAATTAGGTATCTCCCCAGAGGTATCCATGACACTATTAAATTCTTTCGATAGAAAGTAATCAGGGAACAAGACCACCCTATCTACATCTTAATAAGTAACAGCTTCCTTGACTGGGATACAAATGAAGTAAAAAACTATCCTAGTTACCACTTCATAAAAATAGGTCTTTTGTTCAAAAAAAGATATAATCCCTTGCATTGAAGGAGTCAAAAATCCAACCCGAGACTTGGATGAAAACTTGCCTAAATTTAGAGCATCACAGCTTGGACTTGTTCTTACACAAGATAGAAAAATTTACAAGGACACCAAAGTTCACATTAATTATCAAAGAGAACATGTTTTGAGTAAAAGTGACTCCAACAACATCATCAGCAAACAAGACAGCAAGAAAGTCACTGACTTTGAATCAAGATTTTATGATGGAGAATTGAAGATCTCCATTCTCCATTCTTATAACAAAAGCATTTTGCAAATACATCAAAAGAGATCACAATTGTCAACTGTGTCTAAACAAAAATGTCCTCGTGAAAGACAAAAAAGATAAGGACAGCTTAATGTCTGAAAGTGACAACTGACCGACTCATATAACCGACAATGCAATGTGGTGGACCTCCACTACTTATCTTTAACAATGTAAATTACATTATTGTTTTTACCTTTTGATATAAACCCATCCTTATAAGAGCAAGTGTGTGATTATAAAAGTTAAGTTTTCCCGAATTACTTTAAGCTTTCCTATTCTCTCTTGTAATGTTTCTCCTAAGTTTGTAAATATCTTTATGATGAAATAAAGAAAACATTCCTTTTAAAAAAAATCTAAATCTCAAGTTATTCATTCACTTGTAACAATGATCTGGTGTGAGGCATTTAAGAGGTCCAGCTTCGAGGAGAAGCCTAAGTACATTTGTCTAACAATGTTGTTCATTTCTGGAGATCCTGAAGAGCGCCTAAGTCCCATATATGATGAAAAGAGAAAGGGCAACGTTGGACTTGGTATGGACATATACACCAAGGTACATACTTCTTCTCTCAGTTATTGAGTTCATTGAAGCAACAACCAAAAAAAAAGATGACAACACCCATTGAGGTAATACTTTTACAAATAAATTTAATTAATTGAGCTAATAATCAAGAACTTAGAACTTTCTATTCTTTTGTTAACAACAAGATAATACAGTTAAGTCCAAACATAACTTCTGATGAAGAAAGAAGAGTACTTTGAACAATCTCAAAATATAGCCTTATCAAGGTTTTTAATGAGCATACAAAAGCAATTATTTAAATTTCTTAATGAACAGGAAGATTCACGAGAACCTCTCCTTTATCCTCAACACTTATTATTTAAACCAAAGTAATTCAAAAAGAACAGAAAGTGATTATTCACCATAAGTATATTGGCTCAAAACCAGTGAACCAAACTTTTAGTTTATTCTCTGGTGTAACAACGCCACGTAGAGTGAAAAATAGTGTTGAAACCACAAGGGATTAAAAGCCACAAATATAATTATATAAGAGATGAACTCAGAAAATCGTCAACAATATTTTAAATCAAGTTGTAACACTTAAAAAGAAGACATATAATAATCAATAATATAATAATCAACATAAAAGAAACTGATATTGATCTTCACAACATTAAAAAAAAAATCCATCACAAGGCCAGCAGAAGCTCATCAATTCTAACTGGCAAAGAAGACAAGGAGAACAAGTTGCCTTAGTTAATTCTACACTGTTAGTAAAATCAAGTTCATCGGGATTGATTTCGTATTCCAGGACCTCGGGTGCATAGGAGCCATCTAGATAAACAAAGCCACCCAAACATAATAACAAAACCAAACTAAAGAAGGCCAAAGATGTACACTACAGCATCTCATATAAACAACAAAAACTGAAAACATACCAGAGGCTTTGCACCTGCACCACGTTTTTCCAAAAGTTTAACCACATCGTGGTTTTGTAATATATATAGCATCTGCGAGAAGCTGTTTAAGCAACATTAGTTAACTGAAAAAAAGTGTGATTTTTACCGAATTTTAGTTAAATACCAAAACAAATACTGCATTTTATCTCTTAAAAGAACCCCAAGAATGCTCTTAATTATCATGTTCTCCATGCAACCCAAGAGTTTAATCAACCCATATATGAATACATAGCATCAGCAACAGAACCCAATCTCAACAGGCAATCTGAAAATCCCTCATCTCAAAACAAAATGCTTGTGCAAATTGCCAGGACTAATTCAAATAGCATCCCCAAAATTAACAAACAATTTTTTTAACTTTATAATCCACATAATGTATCTAACCATAAGCACGCAGCTCACTGTTAATCCAAAATCAATACAGTTTAGAAAGCAGACTCAAATCACCGCGGAACAACGTCATCATCAACCCCGTTATAAAGCAAGCTCTTGTAAACACAGCTATTTGAACAAGTCCAAGAAACCCAATTCACAAAAACACAATTTACTATCCAAATACTTACAGTGCTGCCCCAGCGATATTTGAGATCAGTTTGGCCTGCTTGAGTGAAGCCTTGCCAAGCAGCAATACGAAGAGCAGTGAAGAATGCTTTGGATAGTGAAGAATTAACATCAACACATCAGAATTCCACAACAACACCTCCTTTATCCCTTATAAATTTCATTCATTAGCTAAATACATCAGCCTCAATCCTGGCTCAATTCCTTCCACATCTGGTTCTCGCTCTGGAGCTAGAGAAGAATGCTTTCCTAACGTAAGCCTCACTGGATTCTTCTCTTCCATTTCCACAAATGGAAACCAATTCGATTCCTGTTGCTAAATTCAATGCTACCTCATGAGTATTGAAACATTAATGACTTTCAAAGTTTATTAATTAGAGTTAGAGTGTGTTTTAATTATTATAATTAATTTAATTATTGTTAATTTTAGTTTTATCAAGTTAACTAAATTATTTATTTAATTATTTAAATTTAATTTAATAAATGATCAACATGATTTTAAATAAAACCTTAAATGAATAATAAATCATCAAATTAATATTGTAAGCTTGACAAAAGTTTAATAACTATTTTACTATACATTAAAAATTTATGAGTGAAAATACTATGAATTATCTCTAAGATTTGTTTTTTAATTTGTATCATTTTTTCTTTTTACTAGGTTTTCGAACTTATTTTATCATTAATGTTTTCTTCATTTGTGTTCTTTTTTTTTATTAGATCCTTCAAACTCTTTTTTTAATTTGCATCTTTTTTTTATTATTTCCTTATACTTTCCATATAACAATGGTTTTCAAAATTGACTTTTATTAAATCATGAAAAGATGCTCGGAATTACAAACATGAGAAGGAAAGTGAGACAAATATATATAGCGAGACATATTCTATTGTTACTAAAAGTGTATTTTTTTCAAAAAAATAAATTCTTTTCTTACTAGAATTTTTTATTTCTAATTTACTCCTTAAGTTGAGTCGAGATTGAATTTAATGTTTTATTTTGGTTAGCTTTATATAGGAATCTTGCAATGTTAATAATAGATTTCAATATTGAGTTGATTTTTAAAAGAATAAAATAAAATTTAATTTTATTCATTCAAATAATATTAAACTTTTGAGATCTAATTTCAAATTGAAAATATTTAATTTTTTTTGTTTTTTTCTTTTAATTTTTTTTGTTAAAAAATAATATCTTTATCTGAGCTTCTCGATTTAATATCTTTTATTAAAATTAATAAAATTATTATCATTTATTAATACATATAATTCTTGATTTATATAATTTTTAATTTATTTTATTACACACATATAAACTTTTTATTTTGTAATTAGATTTTTTCTTGTTGAAAAAAAAAAACACGTTAACAATGTTTATGCTTGTACCTTTTTTGGCATTGAAAAAACAAATGTTTTATCTTGTGGAGAATTGTAGAGTTTAACAGAGATAGATGAGGTAGAATTGTTTTTTTATTTTAATTATTTGTTATGTGATTAGTACTTAAAAATGCATTTTTATCATGGTTTTATATCATCATTTTGCACTTGAAGTATCAATAACTCCTAAAATAAAATATGTTTTATAATAATGTATCTAATAATATAAGATACCTATAATTTGTGGTAAATGTCTATTTTTAATGCAGGCCTATCACATAAATGAAAGGATTGATTGATGACTTGAAGAACTTAAATTGCAAGGATAAAGAGATGGTCAAACTTAGAGAAGAGATGTCAGTGCAATCCAAACCGGAACACTGTTCGGTAATTGGGTCATATATGGAGCTACAGATCTCAGATTTAGGTCCAATTTATATGGATGGAAAGGTAAGACATAGGCCTACAACTTTCATATGGAGCCCAAGATCTAAAAAGGCCATTATCAAGTTCAAATTGTAGCAACAACAAAGAAGCCCGAATCTGTCTTCCAGCCCGAGCACTGTTCGGTAGTTTGGCCATATCTGGAGTTCTAGAAGTCCAAATGAGCTGAAATGTTTACACAAGAAAGCTGAGATAATTGGCTACAACTTTCATGTTTATAACTGGCTCCAATGTTGACGTTATCAATGATGTTTTCGGCAGATAACAGAAGATAAGGATTGTCACCAAGTCAAAAGTTGGCCACCCACTTATCAATTAGTCATCAAATCAATAGTTCCTAATTTCCATGCATTTAGGCATCTTGGTGTTGAGATCAAGATCATGCTATTCCTTTCTCTCTTTGTATTTTTTGTAATGTTTATGCTTTCCTTTCATTAATATCAAGTTTATGTCTTTCATTTCATTTCCTTTACTTAGTTAACTTTTATGTTCTTATTTTGTTTATTTATTTTTCTTTCTTTCATTATGTCTAGCTAAGTTAATTATGTCAATGTGAAAAGGTTACACTAATGGTGTAAGAATAAGTATAGTGTAAACTTAATATGGACTTTAATGTTTGATACTAACATGTTTTATATTTGTTATCTTGTTCACTCTTTAATACTTTGCTTGTTAAATGATTAATCTTGATTTATGTTGTATAACACTTGGTACAATAAATGCTTGGCACTTTCATAGCGCATATTGTATGGTATAACCGACACCTGAGCTATGAAAGGAACTTGATTTGTTGTTAACATAAGTTATAATCATGAATGCTTGACGAGATTTACAAGTATTAGCATTAATTGAATAAGATGACTAATGTAATCATGTTAACAATATATAATCTGATTGGAACCTCCTTTGTGTGTGGTTTCCAATTCAATAATAAGAGTTTATACTATACTTGTTTGATATACCATTAGTGGAACCTCTAACCTTGACATTTGTTATTATTATTGTTTAATCCTTACATTAATATTTCATCTCTAAGTTCTCATCATCACCATCATCTTCTTCTTCTCTTTCTTTATTATTATTATTATTATTGTTAGTACTACTACTACTACTACTACTACTACTATTATTATTATTATTATTATTATTATTACTATTGTTGTTGTTGTTATTGTTGTTTTATAATTATTATTATCGTTATTACAATTATTTTTTTTTATAATTGTTGTTTATAATTTGTACAATTAACCTCCCTGTGGTTCGACCCCGGTCTTGCCGGGTTATTTATTACTTCGACACTCCTACACTTGGGAGAAGACATCAATCTTTTAGTCGTGTCAAGTTTTTGGCGCCGTTGCCGGGGAGGTAAGTTCTTGTATAAATTATAGTATTTATTTTATTTTCTCTTTTCACTTTTCTTGTATATAACTTTGTTTCTTTTCTTTTGTTTCTTTTTATTTTGTTTTCTTCCTCCTTCTTTTGCTTTCTTCTTTTTATTTTATTTTATTCCTACACGTGCATGAGAGTGTGGTCACGTACATCAAGTGGTAGACTTTGTAGGGTATCCTCATCATTTTCAGAAAATATGGCCGAAGAAGATAATCAATCACTTCATAATGAGAATAATGAGAATAACCGTGCTAGAACACTTAGAGACCACATGAATCCCACAAGAACAAGTGCACCATCATGCATAGTTTTTCCTCCTGATGCATCTCATTTTAATTTTAAACCAGGCATTATTCAACTTTTACCTTCTTTTCATGGCTTAGAATTGGAAAATCCATACTTGCATTTAAGGGAATTTGAGGAGGTCTGCAACACATATAATAATTTAAATTGTAGCATAAACACCATTAGATTAAAGCTTTTTCCTTTTTCATTAAAAGATAAAGCTAAAACATGGCTACAAAATTTAAGACCAGGATCCATTCGTGCTTGGGATGAAATGCAACAACAATTTTTAAAGAAGTTTTTCCCATCTCATAGAACAAACACTTTCAAGAGACAAATCACCACTTTCACTCAAAAACCAGGAGAAACATTTTACAAATGTTGGGATAGGTATCGAGACTTGCTTAGTACTTGCCCTCATCATGGTTTTGAAACATGGAGATTGGTTTCACATTTCTATGAAGGTTTAACACCTAAAGATAGGCAAATGGTTGAATTGATGTGCAATGGAACTTTTGAAGATAAAGACCCTGATGAAGCAATGGAGTACTTGGACTTGTTAGCTGAAAATGCTCAAAATTGGGACACTGCGGGTACATATGAGGTACCAAGTAAAACTCAACCTCATACATCTAGTGGAGGTATGTACAACCTTAGGGAAGATCATGACCTTCAAGCCAAGTTTGCATCTTTAGCTAGAAAAGTCGAGGCACTAGAATTCAAAAAGAGTGGTCAATTAAAATCTGTTGAAAACATTGTGTGTCAAATCTATGAAACAAATAAACACTCAACCAGTAACTGTCCAACCTTGCCTTCTTTTAAGGAATGTCTCCATGAACAAGCCCATGCTTTAAACAGTTTCCAAAGGGCGAACCACAACCAATACTCCCAAACATACAACCCTGGTTGGAGAAATCACCCAAATTTTAGTTGGAAGAGTGAAAACAACAATGCACAAACTTCACAACCACCATTTCAAGCACACCACAATTTCCAAAATTCTCATGGATATGCACCTCCTTATGCTCCACCGCCTAGAAGAAATCTTGAGGAAACATTGCATGCATTCATTGAAAAGTAAGAAATAATCAATACTCAACTTGCTCAAAACATGACAGATTTTAAAGATACTCTTGCTAAATTAACATCTGCTCTTAGTTTCCAAGAGTAAGGTAAGTTTCCATCTCAAACACAACAAAATCCCAAAGGGCAATACAATGCAAATGCAAGTAGTTCCGGAAGCCAACACATGGATCAAGTCAAATCAGTCACTACTCTGCGCAGCGGTAAGGTTATTGAAAAACCCTCTCTTGAACCTTATGAGAAAGATGATGAGTCAATCTCTGAGGGTAAGGAAGGGGTTGAATCTGAAAATTGCAAAGAAATGACTGATTCTCCTCCAGCACTTCCATTTCCTCATGCCATGACCAAACAAAGGAAAGTTAATCACAACTCTGAAATCTTTGAAACTTTCAAACAGGTAAGGATCAATATACCTTTGCTGGATGCTATTAAACAGGTTCCTTCCTATGCTAAATTTTTGAAAGATCTCTGCACTGTGAAGAGGAAACTAAATGTGAAAAAGAAAGCCTTTCTAGCCGAACAAGTAAGTGCTATTCTTCAAAACAATAATGCTTTGAAATATAAAGACCCTGGTTGTCCTACAATTTCCTGCTTTATTGGAGAGCATAAAATTGAAAGAGCCTTACTTGATCTTGGTGCTAGTGTGAATTTACTTCCATATTCAGTTTTTCAAAGTCTCAATCTAGGTGAGTTAAAACCAACTTCTATATCTCTTTTACTTGCCGATAGATCTGTAAAAGTGCCTAGAGGAATAATTGAAGATGTGTTAGTACAAGTCGATAAATTCATTTATCCTGTGGATTTTATTGTCTTGGACACAGAACCTGTTGAAAAATGTAATTTATTTCCTGTTATTTTAGGACGTCTGTTTCTTGCAACGTCTAACGCATTGATTAATTGTAGGAATGGACTAATGAAGCTATCATTTGGAAACATGACATTGGAGATGAATATTTTCAACATTTGCAAGCAACCTGGAGATGATAATGATTTACAAGAAGTAGATCATATTGATGAATTAGTTTATGATCAACTTGAATCTACTTTAAGTAAAAATGAATTGGATGAAACTGAAGATTTGCAAATGATTTATTCTGAGGAAGAAATCACGGATGAAACAAGCATCGAAAATGTTGATGCGAATCTTTTGTCAACAGTGACAACAGATTCGACATCTGACATCACACCAATGGATGATTACTTTCCTAACGAATCCTTACTTTCTCTTAGTCCAATGCCTTGGTATAATAAAAATATCAATTTTCTTTCTTTAGGAGATTTGCCAGCTGATTGGAGTACCCAAGACAAAGAAAAGTTTTTGAACGAAGTGAAGAATTTTTATTGTGATGACCCTACCTTATTCAAATATTGTCCTGATCAAATATTTCAAAGATTCATTCCCGACAATGAGGTAAGTAGTGTCATTAAACTTTGTCATTCTGAAGCATGTGGAAGTTATTTCTCGTCAAAAAAGACAATTGCAAAAATCTTTCAAAATGGATTTTATTGGCCCACCATGTTCAAGGACACGCATGCATTCTGCAACACATGTGAAAATTATCAAAAGATTGATACTGGTCAAAAAGTTTTGTTTTATAATTCTCAACTCTATGCATTCCCTAGAGATCTAAGACCAAGATGGAGCAATCCTTATGGGGCTTGTGATATTGAGAATTCAATAAATGACAATAATTTTAAGGAAAATGGATATCGTTTGAAAGCTTACTTTGATAATTTTCCTAGTGAAAATGAATCAACTGGTTTGAATGATCTTATAGATAAAGGTTGATTATTTTGTTTTTCTCACATTGTTTTTGTGTTTCTTTTTGAGTGATTTTTGCAAGTTTCTTTCACCCCGGTCAAATGGCGGATAACGGTACTCCGTGACTTAAGTCGGTTCTTTCAGTTTCCCATAATTACTGATATCTATGTATATATCTATGCAATTCTTTGAATCTCTCTTCCAATTCTCATTTGAAAATGGACACTAATCTTGAAAAATTGAAAAAGTATTTTCCCGCTCTGCCTCAGAATGCGATTACAAAAATTTACCGTGCCAAATGTGCAAGATTGAGATTGTTAATGAATCATGGAATTCCTGAACATATTCGCTGGTTGATTGAAGCAAAGGTCCGATTATCAGGTGAGTCCTCTAACTCCTTCATTTCACACATGCCTGGAATAGGTAAAAGCACTTTTGCAAAGAAGCGTCATGCAAAACGACTGGATGTCTGTCATCGATGTGCTAGATGGACTTGTAATACACAATGTCGTTCTTTAGAAATGGTATCTATAAACCGTGAAGATAAAATACAATTCATTAAGGATGGCCTGAGTAAGGAGTCTTTAGATAATCTTCTATTGACTCTTGAGACGCATCCTAGTGGAGATGTGCATCGTGCAATTCATGATTTATGGCTATTATTTCATAAAGAACATGATCGACTTAGTTTTGGGAATCTGACTAAAAAAGACCCTGTTTGCCAGTTTTTAAGAAAACTGGATGGGAAGCCTATCCCCGACCCATAGAGGGCGTTTAAGCCGTTCTTGGACGTAAAACCAAGGGAAGATGTGAGCCACAATCACAACTACCTGTACATACACATGTTTTTTTCAAAAGTAAATAAATAAATAAATAAAAAGAGAGAGAGTGTGTGTGAGACTCTAGCTGGCCTACATATAGATGTTATGATTGTCTTTCTACTTTCTCATCTATAAAACCCTCTTTTCCTTCCTTTCATTTCTACTCAACCCATACATTCAACAAATACAGAAATGTGTAGAAATGGCAAATTCCTCAAGACATCAAATAAGAAATATTTGTGTTTTTGGTGGATCTAGTCCTGGGAAAGAAAAGGAGTTTTTAGAATCAGCAAACCATCTTGTTCAGGTGCTAGCTGAGAGAAAGATTCATTTAGTGTATGGGGGAGGCAGTCTTGGGTTAATGGGAGGTGTGTCAATAGCTGTATTTTTAGGAGGTAGTCAAGTTTTAGGAATCGTCCCTGGAGCTTTGGCACAAGGGGACATCATTGGAAAAACAATTGGAGAGGAACTTCAGGTCTCCACAATGTCGGCTCGAATGAATGCAATGTTTAACCATGCTGATGCTTTCATTGCTTTACCAGGTGGTCTAGGCACATTGGAAGAGATCTTTCATATTTCCTCTTGGGCTCAATTGCACATTCACCATAAACCCATTGACTTGTTAAATATTAATGGTTATTATGATAAGTTGTTGTCTTTTCTTGATCATGCTGTGGAACAAGAATTTCTAACATCTTCTGCATGACAAATCATAATCTCTACTATTACTGCTGAACAATTGATTGACCAACTACAATCTTTCATTCCTGTGATTGATCCTTCCATGAGTCGCATAAATTGGTCATCTACGGGAAGCCGTAAAAAGCTTAGATTGGATTTGAGCCTTCATTTGTGAATTTTTGTGTATTTTGGTTTTATTATTGTGTTTTGTTATTTCTTATTTTTGTTTCAGTGTGTTTCAGGTTTTGTCAGTGTTCGTTATTTCAGGTGATATCTTCTATACTCTATCTTTCTACCTTAGAACATTGAGGACAATGTCTCGTTTTGGTTGGGGGGAGAGGGTAGTAGTTGATAAAAAAAAAAATTGTTTTTCATTTCATAAAGCATGTGCATAATTGTTGTTACTAGGATGGCAGAGTAAAGGAGTTCTTTTGTTAAAGTGACTCTTGAGACGCATCTTAGTAACCATTCTTAACAAGGTCTATTATAATACTTCCTGAAATATTCAGGTTTACAAACTCTCGTATTGTTACCGCTTAATTCTGCTCATATACTTATTTAACATGTATTCTTAAACCTTAATTTACACACACACACTTTAACATATGATTGTGGGTTGCATATTGGATTATTACATTATTTATGTTCTTTTGTTAAAGGTAACAACTAAGGGAAAGGGATTGTATATAATTTAAAAAAAAAGAAAAAAAGAAAAAAAAATGATGATAATAAAAATGTAGATAAGTTTGGTTTCGTAGCCTCCCTAACCTAAGCAATTAAGCCTGAAGGGGTGTTTTAACACCTAATACCCTAAAGTCAACTGACTTGGGAGCTATTGGCCCAACGCTTGTTACATGGGTTGAGGAGAAAAGCTTAAGGGAATCAAACATTGCACTATCTACATATCAGTATCTGCGACCGGAGTTACTAAACTCGTAGCGGTGTTTTAACACCTAATGCCCTAAGACCAACTGGTCTGGGAGTCATTAACTGAAAGCTCGTTACATGGGTTAAAGATGCATGATGTTTTTAAATTATATGTATATAGATTTAAAAAAAAACAAGAAAAAAACGAGAAAAAAAAGACAAAAATAGTAATCCCAACCCAAGGAAGTTAACCTTAAACATTAGAACACAAATTTTGTTTTCTTCCAAGAAAAGCCCCATAATTATGTGTTGATATATTGAGCACAAAAGAAAAGTTTATTAATATCTTGTTAAGAGGTATTGAGCAGATATAAATTTAATGAGAGTTTGTTTATCTGGATAGATTAATGGAAGTTAAATGATGAATACCTTGCTTTGTGAAATTTGCAAATTGTTGTAACGCTTTGATTACTGGGACTAGTGATTAGTACTTAAAAGTGCATTTTTATCATGGTTTTATATTATCATTTTGCACTTGAAGTATCAATAACTCCTTAACTAAATCATGTTTTATAATAATATATCTAATAATATAAGATACCTTTAATTTATGGTAAATGTTCATTTTAAATGCAGGCCTATCACATAAATGAAAATATTGATTGATGACTTTAAGAACTTAAATTGCAAAGGCAAAGAGATGGTCAAACTTAGAAAAGAGATGTTGGTGCAATCCAAACCGGAACACTATTCGGTAATTGGGTCATATCTGGAGCTACAGATCTCAGATTTAGGTCCACTTTATATGGATGGAAAGGTAAGACATAGGCCTACAACTTTTAAATGGAGCCTAAGATCTAAAAAGGCCATTTGCAAGTCCAAATTGTAGCAACAACAAAGAAGCCCGAATCTGTCTTCCAGCCCGAGCACTGTTCGGTATTTTGGCCATATCTGGAGTTCTAGAAGTCCAAATGAGCTGAAATTTTTACACAAGAAAGCTGAGACAATTGCCTACAACTTTCATGTTTACAACGGGCTCCACTTTTGACGTTATCAATGATGTTTTGGGTAGACAAGAGAAGATAAAGATTGTCACCAAGTCAAAAGTTGGCCACCCACTTATCAATTAGTCATCAAATCAATAGTTCCCAATTTTGGCCTATAAAAGAAGGCATTTGGCATGCATTTAGGCATCTTGGTTTCCATATCAAGATCATGCTCTTCCTTTCTCTCTTTGTATTTTTTGTAATGTTTATGCTTTGCTTTCATTAAAATTAAGTTTATGCCTTTCATTTCCTTTCCTTTACTTAGTTAGCTTTTATGTTCTTATTTTGTTTATCTATTTTTCTTTCCTTCATTATGTCTAGCTAAGTTAATTATGTCAAGGTGAAAAGGTTACACTAATGGTGTAAGAATAAGTATAGTGTAAACTTAATATGGACTTTAATGTTTGATACTAACATGTTTTATATTTGTTATCTTGTTCACTCTTTAATACTTTGCTTGTTAAATGACTAATCTTGATTTATGTTGTATAACACTTGGTACAATAAATGCTTGGCACTTTCATAGCCCATAATGTATGGTATAACCGACACCTGAGCTATGAAAGGAACTTGATTTGTTGTTAACATAAGTTATAATCATGAATGCTTGACGAGATTTACAAGTATTAGCATTAATTGAATAAGATGACTAATGTAATCATGTTAACAATATATAATCTGATTGGAACCTCCTTTGTGTGTGGTTTCCGATTCAATAATAAGAGTTTATACTATACTTGTTTGATATACCATTAGTGGAACCTCTAACCTTGACATTTGTTATTATTATTGTTTAATCCTTACATTAATATTTCATCTCTAAGTTCTCATCATCATCATCTTCTTCTTCTTCTCTTTCTTTATTATTATTATTATTATTATTATTATTATTAGTACTACTACTACTACTACTACTACTACTAGTATTATTATTATTATTATTATTATTATTATTATTATTATTATCGTTATTACAATTATTTTTGTTTATAATTGTTGTTTATAATTTGTACAATTAACCTCCCTGTGGTTCGACCCCGGTCTTGCCGGGTTATTTATTACTTCGACACTCCTGCACTTGGGAGAAGACATCAATCTTTTAGTCGTGTCAACTAGTAATAAGCTGGTTGAGGGGTGTGATTAGTACTTAAAAGTGCATTTTTATCATGGTTTTATATCATCATTTTGCACTTGAAGTATCAATAACTCCTTAACTAAAATATATTTTATAATAATGTATCTAATAATATAAGATACCTATAATTTGTGGTAAATGTCTATTTTTAATGCAGGCCTATCACATAAATGAAAGGATTGATTAATGACTTGAAGAACTTAAATTGCAAGGATAAAGAGATGGTCAAACTTAGAGAAGAGATGTCGGTGCAATCCAAACCGGAACACTGTTCGGTAATTGGGTCATATATGGAGCTAAAAATCTCAGATTTAGGTCCAATTTATATGGATGGAAAGGTAAGACATAGGCCTACAACTTTCATATGGAGCTTAAGATCTAAAAAGGGCATTATCAAGTTCAAATTGTAGCAACAACAAAGAAGCCCGAATCTGTCTTCTAGCCCGAGCACTGTTCGGTAGTTTGGCCATATCTGGAGTTCTAGAAGTCCAAATGAGCTGACTTTTTTACACAAGAAAGCTGAGACAATTGCCTACAACTTTTATGTTTACAACTGGCTCCAATTTTGATGTTATCAATGACGTTTTGGACAGACAAGAGAAGATAAGGATTGTCACCAAGTCAAAAGTTGGCCACCCACTTATCAATTAGTCATCAAATCAATAGTTCCTAATTTTGGCCTATAAAAGGAGGCATTTGCCATGCATTTAGGCATCTTGGTGTTCAGATCAAGATCATGCTTTTCCTTTCTCTCTTTGTATTCTTTGTAATGTTTATGCTTTGCTTTCATTAATATCAAGTTTATGCCTTTCATTTCATTTCCTTTACTTAGTTAACTTTTATGTTCTTATTTTGTTTATTTATTTTTCTTTCTTTCATTATGTCTAGCTAAGTTAATTATGTCAAGGTGAAAAGGTTACACTAATGGTGTCAGAATAAGTATAGTGTAAACTTAATATGGACTTTAATGTTTGATACTAACATGTTTTATATTTGTTATCTTTTTCACTCTTTAATAGTTTGCTTGTTAAATGACTAATCTTGATTTATATTATATAACACTTGGTACAATAAATGCTTGGCACTTTCATAGCCCATAATGTATGGTATAACCGACACCTGAGCTATGAAAGGAACTTGATTTGTTGTTAACATAAGTTATAATCATGAATGCTTGACGAGATTTACAAGTATTAGCATTAATTGAATAAGATGACTAATGTAATCATGTTAACAATATATAATCTGATTGGAACCTCCTTTGTGTGTGGTTTCCAATTCAATAATAAGAGTTTATACTATACTTGTTTGATATACCATTAGTGGAACCTCTAACCTTGACATTTGTTATTATTATTGTTTAATCCTTACATTAATATTTCATCTCTAAGTTCTCATCATCACCATCATCTTCTTCTTCTCTTTCTTTATTATTATTATTATTATTGTTAGTACTACTACTACTACTACTACTACTACTACTAGTATTATTATTATTATTATTATTATTATTATTATTATTATTATTACTATTGTTGTTGTTGTTATTGTTGTTTTATAATTATTATTATCGTTATTACAATTATTTTTGTTTATAATTGTTGTTTATAATTTGTACAATTAACCTCCCTGTGGTTCGACCCCGGTCTTGCCGGGTTATTTATTACTTCGACACTCCTACACTTGGGAGAAGACATCAATCTTTTAGTCGTGTCAAGTTTTTGGCGCCGTTGCCGGGGAGGTAAGTTCTTGTATAAATTATAGTATTTATTTTATTTTCTCTTTTCACTTTTCTTGTATATAACTTTGTTTCTTTTCTTTTGTTTCTTTTTATTTTGTTTTCTTCCTCCTTCTTTTGCTTTCTTCTTTTTATTTTATTTTATTCCTACACGTGCATGAGAGTGTGGTCACGTACATCAAGTGGTATACTTTGTAGGGTATCCTCATCATTTTCAGAAAATATGGCCGAAGAAGATAATCAATCACTTCAAAATGAGAATAATGAGAATAACCGTGCTAGAACACTTAGAGACCACATGAATCCCACAAGAACAAGTGCACCATCATGCATAGTTTTTCCTCCCGATGCATCTCATTTTAATTTTAAACCAGGTATTATTCAACTTTTACCTTCTTTTCATGGTTTAGAATTGGAAAATCCATACTTGCATTTAAGGGAATTTGAGGAGGTCTGCAACACATATAATAATTTAAATTGTAGCATGAACACCATCAGATTAAAGCTTTTTCCTTTTTCATTAAAAGATAAAGCTAAAACATGGCTACAAAATTTAAGACCAGGATCCATTCGTGCTTGGGATGAAATGCAACAACAATTTTTAAAGAAGTTTTTCCCATCTCATAGAACAAACTCTTTCAAGAAACAAATCACCACTTTCACTCAAAAACCAGGAGAAACATTTTACAAATGTTGGGATAGGTATCGAGACTTGCTTAGTACTTGCCCGCATCATGTTTTTGAAACATGGAGATTGGTTTCACATTTCTATGAAGGGTTAACACCTAAAGATAGGCAAATGGTTGAATTGATGTGCAATGGAACTTTTGAAGATAAAGACCCTGATGAAGCAATGGAGTACTTAGACTTGTTAGCTGAAAATGCTCAAAATTAGGACACCGCGGGTACATATGAGGCACCGAGTAAAACTTAACCTCATACATTTAGTGGAGGTATGTACAACCTTAGGGAAGATCATGACCTTCAAGCCAAGTTTGCATCTTTAGCTAGAAAAGTCGAGGCACTAGAATTGAAAAAGAGTGGTAAATTAAAATCTGTTGAAAACATTGTGTGTCAAATCTGTGAAACAAATAAACACTCAACCAATGATTGTCCAACCTTGCCTTCTTTTAAGGAATGTCTCCATGAACAAGCCCATGCTTTAAACAGTTTTCAAAGGGCCAACCATAACCCATACTCCCAAACATACAACCCTGGTTGGAGAAATCACCCAAATTTCAATTGGAAGAGTGAGAACAACAATGCACAAACTTCACAACCACCATTTCAAGCACACCACAATTTCCAAAATTCTCATGGATATGCACCTCCTTATGCTCCACCTCCTACAAGAAATTTTGAGGAAACTTTGTATGCATTCATTGAAAAGCAAGAGACAATCAACACTCAACTTGCTCAAAGCATAACAAATTTTAAAGATACTCTTGCAAAATTCACATCTGCTCTCAGTTTCCAAGAGAAAGGTAAGTTTTCATCTCAACCACAACAAAATCCTAAGGGGCAATACAATGCAAATGCAAGTAGTTCCAGAAGCCAACACATGGATCAAGTCAAATCAGTCACTACTCTACGCAGTGGTAAGGTTATTGAAAAACCCTCTTTTGAACCTTATGAGAAAGATGATGAGTCAATTTCTAAGGGAAAGGAAGGGGTTGAATCTGAAAATTACAAAGAAACGACTGATTCTCCGCCAGCACTTCCATTTTCTCATGCCATGACCAATCAGGAAGAAATCGAGGATGAAAAAGGCATCGAAAAGGTTGATGCGAATCTTTTATCAAAAGTGACAACAGATTCGACACCCGAAATCACACCAATCGATGATTACTTTCCTGATGAATCTCTACTTTCTCTTAATTCAATGCCTTGGTTTGCTAAAAATATCAATGTTCTTTCTTCAGGATTTTTGCCAACTCATTGGAGTATTGAAGACAAAAGAAAATTTTTGAGCAATGAGCAAAATTTTTATTGGGATGACCCTTACTTATTCAATTATTGTCCTGATCAAATATTTCAAAAATGCATTCTCGACAATGAGGTAAGTAATTTCATTAAATTTTGTTACTCTAAGGCATGTGGGGATCATTTCTCATCAAAAAAGAGGATTGTAGAAATCTTACAAAGTGAATTTTACTGGCCCATCATATTCAAGGAGTCAGATGCATTCCGCAAAAACTGTGAAAATTATCAGAAGGTGGGATTTATTTCAAAACACAGAGAGTCTTTAGTTAATCTTCTATTGACTCTTAAGTCTCATCATAGTCGAGATAAGCATCGTGTAATTCATGACTTATGAACCCATTTTCATAAAGAACATACTTGACTTAGTCTTGGGAATCTGACTAAAAACGACCCTGTTTGCCAGTTTTTAAGAAAACTGGATGGGAAGCCTATCCCCGACCCATTGAGGGCGTTTAAGCTGTTCTTAGACGTAAAACCAAGGGAAGATGTGAGCCACATTCACAACTGCGATTTGAATTTTTTTTGTTTGTAAAAACTTGTGTCTTTTGGTTTTATTATTGTGTTTTGTTATTTCTTATTTTTGTTTCAGTGTGTTTCAGGTTTGTCAGTGTTCCTTATTTCAGGTGATATCTTCTATACTCTATCTTTCTACCTTAGAACATTGAGGACAATGTCTCGTTTTGGTTGGGGGGAGAGGGTAGTAGTTGATAAAAAAAAATTGTTTTTCATTTCATAAAGCATGTGTATAATTGTTGTTACTAGGATGGCAGAGTAAAGGAGTTCTTTTGTTAAAGTGACTCTTGAGACGCATCTTAGTAACCATTCTTAACAAGGTCTATTATAATACTTCCTGAAATATTCAGGTTTACAAACTCTCGTATTGTTACCACTTAATTCTGCTCATATACTTATTTAACATGTATTCTTAAACCTTAATTTACACACACACACACTTTAACATATGATTGTGGGTTGAATATTGGATTATGACATTATTTATGTTCTTTTGTTAAAGGTAACAACTAAGGGAAAGGAATTGTATATAATTAAAAAAAAAAAAAGAACATGAAAAAAAAAAGAAAAAAAAATGATGATAATAAAAATGTAGATAAGTTTGGTTTCGTAGCCTCCCTAACCTAAGCAATTAAGCCCGAAGGGGTGTTTTAACACCTAATACCCTAAAGTCAACTGACTTGGGAGCTATTGGCCCAACGCTTGTTACATGGGTTGAGGAGAAAAGCTTAAGGGAATCAAACATTGCACTATCTACATATCAGTATCTGCGACCCGAGTTACTAAGCTCGTAGGGGTGTCTTAACACCTAATGCCCTAAGACCAACTGGTCTGGGAGTCATTAGCTGAAAGCTCGTTACATGGGTTAAAGATGCATGATGTTTTTAAATTATATGTATATAGATTTTTTTAAAAAAAAAGAAAAAGAAAAAGAAAAAAAAGACAAAAAAAAGACAAAAATAATAATCCCAACCCAAGGAAGTTAACCTTAAACATTAGAACAAAAATTTGGTTTTCTTCCAAGAAAAGCCCCATAATTATGTGTTGATACATTGAGCACAAAAGAAAGGTTTATTAATATCTTGTTAAGAGGTATTGAGCAGATATATAAATTTAATGAGAGTTTGTTTATCTGGATAGATTAATGGAAGTTAAATGATGAATACCTTGCTTTGTGAAATTTGCAAATTGTTTTAACGCTTTGATTACTAGGGACTAGTAATAAGCTGGTTGAGGGGTGTGATTAGTACTTAAAAGTGCATTTTTATCATGGTTTTATATCATCATTTTGCACTTGAAGTATCAATAACTCCTTAACTAAATCATGTTTTATAATAATATATCTAATAATATAAGATACCTTTAATTTATGGTAAATGTTCATTTTAAATGCAGGCCTATCACATAAATGAAAATATTGATTGATGACTTTAAGAACTTAAATTGCAAAGGCAAAGAGATGGTCAAACTTAGAAAAGAGATGTTGGTGCAATCCAAACCGGAACACTATTCGGTAATTGGGTCATATCTGGAGCTACAGATCTCAGATTTAGGTCCACTTTATATGGATGGAAAGGTAAGACATAGGCCTACAACTTTTAAATGGAGCCTAAGATCTAAAAAGGCCATTTGCAAGTCCAAATTGTAGCAACAACAAAGAAGCCCGAATCTGTCTTCCAGCCCGAGCACTGTTCGGTATTTTGGCCATATCTGGAGTTCTAGAAGTCCAAATGAGCTGAAATTTTTACACAAGAAAGCTGAGACAATTGCCTACAACTTTCATGTTTACAACGGGCTCCACTTTTGACGTTATCAATGATGTTTTGGGTAGACAAGAGAAGATAAGGATTGTCACCAAGTCAAAAGTTGGCCACCCACTTATCAATTAGTCATCAAATCAATAGTTCCCAATTTTGGCCTATAAAAGAAGGCATTTGGCATGCATTTAGGCATCTTGGTTTCCATATCAAGATCATGCTCTTCCTTTCTCTCTTTGTATTTTTTGTAATGTTTATGCTTTGCTTTCATTAATATTAAGTTTATGCCTTTCATTTCCTTTCCTTTACTTAGTTAGCTTTTATGTTCTTATTTTGTTTATCTATTTTTCTTTCCTTCATTATGTCTAGCTAAGTTAATTATGTCAAGGTGAAAAGGTTACACTAATGGTGTAAGAATAATATAGTGTAAACTTAATATGGACTTTAATGTTTGATACTAACATGTTTTATATTTGTTATCTTGTTCACTCTTTAATACTTTGCTTGTTAAATGACTAATCTTGATTTATGTTGTATAACACTTGGTACAATAAATGCTTGGCACTTTCATAGCCCATAATGTATGGTATAACCGACACCTGAGCTATGAAAGGAACTTGATTTGTTGTTAACATAAGTTATAATCATGAATGCTTGACGAGATTTACAAGTATTAGCATTAATTGAATAAGATGACTAATGTAATCATGTTAACAATATATAATCTGATTGGAACCTCCTTTGTGTGTGGTTTCCAATTCAATAATAAGAGTTTATACTATACTTGTTTGATATACCATTAGTGGAACCTCTAACCTTGACATTTGTTATTATTATTGTTTAATCCTTACATTAATATTTCATCTCTAAGTTCTCATCATCACCATCATCTTCTTCTTCTCTTTCTTTATTATTATTATTATTATTGTTAGTACTACTACTACTACTACTACTACTACTATTATTATTATTATTATTATTATTATTATTATTATTATTATTATTATTATTATTATTATCGTTATTACAATTATTTTTGTTTATAATTGTTGTTTATAATTTGTACAATTAACCTCCCTGTGGTTCGACCCCGGTCTTGCCGGGTTATTTATTACTTCGACACTCCTGCACTTGGGAGAAGACATCAATCTTTTAGTCGTGTCAACTAGTAATAAGCTGGTTGAGGGGTGTGATTAGTACTTAAAAGTGCATTTTTATCATGGTTTTATATCATCATTTTGCACTTGAAGTATCAATAACTCCTTAACTAAAATATATTTTATAATAATGTATCTAATAATATAAGATACCTATAATTTGTGGTAAATGTCTATTTTTAATGCAGGCCTATCACATAAATGAAAGGATTGATTAATGACTTGAAGAACTTAAATTGCAAGGATAAAGAGATGGTCAAACTTAGAGAAGAGATGTCGGTGCAATCCAAACCGGAACACTGTTCGGTAATTGGGTCATATATGGAGCTAAAAATCTCAGATTTAGGTCCAATTTATATGGATGGAAAGGTAAGACATAGGCCTACAACTTTCATATGGAGCTTAAGATCTAAAAAGGGCATTATCAAGTTCAAATTGTAGCAACAACAAAGAACTCCGAATCTGTCTTCCAGCCCGAGCACTGTTTGGTAGTTTGGCCATATCTGGAGTTCTAGAAGTCCAAATGAGCTAACTTTTTTACACAAGAAAGCTGAGACAATTGCCTACAACTTTCATGTTTCCAACTGGCTCCAATTTTGACGTTATCAATGACGTTTTGGACAGACAAGAGAAGATAAGGATTGTCACCAAGTCAAAAGTTGGCCACCCACTTATCAATTAGTCATCAAATCAATAGTTCCTAATTTTGGCCTATAAAAGGAGGCATTTGCCATGCATTTAGGCATCTTGGTGTTCAGATCAAGATCATGCTTTTCCTTTCTCTCTTTGTATTCTTTGTAATGTTTATGCTTTGCTTTCATTAATATCAAGTTTATGCCTTTCATTTCATTTCCTTTACTTAGTTAACTTTTATGTTCTTATTTTGTTTATTTATTTTTCTTTCTTTCATTATGTCTAGCTAAGTTAATTATGTCAAGGTGAAAAGGTTACACTAATGGTGTCAGAATAAGTATAGTGTAAACTTAATATGGACTTTAATGTTTGATACTAACATGTTTTATATTTGTTATCTTGTTCACTCTTCAAATACTTTGCTTGTTAAATGACTAATCTTGATTTATGTTATATAACACTTGGTACAATAAATGCTTGGCACTTTCATAGCCCATAATGTATGGTATAACCGACACCTGAGCTATGAAAGGAACTTGATTTGTTGTTAACATAAGTTATAATCATGAATGCTTGACGAGATTTACAAGTATTAGCATTAATTGAATAAGATGACTAATGTAATCATGTTAACAATATATAATCTGATTGGAACCTCCTTTGTGTGTGGTTTCCAATTCAATAATAAGAGTTTATACTATACTTGTTTGATATACCATTAGTGGAACCTCTAACCTTGACATTTGTTATTATTATTGTTTAATCCTTACATTAATATTTCATCTCTAAGTTCTCATCATCATCATCTTCTTCTTCTTCTCTTTCTTTATTATTATTATTATTATTATTATTATTATTATTATTATTATTATTAGTACTACTACTACTACTACTACTACTAGTATTATTATTATTATTATTATTATTATTATTATTATTATTATTATTATTATTATTATTATTATTATTATTATTATTAGTATTACTATTGTTGTTGTTGTTATTGTTGTTTTATAATTATTGTTTATAATTTGTACAATTAACCTCCCTGTGGTTCGACCCCGGTCTTGCCGGGTTATTTATTACTTCGACACTCCTACACTTGGGAGAAGACATCAATCTTTTAGTCATGTCATTATGTACTGAGTCTAAATATTTATAATATAATTATGAGTAAATCATTCCTATTAATTTGCTATACAAAATTCAAAAGTAGAATATGAAAACATAAATCAAGGCATTTAACATAACCGAAACTACAGGTCCAGGATTATTGTTATGTGTTCTCCACTTGCTGAGGTTTGGCCTGATTTTTAGTTGCTGCACAATCTTCTACGTGATCAACGGATCTCAATTCAATACACTCCCTCAACTAAATAGGCAACTTCTGCACATGAAGGTTGGTCTATAAGTGAGTAAACTATGCAGCGGTCAGAGGTTTAGTCAACAAATCTGCAAGCTGATCACGTGTGGACATGAAGGAGACATGAAGTTTCTGCTGCACAACTTGATCTTGTACAAAATGAAAGTCAATTTCAATGTGTTTTGTCGCACGTCAAAAAAAATCCACGCGGCGTCGGCTCCGATGATTTTTCATCGTTATTATTTGATTTGATGTTGTTGGATTCATTAGGAGTCGCCACCTAGTATTTAATTGAAGGTTACTAGGAAACCTGGTTGTACTGGTCTTGTCAGATATTCGCGGGTAAAGGACCGGTTGTGATTAGGGAAGGTATTAGCACCCCTAACACACCCTACCTGAGGTAAGCTGCTTCATGGACTTGATGTGTTAAAGAAGTTTTAAAAATTTTATCTTTTCATCGGATTTTAGAAATACAACTTCCGTACAAGTTTGTACTTCTACACCGTGATCTAATCAAAATATTAAATTCTTCTTTATTCTCTGCAATTTTATCATAAATAAAAAGAAAACATTCATAAGACAAATACAAACACACACACACATGCATTTTTTATTCTTTTTCTTTTTCTTTTTTCTTTTCTTTTTCCCTTTTTTTTTTTACATCCACATTACAAATTATAAAAATCTAAAACTAAATGAAATTACATTAAATAATTTAAATTTTACAAAACAGTCCCTAAAACTCCAGAAATTGCATTAAAGTCCCTTATAGGGCTGTGTGAACAGTGCCCATGAACAGTGCCGATGTGTGAACAGTGGCGGCGCGTTTCCTCCACGTGCCGCCGCTGCCAGAGGTGGCAGAACCAGTAGATCGGCCGTCTTCCTCTTCTCTGTCTTCCGGCGCCGGCGGTGGGTGTTGTGATTTGGGTTTTCAAATCGGAAACCATGACAGATTCTGGGCAAAGCTTCCAACGACCATTACTCATCAACCATTGAGACAATAACCAATCCCAACGGTGAAATGATAAACCAACATCTCATGCAGCATATATCCACATAAAGTCATAATCATCTTGTAAATTGTTCTCTGTTTGGACAATTAGTTTCATAGATTTATGATAGGTTTCAATTAACTTCCTTTTATTTCTATCAGGAACACAGTCAATCTTAAGCATTTCACTAAAAAATCTTATTTTAGGAATATAGTCTTCAGGTATATTATACCTTTTATATCCGCTTGTCTTACCAGATCGGGAAGCATCACCAGTCATACCACTAGTGTATGATACAAAATGATATCTTGGTGGTCTTGTTCTTGAAGCTTCTGGTGTAAAGGTTTTAGCTTCATTCATGGTTTCACCCATATCTTTTGAAATTTAAACATTAAAGTTATTTGTTGTTCTTATTTGTTTAGGAATAGAGACAATGATGTTAATTTGTTCATCTTGTTCTTGTTTGATCTTAGGATCTGTTTTACTAAGGACATGTATAGTTTACTAACAAGGACATACATGTCCTTAGTAAAATAGATTTTGAGATCGAACAAGAACACGATGAATAAATTAACATCTTTGTCTCTATTTCTAGACAAACAAGAACAACAAATAACCTTAATGTTGAAGTTTCAGAAGATATGAGTGAAAAAATGAATAAAGCTGAAACCTCTACAGTAGGAGCTTTAAGAACAAGACCACCAAGACATCATTCTGCAACATACATTAGTGGTATGGCTGGTGATGCTTCTCGATCGAGTAGGACAAGCGAATATAAAAAGTATAATATACCTGAAGCCTATATTCCTCAAAATCAATTTCCTAGTTAAATGCTCAACATTGATTGTGTTCCTAATGGAAATAAAAGGAAGTTAATTGAAAACTGACATAACTCTATGAAACTAAATGTCCAAACAGAGAATAATTTACGAGATGATGATGACCTTGTCTTAACTTTAATTCAAAATAAAACGGTGGGTAATGCTCATGTTTTTGTCAAAGGAATTGATATGACACCTTTCATGCAAGGAATAGATGTAGATTTCTTATAACATGTACTAAATTTAATTTACTGTTTTTTTTTGTGGAGCCAAATATTTGACAAATGGTGAAGCAACTTGCTTACGCGAACAAAAAAAAGCCTGATCAAGGTTAGTACGCTTACGGTTATATAATTTGTGTGACTTAGAAGCATTTTTCTGTGATTATGAAAAACATTTACTCTATATTCCTAACATGGAATGACAAACTTACATAGAAGCTTTCTTAGAAAAGATTCCTTATGCTGGCATAAAATTTTTAGATAAGTATCTAGCTTTAAGAGGCATTACTAGGCAGTTGCACAAAAAATAGTAATTAAATACGTTGAAAACGAGTGCCAAGATGTGATGGTTAGAAAGCAAATGCAAAAGGTCCAATTATGCTGTAAAGAATTTTTCAAACTTGAGAAAATGTAAGAGTGTAATACCCCACAATCCATTAAGAAATGGAGAAAGAAGTTGAAGAAGAAGCAATTTCAGTGGAAGTCAAAATAAAAGAAAAAATATATTTTTCTAGTGGCAGACCCTAAAAGGCGTATAAATATCACTTCTTTAGAAAAAACAAAGGTGACAGACAAGGTCACAAGTGTGACTTGATAGAAGACCAACCGTCGACACAAACCGACAAAACAAATATCGCTCTCAAGGAAAAATGACATGCAAGTATTAGGTATGTGATTAGTACTTAAAAGTGTATTTTTTATCAAGATTTTATATTATCATTTTGTACTTGAAGTATCAATAACTCCTTAACTAAAGCATCTTTTATAATAACATATCTAATAATATAAGATACCTTTAATTTGTAGTAAATATTTATTTTAAATATAGGTCTATCATATAAATGAAAGGATTGATTGATTGATGAACTTAAGAACTAAAATTGAAAGGATAAAGAGATGGTCAAACCTAGAAAAGAGATATCAGTGTAGTCCAAACCGGAACACTATTCACTAATTGGATCATATCTGAAGCTATAGATCTTAGATTTATATCTACTTTATATGGATGGAAAGGTAAGACATAGGCCTACAACTTTTATATGAAGGCCAAACTTAAAAAGGTCATTTTTAAGTTCAAATTATAGCAACAATAATCATTGTTTAATCCTTACATTAATATTTCATCTCAAAGTTCTCATATTCTTTTTCTCCTTTTTTTTCTTTATTATTATTATTATTATTATTGGTATTACTACTAATATTATTGTTGTTGTTGTTGTTGTTGTGGTTGTTATTGTTGTTGTATTATTGTCATATATAATTTATACAATTAACCTCCATGTGGTTCGACTCCGGTCTTGTCGGATTATTTATTACTTCGACACTCCTGCACTTGCAAAAAGACATCAATTTTCTATTCATGTCAAATTTTTGGCACTGTTGCCAAGGAGGTAAGTTCTTATATAAATTATAGTATTTATTTTATTTTCTCTTTTTGCTTTTCTTGTATATAACTTTGTTTCTTTTCTCTTGTTTCTTTTTCTTTTGTTTTCTTCTTTCTTTTATTCTATTCCTACATGTGCATGAGAGTGTAGTCATGTACATTAAGTAGTATACTTTGTAGGGTATCCTCATCAGTTTCAGAAAATATGGTCGAAGATGATAATCAATCATTTCATAATGAGAATAAGTGTATTAGAACACTTAAAGACCACATGAATCCTACAAAAACCAGTGCACTATCATGTATAGTTTTTCCTCCTCATGCATCTTATTTTAATTTTAAGCTAGGCATTATTCAACTTTTACCTTCTTTTCATGGTTTAGATTTCAAAATCCATACTTGCATTTAAGGAAATTTAAGGAGGTCTGTAACACCTATAATGACTCAAATTGTAGTATGAACACCATCAGATTAAAGCTTTTTTTTTTTCATTAAAAAATAAAGCTAAAACATGGCTACAAAATTTGAGACCAGGATCCATTCGTGCTTGAAATAAAATACAACAACAGTTTTTAAAGAAGTTTTTCCCATCTCACAGAACAAATTCTTTCAAAAGATAAATCACCACTTTCACTCAAAAACCAAGAGAAATATTTTACCAATATTGGGATAGGTATCGAGACTTACTTAATACTTGCTGATTAGTACTTAAAAGTGCATTTTTATCATGGTTTTATATCATCATTTTGCACTTGAAGTATCAATAACTCCTTAACTAAAACATGTTTTATAATAATATATCTAATAATATAAGATACCTTTAATTTATGGTAAATGTTTATTTTAAATACAGGCCTATCACATAAATGAAAATATTGATTGATGACTTTAAGAACTTAAATTGCAAAGGCAAAGAGATGGCCAAACTTAGAAAAGAGATGTCGGTGCGATCCAAACCGGAACACTGTTTGGTAATTGCGTCATATCTAAAGCTATATATCTCAAATTTAGGTCCAATTTATATGGATGGAAAGGTAAGACATAGGCCTACAACTTTCATATGGAGCCCAAGATCTAGAAAGGCCATTATCAAGTCCAAATTGTAGCAACAACAAAGAAGCCCGAATCTGTCTTCCAGCCCGAGCACTGTTCGGTATTTTGGCCATATCTGGAGTTCTAGAAGTCCAAATGAGCTGAATTTTTTACACAAGAAAGCTGAGACAATTGCCTACAACTTTCATGTTACAACTGGCTCCAATTTTGACGTTATCAATGACGTTTTGGGCAGACAAGAGAAGATAAGGATTGTTACCAAGTCAAAACTTGGCCACCCACTTATCAATTAGTCATCAAATCAATAGTTCCCAATTTTGGCCTATAAAAGGAGGCATTTGCCATGCATTTAGGCATCTTGGTTTCCAGATCAAGATCATGCTCTTCCTTTCTCTCTTTGTATTTTTTGTAATGTTTATGCTTTGCTTTCATTAATATCAAGTTTATGCCTTTCATTTCATTTCCTTTACTTAGTTAACTTTTATGTTCTTATTTTGTTTATTTATTTTTCTTTCTTTCATTATGTCTAGCTAAGTTAATTATGTCAAGGTGAAAAGGTTACACTAATGGTGTCAGAATAAGTATAGTGTAAACTTAATATGGACTTTAATGTTTGATACTAACATGTTTTATATTTGTTATCTTGTTCACTCTTCAAATACTTTGCTTGTTAAATGACTAATCTTGATTTATGTTATATAACACTTGGTACAATAAATGCTTGGCACTTTCATAGCCCATAATGTATGGTATAACCGACACCTGAGCTATGAAAGGAACTTGATTTGTTGTTAACATAAGTTATAATCATGAATGCTTGACGAGATTTACAAGTATTAGCATTAATTGAATAAGATGACTAATGTAATCATGTTAACAATATATAATCTGATTGGAACCTCCTTTGTGTGTGGTTTCCAATTCAATAATAAGAGTTTATACTATACTTGTTTGATATACCATTAGTGGAACCTCTAACCTTGACATTTGTTATTATTATTGTTTAATCCTTACATTAATATTTCATCTCTAAGTTCTCATCATCATCATCATCTTCTTCTTCTCTTTATTATTATTATTATTATTATTATTATTATTATTATTATTATTATTATAATTATTAGTACTACTACTACTACTACTACTATTATTATTATTATTATTATTATTATTATTACTATTATTGTTGTTGTTATTGTTGTTTTATAATTGTTGTTTATAATTTGTACAATTAACCTCCCTGTGGTTCGACCCCGGTCTTGCCGGGTTATTTATTACTTCGACACTCCTACACTTGGGAGAAGACATCAATCTTTTAGTCATGTCATTATGTACTGAGTCTAAATATTTATAATATAATTATGAGTAAATCATTCCTATTAATTTGCTATACAAAATTCAAAAGTAGAATATGAAAACATAAATCAAGGCATTTAACGTAACCGAAACTACAGGTCCAGGATTATTGTTATGTGTTCTCCACTTGCTGAGGTTTGGCCTGATTTTTAGTTGCTGCACAATCTTCTACGTGATCAACGGATCTCAATTCAATACACTCCCTCAACTGAATAGGCAACTTCTGCACATGAAGGTTGGTCTATAAGTGAGTAAACTATGCAGCGGTCAGAGGTTTAGTCAACAAATCTGCAAGCTGATCACGTGTGGACATGAAGGAGACATGAAGTTTCTGCTGCACAACTTGATCTTGTACAAAATGAAAGTCAATTTCAATGTGTTTTGTCGCACGTCAAAAAAAATCCACGCGGCGTCGGCTCCGATGATTTTTCATCGTTATTATTTGATTTGATGTTGTTGGATTCGTTAGGAGTCGCCACCTAGTATTTAATTGAAGGTTACTAGGAAACCTGGTTGTACTGGTCTTGTCAGATATTCGCGGGTAAAGGACCGGTTATGGTTAGGGAAGGTATTAGCACCCCTAACACACCCTACCTGAGGTAAGCTGCTTCATGGACTTGATGTATTAAAGAAGTTTTAAAAATTTTGTCTTTTCATCGGATTTTAGAAATACAACTTCCGTACAAGTTTGTACTTCTACACCGTGATCTAATCAAAATATTAAATTCTTCTTTATTCTCTGTAATTTTATCATAAATAAAAAGAAAACATTCATAAGACAAATACAAACACACACACACACATATGCATTTTTTATTCTTTTTCTTTTTCTTTTTTCTTTTTTCTTTTCTTTTTCCCTTTTTTTTTTACATCCACATTACAAATTATAAAAATCTAAAACTAAATAAAAATTACATTAAATAATTTAAATTTTACAAAACAGTCCCTAAAACTCCAGAAATTGCATTAAAGTCCCTTATAGGGCTGTGTGAACAGTGCCCATGAGCAGTGCCGAAGTGTGAACAATGGTGGCGCGTTTCCTCCACACGCCGCCACTGTCGGAGGTGGCAGAACCAGTAGATCGGCCGTCTTCCTCTTCTCTGTCTTCCGGCGCCGGCGGTGGGTGTTGTGATTTGGGTTTTCAAATCGGAAACCATGACAGATTCTGGGCAAAGCTTCCAACGACCATTACTCATCAACCATTGAGACAATAACCAATCCCAACGGTGAAATGATAAACCAACATCTCATGCAGCGTATATCCAAATATCAGCCGGAGTTAACGGTTGGATCTCCCTAGATCGGAGTTAGACCAAAACTCACCCGAGATTGGCGAGCCACTGTTGAACACGCATAACACCTTTTTGGATGGGTTTCATCTCATCTTCACCATTCAGAATGTGCAATACACCCATACGCACCACATATCCAAAACTCAGGTGGATCCAACGGTGAATCATGGAGAAATAGGACGGCGGCTCTAACTGTTCCGAGAGGGGTTTGTCCAGAAATATTCAAATGGTAATATTTCTCTCGTGGTTTCAAATATGAATGATAGCTCCAGTCAGAATGTAGACAATATAGGGACGCACAACATACCCAAATTTCACATTGATCCAACGGTAGACGAGGGAGAAATCATCCGGCGAAGCTGACAGGTTTGAGGGGGTGAGGGAGGCGGCGACTCTTAGAGAAAAATGTTAGGGTTTTTTGTGTTTTAGGGTTTATTTTCTCCTTCTTTTTGTCAAAATTGCCCCCCCTTTGCTTTGTGTTAAAGGTTGCTATTTATAGGCAAAATGTTGCATGAATTTCAAAATTGGTCCCTCAATTTTATGTTTTTGTAAATTTTGATTTTTTTGATTTTTTTGTATTTTTTGAAAACAAGCAATATCAACATCGACTCAATGAGGAAGATCAATGATTTTAAAAATAACACATTAAAAGTTGAACGCGTTCCAAATATCTTTGAAAATTTAAATTCTTTTGAGATGATGTTGAAAATGCTAAAAATGATGCAAACATATTTAAAAAATTTATTTTTTAGATTTTCGTTGTTTTTTTCTCTTTTTTTAAATTTTTCTAAAAATTTATCAAAGCATGGATAAAAATTGAGGAATAACCCAAAATTGGGTTATGACAGTTGCCCCCCTCTTTACAATGCTTGTGAGTGAAAGTCTCGTAAGAGACTTAAGATAGTAAGCGTTGTAAAGAAAGAAAATGAGATGATGGACTCATCGTAGAAATGATGAATCCACTTGAGGGCTAGAAAGCGCACTCAGAGTAAAAACTGGAAGAGTTTTTTGAAAATTCAAAGATTTTGAAATGGTGAAATTGTCTAGGGTGACCTACTCAGTGAAGAAATTTTTTTTTTTTGAGGTGGTTCATTGTAATGGGTGACCTACTCAGGTGAAAAACATGAAGATGTTTCAAAGTGGTGAAAAATTCAAAGATTTTTTCAAAGAGGTGAAAAACGTTGAGATTTTTCAAAGTGGTGAGAATGCGAAGATTTCTCAAATAGATGAAAAATGCAGAGATTTTTCAAAGAGGTGAAAAATACAAAGTTTTTTCAAAAGTGGTCTTGTTGTAATGGGCAACCTACTCGGTGAAAAACATGAAGTTTTTTTTAAATGGTGAGAAATGTGAAGATTTCTCAAAATGGTGAAAAATGCTTTCTCAAATTGGTGAAAAATACAAAGATTTTTCAAAGTGGTCTTGTTGTGATGGGTGACTTGCCCATGTGAAAATTTTAGAGGTGGTGAGAAATGCGAGAATTTCTCAAAATGGTTTGATTGTTATGGGCAACCGGCCCAAATGTAAAGAATTTAAAAGTGGTGAGAAATGCAAGGATTTCTGATTAGTACTTAAAAGTGCATTTTTATCATGGTTTTATATCATCATTTTGCACTTGAAATATCAATAACTCCTTAACTAAAATATGTTTTATAATAATGTATCTAATAATATAAGATACCTATAATTTGTGGTAAATGTCTATTTTTAATGCAGGCCTATCACATAAATGAAAGGATTGATTGATGACTTGAAGAACTTAAATTGCAAGGATAAAGAGATGGCCAAACTTAGAAAAGAGATGTCGGTGCAATCCAAACCGGAACACTGTTCGGTAATTGGGTCATATCTGGAGCTACAGATCTCAGATTTAGGTCCAATTTATATGGATGGAAAGGTAAGACATAGGCCTACAACTTTCATATGGAGCCCAAGATCTAAAAAGGCCATTATCAAGTCCAAATTGTAGCAACAACAAAGAAGCCCGAATCTGTCTTCCAGCCCGAGCACTGTTCGGTATTTTAGCCATATCTGGAGTTCTAGAAGTCCAAATGAGCTGAATTGTTTACACAAGAAAGCTGAGACAATTGCCTACAACTTTCATGTTTGCAACTGGCTCTAATTTTGACGTTATTAATGACGTTTTGGGCAGACAAGAGAAGATAAGGATTGTCACCAAGTCAAAAGTTGGCCACCCACTTATCAATTAGTCATCAAATCAATAGTTCCCAATTTTGGCCTATAAAAGGAGGCATTTGCCATGCATTTAGGCATCTTGGTTTCCAGATCAAGATCATGCTCTTCCTTTCTCTCTTTGTATTTTTTATGCTTTGTTTTCATTAATATTAAGTTTATGCCTTTCATTTCCTTTCCTTTACTTAGTTAACTTTTATGTTCTTATTTTGTTTATTTGTTTTCCTTTCTTTCATTATGTCTAGCTAAGTTAATTATGTCAAGGTGAAAAGGTTACACTAATGGTGGAAGAATAAGTATAGTGTAAACTTAATATGGACTTTAATGTTTGATACTAACATGTTTTGTATTTGTTATCTTGTTCACTCTTTAATACTTTGCTTGTTAAATGACTAATCTTGATTTATGTTGTATAACACTTGGTACAACAAATGCTTGGCACTTTCATAGCCCATAATGTATGGTATAACCGACACCTGAGCTATGAAAGGAACTTGATTTGTTGTTAACATAAGTTATAATCATGAATGCTTGACGAGATTTACAAGTATTAGCATTAATTGAATAAGATGACTAATGTAATCATGTTAACAATATATAATCTGATTGGAACCTCCTTTGTGTGTGGTTTCCAATTGAATAATAAGAGTTTATACTATACTTGTTTGACATACCATTAGTGAAACCTCTAACCTTGACATTTGTTATTATTATTGATTAATCTTTACATTAATTTTCCATCTCCAAGTTCTCATCATCTTCTTCTTCTTCTCTTTCTTTATTATTATTAGTATTATTACTACTACTACTACTACTACTACTACTACTACTACTACTACTACTACTACTACTACTATTATTATTATTATTATTATAGTTGTTGTTCTTATTGTTATTGTTGTTGTTATTATTGCTATTATTGTTGTTTATAATTGTTGTCTATAATTTGTACAATTAACCTCCCTGTGGTTCGACCCCGGTCTTGCCGGGTTATTTATTACTTCAACACTCCTGCACTTGGGAGAAGACATCAACCTTTTAGTCGTGTCAAGTTTTTGGCGCCGTTGCCGGGGAGGTAAGTTCTTGTATAAATTATAGTATTTATTTTATTTTCTCTTTTCACTTTTCTTGTATATAACTTTGTTTCTTTTCTTTTGTTTCTCTTTATTTTGTTTTCTTCCTCCTTCTTTTGCTTTCTTCTTCTTTTATTTTATTTTATTCCTACACGTGCATGAGAGTGTGGTCACATACATCAAGTGGTAGACTTTGTAGGGTATCCTCATCATTTTCAGAAAATATGGCCGAAGAAGATAATCAATCACTTCATAATGAGAATAATGAGAATAACCGTGCTAGAACACTTAGAGACCACATGAATCCCACAAGAACAAGTGCACCATCATGCATAGTTTTTCCTCCCGATGCATCTCATTTTAATTTTAAGCCAGGTATTATTCAACTTTTACCTTCTTTTCATGGCTTAGAATTGGAAAATCCATACTTGCATTTAAGAGAATTTGAGGAGGTCTGCAACACGTACAATAATTTAAATTGTAGCATGAACACCATCAGATTAAAGCTTTTTCCTTTTTCATTAAAAGATAAAGCTAAAACATGGCTACAAAATTTGAGACCAGGATCCATTCGTGCTTGGGATGAAATGCAACAACAATTTTTAAAGAAGTTTTTCCCGTCTCATAGAACAAACTCTTTCAAGAGACAAATCACCACTTTCACTCAAAAACCAGGAGAAACATTTTACAAATGTTGGGATAGGTATCGAGACTTGCTTAGTACTTGCCCTCATCATGGTTTTGAAACATGGAGATTGGTTTCACATTTCTATGAAGGGTTAACACCTAAAGATAGGCAAATGGTTGAATTGATGTGCAATGGAACTTTTGAAGATAAAGACCCTGATGAAGCAATGGAGTACTTAGACTTGTTAGCTGAAAATGCTCAAAATTGGGACACTGCGGGTACATATGAGGCACCGAGTAAAACTCAACTTCATACATCTAGTGGAGGTATGTATAACCTTAGGGAAGATCATGACCTCCAAGCCAAATTTGCATCTTTAGCTAGAAAAGTCGAGGCACTAGAATTGAAAAAGAGTGGTCAATTAAAATCTGTTGAAAACATTGTGTGTCAAATCTGTGAAACAAATGAACACTCAACCAACGATTGTCCAACCTTGCCTTCTTTTAAAGAATGTCTCCATGAACAAGCTCATGCTTTAAACAGTTTCCAAAGGGCCAATCACAACCCATACTCCCAAACATATAACCCTAGTTGGAGAAATCACCCAAATTTCAGTTGGAAGAGTGAGAACAACAATGCACAAACTTCACAACCACCGTTTCAAGCACACCATAATTTCCAAAATTCTCATGGATATGCACCTTCTTATGCTCCACCTTCTAGAAGAAATCTTGAGGAAACATTGCATGCATTCATTGAAAAGCAAGAGACAATCAATACTCAACTTGCTCAAAACATGACAGATTTTAAAGATACTCTTGCTAAATTAACATCTGCTCTTAGTTTCCAAGAGAAAGGTAAGTTTCCATCTCAAACACAACAAAATCCCAAAGGGCAATACAATGCAAATGCAAGTAGTTCCGGAAGCCAACACATGGATCAACTCAAATCAGTCACTACTCTACGCAGTGGTAAGATTATTGAAAAACCCTCTCTTGAACCTTATGAGAAAGATGATGAGTCAATCTCTGAGGGTAAGGAAGGGGATGAATCTGAAAATTGCAAAGAAACGACTGATTCACCGCCAGCACTTCCATTTCCTCATGCCATGACCAAACAAAGGAAACTCAACCATAACTCTGAAATTTATGAAATTTTCAAACAGGTAAGGATCAATATACCTTTGCTGGATGCTATTAAACAGGTTCCTTCCTATGCTAAATTTTTGAAAGATCTATGCACTGTGAAGAGGAAACTGAATGTGAAAAAGAAAGCATTTCTAGCCGAACAAGTAAGTGCTATTCTTCAAAACAATAATGCTTTGAAATATAAAGACCCTGGTTGTCCTACAATTTCTTGCTTTATTGGAGAGCATAAAATTGAAAGAGCCTTACTTGATCTTGGAGCTAGTGTGAATTTACTTCCATATTCAGTTTTTCAGAGTCTCAATCTAGGTGAGTTAAAACCAACTTCTATATCTCTTTTACTTGCCGATAGATCTGTAAAAGTGCCTAGAGGAATAATTGAAGATGTGTTAGTACAAGTCGATAAATTCATTTATCCTGTGGATTTTATTGTCTTGGACACAGAACCTGTTGAAGCATGTAATTCATTTCCTGTTATTTTAGGACGTCCGTTTCTTGCAACCTCTAACGCATTGATTAATTGTAGGAATGGACTGATGAAGCTATCATTTGGAAACATGACATTGGAGATGAATATTTTCAACATTTGCAAGCAACTTGGAGATGATAATGATTTACAAGAAGTAGATCATATTGACGAATTAGTTTATGATCAACTTGAATCTACTTTAAGTAAAAATGAATTGGATGAAACTGAAGATTTGCAAATGGTTTATTCTGAGGAAGAAATCACGGATGAAACAAGCACCGAAAATGTTGATGCGAATTTTTTGTCAACAGTGACAACAAATTCGATACCTAACATCACATCAATCAATGATTCCGTTCCTAACGAATCCTTACTTTCTCTTAGTCCAATGCCTTGGTATAATAAAAATATCAATTTTCTTTCTTTAGGAGATTTGCCAGCTGATTGGAGTACGCAAGATAAAGAAAAGTTTTTGAACGAAGTGAAGAGCTTTTATTGTGATGACCCTACCTTATTCAAATATTGTCCTGATCAAATATTTCAAAGATTCATTCCCGACAATGAGGTAAGTAGTGTCATTAAATTTAGTCATTCTGAAGCATGTGGAAGTTGTTTCTCGTCAAAAAAGACAATTGCAAAAATCTTTCAAAATGGATTTTATTGGCCCACCATGTTCAAGGACACGCATGCATTCTGCAAAACTTGTGAAAATTGTCAAAAGATTGATACAGGTCAAAAAGTTTTGTTTTATAATTCTCAACTCTATGCATTCCCTAAAGAGCTAAGATTAAGATGGACCAATCCTTATGGGGCCTGTGATATTGAGAATTCAATGAATGATAATGATTTAAAGGAAAATGGACATCGTTTGAAAGCTTACTTTGATAATTTTCCTAGTGAAAATGAATCAGCTGGTTTGAATGATCTTGTAGATAAAGGTTGATTATTTTGTTTTTCTCACATTTTCTTTTTTATGTTTCTTTTTGAGTGATTTTTGCTAGTTTCTCTCACCCCGGTCAAATGGCGGACAACGGTACTCCGTGACTTAAGTCGGTTCTTTCAGTTTCCCACAATAACTGATATCTGTAATGCGATTACAAAAATTTACCGTGCTAGATGTGCAAGATTGAGATTGTTAATGAATCATGGAATTCCTGAAGATATTCGCTGGTTGATTGAAGCAAAGGTCCGATTATCAGGTGAGTCCTCTAACTTCATTTCACACATGCCTGGAACAGGTAAAAGCACTTTTGCAAAGAAGCGTCGTGCAAAACGACTGGATGTCTGTCATCAATGTGCTAGATGGACTTGTAATACACAATGTCGTTCTTTAGGAATGGTATCTATAAACCGTGAAGATAAAATACAATTCATTAAGGATGGCCTGAGTAAGGAGTCTTTAGATAATCTTCTATTGACTCTTGAGACGCATCCTAGTGGAGATGTGCATTGTGCAATTCATGATTTATGGCCACTATTTCATAAAGAACATGATCGACTTAGTCTTGGGAATCTGACTAAAAAAGACCTTGTTTGCCAGTTTTTAAGAAAACTGGATGGGAAGCCTATCCCCGACCCATAGAGGGCGTTTAAGCCGTTCTTGGACGTAAAACCAAGGGAAGATGTGAGCCACAATCACAACTACCTGTACATACACATGTTTTTTTTCAAAAGTAAATAAATAAATAAATAAAAAGAGAGAGAGAGAGAGTGTGAGACTCCAGCTGGCCTACATATAGATGTTATGATTGCCTTTCTAATTTATCATCTATAAAACCCTCTTTTCCTTCCTTTCATTTCTACTCAACCCATACCTTCAACAAATACAGAAGTGTGTAGAAATGGCAAGTTCCTCAAGTCATCAAATAAGAAATATTTGTGTTTTCGGTGGATCTAGTCCTGGGAAAGAAAAGGAGTTTTTAGAATCAGCAAATCATCTTGGTCAGGTGCTAGCTGAGAGAAAGATTCATTTAGTGTATGGGGGAGGCAGTCTTGGGTTAATGGGAGGTGTGTCAATAGCTGCATTTTTAGGAGGTAGTCAAGTTTTAGGAGTCGTCCCTGAAGCTTTGGCACAAGGGGACATCATTGGAAAAACAATTGGAGAGGAACTTCAGGTCTCCACAATGTCGGCTCGAATGAATGCAATGTTTAACCATGCTGATGCTTTCATTGCTTTACCAGGTGGTCTAGGCACATTGGAAGAGATCTTTCATATTTCCTCTTGGGCTCAATTGCACATTCACCATAAACCCATTGGTTTGTTAAATGTTAATGGTTATTATGATAAGTTGTTGTCTTTTCTTGATCATGCTGTGGAACAAGAATTTTTAACATCTTCTGCACGACAAATCATAATCTCTGCTACTACTGCTGAACAATTGATTGACCAACTACAATCTTTCATTCCTGTGATTGATCCTTCCATGAGTCGCATAAATTGGTCATCAAAGGAAAGCCGTAAAAAGCTTAGTTTGGATTTGAGCCTTCATTTGTGAATTTTTGTGTCTTTTGGTTTTATTATTATGTTTTGTTATTTCTTATTTTTGTTTCAGTGTGTTTCAGGTTTTGTCAGTGTTCGTTATTTCAGGTGATATCTTTTATACTCTATCTTTCTACCTTAGAACATTGAGGACAATGTCTCGTTTTGGTTGGGGGGAGAGGGTAGTAGTTGATAAAAAAAAAAAATGTTTTTCATTTCATAAAGCATGTGCATAATTGTTGTTACTAGGATGGCAGAGTAAAGGAGTTCTTTTGTTAAAGTGACTCTTGAGACGCATCTTAGTAATCATTCTTAACAAGGTCTATTATAATACTTCCTGAAATATTCAGGTTTACAAACTCTCGTATTGTTACCACTTAATTCTGCTCATATACTTATTTAACATGTATTCTTAAACCTTAATTTACACACACACACTTTAACATATGATTGTGGGTTGCATATTGGATTATTACATTATTTATGTTCTTTTGTTAAAGGTAACAACTAAGGGAAAGGGATTGTATATAATAAAAAAAAACAAAAAGAAAAAAAAAACAAAAAGAAAAAAAATAATGATAATAAAAATGTAGATAAGTTTGGTTTCGTAGCCTCCCTAACCTAAGCAATTAAGCCCGAAGGAGTGTTTTAACACCTAATACCCTAAAGTCAACTGACTTGGGAGCTATTGGCCCAACGCTTGTTACATGGGTTGAGGAGAAAAGCTTAAGGGAATCAAACATTGCACTATCTACATATCAGTATCTGCGACCCGAGTTACTAAGCTCGTAGGAGTGTCTTAACACCTAATGCCCTAAGACCAACTGGTCTGGGAGTCATTAGCTGAAAGCTCGTTACATGGGTTAAAGATGCTTGATGTTTTTAAAGTATATGTATATAGAGTGAAAAAAAAAAAGAAGACAAAAATAGTAATCCCAACCCAAGGAAGTTAACCTTAAACATTAGAACAAAAATTTTGTTTTCTTCCAAGAAAAGCCCCATAATTATGTGTTGATACATTGAGCACAAAAGAAAGGTTTATTAATATCTTGTTAAGTGGTATTGAGCAGATATATAAATTTAATGAGAGTTTGTTTATCTGGATAGATTAATGGAAGTTAAATGATGAATACCTTGCTTTGTGAAATTTGCAAATTGTTTTAACGCTTTAATTACTAGGGACTAGTAATAAGCTGGTTGAGGGGTGTGATTAGTACTTAAAAGTGCATTTTTATCATGGTTTTATATCATCATTTTGCACTTGAAATATCAATAACTCCTTAACTAAAATATGTTTTATAATAATGTATCTAATAATATAAGATACCTATAATTTGTGGTAAATGTCTATTTTTAATGCAGGCCTATCACATAAATGAAAGGATTGATTGATGACTTGAAGAACTTAAATTGCAAGGATAAAGAGATGGCCAAACTTAGAAAAGAGATGTCGGTGCAATCCAAACCGGAACACTGTTCGGTAATTGGGTCATATCTGGAGCTACAGATCTCAGATTTAGGTCCAATTTATATGGATGGAAAGGTAAGACATAGGCCTACAACTTTCATATGGAGCCCAAGATCTAAAAAGGCCATTATCAAGTCCAAATTGTAGCAACAACAAAGAAGCCCGAATCTGTCTTCCAGCCCGAGCACTGTTCGGTATTTTAGCCATATCTGGAGTTCTAGAAGTCCAAATGAGCTGAATTGTTTACACAAGAAAGCTGAGACAATTGCCTACAACTTTCATGTTTGCAACTGGCTCTAATTTTGACGTTATTAATGACGTTTTGGGCAGACAAGAGAAGATAAGGATTGTCACCAAGTCAAAAGTTGGCCACCCACTTATCAATTAGTCATCAAATCAATAGTTCCCAATTTTGGCCTATAAAAGGAGGCATTTGCCATGCATTTAGGCATCTTGGTTTCCAGATCAAGATCATGCTCTTCCTTTCTCTCTTTGTATTTTTTATGCTTTGTTTTCATTAATATTAAGTTTATGCCTTTCATTTCCTTTCCTTTACTTAGTTAACTTTTATGTTCTTATTTTGTTTATTTGTTTTCCTTTCTTTCATTATGTCTAGCTAAGTTAATTATGTCAAGGTGAAAAGGTTACACTAATGGTGGAAGAATAAGTATAGTGTAAACTTAATATGGACTTTAATGTTTGATACTAACATGTTTTGTATTTGTTATCTTGTTCACTCTTTAATACTTTGCTTGTTAAATGACTAATCTTGATTTATGTTGTATAACACTTGGTACAACAAATGCTTGGCACTTTCATAGCCCATAATGTATGGTATAACCGACACCTGAGCTATGAAAGGAACTTGATTTGTTGTTAACATAAGTTATAATCATGAATGCTTGACGAGATTTACAAGTATTAGCATTAATTGAATAAGATGACTAATGTAATCATGTTAACAATATATAATCTGATTGGAACCTCCTTTGTGTGTGGTTTCCAATTGAATAATAAGAGTTTATACTATACTTGTTTGACATACCATTAGTGAAACCTCTAACCTTGACATTTGTTATTATTATTGATTAATCTTTACATTAATTTTCCATCTCCAAGTTCTCATCATCTTCTTCTTCTTCTCTTTCTTTATTATTATTAGTATTACTACTACTACTACTACTACTACTACTACTACTACTACTACTACTACTACTACTATTATTATTATTATTATTATAGTTTTTGTTCTTATTGTTATTGTTGTTGTTATTATTGCTATTATTGTTGTTTATAATTGTTGTCTATAATTTGTACAATTAACCTCCCTGTGGTTCGACCCCGGTCTTGCCGGGTTATTTATTACTTCGACACTCCTGCACTTGGGAGAAGACATCAACCTTTTAGTCGTGTCAATTTCTCAAAATGATTTCATTGTTATGGGCAACCGGCCCAAATGGAAGATTTCGAAGGTGGTGAGAAATGTAAGGATTTCTCAAAAGATGGTTTCATTATAATGGGCAACCGACCCAAATAAAAGATGAAAAGGGTGGTGAGAAATGCAAGGATTTCTCAAAAGATGGTTTCATTATAATGGGCAATCGGCCCAAATGGAAGATTTTGAAGGTGCTGAGAAATTCAAGAATTTCTCAAAAGATAGTTTCATTGTAATGGGCAACCGGCCCCAATGGAAGATTTTGAAGGTGGTGAGAAATGCGAGAATTTCTCAAAATGGTTTGATTGTTATGGGCAACCGGCCCAAATGTAAAGAATTTAAAAGTGGTGAGAAATGCAAGGATTTCTCAAAAGGTGGTTTCATCGCAATGGGCAACAGACCCAAATAAAAGATGAAAAGGGTGGTGAGAAATGCAAGGATTTCTCAAAAGATGGTTTCATCAAATAGAGGATGAAAAAGGTTTTGGAAGAGGTCTGTTTGTGATGGGTAACCTACCCAAGTTAAAACAATAAAATGTCTTGAAAAGACAACATGATGGGACTCGAAGATGCACTATTTAAGCAATGAAAACTTGACAGAGTATTCAAAAAGAGATAGGACTTGAAAAGAAACGAATGCTAAAAAGCGCACTTGAAAGGAGGTACGGTTACAAAACACACTACCTAAGAGGTGAGTGCTCAAAGACGCACTCAAAAGGGAGGTGGGGTTGGATAACACACTACCTAAGAGGTTAGGGCTTGAAAGCGCACTAAAAAGGGAGGTAGGATTGAAAAATACACCATCTAAGAGGTGAGGGCTCAAAGGCGCACTAAAAAGAGACAAGGTTGGAAAACACACTACCTAAGAGGTGATTACTCAAAGGCGCACTAAAAGGGGAGGTAGGGTTGAAAAATACACCATCTAAGAGGTGAGGGCTTAAAGGCGCACTAAAAAGAGACAGGGTTGGAAAACACACTACCTAAGAGGTGTTGGCTCAAAGGCACACTAAAAAGAGGCAGGGTTGGAAAACACACTACCTAAGAGGTGTGGGCTCAAAGGCACACTAAAAAGGGTGGCAAGGTTAGAAAATACACTACCTAAGAGGTTAAGGTTCGAAGGCGCGCTAAGAAAGGAGGCAGGGTTGGAAAACACACTACCTAAGAGGTGAGGGCATAAAGGCGCACTAAAAAGGGAGATAGGGTTGGAAAACACACTACCTAAGAGGTGATTACTCAAAGGCGAACTAAAAAGGGAGGTAGGGTTGGAAAACACACTACCTAAGAGATTAGGGCTCAAAGGCGTACTAAAAAAGGGAGGTAGGGTTGAAAAATACACCATCTAAGAGGTGAGGGCTCAAAGGCGCACTAAAAAGAGACAGGGTTGGAAAACACACTACCTAAGAGGTGTTGGCTCAAAGGCACACTAAAAAAAGGCAGGGTTGGAAAACATACTACCTAAGAGGTGTGGGCTCAAAGGCACACTAAAAAGGATGGCAGGGTTAGAAAATACACTACCTAAGAGGTTAAGGTTCGAAGGCGCGCTAAGAAAGGAGGCAGGGTTGGAAAACACACTACCTAAGAGGTGAGGGCACAAAGGCGCACTAAAAAGGGAGATACGGTTGGAAAACACACTACCTAAGAGGTGATTACTCAAAGGCGCACTAAAAGGGGAAGTAGGGTTGGGAAACACACTACCTAAGAGGTTAAGGCTCGAAGGCGCGCTAAAAAGGGAGGTAAGGTTGGAAAACACACTACCTAAGAGGTGAGGACTCGACGGCGCACTAAGAAAGGAGGCAGGGTTGGAAAACACACTACCTAAGAGGTGAGGGCACAAAGGCGCACTAAAAAGGGAGATAGGGTTGGAAAACACACTACCTAAGAGGTAAGTGCTCAAAAGCACACTAAAAGGGGAGGCAGGGTTAGAAAACACACTACCTAAGAGGTAAGGGCACAAAGGCGCACTAAAAAGGGAGGTAGGGTTGGAAAACACACTACCTAAAAGGTGAGTGCTCAAAAGTGCACTAAAATGGGAGGTAAGGTTGGAAAACACACTACCTAAGAGGTAAGGGCACAAAGGCGCACTAAAAAGGAAGGTAGGGTTGGAAAACACGCTACCTCAAAGGTGTGTGCTCAAAAGCGCACTAAAATGGGAGGTAAGGTTGGAAAACACACTACCTAAAAGGTGGTCGAGAGCTCTAAAGCGCACTCAAAAGTGAGGCAGGGTTAGAAAACACACTACCTAAGATGTGAGTGCTCAAAGGCACACTAAAAGGGGAGGTAGGGTTGGAAAACACACTACCTAAGAGGTTAAGGCTCGAAGGCGCACTAAAAAAGGAGGTAGGGTTGGAAAACACACTACCTAAGAGGTTAAAGCTCGAAGGCGCACTAAAAAGGGAGGCAGGGTTGGAAAACACACTACTTAAGAGGTGAGGGCTCAAAGGCGCACTAAAAAGAGGTAGGGTTGGAAAACACACTACCTAAAAGGTGGGGGCCCGAAGGCGCACTAAAAGAGGAGGTAGGGTAGAAAAACACACTTCCTAAGAGGTGTGGGCTCAAAGGCACACTAAAAAGGGTGGCAGGGTTAGAAAATACACTACCTAAAAGGTGGGGGCCCGAAGGCACACTAAAAGAGGAAGGTAGAGTAGGAAAACACACTACCTAAAAGGTGAGGGCTCGAAGGCGCACTAAAAAGGGAGGTAGGGTTGGAAAACACACTACCTAAGAGGTGAGGGCTCAAAGGCGCACTAAAAAGAGAGAGGGTTGGAAAACACACTACCTAAGAGGTGTGGGCTCAAAGGCGCACTAAAAAAGGTGGCAGGGTTTGAAAACACATTATCTAAAAGGTGAGGGCTCAAAGGCGCACTAAAAAGGGAGATAAAAAGGAGGGAGGGTTAGAAAACACACTACCTAAAAGGTAAAGGCTCAAAGGCGCACTAAAAAGGGAGATAAAAAGGAGGTAGGGTTAGAAAACACACTACCTAAGAGGTGAGGGCTCGACAGCGCACTAAGAAAGGAGGCAGGGTTGGAAAACACACTATCTAAGAGGTAAGGGCACAAAGGCGCACTAAAAAGGGAGATAGGGTTGGAAAACACACTACCTAAGAGGTGAGTGCTCAAAAGCACACTAAAAGGGGAGGCAGGGTTAGAAAACACACTACCTAAGAGGTAAGAGCACAAAGGCGCACTAAAAAGGGAGGTAGGGTTGGAAAACACACTACCTAAAAGGTGAGGGCTCAAAGGCGCACTAAAAAGGGAGATAAAAAGGAGGCAGGGTTAGAAAACATACTACCTAAAAGGTAAGGGCTCAAAGGCGCATTAAAAAAGGAGGCAGGGTTGGAAAACACACTACCTAGGAGGTGAGGCCACAAAGGCGCACTAAAAAGGGAGGTAGGGTTGGAAAACACACTACCTAAAAGGTGGGGCCTCAAAGGCGCACTAAAAGAGAAAGGTAGGGTAGGAAAACACACTACCTAAGAGGTGAGGGCTCGAATGCTCACCAAAAAGGAAGGTAGGGTTGGAAAACACACTACCTCATAGGTTAAAGCTCGAAGGCGCACTAAGAAAGGAGGTAGGGTTGGAAAACACACTACCTAAGAGGTGAGGGCACAAAGGCACACTAAAAAGGGAGGTAGGGTTGGAAAACACACTACCTAAGAGGTGAGGGCTCGAAGGCGCACTAAAAAGGGAAGTAGGGCCCAAAGGCACACTCAAAATGAAATATTCTTAGAAAACACACTACCCGAGAGGTGGTGGCTCAAAAGAGCACATGAAAGGAAGTGAGGGCACAGAAGCACACTCAAAATGAGGTAGGGTGAGAAAACCTGCTACCCGAGAATTGATGGCTCAAAAGAGCACTTAAAAGGAAGTGAGGGCAGAAAGGCACACTCAAAATGAGGTAGGGTTTAAAAAAAGCACGCTACCTAAGAGATGGTGGCTCAAAAGAGCACATGAAAGGAAATGAGGGCACAAAGGCACACTCAAAATGAGGTAAGGTCAGAAAACCCGCTACCCGAGAAATGATGGCTCAAAAAAGCACTTAAAAGGAAGTGAGGGTAGAAAGGCACACTCAAAATGAGGTAGGGTTTAAAAAAGCACGCTACCTAAGAGATGGTGGCTCAAAAGAGCACATGAAAGGAAGTGAGGGCACAAAGGCACACTCAAAATGAGGTAGGGTTAAAAAAGCACGCTACCTAAGAGATGGTGGCTCAAAAGAGCACATGAAAGGAAGTGAGGGCACAAAGGCACACTCAAAATGAGGTAGGGTTAAAAAAGCACGCTACCTAGGAGATGGTGGCTCAAAAGAGCACTTAAAAGGAAGTGAGGGCATAAAGGCACACTCAAAATGATGTAGGGTCAGAAAACCCGCTGCCCGAGAGATGATGGCTCAAAAGAGCACATGAAAGGAAATGAGGGCACAAAGGCACACACAAAATGAGGTAGGGTTAAAAAAGCACGCTACCTAGAAGATGGTAAAACCTGATCTAACAATGTTGAAAGCAATGCATTATGATTAATATGCATGTATACTTACCTGAGAAATATGGGTCCCCATTTCTTCATGGTGTCTTCCTTTTCTCAAAAGTTGGAGTGTCGGTAGTAGGCTTGATGGCTTTCCCACTCTTGCTTACTCAAGTCAAATCTTGATTTTGACATCTAAGAAGGAGTTAATGTCATCATACTTCTTTGTCCTCCACCCTTTATCTCAATGGTTGCCAATTTTGCTTGGCATTCTTCTTAGAGAAGGGAATCATGGGGCCAGCCTTATGAGGCATCTTTGATTGCCCCCCAACTTGATCATGCCCCCAAGTATTTAATTTGGGTTTAGGGATGAGGCTATGTGGAAGGTTTGGTCTTTGACAAGGAGTTGCTTTCATGCAGAAATTTTGGAATTTCAAAGCTATTCCAAACACAAAAATCATTTTGACATAGATTCAAAGCAAACTCATTCTGAAAAAATTCTAGTGATTTCTATGGAGAGGTTTTCGGAAGTGATGAAAACTTTTAGTTTTGCTTTTGGTGAAAATGTGAAGAACACAAAGTGACATCTGGTTTAGTCACAAAAAGTTTAAATTTCAATTTGAGGGTTATTGAGAACCGTTGTTTAAAACATTCATTTTATTTGCATGAATAATGATTTGGTTCGCATGAGAAAGCACTGCCTACCGATCCAGATTGCTTGCCTTTGATCAGGAAGGGCTTGATTAGGCACGTAATGTAGGCTTGGGCTATTGGTTATGAAGAAAAATATATTTATAGCTCAAAAGGTGTTTAAGGGACTTTAAGACTAAGGATCACTAGTGCTTATATCCCAAACTTTTTGTTCATACATTTCTTGACCTTAGAATTGATTTGCAGAATGGTCCACGGTGCCCCCCAGTGTTGGGCTTGGGCTCTTTCTTTTTCTTTTTGTTTTCTTCATTTGATTTTGAGCATCATTGTATTGGCTTTTTTTATGCTCAAAATTTTTTAATCCTTTGGATTTTTTTATGCCCCCCAGCTTTGTATGGGCATCTTCGATGATTGAGAATTTTTCTTTTATGCCCCCCAGTATTGTTTGGGCACTTTCAATCATTAAAGATTTTTTTTAGCACTTGCCCCCTAGTGTAGGGTGTGACCCTAGTCAAGGTTATTTTTCAAGAAAAATCTATTATGCTCAAAAGGGGACTGCAAAAGATATATTTTAGCCTTGTGAAAAGGATTATCAAAGATGGTCTTTCTTCATCTCAAATGCATGCATTTAGGATCGGTAAGTCTTGCTCTCATGCGAGTATGCAAAGTGATTTCTCATTATTCATGCAAATAAAACTCCGTTTTTGGAGTCACTTCATTGTGTTCTTTTTTTGTTTTTTTCATCATCATTTTTTTTTGGTGTATGGTTACCTCTCTAAGGAATCTCTTGAATTTCCAAAACTTGTTTGTTTCGGAAAAACACCAATATGATTTCTTTTTTTGTACTAAACTTTGATTTCCCAAAAAATCCTTGTGAAAACATGCATGGTTTTGGAAGAAAGGGAAAACACGTCTAAAGATTCTTGGCGTAATGGTCTCATGTTCAGAGGTTATGTTCAATGTGTTATTTGCATGAAACAACAAAAAAAATGAAGGCATGCCATGAATTCAGGAAAACACACGATCTTATTAACAAGTAAGGCTCAGTAGACAGGGAAAGTCTTGTGGAATTTTGAGCCAAATTACCAATAAAAACTAGAATAGGGTGAAAAAAAATCAAGATTTTTTTTTGTAGGCATGATCGAGCAGAGGTAGTCTTTTTGGACAGAGCAAGAACAAGCTCTATTCTGCAATGGTGATGCAATTCCCCTTTGGTCAACTTTCCTACAAAAGCTTTTATGGAAATGTTGTACTGTGATGGGGTCTTGATTGTGTTTGTCCCCAACTTCTTTAGGTTAAGTTCTTGTTGAGTTTCGAACAAAGATGATAGGTTTGTTGGAAGGAACTTCCCTAGAGATGCTTTTCAATATTTGCTCGAGTAAGCTAGAGGTGACTCAAGCTTTTGTTTAGAGATTCCAACTCTTCTTGAAAATGGATGCTACAACGAGCATGCTCTTCATCTCTATTATGTTTTGCTCAAAATTAGATGTTGCGAACTCGTAGGGGACCCACTTTTTATTTTGGTGCATGCATGATAAATGTATGAACATGAGATCTATATGATGAACTCGCCCTTCGAGGGGTGACATATGATCGTATCTTTTGCATGATGAAACAAGAATCTTGATTCTTGTCCAAACTCTACAATGAAAATTTTCGGAGCAACGATCATTCTGTCACCCATAAGTCTTGAGTTCAAAATGCTTCAAGAAGGGTTCACCCCGATACAAATAAATGATAGCACATACAACTTAAGGATAGGTACTATTCATTATATGAACATGGGTAGGTTTTCTACCTGGTCTCAAAAGGGTCTATGAACTGCCTAGTGACCACCTTTCGTGAAGGCAGTATAGGGGTCTACAAGGAATGGTTAGGGCACCGTGTGACCGCCATTACCGAGTAAACACTCAGCTCATAGTTGGATGTTTCACAAATCTAAACCCCGACTGAAAGTCATGAGGCAGACCGCTACTCCCCACCTAACTTAGAAGCTTGTGTGTGCTTTCAAAAATAGATACAAGTGATGCATGTAACAATTCTAAAAATGCATGCATAAAACACGATAAAAATGCCAAAATTTAAACACATCAAATACACAAAGCTTAGCCCAATATTGTTAGAAACAGTACCTCCCCAGCGGAGTCGCCATTCTATCGCACGTCAAAAAAAATCCACGCGGCGTCGGCTTCGATGATTTTTCATCGTTATTATTTGATTTGATGTTGTTGGATTCGTTAGGAGTCGCCACCTAGTATTTAATTGAAGGTTACTAGGAAACCTGGTTGTACTGGTCTTGTCAGATATTCGCGGGTAAAGGACCGGTTATGGTTAGGGAAGGTATTAGCACCCCTAACACACCCTACCTGAGGTAAGCTGCTTCATGGACTTGATGTGTTAAAGAAGTTTTAAAAATTTTGTCTTTTCATCGGATTTTAGAAATACAACTTCCATACAAGTTTGTACTTCTACACCGTGATCTAATCAAAATATTAAATTCTTCTTTATTCTCTGCAATTTTATCATAAATAAAAAGAAAACATTCATAAGACAAATACAAACACACACACACACATATGCATTTTTTATTCTTTTTCTTTTTCTTTTTTCTTTTTTCTTTTCTTTTTCCCTTTTTTTTTTACATCCACATTACAAATTATAAAAATCTAAAACTAAATAAAAATTACATTAAATAATTTAAATTTTACAAAACAGTCCCTAAAACTCCAGAAATTGCATTAAAGTCCCTTATAGGGCTGTGTGAACAGTGCCCATGAACAGTGCCGAAGTGTGAACAATGGTGGCGCGTTTCCTCCACACGCCGCCACTGTCGGAGGTGGCAGAACCAGTAGATCGGCCGTCTTCCTCTTCTCTGTCTTCCGGCGCCGGCGGTGGGTGTTGTGATTTGGGTTTTCAAATCGGAAACCATGACAGATTCTGGGCAAAGCTTCCAACGACCATTACTCATCAACCATTGAGACAATAACCAATCCCAACGGTGAAATGATAAACCAACATCTCATGCAGCGTATATCCAAATATCAGCCGGAGTTAACGGTTGGATCTCCCTAGATCGGAGTTAGACCAAAACTCACCCGAGATTGGCGAGCCACTGTTGAACACGCATAACACCTTTTTGGATGGGTTTCATCTCATCTTCACCATTCAGAATGTGCAATACACCCATACGCACCACATATCCAAAACTCAGGTGGATCCAACGGTGAATCATGGAGAAATAGGACGGCGGCTCTAACTGTTCCGAGAGGGGTTTGTCCAGAAATATTCAAATGGTAATATTTCTCTCGTGGTTTCAAATATGAATGATAGCTCCAGTCAGAATGTAGACAATATAGGGACGCACAACATACCCAAATTTCACATTGATCCAACGGTAGACGAGGGAGAAATCATCCGGCGAAGCTGACAGGTTTGAGGGGGTGAGGGAGACGGCGGCTCTTAGAGAAAAATGTTAGGGTTTTTTGTGTTTTAGGGTTTATTTTCTCCTTCTTTTTGTCAAAATTGCCCCCCCTTTGCTTTGTGTTAAAGGTTGCTATTTATAGGCAAAATGTTGCATGAATTTTAAAATTGGTCCCTCAATTTTATTTTTTTGTAAATTTTGATTTTTTTGATTTTTTTGTATTTTTTGAAAACAAGCAATATCAACATCGACTCAATGAGGAAGATCAATGATTTTAAAAATAACACGTTAAAAGTTGAACGCGTTCCAAATATCTTTGAAAATTTAAATTCTTTTGAGATGATGTTGAAAATGTTAAAAATGATGCAAATATATTTAAAAAATTTATTTTTTAGATTTTCGTTGTTTTTTTCTCTTTTTTTAAATTTTTCTAAAAATTTATCAAAACATGGATAAAAATTGAGGAATAACCCAAAATTGGGTTATGACATGTTTCATATGAGCATAGAATATTGGATTAGATGAGAGATAAGTTGCACCAAAGAGTTGGACAATGTTGGAAAGGCATTTTGAGTTCTTGCAACAGAGATTGAAGCCACTGCAATTCAGCAGTAGAGTTGGCCAGTGACTTATACTCCGATTCAGTGCTGTTGCGTGCCATTGTTTACTGTTGTTTGCAGCTCCAGCTAATTAAATTGGATCCATGAAAGATACAATATGGTCCTACACTCCATCGATCATCACTGTCACCAGCCCAATCGACGTTACTAAATCCTTATAAAGTATGATCAGACTGATGAGTAATATGTAAACCATAATTTACAGTGTATTTGAGATAACGAAGTATACATTTCACTGCCTGCTAGTGAACATCTTTGGGCTGATGCATGAACTTGCTCACCTTGTAAACTGCAAATGCAATGTCAGGTTGTGTAAAACCGAGATAATATAAGGCACTGACTGTACTTCAATATAAATAAGGGTCGTCGAAATCAATACCCTCAAATTTGGAGAGTGTGTAGTTTGTGGACATTGGTGTGCTGCAAGGTATAACCTTATCTAGCTTGAGTCTTCGTAACAAGTCAATAACATATTTTCGTTAAGTCAAAATCAGATCACCACCATCATATAGAGTTTTAACTTTGAGAAAATATAATAATGGTCCCAAATCTTTGATAGGGAAGACACGTCCAAACTTCCTCAAAGTGAGAATCCGTGACAATTATGTCATCAACATATATAAGTATGAGCAGCTGGAAACTTGCAGTCTGTAGAATGTAAAGTGAAGGATCTGATTTTAAGCCTACAAAACCATACTGAAGCAATTGATCTATCAACCAAGAAAATCAAGAACGGGGAGCCTGATGAAGACCATACAGACTTTTCTGTAAGCAATATATATGAGTGCGAAAATCTGAATGAATATACCCTTGAGGTTGACACATATATACCTCTTCATCTAGCAGTCCATGGAGAAAGAAATTTTGAATGTCCAGTTGCCGAATATACCAATATTGGGAGAAAGCATTGGATAACATTAGCAGAATGGTTCCTTGTTTAATGACAGGGCTAAAGGTTTCCAGAAAGTCAACACCATTTGTTAATGATAGCCTTTAGCTACCAGTCATGCCTTGTACCGCTCTATAGTGCCATTAGTATAGATCTTGATAGAGTAAACCCATTTATTTCCAATAAGATTGATGTTGGATTTAGCTGGTACAAAATTCCAAGTATTTTTTTGTAAAAGAGTAGTAAATTCCATGTTCATTGCTTCCCTCCACGTGTGGTCTTTTAAAGCATCAGTAAAAGATGTTGGTTCAACTGGTGCGTGGCAGGATTGTGCAAGAAGTGCATGAAGCAATGGGTATTTGATGAACCCAACATATGGTTGCTTCGGTTTGAGAGAGTTTGTTTGAGATCTGGTAGTCATTTTTTTTGGTATGTTGAAAGGAGCAAGTGCATCTGCAAAAGATGTATGAACCGCATACAGTGTTGGAGTTGGAACCTCATTTGAAATAACATTTGTAATAATAGTAGCTGGAATGAGATCAGATTCATGTGGAGAGATATGATTGGCATTTGTAACATCATCTGTAAGAGGAGTTAGGGAATTCAAAGCACTTGGTTATAAATTGGCTGGTAAGGTGATAGTAGTGGACTAGGGAACTAAGGACACAGATTGGGGAGATTTGTAAGGAAAGAAAAGTTCATCAAATATGACATGTCAAGACATAAAGATTTTGCTAGTAGACAAATCGAGACACTCATACCCCTGATGTGAGAGATTGTAGCCAATAAAAATACATGTTTCGATCTGTAATCAAATTCATGTTTGTTATAAAGACATAAATTTGGCCAACAAGCACGACCAAACACACGTATAAAGTTATAATTTGGTTTTTGATGATAAGCCTTTTCAAAAGGAGAGAAATGGTTTAAAATTTTAGTTGGAAGATGATTAATTATATAAATAGCCCTTAAAAATGCATCCTCCCAGTATGGTTTTGGAAGATTAGCATAGGCCAATAATGCTAGACCCATTTCAATAATTTGACGATGTCGTCTCTCAACAGCTCTTATTTGCTCATATGTGTATGAGCAAGCTAGACGATGTTGAATACCATATTTGGAAAAATATGTATTTAATATATGATACTCGCCTTCCCAATCAGTTTGAATAGCCTTAATTTTGGTATTAAAATGGCGTTCAATATACGTTTGAAAATATAAGAAAATTTTTCAACATCAGATTTTTGCTTAAGAGAAAATAACCAAATATATTTTGTGAAAGCATCCAAGAAACAAACATAATAGCGAGAGCCGTAACTGGAAATCACAGAACTAGGCCCCCAAACATCTGAATAAATGAGTTCCAATGGCTTAGTAGCATGACGTATAGAAGCGGAAAAAGGTAAATTATGGCTTTTTGCCATCTCACTTTTAGGACATATCTTATGTCTTTTATTGGAAAGAAAGGAAAGATTATTTGAACTGATAACATGATTGACAGTGTTGTAAGAGGCGTGCCTAAAACGATAGTGCCAATCTAAGACTAAAACACGAACACCAATAAGAGCTTTGGGATATAAATGTTGAAGAGGCTGTGAAAAACAGTAGAGACCATCTTTAACGACACCCTTATGCAGGGTGTTTCCTGAGTAATCCTTGAAAAAAAAATAGGAAGCATGAAACTCAAAATAAACAGAATTATCTTCAATGAATGTTTTGATAGAAATAACGTTTTTTGTAATTTGAGGAACAACTAATATTTGGTCGAGGATAAAAGATTTAGAGTGTGCAGATAAAGATGTCTTGCCTAAGTGAGTTATGTGCAAACCTGTGCCATCTTCGACTTGAATCTGATCATTTCCAACATACTCTTTACTACGAATATTAAGGTTGTTGAAGTTATTAGTCAAATGGTGCGTAACTCTAGTTTCGGCATGCTATTCTTGCTCCAATAAGTGTTGAATGTGTTGGTTGGAGGCAATATTGGCTTGAGGATTTGGTTGAAAAGGTTGAGGAAGAAACTGATTGTCAAATCTCTTAAAACATCGAGCCGTAGTATGGTCAGGTTTATCACAGAGCTGACACCAAAGATTAGTGTAGTTGTTATTTGGATGAGAAGCAGTTTGAAAAATTACCTCTATCATGAAAGGAGAGATGGCCACGCCCCCTGCCTCAAAAGGTAAAATTGTTGTTGCAGACATGGGATCCAGAAAGGGATTGTTGCTTGGTAGCAACATTAGTTAATGGTATGGCAGACAGGAGAGCTTGCTGATGATGCTGCACACGTGCCTCATAAATGAGCAGCATAGAGTACACCTCTTCTAAGGTGATATTTTCTTTAATTGAAATGGTGGTGATAAGAGAATCATACTCAGGTCCTAGACCAGTGAGTAGGTATGTGATAATTTCATCACATTTAAGTGTCTGACCTGTCATAACAAGTTCATTAGAGAGCTTTTTCATATATAAGAAATATTCTGTAACAAATTGAGTAGTTTTATGAGCAGTAGCAAGCTGCGAACAGATTTGGATGGCTTTAGTTTTTGATTGTGTAGCAAAGGTGGTGTGAAGAGATATCTAAACTGCATAAGAAGTAGTGCATTGTGCTACTTGCATGAGTATATCATCAGTAAGAGAGGCATTAATACAACTGAGAAGAAGATTATCTTGGGTTTCCTATATATCAAAGGCTGGGTTTGATTACATGGTGCCATCACTGTGAGGAATTTCCTTTGCAGGCATTTTAATAGTGCCATCAACATAGCCAAACTTTTTTTGACCTTTGAGATACGGAAGCATGGTCGCTTTCCAATTTAGAAAATTGGTGTGAGTAAGTTTGGTGATATTAATACTAGAAGCAGGATTGAAGATAGGTAGAGTGTTGTTAGAAGTAAGGGAAGAATGGGGAGAGGCAGCCATGGTAGCTAAGAGGAATCTGAGAAAGGAGTTTAGAAAAAAGAGATGAAAGTAATGGATAGAGAAGAATATTTATGAGAGAACGTAAGTTGCTGGCTCTAGTACCATGTAGAGTTTAACAAGACAGATGAGGTAGAATTGTTTTCTTATTTCAATTATTTGTTGTGTACAGAGTCTAAATATTTATAATACAATTGTAAGTAAATCACTCTTACTAAATTGCTATACAAAATTCAAAAGTAGAATCTGAAAACGTAAATCAAGGCATTTAACATAACTGAAACTAAAGGTCCAGGATTATTGTTATATCTTCTTCGCTTACTGAGGTTTGGCCTAATTTTTAGTTGCTGCACAATCTTCTACGTGATCAACAGATCTCAATTCAATAAGAATTAAATTAGTATTATTAACAATTGCTATTTAATAAGAGTATATAATAAATAATTGTTCATAAGTTAAGGCACTATTCAATGCAAAAGATGAATAATGTTACAATTATAGTTACAAATTATATTAAAACAGCTAGCTAAATCACTAAAGTAATCTTTAGAGCCATAAAGATTTTTTAATTTTATTCTCAAATTTTTCTTCCAATTGCAACCTATTATCCCAAATTAATGAGCTATTTCTTAAAATTTGTAAAGGAAGGAAAAAATAAAGAAAAGAGAACCATAAAGTAAAATAAGGAAAAATCTAATCTCAAATTCACTAAATGTTTTTTATTTAAACCATCTATTTTCCTTTTTGTTCATTTTATAGCCCTTTTAGTTTTTGTAATTTTCATTTTAATAAAAAAAACTATTTTCTTCACATTTCAATCCCTAGATTTGAGAGATGAGAGAGAAAAGAAAGAGAATTGTTAGTTAGCTATAACTCACTAATAAAAAAAAATGTATTGATTTTGGTATTAACGAGTTTCATTCAATAAAAAAAAAGTCATATGAAGATGTTTTCAAACATTTATCTTGTTGAGAAAAATAAATCAAGGTTAAGAGAGGATTTTTTTTTATTTTGTATTTTTAGACTGTTTTGGGGGCATTTTTGGTTGATTAATTAGCTTTTTTAGATTCTAGTGGTATTTATAAGGTATTCTTTAGTAAACATGGATTGAAAATGAATTTTAGGGGAAAAAAAAACCCTTCTCTTGAATTTTCAAGTACTATAATGGCGATTGAATTCTACATAAGCAGACAACACATTGTCTACTAATTGATACTTAAAAGTATATTTTTATCAAGATTTTATATCATCATTTTGCACTTGAAGTATCAATAACTCCTTAACTAAAGCATGTTTTATAATAATATATCTAATAATATAAGATACCTTTAATTTATGGTAAATGTTCATTTTAAATGCAGGCCTATCATATAAATGAAAGGATTGATTGATGAATTTAAGAACTGAAATTGAAAGGACAAATAGATGGCCAAACTTAGAAAAGAAATGTCGGTGCAGTCCAAACCGGAACACTGTTCAGTAATTGGATCATATTTAGAGCTTTAGATCTCAAATTTAGGTCTACTTATATGGATGGAAAGGTAAGACATAGACCTACAACTTTTATATGAGCCCAAGATCTAAAAAGGTCATTTTCAAGTCCAAATTGTTGCAACAACAAAGAAGTCTGAATCTGTCTTCCAACCCGAGCACTGTTCAGTATTTGACTCATATCTAGAGTTCTAGAAGTCCAAATAAGCTGAATTGTTTACACAAGAAAGATAAGATAATTTCCTACAACTTTCATGTTTTCAAGTGGCTTTAATTTTGACGTTATCAATGATGTTTTAGACAAACAAAAGAAGATAAGCATTGTAACCAAGTCAAAAGTTGGTCACCCACTCATCAGTTAGTCATCAAATCAATAGTTCCCAATTTTGACCTATAAAAGGAGGCATTTGCCATGCATTTAGGCATTTTGGTTTCCAGATCAAGATCATGCTCTTGCTTTCTCTCTTTGTATTTTTTGTAATGTTTATGCTTTGCTTTCATTAATATCAAGTTTATATCTTTCAGTTCCTTTTCTTTACTTAGTTAACTTTTATCTTATTTATGTTTTTATTTTGTTTATTTATTTTTCTTTCTTTTATTATGTCTAGCTAAGTTTATTATGTCAAGGTGAAAATGTTACACTAATGGTGTAAGAATAAGTATAGTGTAAACTTAATATGGACTTTAATGTTTGATACTAACATATTTTATATTTGTTATCTTGTTCACTCTTTAATACTTTGCTTGTTAAATGATTAATCTTGATTTATGTTGTATAATACTTGGTAAAACAAATGTTTGGCACTTTCATAGTTCATACTGTATGGTATAACCAACACCTGAACTATGAAAGGAACTTGATTTGTTGTTAACATAAGTTATAATCATGAATGCTTGACGAGATCTACAAGTATTAGTATTAATTGAATAAGATGACTAATGTAATCATGTTAACAATCTATAATCCGATTAAAACCTCCTTTGTGTGTGGTTTCCAATTAAACAATAAGAGTTTATATTATACTTGTTTGATATACCATTAGTGGAATCTCTAACCTTGACATTTATTATTATCATTGTTTAATCTTTATATTAATATTCTATCTCTAAGTTCTCATCATCTTCTTCTTTTTTTTCTTTCTTTCTTTATTATTATTATTATTATTATTATTATTATTATTATTATTATTATTATTATTACTACTACTACTACTACTATTTCTATTAGTATTGTTTGTTTATAATTTGTACAATTAACCTCCCCGCGGTTCGACCCCGATCTTGCCAGGTTATTTATTACTTCAACACTCCTGCACTTGGGAGAAGACATCAATCTTTTAGTCATGAATACTTGACGAAATTTACAAGTATTAACATTAATTGAATAAGATGACTAATGTAATCATGTTAACAATCTATAATCCGATTAGAACCTTCTTTGTGTGTGGTTTCTAATTGAACAATAAGAGTTTATACTATACTTATTTGATATACCATTAGTGGAATCTCTAACCTTGACATTTGTTATTATCATTGTTTAATCTTTACATTAATATTCTATCTCCAAGTTCTCATCATCTTCTTCTTTTTTTCTTTCTTTATTATTATTACTACTACTACTACTACTACTACTACTACTACTACTATAGTTATTGTTGTTATTATTATTATTATTGTTATTGCTATTATTGTTGTTTATAATTATTGTTTATAATTTGTATAATTAACCTCCCTATGGTTCGACCCCAGTCTTACCGGGTTGTTTATTACTTCGACACTCCTGCACTTGGGAGAAGACATCAATCTTTTAGTCATGTCATCTACTTTAAAAACAAATTAGATAGGCGATTAAAAAATATACAAAAAACACCTCAGTGAGTAGGCTTGGGTTGATAGGTTGAAGCATGCTGGGCTGCCCAGGCCTGCACACCTATACTGTTTTTTCTTTTCTTTCTTTTTTCAATTTAATACTTCAACATTAGGTTTTCATTGAGTTTTTTAATAATTATTTTTTTCAATGTCATCCTTTAACATATGGTTAATTTTGAATTGGTCTTTATAATTTATTTCAATTTGCTTTTTATAGAGTTATTACAGTCTCAAATAAATATTCTCATATTTAATTGGTGTTTAATTTTATAAGTGTTTATTTTTTGTTGTATAATTAAGTAAAAAAATAATTCCTAAAAAAACTAAGTCATTAATTTTAGTGAAGTCCGCGACCCCAAATCATGGTTTTGGCAAGTTAAGTGGGGTTTATTAAGAGTTGAGTTTCATAATTTATTTTAATTTAGTTTCTATGATATTATCATAATCTCAAACAAATATTTCAACATTAATGCTTTATTTTATGAGCATATATTCTTGTTATCATATAATTAAGTTAAAAATATTGTTTATGGATTAAGACAATTATAACTCCTACGAGGAGAGTGAATTACATATATCATTAATATTAACAAATAATATAAATTACTTCAAGTTAATACAATGACCAACAATATAATTAAAGCATTTAAGTAAAGAGATAAACAAAAAGAATATGCAAACTTGTTTTTAACATGATTCAACAAGCCTACATTCATACAACAAGTACCAAACCATACTTAAGCATTGTATTTCTTAATTAGTCCAAGTTCAAGAGTATAATAGTCACTTGATAAATCCATACCAAGCTTTTTACATCATTTAAAGATATTTTCTTTTCAAGATTTTTCTCACTTGAAAATATTCTCTCTTCAAGACTTTTTTATTTGGTGAAATTATCTCATAATATCAAGAGTTTTTACTTAACTTTCAAAGGTTTACAAGAATGATTTTATTATCACAACTAACTCTTTCAATAGAGTAAATTATACAATTGAAAGTTTTAATATTTTTATATCTCATAAAATTATAGTTATAAATATTTAAAAGTATTTAAGTGTAGTGAAAATAAGATCGAATATTCTTATGCTAGATTATGAAGGTTTAATAGCATAAATTAGAATATTATCAAGTATGGATGATTTTGAAGTGTTTTTACTTTTAAAATAGCTTGTATATCATATATATTAAGAATCCCCTTTTAATTTTGCAATTGAACAAGCTACATATATATATATATATATATATATATATATATATATATATATATATATATATATATATAAACATAGTTGTTTATAGTCGTTATAATATCATTGATAACTCAAACAGTTGACCAATTCTTGCAAAATTTTCAGGTATTCATTCCTGATGAATAAGCGGTTGGCTAATTCATTTAGTAACACCAAAAAAGTTAACTGATTTATATAGAGTTATAGTTTTAATAGATTAACCTTGATGAATTTTTAGAACCATCTATCTTAGATTATATTAGATTATTTTATTAATCTTTTAATGCATGTAAAGTGAAGTATGAGTTCATTTTAATTGTGTTATCAAGTAGGATATAAGGTTTGTATAAGCACTGAAATGAACACTTAATCTAAGTTTTGATTTTGCTTTTTTTCTTGGATTTCTTGATTGATTTCTTCATGAAATTTACCATAATTATTGATATTGTCTTTATATAAAACCTATTTAAAACTTATTATCAACCAAGCATATCATTAGTCTATTTTTTGTTTTATTTTCATCATAAAAAAATATGAATATGTAACACCAAATATTAACAAAAAATTGTTTAAAAAAAAAATTTTATTAAACTCAATAGAGTTCATGACCTCAATCACGAATATGATGGTTTAAGTTGTGATGCTATATCGATCTAATGTATCATTATTTTAATATTTTTTTTAAATGTCATCTTGATTTTTTTAAAAAAACAAATTGTGTTTTTACTAGTCATTCAGATTGTCACTATGTTAATTGAGTTACATTTAAGAAACTCTCATATAAATTAATTTGAAATTAGAATAGATATAAAGTTAAATCAAGAGATTTCAAAGTTAATTTGTCAGGTCAATTTTAATGATAATATCAAAAAATTTCCTTAAATTTAGATATTTTATAAGTTTTAATTTTTAAAAAATATGATTCAATTCAAAATTCAGTGTAGGCTAGTTACCAAGTGATACAACTAATTATTTTGATCTTGCTTTTAAGGTGATAGAGGCACATCAAAATTAGCCCTTTAAATTATATGAGAATTATTTATACAAAGATTAAATAATTATTTTTTTATAATTTCATTGTTTAAAAAAAACTTTATTTATATATTTTTAAAGATAAATTACTATAAGTATTCTATAGTTCAATTATTTTTTATTTTATAAATACTTTTTAAATATTACACTTTATGCATGAAATTTAAATACAGATAAGATTGTAATTATATTTGAAATAATAGTTAAATAACATTTTCTTTTTTCAAAACATAGTATAGTGCGCGCGCATGTGTCTATATATATATATATATAAACAAAAACATTAAGAAAAAACCTCGAGCCCCGTAGAAAAAACCTCAAACAAAAATTCAATGTTTGATCACTTTGATTTGTGACTATTTATAGAACAGTAAGGTAATGTGATTCTACAGGAAAATGGCTTACCAAAGTTATAACAAAAAGAAAATTGAATTGGATTCGAGGCAGAGAGACTTTGAAGAAAATCAAAGAAATATTTTTTTTTTCTCATCGGAATTCTGGAGTTCCTTTTGTTTATGGTTGATGAGGCACCATATATCATTCTTCTACGTGGACGATTAGCTTCTAATGAATGGACCGTTGTTTTCATTACACAGCTTGAAACGACGACGTATTACTGTTCTCATTTTCTTATCTGAAAACCCTAGCCATCTCCCACTCCCTTTAATCCCTTACCTCCCCCCTCTTCACTGTTGAAGTTTTAAATTTATTTTTAAAAAATTAGAGTCTTATAAAATTTATAATTATTTAAAATTTATATAATTATTAATTTTAAAATCATAAACTTAATTGAGATATATATAAAATAATTAAAATACCTATATTAATTAAAAAATAAAAGAATGAACCAACCCATCAAAGCCTAGTGGATTGAGTGTGTTGTTGTTGATTGAAATACAGAATAGAGACACTGAATTTTCTTGGATTTTGTTTTGATCTTCTCCTTTGTCACCTATTGTGAAATCAATCTACGTTTCTTGTTTCTCCATTTTTTTTTTAAGAAAAAACAAGGAGGGAGTGGGGTCGAAGAAAGGAAGAGGTATGACTTGTTAGCAAAAGCTAACAACTTTTAGGACTGCATGTTTAGATATCCATGCTTTAATATTATATATAAAAGCATTGTTATATTTTGATTGATTTTTAAAATCTGATCAAAATTATAAAGTGTAATATTTAACAATTTATTTATAAAATAATAAAAAAAACTAATTCATAAGGTGCTTAGAATAATTTATTATTTTTTAAGAATATTTTAGCAAATTACATGGGCAAAGTCAAACCTCACTGAGCTCACTCCATGGATTAACCTCACGCACAAGTTCGTAATATAATAGTGTGTTTGGTACTTCATTTGAAATTATGTTTAGGTTTATTTTAAAAAAACGTTTGATTTAAAAAATTATTAAGTTGATGTGTTTTTTAGTGTTTTTTGATAATTTTAATGTGTTTAAATTAAAAAATATTTTAATATATTTTTAAATAAAAATTATTACCCATCTTAATACCAAACACTATTATGTTCTGCAAGTTGCCAAATTCATAAGATAAGATAAGATAAGATATGCTTGCAGCACTTGTAAAAATACCATGGGCTTCGTCTCCTCAGCAGCAGGGGTGCTCATTAAATGGTAGATATGTAATTTTTTTTTTATTCAACCTAGCACAACCTTTGTATTTTACATTTATACACCTTCCTTCGTATAAATATTTTCCTTTTCTTTTTATTATGTTTTTTTATTAGTGAGAATTTTATTTTTAAGAATTTAATTTATTGTTATATGTTCTGTGTTTTTTTAATTAATTGATGTTCAAGTGATGTATTAAGCTTAATTTGTTTGTTACAATTTATAATAGTTTTTGTGTTAATTTATTTAAATTAAATCTTAGTTTTATTTAAGCCTAACCCATGAAAATTAATAATTTAAATTCAAATATCTTTAATATCCATACAAAAATTACCCAAATCTAATATATCCAACATGCTCCAATTTTAAAAAAAGAAAAGAAAAGAAGAATAAATTAGATTTTATAATTTGTAAAATATCAAAAATTAAATTGAATATAATCATACGCATTTATCTAACACAATTATATTAATGAAAACTTAAGATCTTACTAAGCAAGCAGCTGAAATATTGGATATGTCAAATATCATGCTCATCTTTGCATAGAAATGCTGGCTATCCCCCCCCCCCCCCCCCCCACCTTGTTCACAGTCAACAAGTCAACATACGACCTGGCATTGCAAATGGCATTATCTTTTTCCAGTGGGTTTTCTTTCAGAAGCCAGAGGCCTTTTTATATGATTATTTCATTCCTTTACATCAGCTTCTCATTCCAAAGGATCATAACACGCAATAACTTTTCTTTTCACATTCGGATCACTAAGTTCAGATATATTTTCGTCTCAATCTTCAAGGAAGGCAAACAACTCCTGAAATAATACAAGTAAAATTATTAACAATAAACAAAGCAAAAGTTTCCCATCAAATAATTTGTTGTTAGCCAGTTGCTTGCTTTGACAAATGCATTATATTTCATCCAAATGCATGGTAGAACTTACGAATAAATGGAAATTTCAGAGATTAGCACAGAACAGGCCTTGCTGCATTTACAAGTCTCCAACATAGAATATAAAAGCATTTGGTCAACAATGTTCACATTCATTTTCGTCTTATGTTCATGTAGCATTCTAGTGCGATTGAGGTTAAACAGTACATCACAGATAGTGTGATAGTAGCATTACATGCTAGAAGTGCTAGCCCAAGTAAGGTTTTATTGGTTGCCAAGAGTGCTTGCTATGTAAGGTTTTAGTGGTCTAATAAGAAGAAAGGAGAAGGAAGGGTTAGTTTGGGCTGAGGCTGCATTCCGCAATCTTCTCCCATGATTTCAGAGTCAAGTCCTCAGTATCTGTTTTCCACAATGCAAGGCGAGTTATTGGAAAGCTTAGACCGCTGATGCTCTCATCAAGAATATTAGCTTTTTGTTGAGCCTCTTTCTTCTCATCATCCGTCAGATCACCATAAAGGAGACTGAGATGGGGCATGTAAGCTGCATATGTTATACAGGGTGTAGATTAGCAAAACATGCATGATCACAATGGAGAGACAATATGCTAACATTGCTGACAAATTTAAACAAGGCAGCCTCCAATTAAATGGGAAAAAATTTTGTGTATCAAATGGAGGCAGTGACCACCCCTCATCTGCACCCATCTTCTAAGCAAATGAGCAACACTACCAAATCTAAATATTAAGCCAAACAGCCTTGGTGAGCAGGTTTAGTGACATAAAACCCGTAAACAAGTTATATGTATGACATAGTCTTCCCACATCATATACACACAACACACCAGATTTTAAAGAGCCCTCTTCATGTTCGCAATCCATTAATAAAAAGTGAAAGATGTAACAGATCTAAGTAGGAGAATTCATGCGCTTTCCACTACAGAGAATCTGTCTAAAAACATTGCTGGTTTTTTTCAGGATGGAGGAAATATTTAAACCTTGGTTTTGACCAAGAAAAAATGTTTGGTAATGCCATTGGAAGAACTTTTAGTGTAACGACAAGAAAATTGTAATTCAATAAGATGAGTTTATTTATGAACAATTAGCGGTTAATTTAGTTTTTCTATTTCAGATACTACATAAAAGGTACCCAATATTTCTTCTGTAAACTGCTTTTTTGTCAATAATTTCTTGTCATTAAATACTGAATGGCGGTTCAATGGGAAAAGAAGTACCCCCATTGCATTCCCAAAAAGCCACAAACCACATGTCTTTGCTGTTAATCGAAAACAGAAATCAAGAACTCAGAAGCAACACTGAACATGTTGTCTGATGCAACAAAAACCAGTGCCTTTTTCCTTCTTTCTCTCAAGACTCAACAGATACCAAATAGTTTCACTATGACAAGACTCACTTGTCTTCTTTATGGTTTTTATAACACTGGTAAAATGTTCACATAATCTTATGACTTAATTTCACATACTGCAGATTCTCCAGGTTTCAGCACCAGACGCTCATTTTACTGACTGCAGCGCTCTAAGAATTCTACACTTATTTAAAAATCTTCGCAAGTAAAAGCACTCAATTACTTACCATTTCTTACCACCAAATAGCAACCTACCAATTAGCTTAGAAGCCACACCCTCCTACACTTGCCAGTTAACATTTTCTTACAGCCAAATTAATACAATGAATCTCAATTTCCCAGGCAATAGTATGCCATAATTAATCACACGTAACTTACCCAAATCCATCTCATATATGCTCCAAAATCAACAAAAATCGAACCCATAAAAAAGAAGAAGAAAGACCTACATCTTACTATTCATAAATGAAAAAGATGGCATTGAACTTACGAGTAGAACTCTTGTACCCAAAATGTCCACTACAACGTGCACCAGCTTCCACCACCTAAAAAAACAAAACTCCATTTTTTTAACAAGTGGGCATCCAAGCAAACTAGTAGCTGCAAGTTCAGTTCAATCATAAAACCAATCTAACGAAAACCATATAGAAAGAAATGTTTATGGACTCCAATTTTTCATTTCTAAATTATAAATGGAGGAACAAGGAAAAAAAATCACCTCAGGCATTGGATGTAGCAGCAAATAAACACACTGATAAAAGAAAGTCCCCGTAGCCACACGATCAACAGTAGCAGTATATGCCTGCAGCCCATCACAAGCAGAATGAAATTTCTCCAACGCATCTTGCTCCGTTAAACTAATGGCCCCCACAACCGTGATGTGTGGCTCGAACTGGGGCCCACCAAACTCTGATGCGAGTCCGGCCATCAACCTCTTCAGCCTGCACCCCACATCTTCCGGTGGAATTGCCCACACCGAATAAACGTGCTTTTTGTCAGCAGGCGTTGATGTTCCTTGGGGGATTTCCATGATGACCGGTGAGAAGAGAAAAAAATGAAAAACCTAAGGAGTGGCTATGAATCAAATGAAGGCGAGAGACAACAACATAAATCAAATAGTTATAATTAAGGGAGATGTAGTTTTTAAGTCCAACTGTTTGGCTTGTTGAGGGTAGCTTGCTAGAATTAAAAGGAAAAGAATAATACAATAAGTGTTTTCTGAGCATCAATGGCGGAGGGGTGAGTTGTCGCATTTAATAATTTGAGATAAAATAAAAATGACACTTGCAGGGGTATATTACTATTAGTATATGCTGGAGTGTAGGATACTTCCTGTGCGCACTACTCAACGCAAGGTCTATTGTCTAACATCATGCTTCCTTCCTTCTTCCTCCTCCTCCTTCTCCTTCTCCTTCTCCTCTTTAATATAGATAATATTTAAAATATATATATATATATATATATATATATATATTTAAAATTATTATTAATATCTTTAATATTAAAAAAATAAAAAATAAAAAAATTATTTTCATACTTTTCTTATAAAAAAATATCTTAAAAATTAAACATTATATAATAACAAACAATCCTTTTTTTTCAATGTATGGAATATTCTCAGAATAATTTAGTTGTCAATAAAGTTTTTTTTTTTAAACAGTGTTTTTTATGTGATAATTTTTATTTTGTAAAGATTTTTATTTAGAAATATAATAAAAAATAATGATATTTTTTGAATTATTTTTTATATAAATATATTAAAATTATTTTAAAATATTAAACAATAATTTAAATTTAAAAAAATTATATAACACGATTTTTACCCAAAAAAAAAAGGATAAATCTTTCAATTCGCTGTGAAACATTCAATTTTTTCTTGAAAAATATCTTAAACAATTTGAATTTGACCAACATAATTTATAATGATCATGGAACATGAGAGGGTACAATCTACAATAAAACTAAACTTTACGACGTGCTGCAATGTCTAACCACACAAGCTTGAAACAAAAAAATTATAGCTTGAAAAGGTACGTAATAGCATCCTTCAGTATTTTTTTTTTATTTCCACTCTTGAATTACTTATATTTTTTTATAGAATAAATTGCGTTTAATTTCAATAAAAATAATAATTTTCATGTAGCCTTGGACACCAAGAATCCCTCCAATCAGACAATAGATATCGTGCAACTCTAGATGTTCTAAGAGTTGCAATATATTAGGCAAAAATATTCCGAATTAAAAGATTATTTTTATTTTTAATACTTTCTTTTCCATTTTTATATATTCTCTCACCCAAAACACTTTCGAAGAAGATTCTAAGATGATTCATGGAACACAAATTCTTTTTATCTAAAACTTTATAATAATGTGTAATTCTCATGGGTACCAATGAGCTGCAGAAGAGAACCAGAGTGTGCTTGAGGATTTTTATAGTACGAGGATGTACTTAATCCATGTTTTGATAAGAACAAGTCGACTTTAATGATAATTGGACCGTTCACTTGTTAAAACAACATGATATATAAAGAAAAAGGCCAATTTAATTTCACAATTGCATGAGTTTTGTTAACCATAGAGCGACAAAATCAATTTACGAGGAATTCTGTCATCAGTGTAAACTGAAAATTATGCCCCAGAGAAAAAATGTTACCTACCCAACCTTCTATTCTAAAAAAAAATTGTTTTTTATTGGTTAAATTTTAAGTTTGTTTTATAAAAATTACCAATTGAAATCTCATAAATATCTGAATCATTAGAGTTTTACATGGTTATTAACTTCAAAATCTATAAAATTAATAAAAATACATGCAACCTAACTCAAACACTCATATTCATAATAATAAAAAATATCACTTATCATATTTAAAGCAAAGAATATTTTCAAAATTAAAATACATGCAAGTCACATGACTTTTCTTCTACGTACATCATATTTGTAATTTTTTTCATCAATAAAAGGTTTTCAAAATTATAATGAATATCTATTAATTTTTTCATTATTATAAAAGGTAATAGTAAATATATTTTCAAAATTATGAAGGGTAAATTATAAAGAATTTTTAGAATATAGAAAAGCCTTCTAATCCTTGAGATGTACTTATTCTCATAACTTAGGGCAATTTCCCTTAAAATTTACTCTTAAAAAAATAAAAAATAAATAAATAATAGTAAGAAAGGTAGCAATTTGACAAAAACAAGCTGAGAAAGATTTCAAATATATTAAAAAATTAAGTTGTAATTTTGGATGTAATTAAAAGCTTAATCGTATCCCATTGTATAAAAAACTAGAGAGATAATATATATTTAAAGTCAATGATTATTGGATGAATTCATATAAAAATCAAGTCCAAGAACATAATTAGATTTTGAATAGGTCAATTGGATTTAATCATGGATCAAATTAAAAGTTTAATTATATTTAGAATTAATATGGGTCAAATTAAAAGACTAAACACAAGGACTTAATTATACTTTAAATGAGTCAACTTAATTTTATTAAGAACTTAATTGGTGAAAAAATAAGTTTGAAAGCCTAATTTGAGCTTAACTAAGAAGATATAATTTTTGAAGGACCAAACTTAATTTTTACAAAATTAATTGGTTGAAATCAATAGGAAAATTGAAAGAAAATCAAAGTTTAGGGTTAATTAGAGGTTAAATTAAAAAAATTCACAGTCAATAATCTTTTTAAAAAAGGTGCCAAACTCCAAGGACTTAATTGATTGAATCAAGGATGAAATTAAAAGTTTAATGATCAATTGAAGGTCAATTTGCATAAATTCAAGATCAAAGACCAAATAAAAAAAGCACTGAAATTTAAGGTTGATGTTAAAGTTCTCCAGGGGCAAAATCACATAATATTAAAATTTCCAAGTCAATGAGAGATGCAATTAAAAGCCATTAAAAGTTGAATGACTAAATTGAAATTTGATAAATACCTAAATTAAAACCTTAAAGCCAAATCGATGTCATTCTAACAATTAAAAAAAACTAGGCGACACGTCATGTAGTTATTGTTCATCATCTTCTTCTTTTTACCTAAAACAACCATTTGAATGGATATTTTTCAAGGGCATTTAATTCTTTATCTCTCCACCAAAATAGACAAACTATACACCACTATGATGGCTTGATATTTAACTACACTCCAGCATAAATCTTGCTGGTTGGTTACCATTACTACCGCCATGACACCGTCCTAAAATGACCAATCCTACAAGCCTTTTATAGAAATTTTTGTAAGTCATAATGACAACTTTGAGCCAACAGTTAAGATCCTTTCTGCCTGAACCAAAGGCCAAGATTTGTCCTTAATAAAAACAAAATGTTCATTTTTTATCCCTAATAAATAGAGGTGGTGGATTCTAGGCATTGAAGATGACGAAATGACAGTTTAGAGTTGACTAAAAATCAGTCTCTTCCCTAGTTTTTTTTACCATTATTACTCTTCCCTTTCGTTACCACAACTTTGATTTTTTTAGCCATAACCACTTCAGCACCACCATGACTAACAACAGTCCAACCTCCTCCACTGACTCATCTTCTCACTAGTAATAGGAGAAACCACCGTTAACTTCTCCTTCATATCTTATACAATAATCATTAATTGTTTTTTTTCTAGTGATACAATCAAAAGATTAATGTCGTCTCTTAAGTGCAGGAGTATTGAAGTAATAAATAACCCGGCAAGACCGAGGTCAAATCACAGGGAGATTAATTATATAAATTTTAGATAACAATAATACAACAACAACAACAACAACAACAACAACAATAATAATAGTACTAATAATAATAAAGAAGAAGAAGAAGAAAAAAAGGTTGATGAGAACTTTGAGATGAAAGATTAACGTAAGGATTAAATAATGATAATAACAAATATCAAAGTTAGAGGATTCACTAATGGTATTTCAAACAAATATAGTATAAACTCTTTTTATTACTCAATTGAAAATCACACACAAAGGAGATTCCAATTGATTATAAATAGTTAACATGATTACATTAATTATCTTATTCGAATAATGCTGATACTTATAAATATTATTAGTCATTTATGATTATAACTTATGTTAACAACAAATCAAGTTCCTGACATAGCACATGTGTAGTTTATACCATACTGTTGAGCTATGAAACTGCCAAGTATTTGTTGTACTAAGTGTTATACAACATAAATTTAGATTAATCATTTAACAAGCAACATATTAAAGAGTAAACAAGATAATAAATATAAAACATGTTAGTATCAAATATTAAAGTTCATCTTAAGTTTGCACTAATTCTAACACCATTAGTGTAACTTTTTCACCTTGACATAATAAACTTAACTAAACATAATAAAAGGGAGAAACATAAATAAATAAGATAGAACATAAATACATGTTTTGATAAATTTTTAGAAAAATCCAAAAAAAGAGAAAAAACAACAAAAATCCAAAAAAACACATTTTTAAATATATTTGCTTTATTTTAGCATTTTCAGCATCATCTCAAAAAATTTAAATTTTCAAAGATATTTGAAACGCATTCAACTTTTAGCGTGTTATTTTTAAAATTATTGATTTTTCTCATTGAGCTGATATTGATATTGTTTGTTTTTAAAAATACAAAAAAATAAGAAAAATTAAAATTTACAAAAAGTTGAGGGACCAATTTTGAAAACCAAGCAACATTTTGCCTATAAATAGCAGCCTTCAACACAAAAAATGGGGGGGGGCAATTTTGGTAAAAAAAAGAAAACTCTAAACCTAAATTTCCTTCTCCCTCATCCAAGGCCGTCGCCCCCCCCACCCCTGGCCATTTTTCCTTCTCACCTTCCGTTCTCCTCTTTGAAACCAGCCTCCACGCCATTTCCTTCACCTTTTCCAGCAACAAATTAGAGTCGCCACTGACACGATGAAAAGGTTGATGTCTTCTCTCAAGTGCAGGAGTGTCGAAGTAATAAATAACCTGGCAAAACCGGGGTCGAACCACAGGGAGGTTGATTATACAAATTATAATAATAATAATACAACAACAACAACAACAACAACAACAACAATAATAGTAGTAATAATAATAATAATAAAGAAAAAGAAGGAGAAGAAGAAGAAGATGAGAACTTTGAGATGGAATATTAATGTAACGATTAAATAATGATAATAACAAATGTCAAGGTTAGAGATTCCACTAATGGTATGTCAAACAAGTATAATATAAACTCTTATTATTCATTTGGAAACCACAGATAAAAGAAGGTTCCAATCAGATTATAAATTTTTAACATGATTACATTAGTCATCTTATTCGATTAATGCTAATACTTGTAAATCTCGTCAAGCATTCATGATTATAACTTATGTTAACAACAAATCAAGTTCCTTACATAGCTCAGGTGTCGGTTATACCATACAGTATGAACTATGAAAGTGTCAAGCAGTTGTTGTACCAAGTGTTATACAACATAAATCAAGATTAGTCATTTAACAAGCAAAGTATTAAAAAGTGAACAAGATAACAAATATAAAACATGTTAGCATCAAACATTAAAGTCCATATTAAGTTTACATTATACTTATTCTTACACCATTAGTGTAACCTTTTCACCTTGACATAATTAACTTAGCTGGACATAATGAAAGAAAGAAAAATAGATAAACAAAATAAGAACATAAAAGTTAACTAAGTAAAGGAAAGGAAATGAAAGGCATAAACTTGATATTAATAAAAGCAAAGCATAAATATTACAAAAAATACAAAGAGAGAAAGGAAGAGCATGATCTTGATTTGGAAACCAAGATGCCTAAATGCATGACAAATGCCTCCTTTTATAGGCCAACATTAGGAACTATTGATTTGATGACTAATTGATAAGTGGGTAGCCAACTCTTGACTTGGTGACAATCTTTATCTTCTCTTGTCTGCCCAAAACGTCATTGATAACGTCATAATTGAAGCCAGTAGCAAACATGGAAGTTGTAGGCAATTGTCTCAGCTTTCTTGTGAAACATTCAGCTCATTTGAACTTTTAGAACTCCAGATATGGCAAAAATACCGTACAGTGCTCGGGCTGGAAGACAGATTCGGGCTTCTTTGTTGTTGCTACAATTTGAACTTGTAAATGACCTTTTTAGATCTTGGACTTCATATGAAAGTTGTAGGCCTATGTCTTACCTTTTCATCCATATAAATTGGACCTAAATCTGAGATCTATAGCTCCAAATATGACCCAATTACCGAACAATGTTCCAGTTTGGATTGCACCGACATCTCTTTTCTAAGTTTGGCCATCTCTTTGCCTTTGCAATTTAAGTTCTTAAAGTCATCAATCAATTCTTTCATTTATGTGATAAGCCTGCATTTAAAATGAACATTCACCATAAATTAAAGGTATCTTATATTATTAGATATATTATTATAAAACATGCTTTAGTTAAGGAGTTATTAATACTTCAAGTGCAAAATGATGATATAAAACCATGATAAAAATACACTTTTAAGTACTAATCAGCCACCTACCCATCAGCTCATGCCTCCCCCCTTATTTTCATCTCCTACAGTCGATCTTCCCCTGCAGTTCCTCTTTTGTTACAGCCTTCCCAAAGCCAACTCCGATCTGCCTTTGCCAGCCACACCCACATCAACCTCTCTTGGCCATATCTCTTTCAGCCACGGCCTCATCTCCACCGACCAGAGGACGACAGAGTGGTTCCGATCTCCTCAGACCCATAATCTCCTTCTTCAGCCAACAGGTCTTTCCTTCTTCGGGCGCCATGGACACTAGCGAACAACAGTCCTTCTTCCCCCAGCAAACTCCAGCTTTCCCATAACTGGGTCTCTCTCAATCAACCCCTCACTTCCCTCCAAGTCAACGAACAAGCCCAACCACGACAGCCACTCCTTCCTCCTTTACTTTTTCAGCCGCTGCTATCTCTACTAAACAAAAACCCATCTCCGGCCGTCAGCCTCCAACACTCCTCCTTGCCGCCAGATATGTCATTAGAAGAAGGGAAGGACAACAAACCATAACTAAAAAAAAGGGACACGAGAACAGATCTAGAAAAACAACTAAAATGAACTGCTTGTGTTGCATTTTGGTTGGTTTTATAGGTCACCATTAGCAGAGAAACGGAGTAGATCCGTGAAGAAGAGAAGTAGAAACCAGATCTGCTAAAAAAAAACCAAAGCAGATTGAGAAAATAAAGAACAAAATTAAAATCGACTGCCTGTTGTGTTTTTGTTTGTTTTGCAGGTCACTGCCGATGTAGGGAGACAGAGAAGAGCAAAAGGTTCCTGATGCACTGGATTTTGTCATCTTCATCAGCGGCGGCGCGTTGTGCAATGTGTTGCCACTGTTCACGCTGTCCCGGAGGCCTTCCCTGTAATTTCTAAGGTTTTTAAAGGCTATTTTGTAATTTAACAATTATGTAATGTAATTTTTATTTAATTGTTTTGAATTTGTATTTTGAAGTGTAGATAAAAAAACAAAAATATAGGGAAAGTGTGTGAGTGTTTCTTTTCTGTTTATGATAAAATTGCAAAGAATAAAGAAGGATTTAATATTTTGATTGGATCACGGTGTAGAAGTACAAACTTGCATGAAAGTTGAATTTTTAAAATCTGATGAAAAGACAAAATTTTTAAAACTTCAAACACATTAGCCACGAAGCAGCATACCTCAGGTAGAGTGTGTTAGGGGTGCTAATACCTTCCCTAATCACCAGTCCCTTACTTGTGAATCTCTGACAAGACCAGTACAATCAGGTTTCCTAGTAACCTTTAATTAAATATTAGGTGGCGACTCCTAATGAATCCAACAGGATCAAATCAAACATAACAGAGAAAAAAAATCATTAGGCCGACGCCACATGGATTTTTTTTTTTACGTGCGACATAGGTGGTATGATTGCTTTTTTTAATTTCTCATCTATAAAATCCTCTCTTTTTGCCTTTCATTTCTACTCAACTCATACATTCAACAAATATAGAAGTGCAAAGAAATGGCAAGTTCCTTAGGTCATCAAATAAGAAATGTTTGTGTTTTTGGTGGATCTAGTCCTGAGAAAGAAAAAGAGTTTTTAGAATCAGCAAATCATCTTGGTCAGGTGCTAGGTGAGAGAAAGATTCATTTAATATATGGGGGAGGCAGTCTTAGGTTAATGGGAGGTGTGTCAATAGTTATATTTTTAGGAGGTAGTCAAGTTTCGGGGGTTGTCCTAAAAACTTTAGTATAAGGGGAAATCACTGGAAAAATAACTAGAGAGGAGCTACAGGTCTCCACAATGTTTGCTAGAATGAAAGTCATGTTTAACCATGTTGATGCCTTCATTGCCTTACCAGGTGGTCTGGGCACATTGAAAGAAATCTTTTATATTTTCTTTTGGGGCCAATTACATATTCATCGTAAACTCATAGGTTTGTTAAATGTTAATGGTTATTATGATAAGTTGTTGTCGTTTCTTGATCATGCTGTGTAATAAGAATTTCTAACATCTTTGGCTCAATAAATCATAATCTCTACTGCTACTACTGAATAATTGATTGACCAACTATAATCTTTCATTCTTGTAATTAATCCGTACATGAGTCGTATAAATTGGTCATCTAAGAAAAGCCGTAAAAAGATTAGATTGGATTTAAGTCTTTATTTGTGAATCTTTGTGTCTTATAGTTTTATTATTGTGTTTTGTTGTTTCTTATATTTATTTAAGTGTGTCTCAGGTTTATCAATATTTACTATTTCAGGTGATGTCTTTTATACTCTATCTTTCTATATTAGGACATTGAGGACAATATCCCATTTTGGTTAGGGGGAGAGGGTAGTAGTTGGAAAAAAAAACTAACTGTATTTTCTATTTCATAAAGCATATGCAAAATTGTTACTACTAAGATGATAGAGTAAAGAAACTCTTTTGTTAAAGTGACTTTTGAGACGCATCTTAGTAACTATTCTTAACAAGGACTATCATAATACTTCTTGAAATATTTAGGTTTACAAACTTTCGCATTGTTATCACTTAATTCTACTCATATACTTATTTAACATGTATTCTGGTTTAATTTTCACACACACATTTTAACATATGATTATGGGTTGCAGATTGGATTATCACATTATTTATATTCTTTTCTTAAAGGTAACAACTAAGGGAAAGAGATGGTATATAATTTGGAAAAAAACAAAAAACAATTAATGATAATAAAAATATAGATAAGTTTGGTTTTGTAGCCTCCCTAACCTAAGCAATTAAGCTTGAAGGGGTGTTTTCACACCTAATACCCTAAAGTCAACTGACTTAGAAGCTATTGGCCCAATGCTTGTTACATGGGTTGAGGAGAAAAGTTTAAAGGAATCAAACATTATACTATCTACATATTAGTATCTGCAACTAGAGTTACTAAACTCGTAAGGGTGTCTCAACACCTAATGCCCTAAGACCAACTGGTTTGGGAGTTATTAGCCAAAAGCTCATTATAGGGGTTAAAGATGCATTGTGTTTTAAGTTATATGTACATATATTTAAACAAAAAAAAAAATCTCAACCAAAGAAAGTTAACCTTAAACATAACTATGTGTTGATAAATTTAGCACAAAAAATTTTGTTTTCTTCCAAGTAAAGTTCTATAACTATGTGTTGATATATTGAGCATAAAAGAAAGGTTTATTAATATCTTGTTTAAGAGGTATTAAACAAATATGTAAATTTAATGAGAGTTTGTTTATCTAGATAGATTAATGGAAGTTGAATGATGAATACCTTGCTTTGTAGAATTTACAAATTATTTTTGTATTTTAACACTTTGATTATTAGGGATTAATAATAAGCTAGTTGGGGGGTGTGATTAGTACTTAAAAGTGCATTTTTATTAAGGTTTTGTATCATTATTTTGCACATAAAGTATCAATAACTCCTTAACTAAAGTATGTTTTATAATAACACATCTAATAATATAAGATACCTTTAATTTATGGTAAATGTTCACTTGAAATGCAGGTCTATCACATAAATAAAAGGATTGATTGATGAGTTTAAGAACTAAAATTGAAAGGACAAAGAGATGACCAAACTTAGAAAAGAGATGTTGGTGGAGTCCAAACCAGAATACTATTTGGTAATTGGGTCATATCTAGAGTTGTACATCTTGGATTTAAGTCTACTTTATATGGATGGAAAGGTAAATATAGGCCTACAACTTTCATGTAGAGGTCTAGTTTTAATAAGGTCATTTTCAAGTTCAAATTGTAGCAACAATAAAGAAGTCCGAATTTGTCCTGCAACTTGAACATTGTTCAGTGTTTGACCTATATTTGGAGTTCTAAAAGTCCAAATGACCTCAAATTTTTTTCTTGAAAGATGAGATACTTTCCTAGAACTTTCATGTTTTTAAGTGGTTTCTATTATGACATTACCAATGAAATCTTGGGCAGATAAGAGAAGATAAGGATTGTCACCAAGTCAAGAGTTGGTCACCCACTCATCAATTAGTTATCAAATCAATAGTTTTTAATTTTGGCCTGTAAAAGGAGGTATTTACCATGCATTTAGGTATCTTATTTTTTAGATCAAGATCATGCTCTTACTTTCTCTCTTTGTAGTTTTGTAATGTTTAAGTTTTGCTTTCATTAATATCTTGTTTATCCCTTTCATTTCATTTCCTCTACTTAGTTAACATTTATCTTATTTATGTTCTTATCTTGTTTATTTATGTTTCTCTCTTTTATTATATTTAGTTCAATTTATTATGTCAAGGTGAAAAAGTTATACTAATGGTGTAAGAATAAGTATAGTGTAAACTTAACATGGACTTTAGTGTTTGATATTAACATGTTTTGTTCTTGTTATCTTATTTACCTTTTAATATTTTGCTTGTTAAATGACTAATATAGATTTATGTTGTATAACACTTCGTATAACAAATGATTGGCACTTTCATAACCCATATTGTATGGTATATCCAACACCTGAACTATGAAAGGAACTTGATTTGTTTGTTAACATAAGTTATAATATTGAATGCCTGATAACATTTACAAGTATTAGCATTATTCAAATAAGATAACTAATGTAATCATGTTAACAATTTATAATCTGATTGAAACCTTCTTTGTGTGTGGTTTCTAGTTAAATAATAAGAGTTTATATTATACTTGTTTGACATACCATTAATGGATTCTCTAACCTTGATATTTGTTGTTATCACTGTTTGATCCTTACATTGATCTTCCATTTCAAAGTTCTCATCAACTTCTTCTTCTTCTTTCATTATTTTTACTACTACTACTACTACTACTACTACTACTACTACTACTACTACTATTGTTGTTGTTATTTTTATTACTATTATTGTTGTTATTCTTGTTGTAGTATTATTATTATCTATAATTTATACAATTAACCTCTTTTTGGTTTGACCCCGGTTTTGCTCGGTTACTTATTACTTCGACACTCCTGCACTTGGGAGAAGTCATCAATTTTTTGGTTGTGTTAATGAGCAGCTCTTAACTTGGTAATAATCCTTATTTTCTTATCTGCCAAAAACATCATTGTTAATATCAGAATTTGAACATATAGTCTTTATTAAAGTTTTCAAAAATTAGATCAGCTTTCCAACAAAATAAGAATGAGATAATTTGAAATTCTAAAACTCGAGATATGAGCTGAACACTAAATAGTATTTGGGCTGCAAGACAAATTATAACATCTTTGTTGTTGCTACAATTTGATTTTGAAAATAATTTTTTAAATCTTGGACTCTTCATGAAAGTTTTAGGCATGTTTCTTAGCTTTTTGTCTATATAAATCAAACCTAAATCCAAGTTTTACAACTCTAATTATGATCCAATAACCAAATGGTATTCCAATTTGAATTCAATTAGCATTTTTTTTTTTCTAAACTTAGCCCTCTCTTTGTTTTCTCAATTTTCATAGTTAAACTCATTAATCAATCCTTTGATTTATATGATAGGTCTACTTTTAAAATGAATATTTACTATAAATAAAATGTATCTTATATTATCAAACTTGTTATTATAAAACATGCTCTAGTTAAGAAGGTATTAATACGTTGATTAGTACTTAAAAGTGCATTTTTATCATGGTTTTATATCATCATTTTGCACTTGAAGTATCAATAACTCCTTAACTGAAATATGTTTTATAATAATGTATCTAATAATATAAGATACCTATAATTTATGGTAAATGTCTATTTTTAATGCAGGCCTATCACATAAATGAAAGGATTGATTGATGACTTGAAGAACTTAAATTGCAAAGGCAAAGAGATGGCCAAACTTAGAAAAGAGATGTCGGTGCGATCCAAACCAGAACACTGTTCGGTAATTAGGTCATATCTAAAGCTATATATCTCAGATTTAGGTCCAATTTATATGGATGGAAAGGTAAGACATAGGCCTACAACTTTCATATGGAGCCTAAGATCTAAAAAGGCCATTATCAAGTCCAAATTGTAGCAACAACAAAGAAGCCCGAATCTGTCTTCCAGCCCGAGAACTGTTCGGTATTTTGGCCATATCTGGAGTTCCAGAAGTCCAAATGAGCTGAAGTTTTTACACAAGAAAGCTGAGACAATTGCCTACAACTTTCAATTGGCTCCAATTTTGACGTTATCAATGACGTTTTGGGCAGACAAGAGAAGATAAGGATTGTCACCAAGTCAAAAGTTGGCCACCCACTTATCAATTAGTCATCAAATCAATAGTTCCCAATTTTGGCCTATAAAAGGAGGCATTTGCCATGCATTTAGGCATCTTGGTTTCCAAATCAAGATCATGCTCTTCCTTTCTCTCTTTGTATTTTTTGTAATATTTATGCTTTGCTCTCATTAATATCAAGTTTATGCCTTTCATTTCCTTTCCTTTACTTAGTTAGCTTTTATGTTCTTATTTTGTTTATCTATTTTTCTTTCTTTCATTATGTCTAGCTAAGTTAATTATGTCAAGGTGAAAAGGTTACACTAATGGTGTGAGAATAAGTATAATGTAAACTTAATATGGACTTTAATGTTTGATACTAACATGTTTTATATTTTTTATCTTGTTCACTCTTTAATACTTTGCTTGTTAAATGATTAATCTTGATTTATGTTGTATAACACTTGGTACAACAAATGCTTGGCACTTTCATAGCCCATAATGTATGGTATAACCGACACCTGAGCTATGAAAGGAACTTGATTTGTTGTTAACATAAGTTATAATCATGAATGCTTGACGAGATTTACAAGTATTAGCATTAATTGAATAAGATGACTAATGTAATCATGTTAACAATATATAATCTGATTGGAACCTCCTTTGTGTGTGGTTTCCAATTCAATAATAAGAGTTTATACTATACTTGTTTGATATATCATTAGGGGAACCTCTAACCTTGACATTTGTTATTATTATTGTTTAATCCTTACATTAATTTTCCATCTCCAAGTTCTCATCATCTTCTTCTTCTTCTCTTTCTTTATTACTACTACTACTACTACTACTATTATTATTATAGTTGTTGTTGTTATTGTTGTTGTTGTTGTTATTATTACTATTATTGTTGTTTATAATTGTTGTTTATAATTTGTACAATTAACCTCCCTGTGGTTCGACCCCGGTCTTGCCGGGTTATTTATTACTTCGACACTCCTGCACTTGGGAGAAGACATCAACCTTTTAGTCGTGTCAAGTTTTTGGCGCCGTTGCCGGGGAGGTAAGTTCTTGTATAAATTATAGTATTTATTTTATTTTCTCTTTTCACTTTTCTTGTATATAACTTTGTTTCTTATCTTTTGTTTCTTTTTATTTTGTTTTCTTCCTCCTTCTTTTGCTTTCTTCTTCTTTTTTTTTTTTTTTTATTCCTACACGTGCATGAGAGTGTGGTCACGTACATCAAGTGGTAGACTTTGTAGAATATCCTCATCATTTTCAGAAAATATGGCCGAAGAAGATAATCAATCACTTCAAAATGAGAATAATGAGAATAACCGTGCTAGAACACTTAGAGACCACATGAATCCCACAAGAACAAGTGCACCATCATGCATAGTTTTTCCTCCTGATGCATCTCATTTTAATTTTAAACCAAGTATTATTCAACTTTTACCTTCTTTTCATGGTTTAGAATTGGAAAATCCATACTTGCATTTAAGGGAATTTGAGGAGGTCTGCAACACATATAATAACTTAAATTGTAGCATGAACACCATCAGATTAAAGCTTTTTCCTTTTTCATTAAAAGATAAAGCTAAAACATGGCTACAAAATTTGAGACCAGGATCCATTCGTGCTTGGGATGAAATGCAACAACAGTTTTTAAAGAAGTTTTTCCCATCTCATAGAACAAACTCTTTCAAGAGACAAATCACCACTTTCACTCAAAAACCAGGAGAAACATTTTACCAATGTTGGGATAGGTATCGCGACTTGCTTAGTACTTGCCCTCATCATGGTTTTGAAACATGGAGATTGGTTTCACATTTCTATGAAGGGTTAACACCTAAAGATAGGCAAATGGTTGAATTGATGTGCAATGGAACTTTTGAAGATAAAGACCCTGATGAAGCAATGGAGTACTTAGACTTGTTAGCTGAAAATGCTCAAAATTGGGACACCGCGGGTACTTATGAGGCACCGAGTAAAACTCAACCTCATACATCTAGTGGAGGTATGTACAACCTTAGGGAAGATCATGACCTTCAAGCCAAATTTGCATCTTTAGCTAGAAAAGTAGAGGCACTAGAATTGAAAAAGAGTGGTCAATTAAAATCTGTTGAAAACATTGTGTGTCAAATCTGTGAAACAAATGAACACTCAACCAATGATTGTCCAACCTTGCCTTCTTTTAAAGAATGTCTCCATGAACAAGCCCATACTTTAAACAATTTCCAAAGGGCCAACCATAACCCATACTCCCAAACATACAACCCTGGTTGGAGAAATCACCCAAATTTCAGTTGGAAGAGTGAGAACAATAATGCACAAACTTCACAATCACCGTTTCAAGCACACCATAATTTCCAAAATTCTTATGGATATGCACCTCCTTATGCTCCACCTCCTAGAAGAAATTTTGAGGAAACTTTGTATGCATTCATTGAAAAGCAAGAGACAATCAACACTCAACTTGCTCAAAGCATAACAGATTTTAAAGATACTCTTGCAAAATTCACATCTGCTCTTAATTTTCAAGAAAAAGGTAAGTTTTCATCTCAACCACAACAAAATCTCAAGAAGCAATATAATGCCAATGCAAGTAGTTATGGAAGTCAACACATGGATCAAGTCAAATCAGTCATTACTCTTCGCAATGGTAAGGTTATTAAAAAACCCACTCTTGAACCTTATGAGAAAGATGATGAGTCAATTTCTAAGGGAAAGGAAGGGGTTGAATCTGAAAATTGCAAAGATACGACTGATTCTCCGCCAGCACTTCTATTTTCTCATGCCATGACCAATCAGGAAGAAACCGAGGATGAAAAAGGCATCGAAAAGGTTGATGCGACTCTTTTATCAAAAGTGACAACAGATTCGACACCCGACATCACACCAATCGATGATTACTTTCCTGATGAATCTCTACTTTCTCTTAATTCAATGCCTTGGTTTGCTAAAAATATCAATTTTCTTGCTTTAGGATTTTTGCCAACTCATTGGAGTATTGAAGACAAAAGAAAATTTTTGAGCAACGAGCAAAATTTTTATTGGGATGACCCTTACTTATTCAATTATTGTCCTGATCAAATATTTCAAAAATGCATTCTCGACAATGAGGTAAGTAATTTCATTAAATTTTGTTACTCTAAGGCATGTGGGAATCATTTCTCATAAAAAAAGAGGATTGTAGAAATCTTACAAAGTGAATTTTACTGGCCCATCATATTCAAGGAGTCAGATGCATTCCGCAAAAACTGTGAAAATTGTCAAAAGGTGGGATTTATTTCAAAACACAGAGAGTCTTTAGATAATCTTCTATTGACTCTTAAGTCTCATCATAGTCGAGATAAGCATCGTGTAATTGATGACTTATAAACCCATTTTCATAAAGAACATACTTGACTTAGTCTTGGGAATCTGACTAAAAAAGACCCTGTTTGCCAGTTTTTAAGAAAACTGGATGGGAAGCCTATCCCCGACCCATTGAGGGCGTTTAAGCTGTTCTTGGACGTAAAACCAAGGGAAGATGTGAGCCACATTCACAACTGCGATTTGAATTTTTTTTGTTTGTAAAAACTTGTGTCTTTTGGTTTTATTATTGTGTTTTGTTATTTCTTATTTTTGTTTTAGTGTGTTTCAGGTTTTGTCAGTGTTCGTTATTTCAGGTGATATCTTCTATACTCTATCTTTCTACCTTAGAACATTGAGGACAATGTCTCGTTTTGGTTGGGGGGAGAGGGTAGTAGTTTATAAAAAAAAAATTGTTTTTCATTTCATAAAGCATGTGTATAATTGTTGTTACTAGGATGGCAGAGTAAAGGAGTTCTTTTGTTAAAGTGACTCTTGAGACGCATCTTAGTAACCATTCTTAATAAGGTCTATTATAATACTTCCTGAAATATTCAGGTTTACAAACTCTCGTATTGTTACTGCTTAATTCTGCTCATATACTTATTTAACATGTATTCTTAAATCTTAATTTACACACACACACTTTAACATATGATTGTGGGTTGCATATTGGATTATTACATTATTTATGTTCTTTTGTTAAAGGTAACAACTAAGGGAAAGGGATTGTATATAATTAAAAAAAAAAGAAAAAAGAAAAAGAAAAAAAATGATGATAATAAAAATGTAGATAAGTTTGGTTTCGTAGCCTCCCTAACCTAAGCAATTAAGCCCGAAGGGGTGTTTTAACACCTAATACCCTAAAGTCAACTGACTTGGGAGCTATTGGCCCAACGCTTGTTACATGGGTTGAGGAGAAAAGCTTAAGGGAATCAAACATTGCACTATCTACATATCAGTATCTGCGACCCGAGTTACTAAGCTCGTAGGGGTATCTTAACACCTAATGCCCTAAGACCAACTGGTCTGGGAGTCATTAGCTGAAAGCTCGCTACATGGGTTAAAGATGCATGATGTTTTTAAATTATATGTATATAGATTTAAAAAAAAACAAAAAAACAAAAAAAAGACAAAAATTGTAATCCCAACCCAAGGAAGTTAACCTTAAACATTAGAACAAAAATTTTGTTTTCTTCCAAGAAAAGCCCCATAATTATGTGTTGATACATTGAGCACAAAAAAAAAGGTTTATTAATATATTGTTAAAAGGTATTGAGCAGATATATAAATTTAATGAGAGTTTGTTTATCTGGATAGATTAATGGAAGTTAAATGATGAATACCTTGCTTTGTGAAATTTGCAAATTGTTTTAACGCTTTGATTACTAGGGACTAGTAATAAGCTGGTTGGGGGGTGTGATTAGTACTTAAAAGTGCATTTTTATCATGGTTTTATATTATCATTTTGCACTTGAAGTATCAATAACTTCTTAACTAAAATATGTTTTATAATAATGTATCTAATAATATAAGATACCTATAATTTGTGGTAAATGTCTATTTTTAATGCAGGCCTATCCCATAAATGAAAGGATTGATTGATGACTTGAAGAACTTAAATTGCAAGGATAAAGAGATGGCCAAACTTAGAAAAGAGATGTCAGTGCAATCCAAACCGGAACACTGTTCGGTAATTGGGTCATATCTGGAGCTACAAATCTCAGATTTAGGTCCAATTTATATGGATGGAAAGGTAAGACATAGGCCTACAACTTTCATATGGAGCCCAAGATCTAAAAAGGCCATTATCAAGTCCAAATTGTAGCAACAACAAAGAAGCCCGAATCTGTCTTCCAGCCCGAGAACTGTTCGGTATTTTGGCCATATCTGGAGTTCCAGAAGTCCAAATGAGCTGAAGTTTTTACACAAGAAAGCTGAGACAATTGCCTACAACTTTCAACTGGCTCCAATTTTGACGTTATCAATGACGTTTTGGGCAGACAAGAGAAGATAAGGATTGTCACCAAGTCAAAAGTTGGCCACCCACTTATCAATTAGTCATCAAATCAATAGTTCCCAATTTTGGCCTATAAAAGGAGGCATTTGCCATGCATTTAGGCATCTTGGTTTCCAGATCAAGATCATGCTCTTCCTTTCTCTCTTTGTATTTTTTGTAATATTTATGCTTTGCTCTCATTAATATCAAGTTTATGCCTTTCATTTCCTTTCCTTTACTTAGTTAGCTTTTATGTTCTTATTTTGTTTATCTATTTTTCTTTCTTTCATTATGTCTAGCTAAGTTAATTATGTCAAGGTGAAAAGGTTACACTAATGGTGTGAGAATAAGTATAATGTAAACTTAATATGGACTTTAATGTTTGATACTAACATGTTTTATATTTTTTATCTTGTTCACTCTTTAATACTTTGCTTGTTAAATGATTAATCTTGATTTATGTTGTATAACACTTGGTACAACAAATGCTTGGCACTTTCATAGCCCATAATGTATGGTATAACCGACACCTGAGCTATGAAAGGAACTTGATTTGTTGTTAACATAAGTTATAATCATGAATGCTTGACGAGATTTACAAGTATTAGCATTAATTGAATAAGATGACTAATGTAATCATGTTAACAATATATAATCTGATTGGAACCTCCTTTGTGTGTGGTTTCCAATTCAATAATAAGAGTTTATACTATACTTGTTTGATATATCATTAGGGGAACCTCTAACCTTGACATTTGTTATTATTATTGTTTAATCCTTACATTAATTTTCCATCTCCAAGTTCTCATCATCTTCTTCTTCTTCTCTTTCTTTATTATTACTACTACTACTACTACTACTACTACTACTACTACTACTACTACTACTATTATTATTATAGTTGTTGTTGTTATTGTTGTTGTTGTTGTTATTATTACTATTATTGTTGTTTATAATTGTTGTTTATAATTTGTACAATTAACCTCCCTGTGGTTCGACCCCGGTCTTGCCGGGTTATTTATTACTTCGACACTCCTGCACTTGGGAGAAGACATCAACCTTTTAGTCGTGTCATACGTCAAGTGTAAAATGATGATATAAAAGTTTGATAAAAATACACTTTTAAGTACTAATCACTCAAAAACAAGCACTAAACATTGACATTTCCATCAATAGTTCCATCACAGTCAGTAGTAAGACCAACCAACCACTCTTTCTATGCTAGGTAGTCTTCTTTGTTAAGAAATATATATATATATATATATATATATATATATATATATATATATATATATATATATCATGTTTTCTTTATTAATGATAGAATAATATTTTTATTTTAGCCTATATATAATCAATTTATTTTAGGTTAAAACCAACACTTTAAAATAAACATATTAATAAGAATTCCAACCTTTTTTATTTTATGTTTATTTTTATTTTATGTTAATTTGAATTAATTTAACATGGTGTCAAAGCTAGTTTTATGGAATAAGGCTTAATCCTAAACACAGCTTTCGCAAATCCAAGTATTTGGTATTTTTATCTTTCACTTCTATAAAATATGGCATTTTAACTTTCCTTCAGCTTCTACAATTTGATATTTTTATTTTGTACTTGGAATTATTTTGGTATTTCATCTTCTGCAATTTGTGTTGTGTTTTGGAGTAAAATTTCGAGAAGATATTTGTTGAGTATATGTGATATTTGTTCAGTTTCTACACTCGTATTTTTATTCCTTTTGTTTGTTAATTATAGTAACCAAAAGAGATTATTCGCTTCAGTCTATGAGTGTGAGGTTAGAAGGAAAGAATTATTCATACTTAAGTTATGTAATGAGAAATTTCTTTAAAGGTAAGAAGATGTGGGGATATATTAGTGGAACTTATGTGATATTGATATGACTAAAAGATTGATGTCTTTTCCCAAGTGTAAGAGTGATGAAATAATAAATAACCCAGCAAAACCGAGATCAAACCACAGGCAGGTTAACTATATAATAATAATAATAATAATAAATTAAAAAGGACTTTGAGATGTAAAATTAATATGAGGATTAAACAATGATAAAAATAAATATCAATATTAGAGGATCCACTAATGATATTTCAAACAAGTATAGAATAGACTCTTTTTATTACTCAACTCGAAACTACACACAAAGTATGTTCCAATCGAATTATAAATTATTAACATGATTACGTTAGCTATCTTATTCAAATAATGCTAATATTTGTAAATGTGTTAGGTATTCATGATCATAACTTATGTTAACTATAAATCAAGTTCTCTTCATAGCATAGATGGCGATTATACAATACGATTGGGCTATAAAAGTACTAAGTATTTGTTGTATCAAGGGTTATACAACATAAATCTAGATTAACCATATAATAAACAAAGCATTAAAAGTGAACAAGATAACAAATCCAAAACATGTTAGTATCAAACATTAAAATCCATGTTAAGTTTATACTATACTTTTTCACCTTCATATAATAAACTTAACTAAACATAATGAAAAAGAGAAACATAAATAAATAAGATAAGAGCATAAATGAGATATAAGTTAACTAAGTAAAGAAAATGAAAGGCAAGAACAAGAGATTAATGAAAGCAAAACTTAAGCATTACAAAAATATAAACAAAGAGAGCAAAAACATAATTTTAATATGAAAACCAAAATGCCTAAACGCATGGAAAATGCCTCCTTTTATAGGCCAAAATTTGAAACTATTGATTTTTTTGACTAATTATTGAGTGGGTGGTCACATCTTGACTTGGTGACTAACACGACCAAAAGATTGATGTCTTCTCTCAAATGCAGGAGTGTCAAAGTAATAAATAACCCGGTAAGAACAGAGTCGAACCACATAAAGGTTAATTGTATAAATTATAAATAACAATGATATAACAACAACAACAATAATAGTTAGTACTAGTAATACTACTACTAATAATAGTAGTAGTAATAATAATAATACTAATAGTAGTAATAATAGTAGTAGTAGTTGTGCTAATAATAATAATAATAATAATAGAAGTAGAAGAAAAAGAAGAAGAAGAAGTTGATAAGAACTTTGAGATGGAAGATTAACATAAGAATTAACTAATGATAACAACAAATGTCAAGGTTAGAGGATCCACTAATGGTATATCAAACAAGTATAGTATAAACTCTTATTATTTAATTGGAAACCACACACAAAGAAGATTTCAATCATATTATAAATTGTTGACATGATTATATTAGTTATCTTATTCGATTAATGCTAATACTTGTAAATGTTATTAGACATTCATAATTATAACTTATGTTAACAACAAATCAAGTTCCTTTCATAACTTGGGTCTTAGTTATACCATACAATATGTGTTATGAAAGTGTCAAATATTTGTTGTATCAATTGTTATACAACATAAATCTAGATTAGTCATTTAACAAGCAAAGTATTAAAAGTGAACAAGATAACAAATATAAAACATGTTGGTATTAAACACTAAAGTCCATGTTAAGTTTACACTATACTTATTCTAACACTATTAGTGTAACCTTTTCACCTTAACATAATAAACTTAACTAAACATAATGAAAGGGAGAAACATAAATAAACAAGATAAGAATATAAATAAAATAAAAGTTAACTAAGTAAAGGAAATGAAATAAAAGGCATAAACTTGATATTAATGAAAACAAAACATAAGCAATATACAGAGAGAAAGTAAGGGCATGATCTTGATCTGGAAACCAAGATGCCTAAATGCATGGCAAATGCCTTCTTTTATAGGCCAAAATTAGAAATTATTGAGTTAATGACTAATTGATGAGTGGGTGACCAACTCTTGACTTGGTGACAATCCTTATCTTCTTTTGTCATCTTAAAATATTATTGATAACATCAGAATTGAAACCACTTAAAAACATCAAAGTTCTAGCAAATTGTCTCAACTTTCTAGAAAAAAATAGAGGTCATTTGGACTTCTAAAACTCTATATATGGGCCAAAAACTTAACAATGTTTGGGCTGCAGGATAGATTTGGACTTCTTCGTTATTGCTACAATTTGGAGTTGAAAATGGCCTTTTTAAAACCAGACATCCACATGAAAGTTATATGCCTATATCTTACCTTTCCATCCATATAAACTAGACCTATATCCAAGATTTACAACTCTAGATATAACCCAATTACCAAATAGTATTTCAGTTTAAACTGCACTAACATCTCTTTTCTAAGATTGGTCATCTCTTTGTCCTTTCAATTTCAGTACTTAAACTCATTAATCAATCCTTTTATTTATTTGATAGGCCTGTATTTAAAATAAATATTTACCATAAATTGAAGGTATTTTATAGTTATGGGGCTTTACTTAGAAGAAAACAAAATTTTTGTTCTAATGTTTAAAGTTAACTTCTTTGGGTTGAGATTTTATATATATATATATATAACTTAAAACACATTGCATCTTTAACCCATGTAATGAGCTTTTGACTAATGACTCCTAGACCAATTGGTCTTAGAGCATTAGATGTTAAGACACCTTTACAAGCTTAATAACTTGGGTTGGAAATATTGATACATAAATAGTGCAATGTTTGATTCCCTTAAACTTTTCTCCTCAACCCATGTAACAAGCATTGGGCCAATAGCTCTCAATTTAATTGATTTTGGGGTATTAGGTGTTAAAATACCCATTCGAGCTTAATTGCTTAGGTTAGGGAGGCTACGAAACCAAACTTATCTATATTTTTATTATCATTATTTTTTTTGTTTTTTTTGTTTTTTTTTGGCTTTTTTTCAAATTATATACCATCCCTTTTCCTTAGTTGTTACCTTTAACAAAAAAAACATAAATAATATAATAATCCAATGTGCAACCCACAATCATATATTAAAGTGTGTGTGAAAATTAAGGTTTAACAATACATGTTAAATGAATATATGAGCAGAATTAAGTGATAACAATGTGAAAGTTTGTAAACTTGAATATTTCAAAAAGTATTATGATAGACCTTGTTACAAATGGTTAATAAGATACGTCTCAAGAGTCACTTTAACAAAAGAACTCATTTACTTTATCATCCTAGTAACAACAATTTTGCACATGTTTTATGAAATAAAAAATACAGTTAGTTAATTTTTTTTTGTCAACTACTATCCTCTTTCCCTAATTAAAATGAGACATTGTGCTCAATGTTCAAAGATAGAAAGATAGAAAGATAGAGTATAGAAGATATCACCTGAAATAACGACTACTGACAAACCTAAAATACACTTAAACAAATATAAAAAGCAACGAACTACAAATATTATGCTCTATTAATAAAACTAAAAGACACAAATTTTTACAAACTAAAATTAAAATCATAGTTGTAATTATAGTTGAAAAAATAAATATGGTATATTCTTAGTTATAATAATATGAAATATATTCTAAAATAATTAAATTACATTTGTGATAATTACATGCGATATAAAAAAAAATTAATAACTCACTAAGTATAAATATAGAGAAAACTTTGTCAAAAGTTTTGCATAATTGTTAATAAATTTAAAACAATAACTGCATGTTTAATTAAGTGTGTGCAAGCCATAATAAAGCCTCATATTCAATGAAAATATATAGAATTAATATAAAATTTCTTGTTTTAATATTTTTTGATTTTTAAGAGTGTTACAGGTTTTAGGTGTTAGCTTAATTTTGTTCCCTGTGTTAGGTTAGTTTAATTTTGTTCATTGTAATATTTTTTTATTTGTTGTTATTATTTTTTTGTTATATTATTAATTAATCAATTATTAAATTTTTTTTACATCTTTACAAAACATAATTATCTCTTAAAATTACTTTTTTTAAGTTAAAAAAATATTTTAATATTTAGTTAGGCTTGTCGCATCCGAGAGAACACCAATCTAGTGATTGTAAAAAGTTAGAAAGGAAAAATTGCTGGAAATTTATTTTAAATACATAATTAATGAGTATATTAAATTATTTTTTAATAAAAAATATTTAACACAAAATATTAAAATTATAGAAATAAATTGTAAGTAAATAAAAAATTGATTTAAAAAAACTCATAACTGACAATTTTTTAAATAATGTTTTTGATCAAAAATAATATTTTTGTTTGGATTTCTTGTAAAATAATATTTTTATTCATAAATAATATCACCTACAATATTCTTTCTAAAATATTTCGAAAAACACAAGGAAGCAAATCAAGCAAAGCTCAAAAGCTGTACTGACGAACTTGAAATGGATGAACAATTGTATATCAACCAAAAACAATTCTATTATATAGGACTAAACGTTCTTGTCTTTTACAAAACAAATATGGGAACAAAATTTAGAAGAAAAGAACTCCTCTCTCATTTAATCGTGCTACTATCAACTAAGGAAGCTAAAAACAACAAAGAAAACGAGCACAATGTACAGAAGAACAAATGAACTGGGCTGCCTGTGCAAAGAATATTTGACTATGCTTACATGTGTAAAGGGCAATCATAAAACACTGGAAAGATCAATCAGTAATTCAGTAATGAGTACTTGACTCGCAAAACAATCTTTCCTTTATCAACCCCAAGCTTCGCTCCTGTTACCAACCAATGACCTGGAACATCTTGTGGTCCCTTTGACATTTCGCTCATGTCGACGATTTTTGCCAATTTCCCAGCATGGCTATCTTCTTTCTTATCACTGGAGGGTTTCTCACGTGAAACAGAAGAGGATGCACCATTGCTTCTCTGCGAAGAAGAGTTGGAGGGGCTATGGTCCCATACAGACCTCCTTATTGTACAGCCTGGAACTTTTGAGAATAGGAGTTTTAGGTGTAACACATTTTTCGCACCAAAATCCCAAACACCAAGCTGAGCCCCGGTCACAATGTGAACACCAGATAGGTCTCCGATGGAAGTGTCAGCATACTCTATTGGTGCGGTGCTTACATGGGAAAAGTTTTTCCACTTGATAGGCTCAAACCAACGGCTGTCTTGCTCCTCAGGACCTTGCCACTTGGGAGCACCTATGGCCACATGTGCATCCCAGTGGGGTTGAAGGACTTTCGGAAGGAACACTAGATGCTCCAAATGGATGGAAAGTCTGTTTTGCTTGCTGCCCTCTAGGCTAAGTCTGAGACCTGTAACTGGCTTACGGCCAACTGTTACCTGCAGCATCATAAAGGTTTGACTTTAGTAGAAATGAAAATCATCTCTGCTCATGCTGGCAGGGTCTGGCAAAGATGGTCTGCATATGCTAAAAGGAGAAATTTTCCACTGGAAGAAGAAAAACACTCGGAACTCTGCATGGCTTGGAGAGACCATTTTGAATTATCCACAAGTTTCACTTCTTTCATTTTATCCAGCACTAATACTTCAGAAGGACAAAAGCCCACCAAAGTAATTTCTTGTCAGGTGCTAGTGTAAATAGTAATACTCTCATTGCTAAAGCTTTCTTTTAATGGCTTTTCATGAAAAGTACTGCATGCACTTTAAGTTCTCAAAACCTCTATCCAACATCCATCACCACAAATGATTTAAGGACGATTGCAATTTTTATAGTTTGGCTATCCTATGGATGAAAATTTACAATTGGTTGCTTTTTAAAGATATGAATAATCATCACAGGATTAAAAATTTTAGTATATTCAAAACGGTGGTTTTGAATGAATGGTGCTTGAGATGACAAACTGACAGCAAAGAAAAACATATGACAAACTATTTGTGAAGCTACTATCCACGAAATTCTATTCATCACATGCAATCATTTCAACATTACTTTCCATTACCACATGAAGAAGATACACTTTGAAAACATACCTGATCTGGGCTTATATACAGCTTGGGACCCATCAAACTGAACTGAAGAGATTGACAAACAGGCTCCTTTCTTAGAAGATTATTCTGCTCTGGAGCCCATCCTTTAGCAATTTGAAAATCCAAGAAATACTGCAAATCCTCTATGGGTGGCTTGTCTGATAAAGGGAAAACACACAAAAGAATATTTCAACAAGGAAATCCTAGATTTTTTCATCATGTGGTGTGCAGCACAAGGACTTCCTAGAAGGTTGCCCATCCTAGAGCTAGAACCACATAAGCACGTTTATACTTCAGCAGTATTATGGGATCCATTATACTACTGTTGATGTGATCGCACCTAGGAATCTAGAATTTTCAGAACAGTAACATTTTGGCAGATAATGGCTCAGATTAATTTTGCAAGGAATATTTAGGATTAAACAAACCAATTTCAATCAGATCATAGTGAAGTCATCTCTCTAGACTTTGTTGGTCAGAGACTGAGCTATAAGAGAAAGATTGTTAGCTTTTAGTGAATGAATTTTCATGCAAAGGCTCTTAGTGAATTATTTGTCATGCACATGACTCACTTGTTGCAAGAAAAATAAACAGCTTATCATACAGGCTATAGAAAAACTTTTCACTCAAGAATTGTATACTGCTTTAGCAAAGAAGAAAAGAATAATAAGCATAGCAATGGTTTCATTTAAGAATTCTTGACCAATTCAAATATATTATACATTAAAAAGAAATTTGAATTTCAAACCAAAAAAGGGAATGCAAATATGGGATTAGAACTTACATTCCAAGTATAACTCAATTGCCCGGGCCAAATGCTTTATTCCAGGCACTCCTTCAAGCAGAGACACAATCGGTGTAAATGTCATGTTAATCACATCTGGTGCCAACTGCACTGTCTCTGCCCACTTGGCATGACTCTGTTCAAGATCGTCACCTCCTCTCCTTCTAAATATCACTGTTACGTCCTACAGCAAGGAATTTAACGTAAGTATTTCTGTAACTCCAGAGTAGAAAAATGAGGAGAAAAAAACAGTGTCAGAGACATGAATTTACAATGTAATAAGATAGGGGTTTGGTCAAGAAAAGAATGGGTGAAACAATGAGAGCCATCAATTGATGGCCTGGCTTAGATGAACTGATAAGTGAGCAATGCAAGAACACTAACCTTGTCCTTATATTTCAAGGGGGCAGCAATTGATGTATTTTTTGAGTCTTGAAACCTCTGATCTGCTATGTCTTTTACGTAGTTCTCAATATCAGATGCTGACAAAGGAGATGCCTGGTGCTGCCTAATATAAACAACATCTCGTCCACCAATTGTTGCAGAGGTGACAATATGGGTACCATAGCTTTCAATGAAGCTGGAAAAGTAGAAAAAACCACAGATACCAATAAAAAAGCTGATGTTGCTGAACTCTTTGATGTGATAAAGGGATTCCATTGGATGAATTTTTACGTAGTAATGATGATGCTCTTGAATAGCATTATTGGAAATAAAAGATGACTGGTTTCAAAACCACAAAACTCATGTATTTTATTATAAAGTTTTCTTGCGGAGTTCGTTTCTATAAGCAATTCGAGCCACAACAAAATACCTTGCCAGGGATGCAGGATCCCATGAGTATGGAACAGCACGCTTGACTTCCTCACGCAAAACCAGGTTTACTTTGGCTATCTGAACCTTATACAGGGGAATGAAATGCCCAACCATTGCAAGGGATTTTGTTCCAGCTGCATCAACTTGCCATGAGCCAGTGAAGTTGAACATGCCATTAAAGCTTCCGAGAGGAATTCGTTCTGATATACCTGACTTTTCATTGAATCGTCCTGCCATCTGAAAATTCAAGCAATAAGCTTCTTTTACATCATATTTTACTACATTAGTAACTCAAGTACAAATAGAAACTCCGCTAATATTGAAAAGGAAAAAAAAAAAAAAAAGGGAACATGCTATTTGATCTGGTCCATAAACCGTGAAATTTTCTTTATAGTCAACTTTAGAGAGAAATCATTAGGTCTAACATCAATGGAAAAAAAAAAGGAGATTAAATATAAAGCACAGAATTGGAGAGCAACTAATGAATAGAGAATTCACTGCACTGCAAAATATCACCATCTTTCTACAGAATTGATTCACCATGAACACCGGCAGATGACAAAAAGCTAGAAAGCTTGGGAAACCCAGATAAAATATGGACTCAGACTGGAAAGCATTGCTGGTGATGGTAATGAGAGAGGAAATATAAGCATGTCAATCTATTGTTCTTAACCAACATATCCATATGCAGTCATTTACCTTCCGTATCCTACATCAAAGAGTTCATCATCTCTGGGCTCTTAAAGTCTATTATGGTGCAAATGAGCCCATAAAGTGCTTGAGACCATCTAATTATATTCTCTTCTGGCAGGAAATCCAATTCACTGACCATGTATGCAGAGGATGAACTATGGAATGAGACGTTTGGACACCTATCCCAGTTAGCTTAGGCCTTACACACACACACACACACACACAACCAAAACCTTCAAAACAGTGGCTATCAAATATGCATACATGAGTTGGGAACATTTACGAACAAGATAAGATTTCTTCTCAAAATCACAACAATCCTAATAGAAGACCTTGCAGAAGTTATAGAAACTTAAAGTACTCCATACACTCAACTCGAAAAATCATGAATGCCCCTTGGGCAAATGGCCAGGATACTAGACATAAAAGTTATGCCACAATCTCCAAGCACTTAGCAGTTACATCAACAATCCTTATTTTAGGTTTCGTGTCACATCAATGTGAAAAACATAATCAGCTGCGTGCACACAACCAGGAGTTACAGAGAAATGATCTAAAAGCTTTAGTTGATTGTCTCCCTCAGACAAATAAAATTATGTAATTCTTTAGGCATCACAAAATTACCAATCTAACTTAACAACCGCTGCTATGATAAAACTAAAATTGAGAACCTTTCTCAAACTTTCTACCTGAATGTGCATATTCAGTAACCCCATCCGAAATTAATCAATGCAGTGATGGGGTCGAAGGAAAAAAGCTCATTCTAACCACAACTTTTCCCAGATTAGTTAGCCACATACAAATTGCCGGCCAGGAAAAATCAGAACAACATATTTCTGTGATCTTTTGATATTAGACTTGAAGACAAATCAAATTAACTACTTAGCCATGAAAGTCCTAACAAGCACAAGGTGACATTCAAAGAGCATAAATTTTAGGACTGCCCGAATCACAAGAGACTAAACCTAACATAAGAAAATAAAATAGAGAAATCCAAGCATGCCCAGATATGGAAAGAAAAGAAAAGAAAAATTCACCTCATGGAAGGAGCATACAGGAATTTTCTCAAAGCTTCTTTTCTCTAGAGAGCAGTCGATGTCAAAAGAAAGACTAGGCAGCACAAGCCCGTGAGAGATATCAAGATCCCTAGCATGTTCTTCATCAATATGAACCAACCTGGACCCAGTAGCTCCTTTACAGTATAAAAGCCTTATATCAGATGTAACATCAAAGCCACGACCCAAAGCCTGAATCGAGTTGCAGAGAGTGGTAGTCAACGCATCAGAACTCAAGCTCATCTTTTTTTCCATAAACGAGAACTATTTGTTCTGGCGTGCTTGCTTGGCTTGCTTGGCTGGTTCATTTATTTTTTGCCTTTTTTTTTTCTTTCTTTCTTGTTTTGAGCAGAGCGGTGGGGTAGTTTGGAACTTTGGACATGGAAGTTGGTGACTTTTGTTTGGTGGTTTGGTTTGTTATTGTGTTAAGTTTGACTGTAACAATGCTGCTCAAAACGCGTTATTTTGTGTTCGCTTGTGAGAATTGAGCCGTCAGTCTCCCCTTGGATCCTCGCCTTGTCTTTACTTCTACTTCAAGTGTTCATCTCATCTACAAAATTCTCTTTTAGACAACTAACTACATTGACTTGATGCATGGATTCTACTTTCTCTTTCTCAAGCCCTGAAATTCGGGGAGTGTAGGGTGTAATAAATACGAGAGATGAAATTATTTATTTACGTGGATATTTATTAGCTGACAATTATTTATTATTAAATAATAAATAAATTAAATAATATCTAAATTTCGAGAGTGTAGTGTGTATCAAATTATTAAACTATAAATAGTATGTACACATATATATCTTATTGTATTAAAAATCTAAATATTTAATAAATATATTTGTATAATATAAATATACATCTTGATTTAAGTTAGGCTGCTTTTAAGTGTATTATGATAATATTCATACTTTGTTCATTATTCATTGGGTAAGGTAATTATCTTAGTGATGGATAAAATTAAATAGAAAAAAAATTAAAAAATATATAAATAAAAATTAGAAGAATAAAAATCAAATTTAAAATAAAAACTAAATAAAATAAAATAAAATGGATAGAATTAAAAAAAAATAGAAAGACATCAAAAGAAAAAGGATCACATTGTATAGAAAACAAATAAAAAAATTATTTACCTTGCTAAATTTAAAAAAAAAAAGAGAGAGAAAAGATGGAGTAAAAAACAAGTCTACCATAGTCACACTATTCTTTCTTTATTGCCATGTATACCACCACTAAAAAGTTTTTATTGTACCACATTAAATGCTACTATAAAAAATAATGATCAACAATTAAACTAGTTTATATGCATTTTTAGAAGAGTGCTAGCTTCTTTCATTTACTAGGGTATTACATGTGCTAATAATTTTTTTAATATATATATATATATATGATTTAGGTCACTTCTCAATTGATTCAACAAATGTAGGTCAGCTGATCAATTGAGAAGTGCTAATAATTTTATAAAACAAATGTAGGTAAGTAATTACATTGTTCAATAAAACTAAAAAACCAAAAATTCTCTTTTTCCATGTTATATTTTTTGTTTTTAAAAAGTAAGAAAATAATTTCACTGCAATAAAAATATGAAGGTACCAATTTACCCCTAAATAAATTAATAATACCATTTGAACCCATGAAAATACAATTTTATCCTAAAAAATTCAACCTTTCCCTTGCAATTATGGAGGGAAAAATCACTTGTGCACTATAGTAATTCAATACATGGAATCTTGCTCTACAATAATAAAATGCTGAGCAAATTTAGTTTTTTTTATCAATTAATACTTTATTTTAATTATCAAAATTCTAAAATTGCTTAAAAATACACAAGCAAAGGCCAATAATTGAAAGCTAAGGAATAATAAAATCAGATTATATTTTATCAAAATATTAAATCAGATTCTTAATTACGGTCTCATCTTATCTTTGACTTTTTTTTAAATTGTTATTAATAGTAAAAGAAGATTTTTTTAAACTATGAGATTCACAAAATTTAACATGCCTATATATATTAAAAAAAGATTTAATTTAATGATTTATATATATTCCCCATGTAATTTAAATATAGAAATAATAAATTACATCAAAATTAAACAAATCATTAAATTAAATCTTTTTTGAACGAGACTTTTGAGTATTATTTTATGTTATCTTTAATTCCTTTAGATTAAAGTATTCATAACTTTTTAATAAACTCTACCTGCTAAAAGAACACTTAGGGGAAAAGATAACATAAATTCTTTTATATAAAAATTATTATTAATATTTGCCTCACATATATTAACAAATAACTATTTAAATAAAGGGGATTTGTAGAAATTATAATGCTTATTCATTTATGTTAAAATCCACATCATGTACCAATGCATTTACCTTATGTATATACTTTGTTTGAAAAATGAACTTCTTTGAACACAAATAATTTACAAATATTGTAATAGTAATTGTAGTACGAGAAATTAAGCATTTCAATTTTATAAATACTAAAATATCAATATTAGTATCTAAGATCCAATATTTTATAGATTTTTACTTCTCTTGAAACTTTTCAAGAGTTTTCAATTATAGAAATTACTAAATATGAACAATTAAAACAAAGAATAGATTAAAGATTATCATATTTTTACTTTTTTATATAATTTTTTTTACTATTAAAAAAATTTAGTTCAAAATAATATTTCTAAAATTTTATTCATTTCTATATTCTTAATTTAATCCACATCTACGTAAAACAAAAAATAATACAAAAAAGGATTCTTTTGTCAAATGTTAACATAATATTTTTATCCATGACATGACAAAATTTTGGTTCACATAATTTATATTATATATAAATTTTATCTAAATAAATAAATTTTTAAATAAAAAATAATTCACAATATTGTAATATAATAGCTATTTTTTGTTGAAGAATTTATAACATTAGAGTGTTTTTAACATTGTGATTGCGGTTATTTTTTAAATAATTTTTTATGTTAAAATATATATTAATAATTTTTTTAAAAAATTATTTTTAATATTATCATATCAAAATAATTTGAAAACATTAAAAATATATTAATTAAAAATAAAAAAAATTAAAAAAAAATTCTTAAATATTTTTAAATCATAAAAATAAATAATTAAACTCATCCGAAGATAGCAAAAGGCTAATTTAGTTAAACTCCGAAAACTCCATTTGAGGATCTGCCTCATATGGGGCCACAATAAAACACGTGCCCCCTGCTTTAAGAACTTTCACATTCAATTATTCAAAATATTAATAATTTGCACCACTTGAATCAATTGAGAAGTGACCTAAATTAACTGTTTGGAGCTTTGATAATTTATTTTTAAAAATATTTTTTATTTAAAAATATATAAAAATAATAATTTTTTTATTTTTTAAAAATAATTTTAACATAGCATAATAAAATAATTTGAAAGTACTAACTAATTATTAATTTAAAATACAAATAATTTATTTTTAAAATACTTTTGAAATGTATGAGAGTTATCCAAATTGCTTATCATAATAATATTTAGAACCATTATGATCTTAACTTTCTTCTCAACTAATAGCCTTCACAAGGAATGTTTCATGTTCGCTGTCTTTATAGAACACATTTTCAATATATAACAACTATTCATGAAGATCAAAATTGCTTTGTTATTGCGCATTACCCGGCTCTTTCTTCTATATCTACTTTGTTCAACCGACTTGATTGTTTTTATATTTTAAAAATATTTAAAAAAATTATTTTTTAATTTTTTATTTACTTCAAATTAATATTTTTTATGTTTTTAGATCATTTGATATCAAAAATAATATTTTTTAAATTAAAAAAATATTATTTTAATATATTTATATATAAAAAAATATTTTAAAAAATAACAATAATTATATTTCTAAACAGGCTAGCTCAAATTCATCAAGAGGCAAAGACCAGCAAACACAATTATAGGAATGACAAAATTATCTTTCAACATTTGTATGATTTTCATGGGTAAATCTATGTGTCTAATAGCAAAATAAAAGAGACACGAATTAATGCTCCAAAACAATATTAGGTTTTATTAGTTGACACAATAATACAACATAATATACCTAAAAGAAAGGAATAACTGCATGGAATTGTAATACCTTAATCGAGCACATATTTATAAATGGAAAAGAAATCAAAAGGGTAGGAATGTATCTGTAGTTATAATTCAAGATCTAAGATGGAGATAGGATACCTAAAGAAAGGAAACGATCGTGCAATTGAATATTATAGAAACATAAAAGCAAAATCCTTGTGATCGTTGCTTAATCGAGTGCATAATCATTTTTGCAGTGAATATTTCTTCGAGTATTTTATGTACTCTAGCATAGAAAATAAAATAAAATAAAATAAAATAAAATAATATAGCTCATGAAAATATTTAACAGTTTTTAACAGTTTAGTAAACTTTGATGCTTGTATGAGATCTTTTTTTTTTCTTTTTTTTCATAAATTATTACGAGAAAAGAGGAGAAAAAATACAAAAAAAAAAAACACCAAAAGTAAATTAACATTCTAATAAGAATATAATAAGTATCTTAAAAAAAACTTGACAAAAAAAATTTAAAAATACTTAAAATTTTTGATGAAATAAATTCAATGTTACTTAAAAAAAATCACAAATAATAATTAAAATGAATGACACAAGTTACTCAAAACAAGTGAATCCTGAAGTAAACTATATAACCTATTCAAAATAAAAAGAAAAAAAATACTGAAATGAACTATACAAGCTACTCAAAAATAAATGAACCTCTCACTTTTGAGTGTTTGATGTAACTTATTGTTAGTAACTTTCTTTATGTTGAGTGTATCATTATCAATATTGTATGACAATAAAAAAAATTATTATTTTTTTCTTTGTTTATTTTTTTATTATTATAAATTGTGTCGGGTTATTTTAAAATTTAAAAGAGTAGCTAACAAGTTTTTTTTTATAATTCTTTAAACTATATTATTTTTTTAAATATTTTTTAGGTTACATTATTTATCATTTTTTTTTACCTTGCGAAAAAACAAGAATAACTCCCATTTATTGATTCTCATAATTAAGGTAGAACCAAGTGCACATAACTGAAAATCCTAACATGAAGTGTAACTTGAAGAAACTTCAGCATTTGGAGGCTTGGAACCTCACGTTTTATTCCATATTGACAGTGTAGATATATTGAGTTGATTGCTTATATTGACCACGATTAAATAGAGGTAAGAGAGGAGTTGTAGGCTTGTTTTTTTTTTTTTATGTTTTAAAAATGTTTTTAAAAAAATTAATTTTTATTTTTATTTTTTATTAATTTTAAATTAATATATTTTTAGTATTTTTAAATCATTTTGATGTGCTAATATTAAAAATAATTTTTTAAAAATAAAAAAAATTATTAATATATATTTTAATGCAAAAAACTATTTGAAAAATAATACCCACCATACTTTCAAACAAATTTATAAAGTCAAAAAGATAAATTAAATAATAATAATAATAATAGAAAACTTATTTTATTTTTTCATTTGTTCTCTTTAGATGTCTGACTCAATTCGGAACCAACCACCAAGGCCCGAGACCACATTTTAGCCAAGTCATGGGATCAATTTTACATTTGATTATAGGCTCTAAGAGCATCAACATTTTTGGTTTTAGGATATTGGGTCATTTTGGAGTCTTGGATTTTCCACTGTACGTGGTTAGCGTTAGATTTAGAGCCACTATAATTGACTGAAAACAATGTCAATTTTCTCATATAAAAAGATAACCCAAGGATTTGAGAGTCGCCTCTCAGCAGTAACGTCACGGTCTAGATTGGCAAAAATGCTAGCAAAATGCAAGAAAATCCTTTGATATACATTAGTTGACCTAAATATTTATACTTGATAGTGAAATTGTGAGGAAAGTTTTCCCAGTTATTTGTAGCTTTGTGTTTTTGTTAAGATGAATGCTGTTTCTCTTTCTCATCTCTCTCAATTTATCTCTTGCTCTGGTTGACATCCAAAATAATACAGGAACATGCACATTTCATATGTAAATATTACCACATTATATCTTTTTATTTTATTTATATAGTGGTGAAATAACACATCATACACCTTTAAAACTATCATAATTCCCTTTTGAGTTATTCCTTATATAAAATTTCTACATTTTTTCTTTCCAAAATAAAATAATAATTGCAATAAGACTAATATTTTAATAAAATCAAGTTGAGAGGATTTTAAATATAAAAAAAATCAAACTGTAATTTTGAATGAAATTAAGATAATGATTGTATCTGTTATACTAAAAACTAAAGAGACAATGTAGATTCAAAATCAAATTAAATAATTATTAAATAAATCTACATAAAATTAAATCTAAGGATATAATTAGATTTTTAATAGGTCAATTTAATTAAATCATGAGCCAAATTAAAGTTTAATCATGTTTAAAAATTAATTTGGGTCCAATTGAATAATTTAATTAGGTGTAAGGACTTAATTAAACTTTAAATGGGTGAAATTAATTTTATGAGAAACTTAATTAGTGAAAAATTAAGTTTGGGAGCCTAATTTAAGCTTAATTGAGAAGATTTGAATTTTAGAAGATCAAATTTAATTTTACAAAGTCAATTGGTTCAAATTAAGGTTAAAATCGCAAGATAATTAAAGTTTAGATATCAATTAAGGGTTAAATAGAAGAAATTCATAGCTAAGAATTATTTTGTAAAAGACACTAAATCGTGGGAACCCAATTGGCTGAAGTTAAGGTACAAATTGAAGAGATTTGAAAGTTTAATTGTTAAATAGAAGCTAAATTAAAGAAATCCAAGACTATAGACCAAAATTAAAAGGGCAATCAAATCTGAGGCTGAAATTGAAGTTTATCAAGGGTAAAATTGCATAAAATTAAAAGTTTTGAAATCAATCAGGAGTATAATTGAGATAAATCACAAATCAAAAGACTAAATTGAACTTTACCAAAACAATGCTATTTTGGTTACTAGTCATCTTCTCCTTCTTCTTTTTTTTCCTTGAAAAGACTACTCATGAATTGTTTTTTAAGGCATTTAATGCTTTATGTCTCTACCAAATTTGATAAAAATTGTATAAAAATAATACTCTGACATCTTATTACACCTTAATGTGGTATTTTCAGGCAATGGTCATGGTGTTGGCTAACATGACTAAAAGATTGATATCTTCTTCAAAGTGCAGGAGTGTCAAAGTAATAAATAACCCGACAACACCAGGGTCGAACCAAAAGGATGTTAATTGTATAAATTATAAATAACAACAACAACAAGAATAATAATAATAATAACAACAATAGTAATAGTAATAGTAATAATAAAAGAAGAAGAAGAAGTTGATGAGAACTTTAAGATGAAAGATCAATGTGAGGATTAAACAATAATAACAACAAATATCAAGGTTAGATAATCCACTAATGGTATTTCAAACAAGTATAGTATAAACTCTTATTATTCAATTGGAAACCACACACAAAGGAGGTTCTAATCAGATTATAAATTGTTAAAATGATTACATTAGTTATCTTATTCGAATAATGTTAATACTTGTAAATATTGTCAGGTATTTATGATTATAACTTATGTTAACAATAAATCAAGTTCCTTTCATAGCACAAGTGTAGGTTATACCATACGATTGGGCTATAAAAGTGCTAAGTATTTGTTGTACTAAGTGTTACACAACACAAATCTAGATTAACAATTTAACAAGCAAAGTATTAAAAGTGAATAAGATAACAAATACAAAATATGTTAGTATCAAACATTAAAGTCCATATTGAGTTTACACTATACTTATTCTTACACCATTAGTATAACCTTTTCACCTTAACATAATAAACTTACTAAACATAATGAAAGAGAGAAGCATAAATAAACAAGATAAGAACATAAATAAGATAAAAGTTAACTAAATAAAGGAAATGAAATAAAATGCATAAATAAGATATTAATGAAAGCAAAATTTAAACATTACAAAAATACAAAGAGAGAAAGCAAGAACATGATCTTGATATGAAAATCAAGATGCCTCAATAAATGATAAATTCCTTCTTTTATATGCCAAAATTTAAAACTATTGATTTGATGATTAATTGTTGAATGGGTGGCCACATCTTGATTTGGTGATAATCCTTATCTTCTTGTTTGAATAAAACATCATTGATAACATCATAATGTAAATCAACCTTCTATATGAAAGTTTTAGAAAAATGTCTCAGCTTTTTCGAAAAAAAATTAAGGTCATTTGTACTTTTAGAACTCGAGATATGGGTTGAACACTGAACAGTGTCTACAAGACATATTTAAACTTCTACATTGTTGCTAAGATTTGGACTTCCAAACAACAAAATTAAGTCTTGACTTTCCATGAAAGTTTTAAGCCCATGTTTTATATTTCCATCTATATAAAGTAGATCTAATCTACAACTCTATATATAACTCCAGTTTGGATTGCACCAGCATCTCTTTTCTAAACTTAGCTCTCCTTTTTTCCTTTCAATTTCAGTACTTCAACTCATTAATCAATTTTTTTATTTGTGTGATAGGTGATTAGTACTTAAAAGTGCATTTTTATCATGGTTTTATATCATCATTTTGCACTTGAAGTATCAATAACTCCTTAACTAAAATATGTTTTATAATAATGTATCTAATAATATAAGATACATATAATTTATGGTAAATGTCTATTTTTAATGCAGGCCTATCATATAAATGAAAGGATTGATTGATGACTTGAAGAACTTAAATTGTAAGGATAAAGAGATGGTCAAACTTAGAGAAGAGATGTCGGTGCAATCCAAACCGAAACACTGTTCGGTAATTGGGTCATATCTGGAGCTACAGACCTCAGATTTAGGTCCAATTTATATGGATGGAAAGGTAAGACATAGACCTACAACTTTCATATGGAGCCCAAGATCTAAAAAAGCCATTTGCAAGTCAAAATTGTAGCAACAACAAAGAAGCCCGAATCTGTCTTCCAGCCCGAGCACTGTTCAGTATTTTGGCCATATCTGGACTTCTAGAAGTCCCAATGAGCTGAATGTTTTACACAAGAAAGCTGAGATAATTGCCTAGAACTTTCATGTTTTCACCTGGTTCCAATTTTGACGTTATCAATGACGTTTTGGGTAGACAAGAGAAGATAGAAATTGTCACCAAGTCAAAAGTTGGCCACCCACTTATCAATTAGTCATCAAATCAATAGTTCCCAATTTTGGTCTATAAAAGGAGGCATTTGTCATGCATTTAGGCATCTTGGTGTCCAGATCAAGATCATGCTCTTCCTTTCTCTCTTTGTATTTTTTGTGATGCTTATGCTTTACTTTCATTAATATCAAGTTTATGCCTTTCATTTCCTTTTCTTTACTTAGTTAACTTTTATGTTCTTATTTTGTTTATCTATTTTGCTTTCTTTCATTATGTCTAGCTAAGTTAATTATGTCAAGGTGAAAAGGTTACACTAATGGTGTGAGAATAAGTATAATGTAAACTTAATATGGACTTTAATGTTTGATACTAACATGTTTTATATTTGTTATCTTGTTCACTCTTTAATACTTTGCTTGTTAAATGACTAATCTTGATTTATGTTGTATAACACTTGGTACAACAAATGCTTGGCACTTTCATAGCCCATAATGTATGGTATAACCGACACCTGAGCTATGAAAGGAACTTGATTTGTTGTTAACATAAGTTATAATCATGAATGCTTGACGAGATTTACAAGTATTAGCATTAATTGAATAAGATGACTAATGTAATCATGTTAATAATATATAATCTGATTGGAACCTCCTTTGTGTGTGGTTTCCAATTCAATAACAAGAGTTTATACTATACTTGTTTGATATACCATTAGTGGAACCTCTAACCTTGACATTTGTTATTATTATTGTTTAATCCTTACATTAATTTTCCATCTCCAAGTTCTCATCATCTTCTTCTTCTTCTCTTTCTTTATTATTACTACTACTACTACTACTACTACTACTACTACTACTACTACTACTATTATTATTATTATTGTTATTATAGTTGTTGTTATTATTGTTATTATTGTTGTTTATAATTGTTGTCTATAATTTGTACAATTAACCTCCCTGTGGTTCGACCCCAGTCTTGCCGGGTTATTTATTACTTCGACACTCCTACACTTGGGAGAAGACATCAACCTTTTAGTCGTGTCAATAGGCTTGCATTTAGAATGAACTTTTACCATAAATTAAAGGCACTTGATGGTATCAAAATTGTTATTATAAAACATGCTTTAGTTAAGGAGTTATTGATACTTCAAGTGCAAAATGATGATATAAAACCTTGATAAAAATGCATTTTTAAGTACTAATCATCGGCCTAAAAAGGCCAACTTAAATAGTCTTCAACTATCAAATTTGACAGTTCATGATACCCACTTTGAGCCAACAATTATGATCCTTTAAGGCTGAATCAAGGGCTAAAATTTGGCACCTTCAAAGACAAAATGTTTCTCTTTCATCCCCTATAAATAGGATTGGATTCTATGGCCTAAGTGTGAAGAAATTTTGTGTAAATTTAACAAAAAACCAACTTCCCTCCTTAGTTTTTTTCTTTTAGCCAACAATTCTTTTTTTTTTTATCTCTCTTCATAGTGCTTTCAGTCACCACAACCTTAGCACAACCATGAACAACCATAAGGTAAACCCCTTTATCAACCCATCTCTTTGCTAATAATAGAAACCACAACCACCAATCTCTTCTTCTCCTTTTCCACCATAATTTTCTTCTTCTTCCTGCACCACAGGAACACAACCACCATCTCATTAATATCATGAGCCACCAACATTTCCATTGTTCTCTATAAGACCAGAGATGACAATCGTAACTAATGATTTTACCAGCAGATGTAAATTGGGTTGGACTCATTTTGACCTTGCCCAAATGGTTGAGAAGGATCTAGCCCACCCCTAAAAACAAAAGAAAAAAGAGGAGGGTCAGTTGGGTTGTTAGGTGGCTAACCCGACTAAGTTAGGCTAGCCCTATTTCAGCCCAACTCGTATGGCTTGGCCAGATCCACCTCAATTTATATTTCATATAATAACAATAAAAAAACAATCCAAAAAATCCAAGGGTTATTTCAAAATATTTATGATTTCTTGTAAGTTTTTCCTATAATTTTATGTAATATCAGGCTGTATATTTACATTGTAAGATATAGATCCAATATTAAAATACCTGGTATTCTCCAAAACTTTTTTATTTTTTTAAATTAAAAAAACCTCAAAAACATTTTAAATTAATTTCCCCTTAAAAAAACAAAAGATATTTTATTTTCATACATACAGTGAAATTATAAAAACTTTCCAAGTATATTTTCATAAAAAAACAAAAAATTACATATTTTTAATGTTTTAAAATGTAAAATGAATAGCTTAATCAGTTTATAATTATCTATTAAAGTTTAGGCAAAGCATAAAAAATCTTTCATTAATCATTTTATTTATTTTATAATTAAGGTGTTGGGATTTAGCTGTAGACTTTTATATTTGGGGGTATGAAATTACATTGTAAAGTATACCCTCAGGTATTAAAGATACAAAGTATAAAATAAATATGATGCTAAAATTTAGACTCTAGAATAATGAGGATTTAACTTAATAAGATAGAGACTTCCTAACGAAGAAAAATCTACTTTGAACCTTAGATGAGACCAATAAATAAAAACATAAAACCTAGAAAAACAATCAAAAAACAATGCAGTTTACCTTAAGTAAGGTGCACTAAGGGTGATGTGACTTCTTTTTGCACAACTAGTCCCTTACTTAGACTCTTGCAGATCATATGTTTTCTAGTAACTATAATACTAGATAACAACGCCTGAATCTTATAATCATAATTTTATGATTATACCTAAACTTTCTTTTTCAACACACACCACTTAAGAGCCAGATGTTGTCATCACTAGATGACCCCTACTTGCGCCTCGCTATAATAACAAAAATTATTGTGAGATTTTTGATATTATGGTCAAATCCTAATGTATAATAATAAACTCATTATGATATCCATTTTATATTTTAAAATTATGATAAAAATATGATTTTGTTTTTTAGAAAATATGCATGATAAAAACTTTAGAATTTGATCGTATGCATAAAAACAAAACATATTTTTTATGTTTTTGAAATGAGGAAATATTCTTAAAAAGTTTTGGATTTTTCTTTGAAATTTAAGAGAAAACCAAGTATTTTAAATGTCGCGTCTTTATCTCAGATTATAAGTCTATAGTATGATATTAAAAGAAATTCTTTTAAAAAAAATATTTTTGTGTTTTTGAAATTGGAGAAAATTTTTTTGAATTTTTATTTTGAAATTCTAGATAAAAATAAAATATTTTTAATATTGAGTCTGTATCTTACAATATATGTCTATAGTCCAATATTAGAAAAAAACTATTTAGAAAAACACAGGAGAAACCCACAAATAATTTCAAAATGATCCTTGAACTTGTTTTCTTAGAATCTTTTTTTAGATTTTTTAATTGCCTGTTTGACTAAACCCCAAAATACAAACAAATTAAAACTAAAAAAAATGACTTAAAGCATGCTTACCAAAGACACCCTTAGCTTAAAATTAAAGACATTAAAATTTTTTAAGGTCTTGTTTTGCAATAAACCTTAAGGATCCAAACAAAACCTTATTTTCTTAACAAAGTTGGCACAAGCCAAGAAGCCACTGTTAGCTTTTGGATTTGGCCTAATCTAGCCATATGAGTTGGCTTATTAGGCTTGAGGCCCAAACCCTCACATTCAGATTGGGCTCAAAACCTACCTAACCTGATTTTTGTTGGGTTAAAAAATGACCCAAAAAGCTTTTATCTTATAAACCAAGCTAGCTACGTAGGGTTATATAGTATCCTAATTCAAAAAGAAATGAACATTCAAAATCTTGCTTACAAATTGTCTTTAATCAAATATACGACCTTGAGTCCAAAATATAAAAATCTTTAAACTAAAGTAAACACATTCAAACTAAAAACATAAGAGTTTTTTAACTAACAACCATGCAAAACATGGTTAGATTTAGCTAAGGAAACACTCTTATCCATTAAATTCATTATGAACTCGAAAATATTCTTATTATGTTACTCACATCTTATAAGCCCTAAAATTACATCCCCTTCCAATATAGCTAAATATATTTCCTATTAGCATATCTTATCTTAAAGTTTAACTCACAATCAAAACTCATTATGTATACAATCAAAACTCATTATGTATATGTAAGCAATACCATTAGGGTTAACAACACAATATTACATGAAATTGTCACATCAATAATAATCTTCATAACTTTACTATTTCATATCTTTTCCTATATGTTTAATCTGATTTGGCCATATAATAGAACTAGAGCCTCACATTTATTCTCACTACGATAAGATCTATGTCTTAGCATGATGGGTTGCAAGGATGTTTATTTTATACTCATCAACTCGATCTTCCTTACTAATGCTTCCAACATTAAGTTTCAACCACTCTTCCAATGTTATGGAGAGATGATAATTTGCTAGCAACGCTATCAACATCTTATGCATAAAGTTAGTGCAATTATGCACCTCTTCCTATTGTGATCATCCTGCAATGTATGCGCTTTACCATTAATCCCTTCCAAATTCACAAATTCCACTAAAACACAATTAGGTTGTGATAGAAAATATAACAAACTATGATTTTATAAGCAATTAAGACAATAATTAAACCTCACATACATGAAAATATAGCCAATTTTGTTTATTTATTTACCGACTCATCATGATAAAATCTTTCATTTTACAATTACCTCAAAATCTGTAAATCCTTTTCCCTTTTATTTTTCATTTACATTAACCTTTTTAACACTTTAACATATGTTTCATTTGATCCTTAATATATTTTAACCTTCCGTTTGGACTTATGAATCCACATGATAAGAATTTCATTTTTCTTTAGCCGTCCATTTAGGATTACCAACTCCAATTGTTTATAATATTCACTAGCAAGATGGAATATTAATGATATCTTTCTTATCTCACTACGTTTATATACTTTAACATATTTGAAGATTCATTTAATATTCACCTTTTTTAGCATAATTTACTCAACCAAACCTCCTTAGAAAATATCCACATTACTCATTTAGGCCCCTTTTCATAATACTACGGTTTATCAAATTAAATAGATATATTTGTCCAATTTAATTAAATTTTAGTAATTTTTTTTTCCTATAATGGACTCTATCTAAAATTTTATTTGTGTAATAACCTCTAACAAAATCAACATCACAATCACAACCACTCATCCCCATGCAAAACAATCCACTTATCATTTCATAGGTAGCCTCCAGTATACAATAACCTGTCCTTCCTCATATTCATACAAAACCTATATTTTATCCATCCCAATGTAATAATAAATTTCATACTATATTAATTGAAACATCATACATGCTTAAATAATTCTAAATTATTACAATTATAAGTTTATATACAAACATTCCTAATTTATTAAATCTATAAGTTTACTAGAAGTCATCCAAAAACATATTAAAAGGAAGATAACATTTTAAATACATAATAAAAGATGATAAAACTAAAGTTTACCTAGCTATAACAAAAGAATATAGCTATATCACTACTGTGTAACCTAAAACATATATACATATGCTTACTATCAATTTAAATTTGCAAACAAATCGAGTAATATGCAACTAATATTAATATTAGGGAATGACAACAATTCTTCCCAAGCACCATCATTAAAACATAATTTTTTCTTTGCCTCTTGTTGACTATATTACCTATTTATGATTATCTCTTAGGGTTTAGCTAAAGCATAAAAAATCTTTCATTACCAATTTTTTTCATTTTATATTTAAAGTATTAGAATTTAACTGCAAACTTTAATAGTTAGGGGTATAAAATTACATTGTAATGTATACCCTTAGGTATTAAAGATACAAAGTACAAAATAAATGTGATGCTAAAATTTAGATTTTAGAATGATTAGAATTTAACTCAATAAGATAGAGACTTAGACAAGACCAATAAATAAAAACACATCCTAGAAAAACAATCAAACAACAATGTAGTTTATCTTAGATAAGGTGTACTAGAAGTGATGAAACTTTCCTTTATACAACCAGTCCCTTACTTAGACTCTTGTAAATCATAGATTTTCTAGTAACTATAATACTAGGTAGCGACTCTTAAATCTTATAATCATAATTTTATGATTATACTAAAACCCTCAATTTCAACACACACGCTTAAGAGCTAGACGTTGTTGTCACTCGACAATCCCCGGACGTGCCTCGCTATAATAACAAAAGTGAATCTCGTTATTGGTTATTGGTTGATAACATAACTAATCAAAATCTCACTCAAATAAAACTAAACTTAAAATATCATGATGATAACAGAGCAAAAGTGATGCTCTCCCAATTAAAGTTTCTCTATTATACCAAAATGTATTAAGCACTTGTCTTTGCAGAGACTTTATCACCACGAAGATTGTTGTGACATGTATGTTGTTGAATGACATAGTTGCCTCTTGGAATGAAAGTATTTTTGTTTAATCATAAAGTTATGATTTAAGAAAATCATCATCTAATATTATGGTCACTAGAAAACCTATGATCTGCGATAATCTGAGTAAGGAAACTAGTTGTGCAAAAAAAAGACACATTATCCCCAATTTACCTTACTTAAGCTAAGCTATATTGATGATTGATTATTAATCTAAGTTATGTTTTTGTTTATTGGTCTCATCTAAGTTTCAAGACAGATCTTTCTACGTGAGGAAATCTTTTTCTTATCAGGTTAAATTCTAATCGTTCTAAGGCTATATTTTAGCATCACATTCATTTTTTTTGTATCTTTAATACTTGATGGTATATTTTACAGTATAATTTTATACCCTTAAATATTAAAGTATGCAACTAAATCCTAATACTCTGAATAATAATTAAAAAAATTGTTGTGAGATTTTTGGTATTATGGCCAAATCCTAATGTATAATAATAAACTCATTATGATATCCATTTTATATTTTAAAAATATGATAAAAATACAATTTTGTTTTTATAAAATATGCATGAAAAAAACTTTAGAATTTGATCATATGCATAAAAACAAAATATATTTTTTATGTTTTTGAAATGAGGAAATATTCTTAAAAAGTTTTGGATTTTGTTTTTGAAATTTAAGAGAAAACCAAGTATTTCAAAAATCAAGTCTCTATCTCAGAGTATAAGTCTACAGTACGATATTAAAAGAAATTCTTTAATTTTTTTTTTGTGTTTTTTGAAATTAAGGAAAAGAATTTTGAATTTTTATTTTGAAATTCTAGAGAAAAATAAATTATTTTTAATATCATGTCCATATCTTACGGTGTAAGTCTATAGTTCAATATTAGGCAAAAACTATTTGAAAAAACATGTGAGGGATCCATAAATAATTCTTAAATGATTATTGAATTTTTTTTTATAATCTTGTTTTTGATATTTTTTTAAAAGCTTATTTGACTAAACCCCAAAATAAGAACAAATTAAAACTAAAAGAAAAGACTTAAGGCGTGTTTGTCAAAAACACCCTTAGCCAAAAATTAAACATTAAGATTTTTTAAGGTTGTGTTTGGCAATACACCTTAAGGATCCAAACAAAACCTTATTTCCTTAATAAAGTTGGCATAAGCCAAAAAGCCACTATTAGCTTTTGGATTTGGCTTGACCTAGCCATATGGGCTAGCTTATTAGGCTTAAGGCTCAAACCCCTGCATACAGGTTGGGCTTAAGACCTACCCAACTTGATTTTTATTGGGTTAGAAAATAACCTAAAAAGCTTTTGTCTTATAAACATTGCCAGCTATGTAGGGTTATATAGTATCCAAAGTCAAGAAGAAATTAACATTCAAAATCTTTCTTATAAATTGTTTTCAATCAAGTATAGGACCTTGAGTCCAAAATAAAAAAAAATCTTTAAACAAAAGTAAACACATTCTAATTAGGAACATAAGGGTTTTTGTTTCTCAACTAACATACATGCAAAACATGGTTCGATTTTTCAACTAACTTCCTTTTACATTTCATTTACATTAACCTTTTTAACACTTTAACATATGTTTCATTTTTTATTCACAACTTTCACCTTTTTAGACATAGTGAGTCACTTATAAAAGGAAGTTAACATTTTAAATACATAATAAAACATAATTTTTTTTTGGGCCTCTTGTTGACTATACCACCTATTTCGTCAACTCTTCATTTGTAATTCTTTACAAACAAGCCCTTACCCTTACACATAATTACAAATACTTCATACTAATAACTCGATATCACATGGTATATTGGATTATCAAAGGTGTGGCCTAACCATGTAATTAGCTTTGTTATTTCTGATGTCTTTGATTTTCCTTTTTAGAATCATCTAAAAAATATCTTATTATTTAGATTCCCACTTGAATGACCAACTCATAAACACCTAATTTATAGTCTCCACTCATGTGGTTAGCTTATTGACACAACGAAAAGATTAATGTCTTCTCCCAAATGTAGGAGTGTCGAAGTAATAAATAACCCAACAAGACTAGGGTCGAATTATAGGGAGGTTAATTGTACAAATTATAAACAACAATAATAATAATAGTAGCAATAATAATACTAATAATACTAGTAGTAGCAATAGTAGTAGTAGTAGTAGTAATAATAATAATAATAATAGTACTAATAATAATAGTAGTAGTAGTAATACTAATAATAATAAGAATAATAAAGAAGAAGAAGAAGAAGACGATGATGATGAGAACTTTGAGATGGAATATTAACGTAAAGATTTAACAACGATAACAATAAATGTCAAGGTTAGAGGATCCACTAATGGTATGTCAAACAAGTATAGTATAAACTCTTATTAGTTAATTGGAAACCACACACAAAGGAGGTTCCAATCAGATTATAGATTATTAACATGATTACATTAGTCATCTTATTTAATTAATGCTAATACTTGTAAATCTCATCAAGTATTCATGTTTATAACTTATGTTAACAACAAATCAAGTTCCTTTCATAGCTTAGTTATCGGTTATACCATACAGTATGGGCTATGAAAGTGCTAAGCATTTGTTGTACTAAGTGTTATACAACATAAATCAAGATTAGTCATTTAATAAGCAAAGTATTAAAGAGTGAACAAGATAACAAATATAAAACATGTTAGTATCAAACATTAAAGTCCATATTAAGTTTACACTATACTTATTCTTACACCATTAGTCTAACCTTTTCACCTTGACATAATAAACTTAGCTAAACATAATAAAAGAAAAAAAAATAAACAAAATAAGAACATAAATAAGATAAAAGTTAACTAAGTAAAGGAAAGGAAATGAAAGGCATAAACAAGATATTAATGAAAGCAACGCATAAACATTACAAAAAATACAAAGAAAGAAAGCAAAAGTATGATCTTGATCTAGAGACTAAGATGTCTAAATGCATAACAAATGCCTCCTTTTATAGGCTAAAATTGGAAACTATTGATTTGATGACTAATTGATGAGTGGGTGACCAACTCTTGACTTGATGACAATCCTTATCTTCTTTTGTTTGCCTAAAACGTCATTGATAACATCAAAATTGGAGTTACTTGAAAACATGAAAGTTGTAGAAAATTGTCTCATATTTCTTGTGTAAACAAGTCAACTCATTTGGACTTCTAGAACTCCAAATATGGCCAAAATACTGAACAGTGCTCGGGCTGGAGGACAGATTCGGGCTTCTTTGTTGTTGCTACAATTTAGACTTGAAAATGACCTTTTTAGATCTTGGGCTCCATATAAAAGTTGTAGATCTATGTCTTACCTTTCCATCCATATAAAGTAGACCTAAATCTGAGATCTACAACTCTAGATATGACTCAATTACCGAACAGTATTCCGGTTTGGATTGCACCGACATCTCTTTTCTAAGTTTGGCCATCTCTTTATCCTTTCAATTTTAGTTCTTAAATTCATCAATCAATCCTTTCATTTATGTGATAGGCCTGCATTTAAAATGAACATTTACCACAAATTAAAGGTATCTTATATTATTAGATATATTATTAGAAAACATGCTTTAGTTAAGGAGTTATTGATACTTCAATTGCAAAATGATGATATAAAACCTTGATAAAATGCACTTTTAATTACTAATCACTTATCAATTAATTTTATATTTCTTTGATTTTTCTCATTTCTTTTTAAGATGCAAACATAATAACAAGAAGTTTAAAGTAACTTTGCTTTAAATAAAAGCAAGGTGAAGATCATCCTCCTTCTAATGATCTAGTTCTGGGATTCAATTACTACGCCTTCTTTATAAAAAGAAAGATGCAAACATTATTTTTTAAATTTTGAAATTCATGAATTCACATTCATGTTGTCATTGTTCAATTGATATCAAGACATTTCATTATACCTTACCTTAATTTCTACGCCTTTCCTTAATTTCTATGCCTTTCAATTAGTCCATTTCTTATTTTTATCAGTGAATCTTTTGTCGGTAATTTTTTATCCATTAGTAAGTTCATTGATAATAATAAAAATATTATTACTGATGGAAAAAGCATGCAAAACAAATTTCATTATGTCAGTAATATCTTCGGAAACAAACCATATGTAATTTTATCAGTAATTATTTAAAAATATTATATAAAATATATATTTTACAAAACTATAAAATAATTAAATTAATATTTATCAACACTCTATAAAACTCAAAATTCTTGGAAAAAAGACGAAGAAAATCAACTCAAGAAAATTTACAACAAATAAATAACACGAAAAAATAAATTCAACTAAAAACATTCATATGAAAAAAATTTAAAAATTCTATAAATAATTCAACTAAAAATTGATCTCATATGAAAAAAATAAATCCTATAACAACATTCATACATTTATTAGAAAAAAAAACTAAAAATTAAATAAAATAATATAGTGAAAAAAGACACAAAAAAGATTTTTTTTTACCTTAATGTAGTTGCAAGTGAAGCTAAGAAGAGAAAACTTTTTTTTTAAAGTATACTAACTAAAACAATATTGAGAAGAAAAAAATAAGAAAGGAGAAGAAGACATACCTAAGCATGGAGGAGAAGATAAAGAGTTAAGGAGAGAAGAGAAGAAAAAAAAGAAGAAAAAGAAGAAATATCTGATCATGAAGGAGAAGAGGAGTCGAGGAGAGAAGAGCAGAAAAAGAAGAAGAAGAAGAAGAAGGAAGGAGACGGGTTTGTTGTGAAACTAGGGATTCTAGGCTTTTTATTGGGGTGTTTTACCAACAGTTTTACCAATGGATTATTAAATATTAATATTTTGTATCATCACATTAGTGATTATGTCTATAATATTTAACTTAAATTTTAAATTTAGTCAAATGTTTTTAGAAACCTCCAAATATCACCGACGACTTTTTAAATCCGTTGATGATTCTGTCTGTAATATTTAATTAAAATTTTTAATTTAATTTATATTTTTTAAAATACCACCAAATTACACCGATGACTTTTCAATTCGTTAGTGATTTTGTCTATAAAGAACAACAATTAATAGTGTAATAAGAAAGTAAATAGTTCTAGAGCTTTCTGTAAAATACTGATGAAATGTTATGTCGATGATTCCTTTTGTAATTAACATGATGAATAGAGTTGACAGTTTACCAATGATTTTACTGAAGAAATTTATTCCGTTGGTAATTTTGTTGGTAAAAATAACACATCATCATTTTTTTACTTTGTTTTAATTATATCTTTCCCACTATAATTCTCCTAGTAAATACAAAGAGAATATTTTTATAGGTAAAATCCATTGATAATTTACTAACAAAAATATTCCCTCGATATTTTTGTTTGTATTTATCGATTTTTTGTTAATCTATTATCAATTAGTGTAAGCTTGCCATTCCGTCGGTAAAATCTTTTACCAACTAAATCTCCATCGGAATAAGTCCATCGAAATGCTATTCATTGATAATTACATGTTTTGTAGCTAATTCTATTGGTAAAAAAATAAAATAAAAATCAATGGTTTTACAAATGAAAAATTTGAGCAAAAAAAAATCCTACTGAAAATATACCGACGAATTCATCATTCCATCTATAGTTCCATTGGTAAAGTTACTGATGGAATAACAACGTTGGTGATTATACATGTGTAATAAATATTTTGCAACTCTATGTGGAATATTGATGGAGTCATTCCGACCATAAAAACGTCAATGATTGTAATATATGCAGTAAAGTTTTTGCAACTCTCTATAAAATACTAATGAAATAATTCCATTTGTAAACCATTGGTTATAATTTAACAATATTTTAAAAAATAAAATTGTGTAGAATAAATAATATAAAATTGTATAGAATAATATTAAAAAAACCAATTAAGCAAACAAAATTATATAAAAAATTAAAAATACTAAAATAAAGTTAAATACTATTCATCCAAATATTCATTATAATTTTAAAGTGTTTTTTAAAAAAATTGAACTAAAATAATGGCAGAGGTGGAGGAGAAAGAGGAGGTTGGTCGTTTCTGGGACAATATAGCTAAAGAAAGGCACACACGTACTATCCATCTATGATCTCATATCTATGACCAGTTGACAGAGTTATTCATAATTCACTAAGAGATGTTGATATTGTTGTTTCAAGGCCATGTTTTCTCAGACTGGGTGCTCGATACTAATTAGGTGCTTCCAACGATTAAGACACTATAAACTACCTGCAAGTTAGAAATTTCATACACCTAATTTTAATCAGGTCCACCAAACAATCCTACCTCCATCCATAAATCCAGATTGAAATCCAGGTGTGTCGAAGGATCATCTTTGTATCTTTCCCTCAACCAACTATTATATGTCTTTTCAAAATTAAAAGAGAAATCATCATATTCAATTTAAGAAAATAATAACTTACAAAATAAAATAGTTGAACAAACATACCATAAAGTGTTGAGCACAGTTGTTGATGAACTATTGCACCCCCTTTTGACGGTCTTCACTCCATATATGTATCTCCATAAACAACTCTAATGTGCTCAGCTCACGCCAAAGAAACATAGCCTATAAAAAAAAATATTGCAAGTTAAATATATTTATAAATAATAATAAATTAATTAACAATAGATTTCATTAATCTTACTATCCACTTCATATATGCAGTGAATGGAACGTAGTTGTTGGTATGTGTAGTCACTAAACTATGAATTTGTTTAGTTTGATTGTCGGCTCTGGACTTTGAATGTCGCGTGAACCATTCAAATATCACATACTAGATATATAACGTCCATATATCCTCCGGGATGTATAGTGGCCTAAAATCCTTTCAAACTGTCACATCATTCCAGCCTTGTAGACCATTATCTTTAACATATTTTTTGGTTTTTTTCTGTGCTTCATACTAAAAATCATGCAACTTGCTTTCATAATAACAATTTAGATTTTAAAAGATATATTTTAAAAAAAATATCGTATAATTTTTTATGTTACCTAGTTATCATATGATTCTCTAACACCTTCCTTGCAACATTATCATGCACGCTATGCATCTCAAATTTGTACTGCGCATAAATAATTTATTGAAAATAAAAATAATAATTTATTAATAACAAATAAAATTAGAAGTTAACACCAACCTTAAATTTTTGAAACCATGCATCGATATAAGGTCTCTAATTAGGATGTCTGGAAACTTGACTTCATTGAAATATTAATTAGTTCTTCACTAGTTATGTTATAAGTAAAAAAAAAAAAACTAAAACAAACTTACATTGAAAGGTTGTCCTTCCAATGTGCCTAATACTTGTAGGTGAATTGACACCGTTGTGAAGGCACACTACGTCTACACTATGAAACCGCGTTGGAAGAGGTAACATTGTGAGTCGATGTAGATGTCTCTTCTTGATTGACTCCTAAGGACACGTCATCCTTGTTACTAGATGAACTAGCTACAACTATATATTGACGATGTGCTGTTAATTTCGTTCTACGCACCTAAACAAATTTAACGAATAAATATATAATCAAATTTGATTATTTTAAAAATAATTGGCAGACCTCCATTATACTTGAGAATACCCAAAATTTTCAAACTACAAATATTGACAATATATGTGTCACAAACCAATTGATTTTATTTTATTTATTCATGAAATTTCATATTTTTCAATTTTATCTTATTTTTAAAATAACAATAAAATTTTTCTAACTTTAAAATAAAGAAAAAAATCATATATATAACCTAACATCTATACAAATTTAACAATAAAATAAAGAAAAAAAATTAAATTTAACTCTATATTCAACTAAAATTTATATAAATTCATCAATAACAATTACTTTTGATGGAAACAATCAAACACTTTATTATGCAATAATAGAGTAAAAATTGAGGTAAAACAATTAATTTTAATCTTATCTATTCAATCAACATTTACAAGGAAAATTCCACAACAATAATTAAAATTCAATAAAATATTCAATTATTATGGCAATACAAATAATAAAATAGACAACAAATTAGGAAAAAAATATAGACTTTAGAAATGAAAAATGCTTACCTGGATAGTGTTTTTATTTATAGATTTTATCAACGTATAATATTAAAAAAACAAAAAACAAAACAAAAATATATTGTTAATATAACAAAGAAAAGATGAAAAGAAGAAAATCATTAACTATATTGAATCATAATACATACTTTTTAACTTGTTGAAGTTGAAGATACAACTATAGAGACAAATTACAAGAAAAAAACGAGATGTTTTGAAATGAAAGAGAGGAAAAAAACAAAAGAAATAAAGGAGATAAAAAATGAACTAAAAGGGCTCTTGGTGAGAGTTATACTACAATTTTCCTGATGAACTTACCAACAGGCTATTAAATAATATTATTTTTAATTATTTCGTTGGTGTATTCACTTTAAAATTTTGAATTTTGCACTAAAAGTTTTAAATAACCCTCTAGATTTTTTTGAAGTTTATCAGTGATTCTGTCAGTACTATAAAATAAACACACACAGTCAGAGATGCATTAATTACCCACTCTTGGAATTCACGGTCTGTGGGTGTGTCGATCAGTGTTTTAGAGGCTTCACCGATAAGGGAGGTGAACAATTCCCATCCTCTTGACAATATTGATGGACTATTTCTGTTTATAAAGGCGTTAGTGATTGTGGTATATGCAATAAATATTTTGCAACTCTATAAAATACCGACAGATATAGGTCGTCTGTAGATCCGTTGGTGATTTGTACAGTACATGATAAATTGTGTTTGTATTGCCTATTTATCCTCCCTGCAAACACTTAAATTGCAAACTGCCTATATAACACAATAACAACAGTGAAAAGTAATAAAATAAATATTTCATGTTACAAAATTTCATCCATAATATTACATTATAGAATATTCTTTACACTTTCGTGTTCTGATAGTTAAAATTTTCATTTTCTTTTTCATCAATTAAATCGTCATCAACTCCATTGCAATCTTTGATGTGGATATCATCATCATCATTATCTTTAAAATTAAATGAGTTTATGATATTATAATATATAAATAATATATTTTTAACAAATTTTAAGTAGTACATATACTTACTAAATAAAAAGTCTCAGCTTATCATAGTTAAATAGAACATAATTGTGTGCTTGTTTGAACTCTATCTAAAAACAAATATCTTTCTCTTATAGCATTTTTAGGTGAAGGTCATCTAGGATTGAAGAATATTTACAAATTTTCACTAGAAGCCACTTCACCACAATCTTCATGTCGTGAAATATGATTGATTCTCATTCTCAAATGAGGTTCAAAATAGTATGAGATAAATGTTGAGGCCTCACATATCGAAGCCTTAACATTTCTTAACCTTTTTCATAAGATTGAACAAGTACTTATATGGAATTAAACAAAATAATGAAAATACTTTATGAATTACATTGCATCTGTACTATCTAACTTCTCAAATGGATACTTCTAATCTATACCGAACTGGTACTCCAACTTTTGCCTCATGTGGTAAATGTATGGGTAGATGCTCCATCAAGTAAAAAAAGATTAAGGGAATATCATCTCAAGTTTACATATTGTCTCAATGATATTCATTTCAAACCGCTCAATATGATTTGTATGCAAATTGCTAAAGCATATATCTCTAAAGAAATGACTAATTTTCATGAGTGCATTCCATATACCCTTTGACAATATATCACGATAAGCTAATGGAATGAGTGTTTGCATAAACATATGACAATTATGACTTTTCATTCATATAATATGCATTCCTCTAGATTAACCAACCTTGATATGTTTGAGGCATGTCCATTAGGAAAATACAGACTTTTAAGCCATTAGTAGACTAATTGTTGTGTATTTTTCTCTAACACAAAGTTTGCTCCATGTTTTGTCACTCACAACCATTAAAAACCAACTCTATATTTTTATGGTTACAAAACAATATTATATCTATCTATTCTAACCTTGATGTTGTCCTTTGTCTTTCCCTTCACATCTATGATGGTGTTGAAAATGTTCTTTGATTAGTACTTAAAAGTGTATTTTTATCATGGTTTTATATCATCATTTTGCACTTGAAGTATCAATAACTCCTTAACTAAAGCATGTTTTATAATAATATATATAATAATATAAGATACCTTTAATTTATGGTAAATATTCATTTCAAATGCAGGCCTATCATATAAATGAAAGGATTGATTGATGACTTTAAGAACTTAAATTGCAAGGGCAAAGAGATGACCAAAATTAGAAAAGAGATGTCAGTGCAATCCAAACTAGAATACTGTTCGGTAATTGAGTCATATCTGGAGTTATAGATCTCAGATTTAGGTCTACTTTATATGGATGGAAATGTAAGACATAGGCCTATAACTTTCATATGGAGCCTAAGATCTAAAAAAGCCATTTTCAAGTCCAAATTGTAGCAACAACAAAGAAGCCTGAATCTGTCCTCCAGCCCGAGCACTGTTTGGTATTTTGGCCATATCTAGAGTTCTAGAAGTCCAAATGAACTGAATATTTTACACAAGACAACTGAGACACTTTCCTACAATGTTCATGTTTTCAAGTGGCTCTAATTTTGACGTTATCAATGACGTTTTAGGCAGACAAGAGAAAATAAGGATTGTCACCAAGTCAAGAGTTGACCACCCACTTATCAATTAGTCATCAAATCAATAGTTCCCAATTTTGGCCTATAAAAGGAGGTATTTGCCATGCATTTAGGCATCTTGGTGTCCAGATCAAGATTATGCTCTTTCTTTCTCTCTTTGTATTTTTTGTAATGTTTATGCTTTGCTTTCATTAATATCAAGTTTATGCCTTTCATTTCCTTTCCTTTACTTAGTTAACTCTTATCTTATTTATGTTCTTATTTTGTTTATTTTTTTTTATTTCTTTCATTATGTCTAGCTAAGTTTATTATGTTAAGGTGAAAAGGTTACACTAATACTGTAAGAATAAGTATAATGTAAACTTAATATGAACTTTAATGTTTGATACTAACATGTTTTATATTTGTTATCTTGTTTACTCTTTAATACTTTGCTTGTTAAATGACTAATCTTGACATTTGTTATTATCATTGTTTAATCGTTACATTAATATTCCTTCTCAAAGTTCTCATCATCTTCTTCTTCTTCTCCTTTTTCTTTATTATTATTATTATTATTATTATTGTTATTGTTATTGTTATTGTTATTGTTATTGTTATTGTTATTGTTGTTGTTGTTGTATTATTGTTATTTATAATTTGTACAATTAACCTCCCTATGGTTCGACCCCAGTCTTGCCGGGTTATTTATTACTTCGACACTCCTATACTTGAAAGAAGACATCAATCTTTTCATCGTGTCAAGTTTTTTGCACCGTTGCCGGGTAGGTAAGTTTTGTATAAATTATAATATTTATTTTATTTTCTCTTTTCACTTTTCTTGTATATAATTTTGTTTCTTTTCTCTTGTTTCTTCTTCTTTTGTTTTAGTCTTCCTTTTATTCGATTCCTATACGTGTATGAGAGTGTAGTCACATACATCAAGTGGTAGACTTTGTAAGGTATCCCTCATCATTTTCAGAAAATATAGCCGAAGAAGATAATCAATCACTTCATAATGAGAATAATGAGAATAACCATGCTAGAACATTTAGAGACCACATGAATCCCACAAGAACAAGTACACCATCATGCATAGTTTTTCCTCTCGATGCATCTCATTTTAATTTTAAGCCAGACATTATTCAACTTTTACCTTCTTTTCATGACTTAGAATTGGAAAATCCATATTTGCATTTAAGGGAATTTGAGGAGGTCTGCAATACATATAATAATTTAAATTGTAGTATGAACACCATCAGATTAAAGCTTTTTCTTTTTTCATTAAAAGATAAAGCTAAAAGATGGCTACAAAATTTGAGACCAGGATCTATTCGTGCTTGTGATGAAATGCAACAACAGTTTTTAAAGAAGTTTTTCTCATCTCATAGAACAAACTCTTTCAAAAGGCAAATCACCATTTTTACTCCAAAACCAGGAGAAAATTTTTACCAAAGTTGGGATATGTATCGAGACTTGCTTAGTACTTGCCCTTATCATGGTTTTGAAACATGGAGATTGGTTTCACATTTTTATGAAGGGTTAACACCTAGAGATAGACAAATGGTTGAATTGATATGCAATGGAACTTTTAAAGATAAAGACCCTGATGAAGCAATGGAGTACTTAGACTTGTTTGCTGAAAATGCTTAAAATTGGGACACCGCGAGTACTTATGAGGCACCAAGTAAAACTCAACCTCATACATCTGGTGGAGGTATGTACAACCTTAGGGAAGATCATGACCTTCAAGCCAAGTTTGCATCTTTAGCTAGAAAAGTTGAGGCACTAGAATTGAAAAAAAGTGGTCAATTAAAATCTATTGAAAACATTGTGTGTCAAATCTGTGAAACAAATGAACACTCAACGAACGATAGTCCAACCTTGCCTTCTTTTAAGGAATGTTTTCATGAACAAGCCCATGCTTTAAAAAGTTTCTAAAGGGGCAACCACAACCCATACTCCCAAACATACAACCCTGGTTGGAGAAATCACCCAAATTTTAGTTGGAAAAGTGAGAACAACAATGCACAAACTTCACAACCACCATTTCAAGCACACCACAATTCTCAAAATTCTCATGGATATGCACCTCCTTATGCTCCATCTTCTAGAAGAAATCTTTAGGAAACATTGCATGTATTCATTGAAAAATAAGAGACAATCAATACTCAACTTGCTCAAAACATGATAGATTTTAAAGATACTCTTGCAAAATTAACATATACTCTCAGTTTCCAAGAGAAAGGTAAGTTTCCATCTGAACCACAACAAAATCCCAAGGGGCAATACAATGCAAATGCAAGTAGTTCTGGAAGCCAACTGACACGACTAAAAGGTTGATGTTTTCTCCCAAGTGCAGGAGTGTCGAAGTAATAAATAACCCGGCAAGACCGGGGTCGAACCACAGGGAGGTTAATTGTACAAATTATAGACAACAATTATAAGCAACAATAATAGCAATAATAACAAAAACAATAACAACAACAACAACAACAACTATAATAATAATAATAGTAGTAGTAGTAGTAGTAATAGTAGTAGTAGTAATAATAATAATAATAATAATAATAATAATAATAATAATAATAATAATAATAAAGAACGAGAAGAAGAAGAAGATGATGAGAACTTGGAGATGAAAAATTAATGTAAGGATTAAACAATAATAATAACAAATGTCAAGGTTAGAGGTTCCACTAATGGTATATCAAACAAGTATAGTATAAACTCTTATTATTGAATTGGAAACCACACACAAAGGAGGTTTCAATCAGATTATATATTGTTAACATGATTACATTAGTCATCTTATTCAATTAATGCTAATACTTGTAAATCTCGTCAAGCATTCATGATTATAACTTATGTTAACAACAAATCAAGTTCCTTTCATAGCTCAGGTGTCGGTTATACCATACATTATGGGCTATGAAAGTGCCAAGCATTTGTTGTACCAAGTGTTATACAACATAAATCAAGATTAGTCATTTAACAAGCAAAGTATTAAAGAGTGAACAAGATAACAAATATAAAACATGTTAGTATCAAACATTAAGGTCCATATTAAGTTTACATTATACTTATTCTTACACCATTAGTGTAACCTTTTCGCCTTGACATAATTAACTTAGCTAGACATAATGAAAGAAAGAAAAATAGATAAACAAAATAAGAACATAAAAGCTAACTAAGTAAAGGAAAGGAAATGAAAAGCATAAACTTAATATTAATGAAAGCAAAGCATAAACATTACAAAACATACAAAGAGAGAAAGGAAGAGCATGATCTTGATCTGGAAACCAAGATGCCTAAATGCATGGCAAATGCCTCCTTTTATAGGCCAAAATTGGGAACTATTGATTTGATGACTAATTGATAAGTGGGTGGCCAACTTTTGACTTGGTGACAATCCTTATCTTCTCTTATCTGCCCAAAACGTCATTGATAACGTCCAAATTGGAGCCAGTTGTAACATGAAAGTTGTATGCAATTGTCTTAGCTTTCTTGTGTAAAAAATTCAGCTCATTTGGACTTCTAGAACTCTAGATATGGCCAAAATACCGAACAGTGCTCGGGCTGGAAGACAGATTCGGGCTTCTTTGTTGTTGCTACAATTTGGACTTGATAATGGCCTTTTTAGATCTTGGGCTCCATATGAAAGTTGTAGGCCTATGTCTTACCTTTCCATCCATATAAATTGGACCTAAATCTGAGATCTGTAGCTCCAGATATGACCCAATTACCGAATAGTGTTCCGGTTTGGATTGCACCGACATCTCTTCTCTAAGTTTGACCATCTCTTTATCCATGCAATTTAAGTTCTTCAAGTCATCAATCAATCCTTTCATTTATGTGATAGACCTGCATTAAAAATAGACATTTACCACGAATTATAGGTATCTTATATTATTAGATACATTATTATAAAACATATTTTAGTTAAGGAGTTATTGATACTTCAAGTGCAAAATGATGATATAAAACCATGATAAAAATGCACTTTTAAGTACTAATCACACCCCTCAACCAGCTTATTACTAGTCCCTAGTAATTAAAGCATTACAATAATTTGCAAATTTTACAAAGCAAAGTATTCATCATTTAACTTCCATTAATCTATCTAGATAAACAAACTCTCATTAAATTTATATATCTGCTCAATACCTCTTAACAAGATATTAATAAACCTTTTTTTTATGCTTAATGTATCAACACATAATTATGGGGCTTTTCTTGGAAGAAAACAAAATTTTTGTTCTAATGTTTAAGGTTAACTTCCTTGGGTTGAGATTATTATTTTTGTCTTTTTTTTTCTTTTTTTCTTTTTAAAAATCTATATACATATAATTTAAAAACATCATACATCTTTAACCCATGTAACGAGCTTTCAGCTAATGACTCCCAGACCAGTTGGTCTTAGGGCATTAGGTCTTAAGACACCCCAACGAGCTTAGTAACTCGGGTCGCAGATACTGATATGTAGATAGTGCAATGTTTGATTCCCTTAAGCTTTTCTCCTCAACCCATGTAACAAGCGTTGGACCAATAGCTCCCAAGTCAGTTGACTTTAGGGTATTAGGTGTTAAAACACCCCTTCAGGCTTAATTGCTTAGGTTAGGGAGGCTACGAAACCAAACTTATCTATATTTTTATTATCATCATTTTTTTTTCTTTTTCTTTTTCTTTTTCTTTCATGTTTTTCTTTTTTTTGTTTTTAATTATATACAATCCCTTTCCCTTAGTTGTTACCTTTAACAAAAGAACATAAATAATGTAATAATCCAATATGCAACCCACAATCATATGTTAAAGTGTGTGTGTGTAAATTAAGGTTTAAGAATACATGTTAAATAAGTATATGAGCAGAATTAAGTGGTAACAATACGAGAGTTTGTAAACCTGAATATTTCAGGAAGTATTATAATAGACCTTGTTAAGAATGGTTACTAAGATGCGTCTCAAGAGTCACTTTAACAAAAGAACTCCTTTACTCTGCCATCCTAGTAACAACAATTATGCACATGCTTTATGAAATGAAAACAATTTTTTTTTATCAAATACTACCCTCTCCCCCCAACCAAAACGAGACATTGTCCTCAATGTTCTAAGGTAGAAAGATAGAGTATAGAAGATATCACCTAAAATAACGAACACTGACAAAACCTGAAACACACTCAAACAAAAATAAGAAATAACAAAACACAATAATAAAATCAAAAGACACAAAAATTCACAAATGAAGGCTCAAATCCAATCTAAGCTTTTTACGGCTTCTCGTAGATGACCAATTTATGCGAGTCATGGAAGGATCAATCACAGGAATGAAAGATTGTAGTTGGTCAATTAATTGTTCAGCAGTAGTAGCAGAGATTATGATTTGTCGTGCAGAAGATGTTAGAAATTCCTGTTCCACAGCATGATCAAGAAAAGACAACAACTTATCATAATAACCATTAACATTTAACAAACCTATGGGTTTATGGTGAATGTGTAATTGAGCCCAAGAGGAAATATGAAAGATCTCTTCCAATGTGCCTAGACCACCTGGTAAAGCAATGAAGGCATCCGCATGATTAAACATTGCATTCATTCGAGCTGACATTGTGGAGACCTGAAGTTCCTCTCCAATTGTTTTTCCAATGATGTCCCCTTGTGCCAAAGCTTCAGGGACGACCCTCAAAACTTGACTACCTCCTAAAAATGCAGCTATTGACACGCCTCCCATTAACCCAAGACTGCCTCCCCCATATACTAAATGAATCTTTCTCTCAGCTAGCACCTGACCAAGATGATTTGCTGATTCTAAAAACTCCTTTTCTTTCCCAGGACTAGATCCACCGAAAACACAAATATTTCTTATTTGATGACTTGAGGAACTTGCCATTTCTACACACTTCTGTATTTGTTGAATGTATGGGTTGAGTAGAAATGAAAGGAAGGAAAAGAGGGTTTTATAGATGAGAAATTAGAAAGGCAATCATAACATCTATATGTAGGCCAGCTGGAGTCTCACACACTCTCTCTCTCTCTCTCTCTTTTTATTTATTTATTTACTTTTGAAAAAAAAAAGCATGTGTATGTACAAGTAGTTGTGATTGTGGCTCACATCTTCCCTTAGTTTTACGTCCAAGAACGGCTTAAAAGCCCTCTATGGGTCGGAGATAGGCTTCCCATCCAGTTTTCTTAAAAACTGGCAAACAGGGTCTTTTTTAGTCAGATTCCCAAGACTAAGTCAATCATGTTCTTTATGAAATAGTGGCCATAAATCATGAATTGCACGATGCACATCTCCACTAGGATGCGTCTCAAGAGTCAATAGAAGATTATCTAAAGACTCCTTACTCAGGCCATCCTTAATGAATTGTATTTTATCTTCATGGTTTATAGATACCATTCCTAAAGAACGACATTGTGTATTACAAGTCCATCTAGCACATCGATGACAGACATCCAGTCGTTTTGCACGACGCTTCTTTGCAAAAATGCTTTTACCTGTTCTAGGCATGTGTGAAATGAAGTTAGAGGACTCACCTGATAATCGGACCTTTGCTTTAATCAACCAGCGAATATCTTCAGGAATTCCATGATTCATTAACAATCTCAATCTTGCACATCTAGCACAGTAAATTTTTGTGATCGCATTATGAGGCAGAGCGGGAAAATACTTTTTCAATTTTTCAAGATTAGTGTCCATTTTCAAATGAGAATTGGAAGAGAGATTCAAAGAATTGCACAGATATATACACAGATATCAATAATTGTGGGAAACTGAAAGAACCGACTTAAGTCACGGAGTACCGTTATCCGCCATTTGACCGGGGTGAAAGAAACTTGCAAAAATCACTCAAAAAGAAACAAAAATAAAATAAAATAAAATCAATATTTATATAAGAAACAAAAATAAAATAAAATAAAATAAAATCAATCTTTATATACAGGATCACCCAATTCAATAGAGTTATGTTCAACTGAAAAATTGTCAAAGTAAACTTTCAGACGATGTCCATTTACCTTGAAAACATTGCCATTCTTTGGATTCTCGATGTCATAGGCCCCATATGGATACACATGTTTCACAATAAAAGGACCTCTCCATCTTGATCTTAATTTTCCAGGAAATAAATGCAGTCGAGAATTATAAAGGAAGACTTTTTGACCAACATTGAAGGTTTTTCTTTGTATTTTCTTGTCATGAAATTCTTTTATTCTTGCTTTATGAATTCTTGAATTTTCATATGCATCATTTCTTATTTCCTCAAGCTCATTTATTTGTAATTTTCGCAGTTGACTAACATCATCCAGATTTGAATTGAAAGCTTTATTAATTACATTTTTATTATCATCATTTTTTTTCTTTTTCTTTTTCTTTTTTTTTCATGTTTTTCTTTTTTTTTTGTTTTTAATTATATACAATCCCTTTCCCTTAGTTGTTACCTTTAACAAAAGAACATAAATAATGTAATAATCCAATATGCAACCCACAATCATATGTTAAAGTGTGTGTGTGTAAATTAAGGTTTAAGAATACATGTTAAATAAGTATATGAGCAAAATTAAGTGGTAACAATACGAGAGTTTGTAAACCTGAATATTTCAGGAAATATTATAATAGACCTTGTTAAGAATGCTTACTAAGATGCGTCTCAAGAGTCACTTTAACAAAAGAACTCCTTTACTCTGCCATCCTAGTAACAACAATTATGCACATGCTTTATGAAATGAAAAACAATTTTTTTTTTATCAACTACTACCCTCTCCCCCCAACCAAAACGAGACATTGTCCTCAATGTTCTAAGGTAGAAAGATAGAGTATAGAAGATATCACCTGAAATAACGAACACTAACAAAACCTGAAACACACTGAAACAAAAATAAGAAATAACAAAACACAATAATAAAACCAAAATACATAAAAATTCACAAATGAAGGCTCAAATCCAATCTAAGCTTTTTACGGCTTCCCGTAGATGACCAATTTATGCGACTCATGGAAGGATCAATCACAGGAATGAAAGATTGTAGTTGGTCAATCAATTGTTCAGCAGTAGTAGCAGAGATTATGATTTGTCATGCAGAAGATGTTAGAAATTCCTGTTCCACAGCATGATCAAGAAAAGACAACAACTTATCATAATAACCATTAACATTTAACAAGCCAATGGGTTTATGGTGAATGTGCAATTGAACCCAAGAGGAAATATGAAAGATCTCTTCCAATGTGTCTAGACCACCTGGTAAAGCAATGAAAGCATCAGCATGGTTAAACATTGCATTCATTCGAGCCGACATTGTGGAGACCTGAAGTTCCTCTCCAATTGTTTTTCCAATGATGTCCCCTTGTGCCAAAGCTTCAGGGACGATTCCTAAAACTTGACTACCTCCTAAAAATGCAGCTATTGACACACCTCCCATTAACCCAAGATTGCCTCCCCCATACACTAAATGAATGTTTCTCTCAGCTAGCACCTGACCAAGATGGTTTACTGATTCTAAAAACTCCTTTTCTTTCCCAGGACTAGATCCACCAGAAACACAAATATTTCTTATTTGATGACTTGAGGAACTTGCCATTTCTACACACTTCTGTATTTGTTGAATGTATGGGTTGAGTAGAAATGAAAGGAAGGAAAAGAGGGTTTTATAGATGAGAAAGTAGAAAGGCAATCATAACATCTATATGTAGGCCAGCTAGAGTCTCACACACTCTCTCTCTTTTTATTTATTTATTTATTTACTTTTGAAAAAAACATGTGTATGTACAGGTAGTTGTGATTGTGGCTCACATCTTCCCTTGGTTTTACATCCAAGAACGGCTTAAACGCCCTCTATGGGTCGAGGATAGGCTTCCCATCCAGTTGTCTTAAAAACTGGCAAACAAGGTCTTTTTTAGTCAGATTCCCAAGACTAAGTCGATCATGTTCTTTATGAAATAGTGGCCATAAATCATGAATTGCACGATGCACATCTCCACTAGGATGCGTCTCAAGAGTCAATAGAAGATTATCTAAAGACTCTTTACTCAGGTCATCCTTAATGAATTGTATTTTATCTTCACGGTTTATAGATACCATTCCTAAAGAACGACATTATGTATTACAAGTCCATCTAGCACATCAATGACAAACATCCAGTCGTTTTGCACGACGCTTCTTTGCAAAAGTGTTTTTACCTGTTTCAGGCATGTGTGAAATGAAGTTAGAGGACTCACCTGATAATCGGACCTTTGCTTCAATCAACCAGCGAATATCTTCAGGAATTCCATGATTCATTAACAATCTCAATCTTGCACATCTAGCACGGTAAATTTTTGTAATCGCATTCTGAGGCAGAGCGGGAAAATACTTTTTCAATTTTTCAAGATTAGTGTCCATTTTCAAATGGGAATTGAAAGAGAGATTCAAAGAATTGCACAGATATATACAGAGATATCAGTAATTGTGGGAAACTGAAAGAACCGACTTAAGTCACGGAGTACCGTTATCCGTCATTTGACCGGGGTGAAAGAAACTTGCAAAAATCACTCAAAAAGAAACAAAAATAAAATAAAATAAAATCAATCTTTATATACAGGATCACCCAATTCAATAGAGTTATGTTCAACTGAAAAATTGTCAAAGTAAACTTTCAGACGATGTCCATTTACCTTGAAAACATTGTCATTCTTTGTATTCTCGATGTCATAGGCCCCATATGGATACACATGTTTCACAATAAAAGGACCGCTCCATCTTGATCTTAATTTTCCAGGAAATAAATGCAGTCGAGAATTATAAAGGAAGACTTTTTGACCAACATTGAAGGTTTTTCTCAGTATTTTCTTGTCATGAAACTCTTTAATTCTTGCTTTATGAATTCTTGAATTTTCATATGCATCATTTCTTATTTCCTCAAGCTCATTTATTTGTAATTTTCGCAGTTGACTAGCATCATCCAGATTTGAATTGAATGCTTTAATAGCCCAATAAGCTTTATGTTCAAGTTCCACAGGCAAGTGACAAGGTTTTCCATAGACTAGTCTATAAGGTGACATACCTAATGATGTTTTATAAGCAGTTCGATAAGCCCAAAGTGCATCATTAAGTCTTAAAGACCAGTCTTTCCTATTAGGGTTCACTGTTTTCTCCAAAATATGTTTGATCTCCCTATTAGCAAACTCTACTTGTCCACTTGTTTGAGGGTGATAAGGGGTGGCAACTTTGTGTGTGATTCCATATTTCTTCATTAAAGACTCAAATGGCTTGTTGCAGAAATGTGTTCCACCATCACTTATTATGGCTCGAGGGACTCCAAATCGACTCAAAATATTTTCTTTTAAAAACTTTATCACTGTTTTGTGATCATTGTTTCGACTTGGAATTGCCTCTATCCATTTTGAAACATAATCTACTACGACTAATATGTATAAGAAACCAAATGATGGAAGGAATGGGCCCATGAAATCTATACCATAACAGTCAAAGATCTCAATGACAATAATAGGGTTTAAAGGCATCATGTGACGTTTTGAAATAGATCCTAACTTTTGACAATTTTCACAAGACTTGCAGAATGCATGTGAGTCTTTGAACATGGTGGGCCAGTAAAATCCACTTTGTAAGATTTTTGCAGTTGTCTTTCTTGATGAGAAATGGCCCCCACATGCCTCAGAATGACAAAATTTAATGACACTACTTACCTCATTCTCAGGAATGCATCTTTGAAATATTTGATCAAGACAATATTTGAATAAATAAGGATCATCCCAATAAAAGTTCTTCACTTCGTTCAAAAACTTTCTTTTATCTTGGGTACTCCAATGAGCTGGCAATTGTCTTGAAACAAGAAAATTGACAATATTAGCAAACCAAGGCATTGTAGAGACGGAAAGTAAAGATTCGTCAGGAAAGTAGTCATCGATTGGTGTGATGTCAGTTTTCGAATCTGTTGTCAATCTTGACAAGTGATCTGCGACAACATTTTCGCTGTCTTTCTTATCTTTGATTGTGATATCAAATTCTTGAAGTAATAAAATCCACCGCACCAATCTAGCCTTGAAATCTTTCTTAGAAAGAAGATATTTCAATGCTGCATGATCACTAAAAACAATAACAGGTGAGCCAACAAGATAAGATCTGAATTTTTCACATGTAAATAGTACTGCAAGTAATTCATTTTCAGTGGTGGTATAATTCATTTGAGCACTATTTAAAGTTTTACTTGCATAGTAAATTACATAAGGTTTCTTATCTTTTCTTTGTCCCAAAACAGCACCTACGGCATAATCACTAGCATCACACATTATTTCAAAAGGTAATGACCAATCGGGAGGTTGAATGATAGGAGCACAAGTAAGCAAGTTTTTAAGTTTAACAAAGGCTTCTTCACAATGTTCAGTCCATTCAAAAATAGTATCCTTTGTTAGAAGGTTACTTAAAGGCTTAGATATTACACTAAAATCTTTGATGAACCTTCTATAAAAACCAGCATGTCCCAGGAATGATCTAACATCTTTAAGAGATTTTGGTGTTGGCAAGTTTGCAATTAACTCGATTTTAGATTTGTCAACCTCAATTCCTTTTGATGAAACAATGTGACCAAGTACAATGCCGTTTGTTACCATAAAATGACATTTTTTCCAATTCAGCACAAGATTCTTCTCTTCACACCTGGTTGAAACCTTTCCTAAATTAGTCAAACAATCATCAAATGAATCGCCAAAAACAGAAAAATCATCCATGAAAATCTTAAGAAAATGTTCAACCATATCGCTAAATATACTAAGCATGCATCTTAGAAATGTGGCTGGTGCATTACATAATCCAAAAGGCATCCTTCGATATGCAAAAGTACCAAATGGACATGTGAAAGTAGTCTTTTCTTGATCTTCCAATGCAATTTCAATTTGGTTGTAACCCGAATAGCCATCTAGGAAACAATAAAATTCATGACCTGCAACTCTTTCTAGGATTTGATCCATGAAAGGTAAAGGAAAATGATCTTTTCTAGTCATTGAATTAAGTTTCCTATAGTCAATGCACATGCGTCAACCAGTAACAGTTGTAGTGGGAATTAACTCATTGTTCTCATTTGTTATCACAGTGACTCCAGACTTCTTAGGTACAACTTGGGTAGGACTTACCTATTTGCTGTCAGAAATAGGATAAATGATTTCATTATCTAGAAGCTTAATGACTTCATTTTTCACTACTTCTTTCATATTAGGATTTAGCCTTCGTTGCATTTCTCTAGAGGGTTTAGCATTTTCCTCTAAATAAATTCTGTGTGTACAAATCAAAGGACTAATTCCTTTTATATCAGCTATGGTCCATCCTAATGCATTTTTGTGCATTTTCAGAGTTTGTAATAACTTACCTTCTTGATGTGCATTAAGTTTGGAAGAGATTATTACCGGAAAAGTTTTATTTTCTCCCAAAAATAAGTATTTGAGATTGGATGGCAACGACTTCAAATCAGGTTTTGGTGGTTGAACACTTGAAGGTATGGACTTAATTGGTCGTGGTGGCAATTCCTCAATTTGTGGCCTCCAATTACTTGTCTTTGATTCTTCCTGAAAATAAATCATTTCTAAATCATCAGATTCATCAATCTCAATTTCATTGGAAGTGGTTGGAAATTGATCATGAATTAATTTTTCAGTAAAGTCCACTTCCTGTAAATCATTATCATCTCTAGGTTGCTTGCAAATGTTGAAAATATTCATCTCCAATGTCATGTTTCCAAATGATAGCTTCATCAGTCCATTCCTACAATTAATCAATGCATTAGAAGTTGCAAGAAATGGACGTCCTAAAATAACAGGAAATGAATTACATACTTCAACAGGTTGTGTGTCCAAGACAATAAAATCCACAGGATAAATGAATTTATCGACTTGTACTAACACATCTTCAATTATTCCTCTAGGCACTTTTATAGATCTATCGGCAAGTAAAAGAGTTATAGAAGTTGGTTTTAACTCACCTAGATTGAGACTCTGAAAAACTGAATATGGAAGTAAATTCACACTAGCACCAAGATCAAGTAAGGCTCTTTCAATTTTATGCTCTCCAATAAAGCAAGAAATTGTAGGACAACCAGGGTCTTTATATTTCAAAGCATTATTGTTTTGAAGAATAGCACTTACTTGTTCGGCTAGAAAGGCTTTTTTTTCACATTCAGTTTCCTCTTCACAGTGTAGAGATCTTTCAAAAATTTAGCATAGGAAGGAACCTGTTTAATTACATCCAACAAAGGTATATTGATCCTTACCTGTTTGAAAATTTCATACTTTTCAGAATTGTGATTGACTTTCCTTTGTTTGGTCACGGCTTGAGGAAATGGAAGTGCTGGGGGTGAATCAGTCGTTTCTTTGCAATTTTCAGATTCAACCCCTTCCTTACCCTCAGAGATTGACTCATTATCTTTCTCATAAGGTTCAAGAGAGGGTTTTTCAATAACCTTACCGCTGCGCAGAGTAGTGACTGATTTGACTTGATCCATATGTTGGCTTCCGGAACTACTTGCATTTGTATTGTATTGCCCTTTGGGATTTTGTTGTGTTTGAGATGGAAACTTACCTTTCTCTTAGAAACTAAGAGCAGATGTTAATTTAGCAAGAGTATCTTTAAAATCTGTCATGTTTTGAACAAGTTGAGTATTAATTGTCTCTTGCTTTTCAATGAATGCATGCAATGTTTCCTCAAGATTTCATCTAGAAGGTGGAGCATAAGGAGGTGCATATCCATGAGAATTTTGGAAATTGTGGTGTGCTTGAAACGGTGGTTGTGAAGTTTGTGCATTGTTGTTCTCACTCTTCCAATTGAAATTTGGGTGATTTCTCCAACCAGGGTTGTATGTTTGGGAGTATGGGTTGTAGTTGGCCCTTTGGAAACTGTTTAAAGCATGGGCTTGTTCATGGAGACATTCCTTAAAAGAAGGCAAGGTTAGACAATCGTTGGTTAAGTGTTCATTTGTTTCACAAATTTGACACACAATGTTTTCAACAGATTTTAATTGACCACTCTTTTTCAATTCTAGTGCCTCGACTTTTCTAGCTAAAGATGCAAACTTGGCTTGAAGGTCATGATCTTCCCTAAGGTTGTACATACCTTCACTAGATGTATGAGGTTGAGTTTTACTCAGTGCCTCATAAGTACCCGCGGTGTCCCAATTTTGAGCATTTTCAGCTAACAAATCTAAGTACTCCGTTGCTTCATCAGGGTCTTTATCTTTAAAAGTTCCATTGCACATCAACTCAACCATTTGCCTATCTTTAGGTGGTAACCCTTCATAGAAATGTGAAACCAATCTCCACGTTTCAAAACCATGATGAGGGCAAGTACTAAGCAAGTCTCGATACCTATCCCAACATTTGTAAAATGTTTCTCCTGGTTTTTGAGTGAAAGTGGTGATTTGTCTCTTGAAAGAGTTTGTTCTATGAGATGGGAAAAACTTCTTTAAAAATTGTTGTTGCATTTCATCCCAAGCACGAATGGATCCTGGTCTTAAATTTTGTAGCCATGTTTTAACTTTATCTTTTAATGAAAAAGGAAAAAGCTTTAATCTGATGGTGTTCATGCTACAATTTAAGTTATTATATGTGTTGCACACCTCCTCAAATTCCCTTAAATGCAAGTATGGATTTTCCAATTCTAAACCATGAAAAGAAGGTAAAAGTTGAATAATACCTGGTTTAAAATTAAAATGAGATGCATCAGGAGGAAAAACTATGCATGATGGTGCACTTGTTCTTGTGGGATTCATGTGGTCTCTAAGTGTTCTAGCACGGTTATTCTCATTATTCTCATTTTGAAATGATTGATTATCTTCTTCGGCCATATTTTCTGAAAATGATGAGGATATCCTACAAAGTCTACCACTTAATGTACGTGACCACACTCTCATGCACGTGTAGGAATAAAATAAAATAAAAAGAAGAAAGCAAAAGAAGGAGGAAGAAAACAAAATAAAAAGAAACAAAAGAAAAGAAACAAAGTTATATACAAGAAAAGTGAAAAGAGAAAATAAAATAAATACTATAATTTATTCAAGAACTTACCTCCCCGGCAACGGCGCCAAAAACTTGACATGACTAAAAGGTTGATGTCTTCTCCCAAGTGCAGGAGTGTCGAAGTAATAAATAACCCGGCAAGACCGGGGTCGAACCACAAGGAGGTTAATTGTACAAATTATAGACAACAATTATAAGCAACAATAATAGCAATAATAACAAAAACAATAACAACAACAACAACAACAACAACAACTATAATAATAATAATAATAGTAGTAGTAGTAGTAGTAGTAATAGTAGTAGTAATAATAATAATAATAATAATAATAATAATAATAATAATAATAATAAAGAAAGAGAAGAAGAAGAAGATGATGACAACTTGGAGATGGAAAATTAATGTAAGGATTAAACAATAATAATAACAAATGTCAAGGTTAGAGGTTCCCCTAATGGTATATCAAACAAGTATAGTATAAACTCTTATTATTGAATTGGAAACCACACACAAAGGAGGTTCCAATCAGATTATATATTGTTAACATGATTACATTAGTCATCTTATTCAATTAATGCTAATACTTGTAAATCTCGTCAAGCATTCATGATTATAACTTATGTTAACAACAAATCAAGTTCCTTTCATAGCTCAGGTGTCGGTTATACCATACATTATGGGCTATGAAAGTGCCAAGCATTTGTTGTAGCGAGTGTTATACAATATAAATCAAGATTAGTCATTTAACAAGCAAAGTATTAAAGAGTGAACAAGATAACAAATATAAAACATGTTAGTGTCAAACATTAAAGTTCATATTAAGTTTACATTATACTTATTCTTACACCATTAGTGTAACCTTTTCACCTTGACATAATTAACTTAGCTAGACATAATGAAAGAAAGAAAAATAGATAAACAAAATAAGAACATAAAAGCTAACTAAGTAAAGGAAAGGAAATGAAAAGTATAAACTTAATATTAATGAAAGCAAAGCATAAACATTACAAAAAATACAAAGAGAGAAAGGAAGAGCATGATCTTGATCTGGAAACCAAGATGCCTAAATGCATGGCAAATGCCTCCTTTTATAGGCCAAAATTGGGAACTATTGATTTGATGACTAATTGATAAGTGGATGGCCAACTTTTGACTTGGTGACAATCCTTATCTTCTCTTGTCTGCCCAAAACGTCATTGATAACGTCAAAATTGGAGCCAGTTGTAAACATGAAAGTTGTAGGCAATTGTCTCAGCTTTCTTTTGTAAAAACTTCAGCTCATTTGGACTTTTAGAACTCCAGATATGGCCAAAATACCGAACAGTGGTCGGGCTGGAAGACAGATTCGGGCTTCTTTGTTGTTGCTACAATTTGGACTTGATAATGGCCTTTTGATGTAACCATATTATTCGATAGTTTCACCCATATTTACCTAATGTTTTGTCCATGTTTTATATGTAAAATGCCTTGATATTCTTTGTTTTATGTTTTGAAGGCACTTTTGGATGAAAAATGCAAAAAGGAGTAAATTGGAGATAATTGGCAGATTTGATGTTCAGTCAATGTTTTGTGCAGAGCGTGAGTTCTAGAGATCGAAATGAAGTGATTCTAGTGGCAATAAAAAGCTAACATCCATACCTTTCTGGAAATGCAATGCAAGAAAAATAAAAAGAGGAAGATCATGGAAATCACATCCTTCAAAGTCAAATCTCGCATTCTGCCACTGTTGACCTTTGTCTATTCAAAATTCAATATCTGGAGCTATAGAAGTCCAATTTATGCAAACTCAATTTTGTTGGATTCCTGACTCAAAGGACTATAAACGCTCCAAATTTCATCCAAAAACCAAGTCATATGAGGGAGATATGATTTTTCAAAGATGACAAATGAATTCTGCCAGCAATCAGGTTTCGTGAAGAAATGAGTCCAAATTACGTTTCGAAGCTTCTAAACCGTCATCCAAGTTTTTATATCATCAATTTAGCTCCTCTAAGTCAGAGTTTGAAGATTTCATGCAAGGCTATTTCTTTTTTTTTAGGGAAAATAGTTATAGAAGTACTTAAATGTCAATTGTCAACTTAAGGGAGGACTACTTTGTAAATTAGGAACTAGGGTTTCTTAGCATATAAAAAGAAAGAGAGAGAGGAGAGAAAGGAGGCAGCAGCCAGAAGTGAAGAAACACAAATTCTCTCCTCTACAAACCTAAAAAATCATGCTCTCTTCATTCTTTAAGAGTAGTTGTTCAATGGTTATGCAAGGCTAAGCTCTTTTCTTGGTTGCAAGGACACAACAAACCTTCGGATTTCAAGAACCGTGAGATTTATTCTTCCTTTTATTTTCAGTTTATATTATGAATAAGTATGGTTGTTTTCCTATGCATATTTTCTATGATTGTTGTTGATAATTGCTAGAGCGGAACTCTAAGTTATTATTGTGAACAATTTATTGCTAAGTTTGATATCAAAACCGGAGTTGTGATGTATGAACTTGTGAAGCAACTAAGCTTGATAATTGTGGCGGAACTACATTATTAAACTTAGGGAAAACACTCAAATATCTAGTTCTTAGGGCTGCCATTGAACTAAATCATTAATGCGGACATTGTGATTATTTGTTGGTTAGGGTTAATTATACGGCGGATCCGTTAATTAACCAACATTAAAAAAAGATAAAAATTCAGAATATAAATTGTAGTTTTGTTTCAAGGATCGGTTCTAATTTCCATTGGTGGATGTGTGCTTGCAACCAAGGTTTGTTTTCTTGATAAATTTTGATTTCAATTGATTTTGTTTGCTAGTTTAATTTCTTCCATAGTTTAGATCATCACAAATCAAAACCCCCCAATTGCATAACGTATAGCATAAAAATCTAAACTAAATCTTCCTTGTGGGATCGACCCCTTGCTTGCTCTATACTATCTTGTGTGTTGTGTTTTAAGCTAGGGTAATTAATTTGTGCGACCACGACATCGCAACAAATTTTGGCGCCGTTGCCGGGGAAGTAATTTTAGTTGATTCTTGTGCTTGTACTGTTATTTTTAGTTGCTGTGATTTTTTATTTATATTTCTGAAAAAAAAAAAAAGAGAAACAGAATTTTTTCTTGCGGCGGTACTGTTTATTTGCGGTGACGGTACTGTTCAAAACAGAATTGTTTGTGGAATTAGGTTTCAACTTTTCTTTTCCTGAAGGAAAACGACGTTCTGAACAAAACTAGTAGTAAACTACTAGCCCCACCCTATTGAGGCCAAATTCCACTGTTTTCTAAGGGTTTTAGGTAGTTTTAGTTTTCTAGCGTAGGATTTTCGTACAATTTGCATTGTTTTCGGTCTCTTGTGTGATTGGTTTCTTTTGAGTTTTCTTGATGATTTATGCCAGTAACCCGTTCTACTAATCAAATTCAAGTGCAGTTGGATCTCGAAATAGAAAAAACTTTACGCAGGTTACGCAAGGAAGCTCGCCTCAACACCATGGCTATTGCACGGCAACAAACACTCAAGGAGCTTGCTGCTCCTAACGTGGAAAATCAGCCACTATGCATAAACATTGACAATAATGTAAACTTTGAGCTCAAATCTGGTTTTATACATTTGTTACCAACATTTAATGGTCTTGCAGGAGAAGATCCTCATACTCATCTCAAGGAGTTCCATATGGTTTGTGTTGGCATGAAACCGAATGGAGTTGATGAAGAACAAGTTAAGTTGAAAGCTTTCCCTTTCTCTTTAAAAGGGCCAGCAAAGGCATGGCTTTTCTCTATTCTCCCAGGATCTATTGGAACTTGGAATGCCATGAAAAAGATTTTCCTTGAGAAGTATTTCCCAGCATCTCGAGTTGCCAACATAAGGAAAGAAATATGTGGGATTCGGCAATCTCATGGAGAGACACTCTCCGAGTATTGGGAAAGATTTGAGCAACTATGCATTCAATGCCCTCATCATCAAATACCCGATCAACTGCTCATTCAATATTTTTATGAAGGATTGATGCCTACCGACCGTAGTATCATTGATGCTGCAAGTGGAGGCGCATTGGTGGATAAGACACCTGAGGCTGCACGCCAATTGATCTCAAACATGGCAGCTAACTCAAAACAGTTTGGCACTCGTGGAGACTTCTCCAACAAACGAGTAAATGAGGTAAGTATTTCTAACCTTGAAAATAAAGTTAATGATCTTACTTCTCTTGTGCGTTCTTTGGCTTGTGGAAATGTGCAGCAGGTGAAAGTTTGTAGCATATGCTCCTTACAAGGACATGCTTCGGATATGTGCCCAACAATGCAAGAAGATTACATTGAACAAGCTCATGCAATTGATGGAGCATTCAACGGACAACCCCAGCGTAAATATGATCCTTTTTCCAACACGTATAATCCCGGATGGAGAGATCATCCCAACTTACGCTATGGCAACCCATCCCAACAAGGCAATCAAGGCCGACAATTCCATCCCCATGGATTTCAGCCCCAACAGAGTTATCAAGCAAGACAACCCCCTCCATTCACAAACTCCAATGTTACGGGGTCGTCATCCAATGATGATCTTCGTGAGATGATGAAAACTTTGGCTTCTAATACTGTTACCTTGCAACAAAATGTCATGTCTTTTCAACAGGAAACAAGGTCAAGTATTCACAACTTGGAGAAGCAAATGGGGCAAGTAGCTTCAAGTGTAGGGAAATTGGAGGCACAAATGAACGGAAAATTGCCCTCCCAAGCATTGAATCCAAAAGAGAATGTTAGTGCGATCATGCTGAGAAGTGGGAAAGAACTTGAAGAGAAAAGGTCAAAACAAATTGAGATGGAGGAAGAAGAAGAGATAGAAACTGAATTGAGTACAAAGAAGGAACATCATCCTCCTTCACAAACTAAAACATCGACCAACACTCCAAAGGTAACTCCTCACTCAATGAATTCCAGTTTTAAAGCAATTCCACCCTTTCCTGTGAGTTCTTCTAGGTCAAAGAAAGAGGACAAAGAAAAAGAGATTTTAGAGGTTTTTAAAAAAGTAGAACTCAACATTCCTTTACTTGATGCTATCAAGCAAATTCCCAAGTATGCTAAATTTTTGAAGGAGTTGTGTACTACCAAGAGAGCTTTCAAATTGAAAGGTCATGAAATGGTAAGTATGGGTGAAGTTGTGTCTGCTGTTGTTCAAAAGAATATGCCTTTGAAGCAAAAGGACCCAGGTGCGTTTACTATCCCATGTGTTATTGGTAATGCTAGTTTCAAGAGGGCCTTGTGTGATTTAGGTGCATCCATTAGTGTTATGCCCAAACATGTTTATGATTCTCTTAGTCTTGAGCCTTTGCATAAAACTAGCATTGTAATACAACTTGCGGATCGTAGTTTGGTTTACCCACTTGGTGTGATAGAGGATGTCCTAGTCAAGATTGATACTTTGGTTATTCCATGTGACTTTTATATTCTTGATATGGAACATGATTCTTGTGATTCATCAACCAGCACTCCTATATTATTTGGAAGACCATTCTTGAAAACTGCCAACACAAAGATTGATTGTGGTAAGGATACCTTGTCTATGGAGGTAGGAGATGAAAAAATTGAATTCAATTTTCATGATGTAATGAAATATCCTTATAGCAATGTTTATTCTATCACATGCTATGACCAGATTGATAAGTGTGTGCAGCAAGTTTGTGATTTTGATTGCGAAGATGGATTAAGCATAGCTTTGAGCTATGGCTATGATTTCACCAAGATAGAAGAGATGGAGAGGCACATATGTGTTCCCCAAAACATGCACGAATCAGTATTGGCCTTACAAGCTTTACAAACCGTTCCCCATGGTAATGTCTTTATTGATTTATTACTCTCACATAAAAAGCTTTTGCCATCTATTTTACAGGCCCCCGAGTTAGAATTAAAACCTTTGCCCGATAATTTGAAGTATGTATTCATTGGCGACAATAATACACTTCCTGTTATCATAGCAAAAGGTTTGACAAGTATACAAGAGGAAAAACTTGTGAAGTTGTTGTGTGATCACAAAACTGCCATTGGATGGACTTTAGCTGACATCAAGGGCATTAGTCCCTCAATGTGTATGCATCACATACTATTGGAGGGCAACGCAAAACCAACAAGGGAACTGCAAAGGAGGTTGAACCCACCTATGATGGAGGTAGTGAAAGCTGAAATTTTAAAACTATTAGATGCAGGAGTCATTTACCCCATCACTGACAGTAAATGGGTGGCGCCAATCCATGTGGTGCCTAAAAAGACTGGAATCACATTGGTGAAAAACAAAAATGATGAGCTCATTCCTACTCGCATCTCGAGTGGATGGAGAATGTGTGTTGATTACAGAAAGCTCAATCTTTCTACACGCAAAGATCATTTCCCATTACCATTCATAGATCAAATGCTTGAACGCCTAGCAGGTCATGCAGGTTTCTATCGACGCTTTATCAAAGATTTCTCGAAGATTACAGCACCTTTGTGCAGACTATTAGCCAAAGAAGTGGATTTTGTGTTTGATCAAGCCTGTAAAGATGCCCATGATGAGCTTAAGAGACGTGTCACATCTGCCCCTATCATCCAACCACCAAATTGGGATGAACCTTTTGAGATAATGTGTGATGCGAGTGACTATGCGGTAGGAGTTGTGCTTGGGCAAAGAATTGGGAAGAATTTGCATGTTATCGCCTACGCTTCTCGCATGTTGGATGCAGCACAATGCAATTACCATACAACTGAAAAGGAACTTTTTGCAGTGGTGTTTGCTCTTGAAAAATTCAGGTCATATCTACTTGGTACAAAAGTCATTGTTTTTACTGATCATGCAGCTCTTAGGTATCTTTTGAAGAAGAAGGAGTCTAAACCAAGACTGATTAGGTGGATCTTGCTTTTACAAGAATTCGATCTTGAGATCAAAGACAAAAAAGGTGCTGAAAACCATGTGGCTGATCACTTGAGTCGACTGAGGACCGATGATATTCCAACTGAAACAATAAGAGAAACATTTCCTGATGAACAGTTGTATATGTTTCACTCCTCTACAAGACCATGGTATGCTGATTTGGTGAACTATTTAGTCACCAAAGAATTCCCTCCAGGTTTGTCTACATCCCAAAAGGACAAGTTACGATCTGATGCTAAATATTATTTTTGGGATACTCCTTACTTGTGGAAATTTTGTGTCGATCAAGTAGTAAGGAGATGTGTACCACAGGATGAATTTCATTCCATTCTCACTTTTTGTCATTCTCATTCTTGTGGTGGGCATTTTGGAGCAAAAAGAACAGCCCACAAGGTACTTGAAAGTGGTTTCTATTGGCCTTCTATTTTTAAAGATGCATATCACTTCTGCAAATCATGTGAAAAATGCCAAAGAACAGGTAATATCACTCATAAAAATCAAATGCCTTTAACAAATATTCTTGTAAGTGAAATTTTTGATGTTTGGGGTATTGACTTTATGGGTCCATTTCCTTCTTCTTTTGGAAATCTTTATATTCTTCTTGCTGTTGATTATGTGTCCAAATGGATTCAGGCGAAAGCCACACGAACTAACGATGCTAAGGTTGCTTTAGATTTTGTCAGGACTCACATATTTGATAGGTTTGGCATCCCTAAAGCTATCATCAGTGATCGTGGCACTCATTTCTGCAATCGTTCCATGGAAGCATTGCTACGCAAATATCATGTGACTCATCGAACATCCACAGCATATCATCCGCAAACGAATGGCCAAGCTGAAATTTCCAATCGAGAAATCAAGTCCATTTTGGAGAAAACAGTGCAACCTAACCGACGAGATTGGAGTCTACGCCTTGGAGATGCACTTTGGGCTTATAGGACTGCTTATAAATCACCTATAGGAATGTCACCTTATAGAATGATTTATGGGAAAGCATGTCATCTACCGGTGGAGCTTGAACACAAAGCTTTTTGGGCCATTAAACAATGCAACATGGATTATGATGCTGCTGGGATTGCAAGAAAATTGCAACTGCAAGAGTTGGAAGAAATTCGAAATGATGCTTACGAGAATGCAAGAATTTACAAAGAAAAGACTAAGAATCTTCATGACCGATTGCTTACAAGAAAGGAATTTCATGTTGGAGACAAAGTCCTTCTTTATCATTCGCGTTTAAAACTTTTTCCTGGAAAATTGCGCTCTCGTTGGATTGGACCCTTTATTGTTTCTAATATTTTTCCTTATGGTGCAGTTGAAATTACAAGTTTAGAAACCAGCAAAGTACTCAAGGTCAATGGACATCGTTTGAAACCTTTCTATGAAGGTTGGACGACAGAACTCACCGCTGCTGTAGAGTTAGCTGAACCAATCTATGAAGAATGAGCATGCCACCTGTCAAGCCAATGACATAAAACAAAAGCACTTACTGGGAGGCAACCCAGCACACAAAAAGAAAAATCAGATTTGCTCTCCTTTTCCTTATCTTTTATTATTTTATTTTTTTTGCATTTTAATTTATTTTCTGTCATGCTCTTATGTTCCTTTGCTTTTATTTCAACATTGAGGACAATGTTGTGTTTTAAGTGTGGGGGTATTGGGAGAATTTTTATTTTCTTATTTTAGTTTTCTTTGTTGTTCTTAAAAAAAAAAAATTTGTGTTTGATCTTTTTAACTCCCATTGGTTTTTGAGAATATGAGTATTATGTATAAGAATTAATTGAGATAGATGAAGATATAAATCAAATGAAAGAGTATGCATGCAAATTTTAAGGTTTAATTAGTTTAGGGATTGACTTTGAGAATATGCCATGTTGATTTTATAGTGTTATACCACTGCAAGTTTTTGAGCCTTCAACATTGTATTCTTTGAGGTGCATTCTTTCAATGATATGTATCTCTAGAACTTGCTTCATATCTTATTGAGATTATATTACATTACAAATATACATGAAGATGATAAAGGCAATAGGAATTTTAAAGCACTTGAACCAAAAAAGCCAACCTAAAGCATATTATCCTTAGTGAGCCCCTTTTGAGCTTATTTATCTTTTCTTTGCTTTATCCATGTATAAGCCTTAACTTTATATATATTTTCCTTTTCCCCTGGCCAAGGATTAGTAGAGCATGTACTTGTGATACTTCATGGAATTATGGTTGGAAATTATATGAAAAGATAGAAGAAGTGATGATTGATGAAAAGATGGGCAAAATTACAAAAAAAAAAGAAAAAAAAAAGAAAAGAAGAAAAAAAAATGTTCCTTTATGTTCTTAAGATTTTATGTTAAAAGAGCTTACAATCAAAAGGAGTTAAGCATTGGTGATTAAAGATGAAAAAATTTATGAGCTTTGATGGAATATCTTGTTTGAAATATCATTTTTCGGAATGCTCTACTTTCTTTGATTTGAACCTTTTCTTTTACTCTCTTTTACCTCACCTTAACCTTAGCCCCATTACAACCGGAAAATAAGACCTTTTGATTCATGCATTGTTTGTAATATGTTAGTAATGGAGATGAGATTGAAAAGCAAGCTTATGGTAGAACATACTCTTTGATTGAATTTGAGAGATTTAAACACATAAACCGTAAACACATGAGTGTTGGAGTGTATATCAATGAGAGGACCTATCACTTTGGCATGGCATAGATTTCATTTAAATCCCGACGATTGATTGAATTTTGAAGTTTGCATGTAAACAAATTCATAAAATTTATTTATTTTATCCTTTTTTATTATATTCTTATTTATAATGCTTGTACTCTTAGATATTGATGGGAGATTAAGAGATTGATCATGGTTATTTTCAATTCAATTTAATTTTATTTATCCTTTCTCGAGGACGAGAAAGAGCTAAGTGTGGGGGTATTTGATGTAACCATATTATTCGATAGTTTCACCCATATTTACCTAATGTTTTGTCCATGTTTTATATGTAAAATGCCTTGATATTCTTTGTTTTATGTTTTGAAGGCACTTTTGGATGAAAAATGCAAAAAGGAGTAAATTGGAGATAATTGGCAGATTTGATGTTCAGTTAATGTTTTGTGCAGAGCGTGAGTTCTAGAGATCGAAATGAAGTGATTCTAGTGGCAATAAAAAGCTAACATCCATACCTTTCTGGAAATGCAATGCAAGAAAAATAAAAAGAGGAAGATCATGGAAATCACATCCTTCAAAGTCAAATCTTGCATTCTGCCACTGTTGACCTTTGTCTATTCAAAATTCAATATCTGGAGCTATAGAAGTCCAATTTATGCAAACTCAATTTTGTTGGATTCCTGACTCAAAGGACTATAAACGCTCCAAATTTCATCCAAAAACGAAGTCATATGAGGGAGATATGATTTTTCAAAGATGACAAATGAATTCTGCCAGCAATCAGGTTTCGTGAAGAAATGAGTCCAAATTACGTTTCGAAGCTTCTAAACCGTCATCCAAGTTTTTATATCATCAATTTAGCTCCTCTAAGTCAGAGTTTGAAGATTTCATGCAAGGCTATTTCTTTTTTTTTAGGGAAAATAGTTATAGAAGTACTTAAATGTCAATTGTCAACTTAAGGGAGGACTACTTTGTAAATTAGGAACTAGGGTTTCTTAGCATATAAAAAGAAAGAGAGAGAGGAGAGAAAGGAGGCAGCAGCCAGAAGTGAAGAAACACAAATTCTCTCCTCTACAAACCTAAAAAATCATGCTCTCTTCATTCTTTAAGAGTAGTTGTTCAATGGTTATGCAAGGCTAAGCTCTTTTCTTGGTTGCAAGGACACAACAAACCTTCGGATTTCAAGAACCGTGAGATTTATTCTTCCTTTTATTTTCAGTTTATATTATGAATAAGTATGGTTGTTTTCCTATGCATATTTTCTATGATTGTTGTTGATAATTGCTAGAGCGGAACTCTAAGTTATTATTGTGAACAATTTATTGCTAAGTTTGATATCAAAACCGGAGTTGTGATGTATGAACTTGTGAAGCAACTAAGCTTGATAATTGTGGCGGAACTACATTATTAAACTTAGGGAAAACACTCAAATATCTAGTTCTTAGGGCTGCCATTGAACTAAATCATTAATGCGGACATTGTGATTATTTGTTGGTTAGGGTTAATTATACGGCGGATCCGTTAATTAACCAACATTAAAAAAAGATAAAAATTCAGAATATAAATTGTAGTTTTGTTTCAAGGATCGGTTCTAATTTCCATTGGTGGATGTGTGCTTGCAACCAAGGTTTGTTTTCTTGATAAATTTTGATTTCAATTGATTTTGTTTGCTAGTTTAATTTCTTCCATAGTTTAGATCATCACAAATCAAAACCCCCCAATTGCATAACGTATAGCATAAAAATCTAAACTAAATCTTCCTTGTGGGATCGACCCCTTGCTTGCTCTATACTATCTTGTGTGTTGTGTTTTAAGCTAGGGTAATTAATTTGTGCGACCACGACATCGCAACACCTTTTTAGATCTTGGGCTCCATATGAAAGTTGTAGGCCTATGTCTGACCTTTCCATCTGATTAGTACTTAAAAGTGCATTTTTATCATGGTTTTATATCATCATTTTGCGCTTGAAGTATCAATAACTCCTTAACTAAAATATGTTTTATAATAATGTATCTAATAATATAAGATACCTATAATTTGTGGTAAATGTCTATTTTTAATGCAGGCCTATCACATAAATGAAAGGATTGATTGATGACTTGAAGAACTTAAATTGCAAGGATAAAGAGATGGTCAAACTTAGAGAAGAGATGTCGGTGCAATCCAAACCGGAACACTATTCGGTAATTGGGTCATATTTGGAGCTACAGATCTCAGATTTAGGTCCAATTTATATGGATGGAAAGGTAAGACATAGGCCTACAATTTTCATATGGAGCCCAAGATCTAAAAAGGCTATTATCAAGTCCAAATTGTAGCAACAACAAAGAAGCCCGAATCTGTCTTCCAGCCCGAGCACTGTTCGGTATTTTGGCCATATCTGGAGTTCTAGAAGTCCAAATGAGCTGAAGTTTTTACACAAGAAAGCTGAGACAATTGACTACAACTTTCATGTTACAACTGGCTCCAGTTTTGACGTTATCAATGACGTTTTGGGCAGACAAGAGAAGATAAGGATTGTCACCAAGTCAAAAGTTGGCCACCCACTTATCAATTAGTCATCAAATCAATAGTTCCCAATTTTGGCCTATAAAAGGAGGCATTTGCCATGCATTTAGGCATCTTGGTTTCCAGATCAAGATCATGCTCTTCCTTTCTCTCTTTGTATTTTTTGTAATGTTTATGCTTTACTTTCATTAATATCAAGTTTATGCCTTTCATTTCCTTTCCTTTACTTAGTTAACTTTTATGTTCTTATTTTGTTTATTTGTTTTCCTTTCTTTCATTATGTCTAGCTAAGTTAATTATGTCAAGGTGAAAAGGTTACACTAATGGTGGAAGAATAAGTATAGTGTAAACTTAATATGGACCTTAATGTTTGATACTAACATGTTTTATATTTGTTATCTTGTTCACTCTTTAATACTTTGCTTGTTAAATGACTAATCTTGATTTATGTTGTATAACACTTGGTACAACAAATGCTTGGCACTTTCATAGCCCATAATGTATGGTATAACCGACACCTGAGCTATGAAAGGAACTTGATTTGTTGTTAACATAAGTTATAATCATGAATGCTTGACGAGATTTACAAGTATTAGCATTAATTGAATAAGATGACTAATGTAATCATGTTAACAATATATAATCTGATTGGAACCTCCTTTGTGTGTGGTTTCCAATTCAATAATAAGAGTTTATACTATACTTGTTTGATATACCATTAGTGGAACCTCTAACCTTGACATTTGTTATTATTATTGTTTAATCCTTACATTAATATTTCATCTCTAAGTTCTCATCATCTTCTTCTTCTTCTCTTTCTTTATTATTATTATTATTACTACTACTAGTATTACTACTGCTACTACTACTACTACTACTACTACTATTATTATTAATGTTGTTGTTGTTGTTGTTGTTGTTGTTATTGTTATTGTTATTGTTATTATTGTTGTATTATTGTTATTTATAATTTGTACAATTAACCTCCCTGTGGTTCGACCCCGGTCTTGCCGGGTTATTTATTACTTCGACACTCCTGCACTTGGGAGAAGACATCAATATTTTTTTCGTGTCAAGTTTTTGGCGCCGTTGCCGGGGAGGTAAGTCCTTGTATAAATTATAATATTTATTTTATTTTCTCTTTTCACTTTTCTTGTATATAACTTTATTTCTTTTCTCTTGTTTCTTCTTCTTTTGTTTTCTTCTTCTTTTTATTTTGTTCCTACACGTGCATGAGAGTGTGGTCACGTACATCAAGTGGTAGACTTTGTAGGATATCCTCATCATTTTTAGAAAATATGGCCGAAGAAGATAATCAATCACTTCAAAATGAGAATAATGAGAATAACCGTGCTAGAACACTTAGAGACCACATGAATCCCACAAGAACAAGTGCACCATCATGTATAGTTTTTCCTCCTGATGCATCTCATTTTAATTTTAAACCAGGTATTATTCAACTTTTACCTTCTTTTCATGGTTTAGAATTGGAAAATCCATACTTGCATTTAAGGGAATTTGAGGAGGTGTGCAACACATATAATAACTTAAATTGTAGCATGAACACCATCAGATTAAAGCTTTTTCCTTTTTCATTAAAAGATAAAGTTAAAACATGGCTACAAAATTTAAGACCAGGATCCATTCGTGCTTGGGATGAAATGCAACAACAATTTTTAAAGAAGTTTTTCCCATCTCATAGAACAAACTCTTTCAAGAGACAAATCACCACTTTCACTCAAAAACCAGGAGAAACATTTTACAAATGTTGGGATAGGTATCGAGACTTGCTTAGTACTTGCCCTCATCATGGTTTTGAAACATGGAGATTGGTTTCACATTTCTATGAAGGGTTAACACCTAAAGATAGGCAAATGGTTGAATTGATGTGCAATGGAACTTTTGAAGATAAAGACCCTGATGAAGCAATAGAGTACTTAGACTTGTTAGCTGAAAATGCTCAAAATTGGGACACCGCGGGTACTTATGAGGCACTGAGTAAAACTCAACCTCATACATCTAGTGGAGGTATGTACAACCTTAGGGAAGATCATGACCTTCAAGCCAAGTTTGCATCTTTAGCTAGAAAAGTCGAGGCACTAGAATTGAAAAAGAGTGGTCAAGTAAAATCTGTTGAAAACATTGTGTGTCAAATCTGTGAAACAAATGAACACTCAACCAACGATTGTCTAACCTTGCCTTCTTTTAAGGAATGTCTTCATGAACAAGCTCATGCTTTAAATAGTTTCCAAAGGGCCAACCACAACCCATACTCCGAAACATACAATCTTGGATGGAGAAATCACCCAAATTTCAATTGGAAGAGTGACAATACACAAACTTCACCACCACAATTTCAAGCACACCATAATTTCCAAAATTATCATGGATATGCACCTCCTACAAGAAATTTTGAGGAAACTTTGTATGCATTCATTGAAAAGCAAGAGATAATCAACACTCAACTAGCTCAAAGCATAACAGATTTTAAAGATACTCTTACGAAATTCACATCTGCTCTCAATTTTCAAGAGCAAGGTAAGTTTCCATCTCAACCACAGCAAAATCTCAAGGAGCAATACAATGCAAATGCAAGTAGTTATGGAAGTCAACACATGGGTCAAGTCAAATCAGTCATCACTTTTTGTAGTGGAAAGGTTATTCAAAAACCAATTCTTGAATCTTGTGAGAAAGATGATGAGTCAACCTCTAAGGGTAAGGAAGGGGTTGAATCTGAAAATAACAAAGAAATGACTGATTCTCCGCCAGCACTTTCATTTTCTCATGCCATGACCAATCAGGAAGAAATCGAGGATGAAAAAGGCACTGAAAAGGTTGATGCGGATCTTTTATCAAAAGTGACAACAGATTCGACACCCGACATCACACCAATCGATGATTACTTTCCTGATAAATCTCTACTTTCTCTTAGTTCAATGCCTTGGTTTGCTAAAAATATCAATTTTCTTACTTCAGGATTTTTGCCAGCTCACTGGAGTATTGAAGACAAAAGAAAATTTTTGAGCAACGAGCAAAATTTTTATTGGGATGACCTTTACTTATTCAATTATTGTCCTGATCAAATATTTCAAAAATGCATTCTCGACAATGAGGTAAGTAATTTCATTAAATTTTGTTACTCTAAGGCATGTGGGAATCATTTCTCATCAAAAAAAAGGATTGTAGAAATCTTACAAAGTGAATTTTACTGGCCCATCATATTCAAGGAGTCAGATGCATTCCGCAAAAACTGTGAAAATTGTCAAAAGGTGGGATTTATTTCAAAACACAGAGAGTCTATAGATAATCTTCTATTGACTCTTAAGTCTCATCATAGTCGAGATAAGCATCGTGTAATTCATGACTTATGAACCCATTTTCATAAAGAACATTCTTGACTTAGTCTTGGGAATCTGACTAAAAAAGACCCTGTTTGCCAGTTTTTAAGAAAACTGGATAGGAAGCCTATCCCCGACCCATTGAGGGCGTTTAAGCTGTTCTTGGACGTAAAACCAAGGGAAGATGTGAGCCACATTCACAACTGTGATTTGAATTTTTTTTGTTTGTAAAAACTTGTGTCTTTTGGTTTTATTATTGTGTTTTGTTATTTCTTATTTTTGTTTCAGTGTGTTTCAGGTTTTATCAGTGTTCGTTATTTCAGGTGATATCTTCTATACTCTATCTTTCTACCTTAGAACATTGAGGACAATGTCTCGTTTTGGTTGGGGGGAGAGGGTGGTAGTTGATAAAAAAAAACATTGTTTTTCATTTCATAAAGCATGTGCATAATTGTTGTTACTAGGATGGCAGAGTAAAGGAGTTCTTTTGTTAAAGTGATTCTTGAGACGCATCTTAGTAACCATTCTTAACAAGGTCTATTATAATACTTCCTGAAATATTCAGGTTTACAAACTCTCGTATTGTTACTACTTAATTCTGCTCATATACTTATTTAACATATATTCTTAAACCTTAATTTACACACACACACTTTAACATATGATTGTGGGTTGCATATTGGATTATTACATTATTTATGTTCTTTTGTTAAAGGTAACAACTAAGGGAAAGGGATTGTATATAATTAAAAAAAAAAAGAAAAACATGAAAAAAAAAAAGAAAAAAAAATGATGATAATAAAAATGTAGATAAGTTTGGTTTCGTAGCCTCCCTAACCTAAGCAATTAAGCCCGAAGGGGTGTTTTAACACCTAATACCCTAAAGTCAACTGACTTGGGAGCTATTGGCCTAACGCTTGTTACATGGGTTGAGGAGAAAAGCTTAAGGGAATCAAACATTGCACTATCTACATATCAGTATCTGCGACCCGAGTTACTAAGCTCGTAGGGGTGTCTTAACACCTAATGCCCTAAGACCAACTAGTCTGGGAGTCATTAGCTGAAAGCTCGTTACATGGGTTAAAGATACATGATGTTTTTAAATTATATGTATATATTTAAAAAAAAAGAGACAAAAAAAAAGAGACAAAAATAATAATCCCAACCCAAGGAAGTTAACCTTAAACATTAGAACAAAAATTTTGTTTTCTTCCAAGAAAAGCCCCATAATTATGTGTTGATACATTGAGCACAAAAAAAAAAGGTTTATTAATATCTTGTTAAGAGGTATTGAGCAGATATATAAATTTAATGAGAGTTTGTTTATCTGGATAGATTAATGGAAGTTAAATGATGAATACCTTGCTTTGTGAAATTTGCAAATTGTTTTAACGCTTTGATTACTAGGGACTAGTAATAAGCTGGTTGGGGGGTGTGATTAGTACTTAAAAGTGCATTTTTATCATGGTTTTATATCATCATTTTGCGCTTGAAGTATCAATAACTCCTTAACTAAAATATGTTTTATAATAATGTATCTAATAATATAAGATACCTATAATTTGTGGTAAATGTCTATTTTTAATGCAGGCCTATCACATAAATGAAAGGATTGATTGATGACTTGAAGAACTTAAATTGCAAGGATAAAGAGATGGTCAAACTTAGAGAAGAGATGTCGGTGCAATCCAAACCAGAACACTATTCGGTAATTAGGTCATATCTGGAGCTACAGATCTCAGATTTAGGTCCAATTTATATGGATGGAAAGGTAAGACATAGGCCTACAATTTTCATATGGAGCCCAAGATCTAAAAAGGCCATTATCAAGTCCAAATTGTAGCAACAACAAAGAAGCCCGAATCTGTCTTCCAGCCCGAGCACTGTTCGGTATTTTGGCCATATCTGGAGTTCTAGAAGTCCAAATGAGCTGAAGTTTTTACACAAGAAAGCTGAGACAATTGACTACAACTTTCATGTTACAACTGGCTCCAGTTTTGACGTTATCAATGACGTTTTGGGCAGACAAGAGAAGATAAGGATTGTCACCAAGTCAAAAGTTGGCCACCCACTTATCAATTAGTCATCAAATCAATAGTTCCCAATTTTGGCCTATAAAAGGAGGCATTTGCCATGCATTTAGGCATCTTGGTTTCCAGATCAAGATCATGCTCTTCCTTTCTCTCTTTGTATTTTTTGTAATGTTTATGCTTTACTTTCATTAATATCAAGTTTATGCCTTTCATTTCCTTTCCTTTACTTAGTTAACTTTTATGTTCTTATTTTGTTTATTTGTTTTCCTTTCTTTCATTATGTCTAGCTAAGTTAATTATGTCAAGGTGAAAAGGTTACACTAATGGTGGAAGAATAAGTATAGTGTAAACTTAATATGGACCTTAATGTTTGATACTAACATGTTTTATATTTGTTATCTTGTTCACTCTTTAATACTTTGCTTGTTAAATGACTAATCTTGATTTATGTTGTATAACACTTGGTACAACAAATGCTTGGCACTTTCATAGCCCATAATGTATGGTATAACCGACACCTGAGCTATGAAAGGAACTTGATTTGTTGTTAACATAAGTTATAATCATGAATGCTTGACGAGATTTACAAGTATTAGCATTAATTGAATAAGATGACTAATGTAATCATGTTAACAATATATAATCTGATTGGAACCTCCTTTGTGTGTGGTTTCCAATTCAATAATAAGAGTTTATACTATACTTGTTTGATATACCATTAGTGGAACCTCTAACCTTGACATTTGTTATTATTATTGTTTAATCCTTACATTAATATTTCATCTCTAAGTTCTCATCATCTTCTTCTTCTTCTCTTTCTTTATTATTATTATTATTACTACTACTAGTATTACTACTGCTACTACTACTACTACTACTACTACTACTATTATTATTAATGTTGTTGTTGTTGTTGTTGTTGTTGTTGTTGTTGTTGTTGTTGTTATTGTTATTGTTATTGTTATTATTGTTGTATTATTGTTATTTATAATTTGTACAATTAACCTCCCTGTGGTTCGACCCCGGTCTTGCCAGGTTATTTATTACTTCGACACTCCTGCACTTGGGAGAAGACATCAACATTTTTGTCGTGTCAAGTTTTTGGCGCCGTTGCCGGGGAGGTAAGTCCTTGTATAAATTATAATATTTATTTTATTTTCTCTTTTCACTTTTCTTGTATATAACTTTATTTCTTTTCTCTTGTTTCTTCTTCTTTTGTTTTCTTCTTCTTTTTATTTTGTTCCTACACGTGCATGAGAGTGTGGTCACGTACATCAAGTGGTAGACTTTGTAGGATATCCTCATCATTTTTAGAAAATATGGCCGAAGAAGATAATCAATCACTTCAAAATGAGAATAATGAGAATAACCGTGCTAGAACACTTAGAGACCACATGAATCCCACAAGAACAAGTGCACCATCATGTATAGTTTTTCCTCCTGATGCATCTCATTTTAATTTTAAACCAGGTATTATTCAACTTTTACCTTCTTTTCATGGTTTAGAATTGGAAAATCCATACTTGCATTTAAGGGAATTTGAGGAGGTGTGCAACACATATAATAACTTAAATTGTAGCATGAACACCATCAGATTAAAGCTTTTTCCTTTTTCATTAAAAGATAAAGTTAAAACATGGCTACAAAATTTAAGACCAGGATCCATTCGTGCTTGGGATGAAATGCAACAACAATTTTTAAAGAAGTTTTTCCCATCTCATAGAACAAACTCTTTCAAGAGACAAATCACCACTTTCACTCAAAAACCAGGAGAAACATTTTACAAATGTTGGGATAGGTATCGAGACTTGCTTAGTACTTGCCCTCATCATGGTTTTGAAACATGGAGATTGGTTTCACATTTCTATGAAGGGTTAACACCTAAAGATAGGCAAATGGTTGAATTGATGTGCAATGGAACTTTTGAAGATAAAGACCCTGATGAAGCAATAGAGTACTTAGACTTGTTAGCTGAAAATGCTCAAAATTGGGACACCGCGGGTACTTATGAGGCACTGAGTAAAACTCAACCTCATACATCTAGTGGAGGTATGTACAACCTTAGGGAAGATCATGACCTTCAAGCCAAGTTTGCATCTTTAGCTAGAAAAGTCGAGGCACTAGAATTGAAAAAGAGTGGTCAAGTAAAATCTGTTGAAAACATTGTGTGTCAAATCTGTGAAACAAATGAACACTCAACCAACGATTGTCTAACCTTGCCTTCTTTTAAGGAATGTCTTCATGAACAAGCTCATGCTTTAAATAGTTTCCAAAGGGCCAACCACAACCCATACTCCGAAACATACAATCTTGGATGGAGAAATCACCCAAATTTCAATTGGAAGAGTGACAATACACAAACTTCACCACCACAATTTCAAGCACACCATAATTTCCAAAATTATCATGGATATGCACCTCCTACAAGAAATTTTGAGGAAACTTTGTATGCATTCATTGAAAAGCAAGAGATAATCAACACTCAACTAGCTCAAAGCATAACAGATTTTAAAGATACTCTTACGAAATTCACATCTGCTCTCAATTTTCAAGAGCAAGGTAAGTTTCCATCTCAACCACAGCAAAATCTCAAGGAGCAATACAATGCAAATGCAAGTAGTTATGGAAGTCAACACATGGGTCAAGTCAAATCAGTCATCACTTTTTGTAGTGGAAAGGTTATTCAAAAACCAATTCTTGAATCTTGTGAGAAAGATGATGAGTCAACCTCTAAGGGTAAGGAAGGGGTTGAATCTGAAAATAACAAAGAAATGACTGATTCTCCGCCAGCACTTTCATTTTCTCATGCCATGACCAATCAGGAAGAAATCGAGGATGAAAAAGGCACTGAAAAGGTTGATGCGGATCTTTTATCAAAAGTGACAACAGATTCGACACCCGACATCACACCAATCGATGATTACTTTCCTGATAAATCTCTACTTTCTCTTAGTTCAATGCCTTGGTTTGCTAAAAATATCAATTTTCTTACTTCAGGATTTTTGCCAGCTCACTGGAGTATTGAAGACAAAAGAAAATTTTTGAGCAACGAGCAAAATTTTTATTGGGATGACCTTTACTTATTCAATTATTGTCCTGATCAAATATTTCAAAAATGCATTCTCGACAATGAGGTAAGTAATTTCATTAAATTTTGTTACTCTAAGGCATGTGGGAATCATTTCTCATCAAAAAAAAGGATTGTAGAAATCTTACAAAGTGAATTTTACTGGCCCATCATATTCAAGGAGTCAGATGCATTCCGCAAAAACTGTGAAAATTGTCAAAAGGTGGGATTTATTTCAAAACACAGAGAGTCTATAGATAATCTTCTATTGACTCTTAAGTCTCATCATAGTCGAGATAAGCATCGTGTAATTCATGACTTATGAACCCATTTTCATAAAGAACATTCTTGACTTAGTCTTGGGAATCTGACTAAAAAAGACCCTGTTTGCCAGTTTTTAAGAAAACTGGATAGGAAGCCTATCCCCGACCCATTGAGGGCGTTTAAGCTGTTCTTGGACGTAAAACCAAGGGAAGATGTGAGCCACATTCACAACTGTGATTTGAATTTTTTTTGTTTGTAAAAACTTGTGTCTTTTGGTTTTATTATTGTGTTTTGTTATTTCTTATTTTTGTTTCAGTGTGTTTCAGGTTTTATCAGTGTTCGTTATTTCAGGTGATATCTTCTATACTCTATCTTTCTACCTTAGAACATTGAGGACAATGTCTCGTTTTGGTTGGGGGGAGAGGGTGGTAGTTGATAAAAAAAAACATTGTTTTTCATTTCATAAAGCATGTGCATAATTGTTGTTACTAGGATGGCAGAGTAAAGGAGTTCTTTTGTTAAAGTGATTCTTGAGACGCATCTTAGTAACCATTCTTAACAAGGTCTATTATAATACTTCCTGAAATATTCAGGTTTACAAACTCTCGTATTGTTACTACTTAATTCTGCTCATATACTTATTTAACATATATTCTTAAACCTTAATTTACACACACACACTTTAACATATGATTGTGGGTTGCATATTGGATTATTACATTATTTATGTTCTTTTGTTAAAGGTAACAACTAAGGGAAAGGGATTGTATATAATTAAAAAAAAAAAGAAAAACATGAAAAAAAAAAAGAAAAAAAAATGATGATAATAAAAATGTAGATAAGTTTGGTTTCGTAGCCTCCCTAACCTAAGCAATTAAGCCCGAAGGGGTGTTTTAACACCTAATACCCTAAAGTCAACTGACTTGGGAGCTATTGGCCTAACGCTTGTTACATGGGTTGAGGAGAAAAGCTTAAGGGAATCAAACATTGCACTATCTACATATCAGTATCTGCGACCCGAGTTACTAAGCTCGTAGGGGTGTCTTAACACCTAATGCCCTAAGACCAACTGGTCTGGGAGTCATTAGCTGAAAGCTCGTTACATGGGTTAAAGATACATGATGTTTTTAAATTATATGTATATATTTTAAAAAAAAGAGACAAAAAAAAAGAGACAAAAATAATAATCCCAACCCAAGGAAGTTAACCTTAAACATTAGAACAAAAATTTTGTTTTCTTCCAAGAAAAGCCCCATAATTATGTGTTGATACATTGAGCACAAAAAAAAAGGTTTATTAATATCTTGTTAAGAGGTATTGAGCAGATATATAAATTTAATGAGAGTTTGTTTATCTGGATAGATTAATGGAAGTTAAATGATGAATACCTTGCTTTGTGAAATTTGCAAATTGTTTTAACGCTTTGATTACTAGGGACTAGTAATAAGCTGGTTGGGGGGTGTGATTAGTACTTAAAAGTGCATTTTTATCATGGTTTTATATCATCATTTTGCACTTGAAGTATCAATAACTCCTTAACTAAAATATGTTTTATAATAATGTATCTAATAATATAAGATACCTATAATTTGTGGTAAATGTCTATTTTTAATGCAGGCCTATCACATAAATGAAAGGATTGATTGATGACTTGAAGAACTTAAATTGCAAGGATAAAGAGATGGTCAAACTTAGAGAAGAGATGTCGGTGCAATCCAAACCGGAACACTATTCGGTAATTGGGTCATATCTGGAGCTACAGATCTCAGATTTAGGTCCAATTTATATGGATGGAAAGGTAAGACATAGGCCTACAATTTTCATATGGAGCCCAAGATCTAAAAAGGCCATTATCAAGTCCAAATTGTAGCAACAACAAAGAAGCCTGAATCTGTCTTCCAGCCCGAGCACTGTTCGGTATTTTGGCCATATCTGGAGTTCTAGAAGTCCAAATGAGCTGAAGTTTTTACACAAGAAAGCTGAGACAATTGACTACAACTTTCATGTTACAACTGGCTCCAGTTATGACATTATCAATGACGTTTTGGGCAGACAAGAGAAGATAAGGATTGTCACCAAGTCAAAAGTTGGCCACCCACTTATCAATTAGTCATCAAATCAATAGTTCCCAATTTTGGCCTATAAAAGGAGGCATTTGCCATGCATTTAGGCATCTTGGTGTTCAGATCAAGATCATGCTCTTCCTTTCTCTCTTTGTATTTTCTTTGTAATATTTATGCTTTGCTTTCATTAATATCAAGTTTATGCCTTTGATGTCCTTTCCTTTACTTAGTTAACTTTTATGTTCTTATTTTGTTTATTTATTTTTCTTTCTTTCATTATGTCTAGCTAAGTTAATTATGTCAAGGTGAAAAGGTTACACTAATGGTGTGAGAATAAGTATACTGTAAACTTAATATGGACTTTAATGTTTGATACTAACATGTTTTATATTTGTTATCTTGTTCACTCTTTAATACTTTGCTTGCTAAATGACTAATCTTGATTTATGTTGTATAACACTTGGTACAACAAATGCTTGGCACTTTCATAGCCCATAATGTATGGTATAACCGACACCTGAGCTATGAAAGGAACTTGATTTGTTGTTAACATAAGTTATAATCATGAATGCTTGACGAGATTTACAAGTATTAGCATTAATTGAATAAGATGACTAATGTAATCATGTTAACAATATATAATCTGATTGGAACCTCCTTTGTGTGTGGTTTCCAATTCAATAATAAGAGTTTATACTATACTTGTTTGATATACCATTAGTGGAACCTCTAACCTTGACATTTGTTATTATTATTGTTTAATCCTTACTTTAATATTTCATCTCTAAGTTCTCATCATCATCATCTTCTTCTTCTCTTTCTTTATTATTATTATTATTATTATTATTATTACTACTACTACTACTATTGTTGTTGTTATTGTTGTTTTATAATTGTTGTTTATAATTTGTACAATTAACCTCCCTGTGGTTCGACCCCGGTCTTGCCGGGTTATTTATTACTTCGACACTCCTGCACTTGGGAGAAGACATCAACATTTTTGTCGTGTCACCATCCATATAAATTGGACCTAAATCTGAGATCTATAGCTCCAGATATGACCCAATTACCGAACAGTGTTCCGGTTTAGATTGCACCGACATCTCTTCTCTAAGTTTGACCATCTCTTTATCCATGCAATTTAAGTTCTTCAAGTTATCAATCAATCCTTTCATTTATGTGATAGACCTGCATTAAAAATAGACATTTACCACAAATTATAGGTATCTTATATTATTAGATACATTATTATAAAACATATTTTAGTTAAGGAGTTATTGATACTTCAAGTGCAAAATGATGATATAAAACCATGATAAAAATACACTTTTAAGTACTAATCACCAACATATGGATCAAGTCAAATCAGTCACTACTCTGCGCAGTGGTAAGGTTATTGAAAAACCATCTCTTGAACCTTATGAGAAAGATGATGAGTCAATCTCTAAGGGTAAGGAAGGGGTTGAATCTGAAAATTGCAAAGAAAAGACTGATTCTCCTTCAGCATTTCTATTTCCTCAAGCCATGACCAAACAAAGGAAAGTCAATCACAACTCTGAAATTTTTGAAACTTTCAAACAGGTAAGAATCAATATACCTTTGTTGGATGCTATTAAACAGGTTCCTTCCTATGCTAAATTTTTGAAAGATCTATGCACTGTGAAGAGGAAACTGAATGTGAAAAAAAAGCCTTTCTAGCCAAACAAGTAAGTGCTATTTTTCAGAAAAATAATGCTTTGAAATATAAAGACCCTGGTTGTCCTACAATTTCTTGCTTTATTAGAGAGCATAAAATTGAAAGAGCCTTACTTGATCTTGGTGCTAGTGTGAATTTACTTCCATATTCAGTTTTTCAGAGTCTCAATCTAGGTGAGTTAAAACCAACTTCTATATCTCTTTTACTTGTTGATAGATTTGTAAAAGTGCCTAGAGGAATAATTAAAGATGTGTTAGTACAAGTCGATAGATTCATTTATCTTGTGGATTTTATTGTCTTGGACACATAACTTATTGAAGTATGTAATTCATTTCCTATTATTTTAGGACGTCTGTTTCTTGCAACCTCTAACGCATTGATTAATTATAGGAATGGACTGATGAAGCTATCATTTGGAAACATGACATTGGAGATGAATATTTTTAACATTTGCAAGCAACCTGGAGATGATAATGATTTACAAAAAGTAGATCATATTGACGAATTAGTTTATGATCAACTTGAATCTACTTTAAGTAAAAATGAATTGGATGAATCTGAAGATTTGCAAATGATTTATTTTGAGGAAGAAATCATGGATGAAACAAGCACCGAAAATGTTGATGCGCATCTTTTGTCAACAGCGACAATAGATTCGACATCTGACATCGCACCAATTGATGATTACTTTTCTAATGAATCCTTACTTTCTCTTAGTCCAATGCCTTGGTATGATAAAAATATCAATTTTCTTGCTTTAGGAGATTTGCCAGCTGATTGGAGTATCCAAGACAAAGAAAAGTTTTTGAATGAAGTGAAGAGCTTTTATTGTGATGACCCTAACTTATTCAAATATTGTCCTGATCAAATATTTCAAAGATTCATTCCCGACAATGAGGTAAGTAGTGTCATTAAACTTTGTCATTCTAAAACATGTGGAAGTTATTTTCGTAAAAAAAGACAGCAATAAAAATCTTTCAAAATAGATTTTATTGGCCCACCATGTTCAAGGACACGCATACATTCTACAAAATTTGTGAAAATTGTCAAAACATTGACACTGGTAAAAAAATTTTGTTTTATAATTCTCAACTCTATTCATTCCTTAGAGAGCTAAGATCAAGATGGTGCAATCCTTATGGGGCCTATGATATTGAGAATTCAATGAATGACAATGATTTTAAGAAAAATGGAGATCGTTTGAAAGCTTACTTTGATAATTTTCCTAGTGAAAATGAATCAACTGGTTGGAATGATCTTGTAGATAAAGGTTGTTTATTTTGTTTTTCTCACATTGTTTTTGTGTTTCTTTTTAAGTGATTTTTGCTAGTTTCTCTCACCCCGGTCAAATGGTGGATAACGGTACTCCGTGACTTAACTCGGTTCTTTCAGTTTCCCACAATAACTGATATTTGTGTATATATTTATGCAATTCTTTGAATCTCTCTTCCAATTCTCATTTGAAAATGGACACTAATCTTGAAAAATTAAAAAAGTATATTCCTGCTCTGCCTCAGAATGCGATTACAAAAATTTACCGTGCTAAATGTGCAAGATTGAGATTGTTAATGAATCATGGAATTCTTGAAGATATTCATTGGTTGATTGAAGCAAAGGTCCTATTATCAGGTGAGTCCTCTAACTCCTTCATTTCACATATGCCTGGAACAAGTACAAGCACTTGTAATCATGGAATTCTTGAAGATATTCATTTTTTAGGAATGATATCTATAAACCGTGAAGATGAAATACAATTCATTAAGGATGGTCTAAGTAAGGAGTCTTTAGATAATCTTCTATTGACTCTTGAGACGCATCCTAATGGATATGTGCATCATGTAATTCATGATTTATGATCACTATTTCATAAAGAACATGATCGACTTAGTCTTGGTAATCTGACTAAACAAGACCTTGTTTTCCAGTTTTTAAGAAAACTGGATGGGAAGCCTATCCCCAACCCATAGAGGGCGTTTAAGCTGTTCTTGGATGTAAAACCAAGGGAAGATGTGAGCCACAATCACAACTACTTGTATATACACATGCTTTTTCAAAAGTAAATAAATAAATAAATAAAAAGAGAGAGAGAGAGTGTGTGAGACTCTAGCTGGCCTACATATAGGTGTTATGATTGCCTTTCTAATTTCTCATCTATAAAACCCTCTTTTCCTTCCTTTCATTTCTACTCAACCCATACATTCAACAAATACAGAAGTGTGTAGAAATGGCAAGTTCCTCAAGTCATCATATAAGAAATATTTGTGTTTTCGATGGATCTAGTCCTAGGAAAGAAAAAGAGTTTTTAGAATCAGCAAATCATCTTGGTCAAGTGCTAGCTGAGAGAAAGATTCATTTAGTGTATGGGGGAGGCAGTCTTGGGTTAATGGGAGGTATGTTAATAGCTGCATTTTTAGGAGGTAGTCATGTTTTGGGGGTCATCCCCGAAGCTTTAGCACAAGGGAACATCATTGGAAAAACAATTGGAGAGGAACTTTAGGTCTCCACAATGTCGGCTCGAATGAATGCAATGTTTAACCATGCTGATACCTTCATTACTTTACCAGGTGGTCTAGGCACATTAGAAGAGATCTTTCATATTTTCTCTTGGGTTCAACTGCACATTCACCATAAATCTATAGGTTTGTTAAATGTTAATGGTTATTATGCTAAGTTGTTGTCTTTTCTTGATCATGCTATATAACAGGAATTTCTAACATATTCTGCACGACAAATCATAATCTCTGCTGCTATTGGTGAACAATTAATTGACCAACTACAATCCTTCATTCTTGTAATTGATCCCTCCATGAGTTGCATAAATTGGTCAACTAAGGAAAGCCGTAAAAAGCTTAGATTGGATTTAAGCCTTCATTTATGAATTTTTATGTCTTTTGGTTTTATTATTGTGTTTTGTTATTTTTTATTTTTCTTTCAATGTGTTTCAGGTTTGTCAGTGTTTGTTATTTCAGGTGATATCTTCTATACTCTATCTTTCTATCTTAGAACATTGAGGACAATGTCTCGTTTTGGTTGGGGGGAGAGGGTAGTAGTTGATAAAAAAAGCATATTTTGCATTTCATAAAGCATGTGCATAATTGTTATTACTAGGATGACAGAGTAAAGGAGCTCTTTTGTTAAAGTGACTCTTGAGACGCATCTTAATAACCATTCTTAACAAGGTCTATTATAATACTTCTTGAAATATTCAGATTTACAAACTCTCGCATTGTTATCACTTAATTCTGCTCATATACTTATTTAACATGTATTCTTAAACCTTAATTTACACACACACACTTTAACATATGATTGTGGGTTGCATATTGGATTATTACATTATTTATGTTCTTTTGTTAAATACTTTGATTACAACGTCATGTAATTATTGACAAGAAATACATGGGGGTTGACATGACCAAAAGATTGATATGTTCTCTTAAGTGAAGTGTCAAAGTAATAAATAACCTAGTGAGACCGGCGTCGAACCACATGGAGAGTAACTATATAAATTATAAATAATAATAACAACAACAACACTAATAATAATAATAATAAGTTAAAGAGGACTTTGATATTATAAGATTAATGTGAGGATTAAACAATGATAAAAATAAATGTCAAGATTAGAGGATCCACTAACAAGTATAGTATAAACTCTTTTTATTATTCAATAGGAAACCATACATAAAGGAGGTTCTAATCAGATTATAAATTGTTAACATGATTACATTAGTTATCTTATTCGTATAATATTAATACTTGTAAATGTTGTTAGGTATTTATGATTATAACTTATATTAATAACAAATCAAGCTTCTTTCATAGCACGAGTGTAGTTTATACCATATAGTTGCGCTATGAAAGTGTTATACAATATAAATCTAAATAACTATTTAACAAGTAAAGTATTAAAAGTGAACAAGATAACAAATATAAAATATGTTAGTATCAAACATTGGAGTCCATGTTAGGTTTACATTATACCTATTCTTACACCATTAGTGTAACATTTTCACCTTGACATAATAAACTTAGCTAAAAATAATGAAGAAGAGAAACATAAATAAACAATAGAAGAACATAAGTATAGTAACAGAAATGACAAGCATAAACAAGAGATTAAGAAAAATATAACATGAAATAAAACTTAAACATTGCAAAAATATAAAGAAAGAAATAAAAAGCATGATCTTATCTGAAAAACCAAGATGCCTAAATGTGTGACAAATAATACCTCCTTTTATAGGCTAAAATTGATAACTATTGATTTGTTGACTAATTGTTGAGTGGGTGGCTATATCTTGACTTGGTGACAATCCTTATCTTTTTGTCTGAATAAAATATCATTGCTAATATTAGAATTTGAACATACTTAATTCATGAACTTTCTAAGAAATTATCTCAGCTTTCTAAAAAAAAAAAGAAATTAAGGTCATTTGGACTTCTAGAACTCAAGTTATAGGCTGAACACTAAACAGTGTTTAGGCTGCAGGACAGATTCAAATTTCTTTGTTATTGCTAGGATTTGGACTTTTAAACAGCAAAATTGAGTTTTGCATTCCCATGAATGTTTTAGGCTTATTTCTTATCTTTCTATCCATATAAACCAAATTAAAATTCAAAATCTATAGCTCCAGATGTGACCCAATAACTGAACAATGTTTTAGTTTGGACTTAACTAATATCTCTTTTCTAAACTTCACCCTCTCTTTGTCTTCTCAATTTCAATAGTTAAACTCATCAATAAAGCCTTTGATTTATGTGATAGGCCTGCATTTAAAATAAACATTTACCATAAATTAGAGGTATCTTATAGTATCAGACTTGTTATTATAAAACATGCTTTAGTTAAGGAGTTATTGATACTTCAAGTGCAAAATACTAATATAAAACCTTGATAAAAGTGCACTTTGAAGTATTAACCAGGAGTGCAACATTCTTTTCAGCTCTACAAATAAATAAATCCTTTCTATTCTTTCTGTATTTGTGATTCGTTGGTAAGAAACGATGGTGGCAGTAAAAAAAAAAAGCTTTATACACATGAATGCCTTGTTGTTTTCCATACAATATGGACATGCTAGTGTTTCATGCATGCTCTAACTAGAAACCATTCCATAAACTGAAAAATCATTGATAATCTACATCAAAGTCGCTCTCATAAGAAAATTCTATTTTCTTGATATATCATAAGTCTAAGTTTCAGAGAACTACAATTGCATTAACTCATTGATCAACGTTCAAAGATAAACATCTATATTCCGACCTAGACTGCTTTGACCAATTATCATCGTAGATAAAACACATGAATTCTGGCCTTATACACATCTTCTATGGTAAGTTGTAAATCGTGAGTATGACTAGTCAACAAGAATAAGGAGCAGTAAATGACCCAAATGGGTTGAATTTATTTGTATACAACTCAAGACGCATGTTCCTTGATTCAACTGAAAAGTGAGGATGCACACTATTGAAGTGTTTCCATATTTCATTGTCAGAAGGATGGATCATCAATCCATTAACCACATCATGTGATTGATGTCATGTCATGTATTTAGCAGTTATTAGTAACATGAATAACCTCTGCATTTTAGGTGTGATTGGAAAGTATTTAACTTTTTTGTATGCCATGAGAGTTTTTCCCATGCTAGTTCTGGGTTTGTAATGGGAATGCCCACATGTCATGCACTCGGTAAGTTCAACATTTTCAAGGTAGTACAACATACAGAAGTTAGAGAACATGTTAATTTTCCGGTATCCTAAACCGATAAATACAATTTTATAAAATCTAAAACAAATCATAACAAGTACAAAATTATATATTTATACTACAAGTTTGTTTGAGAAAAAAATAATAAAATATGTACATACACTAACAAAATACATATACTAGAAAAAACATTAAATAATAATAATAAAATTGATATTTTATTGTTAAAATTAAAAAAGATAGATTTACTTATAAAAAATAATAAAATCTAAATAAATCAGAACACAGATGCCATGACTACAAAAATTAAGGAAGGATGACTTGTGTTAAGATGAGGGGGGTAGTTTGGGGGGTGAGTGTTTGCAACTTAGGGGTGGGGTAGTTTCTTTAGATGCTGGGGTGGGGGAAGAAGAAGGAAAAATAGGGAAGGGGAGAGAAAGGTCAACAACATGGTGATATATTAACTTTTACTAATGAAATCACCGATAAAAATATTCTATTAGTGATTTTATGGGTGATATTTCTAATGAAAGGATCATATCACTATATGGAGATTCTGATTTAAATCCTTCAATCATTTTATTGATAAAATCATCTGCAAAACTTCCACATCATTGATCTTTTTTTTTCTTTTCAAAATTCTAAATAATCTCTTGATAATTTTATTGGTAGTTATTAATGAAAAAATTATATTGACAAAGATAAATAAAATTATCAAGTGATTTATATCCATTGATAAATATACAAGTAAATTTTCAACAAAAATTTTTTGTTGATAAATTCATTAGTATTACTAGAATTTCTGGTAGTGACATTTATTAAAAAAATTGCAACATTGATTAACCAACTTTCGGTTTTCAGTAGTCAAGTAAACAAACTTTTTTTTTTTCCTTTCATTTTAGTACACCATTTTTAAAAAATCTCATACAAAAACGCGCAACAAAATTTAAAAAGTGCCTTGGGCTCTGAATTCTCACAACCACGGAGATAGCTTTCAGAGACCGTCTACGTATATAGAATTATAAAATATAAATCCATAATCATACAAGATGGATGGTAAGCAACAAAACGTTTGCGTCGACGTCTAAGTCCATAATCATACCAAGATCTGGTCTTTGGCTTTATTCAAATCAAAGACGAGGTTACACAGAGGTTTAGACTTGTGGAAACGGGATTGATGGGTTAGAGTTCAGGAGCAGATGTAGAGGAATTTCCAATCCATGATTTATCAGATGGAGGAAAGAGGTCTTGTGTGCTGTTTAAACTCTGGTCTGTGACCTGCTGATAGTGGCCTTTGACACGTTTGGAGTGTAACTCATCACCATAAATGCTAGGATCTGAGGTCACCTCCGGGATGCTGGTCTGTCCTTCAAGCATGCTTACCACTTCTGACATTGCAGGCCTTATAGATGGAGAAGAATTGGTGCATAAGAGAGCCGCTTTGATCATCCTCTCAGCCTCTTCCTTATTGAATTCAGACTGCAGCTTTGGGTCCACTATCTCCATTAAATTTTCCTTTTTTTGCAATACATGGGCCTGGGACGACAATTTCATAGACAAATAAGAAGGAAGCCATGAAATTTTACCAAACTACCATGTTTTGCATTGAGAACTGATGCCTCACGCGTCATTAATTCAGGGTAGCAACGGAAACAGACTGACGATGATTTACCCAGTCAAGAAGACAAACATTTTCGTTCTCTGGCCTGTAACTTGAGTTGCTCTTTCCACTGACAATTTCTAAGGCGACAACCCCAAAACTATAAACATCTGCTTTATCTGTTAGATGCCCCCACAGTGCATATTCTGGAGCTATATATCCTCTGAAATATATATATATTTTAAAAAATAATAATGCAAAATTATTGCCCTTCAGAGACTTGAGGAGTATCACTATCAATAAACTTCAGGAATTAAATTAGTCTCAATACAGCATACCTTGTTCCAGCAACTCGAGTGCTAATATGAGTGTTCTCCTCTTCATTGAGCTTAGCTAGTCCGAAGTCTGATATCTTGGCATTTAGATCTTTGTCCAGTAATATATTTGTACTTTTGATGTCCCTGTGAACGATCCTGATTGCAGATCCTTCATGGAGAAATGCTAAACCTCTGGCTATTCCAACACATATCTTATACCTTGTTGGCCAATCCAGCATCAGAGCACTTGTTTCGGAACCTGCTCCTAATAGGATTGTTGATAAGATCATTTCATGTTTGTTAGTTGATGTAGTGTTATCAACAATATTTTTTTACTGGAAATTTATCAACTAATGCTACTATGGTTACCAAAAAGTGCACGAGAGAGGGAGTTGTTTTCCATGTACTCGTACACCAGAAGCAACTGGTCTCCTTCAATACAGCATCCATAAAGCCTTACAAGATTGGGATGCTGTAAACAAGATATCATGCCTATTTCGTTAACAAATTCACGGTTTCCTTGCCTGGATTTTGAAGATAGCTGCTTAGCAGCAATAATAGTACCATCTGCTAATTCACCCTGCATTGGAAGTCAATCACGCATCTAAATGCTAGTGTTTTTGGGGCGGATTCACCCATGCATGATTCCTATAATAAAATTGTGATAATATGAAAAATTCATTAGATGACAAACCTTGTATACGGATCCAAAACCACCCTCTCCAATCTTGTTTTCTGAATTGAAATTGTCAGTGGCCGCTTTTAGCTGCCTCAAGGTGAAGGAACCGGTTTTCAAATCCAGCCCTTTAAGCTCTGCACGTAGCAGTTGGTATGGGATGATGACAGTCAGGAGACATATGGTGAAATAATAGAAATCCTTGAAAATCATATATCCATGCACTACGCGCATTCTTTAGTGAGATTCGCCATTATTTATAAAATTAAGAGTAGACTCAGTGTGCGGAAATGACTGATTTTACAATACCTCGTTCTCTTGTGTATTTGTCTCCATAGCAGAGCTTCCAATAAATGACACCCATTACCAAGAAAACAAGGAATACTGCTGAAGTGACAACTCCGATCACAATAGGTTTCTTTCTTGTTTCCTCAGGTTCTGATAGTAAATAAAATTGCAAACGCAAAGAAGGCTAAACATCCCGTCAAATGGATAATAAACATTAACGCTGTAAAGACACCGGACCGCTATAGCACAGTTCAATTCTCACCTTCACAATAAGTTCTGTTACCTGAAAAACCACAGATCATGGAAAGATTCTTAGATGGGATGATGATGTGAGTGGCAGAAGCTTACAGTTACAGTGACAACAAAAATCAGGCAAATCACTTATGCAGATTGGTTTATGAGACACATTAAATTTGTTTAATCTTGTTTCACATTCTCTCAGCTCTTTCCTACATTAGTTAGGGGAGGAAAAAAAACCCAGAAAGCTCAGAAAATTGAAATACAAATGAATTCAGTGGTGTCCTTCTATTGTATAAATTAAACTCCTTGAAATCAGTAAGTTTCAAATGAGAGGCAGAAAAAGAACATGTAACATACCTGAACATACGGATATAGCAGAAATTATAGGACCATAATTTCCTCTTATTGGAATGGTAGTAGTGCCTTTTCCAGCCCAGTATAATCGGATCTCCAGGGTACGGTCTGTCACAGTGGTGGTGAATGCTCTCGTGAAATTTCTGTTAGATCCTTTGGCTTCCTCTGTAAAGTTAAAATCCTTTCGCACTTGTATTCCCTGGAACAAAGTTCCGTACTCAAAAGGGTTTCTTTGAAAAAAAAGAAAGAAAAAAGACATCCACACTCTCTTCGGAAGGAAAAGATAATTAATTACCTGAATGTAAATATCAAAAACACGCCTTGCAACTTTGTTGTACAGTTTTTCATCTGTGAATTGTATCTCAGCAAAGTGGAGTCTGACAGTGTAATTCCCATTTTCTAGACAATATCCATAATAAGTGACAGACAGGGGAGTTTTACGTGCTGTTGCATACAATCCAAAGTCAACTAGAGAAATATTAGAATTTGATTGAAGCGTATATTTGTTATCATAGAAATTTTCATCATCCATGAAATCTCCGGTGCTGCTGAATCCCCAGTTTGATCTTGATCTATTATAACTCCTTGCAGCAGCATTACTTCCACTATCTTGATCACCTTCATACAAGATTTTCCCATTCTTTACATCTTGTCCACCACAGTTTATATGAAATGAACGATAATCTGCAGCACATAAACTAGTATACCATTAGACATGTTTAAATTTCCGTTTTGTCATACTTATAGAAGCATATCAATAGGGAATGAGTTTACTTTACTACAAAGCTTCAAAACTATGATTAGTCACTGGTCAACACTTCATCAAGTGGCTTGCCATTGTCAGATTAGTTCAACCCAATGAATTCCTTCTGTCAACTTTTGGTTTCTGACGGTGAAACCAGTGGTCAAGTTCTACTTCAAACCACGTTTTGATGTATAAATTTTCCAACAAAGTGACCATGAATTGACCTTATGAGTTTTTCGAGATAGAATCCAATTAAAAAGCTAACAATCATCAGTGTCATTCAAACATTGAAGTACATTGATAAACTTTAATGGCACACTCGGATTTTATGAAGTGCACAAGTTCTTAATATGAAAATAAGAGAACATACATTTTGGGCACCGAGATATCCTTGAGCATGGAAGAAGATCGCTTCTGTATATCATGGAAATTATAGTATGTTAGAATAATAAATGGTTTTGTAGATTGAATTCTAAGAATCAGAAAAAGCCTCGGAATCAGAATCAAAACATGCTTAAAAAAATTGTATCACTCAAGGAAAGTATTCGGGATGTGTCTGCTCTTTGAAAAAATGATAAGCATTATACTTTGAGCATAAATTAATTTTGAATATCTATCTATTCTGCTTAGGTAGGATTTAAAGATGTATTATAGTTTATTATTTAGTTACAATATCAAAATATGTTTTGTCTGAATTCCACGTTCATCTGAAGTAATTGTATCTGTCTCTGCAACTCTGTACTCATGATAGCATATGCTGTTATCGCAAATAGGTACACGATCTTCCTAGTAATTCTTTGACCCTGTTGGATTTTTTGAAATCACATACAGCAGAATCTCTATTGCTAAATTTCATCTCCAGAAATATAAATACGAAAAACATTGCAGTCCACAGAGTTTAAAAGAAGAGCCTTACAATTTATTATTGCTGGACGAGCTTCGAAACCAATTTATATTATTCCTGATTTATAAACTCAAACCATTCAGTTTCAAAATCACCTAGAAGATCCCATTTCAAATATTTATGAACAATATCCTTACTCGTTACTGCTGCTGCATCTTGGTGACCGTGAAAAGTTATTGTACGAAACATCGCTGGAAAAGATCAAGTAAACCATAAATCTAAACACAAACTTCCACAAGGTTAACAAATAATGAGAATATATAAACTTCACGATGCAAGCGCTAGAAATGCACTAGCTTTCATATAATGGTTTTTCTTTTATTGAAGGTGATGGCTTGGATGACTAAGATTTAATTGTTTTCAAGGAAAATGGTTTATTAATTTTTTTTAGAATTAATCTGCTGGAATTGATGGATTATTTAAGAGGTATCAATGATAATTTAACAATTTTAATGTTAGGTTGAAAATTAAAAGAATTATTTTTTTTATAGAATGAAGGATAATTAAATTGTATTAATTTAAATTAAATAAATTAAAATAATCAGTGTACCCGATAGAAATCAGGTATAGAATATAAAATATGAGAGCAGGCTATAGTGTCGCTATCTTAAGCATCCTACAATCTAGCTCGAGCCAGCAAATCAATAGTCAATCAAGAGTTGGTTTAAGAAGACATTATTATTGTGACGGCCAATCTAAGGACCCAAATAGAGGCGCAGTATAAAGAATAAAATAGGAAGCAATAGGAGAAGATGATGATGTACATCTCAACTCATTATCCTCCTTCTTAGAAGAGCATCTCTAAAGAAAGAAACTGCTTGGAAGAGCCAAATTGATACTGTATATATGATTTTTTTTACATAAACACTTCAACAAAAAAAAAAATTAGAAAAGTCAATTGTATTTTAATATATTTAAAATTGATACAACTATTTATTCACACACACACACAATAACATTAGCCTTCAAATTATTTATAAAAATTTTCTTTTATAAATTTTTACTTCAAGAAAAATTTTGAATGGAAGAGAGCTTATAATAATTTTATGAGGAAGATTTGAGAGAATCACACTCCAATTATGAAAGATCCAATCCAAAATTATTTTTTTATTTCAAATATTAAAATTTTATTTTTTATTTATTAACAAATAATTAATTTGTACCATATAGATTGCATGATTTTTTATATAAGACATAAAAGAAAGCCAAAAATATATGAAAGAAGAGAGCTTTTATGTTAGAATGACGTGATAGTTTGGAAAGATTTTGGATTGTCATATGTTTGAGAAGTTGTAATGACAAAATATATTTAGTATGTGACGTCCACACATTTCACATGATGATAGGATTTTTTTTACATCCATTTTTTTATTAGTTGTTTTTTATAAATATATTGAATTGACAACATTTTTTATTGCATTCTATAGTTTTTGTATGCGAGCCAAGCTTGATGAAACTTTTTGTTGAAATGCATGTGCGGAGTGATGATCGTAAAAAAAGGATATAGCAGTTCGTTGATAGTCGAACTCAATATTTTATGGTATGTTGGTATTTAATTATTTTTTCTTAAGTTATTATGTCCTTGAATTTGATGAATTCATTTTTTCTTTATAGGATACATATAACAGCTGGTTTAAGGAGAGATATGGGGATGAACCTTCGACCTATTTGGATATCGGTTCGGATTTATGGTTGGAGGGAGAATCATTTAGTGGACTTGATAGAAATCAAGTGTATGAACTCTTTAAAACAATGATTGAGAATTTATGAATGACTTGTAGAACTTCAACTATTGGATGCTCACAATCAATTCTAAGTAATCAAACTCTGGAGTTCGCAATGATGTTACAACAATAGGTACAAGATCGGACAACCTATCTTAATAATAAATATGATGACTCACTATTGGTTATGGAGAATTTTGTCAATTGGCAATGAAGATGAGATTATAGCTGGGTGGTTCATGTCAAGGGTGAGCAAAAAAACCACAAATCAATTAAATTGAGAAGACTAGAAAACAAACAACCAAAAAAACTAAACCGTGAAAAAAAAACTGATTACATCAATTATAATATTTTTAAAAAAATTCAGTTTGGTTTTGGTTTCATAAGCTTGAAATTAAAAAGCAGAATCAAACCAGTTTAGTTAAGAAATAAATCAAACCAAACTAAATAGAAAAACCGAACTAAACTGAAAAAACTCATTAGTAAGTCCAAAAAAACCTAAAAACAATATAATTTTCAATTTTTAATATCAAATAACCGAACTGAACCGAAACTGAATCAAGTCAAATTGAATCAAAACCAGTCAATTGAGTTTTAGTTCTTAACTTAAAATAACCAAACTGAACCCAAATCGGTTTTTGTTTGATTTTTTTTTTCTCTTTTACAAAATTTTAGTTTGATTGTTTTTATAGGTAGAAACCGAACCAAACTGAAAATGATCACTCCTAGTTCATGTGCACCCCTTAATTGCCCCTACGTTCCTAGTGACAACCTACCTCTTCCTCCTCATCCATTGCTGTCTTTATTTTAAATTTATTGCATTCAATTGTAAAAAATAAAATAAAATTGATATACTTTATCTGTCTATAAATTCATTGATATATTTATTACCGATAAATTCACCGACAATAGTTTTTTCAATAGATCATTTCTATTTGTGAGCCTTTCGGTAACATATATATTGATGGATTGCTAGTGTAAACACCAACAAAATTTATCGATAAGACTACTAAATGCGGTAGTGTTCCATCTTAAAAAATATAATTTATCTACAATTCATGGTTCTCTGTCTCTCTACTCATTAACCTCCTTATGCGCATGAAATATAAGCATAACATGAAGAATTATTTAGGGGATATTTAAGAGTATGATAATGGTTGTAATTTAAAGTAATTTTCGCTTGGAAATACATCAAAGTAATATTATTTTTATTTTTAAGAATTATTTTTATATCAACACATAAAAACAATCTAAAACAAATAAAATTAGAAAACACAGTTTCTACTGCGTTACTAAACACTGGCATACTTTGAAAGGAGTGGAAAAACCCAGGTCAAAGATAACAGGAAAGGGGGAAACTGGGAATGAACTTGTTCATGATGCATAAGAGATAAGCATGAGGAAATTGAATGCAGTGCTGTCAGCGGTGAAACTGCAGTGCAGAGAAGACGACAAAAGTAAGCGGTTTTTTAAATCAAAATTAATTACTTGCAGCTTCCCTCTCAGGTTATATTATTGTGTTTCAGCGCAGAGAGGTCAAATCTCATATTTGTATATTCAGTTAAGGTCATGCAGTTCATAAACTTACAGGCATTAGTCATGGATCTTCAAGGAAAAAAGGCAAAGCATATCAATATTCAAATAAGTACTGAATCCAATGATGGGTGTAATTTAGGAACATACAGATTTTGGCTGTTTTGGAGGAATGAGTCCTGCACTGTTCCAGTCAGCTTGTTGCCACTCAAAAACCTGGTAAGAACCACACTCATACTTTCAGCATAATTTATTGTGCCATCCTTGATAAGATTTCAATAACCAAATTTCAAATTATCAGACTTTAGCATTGCTCACGTAAACTGTCGTCGTCGTATTGTATTAGGAGGAATCTCCCCAACCAACTTGTTAAAAGTTAAGTCGCTGCAAGAAATTACAGCAAACAAAGTTTTATTCTTCAGTCTCTGAAGAAGATTTTACATCTTTGTAAATATATTGGCAATAAACAGGTGAATATATATATATATATATATATATATATATATATATATATATATATGTCTCATAATTAAAGGTTATTAAATTCTTTGAAGTAATCCTCTATTTATATTCTTCCTTGGAGAGTTGCAGTTGCTTGAAATCACTACCTTCTCATAGGAGCTCATCAGTTGTGAAAGTAAGTCAATGTTATGTTAGAAGGTAGTTGTGATTCTTCTACTCACTCTAGTAGGACTTTAGTTATTATATACCCAGGATTATATATTAATGCAGGATCTTTAACTTATACTAACAACCTGATGATTCAGGCAGATCCCACGCACCAGCTGTACATGGAGATCATATTGGAAAAAATGTGGCAGAATTGAAATGTATAACAAGAAATTCTAATTTGCATAGCAGCAGATGTAAGGCGATGAGTGAAGTTCACACTCACAGTGTTTTTTCCACTTTCCATGCGTTTTCTGGGATTGTTCCAGTTAAATTGATGTTCCTCAGAACCCTTGCAACAAGTTACAGGTTGGTTAAACAGTTCTGAACAGAACATATCCTCAACTTTACTATGAAGAGTTATGAAGCAGTTCACATACAAGAATTGCCTTTCAATCGGCGAGTTAGGTAACTGAAACTCTGGTCCAGGCATATCAGTAATCCTCCTGCATAACAGTAAGAGAACTTGAATACAAGTTAAATGTTCAATTCCCTTCATTTATCTCTCCCTATCTCACACGCTAAGAGAATTCTTCAATAATTAATACAGCAGGAGGTAAGCAGCACAAGAAAGTGGTTTTACTCACAAATCAGACAACTTTTCCAAATGAAAAATCGCAAGAGGTATAGGTCCTTGCAATCCAGTCGCGTACAACTCACTTCATTAGTCACGAAAGGAACAAAAAATCTCAATAAAATGTATCATGTTGCATTAGAATGAATTAAGATCTTGTGAAGATGAACATCTCACAGCTTTTGAAGTTGAGTCCAGTTCCCAATGAACTCGGGTACGGTGCCATTAAGATTATTATCATTTACGCGACTGCACATTGAAAATGCTAAATTATCAAAAAAGAAAAAGAAAAAGAAAACGTGTTCAAGGAAAATAAGTGAGGGCTTACAAATCCTTCAAGTCTTTTATCTGCGCAAGTGCCTCTGGCAAGGTCCCCACTAACTTATTGCTAGAGAGTATCCTGCAATTGTTAATTCACGGCATCAAAGCAAAGATTTCAACTAATGAAAACGAAATCTGTGGCAAGTCTTCACAATGAAGAATTTTGTTAAAATTGCTTACAGAGTTCTTAAGTTGACAAGCTTGCCAAGCTCAGGTGGGACAACACCAGAAAACTGATTTGATTCAAGGCTCCTATATATATTTTATAATTGCATTTGATAAAGTGAAATGACCATTAGAGAACAAAGTAAACTAGCATTGCTTGCAATATTCGAATAACTAAAACTAGAGGTAGAGCACTATAACATATTCAAGCCATACAAGTAGGTGAGGGCGGTAAAACTTCCCAAATGTCCAGGAATATTTCCTGACAACCGATTTGCAGTAAGCGAGCTGCATAAGAGGTTAGTTAGGAAGTTTTAAGCTCACTCTTACATATAAAATAAGATAAACCAAGAAGAGGCGTGAATTTATAAATGAGCTTACATGGAAGACAGATTTTTCATCGAAGCCCATTCCACCGGGATTGTGCCGTATAGATAGTTGCGAGTGAAATCTCTGTCATAGACAATGTTGTTGTATAAAAATTATTTTCCATCTTCAAAATTGCTCCAAAAATTAATATAAACGCTTGAAATTTTAATATAAACTGTGACAGAAAATGACAAACTCATAATCACATAACATCTGATGAGTATTAATTATCATCGAGGCATCTCAAGATTCATAATCATTTAATGGATTCAGAATTGAGACCTCGAAGCAGAAACAGGAGCCAAATATATATGTCCTTAATTAAGGGTTCTTACATTTTTTGGACATAAGTAAGGTTGGCCAATTCCGGAGGAAGCCTGCCTGGAAGACTGTAATCTTTGAGCTGGCTTTATTGCAAGCAGGAGAGAGAGACATCATTGGGTCACAGTTTAGGAAAGCTAAGATATATATATATATATATATATATATATATACACACACACACATATATATATATATATATAACAAAGAAAAACATAAAAATGTAAAGTAATTAAGAGGCTTACAATGAAGTAATGTGACAGTAATTATCATCAGTGATGCTGCAGTTACATTCGATGGTGCTGTTCCCTTCTAAGTTTGGTGGAGCAGAAGTCAGTTCTGTCTTAACGAGTCCATTCGGTTGACAACTATCGACGAACTTCAAGGGTAGCTGGCCATCCTCGTTTACTGTCTTACCGATTTGTCTTAACGCTTCAACTGGGTTTTTTTTTTTAAAAAAAAAAATAATTCATGAGGAATGTGCACCATTCAAAACATTCTCAATAGTTTGTAGATTAATAATAATAATAATAATAATAATAATAATAATAAATAGATTATTATTTCAAAAAATAAATAATTTGGGCTTCTCTAACACTACAAAGCCTATATATTGTATAGCTAGAAAGAGTTACAAAAATTAGATATGTCTAATCCCAGCAAGGGCCCAAATATTGTCAACGTAGTTATCCAAATTCAAACAAAGACGATACTAGAATGACTAGTTTTCACCCTTTCTTTTTTCTTTTCTTTTTTTCTTTTTTTTTTAAATGTTGTTGTCGTTCCGTCTACTAAAGTCTCAAAATAATAATAAGAAGAAGAAAAAATTACAAAAAAGAAGAAGTAACAAAAAAAACCTATATTTTAAGGATTGTATTTTATCTTTGATACATGTATGTTTTTTTAATTTACTATATATATTTTCGTAAATAATATATTTTGAAGAATCTAAATTATCAAACTAATTTAGATAATTCTAATTGAATTATATTTCTCTTCACTCTGAAAAAAATCTTTCAATATTTCTAACTGAATCCTTTCGTTCCTAATTTCCGATTAAAGGTTACAAGTGAGGAGCAAATCTGTTGATGTTCTGATCAGATGAGTTGAACAATTTGAAAGACCTCACTGATCTGATCTCAATATGCATTACTGTGAAAACAAAGAACAGTGCTTGGGCAATTGATTAAGTAGCTAGCAAGGTTGTTCTTACCTTCTCCTGGATGTAGCTGATCAGAAGCAAGCAAAGTAATAGAGCTCGAGAAACTGATCATCACCATAACTTGGCAAAGCTGAAACATCATTAACATCTTGTGCTGAAACCTGGCTGCAAAAGCTCGAATACGTTTCTATTTGTCGACATGAGACGGGCAGGGAAAAACTCAGATATTTTGAAACATGCTAAGAACATGCGAACAATTTTCTTCTTCTTTCTTTTTCTTTCTGCAAATACTGATTGAGGTAGACGGAGACCAATCTCTTTTCCACCTGGTGCTCAAGGACAACACGCTATTTGGAGCTGATGATAGACTCAATTATATAGCTAGTGCATGATTGACAGTCTCGTACTTGCAATTATTTTTATGTTTGAAGAATGGTTTTAGAAAAAAATTAAAATTTTATTTATTTATTTATTTTCAATTAATATTTTTTAAAGTTTTTATATTATTTTAATATATTTATATCAAAAATATTTTTTAAAATAAAAAATATTATTTTAATATATTTTTAAACAAAAAAAATTATAAAACACCAATTATATATCTTATAAAGCCGCCCTCAATTTTAATGCTTTTGTTAGCCATCATTTGCTTTGAATATTGAGTTTTTTTCCTGCACCGTCACCAAATTTATTTCTCAAACGATCACTCTCGGTATATCACAAAAATAGTCTTGTGCATTTGTTATAAAAAATAATAATTAATAATTGTAATTGTCTACGTACCTACCTGTGGGTTATGCATATATTATAAAACATAGTCTCGTTATTTTTCAGAAAATACTTTGTGAATGTAAACTTTTTATCAGATGAACACACTCTGGTAAATTTTTTTTTTTATTACCTATCCAATTGGATAGTGGTGTAGCTATAATTTTTTGAAATAAGAAAACAAGTTACTAATAAATATTTGATATTACATGTTATATAACTATGTATTATATAAAGAAATTAATTAAATATATATATATATATATATATCAATTTAAGAATACTTTTAAAATAAAAAAACTTATATTATAATTGTTCTTTTCAAGATTTTATATTTTAAAATTATTTCATAATGATTTTATTTTTAATATTATTAAAAATATCTTTCTCAATATATACAATAAAGTTTTATTTATTTATTTATAAATCTTCCAAGAACTATAAATGTTTTTGACAACAATTTTATACTGACATATAATACATAATATTTAAAATTATTAATTAAAAGGATTGTTACAAATTAATGTTATTCTTGCTAATTTATTGTTTTGTACAAGTAAATTAAACATAAATATTAAATATTTTTTTCAATTTATCTATTATGTCCCTAATTTTTTAAGTTATCTTGTACTTTATTTTTAATCACTAATAAATTTATCACTATTATTTTTAATATAAAATTCATAATAAAATACTTTTTAACTCATCAAAACTCATTTCAATTTATATTTATTAGCATATAATATTACTCATAGATATATTAATTCAACGAGCCTATAAATTATTATAAACCAAATTGTTAGTTTTCCAAATTGTTAATAAAGTGTATCCAATGGTCTTTTCTATTAATTTAGTTTTCCAAATTGTTAATAAAGTGTAATTTTTCCAATTTCAATTAATGTCGATTTCGCACCCCACATTACGAATGAAGTTTAGAATGTAAAAATGGATAAGAAATCACCATTTGTGGAGAAGATGAGTTTACAGTGTGGGTTAATGGCTGGCTACGGGAGGTTTTGGTGAGAGGAAGTGGATGAGGCAAGACGATGGTGCCGGTGGAGAGGGCTGTGTTTGTGAGGAAGGGCTAATTCGGCAGGAAAGGGGCTGAAATTTTTGGGCATGAATATTCGGGTTAAATGCTGGACATAATTTATGCCTTGTGTCTTGTGTATTTCTTTCTGGCCCCCAAGCTTTATACACAGGTCTATATTTATAATTCAAGTGTCCGTAGTCATATGAAATTCAAAAATCTCATACAAAAACTTTAAATTTAAATTTTATTAAAAATATTCATAATATCCATCCCCATAAATCGGAAGTATTAATCATTGGCCAGGAAAAGTGTCTGCGGCTCTGAATTCTTACAACCACGGAGATAGCTTCCATAGACCGTTTACATTATATAGAATTATAAATCCATAAGCATACCAAGATGGATGGTAAGCAACAAGACGTTGTGTAGACGTCTAAATATTGATCCTCAGTATCATCATTATATGATTACAAACGAAGCTCCAAGCATGTCTTTGGCTTTATTCAATTAAAGACGAGGTTTCACTGATGTATAAATTTATGGACTCGGGATTGATGGGGTAAAGATCATGGGCAGATGTAGAGGAATTTCCAATCCATGATTTATCAGATGGAGGAAAGAGGTCTTGTGTGCTGTTTAAACTCTGGTCTGTGACCTGCTGATAGTGGCCTTCGAGACGTTTGGAGTGTAAATCATCACCATAAATGCTAGGATCTGAGATCATCTCCTGGATGGTGGTCTGTCCTTCAAGCATGCTCACCACTTCTGACATTGCAGGCCTTAGAGACGGAGATGCATTGGTGCATAAGAGAGCCAATTTGATCATCCTCTCAGCCTCTTCCTTGTTGAATTCAGACTGCAGCTTTGGGTCCACTATCTCCATTAAATTTCCCTTTTTTTGCAGTACTTGGGCCTGTGAAAGCAAAAAGTAAAGTATTTGCAGAGAGGAGTAGTGCGTAATGCATCATGGATTCAAGATAGCAACAAGAACATACTCGTAACTTACCCAGTCAAGAAGACATACGAATTCATTTGTTGTCCTGTAACTCGAATTGCTTCTTCCACTGACAATTTCTAAAGCAACAACTCCAAAACTATAAACATCTGCTTTGTCTGTTAAATAACCCCACAGCACATATTCTGGAGCCATATATCCTCTGAAATCAGAACCATGCCAGACTAGTGACTCTAACGGAGTATATAGCGATCACTGAATAAAGGAAGCTGCGAATTAAGTCTGATTAAAACTTACATGGTTCCAGCAACACGAGTGCTAATGTGAGTGTTCTCCTCTTCATTGAGCTTAGCTAGTCCAAAGTCTGATATCTTGGCACTTAGATCTTTGTCCAGTAATACATTTGTACCTTTGATGTCTCTGTGAACAATCCTGATTGCAGATTCTTCATGGAGAAATGCTAAACCTCTGGCTATTCCAACACATATCTTATATCTTGTTGGCCAATCCAGCATCAGAAAACTTGTTTCTGAACCTGTAGCTAATCCAGTAAAGGAGGTTCACTAAACAAAATGACTTCAACTTCGGTAGTCGATGCTATTATTGAAACAAAAAAAAAAGATTTTACTGGAAAGTAATCAGATGCCATTATGGTTACCAAAAAGTGCTTTGGCGAGGGAGTTGTTTTCCATGTATTCGTACACCAGAAGCAACTGATCTCCTTCAATACAGCATCCATAAAGCTTTACAAGATTGGGATGCTGTAAACCAGATATCATGCCTATTTCATTCACAAATTCTCGGTTTCCTTGCCTGGATTTAGGAGATAGCTGCTTAACAGCAATGAGAGTTCCATCTGACAATTTACCCTGCATTGAATTTATCGTAGACATTTTGCATGATCAAACAAAGGGTCCAATGATCAACTGGGATAATATGCAAGAGAATATTAGAGTGACAGACCTTGTACACGGAGCCAAATCCACCTTCTCCAATTTTTTCAGCAGAATCAAAATTGTTAGTGGCAGCTCTCAGCTGCCTCAAAGTGAAGGAACCAGTTTTCAGATCTAGCCCCTTGAGATCTGCACATAATTGTTGGTGACACAAGGGAAATGCTTCAACATCATCAATGCGCGGATGTGTTATATTCTAGATGTTTGCGCGTGTAATAGCTTCTAATTAACTAGTTAAGGAAAAGGCTTTAGCACGCAGATGATTGATTTCAATGTACCTCGTTCTCTCATGAACTTGTCTCTAAAATAGAATTTCCAACAAATGACACCCATTACCAAGAAAACAAGGAGTAAGGCTGAAGTGACAACTCCAACCACGATAGGTATTTTACTTGCTTCTCCAGGTTCTGAAATTAAACAAAGTAACACGTACAAACACAGAAAGCCAATGGGACAATAAATCACTGTAGGGCAGCAGTTTACTTCTCACCTGGACAATATGTTGTCTGGCCTGAAAACAACAAACCATAAAGTGCTTCTTAGATGGTATAATGAACTGAGTAGAAGCTTACATACAGTTATGATGAAAATCAAAGCCAGGTTCATAAGGAAGAATTTGTTTGTTAATTATGTAATCGGTGGGGGAAATGACCAAGTCTAAGTATAAGGGGTGATAAGATTCGAACTCATTCGTACTTGATCAACAAAGCTATAATATCATTGCAACAAAGCTATGATATCATTGCTCGGTTTTCATTTTAACTTAATTGATAAAGGTCATTATATATGAATGAAATCGCAAAGTTAGTGACTTTCAAATGAAATGCTGGGAATATATATATATATATATATATATATATATATATATATATATATATATATATATAAAAACATGCCTGAGCATACAGTTATTGCAGAAATAAGAGGACCGTAATTTCCTCTTTTTGGAATACAAGTAGTCCCTTTTCCATTCCAGTATAAACGGATCTCCAAGGTAGTGTCTGTCACAATGGCATTGAATACTCTAGAAGTTTTGTAAGATCCATTAGCAGCCTCCTCAATATTAAAATCTTCTTCCTCTAGTTTCCCCTGGAAAACAAATCCCAAGTTAAAAGGATTTTTTTGAAAGAAAAAAAAATCTTTTTGGATAATTTAATCCCAGTTACCTGAATATAAATGTCAAAAAAGCGTTTTCCAACTCTTTTGTGCAATTCGTCACCTGTGAATTGTATCTCAGCAAAGTCGAGTTTAACAGTGTACGTCCCATTTTCTAGACAATATCCATAATAAGTGAGAGAGATGGCAGCTCTGCGTGCTGTAGAAAACAACGGTTCAGTCGAGTAGTTTGAACGAAGTATAAATCCGGGGCTTTTAGCTTCATCATCCATAAAATCTCCAGTGTTGCTGAATCCCCAGTTTGATTTTTTATTGGAATAAATCGTAGCAGCATCACCTTTAATGCTTTCGTCACCTTCATACAAGATACTCCCACTGGTTTCATCCGGTCCACCACAGTTTACATGGAATGAACGATAACCTGCAATACGTCAAATTAGTACACCATTAGAACAGTTGCAAATATACTTCTCATATCGTAGGGGCGTGTAATTGTTTAGATTTTTGGATCCCTTTGCTCTACAACTAGAGCTATTACTCTACTATATAGCTTCAAATCGATTAGTCATTGGCTAATTAATACGTTTCCAAGTGGCTTGTCACAATCATTGTTCAACTCCAATCGATGGAGGTTGTTCTATCAACCTTTGGTTTCCGATTAGTGATATTGATGGTGAAAATGTGAGGCGCTCAAGTTCTGCTTGAGGCCATGTTTTGGTTACAGATAAATCCTTACTTGTCCAACGAAACTGAGAATGAATACATCCTTAATAAATCTGTGTGCAGAATAGAATGTAGAATTAAGGCAAAAAAATCTACATTGAAATTAGTACTCGTGCTCAAATAAATACACAGACACTGATATTATAGTAGATTACTGATTTCGGTATGTTGATAAATTTGAAACTGATGTGCTTTGATTTTAAAGGACTTCGTTACTTCTCATTTAAGGAGGGAAAAGAATATCATACTTTTGGGGCACTCAAGCATGTCTGAGCATGGAAGAAGTCCCCTTCTGTAAGACATGGAAATTGTAGTAAGAATTTCAAATGGTTCTGCAAACTGCAATATAAGAATCAGATATCGAAACCATGCCTCAAGAATTAGCATTATTTCATCCCCAAAAAAAATATCATATTATTCGAGTAAAATATTCATTTTATGTTTGCTCGTTGAGAAAATCGGTGCATTGCTGTCCTCTTCATGAGTGTCTTATATCTTGGGGTAAATGAATAATAAAGCATGTCACATTCTTATGTTCTTCATTCATTCATTCATTCAGCATTAATCAACAACGTATATAATTGATGATTTCTATTGGTATTTTTGCAAGCACTTTACATAACATGATCTAAATTAAAACGTTCAAAAGCACAAGTTAGCATATATAAAATTTGCATAACTGATTTGAAATAGTAAAAATATTTTGAGCATAAAAGCTACAAGGACATGGCCTGGTATATCTGATCCTAGGATACCAAGTTTGGGCTGAGAAAGAAAATCTGGATAGGATTTAAAGATACAAATATAAATTGCAGATTTAACTCCAAAGATATTCAGTTAAAATCCTGCTTAGCATCTGATATGTAATGTATTTTTCCCACCTGAAAACTATATATGAACATGATATGGTTTATATGATTAGCAGCATATTCTGTTAACGCAGGTTCCACCATTGCAAAGATCTTTTAGTCTACGGGAGTGAGTTTTTAGAAGGGATATTTACCTGCCTGTCTGCATTTAAGAAATGAGAAATCCCTTTAAAATATCCCAAAAGGGAATTTTGAAATTTTATCCTGTAAGAGCTCCATTTCCAAATTAAGGTTATCCATAGGGACCTCGTTTCATCCTAGATTTGTGCTAAGCATATATGAGTTTTATATGTACATACATATATACACCTCTCTTACGTTGTATCTTCTTAATTTTTCCTTGGTATCATGACAACTACCAGATTGGATCTTCAACAACTTGAAATACCAAAAATATCGCTCTCCAGAGTGTATATGAGGAGCCTTACAAGTTATTCTTGATGAATGAACTCCTGTACGTGTTTATATCCCTGGTTTATAGATTCAAATCATTAAGTTTCGCATTAACCAGGAGTATCCCAAATTTAAGAAAATAGATATCCTTACTGGGCATCTTGACAGCTTGGCAGCCGTGAAAAGTTATTGTAGGAAAGATCACTGCAAGAAGCCAAGGGAATCATAAATATGAATATGAACCTCAACAAAATTAATAATAAGTAGTGGAACAAATGAAATGCTAAGCAAGATTAAAAAAAAAAACCCACATATTTCCAGAAACTAGGCTTTCGTTGAGGCCCTATATATGACATGAAAATATATGTAGCCTTAGATTATCAAGATTCACTCAGAAGACCACTTTATAAATATTAATGGTTGATCAATCGTCAGCAGTTATATCTTCACAAGAGAGCAGAGAAGTTGAACAGAATATCTAAACTGAAATAACTGAAACCTGTGATACATTTCAGAAACATACATTTTGTTGCCTGAGCTGATAAATGAGTCTGGGACACTTCCAGTCAGCTCGTTTCCACTTAAAAACCTGGTTTTCAAAAGCCAGATTGATTCTTTCAGCATAATTTACTCCTCCGTCCGTGGTCAGATTTCAAATATTCAAATTTAAATACTTACATAAAATCATATGATTTTGCATCTCCAGGAATTCCTCCTTCCAACTTGTTGAAAGTTAAATCCCTGCAAAAGATTACATTAAAAGATTTTCCAACTTTAGTTTTCGGAATATTCCTTGCACCTTTTTGCAAGTAGTTTTGCAATAGACAAGCTGGAGCTTCTGCGAAATGCAAATACCTTCATTATGTTTACTTATGTTTCATTTGGTTCATGGTTAAACACAAACCATGTTAAATGTCAAGGATGTAAAAGTGTTTAGAATGTGTGGAAGCAAGTTTAGAAATAAGGTTCTAAATGTTGAAGGTAAATTGATTTCTATAAATTAGTTCAATCGATCGACTGGTTGATAATAGGTTAATTAATTGAGACAAAGCGACTGGTTGGATTAAGAATATGTTGACTGGTTTAGTCGTTATAATACAATTCCTGTTTATGTTAGGATTTCCTTGTATCAGTTTAATTTCTTAATTATTTATGACTTTATATTTATAGAAAGGCTTGTAATTCAACATTACAACAAAAGGAGAGAAAATAGTTAAGGGGCTTCAAGAGAAACATTTAACAAAAGTATTCAATTCTCTCAATCTTCTTCTTGTTCTTGAGTTTTTGACCTTACATTATTGTGTTGATCTTATACCACACTTGTTTTACTTCCATCAAGTGGTATTAAAGCTTATGTTTGATTATTTGACATGCTCAATCCAAACTTTTCACTTCAATATCATAGGGTGACAAAGGGAAACCATGAAATTTAGTGTATTTGAGTATGAGCTTAGCTAAGTTTCCAAAGATATATGGGAGATGTTTGAAAAAAACTTTGAGAAGCCTATAGATGGAGCAATATAGGCTTCAGCTCAAAAGGAGGTCATGCAAAAAGCATGAAAAAAGAATCAATAAGCACTCATAATCATCTATCAATATCTAGATGATGCCACTTTTGAGATAGTGGCTAATGCAATCGCCGCCAAACATGCATAAAATTTTTTGGAAGAATCAAATCAAGAAGTTAACAATATGAGAAAGGTATGTTTACAAAAGCTATATGGTGACTTTGAAAAGTTACATATGATTGAATTAGAGAATACTTAAGAATACTTTGCAAGAATATTAGTCATATACAATCAAATGAGGAGATATGGAAAGAAGATGGAGAGAAGATGGAAGAGACACGTATGGTAGAGAAGATTATACGCTCGCTACCAAAAAGTTCCATTATATGGTTATCGCGATAGAGGAATCACAAAATATGAATGTTCTCTCAATATAAAGTCTTATGAGAAAATTACAAGTCCATAAGGAAAGAGTCAATGAGATTCAAAAGGATGTGGCGCATAAGCACTTATTTCAAAGAAATAGGAGTAAGAGGCAAATTTAAAAAAGAAGGCCAAGACAACCTTAACATATCAATTAGTCGACTGCATAAAACAAACTAGTCAATCGGTTACACCGAAAATGACAATTCAAGATCCAGGTTTGACAAATCAAAAGTTAAATGTTGTAATTGTAAAAAAAGAAGTCATTATGCTAGGGATTGCTAGATTCCAATCAAGAGAGTTGAGGAGAATGAAAATCTTATAATATAAAAAGAGAAAGACGCTATCCTAGTATAAGTGCATAATAAGAGAATGCAAGATAAAGAGAATTGGTGATACCTAGAAAATTAAGCTAGCAACCATATGTGTAGAGATAAAGATAAGTTCATAGAGCTTGATAAAGCAATTAGAGGCAATGTCACCTTTGCATATCATTCAAAAGTTGTCATCAAAGAAAAATAAATGATTTCGATTAAATTAAAAGATGGAATTCATTAATGTATTGGTGATATCTATTATATATTAACGGTGAAAAGCAACATATTGAGCTAAGGACAATTAGTGGAGAAGGGATATGAGATTAAGATGAAAGATCATACTTTAATATTACTAGACACTAAAAGAGTTATGATTGTAAAGGTAATCATGACAAAGAATATAATATTGTTGTTAAATTTTATAACCTATTTTTGAATTATTTTCCAAGTTCACTTTTTTTTCTTCCAAAACAAAAATAAAAAAAATAAAATGATGACAAGTGATGTAGAGAAAGAAGGTTGAGGAGGATCTCAAACATATAGAAAAATGAAGGTGTATTTTTGGAAGAAATTCGAAACTTAATTGTACCTCATTATACCCAAGACTAAGAAAATAATATAAATTTAAGGTCAAATTAAATGATTATTGGACAAATCTGCATAGAAATTGTTAGAGAATAATAATATTAATTATATCTTGGGACCTCATCTAAAAGTTTAAGCTATTGGATTGAAATAGTTCTTTAACATGATATTAGAGTCTTGATGACCAAGTGATCATGAGTTCGAATCCCACCATCCTCATTTATTTAATAAAAATCAAATACAAGATAATATAGGTCTCTACAAGTTTTAAGCTCAAAAGACTTTTACTTGAGGGTATATGTTAAAAAATAATAATATTAATTATATCTTAGGATCTCACCTAAAAGTTCAATTTATTGGGTTGAGATGTTTCTTTAATAGAAATGAAGTTCATAGGTATAATTAAATTTTTAATAGGTTAATTTGATTTAATTATAGGGAAAATTAAAGTTTAATTATGTTTGAGAATTAATTTAAGTTGAATTGAAGGATTTAATCAAGTGCAAATGTAATAATACTTTAAACGAATTAAATTAATTTTATTAGGGGTTTAACCAGTGAAAAATTAGTTTGAAAGCTCAATTTAGGTTTATTTGAAAAAATTAAAATTTAAAAAGATTTAATTTAATTTTTATGAAGTCAGTTAGTTGAAATCAAAAGTAAAATTACAAGAAAAATAAATTTTTATAATCAACTGAGAACTAAATTAAAAAAATTCATGACAATGATGATTTTGCCGCGTTATTAAAATATTTTCATGTTTTTAACTTCTATCACATTACAGCACATGTAAGGTGATGAGTGAAGGTGTCAAGACTTACAGCGTTTTCAGAGAATCCGATGTCCACACATCTGTTGGGATCACACCAGTTAAACTGATGTTTCGCAAAACCCTTCAAAGAAATTAAAGATAGGCTTAATTAGTTCTCAGTAGAACATGTTCTCAAGTTTATTTTAGACATTTTACGGACAGTTGACGAACAATTTCTTCACTCTGGGGGGGATGTTGGGTAAATTAGACTCTGGTCCAGACATATCAGTGATCCTCCTGTACATTGAAAACAAAAGAATGTTATAGTTCGCTTTATTCTCTGTCTTCTTCAAAGAGGAAACACCAAAATTATTGTATTTATTGCTGTGCCTCTCAGGAAGTAGTTTGACTCACAAATCTGTCAGCTTCTTTAAAGAAAGAATGGCAGTAGGTATGCGCCCTTGTAGTCCACTTGCGTATAATTCACTTCGTTAGTCCAAAGAGGAAAGACAAAATATCAGAATATTGTGCAACATGTAGCAGAGAAATGAAACGAAAATCTTATGCAGATAAAGATCCTCACAGTCTATCAAGATTAGCCCAGTTCCCAATGAAATCAGGTATTCTGCCACTAAGATTATTATCACTTGCACGACTGCGCATTGCAAAACCGAATTAAGGAAACCAGATGCTATTGAACTATCAAAAACTGTGTTTAAAAAAAAGGAATTGATTGCTTACAAATTAGTCAAGTTTAGCTTAGCGAGAGTCTTTGGCAAGGTTCCCTCCAACTCATTGGAGGAAAGTATCCTGCAACCATTAATTCATAGCACAGCATCAAAGATTGCAAGTAAAATGCCTAGCTTCCGTTGGTTTAATAATGATGAGCAGGTAAATGGCTTACAGGTCTGTTAAGTTGACAAGATCACCAAGCTGATAAGGAATAGTACCAGAAAACTGATTTGCTTCAAGGGACCTTCATGTATTTGTATTTGATTAATTGACAAAAATAAATTTCGTGAACCAAGTAAGCTAGCATTGTCAAAAACGGAAACAGAAAACAAAACAAATGATAAATCGGCAGAACATATATTTATAACTTCAATACATACAAGTAAGTCAGGCTACGAAAATTTCCCAAGTACCCAGGAATATTTCCTGACAAGCGATTGGATGTAAGTGAGCTGCATGCATAAAATGTTATCTAGTTATGGTGAATTCTGCCTTGTGTATGAACTGGTAAGCAAAGATGAGGTGAATGAACTTACAGGTTTGTCAAATGTTTCATTGAAGCCCATTCCACAGGAATATTGCCAGAAATGTAGTTGCGAGTAAGGTCACTGTGACAGATAATATAGTTGTTTAGCATCAATATATACCTGAGAATTTAACTTGTTCAACTTTATAAAACGTCAAGTAGACATTGCTTTGCAGTATAAACCTGAGTTTTTTTTATTATTAAGAATATTAGAAAGAAATTATTCAACAATAAAACAATGAAATAAGATTTATGTGTGATCATGTCTTTAAAAAATTATATATATATTTTTTATTCTTATTTTTTAGGTTCAGCTACGTCAAATATGCTTCTTCTTTTTTATTATTATTAAGTATTTCCATTCCACAATTTGTAAATTAGTCGATAAAAGTTACTTTGAGATTCTACAATCAATACACATAGAAACACAAATAAAATATATCGTGAAAAGTTTCTTACAGAATTTCAAGATATGCAAGGTTGGCCATTTCAGGCGGGAGCTCGCCTGGAAGACTGAGCGTTTTTAGATATCTGTTATTGAAAGAGAAAAGCACCATCAGTATATAAACAAAATGTTTAGATAATTTACTTATATTTGATCCCTAGTACTGTGATCTTTAACTTTTCTATGTATATTCTGTTAATCACTTATTTTTTTGACATTTGATAACTTGTAAAACTCTTTTGTTTTTGTTTATTCATATAATCTGTTCATCTCCTTTGCTGCAAAGTATACAGTCCCTTCATCACTTAAGCAAATTATTAGTGGAAACTGCAATTAAAAACAGCTTAATTAAGAGCTTAAAATCTACAACAACCAGCCCCCCTCGAAGGGTTGGCGTAATAACATTTCAGATTAAAAATTTAAACAATTAATTTTCATCCAATACCAAACACAACTTTAAGATTAGAGATATTTTCAGACAATTAATTTAAACATAGGAGCAATGTATCCAATCTATTTAAAAGTGGGCTATCCATACTACAACTAATTCAACACCAAAACATTTATTTTAACAAGAAGTATTCAAATAAATATGGAAGGAAAAAAAATAAAAATCTTACAGTGACGTGATATGACAATAACCATCATTATTGAGGTGAAGGGTGCAATTGCACATGACGGTGCTATTGGCTTCTGAATCTTTCGACAGATTCATATTGTGCAGAGTTCCTGGTTGGTTGCAAGCATCGCCCACCTCGAAGGGTTGCCGACCCTGCGTCAGTGTCTTGCCAATTTGTCTTAACGCCGTCACTAGTTCAAGGATCATGCATCCACGGAAAAATTTATCAAAATATCCATATCCATAACATACCATCGGTTAGTATTAACTGATCATATCACCCAAAAAAAAAAAACTAATAGTTTTCAAGTGGTATTCTAACACAATAAAATGGTGGGAATCTTGAGCACAAATCCAGTAAAAATAGATATAAATAATGAAAATATATAAATAAAGTAAACGGATTGTATATTAACTCCACAATTTAATTATAAATAATTCAAAGTTCTCCTTTTCAATTTGTTGCATGTATTTTAGGAGATTTGGAAATCAAAAAACACTTTTTTATTAACTCATTTATATGTTTTAATTTTTCAATCCCACTTATTATTTTAAATTAATTTTGTTTGTTCACTCTTATTATCAAATACGTATTGTTTGTTTTTCTTTTAATATTGGATCCAAAATTGTAAAAGCAATTTTATATTTCATAGAGGTATTGCCATATTTTGGCTATCAAATGAATGGCAACCTTGTCTTCAACAGCAACACGAATGATACCATTTCGGGTTAAAAAGATAAGAGGTGTGATTCGACAAGTGTGTTTTGGAGCCCGATTTATTTTTTATTTTAAAAGTTTTAAAAAAATTATTATTATTTATGTTTTTATATCATTTTAATATAATAATATCAAAAACAATTTTAAAAAATATTATTTTAATACATAAAAAAAAAGCTTGAAAAATCTAACATTCCGAATTCAGGGTTTTTCTCTATATGATCTGTAATTCATTTTTTTAGGACAATCCATGCCCACCGTAATGTTAAAAATTAACATGGTCACTCCGTCTGTTTCCGTTAACAATAATATTAGTAGTAGAATAGTATTTATTTACCATCAGTCGAGGACAAATGTCATAACATGATTAAATCCAAGATAAATTACCTTGAATATCATGTAGCTTCATTACAGAAGCAATTGGCATTTTTGTATTCCTATAATTTGTATATATAACTTCACTTAACATTCCATATTTTTGGAATTTTTTTTTATAAAGATAAAAGCTATTTTATGACCACATTACCACTTTGTTTAATTAAATATATATATATATGTATGTTTGAGATACATAAAAAAATAAAAGACTAAAAAAGTTAAAACAAGAAACTAAAATTAATTAAAAAAAATACATGAGTGGAGTATACCCATTGGTGTTGGACCAAAATTTATGATCGTAAGCCAAATTCCAGATTATAATTGAATCGTGATTATGCAGCAAGATATACAACGAGAGCGGAACGAATTAGTGAGCATGACTCCATTTTATTTGATGAAAACCTACAAAATTAACTTATATTAATAAAATCAATTAGAAATTAGAAATTCCCATTGATGGATAGTACGCACTACAAATTTATAACCAATCAATTTTTTCTCAATTAGAATTTGCAAAATCAAATATTAAATCATTAAAATTAAGTTATATTTACTCAAATTATTATGTAAAAAATAATATTTTTTGGCGTTTACATTGGGTTCAAATCAAACCCAATCAACTCTATTAAAGTTAGGATTTCTCTTTTAGATATGACAAATATTAACAAAATATTTAACATTTAATTTGTTCAAGTTTTGAAATATAGCCGATTGATATATATATATATGTGTGTGTGTGTGTGGCTAATCAGGAGTTTCAAAGGAAAAATCATAAAAAATTTAAGGAATAAAGTTAAATTTCATGTATAAATTTTTTTTCCCTTTTGATTGCATGTTTTGATGTGATAAAACCGTTCTAAACACTGTTATTTATATTTTTAAATATAAGTTTTCAATTTAGATTAAATTTTAAGTTTATCTTATTGAAAACCTTTTAATATTACAGTCTTTTGAAGAATGATACAAGCTTGAAGGAGTAAGAAGTTAGGAAGATACTTTAAAGTGTAATAACAATTATTTTTTAAAATGTTTTTAATTTAAAATATATTAAAATAATATTTTTTATTAAAAGACAAAAAAGAAACTTAAAACTTTAATAATTAGAAAACCTATAAATAAAAAAGGTTTCATGGAAGGGTTGAAAACTCTCGTTTATTTAAGTTAGTTTAAAAAAAAAAGACGAGAGACTTGTGAAATTGTGTATATGAGGAAGGAAATAATTTACCTACGAAAACACTAACCTATTAAAGGTTGTAATAATAATAAATAAATAAACAATAGTTAAATAAGGGAATTTTAAAAATTAGAAGACAAAATACTAACAAGGAAATCAAAAATTAAAAACTAACTTGAATTAAATAATAATATTAATATTATTCATATATTGAAAAATCATGCCCCATTTTCTTATATTCTTTTTCTCTAAGTCTATTTTTTTTAGTTCAATAATAATTAAGGGCATTTTTTTGGTATAAAAAGGGTTTTTGTAATATTTTCTTAAAAGTGAGACGTTTTATTAAATATTCAAACGTTTTTTCATACTCTTTGTAGTTTCCAAATACCTCGAGAATTATTGTAATTTGTAGAAAAAAGAAATCTGATACACATTAAATAATTTATTCATCTTTAATATCATCCCCACATGAGCTACTTCCTGTTGGATGCACAGTTGAGAGTGAATGTACGGATTTGGGCCCTTTTTTTTGAGATTTTCCCTTTATATTAATACCCCCTTAGTTATTTTTCTGTAGTTGCAGTGTAAAGTGAAGAAATGATTCTCCAATAAAGTAATTCATGAGCAATGAACTACAAATTTATATTAATGAATTTCTTAATCTTAAAGTATGAGGTTGTAGTTGTAAGCAAATCTGTGGATATGTGACTTAGCACACCAATGGAATGGAAAGTCATGGAAATTAATTAGCTCAGATTATTACAACACTCCATTATTGCAATAAAAACAAAGCTCACTCTCTTACCTTCGTCTGGATGTAACTGATATGAGACAACCAAAGTAGCAGAACTGAAAAGAGTGATCACGACCACCATAACTCGGCAAAACTGAAGAAGTCCACGCGGAGGCTGAAGCATCGTGAACATGTTGGGTGCACGAGTAGGAAAGAAGCTTGAATAAGTTTTCATTTCATGAGGTACGTACTTGATTTATACTGGACGCGGGGACAAATTCTTAAATTGGTGAGAATGATCTTTAGCCACTAGATTTGATTCCTTTTCATTTCTATCTCTCCAAACCGATAAGGGTTGATTGCAAGTTACAAGCTGGTAAATATCGCAACAGGTAATTAATCATGAGTTAGACAAGTTTAAGCTGGTCATCTCTCCAGCCGTTAATTTCTCCACTTTCTTTTCCTCCATCAGCCTAAATTATTGATAAAATTAACTACAACACGGTAATACTAATTCTTTGGCCGAGTCCAGTCAGACTTATGTTATATATTTTATACAATATCTATACTTACACAAATATTTCTATAAATATCTAGGAAATTTTTAAGGTATTTATATTAAATATTTTGTAATTATAAAATATTTATCCTAAAAAAATTTATTTAAACAAATATCTCTAGGAGCATAAAAAAAAAAGTCTCTAGACAACATAACTCTAATATAAAACTTAAATACATTGAAATCTAGAGAATATTCACTCTTCACATCATATGAACATACACTATACAGGCCCACCAAGTCCTCCAAATCTCGTTTTATAAGCCTATGAAAAGTGTCTATAATCTTTCTTATAAAGATTTTTCCAGCCTTATCAATTGGCATTGTATGTGAAAAATAAATAAAAAGTCAATTCATTTATGTTTCTTAAATTTTTTTTTTATGATTGACAATACATCTATAATTATGCCAACAACACGTGATGCTAGCAGCTAAGCCAATGACACGTGATGCTAGCATCTAAACCAGTGGTTAAACACATCAATTAAGCTCATATGGCTATGCTAATGGCTACACCTAAGGAAACACCCACGATGATGCCCACAACTATGTCTATGGTTATGCTTCATAGCTATGCCTTAAAGCTACACCCATAAACAACTTTTGTATCACCCGGACATCACAGCGATGATAAAAAAATTTTATTGAAAAAAAATACATATCTAGCATCTTGTTCTTTGAGGAAAACGGTCTTATTTAAGGAGTTTACCACCTAATATTATGGTAAATAAAAACCCTAATAGGTCAATAGAGATTCTATGATCCAGGATTGCTTATGCAAAAAGAAAGATGTTATTACCCCTTAAACATCCCCCTAAGGTAGGTTGCATTACTAGTGTTGTCTAAAATTACCAAGTGTTTTGTCCTTTTTTTTTTCTATCATATTCTTGACTCTGACGTCAATAAATAGTGCTTGTGAATATTTTTAGCTATGGCGTTGGTAAATATTGCACAAACCCAAAAAAATGTGATATTCTTAACTTTGACGCCAATGAATAAGTTCGTGAAATTTTGAATTTTTAATGAAAAAGAAATAATTTTTCTATGCCTTTTCCTTTTTGTTTACCCTTTTATTATTTGATCGATTTAGACAACAATTAAAAAAAAGCATTACATAACATATTTGCATTTAACAGTAATAGTCCACAAATTGAGCATATAGTAGGAAAAAACAAAAAGTAAAAAAAAAAATAAAACACGATGAGCCCACAAATAAATCCACGAAGATCCCCATGTATTTCAAGAATTTTCTAATATTGAAAAAGGGTTTGTTCGACCAAATTTCAAAATAAAAGGGGAATAAAATACATGGAAAAGGTATAATGGTTTATTTTATCAAACACACTCTCATCAAACACAATCTGGATTAACTGGGTTTAGTCTAGTTATTGGTTTAGAACAATAACTGGTTTAGATAGAAAATTCACGCGTGCACTGCACATTACAAAGGTAATTAATACTACCTTCGTATATAGAGGCATTTGAGCCACAAGTTTATTGACTACAAGTTATTATGTTGAATGATTCACATCATTAGCATCGTAGGCTGCTAAAAAGAATTTTTATGGAAAAACTCTTAGATATTTAAACCTGACTTGTCAATTTATTGACTTGAAACTAGCAAATAACATATTGAAAACGAGAAAGATTTCAAACAGAAAAGAGATAAGGAAAAAGGATTTACCCTTATATACATTGTTTCAGGTATTAATAAAAGAGACCTACATTGCCTGAAGTCCATTCCATACTACTGTAAAGTGCACTATGAACACAAAGGTTTTATTACTTTCAATGCTGTTAGATAATAATATAAATCATATATTAAGATTTCATCTAAAAACTTAAACTATTGAATTGAGATGTAACAAGATTGTAAAACCACTGTGTCTTTGTCTAGTAGTGTACATCTTATTTATAGAGTTTCTTTAGCAATATTATAGTAAGGTAATTAATATGCAGAAGCAACGTATCCTTTTATATATAGCTATTATCTATAATCAAGGAATTTCCTAGAATCATGGGATTGGGTTCTGATAACAGGTGTAACATGATTTGAGGAGAATCTTGGGGATCCTTCTATATGTGTAAAACCCCCCGCAAGCCTAGTATCTCAAAATCAGAGATGCGAAGTTTGGAATTGAAAAAAATAAAGGCAAGTTGGCCAAGACTTTTGGTGAAAATGTTGGCAATTTGTAAGTGAGCAGGAACTTAATGAATTGTAAGGGCTCTAGAGGCTACCAACTCTCTTATAAAATGATAATCTAAATCAATATGCTTAAAACACTTATGAGAGAGTAGGTTGATAGCAAGAAAAATTGAGCTTTGATTATTACAGAGTAGGATTGGAAAGATTGAGATGATACATGAAGGTCCTAAAGAAGATGTCGTAGCCACTTAACTTCTGTGGCAATATGGGCCAATGCCCGATATTTAGCTTCTTGGAACTCCAGGATACTAGAGTACTGCCAAAATAAATGGCATAACTAGAAATGGAGCGACACATATCTGAACATCCAACACAATCGACATATGAAGAAGTAGTGAGTTCTCTAGAAAAAGATGGAGTGAAAGATAAGATGAAGCAAAGAGTCCCCTTAGCATAACATAGTACCCTTTTAACAGCCTGAAAATGAGAAATAGATGGCTTATGCATGAACTAACTTATAACACTTACAATGTGATCAATATCGGGACGAGTAATTGTAAGATATTGAAAGGCACCTATAATTGACTAGTAAATAGATGGATCATCAAAATCAGGGCTAGCCATAGAAAGATGTTGAGCAACTACCATAATGTACTAGCTGGTTTGGAGACAACCAATTGTGCATGTTGTAAAATTTCATAGGCATATTTAGCTTGGCTAAGAAAAAGACTAGTAGATGTGCGATAAGCTTCAAATCCTAAAAAAAAAGTTCAAAGAGCCAAGGTCCTTGATGGAAAATTCATGAGTTAGCTTGCCAATAAAGGCATGAAAAAGTGTTGAGTTGCTGCCAATCATGACAATATCATCAACATACATAATAAGTATATTAAGTCATTGATTAGTACTTAAAAGTGTATTTTTATTAAGGTTTTGTACCATCATTTTACACTTGAAGTATCAATAATTCCTTAACTAAAGCATCTTTTATAATAACATATCTAATAATATAAGATACATTTAATTTATAGTAAATGTTCATCTTAAATACAGACCTATCATATAAATGAAAGGATTAATTGATGGGTTTAAGTACTAAAATTAAAAGGACAGAGAGATGGCCAAACTTAGAAAAGAGATGCTGATATAGTTCAAACTGGAACACTATTTGCTAATTAGGTCATATTTGGAGTTGTAGATCTCAGATTTAAGTCTACTTTATATGGATGTAAAGGTAAGATATAGGCCTACAACTTTCATTGGAATTCAAGATTTAAAAAGGCTGTTTTAAAGTCCAAATTATAGCAACAACGAAGAAGACTGAATCTGTCCTGCAACCCAAACACGATTTAGTGTTCAACCCATATCTAGAGTTATATAAGTCCAAATAACCTCAATTTTTTTTCTAAAAAGTTGAGATAATTTTTTACATTTTTCATGTGGAGGTCTAGTTCAAATTCTGATGTTATCAATGATGTTTTGGGCAGACAAGAAGATAAGAATTGTCACCAAGTCAAGAGTTAGCCACCTACTCAACAATTAGTCATCAAATCAATAGCTCCCAATTTTAGCCTATAAAAGGAGGCATTTGCCATGCATTTAGGCATCTTGGTTTCCAAATCAAGATCATGCTCTTACATTCTCTCTTTGTATTTTTTGTAATGCTTAAGTTTTGCTTTCATTAATATATTATTTATGCCTTTCATTTCCTTTCCTTTACTTAGTTAACTTTTATTTTATTTATATTCTTATCTTGTTTATTTATGTTTCTCTCTTTCATTATGTTTAACTAAGTTTATTATGTCAAGGTGAAAAGGTTACACTAATGGTGTAAGAATAAGTATATTGTAAACTTAACATGGACTTTAATGTTTAATACTAACATATTTTGTATTTGTTATGTTGCTAACTAATTAGTACTTAAAAGTGCATTTTATCAAGGTTTTATATCATCATTTTACACTTGAAGTATCAATAACTCCTTAACTAAAGAATGTTTTATAATAACATATCTAATAATATAAGATACCATTAATTTGTGGTAAATGTTCATTTTAAATGCAGGCCTATCACATAAATAAAAGGATTGATTGATGAATTTAAGAACTGAAATTAAAAGGACAAAGAGATGGCCAAACATAAAAAAGAGATTTTGGTGCAATCCAGACTAGAACACTATTTGGTAATTGGGTCATATCTAGAGCTGTAGATCTCGGATTTAGATCTACTTTATATGGATGAAAAAGTAAGACATAGGCTTACAACTTTCATATGAAGCTCAAGATTTAAAAAGGTCATTTCAAGTCCAAATTGTAGCAACAACAAAGAAGTCTGAATCTGTCCTACAACCCACGCATTGTTCAATGTTTGGCCTATATCTAGAGTTTTAGAAGCCCAAATGACCTCTATTTTTTTTTCTAGAAAGCTGAGACAATTTCCTACAACTTTCATTTTTCAAGTGGTTCCAATTCTAACGTTATCAATAATATTTTGGGTAGATAAGAAAAGATAAGGATTGTCACCAAGTCAAGAGTTGGTCACCCATTCATCAATTAGTCATCAGATCAATAGTTTCAAATTTTGGCCTATAAAAGGAGGCATTTACCATACATTTAGGCATCTTGGTTTCCAGATCAAGATCATGCTTTTGCTTTCTCTCTTTCTATTTTTGTAATGCTTAAGTTTTGCTTTCATTAGTATCAAGTTTATGCCTTTTATTTCCTTTCCTTTACTTAGTTAACTTTTATCTTATTTATGTTCTTATCTTATTTATTTATGTTTCTCTCTTTCATTATGTTTAGCAAAGTTTATTATGTCAAGGTGAAAAGGTTACACTAATGGTGTAAGAATAAGTATAGTGTAAACACAATATGGACTTTAATGTTTGATACTAATATGTTTTATATTTGTTATCTTGTTCACTTTTTAATACTTTGCTTGTTAAATGACTAATCTTGATTTATGTTGTATAACACTTGGTATAACAAATGCTTGGCACTTTCATAGCCCATACTGTATGGTATAACCGACACCTAAGCTATGAAAGGAACTTGATTTGTTGTTAACATAAGTTATAATCATGAATGTCTGACAAGATTTACAAGTATTAGCATGAATCGAATAAAATAACTAATGTAATCATGTTAACAATTTATAATCTGATTGGAACCTCCTTTATGTGTGGTTTTCAATTGAATAATAAGAGTTTATACTATACTTGTTTGACATACCATTAGTGGATCCTCTAACCTTGACATTTGTTGTTATCATTATTTAATCCTCACGTTAATCTGTCATCTCAAAGTTCTTATAAACTTTTTCTTCTTCTTCTATTACTACTACTACTACTATTATTATTATTGTTACTATTGTTGTTGTTATTGTTGTTGTTGTTGCTGTACTATTGTTATCTATAATTTATACAATTAACTTCCATGTGGTTTGACTCCAGTCTTGCCGGGTTCTTTATTAGTTTGACACTTCTGCACTTGGGAGAAGGCATCAATCTTTTAGTTGTGTCACTCACTCTTTAATACTTTGCTTGTTAAATGACTAATCTAGATTTATGTTGTATAAAACTTGGTACAACAAATACTTGGCACTTTCATAGCATAAAGTGTATGGTATACCGACACCTGTGCTATAAAAGGAAATTGATTTGTTGTTAACATAAGTTATAATTATGAATACTTGACAACATTTACAAGTATTAACATTATTCGAATAAGATAACTAATGTAATCATGCTAACAATTTATAATCTGAATGGAACCTCCTTTGTGTGTGGTTTTCAATTGAATAATAAGAGTTTATACTATACTTGTTTGACATACCATTAGTGGATCCTCTAACCTTGACATTTATTGTTATCATTATTTAATCCTTGCGTTAATCTTCCATCTCAAAGTTCTCAACAACTTCTTCTTCTTCTTCTTCTTCTATTATTATTATTGTTATTATTATTATTATTATTATTACTACTACTACTACTACTACTAGTACTACTACTATTACTACTACTACTACTACTACTACTACTACTACTATTATTATTATTATTGTTGTTATTGTTACTGTTGTTATTGTTATTGTTGTTGTTGTACTATTGTTATCTATAATTTATACAATTAACCTCCCTGTGGTTCGATCCTGGTCTTACCAGGTTATTTATTACTTCGACACTCCTGTACTTGGGAGAAGACATCAATCTTTTAGTCATATCAGTCGGCAAAACTACAAATAAAACCAATAGCCAAAAGAAAGGAACTGAAGCGATGAAACCATACACGAGAAGCTTTCTTGAGGCTATAGAAAGCAAAACGAAGCTGACAAACGTGTAGGATATTTAGGATCAACATAGCCAGATGGTCGATCCATATAAACTTCTTCCTGCAAAAGTTCATTAAGAAAGGCATTATTAACATCAAGTTGCCAGAAAGGCCAATTATTTGAGACTACTAGGGACAAAACAACTCTAACTATGGAAGCCTTGCCAACAGGGCTAAATGTATTAGTGAAGTCAATGCCTGATTGCTGCATCTGACCCTTTATGACAAGACAAGCCTTAAGAGGATCCACAATACCATCATATAGGTATTTGATGCAAAAAACCCATTTGAAGCCTATAATATTTTGGTTAGGTGATCTAGGTACCATATTTCATGTGTGATTCTGATGAAAGGCCTGGATTTCTGCATCCATGGCAGCAATCTAGCCAGGATGCTTAGTAGCAGACTTGAAGCCTTTAGGCTCATGCATGGTTAGAAGAGAGTGGAACAAGCTGGAGTGAGGAATTGTGCACACATGGGAGCGGTGAGAAGGTTTGAAAATGCCTAATTTGGAGCGAGTCTATGTCGGATGAGTGCCAGTCTGGGAATGATAGCTTAGGGCTATAGTAAACGATGCATCAGTGACAGGATCTTGATCAGTGAGCACAGGAGGTGAAAAGCTCATGCATCGAAGGGATAGTGGAGTCAGCAACAAGGGCCTGCAAACCTGAAAAAGGCATAAAACTAATAGATGGGTTACTTAAGTAAGATCCACATGTACGTGGTATAGGATCGAGCCGTGTTGGTAGGTTAGCCACTAGAATTGAAGTAGGCTTAAGGAATGCACTAACAGGGGAGTTAGGCTCGAGCCTATAGCAAGACAATGAAAAGGATAATTAAGTTCATCAAAAATAACATGCTTGGGAATAAATACATGATTAGTAGAACAATCAAGATAATAAAAACCATGATGAGACATACTGTAGCTAAGAAAGACACATGGATGACTATAAGGACTTAATTTATGGGGAGCATACTCATATAAGTGAGGAAATACAAGGCAACCAAATGGATGAAGATTGGAATAAATAGGAGATTTATCATATAAATGCTTAAAAAAAGACAAGCCATCAAGAGTTGGTATGGGCAACCAATTAATGATAAAAGTAGTTGTTGTAAAACCATCAACCCAAAATCATAGTGGAACATGTGAGTAAAAAAGCATTGCTAAACCAGTTTCAATTATATGTCGATGTTTTCGCTCAACCCGACCATTTGAGGCTCGTGTATAAGGACAAAATATTTGATAATGAATGCCACAGTTTAGTAAATAATCCTAAAATTGATGATTTGTAAATTTAGTGCCTCCATCACTTTGAAATGCTTTGATTTTAAGTGAAAACTAAGTTTCTATAAAATTTTGAAATTGAACAAAAATGCAAAAAAAGTCTGATTTAAATTTTAAAGTATAAAGCCACATAAATTGGGAATGATCATCAACAAAAGTAACATAATATTTATAACTTAAATTGGATGAAACGAGAGATAGACCCCATAAATCACAATGAATAAGATCCAAAACATGAGATGCTTATTTGTGATTATGTTGAAATGGTAGTCTATGACTTTTTGCAAGTTGATAACTAAAGCAAATAATGGGAGGAGGCAGTAAAGAGGTCACACATAATTGATGCTTTTTATTTAAAAGAGAAATAATAGAGTTAGACACATGGCCCAAACGTGCATGCCAAACATCAAATGAAGCTTGAGGACAATTATTAGAAAAAAAAACATAAAGCAAAGAGTGATGTCCATGCTTAAGCACATAAAGATCATTTTCATGCCGCCCGATTGCCACCACCTTTCCTGTGACTAGATTTTATATAACAAAATGGTCATCAGTAAAAGTGATGTCTTCTCCCAAGTGTAGCCTTGTCGAAGTAATAAATAACCTATTAAGACCGGGGTCGAATCACATAAAGGTTAACTATATAAATTATAATAATAATAATAATAATAATAATAATAATAATAATAATAAGAAAAATAAGTTAAAGAGGACTTTGAGATATAAGATTAATGTGAAGATTAAAGAATAAAAACAAATGTCAAGGTTATAGGATCCATTAATAGTATTTCAAACAAGTATAGTATAAACTCTTTTTATTACTCTACTGGAAAGCATACACAAAGGAGGTTTCAATCGAATTATAAATGGTTAACATGATTATATTAGTTATCTTATTCGAATAATGCTAATACTTGTAAATGTTATCAAGTATTCATGATTATAACTTATGTTAACAACAAATCAAGTTCCTTTCATAAAAAAAAATGTCGGTTACATCATATGGTTAGGCTATGAAAGTGTTAAGTATTTGTTATACAAAGTATTATACAACATAAATCTAGATTAACCATTTAACAAGTAAAGTACTAAGAGTAAACAAGATAATAAATACAGAACATGTTAGTTATTAGTACTTAAAAGTGTATTTTTATCAAGGTTTTATATCATTATTTTGCACTTGAAGTATCAATAACTCCTTAACTAAAGCATGTTTTATAATAACAAATCTAATAATATAAGATACCTTTAACTTGTAGTAAATGTTCATTTTAAATGTAGACTTATCACATAAATGAAAGGATTGATTGATGAGTTTAAGAACTAAAATTGAAAGGACAAAGAGATAACCAAACTTAGAAAAAATATGTCAGTGTAGTCCAAACCAGAACACTGTTCAGTAATTGGGTTATATCTGGAGTTGTAGATCTCAAACTTAGGTCTACTTTATATGGATGGAAAGGTAAGAAATAGGCCAACTATCAATGATGTTTTGGGCAGACAAGAGAAAATAAGGATTGTCACCAAGTCAAGAGGTGGCCACTCATTCATCAATAAGTCATCAAATCAATAGTTCCTAATTTTGGCCTATAAAAGGAGGCATTTGTCATGCATTTAGGCATCTTTGTTTCCAGATCAAGATCATGCTCTTGCTTTCTCTCTTTGTATTTTTGTAATGCTTAAGTTTTGCTTTCATTAATATCAAGTTTATGCCTTTCATTTCCTTTCCTTTACTTAGTTAACTTTTATCTTATTTATGTTCTTATTTTGTTTATTTATTTTTATTTCTTTTATTATATTTGGTTAAGTTTATTATGTCAAAATGAAAAGGTTACACTAATAGTGTAAGAATTATTGTAAACTCAACATGAATCTTAATGTTTGATACTAACATGTTTTGTATTTGTTATCTTGTGCACTTTTAATACTTTGCTTGTTAAATGGTTATTCTAGATTTATATTGTATAACACTAGGTACAACAAATAGTTAGCACTCTTATAGTCCATACTGTATGGTATAACCAGCACCTGAGCTATGAAAAGAATTTGATTTGTTATTAACATAAGTTATAATAATGAATGTCTAACAAGATTTATAAGTATTAGCATTAATCGAATAAGATAACTATTGTAATCATGTTAACAATTTATAATCTGATTAGAACCTTCTTTGTATGTGGTTTCCAATTGAATAATAGAAGTTTATGCTGTACTTGTTTGACATATCATTAGTAAATCATCTAATCTTGATATTTGTTGTTATCATTGTTTAATCCTTATGTTAATCTTTCATCTCAAAGTTCTCATCAACTTTTTCATTACTACTACTACTAGTAGTACTATTATTATTATTACTACTGCTATTATTACTATTATTATTACTACTACTACTAGTATTATTATTATTATTATTATTATTATTATTATTATTATTATTATTATTATTGTTACCATTGTTATTGTTATTGTTGTATTATTGTTATCTATAATTTATATAATTAACCTCCCTATGGTTCGACACCGGTCTTGCCGGGTTATTTATTACTTCGACACTTTTGCACTTGGGAGAAGACATCAATCTTTTGGTCGTGTCAGTTAGTATCAAACATTAAAATCTATGTTGAGTTTACACTATACTTATTCTTACACCATTATTGTAACCTTTTCCCCTTGACATAATAAACTTAACTAAATATAATGAAATAAGAGAAACATAAATAAACAAGATAAGAACATAAATAAGATATGAGTTAACTAAGTAAATGAAAGGAAATAAAAAGCATAAACAAGAGATTAATGAAAGCAAAACTTAAACATTACAAAAATATAAAGAGAGAGAGAGAGAGCAAGAACATGATCTTGATATGAAAACCAAGATTCCTAAATGCATGGCAAATACCTCCTTTTATAGGCCAAAATTTAGAACTATTGATTTGATGACTAATTGATGAGTGGGTGGTCAACTCTTGACTTAGTGACAATCCTTATATTCTTGTCTGAACAAAACATCATTGCTAACATCAAAATTCGAACAGATTTGAATCATGAAAGTTCTAGAAAATTATCTCAACTTTCCAACAAAAAACAATTGAGGTCATTTGGACTTCTAGAACTCAAGATATGGGTTGAACAGTGTCTGGGCTGTAGGATAGATTCAGACTTCTACGTTGTTGCTAAGATTTGGACTTCCAAACAGTAGAATTAAGTCTTGCATTCCCATGAATTTTTTAGGCTTATATCTTAGCTTTCCATCCATATCGAGCACCCAAATCCAAGTTCTATAACTTCAGATATGACCCAATGACTGAACAGTGTTCAAGTTTGGACTAAACTAGCATCACTTTTCTAAACTTCACCCTCTCTTTGTCTTTTTAATTTTAGTAGTTGAACTCATCAATCAATCCTTTGATTTATATGATAGGCCTGCATTTAAGATGAACATTTACCATAAATTAAAGGTATCTTATAGTACCAGACTTGTTATTATAAAACATGCTTTAGTTAAGGAGTTATTGATACTTCAAGTGCAGAATGCTGATATAAAATCTTAATAAAAATGCACTTTTAAGTACTAATCAATGATAAATAAAAAGAAATCAGAGGTAACTTTGCTAATGAAAATCAAATTTTTGGTTAAGCCAAGCACGACTAAAACATCCTTCAAAGTGAGGGAAGTGGTGGGAGAAAGGATACTAGTATGAGAAATAGGAAGAGTGACACTATTACTGACAACAACACAAACCTTACTAATATACGTATTAGACTTGTCCAACTAAGCAACATCATTAGTCATGTGTGCAGTAGCGCTAGTGTCTGTATACCAATCAAAGGCTTGAGTAAAAGACTCCACAAGGTTAGTAGATTTTGAGGAATGAAAGTAGCAGTCATGATAAGAAATGGCATAATGACATTCCTTATGAAAAATCTGACAACGAATAGGAAGGTTGCATTGAAAACAACCATTTCCACAGCTATGACCCTCATAAGAAGGACGATTACCACCACGAGTAGAGACAAATTTATTACTTTGATAGGCAATGAAGGTAACAAAAGTGGATCCCATGGGAGTCACCTTACAATGGGTTGATTTCTGTTTTCAAAATACCAGACAATCAAAGGACTACATTGAATGACATGTGTTGGGTCTTTGACCAAAAAGCTTGATTTTTAAAAGATCTTTTCCATAACTGATATCTCTCCGATTTCATTTCAACAATTAGATTTGAATATACATGACCTTTAAAGTATGAGATTTGATTTCAGAACAAGAAAGATTGTCGAACAAGAATGAACATTGACTGAGTGTGCAGAATCCTCGACAGAAATGACATCAACTCTTCTCAACACTCATTGAAAAGTTGAGCCACCTGGGGGGCAATACAGTGGACCCTGAGAAGGAAAACAAGCAGTATTCAGATCAGCTGGGGGCAAAGAAAATTCAGATGATGAGTCATCAAAGTCCATCAAAGTTATATTTAACATCTAACAATGACAAAGAAAAAGCTTCTTGAGTATAAACAAATGAACAGGCACATTCAGATCATATTGGGGGCAATGTTGTTCAAAGATAGTCTATGATCTAGTGAACCCTGTCAACAATCGGGAAAGCAAAGATATACTTGAAGGAAATCCTTATATCGTCATCTTTTGAAACATGGCTATTGACCGATGTGGGTATATAGTTGCATTCAAATGAATATGGAAAAGATGTGCACACCACCAAGACTAACGGTGGACCAAAGATGTACCTGAAGAACACTTTCATATCATCATCTTTCGAAACATGGCTAGCGATCAATGAGGATACACGAATAAATGTAATTGAGTGGCAAAAGGATGCACACCACCAAGACTGATTGTGGAACAATGCTGTACTTGAAGGATAACTTCATCTCCAATATGGTTATGACTTTTGAATGATGTTATCGCATAGTTGTATTTGAATGAATATTAGAAGGATGCACCCACCAAGACTGACTGTGGGACCATCTGTTTTGAAACTCGAAGGCACACTTCATCGCATGAATATGGACATCATTGATGATGCCACTACATTTCTTTTCACAATCTGATTTGATAAAATAAGAGAAATCCATAGAGAAGAACATTGAGCTTACAACCATGAGCCTTTATACAGCAAGCTATGAGATGCATGTTTGGATGATTGGATAGTTTCCAAGATGACTGATGATAACATATACTTGAAGAGTATTGTTTCAACTAGGGGCAAATCCATGACTGATTGGCAATCCAAAATTAGGTTAAACACTAGAAAACCTCTTGACGGGTGTTGGCAAAACACACACAACCAACCGAAGGGCAATTCTTGAGAGAATCTAGGAGATGGATGATTTGCTCAACTCCTTCATAATGAATCGAGCAACACCACACTTGGGGGCACACTCATGTTTGATAAAAAATGAGAGCAGTAATCATCGAAGACAGCCTAAGATAGGCAATGCATTACAGTTGAGTGATGGCTAGCACATGAAAGAACAAAGAGAGCTTCGGAATGCGAACAAAGGCACCTTGTGATGATGGAAAATCGAAGAAGGGGGGCCTACATTTCAAATTAGGTAAGGATGCATGCATATCATCTAATCTTAAAAACAAATTGCATAGATTTTTGAATTATTACAGGAAAATCCTCAATGAAGTCTAGCAAGATTGCGGGTAGAAAGAAGCATTGAGTCGATAATAACAAAGAATCGGTTTAGATCATGGAATGAGAAGAGAATAAGATGAACCCTACGAGTAGGAAAATCTCAAAGAAATGAGGAGATCAACCCTATCATGAAGAGGAGTCTTCAAGTCAACCATGCAATCAGAAAGTACCAAGTTTGCCAGCCTTATCCTGTCAGGACTTCTCTAGCCAAGTCTTTTTACCAGGTAAGTCACATTCTACCACATAGGTAGGTCACCCATTACAATGAGATGAATATTTTTTTGTGGGTAGGTCGTCCATGAAAATAGACCAGGATGAACATATGTGGGCAGGTCGCCCGTGAAAATAGATCAGTGTGAGTAGAAGGGCAGGTCGCTCATGAAATAGACCATGTGCGCCGGTCACCCTTGAAAATAGACCAGGATGAACATTTGAGGGTAGGTCGCCCATGAAAATAGATTGTGTGGGCCGATCGCCCCTGAAAATAGACCAGCATAAACATGTGTGGGTAGGTCGCTCGTGAAAATAGATCAGTGTAAGTGGAAGGGCAGGTCGCTCATGAAAATAGACCGTGTGGGCCGGTCGCCCCTAAAAATAGACCAGGATGAACATGTGTAGGTAGGTCGCCCGTGAAAATAGATCAGTGTGAATGGAAGGGTAGGTTGCCCATGAAAATAGACTGGGATGAACATTTGAGGGTAGGTCGCCCCTAAAAATAGATCAGTGTAAGTGGAAGGGCAGGTTGCCCATGAAAATAGACCGTGTGGGCCGGTCGCCCCTGAAAATTGACTAGGATGAACATCTGTGGGTAGGTCGCCCGTGAAAATAGATTAGTGTGAGTGGAAGGGCAGGTCGCCCATGAAAATAGACCATGTGGGCCGGTCACCCCTGAAAATAGATCAGGATGAACATTTGAGGGTAGGTCGCCCCTGAAAATAGACCAGGATAAACATGTATGGGTAGGTCGCCCGTAAAAATAGATCAGTGTGAGTGGAAGGGCATGTTGCCCATGAAAATAGACCGTATGGGCCGGTCGCCCCTGAAAATAGACCAGGATGAACATGTGTGGGTAGGTCGCCCGTGAAAATAGATCAGTGTGAGTGGAAGGGTAGGTCGCCTATAAAAATAAACCATGTGGGCCAGTTGCTCCTGAAAATAGACCAGGATGAACATTTGAGGGTAGGTTGCTTGTGAAAATAGACCATGTGGGCCGGTCGCCCCTGAAAATAGACTAAGATGAACATTTGAGGGTAGGTCGCTCATGAAAATAGACTATGTGGGTCGGTCGCCCCTGAAAATAGACCAAGATGAACATGTGTGGGTAGGTTGCTCGTGAAAATATATTAGTGTGAGTGGAAGGGCAGGTCGCCCCTGAAAATAGACCGTGTGGGTTAGTTGCCCCTGAAAATAAACCAGGATGAACATGTGTGGGTAGGTCGCCCGTGAAAATAGATTAGTGTGAGTGAAAGGGCAGGTTGCCCATGAAAATAGACCATGTGGGCCGGTCACCTCTGAAAATAGACCAGGATAAACATGTGTGGGTAGGTCACCTGTGAAAATAGATCAGTGTGAATGGAAGGGCAGGTCGCCCATGAAAATAGACCGTGTGGGCCAGTCGCCCCTGGAAATAGACCAAGATGAACATGTGTGGGTAGGTTGCCCGTGAAAATAGATTAGTGTGAGTGGAAGGGCAGGTCGCCCATGAAAATAGACCAGAATGAACATGTGTGGGTAGGTCGCCCGTGAAAATAGATCAGTGTGACTGGAAGGGCAGGTCACCCATGAAAATAGACCATGCGGGTCAGTCGCTCCTGAAAATAGACTAGGTAGGTAAGTCGCCCTTGAAAATAGACTAGAATGAGCATGTGTGGGTAGGTCGCCTGTGAAAATAGACCATGTGGGCCGGTCGCCATTGAAAATAGACCAGGATGAACATGTGTAGGTAGGTCGCCCGTGAAAATAGATCAATGTGAGTGGATGGGTTGGTCGCCCCTGAAAATAGACCATTCTTCTTCAAAAAGGGCAAGTCGCCCAAAATAATGAAATCATTTCCCTTTTCTTCTTTACAAAGCTTACTATGCAAAACATTTAGAAATTTTGTTTCGTAAGCATTGTAAAGAGGTGGCATCTGTTGTTACCTATTTTTGAATTCCCACAAAATAAAAAAATAAAAATGAGAGAATACAAAAAATATATATAAAAAAATTACAAAAAAAGAAAAAAAGGAAAGTCGTTTTGAGCATTAAAACAAGGATACATTTTGCATCAAATTGCTCAAATCATAGGGCGTGTTTTGGAGCTTGTCCCGGGTACCATTGTCACCGCAAGGCTCTCCTTGGCTTATAAAAGCTAAAGAAAGATACTAATCACAGAGAGGAGAGAAGAGAAAAAAAGGGACACTTTTTTTGTTTTGAATGGGAGAAAAAGGAAGAAACGAAAGAACAGAGGGGGGGTTTTCGGGAAAATTGAAAATTCCAACAAATAATATATATATATATCACATTATATTTTCATATAACAAAGAAAATTTCAAAAAATAATATATATATTATTTGAATTCAATTTTAACTTTTTATAATAATTATAAAAGATTTTTTAAAATTTTTAATTACACATAATTTAATTACACATAATTTTTTAATTTTTTAATTACACGTAATTTATTAAAAATTATATTATTATTAATATTTTATGTTAAAAAATTTACCTTAGAGATTAAATTTCAATAATTGTTTTTTTAAAAAATAATTAGACTCTACTTTTAATCTGGTCTAAAATATACCTATATTATAAATAAAATTCCAATAATTCTCTACATAAATATAAATTGTCCGAAAAAATTAAAAAATGACTATTTGCATAGGGATATTGATTTGGTGAATTACTATCTTAGATATATAGTTTTTAGCTTTAAATTTTTTTAATTGAAATACTATTATACTTCCGCAGCTAACTATGAAACATAATATCTTAAAATATTGTATTTTATGTAAATCAAGAAGATAATAATAGTGGTATGAATCTTTTACCTGGTATTTTCTTTGGTTCTCCTTGTTGCAGGTTGCAAGACGTTGAAATTTAAAAGATAAGGAGGCAGGCGATATAGAGGCATTTGAGCCACAAATTTAATGACTACAAGATATGTTGAATGATTCACATCACCAGCGGCGGCTGCTAAGAAGCATTTTCATGGAAAAACTCTCAGATATTTAAACCCTACTTGTCAGTTTACTGACTTGGAACATGCTGAAAACGGGAGAGATTCCAAGTAGAATTTTCTGCTTTTTTTTTTTTTTTTGCAAATACTGATTGATGTGGACATAGACCAATCTCGTTTCCACGCGATGCTAAGGACAACAAGCGATTTGAATTTTATGATAGACTGACTCAATTATATAGATAGTTGGTGCATAGTTGACAATTTAACACTTGTAGCAGGTTTTTTTTTTATATTTTAAAAATGTTTGTAGAGAAAAAAAATGATTTTTTTTGTTTTAATGTTATTATATTTAAAATAATTTTTCAAAATAAAGAATTATTTAAATATATTTTAAATAAAAAATACTATGAAATAAAGCTGATATCAGTTTTAATACTTCTATTAGTCATCATTTGCTTTGAATATTGAGTTTTTTTTATTTCTCAAACGAACACCAAAATAGTCTCATGATCTGTATGGGTTGTGCATATATTATATATAAAAAAATTAATAAGTATAGTGACACGGCTAAAAGATTAATGTCTTTTCTCAAGTGCAGGAGTATCGAAGTAATAAATAACCCGGCAAAACCAGAGTCAAACTATAAGGAGGTTAATTGTATAAATTATAAACAACAATAATACAACAACAACAATAGTAGTAGTAGTAGTATTAGTAGTAGTAATAAAGAAGTTGATGAGAACTTTGAGATAGAAGATCAATGTAAGGATTAAACAATGATAACAACAAATGTCAAGGTTAGAGGATACACTAATGCTATGTCAAACAAGTATAGTATAAACTCTTATTATTCAATTGGAAACCACATATAAAAGAGGTTCTAATCAGATTATAAATTGTTAGCATAATTACATTAGTTATCTTATTCAATTAAGGCTAATATTTATAAATATTATCAAGCATTCATGATTATAACTTATGTTAACAATAAATCAAGTTCCTTTTATAGCATAGGTATAGGTTATACCATACGGTTGATCTATGAAAGTGTCAAGTATTTGTTGTACCAAATGTTGTACAACATAAATCTAGAATAGTCATTTAACAAGCAAAGTATTAAAGAGTGAACAAGATAACAAATACAAAACATGTTAGTATCAAATATTAAGATCCATGTTGAGTTTATATTATACTTATTCCTATACCATTAGTGTAACCTTTTCACCTTGACATAATAAACTTAGCTAAACATAATGAAAGAAAGAAACATAAATAAATAAAATAAGAACAAAAATAAGATAAAAGTTAACTAAGTAAAGGAAAGAAAATGAAAGGCATAAAATTAATATTAATGAAAGCAAAACATAAGCAATACAAAGAGAGAAAGCAAGAGCATGATCTTGATCTGGAAACCAAGATGTCTGAATGCATGGAAAATGCCTTCTTTTATAGGACAATTCTTGGGTTATTGATACTGGTGCATCCGATCATATGATTAGAGACTCTTATAAATTACAAAACCTTTATCCATCGTCCCAACATGTCATATCTATAGCCAATGATGGTATCTCCCCAATTACAGGGAAGGGCTCCATTGATCTCATTACGACCATAACTCTTGATATAATATTGGTTATTCCTAGTCATGAATACAATTTGTTATTTGTAAGCTAAATCACTTCAACACTAAATTGTACTATTTTTTGCCCTTTTTTTTTGTGTTTTTCAGGATATTCTAACCCTAAAAACTCTTGGTTGTGGTGTTAAATAGGGCAACCTTTACTACTTGGAATTGACAACAACTAGTGAAGGGCAGTATAACAAGGTGTGTTTTGCAACAAAAGGTGATCGGACATTATCTGAGGTGTGTTTGGCTAGGACATCTTTCATTTAGCTATCTCGAAAAATTGAAACCAAATTTGTTTATAGCATTGTAAATTTTAGATTTTCAATATACCACATGTGAATTGGCAAAAAACCATCGTAAACCTTATTTTTCTTCTTCCAATAAAAGCTCTAAACTCTTTCTGGTTATTCACTCTCATATTTGGGGACCTGCAACCATTTCATATATGTCTAAAGCCCGTTATTTTATTACCTTTATTGATGAATGCACTCGGATGACGTGGGTATCCTTACTTCATAAAAAAACTAATGCCAGTACTTGATTAGTACTTAAAAGTGCATTTTTATCAAAGTTTTATGTCATCATTTTGCACTTGAAGTATCAATAACTCCTTAACTAAAGCATGTTTTATAATAATATATCTAATAATATAAGATACCTTTAATTTATGGTAAATGTTCATTTTAAATGCAGGCCTATCACATAAATGAAAGGATTGATTGATAAATTTAAGAACTGAAATTGAAAGGACAAAGAGATGGCCAAACTTAGAAAAAAGATGTCGGTGAAGTCCAAACCGGAATATTGTTCGGTAATTGGGTCATATCTGGAGCTGTAGATCTCAGATTTAGGTATACTTTATATGGATGGAAAGGTAAGATATAGGCCTATAACTTTCATATCGAGCCCAAGACTTAAAAAGGCCATTTTCAAGTCCAAATTGTAGCAACAACAAAGTCTGAATCTATCTTCCAGCCCAAGCACTGTTCAGTATTTTGGCCATATCTGGAGTTCTAGAAGTCAAAATGATCTAAATATTTTACACAAGAAAGCTGAGACAATTTCCTACAACTTTTATGTTTTCTAGTGGTTCCAATTTTGACGTTATTAATGATGTTTTGGGCAGACAAAAGAAGATAAGGATTGTCACCAAGTCAAGAGTTGGCCACTTACTCATCAATTAGTCATCAAATCAATAGTTCCTAATTTTGGCCTATAAAAGGAGGCATTTGCCATGCATTTAGACATCTTGGTTTCCAGATCAAGATCATGCTCTTGCTTTCTCTCTTTGAATTTTTTGTATTGTTCATGCTTGGCTTTCATTAATATCAAGATTATACCTTTCATTTCCTTTCCTTTACTTAGTTAACTCTTATCTTATTTATGTTCTTATTTTGTTTATTTATTTTTCTTTCTTTTATTATGTTTAGCTAAGTTTATTATTTTAAGGTGAAAAGGTTACACTAATGGTATAAGAATAAGTATACTGTAAACTTAATATGAACTTTAATGTTTGATACTAAAATGTTTTGTATTTGTTATCTTGTTCACTTTTTAATACTTTGCTTGTTAAATGATTAATCTTGATTTATGTTGTATAACGCCTGGTACAACAAATGCTTGGCACTTTCATAATTCATACTATATGGTATAACTGACACCTGAGCTATGAAAGAAACTTGATTTGTTGTTAACATAAGTTATAATCATGAATGCTTGATGAGATTTACAAGTATTAGCATTAATCGAATAAGATGACTAATGTAATCATGTTAACAATCTATAATCTGATTGGAACCTCCTTTGTGTGTGGTTTCCAATTCAATAATAAGAGTTTATACTATACTTGTTTGACATACTATTAGTGGAACCTCTAACCTTGACATTTGTTATTATCATTGTTTAATCCTTACATTAATATTCCATCTCAAAGTTCTCATCTTCTTCTTCTCCTCCTCCTTCTTTTTCTTTATTATTATTATTATTATTGTTACTACTACTACTACTACTACTACTACTACTACTACTATTATTATTGTTATTACTATTATTATTGTTGTTGTTGTTATTATTATTGTTGTTGTATTATTGTTATTTATAATTGTACAATTAACCTCCTTGTGGTTTGACCCCGGTCTTGCGGGATATTTATTACTTTAACACTCCTGCACTTGGGAGAAGACATCAATCTTTTAGTTGTGTCAGTACTGCTTTTTAGGAATTCATCAACATGGTGAAAAATCAATTTCAGAAACAGATTCAGGTATGGCAATCTGACAATGCCATAGAATTCCTTGAGAATGCACTTGGTGATTATCTTCAACAACAAGGCATTAGACATCATACCTCTTGCACATACACACCTCAACAAAATGGCCTTGCACAGAGGAAGAATAGGCAGATTATGAAGATGGTACGCGCATCACTCTTTGGAATGAATATGCCTCATTTCTATTGGGGAGAGGCTGTTAAGTCTACTATGTATATTAGGAACAGATTGCCTTCCTGGGTGCTTGAATTTCAAACTCCATACCAGAAATTACAAACCTTCTTTTACACACCCCATCAACCAAACTTGGAACCCAGAATCTTTGGTTGTACCGTGTATGTTCATTTACCCAAAGTCTTGCGCAGCAAACTAGATCCTTGTGCCCAACATTGTGTCTTCGTTGGCTACTCTAATTTTTAGAAAGGGTACAGCTATTATTGCCATCAAACACACAAGCTCCATGTCTCCTTCCATGAAACAAATTCGTATTATTTAGCAGACAATTTGGGCTCTCCTCTTTAGAGGGAGACTATGTGTGAAGAAGGAGATCCTTGCAATGTTGTTTTTGATAAAAGTAAAGGTGATGGTGCTAACTCTGATAAAAGTAAGGGTGATGGTGTTTTTATAGAGCTGGAGACATTTGAAAAACAGATGAGTAGCAACAAGCAGAATGCAACCTTGCCCACTATTACTCAAACTATTCCTGACGAGAGGAATTTATCATTGGACAATGGTGACAAAGAAGCTGTAAATCATGATGGAAAAGAAGCTGAGATGATTGAATTCTGTACAGGTGACACAGAAGCCATGAACTCTTATGAGGAAGGAACTATGAGGTCTAACTTGCCTACACCACCAACCAAAGAGTTTTCTGCCTAGAATATCCTGGATAATCCAATCACTTGGGACACACCTCAACCAGCTCCCAGGTATTCACAAAGACCCAATAAAGGTGTTACGAAGAAACAATATGAGCCGGATATTAAAACCAATATTAGATATCCTATCAATAACTATGTCTCTTCTCATAGACTTTCGGAACCTTATGCACTTACCATTAATCAATTATCCCAAGTATCCATTCCTAGTAATGTGCAGGATGCATTGGCAGATCTAAAATGGAAAGAGGCAATGAATGAAGAAATGAAAGCCTTGCAGAAAAACTCCACTTGGGAACTTGTTGTGTTACCAGAAGGAAAAAAAGTGATTGGGTGTAGATGGGTATACATTGTTAAACTTAAAGCATATGGAAAGCTTGATAGATATAAGGCGAGACTCGTAGCCAATAGGTATGCCCAGAAATATGGTATTGACTACCAAGAGACCTTTGCACCAGTAGCTAAGCTCAACATCATTCATATTCTCATATCCATCGCTGCAAACAAAGATTGGCTTCTACAACAATTCAATGTAAAAAATGTCTTCTTAAACGGTGATCTAGAAGAAGAGGTATACATGGAACTCCCGCTTGGAATAATAAAATAGAGTTCTGAACTTAAAGGCAGAGTGTGCACACAAAATAGGGCTTTGTATGGGTTGAAGCAGTCTCCTCGAGCTTGGTTTGGGAGGTTTACTCTAGTAATGAAAGCAAACGGCTATCAACAGAGTAATGCAGATCATACGTTATTTATAAAATATAAAGATGGAAAGGTAACGACATTGATTATGTATGCAGATGACATGATTTTGACAGGTGATGATTCTGAAGAAATGAGGACACTGCAAGAGTACTTATCTGCAAAATTTAAAATGAAAGATTTGGGATAACTAAAGTACTTTCTTGGCATTGAAGTAGCAAGGTCTAAACAAGGAATTTCCCTTTCATAACATAAATATGTATTGGATCTTCTAAGTGAGACTGGGATGCTCGCCTGTAAATCGGTTGAAACACCAATACAAATAAATCATCGACTTGGGATCCTTCTAGATCAAATCCCTATAGATATAGGTCGATATCAAAGACTTATGGGTAAGCTAATCTATCTAACCCATACTAGGCCGGATATAACATATGTTGTAGGTATTGTGAGCCAATTTATGCATGCACCAAGTGAGGAGCATATGGATGCAGTCTACAGGATCTTGAGATATCTTAAAGGTGCACCTGACAAGGTTTATTGTACTCGAAGAATGGTGTCTCAAATATTGAAGGCTACACTGATGCAGATTGGGCAGGGGATCAAACAACCAGGAAGTCTACATCTGGTTATCTGACCTTTGTGGAAGGGAATTTGATTACTTGGAGAAGTAAAAAATAGAAAGTTGTAGCAAGATCTAGTGCAGAAGCAGAATTTCGAGGAATGGCTTAGGGAATATGTGAGTTGTTATGGATCAAGAGTGTTCTGAAGGATTTAGAGATCAAACATATGGATCCAATTAATTTGTACTGTGATAATAAGGTGACAATTCAGATTGCACACAATCCTGTTCAGCATGATCGAACTAAACATGTCGAAATAGATCGTCATTTTATCAAAGAGAAGCTAGATCAAAAAATAATATGTTTCCCGTTTGTTAACTCTGCAAATCAATTAGCTAATGTCCTCACTAAGGCAATAGCAAACAAGGATTTTTATCATATGATTGGTAACTTGGGCATGATAGACATCTATGCACCAACTTGAGGGGGAAGTGTTAGCTGGCAAGATATGTATGGATCCCAATATTATAGGAAATCTGTTTTAGGAAATCTGTTTCTTTCCTTGTAAAAATTGTTGTCCAATTTAGAATAGGATTCTAAGTAGAATAGGTTTCCTTGTTGCCCTATATATATAGCTGCTGAACAAGATGAATAAAATAAGTCATAAAGAATATTTTATAGAGCTGAAATTCCTTATTGAATGTCTGCTAAAATCAACAAAAATATTCATAATATCCATCCCTATAAACTGGAAGTAATAATCACTGGCCAAGACCGTTTACATTATATAGAATTATAAATCCATAAGCATACCAAGATGGATGGTAAGCAACAAAATGTTGTTTACACATCTAAATCTTGATCCTCAGTATCATCATTATACGATTACAGAGGAAGCTCCAAACATGTCTTTGGCTTTATTCAAATTAAAGACGAGATTGCACTGAGGTTTAAACTTATAGACTTGGGATTGATGGAGTATAGATCAGGGACAGATGTAGAGGAATTTCCAATCCATGATTTATCAGATGGAGGAAAGAGGCTTTGTGTGCTGTTTAAACTCTAGTCTATGACCTGTTAATGGTGGCCTTTGACACGTTTGGAATGTAAATCATCACCATAAATGCTAGGATCTGATGTCACCTCTAGAATGGTGGTCTGTCCTTCAAGCATGCTCACCACTTCTGACATTGCAGGCTTTAGAGATGGAGATGCATTGGTGCATAAGAGAGCCAATTTGATCATCCTCTCAGCATCTTCCTTGTTGAATTCAGATTGCAGTTTTAGGTTCACTATCTCCATTAAATTTCCTTTTTTTTTTGCACTTCATGGCCTTGTGAAAGCAAAAGGTAAAGTATTTGTAGAGAGGAGTAGTGCCTAATGCATCATAAATTCAACATAGCAATAAGAACAGACTTGTAACTTACCTAGCCAAAAAGGCATACAAATTCATTTGTTGTCTAAAACTATAAACATTTGTTTTGTTTGTTAAATAACCCTACAACACATATTCTTGAGCCATATATCCTTTGAAATCATAAGCACCGAAGTTAAATTTTGTATATAGTTGGGTTAACATAAGATCTCATCTTGTAATTTCCTTTAACTAGAATTAAAATTTTACGTACAGCTCAATCAACATGAAATCCTATCTGACGATTCTCTTTAATCAAAGCTAAAATCTATGTATGATTGGGTTAATATGAGATCCCATCTAGCAATCTTCTTTAACCAGAATCAAAATTTTGTATGTAGCTCGGCCCACCTGAAATCTCATTTGGGGATTTTCTTTTACCAGAGCTAAATTATATGTATGGTTGGGTTAACCTAAGATCCCATTTAACAATCTTCTTTAACTATAATCAAAATTCTATGTGTATTTCAACCAACCTGAAATCTCATCCAGCGATTTCCTTTTACCAAAGTTAAATTCTATATGGTTGGATTAACATGAGATCTCATTTGGTGACCTCTTTTAACTAGAACCAAAATTTTATATATAGCTCGGTCAACCTAAAATCCTTTCTGGCAACTTCCTTTAACCAAAGCTACATTTTATGTTGTAGTTGGGTTAACCTGAGATCCTATCTAGCAATCTCCTTTAACTAGAACCATAATTTGTCTATGTGTAGCTCGGATAACCCATTAGTATATATACTCTATGTTTCCAAGAAAAAAGTTATGTCTTTTTAATATGAGATAAAAAACTTTTTGGTTTAAATATTTCAACTTAAAAGGATAACATAATATCTTTTCAGTGTGGGATTTGAAACCCTTTGTATATATACTCTATGTTCCAAAACAAAATTTATGTTTTTTCAATATGAGATTTGAAACCCATTAATATATATACTTTGTTTTCAAGAAAAAAAATTATTTTTTTAATGTGAGATAAATAACTTTTTTTATTTAATTACTTCAACTTAAAAGCTTAACATAATATATTTTTAATATGGGTTAAAAAACTTTTTAAAATATTATTTTGAACTTCATTATGTACAATATGTATAGCCTATAGCCATCCAGGGATTTCTTTTTACCAAAGCTAAATTTCAAGAATTGTTCGGTTAACCTAAGATCTCATCTAGCAATCTCTTTTAAACAAAACCAAAATTCTATGTGTAGCTCAGCCAACCTGAAATCTCATCTAGCGATTTCTTTTTACTAGAGCTAAATTATGTGTGTGTTTGGGTTAACATGAGATTTTATTTGGCAATCTCCTTTAACCAAAACTGAAATTTTGTATACAGCTCGGTTAACCTGAAATCTCATCCGGCGACTTCCTTTAACCAAAGCTAAATTTGGTGTTGTAGTTGGGTTAACTTGAGATTCTATTTGGTAATCTCCTTTAACCAGAACTATAATCTCTCAATGTGTAGCTCGAATAACCTGAAATCTAATCTGGCCACTAACCAAAGCTAAATCGGTGTATGGTTAGGTTAATTTGAGATCCTATCTAGAGGTCCCCTTTAACTAGAACCAAAGTTATGTGTGTAAGGCTAAAGTTCATATTTTTATCTATAATCATACTTGATCCTAATAGTTTGAGCCAAAATATAGATGTTTTTTTCAATCGTTGATTGATAACTTGACGCAATTGTAGTCCTCTAGGGTTTTAACTTATGATGTATCGACAAAATAAAATATTCTTATGAATGCAATTTTGATATGGACTGATTTTCCACCTTATAGAAAGGTTTTTGGTTGAAGTACGCATGGAAAACCAGTCACCACCATCTCCTGGTCATAACAATTTCTTGGTTAACGAGCATATTTGAAATTGTGGTAGCGATTGCGATTTAAAGTGCTTTTTGCCTAGAAATGCATTAAAATAATTTTTTTATTTTTTAAAAAATTATTTTTGAGATCAGCACATCAAAATGATCTGAAAATATAAAAAAAATAATTTTTAGCAAAAACAAATTTAAAATTTATAGGAATATAGTTTCAATTATATTCTCAAACGAAGCCAACATCTCTAGCCACCGCCTCCTATTGACCACCTTCTCGCATCGTAACCACCCTCTCACAATATGATCACCTCACATCGTGACCATCTCCTCACATGTTTTTTTTTTGTATCTTTTGCTTTAACATAGTATTTTCTTACTTGTATTTACTAATCTAAATATTAGAGGGTCTCATGTTCTGATATAGAACTTGTTTTTAAAGGAGAACTCATGGAAGTCATCTTGTGGGTATTTGGAGTGTGGTAACAGTTATTTTTGAAAGTGTTTTTCATTTTAAAATACATTAAAATAATATTTTTAAAAAAAAAAAAATTATTTTTGACATCAGCACATTAAAATAATCGGAAAACATTAAAAACATATTAGTTTAAAATAAAAAATAAAACAAATTTAAATGTTTTTCAAAAATACTTTCTATGTAGAATAATTTAATCATAGATATTCAATTACTAATTACAATATAATGCTATATAAAATAATTTTTTTGATATATCTAATTGTTCAAGCAGCAAAAAGAAAGGGCATAGAATTTTCCGCAAAGACTTTTCACAAATTCAATGCATACTTGGAAGTTGCAATGTGAACTCAAGTAATCTCATGGATGCATGAATCAATCAATATTGATGCTAGTCTTTCTCTCTGTAATAAAGGCATCGGTAGATGGAACTTGTTGCTTTTAAATGATGATAAGTTGATTGATGCAGACATGACTTCTCTGTAATAAGGACAGAGGTCCTGTTAATCTCATGGACTTGATCAAATAGATGCATGGATCCATCAATATAGATAGTACTAAAGAAAGGGCATGGAATTTTCCGCAAACACTTTTAAATGCTGAAGTCTTGATTAATTTTAGTAATTCCCATTCCCGTCGTTCTGATTTATTGCTTCCTTTCTTCCTCTTCCTCTTCCTCTTCTTCTTCTTTTCTGTACATTGTTACTTTAAATCTTGGTTAATTTGGCTCAAATATTAAAAATTATTTGGTTGCCTCACATGAAGAAGAAGAAGAAGAAAAGAATTGGGCAACTGGCAAGTCCTAAAAGAAATAAGATTACAACTCACGACTGCTAGCTTAAAAGGCAAATATTTTACCACCGTGCTATATCTGAATGCTAATTGTAGTAAATCGATCAATATCCCATTAGAGATAACTTTTGACCTGAATCAAAAGTTTATTGTGAAACTAGGTCAAACTTTTGTTCAAACCGAAGTTATATTCTCAACTTTAACGATTCTAACTTATATTATATTCTTTATTTAAAAAAAAGTTGTTTCGAGTCATTGTTACTGAAATATATTTTTCTAACTTCAATTTATTTTAGCTCGTTTTTGTCATAAATTATTTATTAAAAAAAAAACTCTAAAGCAACTGATACTAAGATTCCTTCTACTAAAAATCCATACAAATGTAAGGGACAAATGATAAATAGTGAACTATTGCTCGAATTCAAATTAATATACGTTTAATTATATCCAACCTATTCTTAAAAAGTTATTATGTCTTTAATCTATTCTTTTGTCATAGTTTTTTTCATGAAAACTAACAAAAATACACCAAGTCAAGTAAGTAACACGCAACAAAAGTTGTGATTTTTAACACTATAAATATTAATGTCAAAGGATAAGCTCCACAGAGAAACAAGATATTAGTGAAGAAAATTTCTATCATTAAAATGATCCGCGACTCTCGTTATGGAGATTGAGTGATTAATTTTATGATATCTAGGAGAGAAGTGATATGGCCGATCACACAACTTATTATCACTGCATGCAGCAAAATCCCAAAAATCTTGTCTAATAGCATTTTCAATGGAAAAAATTATTTAGAAAAGTTAAATTATTGATATGGTTTTTTTAAAATAGTATAAATATAGTTTTTTTATATACATTCGAATGAAAAAAAATCATTTTAACAACTCATTTGTATTTTATTGTGTTTAATTTTTTTTTTTTAGAAAAGCTATTGAAAAAAAATTTAGATAAATTATTTTAATGTTTTGACTCTTTTAATAGATAAATAAGAATATTTTTCTTTGAAAAAAAATTCATTTTGGCTCATGATTTGGTTTTCCTTGCAAAGTCATTAAAGAAGAACTGAAAATATTCAGACTGTATCTATACTCTTCTCTATAGCAAGGTTGTTAATTTCATTTCGGTAAGTATTTTGTTTTTTCAATTGGAATAAAATGTTTCAGTTTTAGAGTGTTTCGGTGTGTTATTTCGAGATTGTATTGTTCACACACACATATATATAAATATATATTCAATAAACATAATTTAAATTCAAGATAAATTAACTATAACTTATGCAATACAAACACAATGCCTAACAAATATAATTTCAAAATTTAAAATATTTTTAAATAGTCAAGATTAAATAGATCTTTAACTTAAAGTAATTCAACTTAAATAAAATATCAAAATATTATGAAAATAAAATGTTTTAACAAAAATATTTTAAATATAAAGTTAGGTCAATGTTATCAAAGTTAATAAAATCTAAATCATCCCGTGTTTTGCTCAAATTCCTACAAAGAATAAACATGAAAAAAACAACATGAATATAAACCATATATATTAGTGATAAATCTAATTTTAAAAAATTAATATCATTGTTAATGAAAATAGTAATAATAATTTTTAATATTATTTTTAATATCATTGATATTGAAAATAGTAATGAAAATGAGTTTTTTATACTTGGGTGGTTTAATTAATCAAATTGAACTTGACTTTTTAAAAGTGGAGCGAAACATATGGAATGAAACTGGAACATTTCAGGATAGAATTTAGTCGAAAAATCCAGAACGGTCCGATATTTAAAATGAGATGAAAGTTATTTTATTTTATTTCATTTTTTATACTAGGAATAACTTTAAAATAATAACAAATGTTTTATAATAATAATCCAGCATAAATTTATTAGATATTAAAAAAATATTATATTAAAAAAAAAAGATTTTTAGTGCATCAAAATACCATATTTTCAATGTGACACATCGTCAGTTAAATTAAGAGATTCGAATGTTAATAAAAGGACCTTATTATATATGTTCAAAATAAAAAGACCTAATTAATTAAAATTTAATAATAAAGAGATGTTGGATATAATTAACCCGGTCGTTCCACTTACACTTGAAAAGCAATGGAGCTGCTACTTCAAACAGGCTGGCTTGCGTTCATGGGCTTCAACTTCTTTCACCTATTCATCCAATGCTCCTTTAATCAATTATTTACTAACACCAAAAAAAAATATATATATATATATATATATATATATATATATATATATATAAAAGATAATCTCCTGTCTTTTCTCTTGAATAATCTCTTCTTGATCGGTAGTTCACAATTTATGTATTTACAGGGAATTATTTTTAATACATGTTCGACCAATGGAAACAGGTAGCTGTCTTTGGAGATCAAAAGAAAAGCAAGAAAAAACCAAGTACGTGGGAAAAGTTAAAGACCTGAGGGATTCCAGTATCAACTAGTTTGACAATTCCTCACCGTAATATAATCAATTTCATTTTACTTGATAGATATTGTTATATTTACATGAAGATATTTTACAATTTAAATATTCAATTAGCATTAGAATTTTAATTTATTAAAGTTATTAATGTTCATAAATTAAAACTAAAACTTTTGTTATAGAATAAAAAATAATAAAATTGTAATATTATCCAAAAACATAAAGAGATCTACAACTAATTTAACACTATTATAGTCATGTATTAAAATCTTGTTTTAAAAAATATTTATGATAGAAAAACTCTCTCCCACTTTTATTTGAAGTTACACTACTTTCATATTTGTAGAGGTGGAATTTATACATGTTCCTATTATTTTAGACATGAAACTACATATATTCCATTTATAACTAGTGTTCAACCACTTTTAAATAGCATGCAGTAAATTCAACCAAAATCGAACCCAAAGGTAAAAATCAATTCCAAATATTTTTGTAACACTATCTTATTGTTAGCCAATAAGTGTTTTTGGCTAATTCATAGTTGGGTTTTGATTACTAGTATCTTTAATAAATTTTTAATTTCATTCCATTAGTAATTATTTTTCATATTAATATATCAAAATAATTTCAAAATATAAAAAACAAATTCAAATAAAAAAAATTTAAAAATCACGAAATACAAATTAAAAAACATCATATTCTTAACCAATTAAAAAAGAAAAGAGAAAAGTACAAATTAAAAAAAGAATCTTACTTAACGAAAGGCAAATGTGTTAAGCTGTGTGTTTTGGTGCCTTAAAATACAGTAAGAGATTATTTTTTTATGGACACAAGGTTCAGGTCTTAGAGGGTGTTTGAATATGAAGTAGCTTTTGCTTTTTTTAAAAAAAAAAACATGTTTTTATAGCTTTTACAGATGTGATTTATGCTTAAAAGATATAGTACTTTAAAAAAAAAATCACCACACCTCCAAAACAAACACAGTCTTACCCCGTAAGTTACCCATGAGTTCATGGCCCGACCCCTCTAGTTTTTGCCTTTGGCTTGTGCACGTGTGCGGTGCTTGAAAATATGCAAGTGTTGTGTTAATGAAGCATGAATTCAAAAAGAAATTGGTTAAAATTTTATTTTTTATTTTTTTTGTTTTATTATATTAATATTAAAAATAATTTTTTAAAAAAATAAAAAATATTTTAAAAGCTAATCCTTACCATACTTGAAAATAATTCAAAAAATAAATCATGTCCCTGAGATTTTGATACTATCCATCTTAATGCCGATGTAGTTGATGATGGCATGGTCTATTCTTGCCCATTAGTATCTTAAACACATCAAAAATATAAAAACAAGTCATATTGAATAAAATCAATTCCAAACATTTTTGTAACACTAACATATTGTTATTTTTCTTTTATATTCCTAGATAGTTTTTTTTTAACAAATCTGTCAAATTATTTACAAACTTTACATGGACAATAGTAATTATTTCACTCAATAAAATGCCATAATTTTTCACTTATTATTTACAAACCCATCCATATTGAGTACATATATATATATATATATATATATATATATATATATATATATATTTACTTGCCATTATTAAAAAAAGGTTATTGTAAGTCCTAAATATAGTTTTTTCATTAGCATAATGCAAATAAATAGATGCTGGTAGTTGTGGCTACAACTTATATCTAATAATAGATGTCTCGATCATTATACTCATTGGTCCATGATAGCCATAACTATAAATTTTGATTCTATAGTGGAATGTGAAATGTAAGTTTTTTTTTAATTTTTAGAGGCCTCAATACTGCGCACCTTTAAGAGTAAATATTCATCCTAATATAAACTTGTTATCATTTAAAATAATTATCTAACTTTCATCCCAATAACCTTCTAACTTTGTTGGAAAATCAAAATAAAATAAGTCTAAATCATTCATCATTTTAAGATAACAAAAAACTCTTGAAATAGCCTTTCAATTATTTGTATTAAATTCACTAGTATATCTTGATAGCTTGCATAACATGAATAATACTTTTAGCAACAACAAAATGCTCGAGTTGTGTTACTATTTTATAACAATTATCTAGCCTTTCAAATTAAAAAAAGAGACATAATCAATCATATAAGAACACATATGGAATTTATATTTTCAAACATTTTTTCTCTCTTTTTTTTTTAGCAACCAATATGTAGAGAATAGAAACACTCACAAATAAGTCTTATCTTAAAATATAATGACTTTAGACTTTTATATAAACTAAATAATGGATATTTCTTTTCTCACTTAGGTCTACAATTTAAGACAAACCCAACAAAACTCCATCATGGCTTAAACTAAACCAACTTATAAAACTTGAACTTCTCTCTAATAGCCTTCATCAAGCACCTTTGAAGTATTACTCAAACCAATCAAGTTTAAGCAATGCTTAGAGTTAACTATGAAAATAGGATTCATCAACATATCTGCAAGGTTCTTAGTTGTAGCAATATTATTCACTAATACAACACTCTATAACATGATATCCAAACTAAATAAATACCTAACATCAATATATTTAGTTCTTTTATGGTACATTCAGTTCTTAACCAAATAAATAGCACTTTGGTTATCATAATACATAACAATTAATTAAATCATGTGAAAAACCAAGATTACCAATCAAACTTCTCAGTCATAAAACTTTTTTCATTACCTTTATCAATTCCATATACTTGAACTTTTTTTCTATAGACAAGGCAATAGTGGATTGTATTAAAAAAATTCAACTAATGATACACCTCGAGAAAATAAAAACATAACTTTTTAGCAATCTCTTTCTATCTCAATTAAAAACATGATTTGAGTTTACAAACCCCTCAATGCTACTTTTAGTTCTACTAACTCTATCATATATCAAACCAATAGTTATAGTACTTTTAAAATAATACAGTATTGATTTCATGACCCACAAGTGAACTTTACCAAGATTTCTCATAAATTTATACAAGAACTTACCTCCCCGGCAAAAGTGACAAAAGAAAAGTAAAAAGAGAAAATAAAATAACTACTATAATTTATACAAAAACTTACCTCCCCAGCAACGACGCAAAAAACTTGACAGACCAAAAGATTGATATCTTCTCCCAAGTGCAGGACTGTCGAAGTAATAAATAACCTAGCATGACCGGGGTCGAACCACACGGAGGTTAATTGTACAAATTAATAATAACAATAACAATAACAATAATAAAAATAGTAATAACAACAACAACAACAACAACAACAATAACAATAATAATAATAATAATAAAGAAAAAGTAGGAGAACAAGAATTTGAGAACTTTGAGATGGAATATTAATGTAACGATTAAACAATGATAATAACAAATGTCAAGGTTTGAGATTCTACTAATAGTATGTCAAACAAGTATAATATAAAATCTTATTATTCAATTGGAAACTACACATAAAGGAGGTTCCAATCAAATTATAGATTGTTAACATGATTACATTAGTCATCTTATTCGATTAATGCTAATACTTGTAAATCTCATCAAGCATTCATGATTATAACTTATGTTAACAACAAATCAAGTTCCTTTCATAGCTTAGGTGTCGATTACACCATATAGTATGAACTATGAAAGTGTCAAGCATTTGTTGTACCAAGTGTTATACAACATAAATCAAGATTAGTTATTTAACAAGTAAAGTATTAAAGAGTGGACAAGATAATAAATATAAAACATGTTAGTATCAAACATTAAAGTCCATATTAAGTTTACATTATACTTATTCTTACACCATTAGTGTAACCTTTTCATCTTTATATAATTAACTTAGCTCGACATAATGAAAGAAAGAAAAATAGATAAACAAAATAAGAACATAAAAGTTAACTAAGTAAAGGAAAGGAAATGAAAGGTATAAACTTGATATTAATGAAAGCAAAGCATAAACATTACAAAAAAATACAAAGAGAGAAAGGAAGAGCATGATCTTGATCTGGACACCAAGATGCCTAAATGCATGGCAAATGCCTCCTTTTATAGGCCAAAATTGAAAACTATTGATTTGATGACTAATTGATAAGTGGGTGGCCAACTCTTGACTTGGTGACAATCCTTATCTTCTCTTGTCTACCCAAACCGTCATTGATAACGTCACAATTAGAGCCAGTTGAAAACATGAAAGTTGTAGGCAATTGTCTCAGCTTTCTTGTGTAAAACATTCAGCTCATTTGGACTTTTAGAACTCTAAATATGGCCAAAATCCAGAACAGATAGGCCTGCATTTAAAGTCATCAATCAATCCTTTCATTTATGTGATAGGCCTGCATTTAAAATGAATATTTACCACAAATTAAAGGTATCTTATATTATTAGATATATTATTATAAAACATGTTTTAGTTAAGGAGTTATTGATACTTCAAGTGCAAAATGATGATATAAAATCATTATAAAAATGCACTTTTAAGTACTAATCAGTAGATAAGAAAATAGTGGCTTGCAAAATTGTTTTTCAACATGGCACACCTTAAAAGAGTGAAAACATAACCTTTTAGTGACCTTCTTATATCTAAATCAAAAGCATAATTTGAATCTACAAAGCTCTTAACTTTACCTTTAGTGTTACTGCCCTTATTATATATATAACACCTCTAAGATAACAATGTATCCATTTCATAACCTACTAGTAAACTTTATCAGGATTTTCTATAAATTTGATGACCATATTAATAGCATATGAAATTTCTAGATGAGTAAAGATCGTAGCATACATAATGCTTCCAACTATAGAAGCATATTAACATGACTAAAAGATTGATGTCTTCTTCCAAGTGCAGGAGTGTTGAAGTAATAAATAACCCGGCAAGACTAAGGTCAAACCACAGGGAGGTTAATTGTATAAATTATAAACAACAATAACATAATGACAACAATAATAATAGTAATAATATTACTAATACTACTACTAATAATAATAATAATAATAATAATAATAATAATAATAATAATAATAATAATAATAATATAAGAAAAAAAAAGAAGTTGATAAGAATTTTGAGATGGAAGATTAAAGTAAGGATTAAACAATGATAACAACAAATGTCAAGTTTAGAAGATCCACTAATAGTATGTCAAAAAAGTATAGTATAAACTTTTATTATTCAATTGGAAACCACACACAAAGAAGGTTCCAAATAAATTATAAATTATTAACATAATTACATTGGTTACCTTATTCGATTAATACTAATACGTATAAATATTGTCAGGCATTCATGATTATAACTTATTTTAACAATAAATCAACTTCCCTTCATAGCATAGGTGTCAGTTATAAGATATAGTATGGGCTATGATAGTGTCAAGCATTTGTTGTACCAAGTCTTATACAACATAAATCTAGATTAGTCATTTAACAAGCAAAGTATTAAAGAGTGAACAAGATAATAAATACAAAACATGTTAATATCAAACTTAGCTATACCTATTATTACACCATTAGTGTAACCGTTAGTGTAACCATTTCACCTTGATATAAAAAATACAAAATATGTTAATATCAAACATGTTAACAAGTAAAGTTCATGTTAAGTTTACATTATACTTATTCTTACACCATTAGTGCAACTATTTCACCTTGATATAATAAACTTAGTTAAACATAATGAAAGAGAAACATAAATAAGATAAGATAAGAACATAAATAAGATAAAAGTTAACTAAGTAAAGGAAAGAAAATGAAAGGCCTAAACAAGATATTAATGAAAATAAAACTTAAGCATTACAAAAATACAAAGAGAGAAAGTAAAAGCATGATCTTGATCTGGAAACCTAGATGCCTAAATTCATGGAAAATGCCTTCTTTTATAAGCCAAAATTGAAAACTATTGATTTGATGACTAATTGATAAGTAGGTGGCTACCTCTTGACTTGGTGACAATCCTTATCTTCTCTTGTCTGCACAAAACATCATTGATAAGATTAGAATTGAAATTAAAACCACCTGAAAACATGAAAGTTCTAGAAAATTATCTCATCTTTCCAAGAAAAAAAATTAAAGTCATGTGGACTTCTAGAACTTCAGATATGGGTCAAACACTGAACAATTTTTGGGTTGTAAGACAGATTCGGACTTCTTTGTTGTTGCTACAATTTAGACTTGAAATGGCATTTTTAAAGCTTAAGCTCCCATGAAAGTTGTATACCTATGTCTTATCTTTCCATCCATATAAAGTAGACCTAAATCTGAGATCTACAACTCCGGATATGACCTGATTACCAAATAGTATTCCGATTTGAATTGCACTAGCATCTCTTTTCTAAGTTTAGCCATCTCTTTGTCCTTTTAATTTCAATTCTTAAACTCATCAATCAATCCTTTTATTTATGTGATAAACTTATATTTAAAATGAATATTTACCATAAATTAAAGGTATCTTATATTATTAAATATGTTATTATAAAATATGTTTTAGTTAAAGAGTTATTGATACTTCAAGTGCAAAATGATAATATAAAACCTTAATAAAAATGCACTTTTAAGTACTAATCACACCCCCTAACCAACTCATTACTTGTCCCTAGTAATCAAAACGTTAAAATAGAAAATTAATTTGCAAATTTTACAAAGCAAGGTATTCATCATTCAACTTCCATTAAACTATCCAAATAAACAAACTCTCATTAAACTTATATATCTATTCAATACCTCTTAAAGAAGATATTAATGAACCTTTCTTTTGTACTTAATATATCAACACATAGTTATGGGCCTTTACTTGGAAGAAAACAAAAATTTTGTTATAATGTTTAAGGTTAACTTCCTTGGGTTAGGATTTTTTTTTCTTTTTTTGTTTTTTTAAATATATATATATATATACACACACATGTAACTTAAAACACAATGCATCTTTAACCCATATAACGTGCTTTGACTAATGACTCTCAGACCTGTTGGTCTTAGGACATTAGGTGTTAAGACACTTCTACAAGCTTAGCAACTCGGGTTACAGATATTGATACATAGATAGTGCAATGTTTGATTATCCTAAGTTTTTCTCCTCAACTCATGTAACAAGCGTTGGGCCAATAGCTTCCAAGTTAGTTGACTTTAGGGTATTAGGTATTAAAACACCCCTTCGGGCTTAATTGCTTAGGTTAAAGAGGCTCTAAAACCAAACTTATCTATATTTTTATTATTATTTTTTTTTGCTCTTTTTTTTTGTTTTCTTTTCAAATTATATACTATATCTTTCTCTTAGTTGTTACCTTTAATAAAAAAACATAAATAATATAATAATCCAATGTGCAATCCACAATCATATGTTAAAGTGTGTGTATGAAAATTAAGGTTTAAAAATACATGTTAAATGAGTATATGAGCAGAATTAAGTGATAACAATGCAAGAGTTTGTAAACCTGAATATTTCAAGAAGTATTATGATAGACCTTGTTAATAATGGTTACTATGATGCATCTTAAGAGTCATTTTAACAAAAGAGTTCCTTTACTCTGTCATCCTAGTAACAACAGTTTTGCAAATGCTTTATGAAATAGAAAACATAATTAGTTATTTTTTTTTGTTAACTACTACCCTCTCCCCCCAACCAAAACAAAACATTATCCTCAATATTCTAAGGTAGAAAGATAGAGTATAAAAAACATCACCTGAAATAACGAACACTAATAAACCTGAAACACACTTAAAAAAATATAAGAAAGAACAAAACACAATATTAAAACCAAAAAACACAAAGATTCATAAATGAAGGCTCAAATCCAATCTGAGCTTTTTATGGTTTTCCTTAGATGACCAATTTATACGACTCATAGAGGGATCAATTATAGAAATGAAATATTGTAGTTGGTCAATCAATTGTTCAAAAGTAGTAGCAAAGATTATGATTTGTAGTGCCAAAGATGTTAAAAATTCTTGTTCCACAGCATGATCAAGAAATGACAACAACTTATCATAATAACTATTAACATTTAATAGACTTATGGGTTTATGGTGAATGTGTAGTTGGGCCCAAAAGAAAATATGAAAGATCTCTTCGAATATACCCAGACCACTTGGTAAGGCAATAAAGGCATGAGCGTGTTTAAATATTGCATTCATTCGATCAGACATTATAAAGACCTGTAGTTCCTCTCTATTTATTTTTTCAATGATGTCTTCTTGTGCTAAAGCTTTAGGGACGACCCTTAAAACTTAACTATCTCCTAAAAATGCAGTTATTAACACACCTCCTATTAACCCAAGACTGTCTCCTCCATACATTAAATGAATCTTTCTCTCAACTAACATCTGACCCAAGATAATTTGTTGATTCTAAAAACTCCTTTTCTTTTCCAAGACTAGATCTACCAAAAACACAAACATTTCTTATGTGATGACTTGAGAAACTTGTCATATCTACACACTTTTATATTTGTTGAATGTATGGGTTGAGTAGAAATAAAAGGAAGCAAGAGAGAATTTTATAGATAAGAAATTAAAAAGGCAATCATACCACATATATGTAAACCAACTAAAGTCTCTCTCTCTTTTTATTTATTTATTTATTTTTGAAAAAGCATGTGTATGTGCAGGTAGTTGTGATTGTAGCTTACGTTTTCCCTTGGTTTTACGTCCAATAACAACTTAAACACTCTCTATAGGACAGGGATAGGCTTCCCATCTAGTTTTCTTAAAAACTAGCAAATAGAGTATTTTTTTAGTCAAATTCTCAAGACTATGCCAAGCACTTTCTTTATGAAAAAGAGTTCATAAGTCATGAATTGCACGATGCATATATCCAATATGATGAGACTTAAGAGTCAATAGAAGATTATCTAAAGACTCTCTGTGTTTTGAAATAAATCCTAACTTTTGACAATTTTCACAGGTTTTGCAGAATGCATGTGAATTCTTGAACATGGTTGGCCAATAAAATTAACTTTGTAAGATTTGACAGTCATTTTCTTTGATGAGAAATGACTCCCACATGCCTCAGAGTGACAACATTTAATGACACTACTTACCTCATTGTTGGGAATGCAACTTTAAAATATTTGATCAGGACAATATTTAAATAAGGGTCATCCCAATAAAAGTTTTCCACATCGCTCAAAAACTTTCTTTTATCTTAGTTATCCGAATGAGCTGGAAAAAATCCTGAAGTAAGAAAATTCATATTTTTAGCAAATCAAGGCATTGAACTAGGAGAAAGTAAAGATTCAACAAGAAAGTAATCATCGATTGGTGTGATGTCGAATGTTGAATCTATTGCTAATTTTGACAAATGATTTACGACAATATTTTTAGTACCTTTTTCATCTTTCATTTCTTCCTGTTTGAAAGTTTCAAAGATTTCACAATCATGATTAACTTCCCTCTATTTGGTCATGGCATGAGAAAATGAAACTAATGGTGGGGAATCAGTCTTTTCCTTGCAATATTCAAATTCAACCCCTTCCTTACCCTTAGAGATTAACTCATCATCTTTCTCGTAAGATTCAAGAGTGGGTTTTTCAAAAACCATATCACTGCAAAGATTGATGACTGATTTAACTTGATACATGTGTTGACTTCCACAAGTACTTGCATTTGCATTGTATTGCCCCTTTGGATTTTGCTGTGGTTAAGATGGAAACTTACCATTCTCCTGAAAATTGAAAGCAAATATGAATTTTGCAAGAGTATCTTTAAAAAATGTTATACTTTGAGTAAGTTGAATGTTGATTGTCTATTGCTTTTCAATGAATGCATACAAAGTTTCCTCAAAATTTCTTCTAAGAGGTGGAACATAAGGAGGTGCATATCCGTAAGAGTTTTAAAAATTATGATGTGCTTGAAATGGTGCTTTTGAAGTTGGTGCACTATTATTAGCACTCTTCCAACTGAAATTAAGGTGATTTCTTCAACCAGGATTGTATGTTTGTGAGTATGGGTTATGATGGAACCTTTGGAAACTGTTTTAAACATGGGCTTGTTCATGAAGACATTCCTTAAAAGAAGATAAAGTTGGACAGTCATTCGTTAAGTGTTTATTTATTTCGCAGATTTGATACACTATGTCTTAAACAGATTTTAATTTACCACTCTTATTCAATTCTAATGCCTCGACATTTTTAGCTAAAGATGCAAACTTGGCTTAGAGGTCATGATCTTTCCTAAGGTTGTACATACCTCCACTAAATGTATGAGGTTAAGTTTTCCTTAGTGCTTCATAAGTACCTACAGTCTCCCAATTTTGAGTATTTTCAGCTAATAAGTCTAAATACTTCATTACTTTATCAGGTTCTTTATCTTCAGAAGTTTCATTGCACATCAATTCAACCATTTACCTATCTCTAGGTCTTAACCCTTCATAAAAATGTAAAACCAATCTATATGTTTCAAAACCATGATGAGGGCAAATATTAAACAAGTCTCGATATCTATCCCAATATTGGTAAAATGTTTCTCTTTTTTTGAGTGAAAGTAATGATTTGTCTTTTGAAAGAGTTTGTTCTATGATATGGGAAAAACTTCTTTAAAAACTATTATTACATTTCATCTCAAGCACGAATGAATCCAGGTCTCAAATTTTATAGTCATGTTTTAGCTTTATCTTTTAATAAAAAAAGAAAAAAGCTATAATCTAATGGTGTTCATGCTACAATTTGAGTCAGTATACATGTTGCAGATCTCAAATTCCTTTAAATACAAGTATGAATTTTCTAAATCTAAGCCATGAAAAGAAGGAAAAGGTCGAATATTTATAGCTTAAAATTAAAATAAGATGCATCAGGAGGGAAAACTATGCATGATAGTGCACTTGTTCTTATGGGATTCATATGGTCTCTAAGTGTTCTAATATGGTTATTCTCATTATTCTCATTATGAAGTGATTGATTATCTTCTTTGGCCATATTTTCTGAAAATGATGAGGATTCCCTACGAAGTCTACCACTTAATGTATGTGACCACACTCTCATGCACATGTAGGAGTAGAATGAAAGGAAGAAGAAAATAAAATAAGGAGAAACAAAACAAAAAAAAATAAAGTTATATATAAGAAAAGTGACAAGAGAAAATAAAATAAATACTATAATTTGTATAAGAACTTACCTCCCTAGCAATTGCGCCAAAAACTTGATACAACTAAAAGATTGATGTCTTCTTCCAAGTGTAGGAGTGTCAACATAATAAGTAACACAACAAGACCGAGGTCGAACCACATCGAGGTTAATTGTCTAAATTATAAACAACAATAATATAACAACAAAAATAATAATACTACTAATACTACTAATAATAGCAATAATAATAATAATAATAATACTAGTAGTAGTAGTAGTAGTAGTAGTAGTAGTAGTAGTAGTAGTAGTAGTAGAAGAAGAAGAAAAAAAACAAAAAAGAAGTTGATGAGAACTTTGAGATGGAAAATTAACGTAAAGATTAAATAATGATAACAATAAATGTCAAGGTTAGAGGATCCACTAATGGTATGCCAAATAAGTATAGTATAAACTCTTATTATTCAATTGGAAATCACACACAAAAGAGGTTCCAATCAAATTATAAATTGTTAACATGATTACATTAGTTACCTTATTTGATTAATATTAATTCTTGTAACTGCTGTCAGGCATTCATGATTATAACTTATGTTAACAACAAATCAAGTTCATTTCATAGCACAGGTATCGGTTATAACATACAGTATAGGTTATGAAAGTGTCAAGCATTTGTTGTACCAAGTGTTATACAACATAAATATATATTAGTCATTTAACAAGCAAAGTATTAAAAAGTAAACAAGATAACAAATACAAAACATGTTAGTATCAAACATTAAAGTCCATGTTAAGTTTACACTATATTTATTCTTATACTATTAGTGTAACCTTTTAACCTTGACATGATAAACTTAGCTAAACATAATGAAAGAGAAAAATATAAATAAATAAGGTAAAAACATAAATAATATAAAATTTAACTAAGTAAAGGAAAGGAAATGAAAGATATAAACAAGATAGTAATGAAAATAAAATTTAAGCATTACAAAAATACAAAGAGAGAAAGCAAAAGCATGATTTTAATCTGTAAACCAAGATGTCTAAATGTCTCCTTTTATAGGCCAAAATTGAGAACTATTGATTTGGTGACTAATTGATGAGTGGATGGTCAACTCTTGACTTGGTTATAATCTTTATCTTCTCTTATCTGCCCAAAATGTTATTAATAACTTTAGAATTGGAACCACTTGAAACATGAAAGTTTTAGGAAATTATCTCAGCTTTCCAGAAAAAAAATGAAGTCATTTGGACTTTTAAAACTCCAAATATGGGCCAAACACTGAACAGTGTTCGGGTCGTAGGATAGATTCAGACTTCTTTATTGTTGCTACAATTTGGTCTTGAAAATGACCGTTTTAAATCTTGAGGTTTATGAAAGTTGTAGGCCTATGTCTTACCTTTCCATCCATATAAAGTAGACCTAAATTCGAGATCTACACCTCCAGATATGACCCAATTACTAAATAATATTCCGGTTTGGGCTGCACCAGCATCTCTTTTCTAAGTTTGGTCATCTCTTTGTCCTTTCAATTTCAATTCTTAAACTCATCAATCAATCTTTTTATTTATGTGATAGGCCTGCATTTAAAATAAATATTTACCATAAATTAAAGGTATCTTATATTATTAGATATGTTATTATAAAATATACTTTAGTTAAGAAGTTATTGATACTTCAAGTGCAAAATAATAATATAAAACTGATTAGTACTTAAAAGTGCATTTTTATCATGGTTTTATATCATCATTTTGCACTTGAAGTATCAATAACTCCTTAACTAAAATATGTTTTATAATAATGTATCTAATAATATAAGATACCTACAATTTGTGGTAAATGTCTATTTTTAATGCAGGCCTATCACATAAATGAAAGGATTGATTGATGACTTGAAGAACTTAAATTGCAAGGATAAAGAGATGGCCAAACTTAGAAAAGAGATGTCGGTGCAATCCAAACCGGAATATTGTTTGGTAATTGGGTCATATCTGGAGCTATATATCTCAGATTTAGGTCCACTTTATATGGATGGACAGGTAAGACATAGGCCTACAACTTTCATATGGAGCTCAAGATCTAAAAAGGCCATTATCAAGTCTAAATTGTAACAACAACAAAGAAGCCCGAATCTCTGAATTGTTTACACAAGAAAGCTGAGACAATTGCCTACAACTTTCATGTTTGCAACTAGCTCCAATTTTGACGTTATCAATGACGTTTTGGGCAGACAAGAGAAGATAAGGATTGTCACCAAGTCAAAAGTTGGCCACCCACTTATCAATTAGTCATCAAATCAATAGTTCCCAATTTTGGCCTATAAAAGGAGGCATTTGCCATGCATTTAGGCATCTTGGTTTCCAGATCAAGATCATGCTCTTCCTTTCTCTCTTTGTATTCTTTGTGATGTTTATGCTTTGCTTTCATTAATATCAAGTTTATGCCTTTCATTTCCTTTCCTTTACTTAGTTAACTTTTATGTTCTTATTTTGTTTATCTATTTTGCTTTCTTTTATTATGTCTAGCTAAGTTAATTATGTCAAGGTGAAAAGGCTACACTAATGGTGTGAGAATAAGTATAATGTAAACTTAATATGGACTTTAATGTTTGATACTAACATGTTTTATATTTGTTATCTTGTTCACTCTTTAATACTTTGCTTGTTAAATGACTAATCTTTATTTATGTTGTATAACACTTGGTACAACAAATGCTTAGCACTTTCATAGCCCATAATGTATGGTATAACCGACATCTGAGCTATGAAAGGAACTTGATTTGTTGTTAACTAAGTTATAATCATGAATGCTTGACGAGATTTACAAGTATTAGCATTAATTGAATAAGATGACTAATGTAATCATGTTAACAATATATAATCTGATTGGAACCTCCTTTGTGTGTGGTTTCCAATTCAATAATAAGAGTTTATACTATACTTGTTTGATATACCATTAGTGGAACCTCTAACCTTGACATTTGATATTATTATTGTTTAATCCTTACATTAATATTTCATCTCTAAGTTCTCATCATCATCATCTTCTTCTTCTTCTCTTTCTTTATTATTATTATTATTATTATTAGTACTACTACTACTACTACTACTACTACTACTACTACTACTACTACTACTATTGTTGTTGTTGTTATTGTTGTTTTATAATTGTTGTTTATAATTTGTACAATTAACTTCTATGTGGTTCGACCCCGATCTTGCCGAGTTATTTATTACTTCGACACTCCTGCACTTGGGAGAAGACCTCAATCTTTTAGTCATGTCAAGTTTTTGGCGCCGTTGCCGGGGAGGTAAGTTCTTGTATAAATTATAATATTTATTTTATTTTCTCTTTTCACATTTCTTGTATATAACTTTTTTTCTTTTCTCTTGTTTCTTCTTTTTTTTTTCTTCCTTTTAGTTCATTCCTACACGTGCATGAGAGTGTGGTCACGCATATCAAGTGGTAGACTTTGTAGGGTATCCTCATCATTTTCAGAAAATATGGCCGAAGAAGATAATCAATCACTTCATAATGAAAATAATAAGAATAACCGTGCTAGAACACTTAGAGACCACATGAATCCCACAAGAACAAGTGCACCATCATGCATAATTTTTCCTCCCGATGCATCTCATTTTAATTTTAAACCAGGTATTATTCAACTTTTACCTTCTTTTCATGGTTTGGAATTGGAAAATCCATACTTGCATTTAAGGGAATTTGAGGAGGTGTGCAACACATATAATAATTTAAATTGTAGCATGAACACCATCAGAAATATAAAGACCCTGGTTGTCCTACAATTTCTTGCTTTATTGGAGACCATAAAATTGAACAAGCCTTACTTGATCTTGGTGCTAGTGTGAATTTACTTCCATATTCAGTTTTTCAGAGTCTCAATCTAAGTGAGTTAAAACCAACTTCTATATCTCTTTTACTTGCCGATAGATCTGTAAAAGTGCCTAGAGGAATAATTGAAGATGTGTTAGTACAAGTCGATAAATTCATTTATCATGTGGATTTTATTGTCTTGGACACAAAACCTGTTGAAGCATGTAATTCATTTCTTGTTATTTTAGGACGTCCGTTTCTTGCAACCTCTAACGCATTGATTAATTGTAGGAATGGACTAATGAAGCTATCATTTGGAAACATGACATTGGAGATGAATATTTTCAACATTTGCAAGCAACCTGGAGATGACAATGATTTACAAGAAGTAGATCATATTGATGAATTAGTTTATGATCAACTTGAATCTACTTTAAGTAAAAATGAATTGGATGAAACTGAAGATTTGCAAATGATTTATTATGAGGAAGAAATCAAGGATGAAACAAGCACCGAAAATGTTGATGCGAATCTTTTGTCAATAGTGACAACAGATTCGACATCTGACATCACACCAATCGATGATTACTTTCCTAACGAATCCTTACTTTCTCTTAGTCCAATGCTTTGGTATGATAAAAATATCAATTTTCTTGCTTTAAGAGATTTGCCAGTTGATTGGAGTACCCAAAACAAAGAAAAGTTTTTGAACGAAGTGAAGAGCTTTTATTGTGATGATCCTAACTTATTCAAATATTATCCTGATCAAATATTTCAAAGATTAATTCCCGACAATGAGGTAAGTAGTGTCATTAAACTTTGTCATTCTGAAGCATGTGGAAGTTATTTCTCGTCAAAAAAGACTGCTACTAAAATCTTTCAAAATGGATTTTATTGGCCCACCATGTTCAAAGACATACATACATTCTCCAAAACTTGTGAAAATTATCAAAAGATTGATACAGGTCAAAAAGTTTTGTTTTATAATTCTCAACTCTATGCATTCCCTAGAGAGCTAAGACCAAGATGGAGCAATCCTTATGGGGCCTGTGATATTGAGAATTCAATGAATGACAATGATTTTAATGAAAATGGACATCGCTTGAAAGCTTACTTTGATAATTTTCCTAGTGAAAATGAATCAACTGGTTGGACTGATCTTGTAGATAAAGGTTAATTTTTTTTCTCACATTGTTTTTGTGTTTCTTTTTAAGTGATTTTTGCTAGTTTCACTCAACCCGGTCAAATGGCGGATAACGGTACTCCATGACTTAAGTCGGTTCTTTCAGTTTCCCATAATTACTGATATCTGTGTATATATCTGTGCAATTCTTTGAATCTCTCTTCCAATTCTCATTTGAAAATGGATACTAATCTTGAAAAATTGAAAAAGTATTTTCCCGCTCTGCCTCAGAATGCGATTACAAAAATTTACCGTGCTAGATGTGCAAGATTGAGATTGTTAATGAATCATGGAATTCCTGAAGATATTCGCTGGTTGATTGAAGTAAAGGTCCGATTATCAGGTGAGTCCTCTAATTTCTTTATTTCACACATGCCTGGAACAGGTAAAAGCACTTTTGCAAAGAAGCGTCGTGCAAAACGACTAGAAGTCCGTCATCGATGTGCTAGATGGACTTGTAATACACAATGTCGTTCTTTAGGAATGGTATCTATAAACTTGTAATACACAATGTCGTTCTTTAGGAATGGTATCTATAAACCATGAAGATAAAATACAATTCATTAAGGATGGCCTGAGTAAGGAGTCTTTAGATAATCTTCCATTGACTCTTGAGACGCATCCTAGTGGAGATGTGCATCGTGCAATTCATGATTTATGGCCACTATTTCATAATGAACATGATCGACTTAGTCTTGGGAATCTGACTAAAAAAGACCCTGTTTGCCAGTTTTTAAGAAAACTGGATGGGAAGCCTAACCTCGACCCATAGAGGGCGTTTAAGCCGTTCTTGGACGTAAAACCAAGGGAAGATGTGAGCCACAATCACAACTACTTGTACATACACATGCTTTTTTCAAAAGTAAATAAGTAAATAAATAAAAAAAGAGAGAGAGAGAGTGTGAGACTCCAGCTGGCCTACATATAGATGTTATGATTGCCTTTCTAATTTCTCATCTAGAAAACCCTCTTTTCCTTCCTTTCATTTCTACTCAACCCATACATTCAACAAATACAGAAGTGTGTAGAAATGGCAAGTTCCTCAAGTCATCAAATAAGAAATATTTGTGTTTTTGGTGGATCTAGTCCTGGGAAGGAAAAGGAGTTTTTAGAATCAGCAAATCATCTTGGTCAGGTGCTAGCTGAGAGAAAGATTCATTTAGTGTATGGGGGAGGCAGTCTTGGGTTAATGGGAGGTGTGTCAATAGCTGTATTTTTAGGAGGTAGTCAAGTTTTAGGAGTTGTCCCTGAAGCTTTGGTACAAGGGGACATCATTGGAAAAACAATTGGAGAGGAACTTCAGGTCTCTACAATGTCGACTCGAATGAATGCAATGTTTAACCATGCTGATGCTTTCATTGCTTTACCAGGTGGTCTAGGCACATTGGAAGAGATCTTTCATATTTCCTCTTGGGCTCAATTGCACATTCACCATAAACCCATTGGTTTGTTAAATGTTAATGGTTATTATGATAAGTTGTTGTCTTTTCTTGATCATGCTGTGGAACAGGAATTTCTAACATCTTCTGCACGCCAAATCATAATCTCTGCTACTACTGCTGAACAATTGATTGATCAACTACAATCTTTCACTCATGTGATTGATCCTTCCATGAGTCGCATAAATTGGTCATCTACGGGAAGCTGTAAAAAGCTTAGATTGGATTTGAGCCTTCATTTGTAAATTTTTTGTGTCTTTTAGTTTTATTATTATGTTTTATTAGTTCTTATTTTTGTTTCAGTGTGTTTCAGGTTTTGTCAGTGTTCGTTATTTCAGGTGATATCTTCTATACTCTATCTTTCTACCTTAGAACATTGAGGACAATGTCTCGTTTTGGTTGGGGGGAGAGGGTAGTAGTTGATAAAAAAAATTATTTTTCATTTCATAAAGCATGTGCATAATTGTTGTTACTAGGATGGTAGAGTAAAGGAGTTCTTTTGTTAAAGTGACTCTTGAGACGAATCTTAGTAACCATTCTTAACAAGGTCTATTATAATACTTCCTGAAATATTCAGGTTTGCAAACTCTCGTATTGTTACCACTTAATTCTGCTCATATACTTATTTAACATGTATTCTTAAACCTTAATTTACACACACACACTTTAACATATGATTGTGGGTTGCATATTAGATTATTACATTATTTATGTTCTTTTGTTAAAGGTAACAACTAAGGGAGAGGGATTGTATATAATTAAAAAAAAAAGAAAAACATCAAAAAAAAAAGAAAAAAAAAGAAAAAAAAATGATGATAATAAAAATGTAGATAAGTTTGGTTTCGTAGCCTCCCTAACCTAAGCAATTAAGCCCGAAGGGGTGTTTTAACACCTAATACCCTAAAGTCAACTGACTTGGGAGCTATTGGCCCAATGTTTGTTACATGGGTTAAGGAGAAAAGTTTAAGGGAATCAAACATTGCACTATCTACATATCAGTATCTGCGACCCGAGTTACTAAGCTCGTAGGGATGTCTTAACACCTAATGCCCTAAGACCAACTGGTCTGGGAGTCATTAGCTGAAAGCTCGTTACATGGGTTAAAGATGCATGATGTTTTTAAATTATATGTATATAGATTTTTAAAAAAAAAAGAAAAAGAAAAAAATAATAATCCCAACCCAAGGAAGTTAACCTTAAACATTATAACAAAAATTTTGTTTTCTTCCAAGAAAAGCCCCATAATTATGTGTTGATACATTGAGCACAAAAGAAAGGTTTATTAATATCTTGTTAAGTGGTATTGAGCAGATATATAAATTTAATGAGAGTTTGTTTATCTGGATAGATTAATGGAAGTTAAATGATGAATACCTTACTTTGTGAAATTTGCAAATTGTTTTAATGCTTTGATTACTAGGGACTAGTAATAAGTTGGTTGGGGGGTGTGATTAGTACTTAAAAGTGTATTTTTATCATGGTTTTATATCATCATTTTGCACTTGAAGTATCAATAACTCCTTAACTAAAATATGTTTTATAATAATGTATCTAATAATATAAGATACCTATAATTTGTGGTAAATGTTCATTTTAAATGCAGGCCTATCACATAAATGAAAGGATTGATTGATGACTTGAAGAACTTAAATTGCAAGGATAAAGAGATGGCCAAACTTAGAAAAGAGATGTCGGTGCAATCCAAACCGGAACACTGTTCAGTAATTGGGTCATATATGGAGCTATATATCTCAGATTTAGGTCCACTTTATATGGATGGAAAGGTAAGACATAGGCCTACAACTTTCATATGGAGCTCAAGATCTAAAAAGGCCATTATCAAGTCTAAATTGTAACAACAACAAAGAAGCCCGAATCTGTCTTCCAGCCCGAGCACTGTTCGGTATTTTGGCCATATCTGGAGTTCTAGAAGTCCAAATGAGCTAAATTGTTTACACAAGAAAGCTGAGACAATTGTCTACAACTTTCATGTTTGCAACTGGCTCCAATTTTGACGTTATCAATGACGTTTTGGGCAGACAAGAGAAGATAAGGATTGTCACCAAGTCAAAAGTTGGCCACCCACTTATCAATTAGTCATCAAATCAATAGTTCCTAATTTTGGCCTATAAAAGGAGGCATTTGCCATGCATTTAGGCATCTTGGTTTCCAGATCAAGATCATGCTCTTCCTTTCTCTCTTTGTATTCTTTGTGATGTTTATGCTTTGCTTTCATTAATATCAAGTTTATGTCTTTCATTTACTTTCCTTTACTTAGTTAACTTTTATGTTCTTATTTTGTTTATCTATTTTGCTTTCTTTTATTATGTCTAGCTAAGTTAATTATGTCAAGGTGAAAAGGCTACACTAATGGTGTGAGAATAAGTATAATGTAAACTTAATATGGACTTTAATGTTTGATACTAACATGTTTTATATTTGTTATCTTGTTCACTCTTTAATACTTTGCTTGTTAAATGACTAATCTTGATTTATGTTGTATAACACTTGGTACAACAAATGCTTAGCACTTTCATAGCCCATAATGTATGGTATAACCGACATCTGAGCTATGAAAGGAACTTGATTTGTTGTTAACATAAGTTATAATCATGAATGCTTGACGAGATTTACAAGTATTAGCATTAATTGAATAAGATGACTAATGTAATCATGTTAACAATATATAATCTGATTGGAACCTCCTTTGTGTGTGGTTTCCAATTCAATAATAAGAGTTTATACTATACTTGTTTGATATACCATTAGTGGAACCTCTAACCTTGACATTTGATATTATTATTATTTAATCCTTACATTAATATTTCATCTCTAAGTTCTCATCATCATCATCTTCTTCTTCTTCTCTTTTTTTATTATTATTATTATTATTAGTACTACTACTACTACTACTAGTATTATTATTATTATTATTATTAGTATTATTATTATTATTATTATTATTATTATTATTATTGTTATTGTTGTTGTTTTATAATTATTGTTTATAATTTGTACAATTAACCTCCCTGTGGTTCGACCCCGGTCTTGCCGGGTTATTTATTACTTCGACACTCCTGCACTTGGGAGAAGACATCAATCTTTTAGTCATGTCAAAAACCTTGATAAAAATATATTTTTAAGTACTAATCACATATGAAACACCAGACATGCTCATTGCTTTTTGTAAACAATTTAATAGTGGATTGCAAAATTATTTTTCAACTAATAACACATCCTAGAAAAGAGAAAACATAATATTTTAGTGACATTTTTATACCTAAATCAAAAGCTTAATTTGAATCTACAAAGCTCTCAACTCTACCTTTAGTGTTACTACCCCTGTCATTTCTCAAACCAATATTTATAATGCCTTTAAGATAATGGAGTATCCATTTTATATTTTCATAACCTATTAATGACCTTTACCAAGATTTCTCATAAATCTAATAACCATATTAATAACCTGTAAAATGTCTAGAAAAGTGCAAATCATAACATACATAATATTTTCAATTACAATAGTATATGGAAAACATGATAAATGCTCACTCTCTTCCTCAGTTTCTGGTGGCAAAACTAAAGATAACCTGAAAATGAAAGGAAATGGTATAATCACTATCTTGCAATTTTATATATCAAAACACTCAAGTATTTTTTTAAAGATACTTCTTCTATGATAGGTATAACTTGTCAATGCTTTGATCTTTATATATCTTTATTCCAAAAATCTTTTTAGCTACACTCAAATCTTTTATCTCAAACTTACCACTCAACTAATCCTTTAAATCATTGATTTTAAATATGTTCTTTGAGGTAATTAATATGTCATCAATATACAACAATAAATGCATAAATAAATCATCTAAAAACTTTCTAATACATACACATGCATAAACTATTCTTTACAACTAGCAAGAACACTTTATTGAAGTCAATAGCTTCCCTTTATGTAAAGCCTTTAGCAACTAGACATGTTGTACACCTTGCATCCTCAACCCTGAGACTCCATCTATTCTGTTGAAACTTATTTTCACCCAATAATATTTTTGGGCATTTAGTGGTTTAACAATATCCTATATTCAATTCTTATAAAGAAACTTAATCTTTTTATTTATAGAAAACATCCACTCATAAGGTTTTTTTAGAAAATAAATTATCACTTTATATAAACAAGATTCATCATCATCATCAAGATTATTTATAAAATTCAAGATAAAACTAACTAAATCAATATAATGATACATAAATGGTGCTTTTATTTGTCTTTCTATAATTATATTATAAGTTTATCATTCATGTGTATTTTTATCAACAATATCCTACACTACTTCCTCTATAGGCTCATTTGAAACATATTTTTACACTATCTTTGAAACTTTAATTTAAGCTCTACCTATATGCTAGTAGCCTAGTCATCTCAACATCAACATCATTCAACTCATTTTCCTTGTAAGATATAGCAAACTCATTAAAGGTCACATATCTACAAGTAATAAATTTAAATAACTTGAAATCAATACATCATAATTAATATCTGTTCACCCTATATAAATAGCCTAGAAATATATATTTTCTATTTTTTTATCCAAGTTTATTTTTCTTAACATAAGCATAAGCAAGACAACAAAATATTATCAATTTAGAGTAATTAGTAAAAAAACTAGACCAGACCTCATATGGAATTCTTAGTTCTAAACTTTCTATAGAGATCTATTTACCAAATAACAAGCTATATTAACTAATTCAGTCCAAAAGTCTTTTGACAATCGAACTTATGAAATCATACAACATGTTTTTAATAAAAGTGTCAAGTTCATATGTTTTGCAACCCTAATTTGTTATGGTGTATTCCTAACAATGCAATGTCTAGCAATTCCTTTATTCTTGCATAACGCATCTCACTTACAAGCATAGAATTTCAAACCATTATCACTTCTTAAACGTTTGATATTCTTATCAATATATTTCTCAATCAAGGCTTTTCATTGCTTAAAGGTGACAAACACATCAATCGCTTTCCACTATCTTATTTAACTCTATTGTTAGTGAGTTATTGGCTGAAGAAATGCATCTTTAATCTTATTCTGAAAAAAAAATTATTTCTGCTTTGAATCCTTTTATCCTAGTGGTACCCTCTAAGTTATTCTCTAATCATCAGCATAAGCCTTACACAAGGGTTAACATTGACAAGTGCAATTTATATAAGTAAAAAGGTCATTGGAAGGCTTAGTATCCCAAATTGAGACAACATAATCAATCTTAGAAGCCTCGCAACCAATCACAATCTAATATTCATAGATCACCTCAGGGTTATAAATCACCATACCATAATACAACAGCAGTAACTTTTTCAAACTCTATCAATGATCCTAGTACTTTAGCTATGCAATTTCATAAATTTCTCTCCTTACATCTACAACAATGTCTATTGCTCCTTTTATAGGTCAGTTGCCTCATAGTTTCTCAGGTATGTCACATTATGAATGGGTCTTAGATTATTGTGCTTCACATCATATGTCTCCAGATTCTTCATCTTTTACCTTTTTTATCCCCTTCGCCCTTCATTCTTGTTATGATTGTTGATGGCACTCATATGCCCTTAGCAAGTGTTGGTTCTATTGTCACACTTCACTAGTCTCTCACTAATGTTTATCTTATTCCAAAACTCAAATTGAATCTTGCTTTTGTTGGTCAATTATATGATTCTAATGGTTATTTATTTATGTTTTATGGTTTCTTTTGTTATGTATAGGATCTCAGAAGCTGATTGGGATAGGTTGTAAGGAGAATGAACTATATATTTTAAATGAATTAAAAGTGTCAGTTATCGTTGTTGCTACTACTATTGTTATTTGTCTTCTTTTCATTTGAATCCTTCATCTTGTAGTTTTTATTTATGGTATTCTCGTATGGGTTATGTTTCATCTTCTCATTTAATATTTTTGGCATTCGTGAGAGCTTTAGAAAATTTAAGCACTTATGATATTTCTAATTATAATGGATGTAAATTGGCAAATTTTTTTACTTTACCTTTTAATCGAAGTGTTTTTATTTCTTCTTCACCTTTTGATTTGATTCATTCTGATATATAGGGACCTTCTTCTGTTCCATAAAATGACGGTCTCGATATTATGTTTCATTTATTAATGATAATACTTGTCATTGTTGGATTTATTTAATAAAATAGTATTTTGAATTCTATGAGATATTATAGCCTTTCGAGCTCTTATAAAAACTCAACATTCTATTATAATCAAATGTTTTAGATGTGATTTGGGTAGGGAATATACTTCTAATAAATTTTATTAGTTGCTTGCCTTAGATGGAATCATTCACTAAACTTTATATACAGATACTCCTGAGCAAAATGGTGTTGCTGAAAGAAAACATAAGCACATTATCAAAACTACTCATTCTTTCTTGTTGTTTGCTTTTATTTATAGTGATTTTTGGGAAGTTTTTCTTACTAATGTAAACTTGATTAATATAATCTCATCTTCTCATAATTCAGGTTTTTCTCATTTTAAAAAATTATATGGGTATATTCCTAATTATTCCTCCTTTAGAGTTTTTAGTTGTATTTGTTTTGTTCTTTGTCCCCATGCAGAATGTAGTAAGTTATCCTCTTGATCTATTATGTGTATTTTTTTAGGTTATGGTGAAAGTAAAAAGGGGTATCGTTGTTTTGATCAAATAACTCGGAAACTTTATGTGTCTCGTTATGTTATCTTTCTCGAGCATATACCTTTCTTTTCTATTCCATCCACTACTCATGGCTTGACTGGACCTGATATTATTCATATAAATCCCTTTTATAAGAATTCTGATAGTTTATCATCTCAGGTTCTTAGCACCTCATATACTTCTCCTCATGTTCGACCAATTTGTACTCACTATTCTACAGGTACTAACACTTTACTCTTCAACACACTTGTAGCTCTATTCTCTTCTACACCCCCTCAAGTTTCTTTTGAATTATGGATCCACCTCCACGTCAATTCACACACATTTGTAAGTCCTCAAAACTACTAAATTTTGCTTATTCTTGTTATTCTTCATCTTTTACTTCTTCTTTTTTAACTTCTATTCATTGTTTCTCTAAGCTCTCTTCTTATAAAGAGGCAATTCTTGATCCTTTTTAGTAGCAAACTATAGATGAGGAACTTTCAGCTTTGTGTAAAATAGATACTTGGGATTTGATTCATCTATCTCCTAGTAAGAGTGTTGTTGGTTGTCGTTGGGTGTACAAAATCAAGACTAATTCTAATAGGTCTATTGATTGAAATAAAGCTAGGTTATTTACAAAAGGATACTCTCACTAGTATGGTATGGATTATAAGGAGACAGTTGCTTTTATTATGAAAATGACTACTATTCATACTCTTCTTGTTGTAGCTTTGGTTCGTCTATGGCATATCTTACAACTTGATATTAAAAATGCCTTCTTGAATGGAGATCTTTAAGAAGTTTATATGGTGCCTCTTCTTGGTGTTTCACATGACTCTAGGTATATATATAAGCTCAAGAAAGCGTTATATGGTCTCAAACAAGTAAACAAGCACCTTGTGCTTGGTTTTAGAAATTTTATGTTGTAATCTCATCTCTTGGATTTGTTTCTAGTAGTCATGACTCTGTTCTTTTTATTAAGTGCATTGATGTAGATAGTATCATTTTTGTTTCTTATATGTTCATGATATGATTATCACTAGTAATGACATTGATGGTATCTTAGTTTTGAAGACAAGGCTAGCTAGACAGTTTGAAATGAAGGATTTGGGTTCTCTTCGATATTTTCTGGATATTGAAGTAGCTTACTTACCTAGAGATTACCTGCTTTCTCAGTTGAAACATATTGCAGATATTCTTGAGCGAATTAGACTTACTAATAACAAGACTGTAGACAATTTCATTGAAGTTAACTTCTAATAGTTTACCTTTAACAGATCCTATTTTATATTATACTATTGTTAGGAGCTTAATATATCTCACCATTACTCATTCAGATATAGCATATGTTATACATGTTGTTAGTTAGTTTGTTGCTGCTTTTACTACTGTTCATTAGGCAACTATTCTTTATATTTTGTGATATCTTTGGGACACAATTTTTCAGAGTCTTTTACTTTTATCCACCTTTTTCTTGGAGCTGCGTGCATATTGTAATGCTGATCATGTAAATGATCCCATAGATCAAAAATTAGTTACTAATTTCTATATCTTTTTAGATGATTCTCTTATTTCTTGGAAAAGCAAGAAATAATCTATCATTTCTTAATCATCAACTGAAGCAAACTATCGTGCTATGACATCTACTAATAAAGAGATTATTTGGTTATATTAGTTATATACGGATATGGGAGTTTCATACAGATATGGGAGTTTCACTCTCTCATTTTACTTTTATATATTATAACAACCGAAGTTCTATTTAAATTGCTCATAACTCCGTTTTTCATATACGAACTAAGTACATTGAGATTGATTATCATCTTATTTGTCATCATCTCATGGCATCATTACTTTGCCTTTTATTTCTTCTTCCTTGCAAATTGCAAATTTCTTTACCAAGTCACATTCCGTTTCTTGTTTTTGTTTTCTAGTTGACAAATTCCTGATGCTTGTATCTACCGCGTCGTGAGTTTGGAGAGAGATGTTAAATAATATATTTATCTTATTTTATTTATTAAAAATTGAATAATATTTTTAGCTTAACCTATAAATAAACTCTTTGTATTTAGGTTAAAGGATGTATTTTTTACAAATTAATTAAGAATTCTAGCCTCCTCTCTTTTTTGTGTTCGTATTTATTTTATATTAATTGAATTGTTTTAACCGCATGACACCAAAAAAAAAATCTCATTTTTTTTTTCATATACTCACTCTAGAAAGACAAAAATAATTAATGAATAATTTATGTGCAAGATACTAACCCAGAAAGACTCTAGGAATTTTATTTTTTATTTTTTATATTTTATCATTCTGCTATGGTTATGAGAATCATGTGCTCTTTACCGTTGCCTCTTGGAGTCTATTTGTTCTCCTTATAATTTACAAGGAAAAAAAATAGATAAAAGGTTGATTGGAGTAGACATTACTCATTCTTTCCACTTGATTCCTATCTTTATCATAGACTGTGTGAAGGTGAAATGTTGATCATCTCGTACATGATTTTTAATGCTTGTCATTTCTCTGTCTTCCTGATTTACTGCATTTGTCTTGTATATAGGTACTTCAAAATCTTTGATTAATATGGTTCGAACAAAATTTACCAAGCTACGAGACTAATTAAATTCATTTGGTTTTGACCGAGTAGTTAAAAATGAAGAAGAAATATGGAGGGGAGGTGGTTCTAAAAAATAGAAACAGAAAAGAGTGATGCAAGTTGGCAATTGGCAGGTCCTGGGACGATAAGCCAAAAGGTGAGGCTTGAATGCAGCGCCACTGCTGTAAGGCTACATATGTTTACGATGCTGTAAAACAACATTTATATCTTAAGCTGTTCTTTGGTAATAAAGTTGCCTGGCAAATGCAAGTAATGTATACAATAACGTTAGAAACCCTTATTTTTGTCGGGTTTTTTCTTCCTCTAGTCCTTTCAATTTTTTACTTACTAATAAATGCACCTAACAGAGCAGTCATTAAAGAGGTCGGTGGTGGCAATGTCACTGATTGATATTCATCAAAGGAACTGCCAGCATGTGGAATCATTAATGGCGGCAAAACTTCAGCCGCTTATCTTTGATGCATCCCACCAGTTCTGTTGGAAGTTATCTTGGAAAATGGAACAAAACATTATCTTTACAGAGTTTTCCCATTGAACTGGGCCGATGAAGAATGTATGCTTCAGGTTAATTTGTTAAAAATGATGGAAACGAGCCAGGAAGACCGCAATAAAACAATCAGGAATGAGATTCGAAATTTCCAGTGTACATACAGATCCGTGTGATAAATTTGAAATTTGCAATTTTATATAAAAAATAATGACGCCTTTCCCTCTCAGAACTAGGAAAAAAATACAGTAACATAATATTTAACATGTAACGATGAATTCCTCGCTAAATTCTTAAGCCGAATGAGGTAGTCACGCTGAGTTAAATTTCAAATAAATAGCAGAAACCCAACACCACAACAGTGAGAGAGCCAGTGCATCGTTTCCTCGTGTCAAGGGCTCTTCGGGAACCCCAAATGATCTGGGGTAGATGATTAGAGCTTTGGTACTAAGCTTATCTCATAACTGTTGTTCTCAGATATAGATGAAGAGCTAGAGGTTAACTTTTGTGTTTGGCTCCCACTGAATCTATGACTTTGCTCGTGCTGACGGAGGTCTCTCATGGCTTTGAACCTCAAATCTTCAGTATATGAACTCAGTTCTGGAAGCGTGTCAGGAACAGCCATTCGTCCTTCAAGCATGCTCACTACCTCAGACATTGTAGGTCTAAGTGTAGGGGACGCATTTGTACACAAGAGAGCTACTTTAACCATAGTTTCTGCTTCTTCTATGTTAACTGCAGATCCTAACGTCTCATCAACAAGCTCTATAAAACTCCCACTTTGTTGCAAATGGCAGGCCTGCGATGACTTAAAACTTCAGAACTAAGACTTGCAAGCAACAATATTAGTGCAACGTATTAAGAACAGTAAGAAGATTACCCAATCTAAGAGACAAACACAACTGCTGTTGCTTGGCATGTAGTTATTGTTGTTCTTCCCACTAATAATTTCCAAAGCAACAACCCCAAAACTGTAAACATCTGCTTTGTCAGTCAAGTAACCCCATAGTGCATATTCTGGTGCCATATATCCTCTGCATGTCAAGATAAAGAACACTTGTAGTAATTTAACATTGAAAAGTAATACCAAAAATCGCAGCTTTTATTAAAGCATGTGGTGACTAACATAGTCCCAGCAACTCGGGTGCTGATGTGGCTTACTCTTCTTCATCAAGCCTAGCCAATCCAAAATCAGATATTTTAGGATTCAGATTCCCATCAAGTAGCACATTTGTAGCTTTGATGTCTCTGTGAACGATCTTAAGTCTTGATTCTTCATGGAGAAAAGCTAGACCTCTAGCTATCCCAATACAGATCTTAAGCCTTGTAGGCCAATCCAGATTAAGCTGATTGTTTTCATGACCTACAAATCATCCGATAAGAAAACACTGTTATCCATATGATCATTTCAATTATACTATGCATTATAATATTTTAGGTGAATATTCTCATTTAATATTGATGAACACTCACGAAACAGAGCACGTGCAAGACTATTATTTTCCATGTACTCATAAACCAATAATAACTGGTCACTTTCAATGCAACATCCATGCAGCTTGACAAGATTCGGATGCTGCAAACATGAAATCATGCCCATCTCATTTAAGAATTCACGATTTCCTTGCCGTGATTTTGATGAAAGTTGCTTCACTGCTATAACAGTACCATCAGGTAATTGACCCTGCACGCTGATCTCTGTTAAGAATTTCACATGGTTGTGACATAAAAGAGAGAGAGGAGGGGGCAGAGGATACTCCAAATAGGATAGCTGAGATCGTTTGCAAAGTACCTTGTATACAGGACCAAAACCACCTTCTCCAATCTTATTAGAAGCATCAAAGTCATTAGTGGCAGCTCTAATTTGCTTCAGAGAAAATGTTCCCTTTGGAAAATCAAGTCCTTTGACATCTGTTCACGTAGGAGACAGACATAAAGTGCCAACGAATTGTCAGTCTTTAGATACTTACGAGTCAAAATCAGTTCTGGAGAAAAGGAGACCATGAAACTGCATTGACAAGAGGCATTTTTCATTGTCCAACATAAGCATGTCTACCCTGAACTTTCCTCCTCCTTACTAGAAACGATGCCAATCAAACTTATACAATTAATAACTGTGTAATCATCTTGAGGTAAAATATCGCAGCCACTTGTATCTGAATAAAAGATAAGCCCATGAAACTTGATGCTTCTTTTGCTTTTCTTTTCCCTAAATGTCCATGCCTAATTTTAGCAAACAAATCTCAAGTTGTTTCCATCTAGTTCATAATCTCATACTAGAAAGAAAACCAAATCCATAGGATGCTGTTTGAGGCTGCAGAGTTTGGGCAGCTATGTAAGTTATACCCACATACAATTTTTCCTACATCTGGCAAACATGGATGCGGCATGGAATTTTATTAGACTACTAACACAAACATGGGTAAATAATATATATGGCGTTACCTCTTTTCCTGCGCAATTTTCCTGGCAAGTTGCCTTTCCACCAAAGAATTAACAGTATAATGGCAACCAGGCATGATACTCCAACAGCTCCAACAACCACATAAACAGTTCCCTTCTTTTTCCCACTAGAACAAACTTTCAAATCTGCCAATTAAACAGAAAAATTAGTCACAATCACACACACACAGAGATTGGATATTTAAACTAAATTATGACACTTCCAAAAATTACATGAGGTTCTCTGTAATAGTTTTACCAAAATGGGACTTAGATGCCAGAATCTGAATAATACTTTCTTGAGGTACCAAATTATCTTATCATAATATTGGAGAACTTATAAATAAAATATTTGTTTCATACTATCCACGCCTTCCTGAGTCTCTGTTACCCTCTACATTTACATTTGCACACAACTTACCAGAAAATACAGAGATGGCTGATATGATGGGACCATAAACTCCCCTATCAGGAATCCTTGTTGTCCCTTTTCCGGAAAAATAGAATCTGATCTCCAACATATTATTAGTTACATTGACATTCAATGCTTGTTTCACTAAAGGCTTTTCAGCACTGCCAACCTCATCTTCAATATTGAAATCTTTCCAAACCAATCTTTCCTGTGACAAAGTAATCCAGCTAAGTCCCTGCTTCCAACTTCAAAAAAAATGTAAGTTTCACATTAGAGTGACTACTTACCTGAACATAAATGTCAAAAATACGCCTGCCTAAGCTGTTATATGTATGGTCATTAGTGAACTGTATCTCTGCAAAATGAAGGTTTACTGTGTAGTTCCCATTTTGTAAGCAATAATGGAAATAGGTAAGAGAAATTGGTGATATGCGAGCTGTTTGGTATAATTCAGGGATGGTTGATGATTGCAGAGATACAGTATAACGAGTATTTTGGTAATCAAAATCATCCATAAAGTCCCCAGTGCTACTGAAACCCCAGAAGCTTTGGTCATTTACAAAATATTTAGCTGCACCACCTTCTACTTGTCCATCTCCTTCATATGACAAGGTTGTTTTGTTTTCATTGATGGTTATGTCCTTTCCACCACTGTTAACATGTAAACAGTTTGAATCTGCCCACAAAGAAATAAAATGAGAGAAGATAAAAGACATTTGAGCATTTTATTTAGTCCAACGTTTCAGTCTATGGTAGTTGATTGAAGTAAATTGTTTACTTATTACAGCCGCATGTGTCATTACACCTGTGCAGGCTGAAACAGTAACTATTATACCCAGTTTATTAATGAAAAAGAGACCATTTTTTGCGGTTGCGGTTAGGACATAGTCAATACTATATGTCATTGTAGCTTTTCTGCATGAGATATAATACTTTTAAAGGAAAAACATTATGCATTTGCTGTGGATATAGACTTATTGCACTCTAGACCACAGACCACATACCACATTATAGATATTAAATATTTGCAGTGAACGACACCGTAAAGTCATGGACGACAACTCAAAGGGGGTGTTGTCTTTGCTGTTTTTTTGTCAAAAAATGTTGTTAAGGATATTGTCTTTTTTTTGTTTTCTATGCCCATAGTTGTTAGATCTGGCTTGGTAACTAAATCCAACGCTATTGAGTCTGACTTGGTAACTAAATCCAATGCTATTAAGTCTAGCTATAAAGGTGCTCAATCTAGCTTAGCAACCAAACTCAACGCTATTGGATCCGACTTTCAGCCACACCCATCAATCTTGAGTCTAGCTAGACTGTCAAATATTTTCAATTTTTTTTTCTCTTTAGATTTTTTTTCATACAGTAATTTTTTTAAATAAATTGATGAGATTTTTTTTATGTTGTACAAAAGTTAGGTGATGATAAATTTTTTTCATTTGAGGTTAGATTAAATTTTCTTATTAAAGCATGTTTGTTTTTGCATTTCAAAAATACTTTAAAAAAATTTATTTTTTTGTAATTCAAATTAATATTTTTTTTATGTTTTTGTATTATTTTGATGTGATGATATAAAAAATCAATTTTCAAAAATAAAAAAATATTATCTCAATATATTTAAAATATATATATATTTTTAAAAATAATCATTATGTAATAATTGTTAAATAATATTTATATAGTCTTATTTATTAAAGATAGAATAGTACTTTTAGTTTAACTTATATATACTTTATTTGTTTTTAGGTTAACATTAAGCATTCATAATAAACATATCATTCAGAATTCTAGCCTCCTTTTCGTGTTTCATCTTAATTATTTTAACATGGTATCAAAACTGATTTTATGAAACGAGGCTTAATCTCAAACACAAGTTCGTAGATCCAACTTGTGTTTTGTCTTCTGCTTCTGCAAAAAAATTGGTATTTCATCTTTCCTTCAGCCTCTGCAATTTGATATTTGTATTCAGTTTCTATAATTATTTTGGTATTTTGTCAAGAAAATATTTGTTTAGTTTCTGCAATCTCTGTTCAATTTTTGCAATTTGATATTTTGTTTTCCGCTCTTTTGCATTCTGGTTCTCTGTGAACGTTGATTATGACTATTAAAAGAGATGATTTGCTTCAATTTATAAGTGTGAGGTTGGATGGGAAGAACTATTCATACTGAAGTTATGTAATGAGAAATTTTCTTAAGGGTAAGAAGATGTAAGGGTATGTTAGTGGAACTTTTATGATACCAAAAAATATTAAAGAGGGGGATGTTGTTTTGATAGATATATGAGAAGCAAATAATACAAAGATCATTACTTGAATTAACTACTGTTGAGCATTCGATAGGTACGCAGTTGGCGAAGTATGAGACAACAAAAAAGGTTTAGGATCATCTGCAAAGATTATTCACACAATTGAATTTTGCAAAACATTATCAATTAGAGAATGACATATGAGCTCTTCATCAAAAGAATATGAGTATTCAAGAGTTTTATTCTGCTATGACAGATCTTTGGGATCAATTGGCTCTTACAGAATCGACAGAATTACAAGCATGTGGTACCTATATTGAGCGTAGAGAGCAGCAACAATTGGTATAGTTTTTAATAGCACTTCGCAGTGATTTCGAAGAACTTAAAGGTTCAATTCTACATCGTTCTCCACTGCCTTTTGTTGACTCTGTTTTCAGTGAGTTATTGGCTGAAGAAATACATCTTCAGTCTTATTTTGAAAAGAAAATTCTTTTTGCTTCAAATCCTTCGGTATTAGCAGTATCTTCTAAGTCATTTTCTAATCATCAAAACACAAGGGTTAGCTTCGATGAGTGCAGTTTCTGTAAGCAGAAAGGTCATTGGAAGGCTTAATGTCCCAAGTTAACACATCAAAATCAAGTTTGGAAGTTTGGCAGCCAATCACAATCTAATACTCATAAACCACCTTAGGATTATAAACCACCACACAACAATATTGCAGCAATAGCTTCCCCAAGCTCTATTACCGATCCTAATACTTTGGCTGAGTAGTTTCAGAAGTTTCTTTCCTTGCAGCCACAAGCAATGTCCGCTTCTTCTTCCATAGGTCATTTGTCTCATAGTTCCTCAAGTATGTCACTCTAAATGGGTTTTGAATTCTAGTGTTTCCCATCGTATGTCTCCAGATTCTTCATCTTTTACCTTTGTGTCCCCTTTGTCCTCCATTCCTATTATGACTGCTAATGGCACTCCTATACCCTTAGCAGGTGTTGGTTCTTATGATTGTTGATGGCACTCCTATACCCTTAGCAGGTGTTGGTTCTTATGATTGTTGATGGCACTCTTATACCCTTAGCAAGTGTTGGTTCTGTTGTCACGCCTCACTTGTCTCTCCCTGATGTATATCTTATTTCAAAACTCAAATTGAATCTTACGTCTGCTGGTCAAATATATAATTTTGATGATTATTTAGTCATGGTTTTTAGTTCTTTTTATTGTATACAGGATCTGCAATCTCATAAGCTGATTGGGACAGACTGTAGAGAGAATGGACTATATATTTTGAATGAGTTAAAAGTGTCAGTTACTACTGCAGCCACTGCTACTACTACTGTTGATTTGTCTTCCTTTCGTTTAAGTCTTTCATCTTCTAGTTTTTATTTATGGCATTCTCGTCTAGGTCATGTTTCGTCTTCTCATTTGAGATTTTTCACATCCACAAGAGCTTTAGAAAACTTGAAAACTTGTGACATTTCTGATTGTAGTAGATGTAAACTAGCAAAATTTTTCGCTTTACCTTTTAATCAAAGTATTTCTATTTCTTCTTCACCATTTGATTTAATTCATTTGATTTAATTCATTCTGATATATGGAGACTTTCTCCTATTGCCATAAAAGGAGGGTCTCAATATTATGTCTCTTTTATTGATGATCATACTCGTTATTGTTAGGTTTATTTAATGAAACATCGTTTTGAATTCTTTAAGATATATGCAGCTTTTCGAGCTCTTATCAAAACTTAACATTATGTTGTGATCAAATGCTTTAGATGTGATTTGAGTAGGGAATACACCTCTAATAAATTTTGTCAATTGCTTGCCTTAGATGGAACCATCCACCAAACTTCATGTACAGATACTCTTGAGCAAAATGGTGTTGCTGAAAGAAAACATAGGTACATTATCGAAACTGTTCGTTCTCTCTTGTTGTCTGCTTTTGTTCCTAGTGAGTTTTGGGGAGAAATTGTTCTTACTGTTGTAAGTTTGATTAATACAATTTCATCTTCTTATAATTCAGATCTATCTGCTTTTAAAAAGTTATATGGGTATGTCTCTGATCATTCTTCATTTAGAGTCTTTGGTTGGACTTTTTTTGTTCTTCGTCCTTATGTAGAACACAGTAAATTATCCTCTCAATCCACTATTTGTATCTTTCGAGGTTATGGTGAAAGTAAAAAAGAAATATCGTTGTTTTAATCCAATAACTCAGAAACTTTATTTGTCTCATTATATTGTCTTCCTTAAGCATATATACCTTTCTTTTCTATTCCATCCAGTACTCATAGCCTGACTAAAACTGATCTTATTCATATAAATCCCTTTTCTGAGAATTCTAGTAATGATACCTCTCCCCATATTCGATCAATTTGTACTCATAACTCTGCAGGTACTGATACTTTACTTTCTAGCACACCTGAAGCTCCATTCTTATCTACAGCCCCTGAAGCTTCATCTAAGATTGTGGATCCACCTCCACATCAATCCATCCGTATTCTAAGTCCACAAAACTACTAGATTTTGCTTATTTTCGTTATTCTTCATCATTTACTTCATTTTTAGCTTCTATTCATTGTCTCTTTGAGCCATTTCCCTATAAAGAGGCAATTTTTAATTCACTTTGGCAGCAAGCTATGGATGAGGAACTTTTTGCTTTGCATAAGACAGATACTTAGGATCTGGTTCCTCTAACTCCCGGTAACAGTTTTGTTGGTTGTTGTTGGGTGTAAAAGATCAAAACTAATTTTGATGAGTCTATTGAGTGATACAAAGCTAGGTTGGTTGCAAAAGGATACTCTCAACAATATGGTATAAACTATGAGGAGACATTTACTCCGGTTGCAAAAATAACTATTATTTGTACTCTTATTATTGTAGCTTCGATTCATCAGTGGCATATTTCTCAGCTTGATGTTAAAAATACCTTCTTGAATAGAGATCTTCAAGAAGAAGTTTATATGGCACTCCCTTTTGGTATTTCACAGGACTTTGAATATGTTTGTAAGCTTAAGAAAGCATTATATGGTCTCAAACAAGCACCTTGTGCTTGGTTTGAGAAATTCTCTAGTGATCTCGTCTCTTGGCTTTGTTTCTAGCAGTCATGATTCTGCTCTTTTTATTAAGTGCATTAATGCAGGTCGTATCATTTTATCTTTATATGTTGATGACATGATTATTACCGGTGATGACATTAATGGTATTTCAGTCTTGAAGACAGAGTTGGCTAGTCGATTTGAAATGAAAGATTTAAGTTATCTTCGATATTTCCTGGGTATTGAGGTAGCATACTTACCTAGAAGTTACCTTCTTCCTTAGTCGAAATATGTTGCAGATATTCTTGAGCGGATTAGACTTACTGATAACAAGACTGTAGATACTCCTATTGCGGTCAACATAAGGTACTTTTCTTTTGATGCTTTACATTTGATAGATCATATTTTATACTGTTGTAGATACTCCTATTGAGGTCAACACAAGGTACTCTTCTTTTGATGATTTACCTTTGATAGATCCTATTTTATACCACACTATTGTTCGGAGTTTGGTATATCTCATCATTACTCGTCCAGCTATTGCATATGTTGTTCATGTTATTAGTTAGTTTGTTATTTCTCCTACTACTGTTCATTGGGTAGTTGTTCTTCGTATTTTGTAATATCTTCGGGGTACAGTTTTTCAGAGCCTTTTACTTTCACCGACCTCTTCCTTGGAGTTGCGTGCATACTCTGATGCTGATCATGGTAGTAATCTCATGGATCGCAAGTCTGTTACCAGGTTTTGTATCTTTTTAGGTGATTCTCTTATTTATTGGAAGAGCAAGAAACAATCTATTATTTCTCAATCATCCACCGAAACAGAATATCGTGTCATGACATCTATTACCAAAAAGATTGTTTGGTTATGTTGGTTACTTGCTGATATGGGAGTTTCCTTTTTCCATCCTGCTCTTATGTATTGTGACAACCAAAGTTCTATTTAGATTTTTCACAACTCAGTTTTTCATGAGGAAACTAAGCACAATGAGATCGATTGTCATCTTATTCGTCATAATCTCAAGTATGGCACCATTGCTTTACCTTTTATTCCTTCTTCCTTGCAGATTTCTTTACCAAGGTACATTCCATCTCTCATTTTTGTTTTCTGGTTGGTAAACTCTCGATGCTTATAGCTGCCGCATCGTGAGTTTGAGTGAAGATGTTAAATAATATTTATATAGTCTTATTTATTAAAGGTAGAATTGTAGTTTTAGTTTAACCTATATATACTTTATTTGTTTTTAAGTTAAAACTAAGCATTCATAATAAACATATCATTCTAAACATATCATTCAGAATTCTAGCTTCCTTTTCATGTTTCATCTTAATTAATTTAACAATAATATGATAGCTAGCATATTGGTCTGAACTCCGCAGCGGGTCAATAACAATTTCTTTTTCAAATGTAAAAACACTTCAGTTACATTAAAAACACGAAATGTACTTGCATCATCATCATCTTCAAAGAAAGTATTTTTTATAGTAGCACCATAAATAACACATAGTAGAGCAACACCCAATACACCAGCAACTAATTTCTGTTCCTTTAATTTTTTTTCTTTTAAGATATTTCCAATTTCATTTTTTCCCTCTTAAATTCTTTTATTCTCTCATTGAATTTTTTTTCATGAGAAAATAAATTTACATGACTTATTTTTATATTATGCAAAAGTTGGGTGATGATAATTTTGTCATTTTAGGTCGAGTTGAATTTTCTATTGAAGCATTTTAATTTTTACATTTTAAAAATGCTTTCAAAAAAATTTAAAAAAATTTTATTTTTTTCTTTACTTCATATTAATATTTTTTTTATTTTTTTGTATTATTTTGATATGATGACTAACAAAAGGAGCCAGACCAGCATAGCAGAGCAACGCCCAATATATCAATAACTAATTTCTTTCTCTTTTATTTTTCTCCTTTTTAGATATTTTTAATTTTAATTTTTTCCTTTTTAATTTTTTTCTTCTCTAATTGAATTTTCTTTTCATATTGTAAAGAGGAAATAAATTGATGCGACTTTTTTTTATATTGTGCAATAGTTAGGTGATGATAATTTTTTATTACATGTTGGGTTAAATTTTCTTATTAAAACAAATTTGTTTTTGCGTTTTAAAAATGCTTTTAAAATAACTTGAATTTTTTTTTACTTCAAATTAATATTTTTTTGTATTATTTTGATGTGATGATATAAAAAATAAATTTTAAAAAATCAAAAATATTATCTCTATATTTTAAATATATATATATATATTTTTTAAAATAGTACAATTGATATAGACTCATTGCAATATAGACCACACGATAAAAATAAAGTGTATGCACTATGAAAAACACTATAGCACCTGGGTCTCGCTTGGCAATGGATCAATAACATAGTTTAAAATAAAACATTTAAAAAATAATCATTACATAATAATATGATAGCTTGCATATTAGCCCGCACTGTATAGCAGGTCAATAACAATTTTTTCTTTAAATGTAAAACTGCTTGAATCCGGTTAAAAGCACAGAATATATTTATGCCATCACTATTTTCAAATAAAGTATTTTTCTCTAGTACCACCATGAATAGTGCATATCAGAGCAACGTTCAATACACCGACAACTAGTTTATTTCCCTTTAATTTTTTTCTTTTAAGATATTTTTAATTTTATTTTTTTCCTCTTTAAATTTTTTTTCCTCTTATTGAATTTTTTTCATATTGTAACGAGAAAATAAATTTACATGAATTTTTTTATATTGTGCAAAAATTAGGTGATAATATTTTTTTCTCATTTCAGATTAGGTTGAATTTTCTTATTAAACCATATTTGTTTTAGCGTTTCAAAAAAGCTTTTAAAAAGTATTCATTTTTTTATTTACTTAAAATTAATATTTTTTATGTTTTTGTATTATTTTGATATGATGCCAAACCCAAGGAGCCAGACCCGCATAACACAGCAACGCCCAATACCGACAACTAATTTCTTTCACTTTCTTTCTTTTTCCTTAAAAGTTCAAAAGTACACAAGATTGGTATGTAGTTTGCAAGTTAATGTGAGCATAAGATGACATAACAGTGGTAATCCTACTAAGAGTGCAAGTTTTTATGGAAAACCTGACTTTCCTTGGAATGAGAGATTTATCCAAAGTGTATTCGTTTCATGGAAATTAGCATGGCAGAAGGATATTAACCATAGAACATCTTTGATGGAGAGAAAAATCCTATCAAACAAAGGATTTTGGTCACAAAAAGCAATTGAATTTGTCATTGTTTACCTTTGCATTGTACTTAGGCAAGTTTTTGTGCATCTATGCACAACACTAACAGTTTCTAATGAGATGCAGCACAGGTCAGTTAATGAATACTTAAGTACCTAGGGAGGCTGTGTTTTGGATAAAATATATGGATATTTAGAGCTACTAGTAATGATTTTTTTTGGATTTGAGGAAACCTCACCTCCCGGAAAGTGTACTTTATATGCTCAGGTGAGCGAGTAAAACCCCGGCTGCCCCTAGCTCTTACAAGAAATGCACGCCCTGACTCAAACTCGAGACCTGCTACTAGTAATGATGTCACATGCTCTGCACATAACTCGTGTTGTTCTCTCTTTCTTCAAATAATTGAAATATTTAACAATTTCAAATTATTTAACAATACTGAGTACTAATAAATTTCATTCTTTAACTTCATCAATAATTTTTATTTTTATTTTTAACATTTTAGTTTTTTCTTAGTTTTTCAACAATATTACAAGATAATTTGAAAAAGATAACGGTGTCCAAAACGTTTCAAAAACTAATTATATTGAATTTTTACAAGGTGGTTCTCGTACATGTAAATCAATTTATCCATGCCAAACATACATGTACAACACATAAAACAAAAGGAATGCTTGGCAAAAAATTACAAATGGAGCAATAAAAGGAGATTTAATATTAGCATAAATTGTTTTACATATTAATTAATAAAAAAATCAATCTTAATTTTTTACCATAAATAGTATGGATTACAAGAATTATTTGTGATTCTTATAATTTCTTTATTACCTAAAACTTTAAAGCAACAATTCAACTCAAAAAAACACCACATGAACATTCATTAAATGTATCTCAACACCTTAATATTCTTACAAAAGAATCTACTGTTTAATTTGATATTTTTGATTTATAAAAGGGTTTATGTTAAATTGTTTTGCTATGTTATTCACATTTTAATTTTTAACAAATCTAATCAATAATTTACAAATTTTGTAAAGATTAAGCATCGAAAATTCTCTTATTTTTTGAAGAATTTTCAAATACCTCAAATATGTGTTTATATGTGAGTAGATACATAATTTGATCAATTCATAATTTATATTTCAATTAATTTGAGGATAAATATGTTTTTTTAAGAAAGGTAGCACCTACTAATCTTACTTGTGGAATGGTAAGTTTATTCACAATCTTTAATGCTAACTTGATTTTTATCTTCTATAGAATATGGTTTTTTTTTAAATAGAAAATACAATTTATTTATTTGTAGGTTATATATGTAGTTTGTATAAAATGTATTCGAAAATATCACACTTTTCCTATCATAAAACAATACTTGTGTTAGAAGTTTTCTGGAACAAATCCTCTAATAAAAAGTATCATGACTCATCTTGGAATTAATTTATTGATGTTTCTATTGTAAATCAACCTCTAATTAGACATTTCAACTTTTTCTATCATAAATAAATGTCTTCTAAAATATGTTGAAAAAATAGTTTTAATATTTCAACAACCAATTAAGTGATTTTAATGATAAGCATGATAGAAATATAACTGTATCCAACTCTTTATTTGTCTTAATAAAACATTTTAACATTCAAAACCCTATTCTATTATTTATATATTCTTATTAGTAAAGGAATAATGTATAAATAAATTTGAATATTCGCAAATACTTGTAACATAATTCAATTTTTAATATTATTTGATATATTTGATTTGAATAAAGGATTTTAAATAAATTTTATAATAAATTTAATGTTTGATTACTGATAATATTTTCATGTTAGAAATATTATTAAACTCTAATCATATATGGGCTAATGTTTTGGAAGTAATATAATTATGCAATTTTAATAATAATTGTTAATGCTTTGGAACAAGCAAATAATCTCAAATTGTATTAAAAATCAATTTCATTGCTGTCTCCGTTAGTGTAGACTCTACAACATAATCTTGGTAGAGTAGTGAATATTTCAATCAAAAATTAATGGTTTATAAAACACCATTCACAAAGTGCCACATCATGTAGTAGACATCTTTTAATAAAAGTAGTTAAGTACTCAGTGTTTTGGCATTAATTTTCTTGATAACTTAATGAATTTATATTTAATGCTGAAAACTCATATTATATAGAATCTTAAAAAAAAAAAAAAAAAGTTGTTTGTTTTGCTGGAATAATGAAAAGAGTAAAATTGTATAAACCTCCCTGAACTTAAATGAAAAATTAAACACCCCCGAACAAAAAAAACAAAAAAAAAAACGTTCACCCTTGTGTTAGTGCAATCTAAGGTTCTGTCATAAACAAATGGATTAATACAAGTGCCAAAGATGCAGTTTTTGAACAACAGAAAGAGTTATGAGGGTGGTTTTTGTAGAATAAAATATAAAAATTCATGAAATGAAAACTATTGAAATGAAAATAAAATTTAAAATGGATAATTACAAAAAACCTCTTAAGATTTGATCATGTTTCCACTTTCTCATTGTACTTTGAAGAATTACACTTTATATTTTGGGTCAAACAAAATTTTTAAAAATAATTAAAAGATAAAATTATCCTCGTTGTTCATGTTCATGGTGGAATTTATTAAGAACAGGGAGTTCCAGAATAATTTATAGCCCAAAAATTGTTTGATGAAATGCTTGAAAAGAATTTCATTTTGGGGAATTATGGATGGCGTTATTGTAATTATAAATTATCGAATTGTGCTAATTTTGAGGCTTCATGGGCTCTTTAGTTATTAAAATGAATATAATGGCAAACATGTATATATTCAAATATTTGTTTTTACTTTTTTTAGCACACCTAGTTAAGAATGTAAATTGTTATTTAACATGTAAACCCCAAGATATAAAATGTAATTTCTCAAAGTTTAGAGCGAGTGAAAACACGATCAAAACTTAGAAAGTTTTTTGTATCCCAATTTCAAATTAGATTTTTCTTCACTATAAACAACTTTTCTTGATTTCAGCTCTTTGATACGAATATGTGCAGTTAAAAAACCTCCGATTGTTCTTAAAACCCTTTAACTCAATTTATCTTAACTCCCAAACTACAATGACTACCCGTAGTTTCTCGTCTCTCTCTAAAATAAAATAAAAAAAGTTAAGAAACTTTTTAACTTCAGAAATTCATGATTTGAAAAACCAATTAAGCTATAATGGTGGTGGACGTTCATATTGGTGATGGTGGAGATCCTGTTCGTGTTGGCAGTTATTTCAGATGGATGATGAAGATTTGGGTCGATTGAGGTGATGGTGAAGGTCCCTTTGATGATTGCAACTATTTATATAGGAAGTAGTGATTTGTTTTGGTGGTTTTCATTCTTTATCTAAATGGAGAATTGGTATTGATGATTCATGAAGGTTTCATTGGAAAAAAATTAAAGTTAGAGCTTGAAGGTGAGAGAGAAGAAAAAATCATGTTTTCCTTCTTTTTCTTTTTCTTTTTTTTTTTGGGGGGGGGGGGGGGGAAAGGGTATTCACAATTTGACCTTCAATTACTTTTTACTAATTTTTTAATTTAGATGAAAAATTATAATTACATATCGATTATTATAACTAATTAATATTTGAAGAATCATAAATAATACTTGTATGGTAGAGGGACAAATTAATTTTTATTTTGTTTCAATAGAGATTTTAAAACCATTCTAAAAATAACCAATTAAGAAAAAATTAAAAGTCATCTCTAAGTTATTTTGTGTTAAATTTTGTACCATCTATAAGATAATATATAAAACAAGCAAGTACATCGATTTAATTAAGGTCAGATCAAGTAAATAATAGCTATGGTAAAAAAAAGTAATAAATAGCAAATCTTTTATTAGAACCATAGACCGGTCATATTTATTGTCCAACTAAAATTACATTATTCTTTACTCTTAATGGTAGGAGTCAACATATGTTAATTAGGAAGTTTTTTTTGCAAAAAAAAAAAAAAAAAAATCTTTGAGATTCCAATTAATAAAAGAAAAAAAGAAATGAGTGAAGAAAAAAGAAATTTCCCAACCACCTCCTTAACTAAAGGATCTCCCACTTTCCCTTTATAAGTCAAATGTTTTATTATAAATATGGAGTAATCAAAACAAAAAATTTAATAATAAATGACTTTAATTTTTCAACAATCAATTTTTAATTATGAGCATATTGGTAAATAGAACAAAACCCAAACCCTTTTTTCATCCTCACAAAAGTTTGAACACCCAAACATTTATTCTACTGTATATATACCTCTAATAGATTTCTACTTGCAACTCTTTTGAAGATTTTGAGTTAAGACCATGCACATCAGAAAATTGGAACTTTTTTATAATGACATGGATTTCTTAATATAGTAAAATATTTATTTTGAATCTAATTATGAGTTCTAGTCAAAAGTCAGGAGAAGTTTGTAGCTTCTTTGGTCTATAAATGGCAGCCACCGTGGTGCCTACTGCTTGCACTTACAGAATCTATTCTTATCTAAATACTTACCGATCCACTAGTGAAATAATGAAAACAAACCTCAGGTTACCAAGAGACAGGCCAAAGAAACATATATAAATAGCTTCAGAAAATAGTCTTAAATCAGAATGCTTCTACTTCTTCTTGTTTTTTTTCTTCTTTTTTTGGCAAGGGATCTTAGCTCTGCTGGACCATTCAGACCTAACCCAGACTGCAAAACCCTGGGGGCTGAAACAGGCCCCTTAACCTAACACCAGGTAAGTCAAAGTTGTCTAAATCAAAATGTTTTCTCCGAAGCGAAAGGGCAATTTTGGTTGTCTACTAGTAAAAATGTGTTTGAACCCTGGTTGTCTACTAGTTAACAAAACCTAAACCATTCAAGCCACCTTGTGGGTTTCTAAATCAAAATGTTTCCTCTGAAGCGAAAGGGCAATTTTGGTTCACAATCTCTATTATTTATATAAAGATTTTCAGTAAGGAAGCACCATATGGTAATCAAAATTTTCTTGTATGTAGTTTATAGAATTCGGAAGGAAATTTAGAGCAATAAACATCAATGGTTTGCAAACTTCATAATAACATGTACTTACATTTAGGGCAGCGGAAAGTCTTCATGCATGGAAGAACTCGCCTTCTATTAAAGATAGGAACAAAAATAATTTAGCACAACATATGCACAGTTCTTCTGAAAAATCTATATGGAAGAGCAAGCATGAAAATAACTTAGCATAACATATGCACAGTGGATTCTGTAAAATATATGCTAGCTTCTGGAATTTCTCCTTCATTTTTCATTTTGCTAGCAAACAGAAAAAAAAAAAAAAACTAAACAAAACTGGAGAGAACATCTTACGAGCTGTTTCCCATTGAAGAGCTACGGAACAAGTTCAGGTTTAGATTCCTAGCAAGATCAAGAGAACATGAAAAGAAGAAAAATCAAATTCTAGATTATATCAAACTGGAAGTATTTAGTACAACTTTTAGAAGAGTATTCTCACATGTTTTCTCGACAAACAGGCTGCCCAGGGCTTTGCAATGCAAAGTTATTATATGACAGATCACTGCACACAAGCATTGCAAATGAAAGTCAATCTAGATTGTAAGAGCTTAGAGCATTAAAATGCTAAGCACCTTGATCAAACACTGAACAAGTGATAAATGATAAAGAACAATCTGTAACAAGCATCAGATAAGATACATACACGTTGCTTCCATCCTTCAAGATTGAATCTGATATATCTCCACTTAGCAAGTTTCTAGTTAAAAAGCTGATGAAGTAACAGCCAATATTAGTATGCTATAACTCTACTAGAACATGGAAGTAATTCGAAAAGATTCAATATAAAAGTCTAACTGTTGCATTCTCTGGACTATCATGACATGTTACTATTATTTTTTGTTTCGTGCTAACATTTTTGAGCTTGCAACTACAATGGTGGATATTTCACACGTAAGTGTATCTATTTCATGTGAAAACCACTGAAGAGAAAGGATTGACTCCCAATCTCCCTTGGCAAAGTCGTTATTCATGGGAACATAATTAGGTAAGGGGCTCCTTTCTTAAATAAAGGATCCAGCCTCTGTTATCAGAGAGCAAATATGATCATGAAACTTTGTTAGATATGTTTGATTGTGCGGGCATTTCTGAGTGTATGTACATCAGCTTTGTCCTTCTCCTATCAAGGGACAAGTTTGACTCATTCTTTCATTAATGAAATTCATTCTTTAAAATTTCAATGAAACCTGAAATTTGAACCTGACTTACATGAATCGCAGGCGATCTGCACTTATTCTGGCAGGAATTTTTCCAACCAACTTATTGAAACTGACATCCCTATAATGATCATAACATTAATAGGTCAAAAACTTTCATTATGAAAAAGAGCAGCCAGAAGTAATCCATGAACAAACCAAACATTTTATTTATATATTTGTTTGCATTATGTTAGCAGTTTTCCTGCTCCTAACAACAAACATCAACTCTTTCAGCCATATATAATATTAAACAAACAATAAAAAGAAGAAAATGTTGCGATGATATCATGTGCAATGTCTTAAACCAATTCATAACCATATGCAAAGAGAAACAAACAACAAGAAAACATCAATATGCTATTGGCCTATTGAATTCAATGAAGAAAACACACACACAGATACCAGGTTCATGCTAACATTTTTTTCAATTGACAAGGACAATAATTTAGACCTTCAGTCTTCTCATAGTTCTAAGTTCTGAAAGTCAAACTAACTATAAGCACCCATTGTTTTAATGCTTAAAATACAAATAAACTTTACATGAAACAGATATGTATGACATACATGAGTGCTTGTATGCACCATTTTTGTGATCATATTAAAAGCTTATGGCACCACTCGCTCATTTATCTTACAATTAAGTTTGCAAGCACCACTCCATACTGTCTATTTTCCTTCCACCGAAACATTTAGAACAATTTTCCCATCATAATTCCAACCAATCTCCCTGTTTTCTTGCTATTAAGTTCCAAAATTGATAACACTTGTAAAAGATTTACACACTCTTTTGGAGTACACGAAACAATAATTGAAATAGTCAATGCTGCTTTAATTTTCGAACTAAAAGGGTTATCTAGTTGGCAGGTTTTCTTTGTGAAGCATATTGATAGATTCAAAAACTCAAACAATTATGGACAATCAGAGGAACCTTTTGTGCATACGTAGTTGACAATATAGAAGAAGATGATGCAAAAACTGCAAGTTTAAGAAACTTCATGCAACAAACTTCCCATTGGTTACTTACAATAATTCCAAACTCTTCATTGTCCAAAGGTATGCAGGGATCTCCCCCGAAATGTTACAGCTCCTCAGAGTTCTAGTATACAAACAAAAAACAATGTTAAATTGACATACTTCAATGAATAAAGGTAGAGTTCACCCCTTCAATTTCTATGATGATATGATCAGTCAACATACAATCTGATCATGCCTGTCATATTCTTGAGCATGGGGAAACTCTGGGTTGGTCCATTTATATCACTTATTCTCCTGCATATTGGCATCCCACCATGAATATAACTGTTAATCGATTCAATAGACAAAACATATTAAGTCACATAAGACAAATGGATGAAAGCAAGTAGACCTTATACTTACAACTCAACTAAATTATTCAAAAGAGAAATGCTTGATGGAATAGGTCCCTCCAGTCCAGTTGCTTGCATTTCTCTTCAATCATTCAAATTCAAAAGAACAGCAATTAGAAAATGAGCATGTATTTATGGTTATCTTTTTCAAAACTAAAAATTGAAAGTTATAATAAATTATGTATCTTACAATCTTTCAAGCTTTTTCCAATTCTGTATGAAGATAGGAATGGTTCCACTGAAGTTGTTATCGTTTATCCTACTGCATTATACAATCATAAGCTGTTTAACTAGCACAAATACCACGTGAATGTTTAAGTTTAAACTAAAGGAAAAGAATTACAAAAGCTTACAAATCTGTTAGATTTATTAGTCCAGAAAATGACACTGGCAAGTTTCCCGTAAAACGATTGGAGGACAGCATCCTGAAAGTACAATATTAGAGAAACAAGCCATCACGATGCATGCTCTTTCGTCCTAGAGCAACATTTTAGGATCTAAATAAAAAGGATGAAAGAAGTAACATAACAAGGGAAGAAATGAAGTGTACAGTGTCTGCAAGTTGATCAATTTTCCAAGGTCAGGGGGGATTATGCCAGAAATTTGGTTCGCTTCAAGGGACCTGAATTAAAAATAAAGATTATACCCAAAATCAAACTGAAGCTCTTGAGATTTCTAAGCCAATGTAACAGAAATACATTATTACATCTTTCTATTAATCTCTATGAAATAAAGATTACTAAGCCTGGATGGTGTATCAAATAATCCAACAACAGATAAAAACATCAAAGCTATTGCAAATTTCATGGAAATGCATGTAACTCTAGTCTTTATAATAATGTCCAGATAATGAATAACTAAAAATATCAACACAAGTTTGCAACTTACAGGTAGGTGAGAGTGGTAATATTTCCCAGTTCCTTTGGAATCTCCCCTGACAAACGATTTACGAGAAGAGAGCTGCATGATTATATGTTAGTAATGTTTATGGAGGAGACTATAATTGATTACGAAGGAGAGAGATTGTGTGAGTTGACCATAGCTTACATTGAGGTTAACTGCATTGAAGCCCATTCACGTGGTATTGTACCACTCAGGTAATTGTACGCAAAATCACTGCACTTGAAATGAAGGTTACTTGAAATGTAGCATTGTCAAGTATATAGAACTGTGTGGGAATACTAAAATCAAAGAGGATAGGGAAGAACTTTAAGGGGCCCTTACACTACTTGGAGATGGGGAAGCTTAACAAGTTGGGGCGGAAGCACTCCAGGAAGATTATAATTTTTGAGCTCCCTGAAGTATATGAATAATTGATACTAAAATCAGGATAATGGCAATCAAGAAAGTACATTACTTATAATGTCATTCTAACAGTTGTATATGTGATGTGTGTAACAGTCATAATATCAACAGCAGTACCATGTTAAATACATCAAATAAACAATGCTGCGTAATAAAGCATACTTCTCATTTGCAACCTTTCCATAAAGTAAGTCTGGCCTTGGCAAAGAACATGTAATCAATAATGCATACGTCTTCTAACCATAGCAACAACAGAACAGAATATGTATTGAATAAAACCAAACCTACTATCAAAAGAGGAACATTCAAGTAATATTTCTTCTGAAGTGAGAGAGAGAATAATACATCCGAGTGACGTGACAATCAGTACTGTTCCCATTCTTGCATTCACAATCTATGCTTTGCTCTGCGTTCTTTGGTGGGACTTGAGTTACTCCAACCGATTCAATCTCGCAAGTATCAGCACTGAACTTCCAGTATTTAGAGCCCAATGTTCGTGCAATTTCTTCAAGCGCATCAACTACTTATCAACCATAGACCAATAAGCATGATATGAGCAGTTAATGTTGTAAGCATTAAAATACAAGCTGACTGAAAGTAAAAGCTATGCATACATTAATTCCTATATTTACGAAGTTCTGCAATGCAAAAGTGCATTGAGATCCAATGCACTCCCAAATTCATCCCATTTTTATTTGTTCACTTCAAGAGACATTAGGTTCAGTTTTCAGGCTACATTTTTGCATGAAGATTGTTTCTAGCGTTCTCATGTATGTATGCACATTTAATTGCTGAGAAAAATTTTAGTTCAAAAAAAAAACAGAAAACTTTACTAAAAATGAAAAGAGGACAATAAGCTAGGCTTAGCCAAGCAGTCTAGGCGATTCAAGTGATTGAAGAAGCGAGTCTAGGTTTACAGGAAAAAACCCAAATATCAAATTTCCAATTTCCTTCACTTTCCCATATTTTCTCAGTAACCATCAGAAAGCAGCCTATATATCACAAAGAGCCCAATACCCAAGATTCGAAGTTGTACTCTTTTTTTTAATTATTTTTTTTCGATACCATTTTTCCCCGCATCTTCTCCAAAATACCTAGCAAGTGGTTCCATCAATAAATCCCAGAGATCAACAAAAGAACACACAATCCAAAAGGTCCCATTTCAATTAAAAAGAAAGAGCACTGCTACAAACTTAATGAGGGAACTTGTGGCTTGCCTTCTTCTTGAACCAGCTTTGCCTCAAAAAACGCCAGCAACCCTAAGCAACTAGTAAGACTAACAATCCAGAAAACAAAGAACTTCCCAGCAAACATTATCAAGAGTAGAGATACTTTGGATTTTCTAATTCTAAACAACTAAGATATACAGTTGGGTTTCCAGTACCAAGCAGCTAATAATAGTGTCTGGTTTTCAAGATGAGGTAACAAAATTCTGGCTCCATGGATCAAAAAAAAATCGAGGGAAAAGAAACACATGCAGCGGACAAATCAAGAAGGACCAAAGACAGGTGAATCTGGGTGGAATGTTTTGCCTGTTCCAGTTGTGTGCGGGTGGTGCAGCAGCAGATAATTTAATTCAATGTAACCATGGTATGATATTGACACTGTGTACTGGACTCTTGATTATTAAAAGCAGCGGTTTGAAATACTTTCAAGTTGTCGTGAACTTCGTTTTGAATTTTTTTAATTTAATATTCAAAGCTTCCTTCCTTTTTTATTTTCCAATTTATATTTACATTCTTCCAAGTATTTTCACTGACTGCTTACTGCTTAGTTTTCACATTCCTGTTCCACCATGAACCCAAAATAACAATAAAGTCAACAATAACAACAAACTTAATCCACAAATATTAGATATCATTAACAATAACATATGACGTGGCAAGATGTTATTGGTTGGAAGACGTCGCCTTTGACAGAGGTTACGCCTCCCAGGGGGTGTAGTAAAACACGCCGGGGTGCAGATTTTTGCTCGGTGACGAAGCGATGTTCATCGGAAAACGAATAGTGTATTATCCCAGGATTTTTTTTTTAATATTAGCTCGGGATGCGCAGTTTAATATTAATTTTTTAAATATAAAAAAAATTAAAAGTATAAAAATATTTTAATATTATTATTAAATATAAATTAATTTTTAAACTATCACTTGATTTTTTTATTAGATTTAAATACGTTACATCTTACAATTATATTAATCCACACGACATGAGTCTAGCATGCCCTAACAACCAAGTTACATCCAAAACTCTTAGATCTAATAGTTAGTTATGCTAATTTAAACGATTTAAGTCTAATATGACCTCACAATAATGTTAAACTCGGGTATTTGGTCATGATAAACATACGTGATCTAGATATTTAAGGCTAACAATCATCATAGACCTAACCATACTAAACCATAATTATCAAATCTGGTCTAAGGATTGACCTGATCAAGAGATCAGGTTTCGGCTCATAAAGATTGACTTGGTTCAACTCAAAAAAATTCAAAAAATATTTGAGATTTTAATATTTCATATGAAAAAATTAAATAACAATCTATATAGATACAAGATAATAAAATTATTTCAAAAGGTTTTTTATTCCACTTTAAAAAAATATTATCTTATCTTATTAAATTGAAGTATTTAAACAAAAAGTGTTTTTTTATCTCACATTGAAAAAATATAATATTTTTCATGTAAACATAATATATATATATATGAACTTCAAATCTTATATTAAAAAAATATATATATTTTTCTAGTATTTATTTATATAGTGAAATTTGGTTTGGTCTAGTAACCAATTGAAAATGATGAAAAAAAATGGATCTCTCAATAGGTGAAAAAACACCTTTTAAAAAAAAAAATCTTTACTAGGTTCTGTTGGGTCACCTAAGTCACAGGTTGACCTGCCAAGTAGGGTTGGGTTTCATAATTATACTTAAACAATAAAAAGTGAGTCGGAGAGTGTTAATTATAACTTATTCCCTTCTTCTCTTATTTAACAAAACCAGTTAATTGATCATTGAAATTTTAAAATATAAATTTAGGTTTTCCTATGCATTGGTATTTTTGAATATTTTTTAATTTTATTTTTAACTCAAACATTTAGCCTTGGCAACCATGTCAAGCCCATGCATTTTTATTTTTTTAATGTTAGACTTAAAGTGTTTGGGTCTAGCATAGTTATTAGATCCACAGCTTTTAAGTCTGAAATGGTTATCAAACTTAAATATTTTGGATATAATCTGACTATCAAATCCAAATAGCTTGAGTCTGGTGTGTTGGATTTGTATAATTTTCTTGAGCCAGGCAAAAATAATAGTTTTGTTAAAGACCAAAATGCTTATACAAATATGTTAAATGGTCTCAGAAGATCTAACTAATAATTCATTGTGGACTTTTAATATATTGTTAAGAAAAAAACAACGTATACCTTTGCCAAACACGACTTAATTTCAATAAATAGATACAAAATTTAAAAGAAATTATGCTATGTTGATATCAATTGTTAGATACATATATGCGCTCTTACAACTTTAAGAAACTTCAATCAAGAACAAAGAAAAATTACTCTTGCAAACTTCTTTTGTTAACAATGCAGGGATATACTTATTATTCTCAAATAAAATATTGATCAACATACTCAAAGTTCTCATGTCCTGTTCATTATTTTATTGTTATCCAAACTTTTTATTAACCATCTCTAATCCTCTTACTTGGGTCTAACATGATTGTCAAGCCTAGATAATGTGGGTCTAGCATGATTTTCATACCCAAGTAGCTTAAACCTAGCAATCATGCCAGACCCATATGTTTTTTTTAGAAATATAGGAATTTACTTATAATTCTTTTAAAAATATATTTATTTTGTATTTTTTATCTTTGTTTTTTTAATCAAATATATTTTTATCTTTTCTGTTTTGGAACATTAATCACGCATATCCCTAAAATTCACTCAATATTTTTTATTAATCTTTATTTTTAGTGAACAAATCATCTAGAAAATTGTATAAATTAAGATAGGACAATAAGTCTTTAACATATATAATATTTTTCTTTAAAAAATTGTTCAACACTTGTATGTAAACATAAAATTAATATTTTCATCCGTAATACATACAAAAAAGGAAAGTTTATTTTTAAAGACTTGAAATAAATCACTTAAAACTCAACATTTTTTTTTTGATTCCTTCCTCTTCACATATAACAAATTCATAAAATCAGTTGCATAAACAAAAAAGAGTTTGCAATTAAGTTATATAGCATATGAATGAAAAATCCTACTTAAATAAGACAAAGTTTGTTTTTACAATTTAAATATGCTTTTGAAAAATTTTAAATTTTTTAACCTAGATGCTCGGGACTGGCAACCACGTCAAACTCATGTGTCTTAGGTCTGGTAAACCATGTTAAACCTATTGCGCATGGGCATAGTAACCATGCTAGACTCACACGCCTCAGTTTGTCAAACTAACGTTTGGATCTGGTAACCATGTCATACTCATACTTGGGTTTACCAAACCCGCACTTGAATCTGACAAACATGTCATCCTGCACCTAGGTATGATAAACATATCTAATTTGACAAACAATAAATAAAAATGATAATTATGTACTTTAGTTTTTGAAAAATAGAAAAAATAATAAGAAAAAACACAAATAATTGATCACCAACAACAATCCAAAACAATCCAACTATTATTTGTCTATATGTGTCACACCATTGAGAAAAAGACATGGCTATATATGTAATTAGATGACATATGGCCAAATTTGGCCACCAAAAAGCATCATACACGTCTCTTTAATGTTGCGAGTATCACTCATTCCTTGAGACATGAGGATCACACATCCATAGCTTTTTAATTAAAAATAAAATACTAAAACACCTCATTATGGTCCTTTTAATTACACAAAATGCCTATGTAAAAATATCAAAATACCCTTAAAGGCAAAGTTTCTTTTTTATCTTTTCTGAAGCTAGAAACGTTATTTGACTATACTTGAAAATTGGAAAAACCCAAATACCATTATGGAAGAAAACCAAAAAAAATGTTTATCCAATCATGAAAAGATGAGAGATTAAAAATAAAACTACTATTACAATCCATAGTAAATCGTCTCTTAATCTACAATGATTTTTCCACACCACTTAGTTTTTGTTATAATTTGTTATTTTTAAAGTCAAGATTTTATTTAAATAAAAACTTTTTAATGTGAAATATTAATACTATTAAAACAAATTATATATGAATTAAAAATTGATATCAAATAATCTATTTGTGAAATATAATCATGAAATCTATAAAAAATGGACCTATATAAAAAATAAAACTTTATTGTGGTTTATATAGTGAAAAGTTAAATAGTCATAGATAAATATTTTTTAAAAAATGGTATGAGTTTAACTTTCATGCAAGAATGGAGCCATTAAGAGCAAAAGAAGGCAATTGTCCTCTTAATTATTTTTTAAAATATTTTTTATATTAAAATATTAATATAACATCCTATATCTTACAAAAACATAAACAAAAAAAGAAAGAAAATAGAAAATAGCATGGCTAGCACAAAAAACTATAGATTTATATCTCAACAATTTCTATCTTTCCATTATTTTTTTCTTATCAATTTAGTTGTATCTTCTTTCAAATAGATTGGTCTCTCTTTAGTTTTGTCTTTTTCTTTCTTTATTTATCTATATTGACTGAATATTTGTCATACTTACTTTTTAAAATTACAGGATTGTTATGATTCTTGAATTTTTAGTGTCAGTTTCTTTTCCAAATCTCTAAATAACAAATTTAGTTTGAGTTATTTCAGTTTTTTTTTTGTGTTTCAAGAAATTTTGAGAATTTTGTATTTAAGTTTTAATAGATAGCTAATAAAAATCAAATTTGTAGAGCTTATATTTTTGTCTGCCAAATAAAAATTATATGAATGACTTCATATTTTTTAGACACAGATGTGCTTCCATATATTCTATTAGCAATTCTAAAATTACTGGATCACTTATTATTTCATTATTCATTAATTAGAGATTGAAAAAATAATTGCCATGTTTATAAATATAATTCTGTTAATAAACATGTTTTGTATTTGTTATCTTGAATGACTAATCTAGATTTATGTTATATAATACTTGGCACAACAAATACTTGACACTTTCATAGTATATACTGTATGATATAACCAACACTTGAGTTGTGAAAGAAACTTAATTTGTTGTTAATATAAGTTATGATTATGAATGTCTGACAAGATTTATAAGTATTAGTATTGATCAAATAAGATAACTAATGTAATCATGTTAACAATTTGTAATCTGATTGGAACCTCCTTTATGTGTGGTTTCTAATTGAATAATAAGAATTTATACTATACTTGTTTGACATACCATTAATGGATCTTCTAACTTTGATATTTATTGTTATCGTTGTTTAATCCTTATGTTAATATTTCATCTCAAAATTATCATCAACTTCTTCTTCTTCTTATTTTTATTCTATTACTACTATTACTATTATTAATATTAGTATTAGTATTCTTATTACTATTACGATTATTATTACTACTACTATTGTTGTTATTACTATTATTGTTGTTATTGTTATTTATAATTTGTACAATTAACCTCTTTGTGGTTCGACCTTGGTCTTGTCGGGTTATTTATTATTTCAATACTCTTGCACTTGGAAGAATATATCAATTTTTTGGTCGTGTCATCTTTTCACCAGTTTTGATCTACATCATGAAAACTTCACAACAACCATGTTGAAGTTTTCAAGACCGTTATATTTAGAGTTGGTTTCTCAACTTCAAAATTTTAATCAATGCTATAACTAGTTATCCTCTCATAAAGACATCACAAACATAATTATCAACCATAAAAATAAAATTTTGATAGGATTAATTCAATTGAGAAATTGTGTATATGAATACTTATAGTGAATTAGAAATCCTAAGATCTACTTTATCTTGATTTCAACTTATTTTTTTAATTACTTGTTTGCTTTCATATTATCTTTTTAATTTTAGCAATCTTTTATATTTGATTTGTCAAATAAATTGTGATTTAATAAATTTTAGTATTTATTAATAATTTTTGCCAAAATTCTCGAGAGACAATACCCTATGCATTCATTTTGTTACTTGTTATAATTCATGGGCATTTTTACTTTGACCAACAAAAATACAAACATATTCAAACTTAGCACCTTAGAAAATTAACCTATCTTCTCGGCATTCACATGATTGTTAAGACTTTGAATAAATTTGCAAAAAGTATCATCAAACTCAGACTATATTGTATCTAGACGATTTTAAAGTCATGTCCTCACATTCATCTAAGTCTATTCAAAAGAATAAATTCTCTTGAAGTTAAAGCTTAAGAAGTAGGGGAATAAACAAATCTGTGGAATGAGTACAGATCAATTTGTAATGGCTCCATGTTTAAGATTTAAACTTTATATAATTGTTATCAATCAAATTTTCAAAGGTCTTGATCAATTTGATAACTTCTCGGTTGTTTCGTTGCAAAAGTAAGGATAAAAACGCAAAGTTACTGAGAGATCTACCCATGTAAGTATTTTAAAATCTTGTATAGATATATTCCGTATGTATGGATAGATTAATTGATCAAATTCATGGCTCGCCGCCTGTATAAAGGTGCGGGATGGGGTAGTTTCAATATTTTTATTTAAAAATATATTAAAATTTTTTTTCTATATTTTTAAAATTATTTTTAATATTAAAACATTAAAAAATTTAAAATAATATAATTATAATTACTTTTCAAAATACTTTCAGTTAAAAATATATTAAAATAATATTTTTATTTTTTAAAATTATTTTTCACATCAACAAATCAAAATAAAATAAAAAATTTAATTTAAAATAAAAAAATATAATTTTTTTTTTAAATACTAGCTCCAAAACAGTACTAGGGATGAGGGTTCAATGATTAATAGCCTTAATCTAAAATCGGTTTGGGTTCTACCCAGTGACCACTGACAAACTCTGAACTTTTGAGACCATCCATGTTCGGAGAATTGCTTACAATGCCTCCCCACGAGTGTCTGCATCACCACCTTAATACCAAAATGTTTGATAGAACATGTTTTCACGTAAATATGCCTTGGTTAGGTTTCTCTTTCTTCTGTATAACATTTCAAAACCATATCATAAGGCGGAAGGACAGCCGCCAGCCGCAGCTCTCTATAATTAGCGAAGCCAAAATAAGGCTCCCAAAGCCTTCATCGTGACATCAGATACATACACAAAGATTCACCAGGAAAATGGAGCTCACACGCAACTTAACAAATCACGTAATCTTTAAAACTCGAAAGAGTGAACAAAAGCAATATAATCTCTCACCGGATGCAATCAATTCGAACAAGAAATCTAGCATCGAATTTTCTCTAGTTCAACAAACTAGTAAAGCTAACAGGCTCGGAAATAGAAAAACCAGCAAAACAACCAACCATATCACATAAACAGGTTGGGCCTGGATGCCTTGTATGTTGTCTTGAGCTTCCTGGATGGGGGTCTAACCTTCTTGAATACCAACGGGAATTTGATTTTGGAGTTGTGGAACTGCTTGGTACTCTCTCTCTTGCAAAGCTTAGCTGGGATGGTAGCTGTCTTGATGATTTGGATGCATGGAAACCTCACCCTATGGCGAGATGCCATCTCAGTGTACATTTGTTCAACAGCACCATTAAGGGTTGTGTCTCGGTATTCCTTGTACATGTTGTGGTACCCAGTTCGGCTCTGGTATCGCAGCCATATTCCATAATTCTTGATCGTGGTAGGATTCTTCTCAAAAATCTACAATCAGAAAATAATTATTAGAAGATGCCACAACTGTCCTTCCACGTGGTAATTTATTTACAAATACCAGAACTTTTGCTAATAAAAAAATGCATCTAAATCCAAGCAAAAGAATTATGATTCCAAGCAACTAGCAACATTGGAATGGACAGGTACCACAGTGGCACATTTCCTGTTAAAGGATTTAACTAGCTTATTCATCATATTAGTATTATCCTTCCCTTAATTAATATGAAATTTTGGCCCACAAAGTTATCAAGCAAAAGAGCTATACAACATTCATCATGTAACATCAAAATCTCAATTATCCAGATGCATTATGCAGAAACTACGAGTCAAAATTATTCTTTCGAAGTTATACTCTCATAGACTTTACATATCACAAGAATACTGGTAAATTTAAGCTCTAACAAACTAATACCAGTGGTTAAAGAAACAAAATAAAAAAATCACAGACTTATTTCCATACACCCACCTGAATAACCAGGTCAAGTTAATGTGATCAACACCACATAAAAACTGAGGTATTTTATGCCATAGAGCATGTGAATACAATTGGCCTTGGCCCGGATATTTATTTCCAGGGAAGTAAATTTTATGTGTTACTTAAAAAGCCACAGCCTTATTTCATGCACCCGTGATATTGGGATGGTATGAATCGCAAAGTAACAAGTGATTCACACAAGTTATAGTTTTCGCTCACCACTCTAAGGTACAAAACCAAAGAGATACAGATACAAAATGAAGAACTCACCACTCTAAAGTTACATATCACTCACCACTTTATTTAGAGATACAAAATTACAGGAATAAATTCACCACTTACAAAGGAGATACAAAACTTGATAGATTGCCAAAATACCAAGTCAAAGACTTTTCAATTAACATTTTTCAACAAGATCCGAATATATGGTCTGAGTTATTATTATATAGTTGGAACAATTCTCCAAGTCTAGGGGAAACACTAAAATGACATAATTGAGACCCAAATAAATGACTTGAACAGAAAACCAGACAAATATTAACCAGCACAAGTTTTTGACTTTCTAAAAACGCAAACACTTAGAAACTAAACAACCATAACTTTATGTAGAAAATCCCAATGTATGCATGGTTGGACAATTTGAAAAGATCGCACTTTGAACCTGAAAACCACATATAATAGGCTTATCCCCCCATGCAATGAAGACATGCAAATCCAGATTCAAAGTTGGCCCATGGGCTGATAGTAAACATCATCAAGGATTTCTTTCATTTGAATTGCCAATCCAAACTCAAGCAACTCAACATTAGTAGGACCATTAAAGACAACCCACGTCAATCAACTCCCCAAGTAGTTGAGATCAACCAACACATTTTTGCATGTTGGCAGGATCCACTTACACAAAAAAATGCAGGTATTTTATTCCATAGAGCATGTGAATAGAATTGTCCCTAGCCCTGAGAACTTATTTCTAGGGAAAGTAATTTTTTAATTTAAGGAGCTTGGTAGCTTGATTTTATAGTTAGAAAAAAAGGATGTTTCATTATGAATTAAGCCAATCAAATTGTTACTAAAACCTACTTTACAAACAATTTGAAACCATTTCTATGCTAAAATTGATTTCATTTCTAGCAATAAAGTTGAATTCATCTGATTTCTAATTCAATTTCTATGTTTGTAGCAAATCTGAAATGGGTGAATTCAATCCTAACAGTCTATTACCAACAAAATAACAAAATAAACAAAACTTTGTGATGTTACCATATTAACCTCAGAAATCTCATCACATAAAAATGGTAATAAGAGTTTTAAAAAGCTGATCCATCCCAATTGTAGGAACCCATTTTTTGAATAAAAATTTTTCCCACATAGTGTGAACTTTTAAAAACTAGAGTATGGTCTTACTATACTGAAACTGTTGTTTTATAGCCCATTTTACTAATTTTCATTGTTCAGTGTCTTTGGCACTATCAATAACCACTCTGAGGCTTTGCACAGTAGCTTCAGACCTTAATAGGGAAAAAATAATCATAGATAGATCTCAAACCAATAATTGAGGAAGATGCAACCATTTCAAAAAACAACATTCCTACCCCTCAACACCAGGAGTTCAGCACATAAGAAATTATGAAATCCATAACCTCAAATGAAGATAAATAGTTATTGGACCATAAATCTTAATGGGGCATCCTAAAAGGTAAACAACTATTTTCACATATCATGCCCATAGGAACCTATATATAAGAGAAATTAGTGTACAGCTTCTTTAGACTACTAAGTTGCTCCAAGCAGGGGAAATTTGAAACTTTTTGTGCTTCTCTTGTTTTAAATTTTCCACTACTAGCTTTAAAACACAAAACACTTTTACTAGCAAAAAACAAAGACAGATTTAACATAGAAGCCCAATTAAAGGTTGAAGAAGAACGAGAAAAACATCAAGCAAAAATAGCAAGGACACCTAAAAGCCACAAATCTTATTGTCGTAGTTAATAAATCAAGTTATCCAACATGCCAGAGGCAATGTAATAAAATCCAAGAGACTGTACACTAAGATTTCAAATAGGTCATATTTTTCATTTCCACTTGTCAGCATATGCTTCATGTAACAATTAAAAGAATAAACAGCAAACAATGAACGGAAACAGTCATCACAGCCTTTGTTTCAAGCAAGCCAAAAACTGGGAAATTCAACGCCACAGATATACATGAGTCACAAAGCAAGCAACAGCAACCACTCACCACCACTTCATTTGTCAATACCATCAGGGAGACCAGTCAATTAAACAGGAAAAATGAAAAATACTTCAAAAAACGAGAGGCCCAAATAAGCTCTCATACCTCATTGATGGCAAGAACTTGTCCATTGCTCTTCTTGACTTTCTTAAGCTTCCTCAAGAAGTACCTATAATCAAAAAGAGGCATCACAGAGTTAGCGAAATATTAGAGAGCAGCAAAGACAGATATTATGGCAAACAAAAAGAGAGAGAAGTGAAAATAGATACATACCAGAACTTGGATTTGGCACGGACCTCGTTAGTTGCCCAAAGCTTCATGCGGTAGATCTTAGGATGCTCATCGCTCTGTGTTGGAAGTGCTCTCCCGACCACCTGGTACTGGTGAAACTGTTTCCCCCCACAAAAAACAATCAACCATCTTTCTGTTTAGATCCATGAATGACGAAACACAACATGATATAATTAAGGATGTTAATGTCACATACCCTGAAGGTAACCATTTTTCAAAAAATTTCTTTGCTTGGGAGAGAAGCCGGCGGCCACCACCAGTAACGTTTCCTCCTTTTCTCTCTCTTTTTAAGCTTCACAGAAATAGCATCAGAGTATGCGTTTGAAACCCTAGCTTACTTCACGCGGATAGTTTTGTTAGACAGAACCTTAAATGTTCTTGCAAGGCCCAGCCCAAGTACTTGTTTACTGTGGGCTAAACACCAGAAAAGCCCAGCTCCTCGTCTCCTTGGTCCTTAGGATAGCGACAAATATCCCCCGCGGAAATCATAGTAAATAATTATTTTAGAGAAAGTGGCTCTCTCAAATAAGAATTTAGGATTTTATATTTCCTTAATTATATCAACAAAAAAGATAACTTATGCTGTGAAAATATTGTTTATTTGGACTCATAATTAAATTATGGATTACAATAATTTTTTATATATATTTTATGTTTTCTTTTAGTTTGCTTTGTGTATTATTATTTTTTCAGTTCATATATTTTGTTTTTTGATTTGTGTATTATTAAATAAGTGAGGCGATATCTTTTTTCATCTTGTATTTATTATTAATTGTCGCATTAAATAAATAAGATAATGATATCATTAATAACACCTGTTTGCTATCACATTAGGACTTTTAATAATATTAGGAGAGTTGTTGTGGTTTATTTAAAAAATAGTATCATGTTTATTTGAGATAATATTAGAAGAGTTGTTGTGGTTTTATTGTACAGCAATTGTGTTTTCTTTTTGGTCTAACCAAAAATTGAAAATTTCCTATTCTTTTTTAGTTTATAGTCAAATGTCTATTTTTTTAGTTTGTTTGTCTCAATACATGTGATGGACTTCTATTGGAGATGTTTTTGGATTTTCCTTTGTGTTGTGTTTTTAGTTGATCAAATGTCAATTCTTAAGAGTCATTATGACAATCGTTTTTTTTTTGCAAGTGGGTTTTAAGGTTTATATTATACTATTTATTTTTTTTTGTTTCTTTTAGATTCAACTTTGTGCATTTCTTTGGCCACTAGTTGTTACACCATCAGCTTAGTCTCTTTTTTTTTTCTCCATTGCCTCTCTTGTTAGTTGTTACACTATCATTTTAGTTTTTTTTTTCTCTCTCCATTGCCTCTCTTGCTATCTTTGTTTAGTTTTTTTCTTCTAATGCATTTTTTGGGGTGTTATTTCATTCATAAACGATTGATTTTTAGGTGTTGCACATGTAGTAAACGTTTGTGACATTCTTTTGCTTAGTTAACATCCCTATCACAATGCTTCTCATGCATAACTTTTACATTAATGTTGGTTCTTTATGCAAGATTTAGTTGAGGTTTAATGTTATTTTATGTTGGAATTTTCATCTGTTTCTTTTATTATTTGTAGGGTGGCTAACCTTATTTTTGTCTTTCCTTGCATTTCATTATGCTTTTAACTATATATGCTGCTCTATTTGCTTTGCTTTGTTCCTTTTTCCTCCTTACATTGTATTCTCACCATAATTAATTTGTGTGGTGTGTCTATTTTCAACAGATTTGTTGAGCTTTTCTAGCCTTTTTTTTTTGTTGGGTTGTTGCTTTGTTGAGATTAAGATTGCTTGATTTAGTCTTCTAGTATGTGTAAGTATTTATGGTCTGAAAAATTAATGATTGTCTCTTTCTTACTTTGTTGGACTCTCTTACTAGCTTCTTTGTTTTTTTATATGCTTTCTAACAAGCCAATGAAGACATTACTTGTTAGAAGTTTGTTTTAAAAATTATCTGTGCTCTATTTTCTTCCCTTTTGATGGTCATCAAATTTACGCTTTAAATTCCCATTCATGTTGTAATTTACGTTTATTCTTTTCATGGCTTACCTTTTTTATTCCAATCATTCATTTAGTGCGCCATCAAATGTTTTTTCATGTTTGGCACATTGCTTTGAATAATTGGTTGATTATGTTAAACGTTTTGTTATTCTATTGTTATGCCAAGATTGCACTTTAGGTGCCATAATATCTCTTCATCTTGAACAATCTGATTAATATTTAAAAATATATTTTTATCAAGATTTTATAATATTATATTGCATTTAAAACATTATTAAATTTCTCAACCTAAACATGTTTTATAATAACAAGTCTAATACTTGATCTATTTGAGGAATCGAATAAGATAGTTTATGAAACAAAAATTAATGATTAAAAACAAACAACCAATTGATTAAATATTAATGAATTTAATTATACTGGTTCTAGGATTTCTGACTTACCGTAACTATGCCTATATGAACTTTCTTGATTAAATTAATTACTTCTAATGTTGATAATCAGGTTTTCCTTATGTAAATATCAATCTCTTTCAAGCATTAATAAATTATTTCGACAAATAAATTTCATATACTCTACGAAAGTTCTGAACTTGTTGAAATTTATTAAGTACTGTAAAACCTGTAACGATTATAAAAGTTCTTAAGATATCTCTATCCTATATATTTCTTACGCTATTTCAAACAATAGATAAAACAATTATCACTTCTCAATTTGAAATTGAATTCTAAATCATGCAAATGTTAGCCAAACACACGCAAGCATTACACATAGAATGAAATACTCAACATCTTAATGTCATAATTCAATCGAAGAAATTGTTCATATAATCATAGTAAGGTTACATAAAAAATCCCAAAATAAAAGTCTACTCCATGGTTAAATTAAAGAGAAACAAACTTGATACGATGAACATCAGTCAAAAACAGAGAATTTTTGTCTAATAGATAGGTGTTCTCCCAATTTTCAATAGTTTTGCCTTTGCTCTTTTTTTGTTCCTCCTTGGTGCTGCCTTCTCTTTTTTTCTTTCTATATTGTAGGGTTTCTACGTATCTTCACTCTCCTGTTTTTAGATCCCCTTATCTTTTTTTTTTTTATATTATGGCTTTTCTACCCCTGTAGTAATGAGGAAAGTTTCCTTTTTTGCATTGAATTCCTTCCTACTCAATTATTGCGGGCCAGATTTGAGGTAGAAAACATACGAATTCAAATATCTCTATTTCTAGAGAAATTATAGAGAATTAAATTTTCTTTCCAACAAATTTAATCTTGTAATTTTTAGACCTCTAAGAGTTGAGATAAAGGTCATAAACCGAAACAGTCTTTGCAGAGCAGGAATTTTGGGCTGGTTTAATCCTTGTTTTTCAACTCGCTTTTTGGGCTTCAAAATAACAAAACTGAGTTATATGCCCTACATATGTTTTGTAGACCTTTATCTCAGCTATTTGAAAATGGTGACGAACATCTGGAACTAAGTTGTATAACTTCTTTTGTAGCACATAATGAATCATTGTTCAGTTTTACTGCCGGGCTTTGCCTGTTCAATAACCTAAGATTTGAAAACACATTAATTTTCTCATGAGGTCAATAGTTCAAAAAGAGATTCAAAATTCTAATTTTCTTGTGTAACATATCCAAAATATTTAAAAATCAAGTATGAATAGTGGAAAATATACATGCTAAGAATTCCCTTATCAATATTATAATAGTGGAAAATAATGAGGATACCCTACAAAGTCTACCAGTTAATATACGTGACCACACTCTCATACATGTGTAGCAGTAGAATAAAAGGAAGAAGAAAACAAAATAAAGAGAAATAAAACAAAAGAAACAAAGTTATAAATAAGAAAAGTAAAAAGAGAAAATAAAACAAATAATATAATTTGTATAAGAACTTACCTTCCGGGCAACGACGTTAAAAACTTGACACGACCAAAAGATTGATGTCTTCTCTCAAGTGCAAGAGTATCGAAGTAATAAATAACCCGATAAGATCGGGGTCGAACCATATGGAGGTTAATTGTATAAATTATAAACAACAACAAGAGTAACAACAATAACAACAACAACAACAACAATAATAATAAAGAAAAAGAAGAAGAAGAATAAGTTAATGAGAACTTTAAAATGAAAGATCAATGTAAGGATTAGATAATGATAACAACAAATATCAAGGTTAGAGGATTCACTAATGATATGTCAAACAAGTATAGTATAAACTCTTATTACTTAATTAAAAATCACACACAAAGGAGGTTCCAATCAGATTATAAATTGTTCCATTCGAATAATGCTAATACTTGTAAATGTTGTCAGACATTCATGATTATAATTTATGTTAACAACAAATCAAGTTCCTTTCATAACTCAAGTGTCGGTTATACCATACAATATAGGCTATAAAAGTATCAAACATTTGTTGTACTAAGTGTTATACACCATAAATCTAGATTAGTCATTTAACAAGCAAAGTATTAAAGGGTGAACAAGATAACAAATACAAAACATGTTAGTATCAAACATTAAAGTCCATGTTAAGTTTACACTATACTTTTTCTTACACCATTAGTGTAATCTTTTCACCTTGACATAATAAACTTAACTAAATATAATGAAAGATAAAAAAAATAAAAAAAATAAATAAGAACATAAATAAGATAAAAGTTAACTAAGTAAAGGAAAGAAATTAAAAGGTTTAAACAAGATATTAATGAAAATAAAACTTAAGCATTATAAAAATACAAAGAGAGAAAGTAAGAGCATGATCTTGATTTGGAGACTAACATGCCTAAATGTATGGCAAATGCCTCCTTTTATAGGCCAAAATTAGAAACTATTGATTTGATGACTAATTGATGAGTAGTTGATTAACTCTTAACTTGGTGACAATCCTTATCTTCTCTTGTCTACCCAAAACGTCATTGATAACCTCAGAATTGGAACCACTTGAAATATAAAAGTTGTAGAAAATTTTCTCAGCTTTCCAAGAAAAAAATGGAGGTTATTTAGACTTCTAAAACTCAAGATATGAGCTAAACACTGAACAGTGTTTTGACTATAGGATAGATTCAGACTTTTTCGTTATTACTATAATTTGAAAGTGAAAATGATCTTTTTAAATCTTGGGCTCTAATGAATGTTGTAGGTCTATGTATTTCCTTTCTATTCATATAAAATATACCTAAATCTGAGATCTACAGCTCCATATATGACCAAATTACCGAACAGTATTCCGGTTTGGACTACATCAACATCTCTTTTTTATGTTTGACCATCTTTTTGTTCTTTTAATTTCAGTTCTTAAATTTATCAATCAATCCTTTCATTTATATGATAGACTTGCATTTAAAATGAATGTCTATTACAAATTAAAGGTATCTTATATTATTAGATATATGATTATAAAATATGCTTTAGTTAAGGAGTTATTGAAACTTTAAGTATAAAATATTAATATAAAACCTTAATAAAAATATATTTTTAAATACTAATCAATAAAAACTACATTCTTTCTTATGTTATTTTTTTTTTCAATCAATCCGGTGGCTAGTAATTCCTACTTGGAGAACATGTCCCTTTTGAAAAACATAATTATTCTACTTTGACCCTGTTTGCGATAATGCTAGCAGCCAGAGTACACATGGAGGACAAAAAAACATCTCGAGTTATGCATCCATACTTTGTAAGCAATGATAAAACATAATAGCATTATAATAAGAACTTCGAAGCAAAGTGGATGGTAGAAAGAAAAGAATTTACAAACGAATGCCTAGGTCCGAATAAATGTAAGTACACTAACAAGGACAAACACACATCGAAGTCCACATCTGGGACTGATCTGTAGTCATTTGAAACGAATGTATTTGATGATCCTAAAAGGTTCAAAATCTTCTTCTTCTTCTTCTTATTCTTCTTTTTTTTACACCAGTGAAGAAGGCCTATAAACATCACACTACCCGATTCTGTTGTCGTGGAAAACACAAGGTACCTTGTCAGGAATTTATATCGATGTCAAAAAGATCCTGAACAGAAGTCGAGGAAGAGGCTGTTACTGGCAAGATTGAAGTTGAAACCTCACCGGGGCTTTCATGCTGTTTGCTCCTCGTGTTAGAGTTAGACCTCACATTTGACTCAGTATCGGTTTCCCATAGATCATCATCAGTACACACGTAGGAACTACTGTTAGCGTATCTGTCTAAGATGGTCTGATTGCCTTTCTCACGCAGACTCCTCGTCTGTTCCTGTTGCCCTCGTATGGCCTTGAACCTTAAATCTTCACTAATTGGTTCAGGGATCACTTCAGGTATGATCCTAGTTCCTTCGAGCATGCTAACAACTTCAGACATGATTGGCCTTAGTAATGGTGAAGCATTTGTGCACAAGAGAGCTACCTTAATCATCCTTTGTGCTTCTACTTTGTTGAATTCAGATCCCAGCTTCCGGTCCACTAGCTCAATTAGGTTTCCATTTCGTTCTAAATGGCAAGCCTGAAATGCAGGGAAACCCGCATTAGTTCACATAGTAGCATACATATATATATATGCACATTTAATCTTTGCCCTTAGCAGATTCAAAACTTCATATAAATATTAAATGATAATAATAATTATATCAACCTGTAAAAACATTCCCATTACAGATCTTCTCTTATGGGAATCTGATTGACCTGACTAGAGATATGATTTTCTCTTCAAATCAGAAGTGATGTCTCTAAATGGGTGGAATATTTAAAGGGATTAATAAAAACAAAAACCATAAAGGAGTTCAATAAGTATAAACCTAGAGACATGGAGGTGAAAACTGAGGTGGATCATTTAAAGAAACTTGAAGAAATTGAATAAACAGATGTTAATATTTGTGATTTACCCAGTCTAGAAGACAAGAGTATTGATTCTCTGGCCCACAACTCATGTTATTCTTCCCACTCAGAATCTCCAGTGCCACAATTCCAAAACTGTATACATCTGCTTTATATGTCAAACGACCCCATAATGCATATTCTGGTGCCATATATCCTCTGCACATCAAAATCATACAGGGCCCCTTCTTAGTCAAACAACGTTGGAATATGCGCTAAAACTTCTTTTAGCAAGAAACAGGTTACTTACACAGTTCCAGCAACTCTGGTGCTGATGAAAGTTTTATCTCGTTCATCAAGTTTAGCCAGCCCAAAATCAGATATTTTAGGATTGAGATCCTTATCAAGGAGAACATTGGTGACTTTGATGTCTCTATGAACAATCTTAAGCCTTGATTCTTCATGTAGAAAAGCTAAACCTTTGGCAATTCCGACGCATATCTTCTGCCTTGTTTTCCAGTCCAAATGTAGCTGATGTTTTGGACCTGTGCTTAATCGTCCAAGGAAACAAAGCTTTTGAAAACTAAAACATCATTTAACAGCATGTAATTTTCCAGAATTTTCTTTTATTTTATATGAAAGTATATTCTTACTTACCAAACAATGCTCGGGAAAGGCTGTTGTTTTCCATGTATTCATATACTAACAATAGTTGATCTCCTTCAATACAACAACCATGAAGTTTTACAAGATGAGGGTGCTGCATGCATGAAATCACACCGATCTCATTCAAAAATTCACGATTTCCCTGACTTGACTTAGAAGACAGCTGCTTCACAGCAATCACAGTACCATCAGGTAACAAGCCCTGCACAGCAGTCGTGAAAATACTATCTTCAGTAACCTCCTTGAAGTAAGATATACATTCATGGCTTCATAATGGCAATTAAAGGATAGAAAATACCTAGAGAATACCTTGTAAACTGGTCCAAATCCACCTTCTCCAATTTTGTTTGCAGGATCAAAATTGTCTGTGGCAGCTTTAATTTGCTTCAAAGTAAAAGAAACTGTTTGGATTTCTATTCCTTCAAGACCTATCAAAAACAAAAACCGGTCTAACAATTTCATGAATCTGACCAAAACCTTAAATTTGTTATATAACAATACAAAACTCCACTCTTTTGAGAACAGTGGAATTTGAGAAGTCATATGCTCACACCTACAAGTTGGGTGCTATACTTTATATATTTTGCTTTTCTTATTGATATGCCACATGAGCTTGAACAAGTAATCTCCTGTTTTGCATACTGCGTCCCAGAAACAACTATCCGAGACAAGAATAATCCTGAGATGCTCGAGAGATCATGCTCATAGCAGGTTTCAACACATGGTAAAAGAAATCATATGCGTTACGGGTGATTGAAATTTCTCTTGCACTTTGTTTGCCTTGTGCAGTATACAAAGTCAAAGAGAAGTAAAAAGTATAATTGTAGGTTTTCTAATGGCCCTTATGAATGGTAGGCCATTTTTTTTTTTTATAATTGCTAATATAGCATCCCCGGCTAAAGAGCCAATTCCAAGCCCAGTTCAAGTATTGCAGATCATAAGACTTTATAGAACATTTAACTAGATGGTTAGCAAGTAAAGCCTCCCACACTATCTCCTAAAACTTGATAAAGCCTTCGGAAATATATATATATATTAGCACTAATGACTTATGCAACATGGGAGTAATTGACATAGGTTTGATATGGAAATTATACGCAGGATATTGGTGCAGGAAGTCTAAACTAGCTGGACACTGAAACAGTAGCTAAGAATCTTGAAACGAACACAAAAAGGCTGCACCATAAGGGCTGATTTGTAGAAAACTTCCTCTGCCATAAAACAAAGACAGCAGTCCCCATGATGTCATGTTTTAAACCAGCACATAAACAATTAACAACTATCCAATGCAAAGTAAAGATATCCGTCTGAAATAGCCCAAACCTTTTTGTCTTTTTTTATTTATTCCGAAACAGCATCTCCACCAAAAGATAGCTAGTGCTGAGAATATTAGACAAAAGCCTACTACAACTCCAACAATTATTGGCTCAGTTTTTGTCTTCTCCCCTCTTGAAAAACGTGGTTTGAAGTCTGCAAAAAAGAACCAAATAAGTAATTGTGCTAAAACAAAACTGAAAAGCTTACAAATTCTAAATTTAGGCTACCCATTGATTAAGATTTCCTGATTTTACGTCAGATATTGGTTAATTATAAAATATTTGTTCAGTAAAAGCTTTATTCCGTTTTGTAAAAACAGATCAGTGTTTGTAACTTTTCATTGGTGTATCTGAAAATGCTTAAATCAGGAGAAACTAATGCTCTTCAAAAATATTCCGTTTCATTTTTCTCCTTTTTTTGCAGCAACTAGAATGACACACTAGAACTAGATCATCAGGCATGCTGAACTAGCATAACTTATCACCCCTAACGTTTATTATCTTTGCGATAACATATTTAACTGACCAGAAAAACAAGCTACTTTATTCATTTCCCTAACTTCTGAGGTTCTTTTACTTCTTCTTTTAACTTCTTGAAGATGTGATCATCACTACTATTTACAACAGTAACCATAGCAGCAGATACAAGAGCAAGAATTTCTTACTAGGATCAACAGAAATAGCTGATATGAGGGGACCGTAGACTCCACTAACAGGAATTCTTCTAGTCCCTTTACCAGCCCAAAATAGGCGGATCTCCAAGATATTATTTGTGACAGTAGCATTGTGTATTTCTGTGACTGGCTTGGCAAACCCAGCAGCCTGAACTTCTATATTGAAATCCTTCTCAACTAGATTATTCTGCAATAAAGTAAAGCAGTAGCACCTCATTCCATTAGTTAGACAAACATTTTATTTGCATTCAGTTGGGCAGAAATAAATGTTTGGCATCTAAGAATGAGACCAAAGGAAAGTAACTTAGTGAAACAACCTAATTTGGAATTGTCGAACTTCTATACTGCCAGTACACAAACAGATAACCATAATCTTATTGTCAGTCACAAGCCATCCATTGTACAGTGATCTAAAGAATGTCATTTCTTTTTTAAAATAACCCTTCTAAAATGAATCCTTCCAGAAACATGACAAAATCAATATAGCGGTTTAAATATACGAATAGACACATATTTTCAACTCTCAATTGTCATATTGTGTTGTTCAATTCTATCTCACAATCTATAATTCTATCTCACCTGAATATAGATATCAAATAACCGTCTTCCAAGGCTGTTGAATGTATTATCGTTTGTGAATCTGATCTCAGCAAAGTGTAGACTCACAGTGTAATTCCCATTTTCCAAACAACGACGATAATAAGTAAGTGAAATAGGAGAAATGCGTGCTGTTTGGTACAATTCATTAATATCTAATGATGGCACATTTTCAGTGTAAGCTCTGTTTTGGAAATCGTTGTCATCCATGAAGTCTCCAGTGCTGCTAAGTCCCCATTCATCCGCACTCTGATAGAATAAGCCAGCACCACCGCTAACTGCTGCATCTCCTTCATATGTGCTGCCATTTATTTGAACATTTTGTCCTCCACAATTTATGTACAACGAGTGCCAGTCTGCCAAGAGAAAAAGGACGGCTTAAAAGGAAGCTCTATTAAGACGGCTTAAGTTAAAAGGCTAACCATGTTTTGCAGGTTGAAACATATACAACATTTCACATTAAGAAATCTCCATTCAATAACATCGAAAAATTTCACAACACGATCATACTAATTAAACTAATTCACTGCTCTCGTTGAGAAAACTCTCTTATTTTATCTTTCTGCTACAATGCATCTGGAGAGAACAAGAACATATGAACTTCCGTAAAACAATATGATGGGAGGAAAAGAAATTTCAACACGTTTTGATAGGTAAGCTGGATAATGGTTAGCCGGGCATCAATAAGAGAGCAATTTCCTTATGACATTTCGCTTGTCAAAACTTGGAAATCTTGAAGACATGCAAACATACGTGCACTTGTGCAAGCATGTACAGATATGTCTGTTGTCCTCCTACTGAATTCATAGTGAAGATTGGAAAACTCTGCACGGAAGCTAGATCACATAGGATCATACCTACATTGCGTTAAAACAAAGCAATTGATCCAGGAAACTGCTAAAGCCTAATTCATGAAACGAAAATATGATCACTGTGATTAATTGAAAATAATTCTCTGAATATCATACTTACACTTATCACATTTGAGATCATCCATGCATGCTCCTCCTCTAGTGAAGTGAAGCAAAGAAATTAGTATCATAGACATTGTATGATAACAAATAAAAAAAAGATTTTCACAGGGAGATTTCACACCAATTTAAAGTGACATAGGCAATCTAGTTTACATAGGCAATCTAGTTTATGTTAGGAGCAAGAATTAATGATAAGAAATCAGGAAAAGGAACTTACAAGTCATTTCCCATTGAAGAACTTCGGAACAGGTTTAGAGTTACATCCCTGGTAAAATGAAAATGAAATGATAGTTAAAGCAGCACTGAGGTCTCCCATATGATGGTGGAAAATGAGAAATATACAGAAACAGAGAGTTTTATTCAACACTTTCATGAGCGCAGATCCAAAGATGTAGAGTGAGAGAGAGAGAGTGAGAGAGAGAGAGAGAGAGAGAGAGAGAGAGATTGTACTTACTTTCTCTGCTGACAAGTGGGTTGCCTAGTGCTTTGTTCTGAGAAATTATTATAGGAAAGATCTCTGCATGCAGAGAGAAGCAAACCATCTTCTCAATATCATTACTTTGTTCATTGGAATACCATGAATGATTTTACCCCTCTCATCAAAACTTATAAAGCTTGCGGTGCAAGGTAAAATCATCTTTTTAAATGAATTTATTGGACATTACAAGATTGATGAGGAAAAAATTGATATGTTTACCTTTTTTTTAGCATAGTTAAATTACCTTATTTGTCTTAAAAGTAAAAATGTATATGACTTTTAGTCAATGTTTTTTTGTCTTTTTGAAGTTATTTGTGTATTTACTCTAAAATCCTTGAAATAAAAAATAAAATAAAATAAAATAAAAATAAACATGCACATAGAAGCTTTTTCATCTTTTCTTTTTATTTAAATAGTAAAGTTACAGGATTGCCTTTCAAGTGTAGAGAAAAAACACAAAGGATGCTTTCAAGGGTGTTTTAATCCTTTTCTTTTGTTTCTTTTTTGTTATTTTAGCCTTACTTATGGGTTTCTTTGTAATTTGAAGAGATTAAATAATATATATATATATATATATACCAACACACTGCTAATGAATAACAGCTCCCGTGCTTTTCAGACAGCCCACACGATTACCAAATCTTGCCATGGGTAACATTAGAAGCAGCGTGTCAGTCTATTTCCAGCGGTATGATATGTGTTTATCACAGAGACATAGTTAACCTCTGACAAACTTTATTTTATGTCAACCCTTCAAAAAAATGATTATGTCCTTCTGTTTATATTTCTATCTATTTTAGTCCGTATTTATTATTATTATTATTTATTTTGCTTTTATAGATTTTTGAATTTTAGATTTTATTCAATTTTATCCCTAGGAATTTAATTTAATTTGATTTGTATATTCAATTTTTATCCTTAATTTTTTATTTTTTTGTTTTATCATTTTCTTGATTTATTTATTTTTTAATTTCTTCCTAATCATTTTATTGCATTTATTTTTTATCTAATTTTAGTCCTAAAATTCTTTTGATTGCTATTTTTTTATTTTTTTCCTTCAAAGTCTTATTTTATTTATTTTTTTAATTTTTTAATCCAGTTTGGATCCTCATTTTTTTATTACTATTTTTTTCAATCTTTTTCTTAATTAATTTTGTTTTTCAATATAGTCCGTAATTATTATTTTTTATTTAGTTATTATACTAGATTTAGTCTACATTGTTTAGATTTTAAATTGTTTTGCTATTAGAAATTTTATTTTATTATTTTTTCATGTATATCTTTCTACAAGGTAATCATGGACTCATGAATCAAGTCTAATTTAATTTAATTTTTTTTGTTCTTTTATTATTTATTTTTTTAAATTTATCATTTGAGAGTTTGGCTATTAGGCCTTGAATTTTGTTATTTATTCCTTTTTTTTATTAAGTTATACCAATCTCTTATCCCAAATAATAAGTTAATCAAGTTAACTCATATTTTTTTTATACCAAAGCTCAGGGGTCAGTAATATAAAGTAAAACGATGAAATTAAAAAAAAATACATTCATAAAAAAATGGTCTAGACAAAAAAATACTGAAACAATTCGAGTTAACTCGACTAACCATTCAAAAACCATCAAAAGAAAGATCTAGTAAAAAAAAAATCAAAGTTAAATAAAAAAATTGAAAAAAAAACTAACCATCCATATGTGATATGAGATTAGAATTAAAAAAAATTGAATTTTCAAAATAAAAACCTAGCAAAAAGGATCAAAGTTAAATAAAAAACATAAAAAAAGCTAATTCGAGTTAATTTAACTAATTCTTATCTAGGATAATCTCACATAAAGAAAAGTAAAAAAATCACGATGCTCAAAGGTCAATAATTTAATATCAAACAATAAAATTATAAACAAATATTTTTTTTTTATGTGTAGTTATGGAAAGTATGTGTTAGTAAAATTAATCTAAGTTGGTTCAAGTTTTTTTAACATTTTTTTGGTTGAATTTTGGTTTTTTTTACTAGGTTTTTCTTTTGATAATCTAATTTTTTTTTTTATCTTCATCTCATATCATAGTTGGTTAATTTGTCAAATTAACTTGAGTTAACTTGAGTTTTTTTTTTAAAATTATTTTTTTAAATTATTTTTTTTCATTATTTAATATTAAATTATTAAATTTTAAGTTTTTCAATTTTTTTTTATAATTTATCTTGATGTCATATTCTAAATCATATTTTAATAAAATTGGCTTGTGCCGCCGCAGCTTCGATATTCAATGGGGTGCTCTAATCTTTGATTTGGTTTCCGCTTAGCTCTAGTAAGATATCATGACAAGTTCAAGGAAACCAAACGCAAACAAGCGCTTTTGTTCCCTTACGAGGATGGGTTTGCATTCGTCCCTCAATCAATAGAAGAAACTTCAAGTATCAAAGTCAAAGAAATGAGATACTTACACTGTCATTCCTTTTCTAAACATTGGTATATTTCCGGTGAGAAGGTTTCCACTTAGAAAGCTGATGGAGACAACAAGGAGTAGTTAGCATCATGGATATTGCAGAGTAGCATACCGCGGCATGCTATAGTCTATAGGTTCCATTACTTACATAAATACGAGTGTCTCTGTGGTTATGGCATTGGGAAGCTTCCCGCGTAACTTGTTGAAACTGAGATCCCTGAACAAGAAACGAAAATTCATAAGAACGCAAGGCCTGGTCCTTCCTTTCTGATATGTCAGATGACAAAAAGTGTTTGCACATATCCATAGCACAAATATTCTTTGGGATACTTTCAGGCTTGACTGCATCTGTATATTTTCCGACGTTTTATTTGGCTGGATGACATGCATAAATTAGTTGGACACATAAATTGAGAGTTGTTTTAAAGTATTTGCTGTCTTGCAGTATAAGAGCCTGCACATGCTGATCAGCATTACCAAACAGATTAAAGTTCCACTCACATGTAAGAATCTGCTTAGTTTTTGACATTTTCATGCATGATATGTAGGAGCTTCACTTTTCAAGCATGTGTTTATGGTAAAGTCACATTGAGAAACATAATGGAGTACTCATCAAATAAATAGGAATCGTAGGCCATGCTTACAGAATTCGCAGTTTACTCATTTCCCATATGTATAAAGGAATTTCTCCTGATATATTGCAACCCCTCAACAACCTGGAAGTCCAACAGTATGTCAGACGTGCTGGTGATATGGTAGCCTAACTTTATGCATTCGTAAACAGAAAGTGGAAATAAGAAGTGAGCATACAGTCTTGTGAGGCCTGTTATGCTACTAAGATCAGGAAATGACTGATCTGTGCTGGTTATATCGGCGATCCTCCTGCACATAAAATGGCCAGTTCGCTTATAAAATGATAATAAATTAAGTACAGTATTCACCAAGTAAAATAATGCAATAGACATTTGTAGTAGAGTAATCAAGAAATTTCACTCACAAGTCTGTTAATGTTTCCAAAGCAGAGATGGAGGATGGAATGGGTCCTTCCAGTCCGCTAGCTACCATTTCTCTGAATTAGATCAGTTAATCAAACCAACCAATAAAGCAACAAAATAAGACAACTTTCCTCCTCTTCCTCAATTCATAACATTGAAAAGGAAAAAAAAGAACTTTGGATGGATGTAAATCTTACAGTCTTTTAAGTTGCTTCCAGTTTTCTACAAAATCTGGTATCCTCCCGTTAAAGTTGTTCTCATTTATCCGACTGCATTGCGGAATGAAGACCACTCACTTTATTTCTATTGATTCTTATGTACAGAGATAGAGGTTTCATTCAGAAATGCTTACAAATCAGCCAGGTTTCTCAGCTTACTGAGTTCCATAGGCAAATTTCCGTCCAGTTTATTGGAGGATAGAATCCTGAAAGAGATATTAACATCAATCACCAAAAATACTACAGCTGCAGGAGAGGTTAACATCATTCTCCAAAAATACTCCAGCTGCAAGATGACAGTCAAAGAAATGGCTTAGGAGCAATCATCCATGAAATTACTTACAAAGTTTCAAGGTTAACTAACTTCCCAAGCTCGTGCGGGATCATTCCAGAAAACTGATTTAACTCAAGGTCCCTGTTAAGAAATTACAATTAGGCTGCTGGTACAATTCATTGTATCAACAAATTCATTTCTCCATAATTGCAGAATGGCATTGGAGAAAGTGGCACATTACAATTCAATTGAGCGTATGCACAGAAAAAACAGTATATTTTGAAGAGGAAAAAGAAAAGGATGGCAATTTTGCTTAAACCGCTAACTTCATTTCTTTCATGCTGTTTTTGTAGAACTATAAATACCATCTGTAAGAAACTATGATCGAGGCCTAATCTTTCAATTGTAATCTTATCACAGTGTCATGCAAAAGCCCAGTAAAGCTGAATATGAACACTTACAAGTATGTTAGACTGGTAAAGTTCCCCAGATAGCTTGGAATATTCCCTGATAATCTATTTGCAAGAAGAGCACTGCACTAATGTTGCTCAGTTAAACAATTAAGTTGCCAGTTTAAAATGAAGATAGATAAGAAGAAGACAATTGCTTACATCGATTTCAGCTGCAATGAAGCCCATTCACTTGGTATAGACCCATTAAGGTAATTGTAAGCAAGATCACTGGCAAGCCAGTAAAACACAAGTTTAAAACTCTCATGGATCATTTCTTGTTTCATAAATGATTAGGAAACACAGAAAAAAATGCATAAGAAAGGAAACAATTATTCGAATCCCCTGTTGTTCGGTCAAAAGAAAAAGAAACAAGTAATCCTCAGAATTTCCATTCTCTTCGCAAGTAACTCGACTACTACGATGTGAAAACAAAACAGTAAGCAAGCACATAGTTATACATATGCTTACATGCTTTCAAGATAAGGAAGCTGAATGAGTTCAGGTGGAAGTTCTCCTGCAAGACTAAAACGCTTGAACTTCCTGAAATTCAAGGAAAAAAACCCAAAATTACCTTTTCTAGCACAAAAAATGTAAAACAAAATTGGAAGCTTTATTATACATGCACCTATAGGCAGAAATAAGCAACAGTACAAACACAAAAGCAATAATTCTACAAGCTACTAGCTACATAGGAAATAAACTTTCACCTATTTTAAGATGAATTAACCATCAACATTCAACCTCTTATGAAACATGTTTTCATATCCAGATTGAATGGATTTTCATTATTCTAGACAGTCTGATTCCTGTTATGGACTGGGTGAATTCACATCTCTATACAGATATATAAAGGAGCAATTGAAGTTAAATTTCAACTCAGAGAGAGGACATACAGGGAAACAATATGGCAGGTGTCGTTCTCAGTTCTGCAGTTACAACTAATGTTCCTCTCTGGATCTGTTGGCCGGACTCGAGGAAGATATTCTCCACAAGAATCAGCATTGAAATTCCAGCCGTTGCCCCCCAACTTTTTGGTAACCAGGTTTAAAGCATCCACTAGATTACATACATCAACAAACAATAGTTGCAAGGTCACATTTTGAAACAAAATCCAGTTCAAGATATTAATCCCTGCATATAGAACTCCAAACTACAGGCTAGCTAACCTTTTCATCATCTTATTCTTTCTTTTATGGTTTTACAACCGAAGTTAGCAATTCTTGCCTGATAACTCTAGTTTTGAATCCGTAAGAGCAAAAGGAACTGGGAATTTCTACCCGAGTAACACTAATAACTATAAGCGGCATAAACCTTAATAACTGGAACAAAAATTTTAGATTCAGGTGACAGGAGCTTCTCAAGTAGCAAAGATGAGAAATCTTTATAGGTATCCATGTTTCATTGAACTGTTAACATCAATTCACGTCTAAGTTATTTCATCATTCAGAAAATGTCGTTGACCTCTACCATAACCTCCCAATAGACACCAGATATAGTAAAGAAAAGTAAAGGTACAAGTACTTTATTCTTGTCAAATCACGAAGAAACTTTTTAGATCACAACTCCACCTAGTACCAAAGAAAACAACAAATATGGTAGAAAACTCGTACCCTCATCTTGAGGAAGCTCAGCAGCAGCCAATCTTTCTGTCTCCATGCAACTCAAAGCTAGAAGTGATATGAGGAATGCATACCTGAGGAAAAAGAACATCTCTAATACCCAATGTATGCCTAAAGATTGCTTAGCCTGTTCTCTGCTGAGAGAACTTACCCCCCTCCGTTATGAGATTTACAAAGCTAAGATTGTACCTTCCTAAAATATTTGTTTAATCCTAAAATATTTGTTTAATAATTACGTCCATATAGTAAAGAACTATGACCACATTGCAAATACAGTCAAATGGCTTAAAAATGTCACGTGGATCTGAACCTGCCTTTGTCGATTGTTAACACCAACTACTAGCCTGACTATACGAGTTTGTCTTGGACTGTGAAATTCCCTTTTGAGCTCAAATTAGAGCCAATCACATATTTTTTGGAGGGCGAGAATTGAAATGAAAGATAAAGAATTGAAATGAAAGATACGAGTAAAATAGATTGTCTTTGCAATTTGTATATAAAGTTTATTTTAGTCTTTTTATCTTTTTAAATTATTAGGTAATCAATCTTTTCTATAATTCTTAAACAATCTTTTCTATAATTCTTAAACATTATATTTTAATATCAAATTTTATTTTTATTTTTTAGTTTTTTGATGCAAGAGAGAGATAAAATTGTTGAATTCCACTTTATATAAAAAAATTTGTTGTTAAAGAATATTTTCCCTACCAAAATAATTTTTTTTCAAATAATTTTATATAACAAAAAAAGTTAATATTAGTTTTTTTTTCATATTGAAAACATTTATCTAGGTTTTAAAAGATTTTAAATTGAGTTAATTTTAAATTTTGAGGAGGTTTATGTTTATATTTTTAGATCCTGTAGATTGATTGAATAAAGTTTTCATATATCTAGAATAAATTGAAAATAAATTTTTAAATAAAAAAGCTATATTTTTCAGGTTACACCAATGAATACTTCCTAAACACTTATAAATAATACATTTTATTTTTATTTGCAGGTAATTGGGGTGAACAATTATTAATTAAAAAAAAAGCATGCAAGTACACCATTTATAGGTGGCACCTTAGTAGCGCCTAACTTCTTTCATTTATTTTTTTAATGATATTTTTATTAATTATTTTTAGTTTTTTTTGAAACAATGATTATTATTTAATTATGTTGAGTTTTTTTTTAAAGGTTAGTATAATTCACTTGTAATGTTATATATATATATATATATATATATATATATATATATATATAGATTCAGTATGTATTTTTTATACATAATATATGGATTTTTATTTTATTCAATAAATTTCTATTACAAATTAACTTTAATAAAAAATTATTAAATACAACCAAGTTTGTAACTTGTATTGTAATATTAAATATCTTAATTTACATTTATTTTTTAAATTTTTAGATTATATTTTTATTTATTATTCTTGATTGTTTTGTGAAATTTATTTATAAAATAGTTCATAATTAAATCTGATGTGTATATAAGTTTTTTGATTTACATTACTATTTTTTAATGTAAAAAAAAGTTGAAAAATTCTAGGCATTCAAATTTTGATCATGCATTAATTATTTCAATTTTTTCTTATTTTTAAATTTTTTATTTATTTTTTCTTAACTATTTTTATAAAAAAAAATATTTTAATTGTAATTTTATTCTTCACTCCAATATCATATTAGTATATTCTTTTTATAAAATTAGGTTACGTAGCTGGTTTGTAGATTTTATTTTTTCAAAGGATGAATCTGCATTGAAATCAAACTAAATTTATTTAATGTTTGTCAAGGTTGACAAGGTAACACGACAAAACAAGTTACGCAGAAAGTCAACTTTCAGCAATAATTTGCATTACCAGGCTGTATACTAACCCGTTTGTTACTTCAATATCTTGGACTACTTGGAGGAGTATTCACACCTCAACATTATCATCAGTCTATTAGTTGTTTTACAGCTGTGTATTCTTGAATTCAAAATCTTACATATATATTTTAAAAACCTGCTTATTTTTTTATTTTAAAAATTATTTAATCATTTATTTTAAAGTAATTTTTTATATATTTTATTTTGTTGATATACCAATATCAGCAATGAAATTTAAAAAATAAAAAATATTTTAAAAAACATCATTATTAAATTAGCTTACGGCGACAAAAACGGTGCCCTCCAGAAAGAGCACGAATGAGGTAACCTGCTTGACAAAACTTAGCATTGTACAGATTAATCAAACTATATATATATATATATATATATATATATATATATATATATTCAACGGTCAAAGAAGGGGGAGGGTTATCTGTCATGTCAGTAGCCTAATCCTTTAAGGTGCAAGGAAGAGAAAACAATGCAGGAGCTGTTGGCTGTATGTGAAATGGTGGGAATGGAATTCAACGAAAGCCAGACCCTTTATTAATTAATTTAACTTCCTTGCGGAGGAGACCCTGATGAGGAGGAGGACGCAGAAGGAAATCCAGAGAATGTGTGGACGTGATCAACTTTCGGTAACAAAATCAAGAAATAAACAGGACGAAGTCTTGGCAGCATTAATTAATGAAGAATAGCAGCGTTGTTTGTTCTAGAATCCTGCTACAGTTCACTTGGAAAGCTTCCCAGTCAAAGGCTCGAACTACAACTTTATAGTGAGAGATGTAAATACGTGTTTTCATGCAAGTGGAAATCTCAGTAGTTGACTTCCTTTAAAAAGGATGAACTCATCCATTAATAAAAGCTAGCAGTGATGCCAGAGATCGGTTCATGTGGCATTGAATAGATAAATTCTTGAAAAAAAATAATATAGAATTGAGAATGAGTTACTTTTCACAGAACTTGAAGTATTTTAGATGAAACCCAAACTTAATTATCAAGTTTCATACAATATCTCAGAGCTTTCGAGAAAATAACCTCACATGGAGAAGAGCAATGCAAGAACAAGCTTTATTTTGTCGACAGAGCACTCCACAAACCCATTTCGCTTTCTTCACGTTACTGGGCCAGCACCAAGTGCAATTCCATGCTAATTCAATGGATTTTAACACCACTCTCCTAAGACTTGATGAATTCATGAGAAGACTTCACATGAAAATCAAGCTTTCCATGTGCTGTGGTACTAGGCCAAGGCATCTGGAACCTGGTTATGAGATTGGTGTTTTTGTCCGCCTATACCTGAAAAATAAGTTTCTCGTGCAAGGAGAGTCACTTCAATGCTAAAGTTAATGAATATAGAAAAAAATCGAAAAAAATATACAACATGAAGGCTTATGCTCGTGAGGGTTACATGCCACTCCTAAAAGCATTTTCAACTGAAAAGATAAATAAAAAGATAAGTTTAAAAATATATATTTTTTAATTTTATCATTTTAACTTAACAGAAAAAAAACCAAAATAGCTATTTAATTTTAAAAGAGCTATTTCTATAGATTTATGTAAAATAGCTAAAATAAAATTAACATTGCCAACGATTATTTTTATAATTGTTGGTTAACAATATTTTTTTTCCTTTAAAAACACAAAAAGAAACTTGTTTTTTTTAAAAAATCTTGTATTATGCCTCACACTTCTCTCAAATTTAGAAAAATAAAAATCAATTATTCTTTGATTAATTAATAACATTGATTGTGTTAATTATATGAAATTAAAAGATATGTTTATTTAAAAGCTTTTTATATTTTCTCTTTAATATCTCTTGATTTTGTAGATCTTTTGTTGTTAATTTGATATTTGTGATGATTTTTATTTCTTTGTTATTTTATGTTTTTGATATGGGTTAAGGAAAATAATTTTTTATTTATGTTGTTATCTTTGACAAGATTAAGAGAAAATAATAATGGTAGCTGATATTGATAAAAAATATAGAGTGACATATTTAAAATTATTTTTGATTGTCTGTTTTAATTTAAAGTTAATTATATTTTGTCTTGTTAAAAATGCAATTAAACTAGTATATCAATCATCTCTTAATTCCAAAAAATAGTCAAATTGTAATGTTAGAACAAATAGAATGCAATGTTTGTTATTAATTCATATGTATGTAAACTATAAAATTGCTAGATTTTGAATGTGTGTTTTTTTTTCTTTCTCTTATAAAGTTTTAACTTGAGATTTTTTTTAATGTAGATGGATTCAAATTTTGCAAGCTCTTTCACCAACTTTCTTATAAGTAAATCAGAAGATATTATCTATTAACCAAGTGATTCTAATCAATTAATTGATGACTTAACATACTCGAATTTAAATATCCATACAATAAAAAATCACAAAGTAAAAACTTCCCACCAAATAAAGATTGTTTACTTGTCTCTGCATGACTAAATACAAGTAAAGATTCAATTACAGGAGTTGAATAATGAATAAAACAGTTCTGGAAAAATCAAAATTTAAAATATTGACGGTTTTTTTCAAAGTTTGAATTTGAATTTACTTTTAAAAAATTAAATTTTTAACAGTAACATATAAAAATTAAAATTAAAAATATTCATATAAATAAATTTTAAGTTTAATTTTAAATTATATCTTTTAACTTTCATATTATTTCATTAAATTTTATATTATTTTTATAAATTACCCATATTAATTATATAATTAATAACATCATAATTATATTATATATAAAATATCTAAATTAGTTATATAATTATATAAAAATGAATTTAACATGAAATATATTAAAATATAAATGACTTTTCTAAATAACTTTTTACCATTAGAATGAACATAATCAAAAAAGCTATATTTATACTATTTAAAAAGCTATTTTATCAATTTAGCTTCTCAATTTAGCTTTTAGCATTAGAGATGCTCTAACAATTTGTCCTTATAAAGGATTTGTTAGTAAAAGCATTAAAGTAGTTTATACTTGTAGGTGTTACACGACACCCATTTTGACTGCTATGAAATTAAAAAAATACATAGAGATGTGTGTGCCAGATACAAGTTATTAGCCTAGCATTTTTGAAAGGAGTGGGCAAGACTAAGCTACATAGGTTGGTCGAACTTTTTTCCATGATTGAGGATCATGGGCTACTCGACCTTTAGCTTTTGACCAAGCAACATTGGTTGTTTTACCTTCGGCTAGTGATCAAGTAATATATGTTGCTTGGTTTTGGGTTTTATATTATTTTATTTTATTGAAATATTTGCATCATTATTTGTCTTTCAAATCTTTTAAACATACATGTATAAAAGATATAAATAGAAAAAGTGACAAAAGAAGACTTATTCATTGTGTACTGAAGATGTTATCTATATATAATGATTATGAGAGTGTTACCGTAGTTAGATGTTTGAATATTAGCTTTTTATTTTATATCATTAAAGATTTATCATAATTTTTTGCCAACATCTATAAAAAAGAGAAACAAATTAATTCTTTTGCTTTGTTAAAAGTAGTGTAGTAATAAGAAATGAGCGCTAAAGTAACTAATATGGTTTATGTATGCATTTAGGATTCAAGGAAGTGTATTTTTGAGTGGTCACAGAGAGCGAAAAATAATCATTGATCATTTAAAGAAAAATAATCACAAAGATCTAGAAAAGAACCCTTATCCTCTTGTATACATTGAAGACACGTATGAAGATTCAATGAGGACATTTATGATAACTTAGAGATTTTATTATGGAAATTTTTATGAAAATAGGTTTGGAGACATGTAGATCTCACATGTGGAGACTATTATAGAGACAAGTTTTATTTTTTTATTTGAAAATCCAAAATAGGAGATACAATTCCTAGTGCTTGTCATAACCTAATGTTTACCCCCTTCGAAAACAAGGATTTCATCAAAATACTTTACAAACAAAATTTGATAGATTTTTGCAGAAAGAAAAAAGAAAAAGAAAGAAGGATAGTTGCTTAAAAACAATCAATTTTTTTTTAAAAAATAAAATTAGGGATAAAATCAAAACAATAATGAAATTAAAAAAAAAATCAAGACTAAGCTAGAACAACTACATAAGGGTTAGGAATAATATTTTAAGGACAATTAGAGGTGTGATTGAAGAAAAAATAAGAAAGTTGAAATTTAAAGAATTAAAAGACCAATGATCAAAATGAAAGAGATGAAAAACATATAATCTTATTAAGTCAATTAGGGACTTGATGGAGGAAAAAAATTTGAATTTAAAGTCAATTTTACTAAAAATACACAAATTAGAGGACCAAGGATTACATTACAAAATACAACAAATAGTAAGGTTTTAATTAAGTTTGATCATGGGTGAAATTAAAAGAAATTCAAAGATTTAAATCTAATTTGAGTAAAAATTAAAGATTTGAAAAATAAGGACTAAAACAAAAAAGGCATGAAAATTTCTAAACTAAAGTGCATTCAACCCTAAAAAATGATGTTGTTTTCTATTAAATCCAAAATAATAATCTAAATCTAAACAAAAAACAACACCATATCATTATAAGTTAAATGACATGTTTCACTCAAACATTAAATGATATGTTTCCCTCAAACATTAAAAGAAATCCAAAGATTTAAATCTAATATAAGTAAAGATTAAAGATTTGAAAACTAAGGACCAAAACTAAAAAGGCATGAAAATTCCTAGACTGTAGTGTACTTTAACCCTGCAAAATAATGTTGTTATTTTATTAAATTCAAAATTATAATCTAAATCTAAACTGAAAACAACACTGCATTATTTTAAATGAAATATGTTATTTCATTTAAAATAATGCAGTGTTGTTTTCAGTTTAGATTTAGATTATGACAACACTGCATTATTTTAAATGAAATAACATATTTCATTTTAAACATTATCTTTTTATTAATTGAGGAACAAGAAAAAAATGACATTGTTTCAAATTCCATGAACAAAACCTTTTTTCCTCACGACAAAAAATTAACCCTTTTTAGGGGACCAATTTTGACATGATTCTCCCATTGATTTTCTACCTTTTATAGACAAGTAACATACCAACACTCTCCTTAACATCCCATATGCTATCTCAATTAAAAACTTTGTTTTTCTTAGCCCCTAAATCGTTGTTAAACCATGCCAAAACCCTCTATCCAATTAGGAACCGTTTTGGAACGTGGTTCAACCCGTGTTCCCAAGAAATTCAAAATTTTTACTAAAATTTAATATGGTTTGTATGTTTTAGATCATTTTGATGTGCTAATGTTAAAAATAATTTTAAAAAAATAAAAAAAAATCACTAGCATGCATTTCAGCATGAAAATTTATTTGAAAAGCAACAGCTACCACACTGCCAAACACAATCTTAACCTTATTCCAGTATAACTTAGCTAGATATAAATGAATTAAATGTTGTGATTTGTCTATTATAAAGGCATTAAAATGTTCCTAAACTCCTGTAAATAACACCTAATCTCCATCCACGAGAAAAGAGAAGGGAAAAAAAAGAAAAGGAAAATGATAATAAAAAAAATGAAGAAAAGAGATAAGAGTAAGAAAGACAGATAGAAAAAGTAAAAGTACAAGAACTCTAGAATAACGAGGAGAGACCAAAAAAAAAAAAGAAAGGTTAGAGAAAGACAAATAAAAGAAAAAGAAGTGATATGATATTGCTAAAGAACAAAAAAAAAAGAGATGGAAAAAGAAAAAAAAAACTGAAATATAAGAGAGAAATAAGGAAAAAGGGATAAAGTTTAGAAAAAATAAAAAAAAAATCTTGAGTTATATAAGAGAAAACTTGTATAGTGATGCTAAACTTTATTCTCAGTGATAATGACAATAATGGTCTCTCTCATCTTAATAATGTTTATTCTAGTTCATTCATTGAGTTCGAGGCATATAATAGCAACAATCTTAAGTAACAACAACAATAGCTCACAATATTATCAACAACTTTTAATAATAATAGCAATCTTCATTTGGGTAAAAGCAATAAATTTTTTTTTTGCAATAGCATAATGACCTATTGGGTTTTATTAGAGACAAAACTTTCACCTGAATGTCATAAGTGCCGACCAAAATTACTCAAATAGAAAAGAAAGTTTTTGACTTAATCAAGATCAAGCGAAACCTGAAGGTAAAAGGTTAGGCTTTTTATTAGGTATATATATTTGTCAACCCAATATAAACTCGATTAAAAATGCATGAATAACTTTAAAAGTTTTTAAAAAATCACACACACACACACACACATATATATCACTTAAATTTGGGGTTTTCTAACGATAAGGCTTCTCTAATCTCTTTCTCTTCGTCTTTTTCTTGTGTATTCTATTTTAAATTTCATCTTCTCCTTTTTAATATATGTAGAATATCTTATTAAAGAACTCTATGCTTGTTTTTTTTTTTTTTTTTAACTTAGGGAGTCATAATCAAGCTCATTATTTTATACAAAACATCGGTATCTTTAGTTATGTGGTTATCTTTTTAACTTGGACTCCTTTTATGTTTGTTGGCTTAGATTTGGTATCCATGCTTGCCTAACCTAAAAGACTCTTTAAAGGATAATGTCACAAGCTCTTTAAATAAGGGTGTTGTTTTTTTATGCTCTGGTTTTTTACTTTGTTAATAATTTCTTCATTTTTCCTTTTTTTCCTTGTGAGTTATCCATAACAACAATAATAGAAAAAAAACCAATAAGAATGCATAAATATAGATCTTGTATTATTTGTATTGTAGATGAATGAGCGTTTTGGCTAACTTTATCTCTAGTTCAACCAATATCATGAAAGCTTGATCCATGTAAAGTTATTTTAACTAGGTCAATCATTGTCAAGATTTTCTATTTTCTTCAATGATCTTTCAAGAAATGATTTCAACAATATTTTGTTTAGTCTTTTCAAGATCATGACAAACAATAATACTCGATAAATACTTAAAATTTAATAAGATAAAGTTTCAGGTATATAGATATTTATACTAATTGATTTTTGGGACAGATATGAAATAAAATTTTGAGTTTAGATTTGATAGTGTCAAACCTGATTTACAAGTACCTATTACTATGCATATGCTTTATGAGTGTATTCACAGTATTTTCACTGTATCATTTAGTTTTATTTTTAATTATTTATTAAATATGATATATATAACTTATAAATCTTTATTTACATTCAAGTGATTGATAAATTATAAAATATCTTAAATTTTAATATTAAGTTGAGTTAAACACCTAATTAAATTATTTTCTATTAAAAGCAAACTAGTATAATACTTTAACAAGTTGGTTGCAACTAATTAAATCACATGTGAAATTGAATTGAATTTCACATGTGATTTGAACTCAATTGATAAATTATTATAATTTTATATTTAAAATAAAATATTAACGTACATAATTAAATTAAATTATATTGTTTAGAATAGTTATGAGAATGAATTGAATTATCAATATTACCTATTTGATACTCCAGTAATTTCTTTCCTTGATGGGGTCCATTACCTATATTTTGTACCTTTTCCTTGCCTATGAAAAAAAGTACGATTTTTATAACAGTAAAAGATGAACGAATAGTTAACAATATGTTTTATTTTAAAACACAGAATAATATAATAGATAGTACCTACTTCAGCTATAAAAATGCAACCAAGCATCGTTCATTAAAAAAGAAAAGAAAAGAGAAATGTAAATGTAAAGGAAGGAATACAGATATTCAATTTTGTAATGATTGAGCAATTTAAGATCCAATTCTAGTCCGTGAAACAAAGGGGTTGCAAGAAGACAAGGAAAATAAGGTTGTGTCGGTAATGATATTTTTAGAATATTATTTTTAATATTAATTCAATAAAAATTATTATAGTAAATCAAAGGATCTATATTGATTTTCTTTTGATAATTTTTTAGTAAATAAATTCCATTTGAAATCTAAATTAACATCCTTATAAGAATTTCAAATTAAAAATAATAATTTAACCATTCAATTTAAGAGTTCTAAATAACTTGTAATAAAATTTAGATGAATATAATCAATAATATTCATTTAACTTATCTTGAATTAAATGATTATTTTATAAATTAATAAATAAAAACTAAAATATAAATATTATTAAATTTGATATTAAACTAACTGGTCAAATCTAACCTGAAACATATATTTGTATTTATAAAACATTTATATTTTTTACACATATAATTTAGATTTGTTTATTCTTGTTTTTTTCAAAACCCTAAAAAAATAAAAATTGATTTCAAAACTGTTTTTAACCTGAAATATATATTTATATTTTTTACACACATATAATTTATAATTTTTTTATTCTTGTTTTTTCCAAAACCTTAAAAAAACAAAAATTCATTTCAAAGCTGTTTTTCTATTGATCACGAAGATGAAGTACCCTAAAAAAATCCTAAATTAATTTTTTGTCTCTTACGACCAAATCTCTTCTTTCTTTTAATTAATCCTATCTACTAGCATCTTTATCTATAACTTCTTTGTGTCCAGCACCTTTACATATATTCTCTTTAATTCCCTCGTTTGCTGGGATTTTAGCCTTTGCTTTATCCATGGCCTCCCTCATAGCAGCAGCAGCAGCTAGCAGCAGACAGTTTAATCCAGCATCTGCAAATTCATTATTATTGTTTTGAGTCCTCCTCTCGTGACAAAATCCATAAGTTCTTCAATACGAGAAGTCACTTAATTCCTTGCTGCATGGTTGAGAGTATAAAATGGAGTTTTGTAAAGGATACTCATTGACCTTGTTTCTAGAGCTCGTAGAAGAAAAGGAACCCATCTTTGACTTTCATATCCGTGGTGGTCTTGGAGGTGGGAGTCTAGAGGGTGGTGGCGCACTTTTGGGTTGAGTAAAAAGAGGGATTTCAGACGTAAAAAGCCATGACTCAGAGACCTTTTCAAACATGGGTGAGGAATTTATCTTCACTTATGGGCTCTCTTTGTTTGCACAGGAATTTTTTTTTTTAAAAAGCAAATTCCATAAAAAATAAATTTTTAAAAAGTAAATATTTTTTAATATTTAATAGTGTTATGAAAAATGAACTGAAAAACACTTTTCAGTGTTTGGTTATATTATGGAAAATGAACTGGAAAATAATTTATTAATACTTTATTTTTCTCAAGTTTATTAAAATAATAAGAAATAAATCTTACAAATTAAAAAGTTGAATAATAATGAAATTGAAATTTTTTTTATAAATTATTTCAAATAAAATAAATAATAATCAAAATAATAAAGATCAAATCTAAAAAAAAGATGAAGAAATTAAAATAATAATAATTAACATTTCATAAAGTATTTCAAATAAAATAAATAACAATCAAAAGAATGAGGACCAAATTTGATAGAAAAAATTTTTAATAAAAAAATAATAGGAGAAAAGAAAATAACAATTATAAAAATAAAGATCAGAGTTAATATAAAAATTAAATTTTAAGAAATTAAATTGAAAAATAAATATTAAAAAAAAATATATATATAGCAATCAAAAGTTTAAGGATCAAATTTGATATAATTAGCAAATAATGATATTTTTAAAATTTTCACAACTTTCAAAAAGTGTTTTCTTCTCAAATTTTTCAGGAAAACACTTTCTTGAAAATTAAGTCAATTTTTTTTTAACTAGAAATTATTTTTCATTTATCAACTTTCCTACCAGCAAACAACACAAGAAAGTTTGAAAAGTAATTTTTTAAAAACCATTTCCTGAAAAACAAACATAAGAAAGTTTAAAAAGTGTAAAAACATTTTTTAGAAAACAAACAGAGCTAAAAATGAAAACACTTTCTTGAAAATCATGCCAATTTTTTTAACTAAAAAATATTTTCGTTGACCAGAAAGTGTTTTTTGTTGACTGAAAAATATTTTCTGTTAACTGAAAAATATTTTTTGTTAATCAAAAAATATTTTTTATTGATTAATTTGTTTAATAATAAATAAACATTAAAAAATTTAAAAAATAATTTTATATTTAAAATAAACATGACTCCGAGAAATAAGAACCGCCTGTGCTTCGTCATGTTCTCCAAATGAGCCATCAACCTCAGTGTTTCCAGGTTTACTGATTTTACTATTTTCTCCCGATGGTTCCGTGAACAACCCTTATGATGAAGTTGCAAGGCCTGAACAGCTGTGGATAGATAGTATTCTAGTTTTTAACTGGAATGTAGTTGCAATCTTGTAAATAATTTTTTTTAGTTTCCTTTTAAGATATAAAATGTTATATAATTTTAAAAATTATATCATAATTTAAAATAAAATAAAAATAAAATAATTTTTTTAAGAAATAATAAGTGATAAGATCTCCCGTCATCTATATTAAGAATTTTTTAAATTAATATAAATATTCTAATCACTTATATAAATTTATATTAATTTTATAAATTTTAAAATTTATGGTTATATAAATTTTTAATGGTTTTAAAATATTTCAAACTTAATTTATAATTATTAAAAAATAAATTTATAATCAAACTAATTAAATTATGTATTATTTTTTATTAGATGTTTGAATTAATTTATAATTATTTTAACTAATTACATGAATTTTAAATTAATAACTATATAAATTTTAATAACCTAAAAAATTATAAAATTTAAATTAATAATTTTTAAAAATCAAATCTTAAATCTAAATAAGGTACACACCCCGTCATTATTCTTTTCTTCTTTTGATCGTTCTCATTCTTGTAAAGCAATCGGATTATTATTATTATTATTTATTATTATTATTAGCCAATCCACGCAAAGATTTCTGTCCATTAAGAAAATATTTAGCAAACAATAAAGCAACGAACTGGAGAGATCAAACGGTTGAAATCATGCCGCGTGTACAAGAGTTCCAACTAATACCACGTGGCACCGACAATCCAAACGAAGGTGAACGGACTGTAGCTCAGAAACAGCAAAAGAATAAAAAATAATGGCTTCACATTTCCTCTATCAAATCGTCCACCGAAAACGAAAAAAATATTCCCAAATCGTAACCGAAATTATTACAATGGAATATTGATTTCAATGGAACCCCCAGATCAAAACGACGGCGACGGTTTCTTCTTCGACGCGCTCGATGACTTCCCCTTTCACGATTGCATAGTCACCGACCAATCAACTCTTTCCACCTCAACCTCCACTCTCTACGATCACTCACCGGATACTTCCTCTCCGGTCCCCGGTCTCCGGCACCGCTCTATATCTCTCGTTGGAATCAAAGACGCCCATGCAGATCCCTCTTTGATCGGTTCAGATGCCTTAGTAATTGACGACCCCGGAAAGAGGAGGAGAGAGAGCAGGCTTAAACTTTATCACGATTTGAAGGGAAATAAGAGGAATTTGGATGGCGCTGAGTCAACTCGGTCGATTTCCGATCGAGTTTGCGCTAGACGAGCTGACTCATCTGCGGTGGGAGGTGTTGGGGAGGAGGAGGAGAAGGAAGAATCGACGGTGACGAGGGCGAATGACGACCGAGTTGGTGACTCGGTAGACTCAGCGGGTGAACTCGACAAGTCACCTCGACGAGCTGAATCATCTGCGGTGGGAGGTGTCGGGGATGAGGAGAAGAAGGATGAATCGATGGTGACTACAGCGAATGACGACCGGGTTGCTGACTCGGCAGCCTCAGCGGGTGAACTCGATGAGTCAACAAATTTACTTATGTTCGTAGCTGGGTTGGTGATTAAGGCAGTTGGATTCCAATTAAATTTGTTAGTTTATTCTATCACATTTCCCTTGTGGATTTTGTATTGTTTTTATATGCTAGTTGTGGATCCATTTGGAGCTATAAGACGGGGTAGAGGATTTATTGTCCGGAAGTTGGTTTCTTTATGGAATTTGGTTGGTGGGTTTTTTGGTTCTTTTTTAGATGATTGGTTAAAGGAACATAAAACAATATGGAGCCTTTTGATGCAATTTGGGTGGGGCTTGTTTTGGTCATGCTATGTTTGTGTCATTTTGTGTGGATTATTGGTGTTCTCGGTTATGCTTAGTGGGTTTTTAATGAGATATTTGGTGGAGGAACCGATAAAAATAAGGCAGGATTTGAATTTTGACTATACGAAAGACAATCCAGTTGCATGTGTGCCCATACAGTCTTGTGGTGGTGTTGCTTCTTGTGAAGAGAATATTGGAGATATCAAGAGCTTAAATACTCGGGTTATACCGCCTAATCACAAGTTGCAAGTTTCTGTTTTGTTGACACTGCCAGAGTCAGAGTACAACAGAAATCTTGGGGTTTTTCAGGTACATTTTTTATTCATTGGGCAAGGAATTTGCAGTGTTTTGGTTGCTATGCTGTAGTTTATAGTTTGTTACTTGGTTTGTAGCCATTTTGTTTTGTGGAACTGAACTGCATCATAACGCTTTAAATTCTACGGGTTTTGTTTGAAATATGTTTTCGAACTGAGACTGCCATGTGAGAACTTGGGGGATAAAATTACCATCGGACTAGTAACCTCACATGTCAGGGAAGATTTGTTAGCTTTCTAGTTGTGAAATATTAATTTGACGAGGCAATGCTATGGTTTCTCCATTGCTGTGTCCTGTAATTCAGCATAAAATCGTACAAGTTCTTATATTGCGCCTGTTCAAATTTACTAGGACTAGACTGTTAAGGCATTTTGGTTGTCTCTTGCTAACATGAAAGCTCTTTTAAGAATATGTGAAAGTGAAGGTGGCAGCAACCTACCATCTATTTTGGCAGAGGAATTGGTGATATTTATCTGCATCCTTATCTTTAAGGAACCTTCTTCTTTTTTGGCATGACCTATAACAAGAAGAAGCTATCACAGTGGTATTTAATTAAGTGAAAACTTGTACAGAGTTGAACTTGTTCTGTTTATTTAAGGAAAGAAGAAATAAAACCTCCTTATACTTCAGATACTAATCATCAATGATTTTCTTTTAATCTTTCTGAAATGCTTGCCCTGACGTGCTTCATTTGTTCATTTGCAGATCCGTGCAGACTTCCTCTCTGCTGATGGGAAAACCCTTGCCAGCAAAAGCCATCCATGCATTTTAAAATTCAGAAGTGAGCCTATCCGTGTTTTATTGACTTTTTTAAAGGCTGCCCCTCTTGTTGCTGGCTACATATCTGAGTCCCAGACTTTGGCATTGAAGATAAAAGGTTTTACGGAACGTGACGTGCCTACTTCCTGCTTGAAGGTGATAATTGGACATAGAGCTGAATACAGACCTGGAGCTGGTATCCCTGAAATATATGATGCATCCATCGTACTTGAATCAGAACTTCCTCTTTTAAAAAGGATTATATGGTATTGGAAGAAAACCATATTCATATGGGCTGCCATGGTTTTATTTATGATGGAGTTGCCGATTGTTCTGTTATGTTGTAGGTCTGTTATTATTCCAAGAGCAATGCTGAGAGATGGTTCTGCTATCAACAATAGTACTCCAAACGACGTCCCTGCACAAAGTTGATACTTGATACCAAGTTCCGGTGCACTTGATCAAGACGATAAAAGAAAAGCTAACCTAACTGCAGTGTTAAAGTTGCTGTAACATTTCACATATAGTTAAGTATGCCATTTTAACATAGTTCTCCACCAATTCATTAATTTTTTTTTCTTTTATCATCAGTATAAATTCAATATCAATCAGTTGTAATTTGTGAATATTACATGGCAGGAAGACTTTTAAATATCACTGGCTGGGTGTTGCGTAATACAAAGCTAAATCAATAATGCTCTATAGCTATAACTTGAATGCAAAATTCAGTTGCATATAGATAATGCTATGTGAAAAGCTAAACAAAGGGAAGTGGCACGAATTGTTGTATTTTGTTCCTAGAGCTTGGGAAATGCTTTCAAGAATGAAGCAAACAAGGACATGTTGAGACTTCCATATAATTTAATGCCCTTGGGACCCCATTTCTCGATTGTTTTTAGAAATCTACGTCATGCCACCCTGCAGAAAAAATAATTGACAGGCATTAATCGTGATGTGAAATTAAAGATTAGCTGGACATACTGAGTAAATGGCCTATATAGAGCCGTGTACGCAAAGAGATCATGCTGTTTCCTTGCCTGATTCTGGTCTGGACTAAATATGGGTTATGTTCTTAGAAACTACACTAGAAAGCATGCCATGCTGAATTTAGTGTTTTGAAAACCAAACCTTGTTTAAACAGGTTCCTTTAATAGAACTTGAATGATTCATGATTGTCTCAGCACCAAGATTTGTAGCTATGCTATGTTCTTTTAAGTTTAGGGCACGCACCCAGAACTGATATCTAACTGATTTGTGAACTAAAAGCATCTTATATGTGCATTTCAGCCAAATTTTGTTATCCAGACAGCCTCTAGCAATTTCATTGCTTTGATCGATCACTAAATATCTTGACTAGGTTCAAGCTTCAACAAGCCTAAAGATGATATGACTGGGGAATGGAGAATCCTACCTACAGCCGAAGCTGCTTACATCATATCATTTGAAATCCATAACCCATTGATTCTATATTGGTAGTCTAAACTCCATGGAAATTCCTTCGGAAGATAACTAATACACGATCCAAGTGATACATGGATATGTTATTTTGCTTTTAAAGATGAAAAACTCATTACATCATACAAAAAATTAATGTGAAGTCTTATCCGCCCCGATTAAATCAACGTTAATTGAATCCCTATAAAAATACAAAAATGGCAACATTTTTCAGGCCTTAAATGTCATAATAGTATCCCAAATGCCTTTGATTTATTATTGTTTTTTTCAATAACAACAGAGAGACGAGTATTGTGTAGGAATGTTTTGATTGTCTGCGGTAGGCGGCCGCTCTCACGATCTAATAATGAACAAGAGATGTCTTTGCATCCCAATTCTCCTCGAACAAGTTCCGTGCTATGACTAGCATACTAGTTTTAAAACTCACGGTATCTACGCTGCGGTGGATTCCAAGTGCTTTTTCTTAAAAAAATAAAATAAAATCATAGTGATATCATGAATGTGTTTTATTATATTATATTTTCTTAATTAAAAAAAATATGAATTCATGACTTATATTTAATAAAATAAATTTAAAAATAATTGAATTAATCAATTGTAAAATAGTTGTTAATGTTATTTATATGAATATATAAATGTTTAATATCCACTTTTCTTGAGTTCATGTGCTTTTATTTTTTTATTTTTTTTTATCTTAGAGGTTGTTATTCCAAATAAAAAACAAACAATTTTTAAAATATATCATACAAATACAATTTATTTATATCAAATGTAAAAAATATAAATTATAATGATCTATTTGAAATATTATAATACAAAATAAATAAAAAAATAAAAACTATTTAAAAAAATGAACAAATTTTTTTTACAAAATATCAATTTAAATTAAAATAAAAAAAATAATGTAAACTAAAAAATACATAAAAAAGAGGGAGTGTATTAATATTTTTTAAAATAAAAAAATGGAGAGAGAAACCAAGAGATATTGGGCAGGGGTGAGAAAAAAAAACCAAGAAAACCAGAAAAAAATAACAAAAAAAATTGAACAAAAAAATAAATTAAGCAATTAAAAAATCACAAAAAAATTTCAATTTAGTTCGATTTCAGTTTTTAAAGTTTGAAACTAATTGAACCGAACTTATTTAATTAGCCAACACTTAAATAGAATATTTTCTAATTCTAAAGTAACATTTAAACATTAGCCACTCCTCCTCTTTTCCTTTTTTCTTTGCATATTTTTTCTTTTATTCTCTGTTTGATTTTTCTCCCCTCCATTTACTCTTTGCTCTGCTATGAATTTGATTTTTTCAAGTTTTTCTTGGATCTTAGTTCTCTTATTGAATTTATGGTTGACTCTAATAATTTGCCAAACAGTGCCTTATTGTACTTTCACTTATTTATTTTTAAAAATAGAAGAGAGACTCCTTCTTTTGTTGATTACTAATTAAGACAGTGATCTATTTGTTTCTTATTCAAATTTCAGCATTTAAAACAACAAGTGATGCAATAATAAGGTTTTTAGGAAAGACAAAATAATATTTTGGGAGCTGGGATATTATTTTTTTAAAAGTCATATCAGACCCAGCTAGTATTGGTAAAGGATCATTGGGTTTGAACCAGTTTAAAAGAGAAAAAATCAAACCAAACCGAACCAAACCAAACTAAAATTAATCAGTTTGAATTGTTTTAGGTTTGGTTCGATTCAAAAAATTAAAAGAAAAATTAAGTTTGATTGTTTACTTTAATTAAAAACTGGACAGAACTAGAAATACTCAACCCTAATATTAAGTGTGACTGGTTAGGTTTGCGCATGATGAGCTTTTATATATATATATATATATATTGCATTAAGAAATCCATCTTTTCTTTTTTAAATAAAAAAATTAATGTGGATGATTCATCATCTATCATCCCAATTTCTAAACAACTGGGGGTGACTAGAAAATCAAGTTAATATATTTTTGGATTTAAAATTCTATTTGTTAATTTATTTTGACATAAAACACCAAGAAACACCATAAAAACCTAAAAAAACCAATCTTTTAACTTAGAATATCTATAAATTGATCTAAAAATATAAAATTAAATTAATTTTTTTCTCAAGCTTGATCTATGTTTTCAATGAAGATGAAGGCAAAAAACAACTACCATCAAATTTTTTTTATTGAATGGAATCTTTGATATCAATATTGATTATTTTGGTCGTTAAAATCATAATAATCCTCAATTTTTTTCTATTATTTTTTATTAAGTTTCTCTTTTTTATTTTAAATTGAGGGACTGAAAAACAAAAAAAAAACTTTGAGATTAAAATAAAAATTATCAAGAATTTGGAATTAACATTGCTTTCTTCTTCATGTTTTATATGTTAGTCCTTTATATTTGATTTGATATATTTATTATAATTTCAAATCTAATTTTATTTAATTTGACTATAAAAAAATCCAATTAAAAAAAAATTCTTCACTATAAGAAAGCCCATTTCTTTTATTATATTACATAATATAATATGACATGCCCCCATGAAACTTTTTTTCCTTGCAAAGAGTGGCAAAATTTATGCGAACCATCTAAAAGTGGAAAAGAATCATCTGTTTCGGATAACAAGAGCTATTAAGTCTACCAATCATGAATCTTCTTCTCTCTCAAATGGAATGCCATTGTTTTTATCCATTTGTGTGTGTGTGTGTCTATATATATATATATATATATATATATATATATATATGAATTTGTTCTCTCTCAAATGGGTTGCCATTGTTTTTATCCCTTTGTAAACAATGGCATCCCATTTATATATAATTTCGGTACCATAAAAATTAAAAGAAGAGTGGTTTTCTAATCGTCTGCCCATTTTCTCCCATGCTCACATGCTATGATTAACTATTTGTTCGTTTTTATCCTTTTTGTTCACATGATTCCACTGATGAAAATGAAAACAAAAACAAACAAACCGAAGTATAAAAAGTATAATGTGTCCTGTACGGATGATACTATGGGGTCTCAAAACAATGTTTTGTCATGATTTAGGAAGTGTTTTTTTTTTTTTAATTTAATTTGAATAATAATTCAATGTTTCTATACAAATAACTAGAACAAACTTAATTTACATGACTTGTTGGCGGAGGATTTCTTGAACTTCAATATTTAAATATGGCATCTGTCCTTTTTAATTGTTTATTATGTTCTTTGACCAATTTGTACAAAGACTCTATGATCTGTTTATATATATATATATATATATATATATATATATATATAATGCATTTAATGGAATAAAATCCTGTAAATGTTGATCCTATAATAAAGAAGGAAGAAAATCTTCGTTGCCATCAACCTACCTCTTGAAATTAGAATCAATAACCAAGAAAGGGAGAAAAGGCTCATTTGGTATGGTTTTCTTTTCTAAAAAAACTGTTTTCTAATTTATGTTATAAGTTTATTTAGAAATATATTAGTGATTATTTTTTAAAATATTTTTATTTAAAAATATATTTCAAGTTTTTATGAAACTATATTTTAAAAGACGTTTAAATATATTCAGTCTCAGCATTTTTTAATCTTTTCAATTGTTAATTTTTCTATCATGTTATTTATTTTTGTGCTTTTATAATTTTATATCAAGATCTTGGAAATAAAAATACATAAAATAAAATAGAACCAGACATTGAAATTTTTAATTTTTATTTCAGTCCTAAATTATTTCATACTCGTAACTTATTTTTCAAAAGCAATCCAAACTCTTTAAAGAAATGAAAATAGAAAGACGTGGATTTTTTCAAGGTTTGGGTTTTTTAGAAACATGGTTTAATTTGTATTTTTAATTTTTTTAATATTTTAAAATTATTTTAATATACTAATCTTAAAAATAATTTTTTTAAAATAAAATTTTTTTTAATATATTTTTAAATTAAAAATACTTTAAACTAAAATCACAACTATAATTTTAAATAAAATTTATAATTGTGAGAGGAGTAATTTTTTCTTAGATGTATTCATAGACGAAAAAAGGAAAAGAAACGCAAGAAGAAACCCAACTCTCTGTACGCTGAAGAAAAAGAAAAGAAAAACACACACAGAGAGAAAAGAAAAGAAACAATTAACAAAGCAGAATCCCTTCTTCTTAAGGTGTTGACTTGCATACAAGCCCTGATCACTAGCACCTAGATAAAAGAAAGGAATACTGTCATCGCCTTCTACAACCATCTCATATCACAAACGCCCTTTGCTCTGGAGGAATGATGCACTTTTGGTGATCTCGCGCAGAGGCTTGTCCGTGTACCTGATCAAATTATACACCCATGCACCAGCCTGAGCTCCAAGGATGGGTGACACTACGTAAATCCATAAGCCTCTGTATTCGTGTGAGACTATTGCAGGTCCCAAGCTCCTTGCAGGATTCATCGACGCCCCTGATATTGGCCTGCCGAACAAACATGAGACGACTTAGACAGTGAATCCTGTCAAGTATTCTAAGTAGAGAGGAATGGCCTGGGATAAATTACCCTGCGAACATCACGTTGAGCAGCACGGTGGAACCAACAGCAAGTCCAGCAAGCTCACCAATCTGCATAGCACAACAGAACATATGTTGTTTATCACCTGAAATTATAATTAATGATTAGGATGAGGATAGGAACTTACAGCTCTGTTATCGGTGGCGACACCGGATATGATGAACATGAGGTAGAATGTGATTATAAACTCAACAACAAAGGACTGCAGATCGGATCCTGCCGGCATTGTTCCTGTGAAGTGATCTTGCTTGCCCTGAAAAATTAATCGGATTGTTCCGGCTGCTAGAGTTGACCCAATGACTTGACATGATATGTAAGCCGGCACCTTTAGAAAACAAAACACAACCACAATCATCCATCTGAACACTCAATCTATTTATTATTTATTAAACTAAAATAATAATCATCTCTGTATAACCAACAATTCAACAGCCTAATAATCAGCTGGGACAAAACCTGGATATGGGGACAAATAGTACCTTCTGGTACACTTGTCATTCTAGGTAGCCAACACTACCAAAAGAGAGTTGTTTTTTAAAGGGACATGAAGGAAGGAAGGAAGGGAGAAAGAAAACCATTGTTGATGTCAAAACTTTCCAGCACCTCGAGGTTTGTTATGGGTAGAGGGTAACTAATTCTCAACTGGGTAGATATCACAGTTTTACCTGTTTCCATGGAAATCTCTTGCAAGTGGCAAAGGCAAGGGTGACAGCAGGGTTGAAATGGGCACCAGAGATATGACCAAGAGAGTAAACCAAGACCATCACAGCCAATCCCCAAACTATTGATATTCCTGGAAGTGTCACAACCTTCTCAAAGTTCAAATTCACGGCCACCGATGAGCAACCGGCAAATATCAAGAAGTATGTGCCCACTATCTCAGCTACCAACTGCACATGCCAAGCAATCAAAATCAAAGGCAATAAAAAAAAACAATTAATAATAATCAGTTGTCTGATAAATTCCTAGACATCATGATGATCTCTCCATACAGAAGTGGATGCCAAGAACTTATTCTTGATTTAGGCCAAATAGGAATAGCAATTGGATGGCAGAAAGTTCTTCGTATACGCAATTGGTAGGTAATCTTCAAAATCAAATTATAATAGGAAACGGGTATCAGATAAAGAACATTTTGATTCAGGAGTTGATCATGTGAAAAGGAGAAAACACAGGAACTGAGAGAAGGAATCCAGATGTTATCAAGAACACACACCTTTTGCATGAACGGCACAGAGAAATACAAGTCGGAATTTTCCTTGGTTAAGTTGGAGCTGGATGGAGGATGATCATCTTTAATATCCAAAACAACCCCCCCATGGTTGCCATTGCTACTAGTCCCATCGATATCAGCCATAACTAACCAAGAATGAAAGGGGAACAAGGAAAAGAACAAGCAAATGATATCAGAAGTGACAAAGATGTTCCAAGGAAATCTTGTCCTTGTTGTGGTTTTGTTCTTTTCCTATGGAGTGTGTATATGGCAAGAACAAGCTATAATTCTGAAATTCTCAATTTATCATGGGGGGTTTATATAGATCCAAAAGGAAGGGAGAGAGAAGATTGTTGAACGGGGGTGGACGTTGAAAAATGTGACGTTCACATCCGGGTTTTGGGAACCGGAAGCAGATTCAACTACCCTGGCACGAATGCCACCTGCCTATAAATTCTTATCAGGCTAGGCTATATTTATCAAGTTCACTTAATTTGTGCTCATCCAATCCAAATTTTATCCGTTTTCATGACTTGGAAGGCCTATTCATAGAGGAGGTATTACTGCGAAAACTGTATAATTCCAAGGACAGGCAATTTTTTTCAAGCCTAGTCCACTACCATGACCAATAACAGCGTACAAGACATGGTGTTTTTAGCATAAATCATGTTTTCAGTATTTGTAGCTCTGCATGTTAAGTCTCACATGTGCTGAAAATGACACCCATAATTAGTGGTTTGGTTATGGAATATCTCGGTCCTAATTCCATGGCATTTCTCATGGATTTGCTCGAAAAATATGTGAGAGAAAATTGTGTAATTTAGATATAGGATTGCTTTTCTTTGAATCATATCCAACACGAATTTCTTGCATCTCACATTATCAGGCCATTGCTGCATAATCAATTATCATCAATAATTTACATTTTCTAGTTAATGATTTCCTTGCATGAGGAAACATCATTTACAAATAAGTGGGCTGTTCATGGTTTGGTTCAAATTAAAAAAATCAATCAAATTAAATTAGATTAATTTTAAAAAATAGAGACCAAACCGGACAAAAATTCTATTCAAGCCGAACCAATTCGACTTGGCTTGGTTTTTTTAAATAAAATTGGTAAACCTAATCATACAAAAAACATGCATATTTAAACAAATCATTAATGTTTATTGTATCTAAAATAAGGATCAACTTCATCATTTTCTTTTTAAGAAATCAAAAGATGGATTGTTATTTTTACAAGGGATTCAAAAGCCCCTCTTAATTAGAAAACAAGAAACAAATTCTTAACTCTCTTTGTCAACACTAAAACCACTTGCTTACAATTCCAAACAAACACCTTTTCATATTCATGAATTATTATCCCTCTCTGTTAAAACCAAAGCAGGCCATTGCATGTTTCTTTTCTCCTCCAACAATGACATCTCTTTCAACAATATTAGCCACAAACCCATCATTCCCAAACCCATAAAAGAACCTATGCTGAGTTTTTTTTTCCTAAAAAATTTGTGACAACCTACCTTCTTTCTCTTTCTTACTATCATAACACCAACATAGTAACCACGCCATTACACTACCATAAAACTCAACTAACAAACCATAATGTTAAAATCTTCTACCAAACATCCTGTTATTGTTTGTCTACATGAACTAATAAAGTTAGAAAAATCAATGAGATCTAGAAAGTGAACAAGTTATGAGAGCTTTAGGTTAGAGAATCCACAATAAAAAAGAAAAGAATGAGAGGGAGATGAGACGCAGAGCAGATGAAAGGAAAATAAAGAATGAGAAAGATATGCAGCGACTTTTTGTGAGGAGGGTTAGGGTAATTTATACCCTTTTTGGGTTGGACCGGTTCGGTTTACCGGTTTCATTTGTAAAACTAAAACCAAATCGAACCAATTAGATTTTATGGTTTTAAAAATCAATTTAATTGGTTTTTTTTTTTTATCTTGGTTTGATTTTTTCTGTTAATTTTTCTTTGATTTTTTTTATTTTCTCAGTTGATCGGTTTTTTTGAACACCTCTAACAAATAGTACTCCATTGTAATCCCATACTAATAATTGTCCTAATGATTTTTACACAGATTTTTAGGAATTAAAAAAATCTAATTAAGAGTGCTTGTTATAAGAATATTATACCATTTTATCCCTCACTATGTATTTATATAGTTAAAAGTTAATTATGATATTGCTACGCGCAAGTTGTTTGTGTCATTTAGCCTGTCATTGATACTTTTCATGTATTGATTTTTTTTTAATTTTTCATTTCATCTGGGTTTTTACACTTATTTACTGGGAATTTTCACTCATAATAAATTCTTTCCTTTTAGTTCATTATTTTTTGGTTTAGAATAAGCCACTTCACACAAGATTTATATGGTGTTTAAAGGCATAATTAGAGAAAAGTAATTGAATACTACATGGAAAATTACTTTGGTTTCGACTTAATACCTTTTATTAGCATGCTTGTTTTTTTTGCTTCGTTTGTTGTTGATCAAATATTTATTTGTACTATTTATCCATACACACATACTTTTGAGTGTGTTTATGTATATAATGTATGCTCTAATCATCACAATATTCATCTTCTTATGGTATTCATCACAACTCTTTATTCATTATGTCAAACCATATGATTTTTTATACAAATCCTTATAATAATAATTAGGTACAAATCTTCTTCTCATGATGGCATTCGTCTCTTCCTAAGTTTTAATAGGCCTTTCATGATTTCTCTTCTTGTTCAACACAAGTTGATCCTACCACATAATGACATAGTTATGAATTCAATCATGACAGACTTAACCTTATTTCCTTTGGAATAATGGTTATAGGAAAAAAATTAGCTCAATCGTTTTCTCTCACTCTAAGTAAGCCTTGAGATTATTTTTCCCTTGAGATTATTTTTTCCTTGAAAAACAAGTATTTTCATCGTAATGGTGCTCAAATCTCCATCTGCATCATCACAGTTTTTAAAGTCATAGAAAGCACTCTTTTGAACAAATTGGCTATCACTCCTAAACCCATTATCCATTGGACCTTTATAATGCTAAAATTTATCTCCATACCTCATGGATATATTTTCATAATCATCATCTCCTACATCTACATTATCATCAACAAAACCATCAAAATTGGTATTAAAATGTCTTTCAAGCATCTTAATATAGTTAAAAGTCTATCAACCTTATTTCATAATTTATCATTTTTGTTATTATGTCTCTTTATTCTATTCATACTATATTGCATATCTCTCATCATTATAGCCATCCTATCTATTTATTATATCACAACTTATAATTGAAAAGCATGATTGTTACCTTTTATCAGTGGTATCGTATTGCTCTTATTAGTCATCTTTAAATCTACACAATTTGGTTAATGACAAGTAAAATATATCTTTATACCTTTTATGACTATTAAGGCTTTTCACTCTAATATGCTTAGTTCATCTTTTTTTTCACTCGTCTCACTTTCTATCGTCTATTTCATAATTGATTTTTAGAGTTTAGTTTTGATACCAATTGATGTGAACCCTATGAATATAAAGATTTTAAAATCCAAAAGCAAGATTGACACAATCCTGAAAAGTTAAAAATCATATTTGAGATAGAACCTTAACCCAAAGAAACTCTACATCAAAAAACCAAAAGTATTGGTGTTGATTTGGACCTGTTGATTATAAAGAATGAGGAACTCAAAGTATAGGAAGAACATCACAAAATCAATTATATTTTGATAAGTTTGATTATTTTTTGTTCAATAAAGATAAAACATGTTGCACCAATTAAAAAAAATGATATAATTAAAATCAAAGGTTGTCAAAATTTGTAGCTAAGAAAATCTTATATAGTCTTAAACATAATAACCCTAATAAAAATTTTTTGAGTTGTAAACCAAAGCCAAAAATATAATTCATCTAAAAAATGCCTAAAATAAATTCTAAATAATGATTATTGTGTTGTAATAAACCCAATTTAAAACAAAATCCAAAACTAAAATTATTAAATCACAAAAACAAATAAAAGAACAATAAAAACCCAAATAACAATGTAGTTCAACATGATTAAATTAAATCATCTCAAAAAATGTTAGCCTTGCATAAAATCTTCTTATAGTTGAAATTAATATTCTAATACAAATAAGATTGTCTTGCCACTATTAATATCTTGAATTAACTAGAAACATTTTAATTATTGAAATAATTCCACTTAAATTGCCACCTTTCACTCTTCTAGAAATAAAAGGAAATAATGCTGACCTGTCTCTTATAAATAGTCACCCATTACCTGCGTTTTAGATTATAAAATCCTTACAAAACATGAAAAAATAACAAGGAAGGTGTCCTATTATTTATGCCTCTTCATATTTATTTTTTAAGCATGAAATCCTTATTAGACTTGGAAAGACAATTACTCACAGTAATCTCCTCCTTATTAAAATCCTTTCTGGACCATAAAACTTTTCAAAATAATCAATAGATGCCAACCATATCTCATAATTAGCTAGGATACTCAACAAATCCTTATAATAAAAGGACTTAAACACATGAAATAATACTTACTAATTTAGGATGCAATGCTATCTAAACCCAAACATATGATTGAGGCCTGTAACCGACCTAAAATAACACCTAAATTGAGCACATTGGACCAAGCTATTCCAATGAGGGTTAGGCTAAATATAAATCAAGGTTGAACCATATCAAAATTTTAAAAATAACAACAATAGAAAGATCTAAAATAATCCGAGTCATTTTAAAATTATTAAAAAAATTTATAAATTTATAGAAAGAAAAATAAATGCTAAAGGATCAAACTAAAAAAACATATGCTTAAAAAGAAAAAAAATAAACTTGCATGAATTTTCTAAATCTGAGTTAATTTTCCAAACTCACAATCTATAAAATTTTAGACTTGGATTTAATCAAGAAACTAATTTCCTAACCAATTTAATATTGAAAGATGAAACTGAAAAAGATATTAATTTAAAAAATTCTTTAAATTAAAAAAAAATATAAAAATCAAAAGAATGATGATTGAATTTAATAAGAAGAAATATTGAAGAATAAAATCGTAAAAAAATTCCAATCATAAAAGTTAATTCAAATAAAATAAAAAGTAATCAAAAGAATGAGAACCAAATCAGACATATAAAAAAAAGATGAAATTAAAAAAAACTCAATTTTTTAAATTACTTTAAATAAAATAAATAATATTTAAAAGAAAAAAGAAAATAAATTAAAAATAAATAAATTAGAGAATTGCTGAGAATTTACTCGGTTAAAAGTGAAATTTCTTTTTCTTTTTTTTTTTTAAAATAAAAAATTCTCAACATTGAAACAAGGTTCCATTTACCACAAGCAATATTGAAAAATAATGAAGCCGCTGCGACGATTCAAACATGAATTTTGATAATGGCATTTAGTCACTATGCAATGTAAAGAGCGAGGTCATTGTCGATATCAATTTTGCCCGTTTATCAATTCCTGCCTGTCTTTCTTTCTTATTTACTCTAATGCCTTCTTCTCTGCAAATCTCTTTAATGATTCATCAAATCCTATTTAAAATCCAATTCACTTCATTTTTTCGTTCAAAGTTCAAGTTTTTTCTTCCTTTCTTGATAATTAATTAAATCAAATTAACTTGATTTCAATTTTAAAAATCATTTATTTTCATAAACAAGGTTGGATAATTTACTGCTTGACTCAAAATGTTTACAAACATAAACTCTATTTTTAAAAAAATATTTCTTAATAAAATAATATTTTTTAATGTATTGGCTGCAAAGTGATTATATATAAATGAACTATTATATAATTTTAATATGCTAATACACAATATAACGATAAAAGGGTTACATTTTAATGAAAAATAATACTAAAAATACATTTATTTTTTTATGTTAATGAATAATTTCAAACTTGATAGAAGATTAACAAATGAAAATTTAACAATACTTTAAAGTTCAATATAATGTTATTCATACTTGAATTTATAAAATAAACTAAATTCTCTTGTATTCAACAATTTATCCCAAATCAAAATATAAAAAAAAAAACAAGCTTAATAACATCGTATGCACTTAGACATGCAACACATGCAGCAACGCATCTCAACTCTAAATAATTATTTTAATAAACTACATATGATTAAATAACTTACATCATAGAACAATTTTGACCTTTGCTTAATTTTTCAATAATATTAACAAAAAAAAATCAACATAAAATATCACAAACAGTATATGACAGGATGAAATTCAAGAAAACAATTTCACTTATCTAAATAAAAAATAAAAAAAATTACCCTTGTTTTTTAAAAAAATATTGTTCATTATGAAAACAAACGAGTGAACAATAATAAACAAGAAAAGACCATACTCTTTTAACTTATTATCGTAATTATTTATTTCAAAATATAACCATCTTATTGGAAATAAATCAAACTTTAATGTAAAAAACAACCATGTATCTGTATAGTTTAAGACCAATATAAATAGTCTATTTATTGAAATAGTGAAGGTCTAAAAAAATAAATGTATTCAATTTGTCCTCCAAAGCAATCACCCAACAACCTCTTTCTCTTCCAAATCATGTGAAAAATGTAAATAAATTAGGGGTGAGGGTCATATACTTAATAAACAATGATTTTGTTCCTTAACCGAACCAAGCATGCCAAAGCTTAATAAATACTTATAAATGAGAACCAATGTATTTTATATACAAAGTAATGATACTTTCATAGATTCAAGTGTCAAAGCAATTTTAAGAATCATTTATAACATTTTAATAATTCAAATCATTCATGTAGAATAGGAATTATATGGCACAATATCATTTATAATAAATTTAAAATTAAAGAATTATAGTTACTTTAACTATAGTAACCAAGAGTCATATTTCATTTCATCTAAACATTAAATTCTAAATAAACATGTTGATAAGTGTTTTTGTATAATCCCTTAAAGTTAGGTCTGAAACATATTCACTCATATTAATATTAAAATCAATCCATAAGTGAGTTCACATAAACAAAACTCATTCAAAACTCATATTTAAATCATTGTCACATGTATAAATACATTTTTATAAAACACTTAATATATTTATTATGAATGATGCACCTAATTCATGAATAGTAAATATTTTAATGAAAAAAACTTATTGGTGCATGCATATACTTTTTCTAATATTAAATTGACTAATCAAAGGTATAAAAAATTACTTATCTATTTTGTAAATCCAAAAAGTTCTTAGATAAAGTCAAGCAATTCTAACGCATAACAATTGTATCCATTATAAATTATAAATTCACAAAAGTCCAAATCAATGCATCAATTCATTTCCAATTTCTAGCTTAATTAAAGCCTAATTATCACACTAACTTTACGAGACCTTAACAAAGCCTCCGAAGTCACTTAACACTCTTAATATGTTATTATAATCTCTAGTTTTCTTAAAAAAATTATTGCTCTTCGGCATCAATAATGATTACATACCAAATAAGGTAACTATAGTTTAAAAATAAGAACATTATAAAGACTCATCATAAAAGATATTGATATTATTTTTCTAAAGAAAGACATGATATTATTTTTCTAAAAAAAGACAAAGTAATACACAAATATAGTGGAGTACAAAAAATTAACTAAAACTACTTTTAAAAAAACTATTTATTAAGTAGATAAAATAATTCATATATAAATAAAAATAATTAAGAGATACCTTCTATCATATATAAAAACTAAAATATAATTTCTAAATTATAGAAAAAACTAAAATATATGGATAAATCACTATATACCTACATATATTATTGTGGATTCTAACACGATCAAAAGATTAATGCTTAATCCCAAATGCAAGAAAGTCGAAATAATAAATAACCCAGCAAGATTGGGATCGAACATAGGGAAGTTAACTATATAAATTATAAATAACAACAACAATAACAATAATAGTAAGTTAAAGAGGACTTTGAGATTGTAAGATTAATGTGAGGATTAAAAACTGATAAATATAAATGTTAAGGTTAGAGGATCCACTAATGATATTTCAAACAAGTATTATATAAACTTTTTTTATTACTCAACTAGAACCACACATAAAAAAATTTTCAATCAGATTATAAATTGTTAACATAATTACATTGGCTATCTTATTCGAATAATACTAATACTTGTAAATATTATTATATATTAATGATTATAACTTATATTAATAACAAATCAAGATCCTTTCATAGTACAAGTATAGGTTATACCATACAGTTGGGTTATGAAAGTGACAAGTATTTGTTGTATTAAGTGTTAAACAATACAAATCTAGATTAACCATTTAACAAGTAAAGTATTAAAAGTGAACAAGATAACAAATACAAAACATGTTATTATCAAATATTAAAGTCTATATTGAGTTTGGACTATACTTATTCTTACACCATTAGTGTAACCTTTTCACCTTGACATAATAAACTTAATTAAACATAATAATAAAAAAAAGAAACATAAATAAAAAAAGGTAAGATATAAATAAAATATAAGTTAACTAAATAAAGGAAAGAAAATAAAAAACATAAACAAGAGATTAATGAAAGCAAAACTTAAACATTACAAAAATATAAAGAAAAAGAGTAAGAACATGATCTTAATATGAAAACTAAGATACCTAAATTCATGAAAAATACCTCCTTTTATAGGCCAAAATTTAAAATTATTGATTTAATGACTAATTGTTGAGTGGGTGGCCAACTCATGACTTGGTGACAATCCTTATTTTTTTGTTTGAACAAAACATCATTGCTAATGTCAAACTTTGAACATATTTAAATTATGAAAGTTCTAGGAAATTATCTCAGCTTTCCAACCAAAAAAAAAATTTAAAGTCATTTGGACTTCTAGAACTCAAGATATAGGCTGAACACTGAATAATGTCTAGGCTGCAAGATAAATTTGGACTTCCAAGCAGCAAAATTGAGTCTTGCATTTCATGAAAGTTTTAGGCCTATGTCTTAGCTTTCCATCCATATAAAGCAGACCTAAATCCAAGTTTTATAGCACCAGTTATCGAGCAGTGTTCTAATTTGGACTAAACTAGCATCTTTTTTCCAAGTTTGGCCCTCTCTTTGTCTTCTAAATTCCATAAGTTAAACTTATTAATCAATCTTTTGATTTATATGATAGACTTGCATTTAAGATGAACATTTACCATATATTAAAGGTATGTTATAGTATCAGACTTGTTATTATAAAATATGCTTTAGTTAAAGAGTTAATGATACTTTAAGTGCAAAATATTGATATAAAACCTTGATAAAAATACACTTTTAAGTTCTAATTACTTATAACTGAAGAAACAAAAATAAAAAAGAGAGGAAAGTTGGTTAAGCGCTAGTCGCCTTACTCTAGTCTCCCTTATTTAGTTGACCAATTGAGGTCACTAAGAGGTGACCAAAAATTTTGGGTGACTAGCAAACCTAGTTGTATGAGCTTGGCCTATAGTAACTAGCAAGGCTAGTTATCTAGATTGGCCTAGGTGAACAGTAAGGTTTATTTTTTTTAACTTAATACATCCTTCATGCCCCGCTTTCCCCGTCCTTTTTCTTATATATAAAAAAAGATGTTTGAAAGAAGTAACTTAGTTAGGAATAAAATTTATAAATATTTGTTATATGTTCGCATAACAATATTACCATAGCATGGTCTGTGTTTTCATGGATTTGTTTATACTTCTGTAGTTCTTCATATAAATTTTATCAATATTTTTTCAAGAAGGATCATTAATCATTTTAGAGATAATTCATCATAGGAATTAGAGGTAAGTGTTATGAGAACCTAGAGATAGACATGAGATTCAATGAAGATTTTGTCATGGATATTTGTTAGGAGTCATGAAGACTACATAAAAGAATAAATAATTTTATAGAGATTTTTCATAAAGAAATAATACTATTTTATTGAAAAATTTAAAAAATAGTGATACAAGTATTAAGAGATAACCTATGGATTATTTGATATCAAGCAGCACATCAATTATAAGTGCACAAACTTCATTCTTTAACTCTTGGTACTTTTTTTTTCATAAACTATTAGAGATATCCTTTAGCGATCAATCATTCTATCTCGTTTTTAAACGTGTGACACTTCTTAGTGTCATGCTTATTATCATGGTGAAATAGATAAAGCTTATTATAATTCCTTGTGTTTATGTTTCTTTTCATAGAATGAGGATATTACATAAATTCTTTCCTTTGGATAACAGCTAAAACCTTAGTCTGTATAGTGGTCAGAGGTGTAATCATGAGCTAAAGGAATGTTAGGTGATTATAAATATACCCCTTAGTGCTTCTTTTTTATGCTTTTATTAATGATTGATGGTGTGGTAGAGACTCTACTCATATGTGACCTTATCTAGTAACGCTAGCCTTTTTCATTCTAATATAACTTTTTATTACTCGTTTAACATCGAAGAGATTTCTATTAAGGAGAGTGCACAACCTATTCAATAAGGAATACTCTTATACTCCATTAATCAATACTTATGTAGTGATGGGTTCAAAGAGTCTTTCTTTAAGCATTTCTTTATTAATCCTTTAAAGGTAAACCCTATGATTAGTACTTAAAAGTGTATTTTTATCAAGATTATATATCATCATTTTGTACTTGAAGTATTAATAACTCCTTAACTAAAACATGTTTTATAATAACATATCTAATAATATAAGACACCTTTAATTTATGATAAATGTTCATTTTAAATGCAAGCCTATCACATAAATGAAAGGATTGATTGATGAATTTAAGAACTTAAATTGAAAGGACAAAGAGATGGCTAAACTTAAAAAAGAGATATTGGTGCAGTCCAAACTGGAACACTGTTTAGTAATTAGGTCATATATTACCTTTTAAAATAATGTGTGACGCTAATGATTATACCATAAGTGTTGTTTTGGGATAAAGAAAAGATAAGAAACCTTATGTGATTTACAATGCAAGTAAAACTTTAAATAGTGCTCAAATGAATTACACCACCACTGAAAAAGAATTACTTACAATAGTATTTGCATGTGAAAAATTCAGGTTTTATTTTGCTGGCTCACCTGTTATTGTTTTTTGTGATCATACAGCATTAAAATATCTTCTTTCTAAGAAAGTTTCTAAGGCTAGATTGGTGCGATGAATTTTGTTACTTCAAGAATTTGACATCACAATCAAAGATAAGAAAGGCACCGAAAATGTTATTGCAGATCGTTTGTCAAGATTGACAACAGATTTAAAAACTGACATCACACCAATCGATGACTACTTTCTAGATGAATCTTTACTTTCTGTCTCTACAATGCCTTGACTTGCTAATATTGTCAATTTTCTTCTTTCAGAACAATTGCCAGCTGATTGAAGTACCCAAGATAAAAGAAAGTTCTTGAATGAAGTGAAGAAATTTAATTGGGATGACCCATATTTATTCAAATATTATCCTGATCAAATATTTTGAAGATGCATTCCCGACAATGACGTAAGTAGTGTCATTAAATTTTGTCACTCTAAGGCATGTGAGGGTCACTTCTCATCAAGAAAGACAACTGCAAAAATCTTACAAAGTGAATTTTATTGACCTACCATGTTCAAGGACTTACATGCATTCTGCAAGTCTTGTGAAAATTATCAAAAGTTGGGATCTATTTAAAAACATCACATCATGCCTTTAAATCCTATTCTTGTCATTGAGATCTTTGACTATCGGGGTATAGATTTCATGGGTCCATTTTCTCCATCATTTGGTTTCCTATACATATTCGTCGTAGTAGAACATGTTTCAAAATGGATAGAGGCAATTCCAAGTTGAAACAAGGATCAGAAAACAGTGATAAAGTTTTTGAAAGAAAATATTTTGAGTCAATTTGGAATCACTCGAGCCATGATAAGTGATGGTGGAACACATTTCTGCAATAAGCCATTTGAGTTTTTAATGAAGAAATATGGAATCACACACAAAGTTACCACCCCTTATCACCCTTAAACAAGTGGACAAGTAAAACTTGCTAATAGGAAAATCAAACAAATTTTGGAGAAAAATATGAACCCTAATAGAAAAGATTGGTCTTTAAGACTTAATGATGCACTTTGGGCTTATCGAACTGTTTATAAAACATCATTATGTATGTCATTTTATAGACTAGTCTATGAAAAATCTTATCACTTACTTGTGGAACTTGAACATAAAGTTTATTGGGCTATTAAAGCTTTCAATTGAAATCTTGATGATGCTAGTCAATTGCGAAAATTACAAATAAATGAGCTTGAGGAAATAAGAAATGATGCATATGAAAATTTAAAAATTTATAAAGCAAGAATCAAAAAGTTTCATGACAAGAAAATACTAAGAAAAACATTCAATGTTGGTAAAAAAAGTCTTGTTTTATAATTCTCAACTGCATTTATTTCCTGAAAAACTAAGATCAAGATGGAGCGGTCCTTTTCAAGGTAAATGGACATCGTTTGAAAGTTTAATTTGATAATTTTTCAGTTGAAATGATTCTATTAAATTAGGTGATCTTGTATATAAAGATTTTTTTTTCCTCATATTGTTTTTTTGTTTCTTTTTGAGTGATTTTTTCTAGTTTCTCTCACCCTAGTCAAATGTCAAATGGCGGACAATAGTACTCTGTGACTTAAATCAATTCTTTCAATTTCCCATAATAACTGGTATTTATGTATATATTTGTGTAATTCTTTGAATCTCTCTTTCAATTCTCATTTAAAAATGGATACTAATCTTGAAAAATTAAAAAAATATTTTCCCACTTTATCTTAGAATACGATTGCAAAAATTTACCGTGTTAAATGTACAAGATTGAGGTTGTTAATGAATTATGGAATTCCTAAAGATATTCACTGGTTGATTGAAGCAAAGGTCTGATTATCAGGTGAGTCATCTAATTCCTTCATTTCACACATGCCTGGAACAGACACAAGCACTTTTACAAAGAAATGTTGTACAAAATGACTGAAAGTCTGTCATCGATGTGCCAGATGGATTTGTAATGCATAATGTCATTCTTTAGGAATGGTATCTATAAACCGTGAAGATAAAATACAATTCATTAAGGATGACCTGAGTAACAAGTCTTTAAATAATCTTTTATTAACTCTTGAGATACATCCTAATAGAGATGTGCATCGTGCAATTCATGATTTATACCCATTTTCATAAAGAACATGATTGACTTAGTCTTGAGAATCTGACTAAAAAAGACCATGTTTATTAGTTTTTTTTAAAACTAGATGGGAAGCTTATCCTCGACCCATAGAGGGTGTTTAAGCCGTTCTTGGACGGGAAATCAAGGGAAGATATGAGCCACAATCACAACTACCTATGCATACATATGCTTTTTCAAAAATAAATAAACAAACAAACAAATAAATAAATAAAAAGAGAAAGTATGTGAGATTCTAGCTGACCTACATACAAGTGGTATGATTGTCTTTTTAATTTCTCATCTATTAAATCCTTTCTTTCTTCCCTTCATTTCTACTCAACTCATACATTCAACAAATATAGAAGTGTGTAGAAATGGCACGTTCCTCAGGTCATCACATAAGAAATATTTATGTTTTTGGTGGATCTAGTCCTGGAAAAGAAAAGAAGTTTTTAGAATCAATAAATCATCTTGGTCAGGCGCTCGCTGAGAGAAAGATTCATTTAGTGTATAGGGAAGGCAGTCTTGGGTTAATGGAAGGTGTGTTAATAGCTGTATTTTTAGGAGGTAATCAAGTTTTGGGGGTCGTCCCAAAAGTTTTAGCATATGTGGATATCATTAGAAAAACAGTTAGAGAGGAACTATAGGTCTCCACAATGTGTGCTCGAATGAATGCAATGTTTAACCATGTTGTGCCTTCATTGCCTTACCAGGTGATCTCGATACATTGGAAGAGATCTTTCATATTTCCTCTTGGGCCCAACTACACATTCACCATAAACCCATAGGTTTGTTAAATGTTAATAACTATTATGATAAGTTGTTGTTTTTTCTTGATCATGTTATGGAACAAGAATTTTTAACATCTTTTATACAATGAATCATAATCTCTGCAATAACTGCTGAATAATTCATTGACCAACTATAATATTTCATTCCTGTAATTGATCCCTCTATGAGTCGCATAAATTGATCTTCTAAAGAAAGCCGAAAAAGTTTAGATTAAATTTAAGTCTTCATTTGTGAATCTTTGTGTCTTTTGCTTTTATTATTATATTTTGTTGTTTCTTATATTTGTTTAAGTATGTTTCAAGTATGTCAGTGTTTGTTATTTCTGGTGATGTCTTCTGTACTCTATTTTTCTACCTTAGAATATTAACGACAATGTCTTATTTTGGTTAAGGGGAGAGGGTAATAGTTGACAAAAAAAAAATTAACTAACTGTGTTTTCTATTTCATAAAGCATATGCAAAATTGTTGTTACTAGGATGGCGAAGTAAAGGAGCTCTTTTGTTAAAATGACTCTTGAGACGCATTTTAGTAACCATTCTTAACAAGGTCTATTATAATACTTCTTGAAATATTCAGGTTTACATACTTTTGCATTATTATCACTTAATTCTACTCATATACTCATTTAACATGTATTTTTAAACCTTAATTTTCATACACACTTTAATATATGACTGTGGGTTGCACATTGGATTATTATATTATTTATGTTCTTTTATTAAAGGTAACAACTAAGAGAAAGGGATAGTAATAATTTGAAAAAAAATAAAAAAAAGAGCAAAAAAATGATAATAATAAAAATGTAGATAAGTTTGGTTTTATAGCCTTCCTAACCTAAGCAATTAGGCCCGATGAGATGTTTTAACATCTAATACCCTAAAGTCAACTGACTTGGGAGCTATTTGGCCAACACTTGTTACATGTATTGAGGAGAAAAGCTTAAGAAAATCAAACATTGCACTATCTATGTATCGGTATCAGCAACCCTCATCATTTTGCACTTGAAGTATCAATAACTACTTTTAATTTTTTGTAAATGTTCATTTTAAATGCAGGCCTATCACATAAATGGAAGGATTGATTGATGAAGAATTTAAGAACTAAAATTGAAAGGACAAAGAGATGGCCAAACTTAGAAAAGAAATGTTGGTGCAGTCCAAACTGGAACATTGTTCAGTAATTTGGTCATACCTGAAGTTGTAGTTCTCGGATTTAGGTCTATTTTATATAGACGGAAAGGTAAGACATAGGCCAACAACTTTCATTAGAGTCTAAGATTTAAAAAGGCCATTTTCAAGTCCAAATTATAGCAATAACAAAGAAGTCTGAATCTGTCCTACAACCCGCACACTATTTAGTGTTTGACCCATATCTGGAGTTCTAGAAGTCCAAATGACCTTTATTTTTTTCTAAAAAGCTGAAACAATTTCTTACAACTTTTATGTTTTCAAATGGTTCCAATTATGACGTTATCAATGATGTTTTAGGTATACAAGAGAAGATAAGGATTGTCACCAAGTTAAGAGTTGGTCACCTACTCATCAATTAGTCATCAAATCAATAATTCCTAATTTTGGCATATAAAAGGAGGCATTTGCCATGCATTTAGGCATCTTGGTTTCCAGATTAAGATTATGCTCTTGCTTTCTCTCTTTGTATTTTTTGTAATGTTTATGCTTTGCTTTTATTAATATCAAGTTTATGCCTTTCATTTACTTAGTTAACTTTTATCTTATTTATGTTCTTATTTTGTTTATTTATTTTTCTTTCTTTCATTATGTTTAGTTAAGTTTATTATGTCAATGTGAAAAGGTTACACTAATGGTGTAAGAATAAGTATAGTGTAAACTTAATGTAAACTTTAATGTTTGATACTAATATGTTTTGTGTTTGTTATCTTGTTCGCTCTTTAATACTTTGCTTGTTAAATGACCAATCTAGATTTATGTTGTATAACACTTGGTATAACAAATACTTGACACTCTTGACACGACAAAAATGTTGATGTCTTCTCCCAAGTGCAGGAGTGTCGAAGTAATAAATAACCCGGCAAGACCGGGGTCGAACCACAGGGAGGTTAATTGTACAAATTATAAATAACAATAATACAACAACAATAACAACAACAACAACAATAATAATAATAATAATAATAATACTAGTAGTTGTAGTAATATTAGTAGTAGTAGTAATAATAATAATAATAATAATAAAGAAAGAGAAGAAGAAGAAGAAGATGATGAGAACTTGGAGATGGAAAATTAATGTAAGGATTAAACAATAATAATAACAAATGTCAAGGTTAGAGGTTCCACTAATGGTATATCAAACAAGTATAGTATAAACTCTTATTATTGAATTGGAAACCACACACAAAAGAGGTTCCAATCAGATTATATATTGTTAACATGATTACATTAGTCATCTTATTCAATTAATGCTAATACTTGTAAATCTCGTCAAGCATTCATGATTATAACTTATGTTAACAACAAATCAAGTTCCTTTCATAGCTCAGGTGTCGGTTATACCATACAATATGGGCTATGAAAGTGCCAAGCATTTGTTGTACCAAGTGTTATACAACATAAATCAAGATTAGTCATTTAACAAGCAAAGTATTAAAGAGTGAACAAGATAACAAATATATAATATGTTAGTATCAAACATTAAAGTCCATATTAAGTTTACATTATACTTATTCTTACACCATTAGTGTAACCTTTTCACCTTGACATAATTAACTTAGCTAGACATAATGAAAGAAAGAAAAATAGAAAAACAAAATAAGAACATAAAAGCTAACTAAGTAAAGGAAAGGAAATGAAAAGCATAAACTTAATATTAATGAAAGTAAAGCATAAACATTACAAAAAATACAAAGAGAGAAAGGAAGAGCATGATCTTGATCTGGAAACCAAGATGCCTAAATGCATGGCAAATGCCTCCTTTTATAGGCCAAAATTAGGAACTATTGATTTGATGACTAATTGATAAGTGGGTGGCCAACTTTTGACTTGGTGACAATCCTTATCTTCTCTTGTCTGCCCAAAACGTCATTGATAACGTCAAAACTGGAGCCAGGTGCAAACATGAAAGTTGTAGGCAATTGTCTCAGCTTTCTTGTGTAAAAACTTCAGCTCATTTGGACTTCTAGAACTCCAGATATGGCCAAAATACCGAACAGTGCTCGGGCTGGAAGACAGATTCGGGCTTCTTTGTTGTTGCTACAATTTGGACTTGATAATTGCCTTTTTAGATCTTGGGCTCCATATGAAAGTTGTAGGCCTATGTCTTACCTTTCCATCCATATAAATTAGACCTAAATCTGAGATCTGTAGCTCCAGATATGGCCCAATTACCGAACAGTGTTCCGGTTTGGATTGCACCGACATCTCTTCTCTAAGTTTGACCATCTCTTTATCCATGCAATTTAAGTTCTTCAAGTCATCAATCAATCCTTTCATTTATTTGATAGGCCTGCATTAAAAATAGACATTTACCACAAATTATAGGTATCTTATATTATTAGATACATTATTATAAAACATATTTTAGTTAAGGAGTTATTGATACTTCAAGTGCAAAATGATGATATAAAACCATGATCAAAATGCAGTTTTAAGTACTAATCACACCCCCCAACCAGCTTATTACTAGTCCCTAGTAATCAAAGCGTTAAAACAATTTGCAAATTTCACAAAGCAAGGTATTCATCATTTAACTTCCATTAATCTATCCAGATAAACAAACTCTCATTAAATTTATATATCTGCTCAATACTACTTAACAAGATATTAATAAACCTTTCTTTTGTGCTCAATGTATCAACACATAATTATGGGGCTTTTCTTGGAAGAAAACAAAATTTTTGTTCTAATGTTTAAGGTTAACTTCCTTGGGTTGGGATTACTATTTTTGTCTTTTTCTTTTTTTTTTAACTCTATATACATATACTTTAAAAACATCATGCATCTTTAACCCATGTAACGAGCTTTCAGCTAATGACTCCCAGACCAGTTGGTCTTAGGGCATTAGGTGTTAAGACACCCCTACGAGCTTAGTAACTCGGGTCGCAGATACTGATATGTAGATAGTGCAATGTTTGATTTCTTTAAGCTTTTCTCCTCAACCCATGTAACAAGCGTTGGGCCAATAGCTCCCAAGTCAGTTGACTTTAGGGTATTAGTTGTTAAAACACCCCTTCGGGCTTAATTACTTAGGTTAGGGAGGCTACGAAATCAAACTTATCTACATTTTTATTATCATCATTTTTTATTTTTTTATTTTTTCTTTTTTTTTTTCATGTTTTTTTTTTAATTATATACAATCCCTTTCCCTTAGTTGTTACCTTTAACAAAAGAACATAAATAATGTAATAATCCAATATGCAACCCACAATCATATGTTAAAGTGTGTGTGTGTAAATTAAGGTTTAAAAATACATGTTAAATAAGTATATGAGCAGAATTAAGTGGTAACAATACGAGAGTTTGTAAACCTGAATATTTCAGGAAGTATTATAATAGACCTTATTAAGAATGGTTACTAAGATGCGTCTCAAGAGTCACTTTAACAAAAGAACTCCTTTACTCTGCCATCCTAGTAACAACAATTATGCACATGCTTTATGAAATGAAAAACATTTTTTTTTTTTTTTATCAACTACTACCCTCTCCCCCCAACCAAAACGAGACATTGTCCTCAATGTTCTAAGGTAGAAAGATAGAGTATAAAAGATATCACCTGAAATAACGAACACTGACAAAACCTGAAACACACTGAAACAAAAATAAGAAATAACAAAACACAAATATTATGCTTTTAATAAAAAGAAAAGACACAAATTTTTACAAGATAAGACTCAAATCGCAGTTGTGATTGTGGCTCACATCTTCCCTTGGTTTTACGTCCAAGAACGGCTTAAACGCCCTCTATGGGTCGAGGATAAGCTTCCCATCTAGTTTTCTTAAAAACTGGCAAACAGGGTCTTTTTTTAGTCAAATTCCCAAGACTATGCCAAGCATGTTCTTTATGAAAATGGGTTCCTAAGTCATGAATTACATTATGCTTATCTCGACTATGATGAGACTTAAGAGTCAATAGAAGATTATCTAAAGACTCTCTATGTTTTGAAATAAATCCCACCTTTTGACAATTTTCATAGTTTTTACGGAATGCATGTGACTCCTTGAAAATGGTGGGCCAGTAAAATCCACTCTGTAAGATTTCTACAATCCTCTTCTTTGATGAGAAATGATCCCCACGTGTCTTAGAGTGACAAAATTTAATAACATCACTTACCTCATTGTCGGGAATGCATATTTGAAATATTTGATCAAGACAATAATTGAATAAGTAAGGGTCATCCCAATAAAAATTTTGCACGTTGCTCAAAAATTTGCTTTTATCTTCGGTACTCGAGTGAGCTAGCAAAAATCCTGAAGCAAGAAAATTGATATTTTTAGCAAACCAAGGCATTGAACTAAGAGAAAGTAGAGATTTATCAGGAAAGTAATCATCGATTGGTGTGATGTCGGGTGTTGAATCTGTTGTCACTTTTGATAAAAGATCCGCATCAACCTTTTTGGTGCCTTTTTCATCCTCGATTTCTTCCTGATTGGTCATGGCATGAGGAAATGGAAGTGCTGGCGGTGCATTAGTCGTTTCTTTGCAATGTTCAGATTCAACCCCTTCCTTACCCTTAGAGATTGACTCATCATCTTTCTCATAAGGTTCAAGAGTGGGTTTTTTAATAACCTTACCATTATGAAGAGCGATGACTGATTTGACTTGATCCATATGTTGACTTCCATAACTACTTGCATTTGCATTGTATTGCTCCTTGAGATTTTGCTGTGGTTGAGATGGAAACTTACCTTTCTCTTGAAAATTGAGAGCAGATGTGAATTTTACAAGAGTATCTTTAAAATCTGTTATGTTTTGAGCAAGTTGAGCGTTGATTGTCTCTTGCTTTTCAATGAATGCATACAAAGTTTCCTCAAAATTTCTTGTAGGAGGTGGAGCATAAGGAGGTGCATATCCATGATAATTTTGAAAATTATGGTGTGCTTGAAACTGTGGTTGTGAAGTTTGTGCATTGTCACTCTTCCAACTGAAATTTTGGTGATTTTGCCAACCAGGGTTGTATGTTTGGGAGTATGGGTTGTGGTTGGGCCTTTGAAAACTGTTTAAAGCATGGGCTTGTTCATGGAGACATTCTTTAAAAGAAGGCAAGGTTGGACAATCATTGGTTGAGTGTTCATTTGTTTCACAGATTTGACACACAATGTTTTCAACAAATTTTAATTGACCACTCTTTTTTAATTCTAGTGCCTCGACTTTTCTAGCTAAAGATGCAAACTTGGCTTGAAGGTCATGATCTTCCCTAAGGTTGTACATACCTCCACTAGATGTATGAGGTTGAGTTTTACTCGGTGCCTCATAAGTACCCGCGGTGTCCCAATTTTGAGCATTTTCAGCTAACAAGTCTAAGTACTCCATTGCTTCATCAGGGTCTTTATCTTCAAAAGTTCCATTGCACATCAATTCAACCATTTGCCTATCTTTAGGTGTTAACCCTTCATAGAAATGTGAAACTAATCTCCATGTTTCAAAACCATGATGAGGGCAAGTACTAAGCAAATCTCGATACCTATCCCAACATTTGTAAAATGTTTCTCCTGGTTTCTGAGTGAAAGTGGTGATTTGTCTTTTGAAAGAGTTTGTTCTATGAGATGGGAAAAACTTCTTTAAAAATTGTTGTTGCATTTCATCCCAAGCACGAATGGATCCTGGTCTTAAATTTTGTAGCCATGTTTTAGCTTTATCTTTTAATGAAAAAGGAAAAAGCTTTAATCTGATGGTGTTCATGCTACAATTTAAATTATTGTACATGTTGCAGACCTCCTCAAATTCTCTTAAATGCAAGTATGGATTTTCCAATTCTAAGCCATGAAAAGAAGGTAAAAGTTGAATAATACCTGGCTTAACATTAAAATGAGATGCATCGGGAGGAAAAACTATGCATGATGGTGCACTTGTTCTTGTGGGATTCATGTGGTCTCTAAGTGTTCTAGCACGGTTATTCTCATTATTCTCATTATGAAGTGATTGATTATCTTCTTCGGCCATATTTTCTGAAAATGATGAGGATACCCTACAAAGTCTACCACTTGATGTACGTGACCACACTCTCATGCACGTGTAGGAATAAAATAAAATAAAAGAAGAAGAAAGCAAAAGAAGGAGGAAGAAAACAAAATAAAAAGAAACAAAAGAAAAGAAACAAAGTTATATACAAGAAAAGTGAAAAGAGAAAATAAAATAAATATTATAATTTATACAAGGACTTACCTCCCCGGCAACGGCGCCAAAAACTTGACACGACAAAAATGTTGATGTCTTCTCCCAAGTGCAGGAGTGTCGAAGTAATAAATAACCCGGCAAGACCGGGGTCGAACCACAGGGAGGTTAATTGTACAAATTATAAATAACAATAATACAACAACAATAACAACAACAACAACAATAATAATAATAATAATAATAATACTAGTAGTTGTAGTAATATTAGTAGTAGTAGTAATAATAATAATAATAATAATAAAGAAAGAGAAGAAGAAGAAGAAGATGATGAGAACTTGGAGATGGAAAATTAATGTAAGGATTAAACAATAATAATAACAAATGTCAAGGTTAGAGGTTCCACTAATGGTATATCAAACAAGTATAGTATAAACTCTTATTATTGAATTGGAAACCACACACAAAAGAGGTTCCAATCAGATTATATATTGTTAACATGATTACATTAGTCATCTTATTCAATTAATGCTAATACTTGTAAATCTCGTCAAGCATTCATGATTATAACTTATGTTAACAACAAATCAAGTTCCTTTCATAGCTCAGGTGTCGGTTATACCATACAATATGGGCTATGAAAGTGCCAAGCATTTGTTGTACCAAGTGTTATACAACATAAATCAAGATTAGTCATTTAACAAGCAAAGTATTAAAGAGTGAACAAGATAACAAATATATAATATGTTAGTATCAAACATTAAAGTCCATATTAAGTTTACATTATACTTATTCTTACACCATTAGTGTAACCTTTTCACCTTGACATAATTAACTTAGCTAGACATAATGAAAGAAAGAAAAATAGAAAAACAAAATAAGAACATAAAAGCTAACTAAGTAAAGGAAAGGAAATGAAAAGCATAAACTTAATATTAATGAAAGTAAAGCATAAACATTACAAAAAATACAAAGAGAGAAAGGAAGAGCATGATCTTGATCTGGAAACCAAGATGCCTAAATGCATGGCAAATGCCTCCTTTTATAGGCCAAAATTAGGAACTATTGATTTGATGACTAATTGATAAGTGGGTGGCCAACTTTTGACTTGGTGACAATCCTTATCTTCTCTTGTCTGCCCAAAACGTCATTGATAACGTCAAAACTGGAGCCAGGTGCAAACATGAAAGTTGTAGGCAATTGTCTCAGCTTTCTTGTGTAAAAAATTCAGCTCATTTGGACTTCTAGAACTCCAGATATGGCCAAAATACCGAACAGTGCTCGGGCTGGAAGACAGATTCGGGCTTCTTTGTTGTTGCTACAATTTGGACTTGATAATTGCCTTTTTAGATCTTGGGCTCCATATGAAAGTTGTAGGCCTATGTCTTACCTTTCCATCCATATAAATTAGACCTAAATCTGAGATCTGTAGCTCCAGATATGGCCCAATTACCGAACAGTGTTCCGGTTTGGATTGCACCGACATCTCTTCTCTAAGTTTGACCATCTCTTTATCCATGCAATTTAAGTTCTTCAAGTCATCAATCAATCCTTTCATTTATTTGATAGGCCTGCATTAAAAATAGACATTTACCACAAATTATAGGTATCTTATATTATTAGATACATTATTATAAAACATATTTTAGTTAAGGAGTTATTGATACTTCAAGTGCAAAATGATGATATAAAACCATGATGAAAATGCACTTTTAAGTACTAATCAACTCTCATAGCCCATACGATATGGTATAACCGACACCCAAGCTATGAAAGGAACTTGATTTGTTGTTAACATAAGTTATAATCATGAATGCTTGACGAGATTTACAAATATTAGCATTAATCAAATAAGATAACTAATGTGATCATGTTAATAATTTATAATCTGATTGGAATCTCCTTTGTGTGTGGTTTCCAATTAAGTAATAAGAGTTTATACTATACTTGTTTGACATACCATTAGTGGAACCTCTAACCTTGACATTTGTTATTATCATTGTTTAATCCTTATATTAATATTCCATCTCAAAGTTCTCATCATCTTCTTCTTCTTCTCCTTATTTTTTATTACTACTACTACTACTATTGTTGTTGTTGTTGTATTATTTTCATCTATAATTTATACAATTAACCTTCTTGTGATTCGATCACGATCTTGTCGGGTTATTTATTACTTACTAATGATTTTTCTACTAGGTCATATTCTTACTAATGAACTCGTTGAGTCATGGAGATTGTCTCATGTCTATATTTTCTTTTGGTATATGATTAAAATAATGGATATCAATGGTGATTAGATCGTTTAGAGTAGCTCGTGTGAGAGTAATTGGTGTAGCTCCTTTTATGTGTAAGAGTATTACTTGCTTGTACGTCATTCAAACATGTCTCTTAATGGAATTGAACTCATCATTGCACACTTGGTAGGGAATTTATAAGAGCTTGTTGTAGTTATTATTGAGTAGTAGTAGGCAGAGGGTGAAAATGCAACTGCATCATTACGATAATATCATTGAGTAACTGCACCTAGAGTCCCAAAAGAACTGAAGTCCTTATAGTAGAGAGATCCATCATTCTTTTCTATATTAAAGTCTTATTAGTTATGGTGAAAGTGAATTAATTAACTTTTTTATTTAATTTCAAACAAACAATGCCACTGATAAATTTACAAAAAAAAACTTCATATGGAAAATATTGAGCTTTTCAAAGGTCTGCTACAAAACCAAGTCTGTGAGCTACAAAACCAGGTCTATGAGCTGGGAGTTCATGAAAAAATAAAAATATGTTGTATGTATATCTAGTTTTAGCCTTTTCTAGATCTGTTCAACTCTCATATCTTGTAATGAGACCGAGTGTATTTATACATCTAACTTAGAATTTCTCTGTAGAGGAGAAAATCATGTCATTGACAACCTAGATAGCTCATTAGTTGGTGTAAGCTTGAGTACATGAATGGAGGAGATGTTGGTGTGCTAGTGTAACAAGGTATATTTATTTTTATTGGCCTTCACAAAATCTAGTAGAAGACATATAAAAAAGGTAATTATTGGTGATGAATACAACATCTATCTTATAAATCTTGTGTATTCAAGACAAAAAAAAGTGCTACATGTAAAATTTTCAAATAATAATTCATAGATTTGTGTGCTATATAGCTAAAAAAATAAGAAAGAGAGGAAAATGGGTTAGTCACTATCTAGCTGACCATATTGATCATCAAGGAAACCAGTAAGGCCTATAATTTTTTTAATTTGGCTCATCACCTTCTATATCAGTGTTAATTTCATAAAAAAATAATAATAATAACTACCATTTAACTTTAAAATTTGGGCTAATAAGGGTTTTTATTCTTAAAAACTCAGTTTAAAAATCTCCTAACTTATATGATTGTGAATTGTTTTTTGATTATTTTTATTTGGGTTTAAAAATCAAAGTGAATTTAAAATAACCTTATTTTTTAAAAGATGAGGAGTTTGAGAAACATGAGCCTAACCCAAGTTCATTTTTGAAAGGTCCATTTTATAAGCTCATTGTATTATCAATTAGTGTTATTAAACTACACCTTACTCAATGGATCAACCTGATGACTTACTAAATCAAGTCTTAATATGTTTAAGGACATGTACGAGAGAATTTAAACATTATAGAAAAATTAGATTAAAAAGATTTAAATCTGTTAATTTTAACGTTTCCCTTCTGTTATGGCCATAACTAGAGCTACAGCATGAGATTTGATGCAAATGTAGTTGGATTGAAAATTTGACATCTACTTATTTTCAATGATATATAATACACCTTCTAATTCGTCAAGACAAAATAGCACCATTTGTTTAAAGATGGACTTTGATTCTACTAATATATTACAAAATTCAACTTTGATTTTGTTTTAATTAGTTAGGTTTATTATTTATTTATCTTTTAGTTTATTTTAGAGTCTATGACATTTAAAGGTTTATTTGGGTGAGGTTTTATTTTATTATTTTATTTATTTTATGTTTTTAATGTATTAAGACATATTTATCAAGTGTGGGTCCATTAAGTCAAATCAAGGTTAAATTTCTACTATATAAACTAATTGTTAACGTTTTTTTTTTAATGAAATTTTCTCTAAAGTTATTGCATATTGTATGCTTTGTTTATTTTTATGTGGTTGAGTGATTGCCATTTTAAATTCCTAAGTGAACTTACAAACTCTTTGTAGGATTAATCAACTTTGTGAGATTTATACTTCTCATTCACATCTTATTCTTATTATAGACATAAGTGATCAATTACATATAACTTTGTTTCTTCAAGGCAAGGTTCATATTAGGTTAGAGGTTCAAAGCCAACTTTTCTTCAAACCTCAAATTAATAATTTCAAAAATAGTTTTGCATCACATGCCCAACTTGACCTAAACCTTGAGCACGGTTATAAATTAAACCAAGTTTAATAACTTTGTTATAGAAGCCAAATCCATTTTTGATAACTTAATGCACCTCACTCGTCGAATAAAAAACACCTCTAGATAGGTTTTTGTTTTATAAAAGTAGCATAATAGAAAAAAATAGGAAAAATAAACATAGTTTAAAATTTATTTAGAAAAATAATCAAGTGTAGTGATAAATATCATATTTATATACTTTAAAATTCAAAATCTAAAATATCTTTTAAAAGAATTTAATAAAATTGTCCATGCCAATTTGTTTTTATAAAAGACATAGACGACATCTATGATTTACTAAATATAAATGTTGTTTGTTCAATGTTAAACTATACTATTTTCATTATTTTTGAATTCTATTATTGTTTTTTAACTTTGAAAAAAAAATCATAAATCTAGATTCCAAAAAAAATTAATGGGATAGCTAGTAATTATATCTTGTTTTCTTGACTTTAAAGTCTATTGTATGTGATGCAATTTATATTTTAATTCTAATATATTTTTAAACTATTTGATTAATTAATATATATTATAATTTTACATAATATGACTAGAAGCTGTATCTTAAAATTTTAATTTAAAAAATTATAAATTTTTTTTAAAAAATTAAATTTCTATCAAATCATCAAGGAAGAAACTTCACGATAACAAACACGTGTTTCCGCTTGTGGGACCAATAAGGAAATGAAAAGTGCTTTGTACTGAATTAAAAAAAAAAAAAAAAGAAACCGGAAAAGTACCTGTTCCCTAGATCTTATTCAACTGCACGGTAGGCTCCATGATGTTTGACCCACCCGAAAGATGATCTCACAACACTGTCACCAGTGCGTTGCACTTTGCTCCTTCCTATTTTTCACCTCCTGCATGCGAGGCTCAAAAGAGTCGCCCAATTTAGACTCTTTTCTACCCTGTGCATAGCCAGTGACTACCGGCAACTAACGCCATTTTTCCAAATCAAAGAAAAACTTTAGACCAGAGGAAAACACCACGCCAGTCAAATAAAGAACACGGTACCATGCCATGTTGCATCCACTTAACAGTGAAAATTGGACAGATTAAACGAACCACCAAACCTTTTCAATGCGCATGCAAAAATCCAGCCTCCCACTAATCATCTTTTTCTTTTCTTTTTCGAGCTGCAGAAAAGAAACCCCACTGTCGATTACTTGTTACCAAGCTTGTTCGATCTTGTGCTGATAGGAGCTTTCATCTTCCTGTTTGTATCATTAATTCCCCATTACTAATAGCACGCTGACTGCTGGACTAATTAAGTCGCTGGACGCCATTGGTACTGGAATGTTGATCGAGTCCTCGCTGCCTTTATGACCCATGGAAATCTACCACTCCCATTAATGTTACGTACCCATTTTGTTGACTTTCGAGCTCTTAAAAGTATGCATGGTAGTTGTTGTTAGTTACAAACAATAATCTCTTATTTCCCCATTTGGTTTCACACTAGCACTATAAAATTAGCAAGATATAGTTTCTTGTTGACTACCAGGGCTTGTGAGATGAAAGACTCAACAAATGTCCTCACGGTCCCATGATTAGTGGAGGGTTACTAGAAATCTTTATTGTCAGTGGCAAGCAAAGAGTACTGCGAATTGTGACCTTTGCTTGGGCTCTGCAGAGCTATATACTTTTGCCTCTGTTTTTCGAATTTTTTATTTTATTTTTTTGTATGTGTTTTTGGTTTCTACCAGTGTTTTTGTATGTGTTGCATGAGAGCTTCATATATTTAAGTTAATTATAACAGATTAAAAATGAATTTTGATTTTATTTCTTTCCAAGTCTAAGAATTATACACTTTGTTGCGTACTAATTAAACATATATTATTTCACACATCATTTTCTTTCAAAAATCATTCCCTAGGTTAGAAGATTATGAACTTAATTTCAATATTTGAAAGAAAATGAATACCTCTCGCATCCGTTATTATTAATGGTGTGAAGGGTACTTTTACGATAATATAAATTACATATTCACAGTGTGATATGCTAGTCTCATGAGAAAAAAAAAAAAGATAACTATTATTTTTTCCTTCAGACATGGGAACTGGTGTCTATCCTGTTATGAAAAAAACTCCTTCCCTGTCGAAATTAAAGTTTTTATATATAACTTGTAGTTTGAGAGAACTAATCCATTAAATATTCTCTTGGTTTCAAAAATTATATATTTAATTCTTATAGTTTCCAATCTATTATAATTTAGTCCTCCATCAATTCCATGTTCGTTTAGAACGTTTTTTTTTTTTTACTCAACACAATAAAAGGAATATAAAATGGAGAAGACGGGGACATTTTCTTAAAAAATGAGGTATTTTCTTAAACCAAAATCTATTACAGAGAAAATGATCAACACTAGTTTATTTAATTATTTTTATATTTAGAAACTATTGAATTAGATCTTATAAACTATAGGGACTAAGTTATAATTAATAAAAAAACTAAAAGGATGGTATTTTTAGTGTGCACCACCTCACAAAATACTATTCATTTCAATAGTATTTTTTTAATTTTTTTGTATTTATTTTGTCTATATTTTTTTATTTTTCTAAATCTACGTTTCTTACTTCGTATTTTAACTTTTTTTTTACATTAAACTTCATAATTTATTATAGTTAGTTTTATATATGGTGGTTAGCTTGATCTCAGGATCCATGCTGTGAGTTTGACTGGTTAACATGACTTTCTTGAGTTTGTTTTTTCTTTTTAATTGAATATTTTTTTTAATTACATCATTTAATATTTGGTTGATTAGAAATTTGATTTTATGATTTATTTTGGTTTGGTTTTTATAAAATTATCTCGGTCTTTTGACTCGAGCTATGAGTTTGGCCTATTAACCTAATAGATTAGAGTTTTTTTTTTGTCTTTTTTAATTGGAATTCCTTTCAATTTCACCCTTCATTAAATTGATTAAAAATTAAGTTTCATGATTTGTTTTGATTTTTTTTCTATAGGATTATCTTAGTTTTATAACTTGGATCACGTGTTTTATAGGTTATCCCGGATAAAGTCAAGTCGTTTTATCATGTCCTATTTTGTGATTGATTTTTTTTAATTTCATCCTTCAATTATAAGTTTTTTAAAAATTGGTTCTCATATTTTTTTTTATTTTCTATAAGATTATCAAAATTTCATAACCCGGGTTACGAGTTTAGTATGTTAATCCTGGTTGACATAAGTTATTTTTTTCTATTTATTTTCTATGAGATCATCTAAATCTTATAATCTAATCACAGGTTTTCTAGGTTAACTTATGTTATTTTTTTAATTTTATTTTTTAAAATTAGGTTGATTGAGAATTGAACTCCTATAAGTTATTTAATTTGCTTTATATAGGATTATTAAAGTCACATGATCCTTATTATAAATTTGATAGGTTAACCAAGATTAATCCAGATTAATTAAATATGTTTTTGTTTCAATAATTAAAAAAAAACAATGTTATCTGAATTTTTTAGAGTTAAACTATATTTTTATCGATCATCTAAGTAGCATAATCTTTAACCTGTCAAGTTAATTATGTGAATCTCTGCATGGTTTAATTCATTTTTTTACTACAAAAATGTTTGGCAACCCATGAAAAAAAAATTATGTTGAAAAAAACTGATTTGACTTGTAGGGTTTTGCCAACAATTTAGTTAAGTGCTAAAAATCATCATGTGATAAGTGTCTAATTCAGTTGAGGCATTAGCACTTTGTTTAAATATAAGAAAAACGAATAAACTTTTTGGAACACATAGCTATTCATAGCATAATTTGGAACATTATGGGTCACATTGCACATAGGATCCTTGATAAACAAGCCTAACATACGACAGTTAAAAATTAGGTCAATTGATGATATATTGTTACAGGGACAGAAAAGCACAGAATTTCTCTCTTCAAAGAGGGATTATTGATACAGCTGCAAATGAGTGTCCTTTCTGCAGGTTAAGAACTAAAACGGTTCAGCATTGATATTAAATTGCAGTGAGTTTAGGAAGTTTTGGTGTCGGCTAATGGTAGTTGGGACACCCTTGGATTGTGCCATACTCAGTGGATGAGTAGTTTCAGCAGGGGGTCAACTCTGCTCACAGTGAAAGTAAAAGGAATTTGTGGTTTATGGCGTTAAATTCTACTATATGGTCAATTTGGTTAGTGAGAAATGACTTTGTGTTCAATTGAGTGCATGTTGGATGGGATAATGTTCGGTACATACTTTTCCAGTTTTCCACCGTGTAGCTCTTTGAGCAAAAAGTGTTGATGATCATTGTGTCTGTATTGGGCATGACGCGGCAACAAATGCAGAATGTATTAAGGCAATTTAGTCCCTCAAAGAAATCGAATACTGACTGGTTGGAAGGAGCCCTAACCTGGTAGCCTCAGGTGGAATATAGATGCTTCGGCTTTAGAGAAACCGGGAAGAGCAGGCATTGGTGATGTTTTAAGGAATCAAGACGAACAATTTCTATCCATCTTCTCATGTCTAGTGGAAATCAATTTCATCCTTGGAAATAAGTGCACCTTCTACCTTGGCACGGGAACTTCACTGGATCTTTTAGTCTGACTCTACAAATGCAGGTGGTGGGCTTCTAAAACCTGAGAGTAATCCATGGAGAATGCTGACAGAATTCAACTCAACCAACATCGTCGTGAAAAAAATGAAAATGGGCTTTTGTCATGTTCTGAGAGAGGAAAACACAAGAGCAGATAGCTTAGCTAGGTAGGCTGTACAAAGGTCTAGTGATTTTATAGCTTGGATTGAGTCCTTATTCATTGACTAGTGTTTTCTGTTTTCTCTAGGCCCTCCTCGATCTCTTACCAGAAAAAAATGTACATATTAAAATAATAATAATAGGCCAATATTATAGATACCTATTGATCACTCAATCCAAAACCATGCAAAACACTTACTCGGAAATTATTGCACAAATACTGAAACTAGTTCGAAAACAGGAGACCTGAGACTAGAAACACATCATGCATTCAGGGGAAAACTTGCCCCTTTCATTCAGCCAAAAGGATTAAGATCGAGCGAGAACAAAAACTGGATGAGAACAAACTGGCGTTGTCGGCCTCCCGAACACCCTACCAAAAGAATAAACTCAGATGGACCCCACCCGAACTAGGAGCCAAACTAGAGAATGAATAGAATGACACATGCTCACGAAGGTCATACCAGCCATGCAATACCTGACAAAGAAAAAGTTGGAAAACTTGAAGACATGAGAGGCAGGAGAAAAGACCTTTTTCTCCATTGCCAAAAACACGCTTCCACCATCATGAAGCACTCTAGTGGGAGGTCTCCCAAGTGAATCTAGCTGTACTAATAATAACGATCGAACAAGACATAGCAGCAGTAAAAGGAGGGAGACACATCATAAGGAAAGATCTTGAACCATTTCTCCAGATATATCAATTAGAGGTAAAAAAAAAAAGAGAAAAGAAAGATATGAGATAAAATGAGCGCATCAGGAGAACTAAGTGTCTCACCTCTGGCTCCAGACCTACGAAGCTACAAGGTTGCCTATGAGTTCAAACTCCACGCCGAGATGGTTATTAACATAACTAAAAGATTGATATTTTTTTTTAAGTACAGAAGTATTGAAGTAATAAATAACCTGGCAAAACTGGAATCGAACTATAGGGAGATTAAGTATACAAATTATAAACAACAATTATAAACAACAATAATAGTAACAATAACAACAACAATAATAATAGTAGCAATAATAATACTAATACTACTACTACTACTACTAGTAGTAGTAATAGTAATAATAACAATAATAATAAAGAAGAAGAAGAAGAACAAGAAGAAAGGTTGATGAGAACTTTGAGATAGAAAATTAATGGATTAAATAATGATAACAAACAATGTCAAGGTTAGAGGATCCACTAATGGTATGTCAAACAAGTATGGTATAAACTCTTCTTATTCAATTGAAAACCACACATAAAGAAGGTTCCAATCAGATTATAGATTGTTAACATGATTATATTAGTCATCTTATTCAATTAATTCTAATACTTATAAATTTTATCAAGCATTCATGATTATAACTTATGTTAACAACAAATCAAGTTCCTTTCATAGTTCAAGTGTTGGTTATACCATACAATATGAGCTATGAAAGTGTCAAGTATTTGTTGTACCAAGTGTTTCACGGATCTTACGAAACACATTCATAACGTAGAAACTAGTCTAGAGTCGTTTCTTCATAAGCCACAAAATGTCCAGTCCTTCCCGTGACATTTAGCTAGGGAGTTCATTTGCACATGGTACAACATCCTTGAACTGGCTTTGTAATCAGTTTCGAGGATTTTTGTACCAAGCTTATCTCTAAATTCAATAGTATTTGATGGATTAGTGTTTATATATATATGTTCACTAAAATCCATTTTTAAAAAAGACCAGCATGAAGTATTACCAGAAATTCTCTCAATAACAACGAATTTATCGATGAACTATTTTTTTTTGGTAATTTGAGGTCAAAATTACGAACATAAACTTTTTCTTCTATAATTCAGCTAGCAACTATCGATAGACAGTGTCCATCAGTAGTTACCAATTGAATTAGGATGGAAAACATTTCGAATTAAAAAAAAATATAGGCTGTTGATATGGAGGTTTTAGCGAGGTTATTTTTTCCTAAGAAATCACCGACGGATTCAAAATGACAGCCCATACAGTGATGTGATCGGTTCACCGTTTAAAATGCCAATAAAATCAGCGAGAGATTCGAAATGGCAGATCCGTATGGTGACGTGTCAATTTTTTTGTCAAATAGCTAACAGAAGCACCGATGAAAATCCATCGGTGAAACCGTTAGAAAAGGTTAATATATGCCCTCTTTGCCAACCCTCTCCTCCCTTATTTCTCCTTCTTCTTCATAATCCTAACTCTCCCTATCTACAAACAACCAGCCCCCCTCCCCCCCCAAATAAAAATCTTCCTCTTCTCAACACAACAAGTTATATTTCTTGAAATTCTATGGACACAACATTCGTGTTTTGATTTACTGATGAATTTTATCAATTTATATAAGTAATTTTATCTTTTTAAATTTTAACATTTAAATGTCATTTTTATTGTTTTTTTAGTATTTTGTTAGTAGATGTACATGTTTTATTGTTATTTCTCAAACAAACTTGTAGTATATGAATGTATAATTCTATACCTGTTATGGTTTGTTTTAGATTTTGTAAGATTGTATTTGTTTGTAAATTGTTAAAACTTTATGGAATTATCGAATTATATATTTTGAAATAATTAATAGCTTGCTTTTGGGTCCATTTAAAGTTTTATCAATGGTATTGCGGAGTGGTAATTTTTGTAAATTTATATATATTAATTTGTATAGATTTTGATAAATAATAATGAATATTTAATATTTATGAGGAGTTGTGATTGGTTTGTTGGATAATCTTGAGGTAAAGTAATATTTTTCCAAGTTTATTTACCTAACTTAATTAATTAATACATGATGTCATCATAATTTTATAAAGGTTCGATATAAGTCATGGATGATCATTCATGGATGTATCAAGATTCACCCCAAGGATTGCGGAGGATTGATTATTATAACGGGATTTAGGGTTTTATTAATTTCGCAACATTTATTCCTAGAAATTTTACTAGAGGTGGTATTAGGTGTCCATGCAGGAAGTGTCAAAATAAAAAATATCTGCATCCAGATGTTGTAATGATGCATCTTCTACACAAAGGATTTATAAAGAATTACCAGTGTTGGTATACACATGGAGAAGTATTTGTTAGTAAAAGGAGAATGGAAGAAACAATGGTTAGGTTAACTTCTAGTGCTAGTAACGTATATGAAACGACAAATGACAACACTAATCCTTACAGAAATATGGTTATGGATGCAATGTGAATGAATCAAGGTAATGTCATTCAATGTCCAATAGCAGAAGAAGAACTAAATCTAGATGCAGCTAGTTTTTTTTTATTTATTGAAAGATTCTTACAAACCATTATAGGATGACTGCACAAACCACAGTAAATTGTTGACTGTAGCACAGGTGTTCATCATTAAGTTAGATCATGGGTTGAGTGAGGTCGAGTATGATAAAATTATTGAATGGGCGAGAAACATTTTACCCGAAGGGAACAGGCTGAAAGAGAACTTCTATGCTGTAAAGTCCATGATGAAACCCCTTAGTTTAGGATACTAGAAAATTGATATGTTCCCTAACTTCTACATGTTATACTATCTTGAAAATGCTGAGATGACTGAGTGCATGACAAGCGAGCATTCCCGTTACAAACCTAAAACTAACAGGGAAAAGACTCTAGTAGCATATAAAAAATGACACGACTAAAAGGTTGATGTCTTCTCCCAAGTGTAGGAGTGTCGAAGTAATAAATAACCCGGCAAGACCGGGGTCGAACCACAGGGAGGTTAATTGTACAAATTATAGACAACAATTATAAGCAACAATAATAGCAATAACAACAACAACAACAACAATAACAACAATAATAACAATAATAATAATAATAATAATAATAGTATTAGTAGTAGTAGTAGTAGTAGTAGTAGTAGTAGTAGTAGTAATAAAGAAAAAGAAGAAGATGATGAGAACTTGGAGATGGAAAATTAATGTAAGGATTAAACAATAATAATAACAAATGTCAAGGTTAGAGGTTCCACTAATGGTATATCAAATAAGTATAGTATAAACTCTTATTATTGAATTGGAAACCACACACAAAGGAGGTTCCAATCAGATTATATATTGTTAACATGATTACATTAGTCATCTTATTCAATTAATGCTAATACTTGTAAATCTCGTCAAGCATTCATGATTATAACTTATGTTAACAACAAATCAAGTTCCTTTCATAGCTTAGGTGTCGGTTATACCATACAAATGGAACCTAAATCTGAGATATATAGCTCCAGATATGACCCAATTATCGAACAGTGTTCTGGTTTGGATCGCACTGACATCTCTTTTCTAAGTTTGGCCATCTTTTTGCCTTTGCAATTTAAGTTATTAAAGTCATCAATCAATATTTTCATTTATGTGATAGGCCTGCATTTAAAATGAACATTTACCATAAATTAAAGGTATCTTATATTATTAGATATATTATTATAAAACATGCTTTAGTTAAGGAGTTAGTGATACTTCAAGTGCAAAATGATGATATAAAACCATGATAAAAATGCACTTTTAAGTACTAATAAAAAAACATAGATACTTTTCGATCATACCTGGACTATAGAGATTATTCATGTCACTAAAGATTGCTGAGCACATAACATCGCACCAAGCATATGATGCGGTTGATGGAGTGATGGTGCATCCTTCTAACGGCAAAGCATAGAAACGCTTTAATAATGTTCATCCTCACTTTTCAATTGAATCAAGGAATGTGCGTCTTAGGTTGTGTATAAATGGATTCAACCTATTTAGGTCATTTGCTGCTTCTTATTCTTATTGGCTAGTCATACTCACAGTTTATAACTTGCCACCTGGAATATGTATAAGGCCAAAATTCATGTTTTTATTTACTGTCATACCTGGTCCAAGCAGCCTAGGGCGGAATATAGATGTTTGTCTTTGACCGTTAATTGATGAGTTGGCACAGTTGTGGTTCTCCGAAGCTCTAACTTATGATATCTCGAGGAAATAAAATTTTCTTATATGGGCTCTTTTGATGTGGACTATCAATAATTTTTTAACTTATAGAATACTTTCTAGTTGGAGCATGCATGGGAAACTCATATGTCCATACTACATGAAAAACAACAAGGCATTCATGCTAGAAAACTGAGTAAAGCTTTTTTTTTTTTACTGTAATTGTCGTTTCTTGCCACTTAATCACAATACAAAAAGAACATAAAAGATTTCTTTGTTGGAAAAGTTAAAAAAGATGTTGTATCCCTATATCTTTCTGGTGAAGAATTGCATAATGTTATATCAGAATACAGTGACATTATGTTTAGCCTTCAATCAGGTAAGCAAAAGTTTCCTGGTTTTGGTTTGATCCATAATTGGGTAAAGCGAATTATCTTTTGAAAGCTTTCTTATTGGAAGACCAATCTACTCCACCATAATCTTGATGTCATACACATCGAAAAGAACATGTTTGCGAATATTTTTAACACCGTCATGGATGTGTAGGGGAAGACAAATGACAACATCAAGGCTAGATTGGATATAGCTTTATACTGTAACTATAAAAATATGGAGTTGATTTATGATGAGTCACGGGTCACAAAACTAAGAGCAAGCTTCGTGTTAGAGAAAAATGCACAACTACTAGTCTACAAAATGGCTTAAGAGTCTGCATTTTCTAGAGGGACATACATCAAACATATCAAGGCTGGTTAATATAGAGGACTGCAAATTGTATGGAATGAAAAGTCATGACTGCCACGTGTTATACAAACACTCATCCCATTAGCTTTTCATGATTTGTTGCCAAAGAGAATATAGGATGCACTCATGGAGATCAGTTATCTCTTTAGAGATATATGCTCTAGCAAGTTGAATGTTGAGCACATTGAAAGGCTTCAAATGAATATCGTTGAGACACTATGTAAACTTGAGATGATATTCCCTCCATTATTTTTTGACTCAATGGAACATCTCCCTATACATCCACCGTTTGAGGCAAAAGCTGGAAGACCGGTCCAATATAGATGGATGTATCCATTCAAACAGTTAGATATTACAGTTGCAACGTAATTCATATATAAAAGTATTTTCTATGTTTTACTTAATTGAAAAGACTTGATTAATTCAATGCAGGTACTTGTTTAATCTCAAGAAAAAGGTTAAAAACAATATGCATGTTGAGGCTTCAATATATGAAGCCTATATTATTGAGGAGATCTCAACATTTATCTCATACTATTTCAAACCTCATCTGAGAATGAGAATCAATCGCGTTCCATGGTATGATGATGGCAGTGAAGTACCTTCTAATGGGAACTTGTCAATATTCTCCAATGCTGGACGACCCATACCTAAAAATACTATAAGAGGCAGACTTTTTTCGGAACTAGAGTTCAAACAAGCACACAACTATGTTTTATTTAACTGTGATGAGCTAAGACCTTTTATTTAGTAAGTTTATATATGTGTAATACTAATTAAACTTTATTAGCAATATACTATTAATTATATATTCTAAATCATACACTCATTATCACTTGTAGGCAACATGAACAATATTTGCTCTCCAATAACTCACAGCTGACCGAATCTCATATCTTTCAATTACTAGATGAATAATTTGCCACGTGGTTTAAAACACATGTAAGCACTATCACAAACTCATTCTAACATGTAAAATTACTATACGTATGTTGTTATTACGAGATTCTCATTCATTTACTATTTATTGATGTACATTATATACAAGGTTTATCAAATGGGAAGGAATGCGCCTAAGTCATTGTCTTCACTAAGCCTAGGGCCTGAAAGAACATTTAAGTACTACAACGAGTATTTTGTCAATAGATATGTTTTTCATACTGAAGAATATGCGTAAGGAAAAAAGACATACAATAGCGGTGTTTGTGTTAAGGGATCCACTAGTAGTGAGTTAGAAGTTAACTATTATGGTAGATTAGAAGAGGTTATCAAACTATAATATCATAATGAGTAGAATAAAGTGTTTTTATTCAAATGTTATTAGTATGACATGACTGACAGAGGAATCAGAGTTGATCCGTACTATGGTCTGGTCGAAATCAACTCAAAAGGTAGACTTCACAACATAAACAATGTCTATGTTTTCACAAATCAATGTCAATAAGTTTATTACATATACACCCCTTCATTTAGAAAGGATCGATCAAGAGTAGATTGATTGTCCATTTTAAAAACAAGGCCCTGAGGTCATGTCAAGGTTGTTTAGGATGAGAATGAAAACACAAGTGTGCGAGATGAAGTCTTTCAAGTTAGTGAGTTGGTTAAACCATATTGAGTTGCTCCTTTGATTGAATGGGAAAAAAAATTCAAATTTTTATATTTTCTATAATAGTCTTGTTGATGTTGATACAGATAAGTTGAATGTTGTTTTGAGCTCTAGCGGACATGCAAATGTCACTAAAGAAGATGGTATCCATATTGAAGATTGTAATGAAGATGATGAGTATTCAATTTATGATGAAAGAAAAAAATTCTGATTAACTATCTATCAAAATGAAGCCTTGTGTAAAACACTTATTTTCATTATGGATGATATATTTTGTAACATGAAATATTTATTGTTTAAGCATTGTTGTTATTGTTTTATGCGATGGACAGTTTATCATTTAAGTTTTTACAGAAAGGTAAATAGGCAATACAAATACAACCTTTCTTGTACAATGCCACCCTCACCGACATCAATACCAACAGAATAAGTCCATCGGCATTTCATAGAAAGTTTGAAAAAAATTACTTGAAATGCCATACTCACCGACGTTAACAGAATATGTTTGTCGGCATTTTATAAACAATTCAAAAAGAATTACTTGAAATGCCACCATCACTGACATGCATACCAATGGATTTATATATGTCGGTAAGTTGTTGACGGGTCAATATTACCGACAATATTACCAACAGACTGTGTGAATTTCAAAGGGTGGTGCATTAAATGCATCTCTAACCACGTCATCTTGCTAATGGAAATACCGATGGACCACAAAAAATTTGGAGGGTCATTAAAAATTTTGATGTGAAATTCAAAAGTTACTGATGAATTTTTGACACTCAACCAATGGAATAAATTAAAATAATAATTAATTTTATATCCATTAGTGAATTTGTCAATAAAACTGCCATATAAGTTCCAGCGACTGCCCCTTTAATTCATTTTTTCTTTTCTTTCATTTTTCACCTTAAATTTCAATTTTTTTTCCTCTCCATTCTTCAAAGCTTTCATCTATAATCTCTAGCAAGTTTTTTTGTGAATCTTCATAAGTTTAAAAGGTATGTGTTACTTCTATTTCATTTTACTTTAAAGGTTTTGTTTTGCTATTTTTTTTTGTTATGTTTTTTGTTTTGGTGTATTTTTTGTAATGTAGATAAAGTCTTGAATTCAACATATTATTAAAGTAAGCATATTTCATTCCTAAAGTTTATAGTTTTTTTTAATTTATTGAATATTTTTTATTTTTATATTGGCATAATTATTATTAGTTAATTTGTTGAATATTTATTGTTAATGTTGAATTTACCTTAGAATTAGTAATTGAATATGTTGGAATAATTTTTAATTTTACTCTATTATTGCATGATTTGTGTTTAATTTTTTCCATTTGTTTTGATTGTTAGTCTAGAGTTTTTTTTTTTTTGAATTTATTGTTTTGTTGTATTGGCATAATTACTGAATAATTTTTTGAATTGTAATTGTTAATGTCGAATTTATCTTAGTATTAGTAATTGAATATTTTGGAATAATTGTTAATTTTACACTATTATTGCATGATTTATGTTTAATTTTTTCCATTAATTTTAATTGTTAGTCTAGAGTTTTTTTATTTATTGAATATAATTAATTATTGTATTGGCATAATTATTGAATAATTTGTTGAATTGTAATTCTTAATGTTGAATTTACCTTAGGATTAGTAATTGAATATGTTGGAATAATTAGTATAGACTACGTGAATTGGTTGTGGCTATTATTAATATGTGCATGTTTATGGATTTAAGTTGTATCTAGTATAGGGGAGGTGCTATTGAATTTTTTTAAACATTTGAATTTAATTATATAATTATTTATATAAAATTGTATAGATGTGTAGAATGAAAACCAGAGCTGGTCGCTCACAAATGGTCGCAGCTAGTTCGTCTAGTAGCGAGGATGATATTTTCTTAGAACCCTCTCAAGAAGAGTCACCTACACCACTTGTGCCGTCAATCGATGCTGCCTTTTTTAACGCTAATTCACAGTGTAGAGGCAGCGTGCCTTGACACGACTAAAAGGTTGATGTCTTCTCCCAAGTGCAGGAGTGTCGAAGTAATAAATAACCCGGCAAGACCGGGGTCGAACCACAAGGAGGTTAATTGTACAAATTATAGACAACAATTATAAGCAACAATAATAGCAATAATAACAACAACAACAACAACAACAACAACAATAATAATAATAATAATAATAATAATAATAATAATAGTAGTAGTAGTAGTAGTAGTAGTAGTAGTAGTAGTAGTAGTAGTAGTAGTAGTAGTAATAATAATAATAAAGAAAAAGAAAAAGAAGAAGATGATGAGAACTTGGAGATGGAAAATTAATGTAAGGATTAAACAATAATAATAACAAATGTCAAGGTTAGAGGTTCCACTAATGATATATCAAACAAGTATAGTATAAACTCTTGTTATTGAATTGGAAACCACACACAAAGGAGGTTCCAATCAGATTATATATTGTTAACATGATTACATTAGTCATCTTATTCAATTAATGCTAATACTTGTAAATCTCGTCAAGCATTCATGATTATAACTTATGTTAACAACAAATCAAGTTCCTTTCATAGCTCAGGTGTCGGTTATACCATACATTATGGGCTATGAAAGTGCCAAGCATTTGTTGTACCAAGTGTTATACAACATAAATCAAGATTAGTCATTTAACAAGCAAAGTATTAAAGAGTGAACAAGATAACAAATATAAAACATGTTAGTATCAAACATTAAAGTCCATATTAAGTTTACACTATACTTATTCTTACACCATTAGTGTAACCTTTTCACCTTGACATAATTAACTTAGCTAGACATAATGAAAGAAAGGAAAACAAATAAACAAAATAAGAACATAAAAGTTAACTAAGTAAAGGAAAGGAAATGAAAGGTATAAACTTGATATTAATGAAAGTAAAGCATAAGCATTACAAAAAATACAAAGAGAGAAAGGAAGAGCATGATCTTGATCTGAACACCAAGATGCCTAAATGAATGGCAAATGCCTCCTTTTATAGGCCAAAATTGGGAACTATTGATTTGATGACTAATTGATAAGTGGGTGGCCAACTCTTGACTTGGTGACAATCCTTATCTTCTCTTGTCTGCCCAAAACGTCATTCATAACGTCAAAATTGGAGCCATTTGAAAACATGAAAGTTGTAGGCAATTTTCTCAGCTTGCTTGTGTAAAAACTTCAGCTCATTTGGACTTCTAGAACTCCAGATATGGCCAAAATACCGAACAGTGCTCGGGCTGGAAGACAGATTCGGGCTTCTTTGTTGTTGCTACAATTTGGACTTGATAATGGCCTTTTTAGATCTTGGGCTCCATATGAAAGTTGTAGGCCTATGTCTTACCTTTCCATCCATATAAATTGGACCTAAATTTGAGATCTGTAGCTCCAGATATGATCCAATTACCGAACAGTGTTCCGGTTTGGATTGCACCGACATCTCTTTTCTAAGTTTGGCCATCTCTTTATCCTTGCAATTTAAGTTCTTCAAGTCATCAATCAATCCTTTCATTTATGGGATAGGCCTGCATTAAAAATAAACATTCACCACAAATTATAGGTATCTTATATTATTACATACATTATTATAAAACATATTTTAGTTAAGGAGTTATTGATACTTCAAGTGCAAAATGATGATATAAAACCATGATAAAAATGCAGTTTTAAGTACTAATCACACCCCCCAACCAGCTTATTACTAGTCCCTAGTAATCAAAGCGTTAAAACAATTTGCAAATTTCACAAAGCAAGGTATTCATCATTTAACTTCCATTAATTTATCCAGATAAACAAACTCTCATGAAATTTATGTATCTGCTCAATACCTCTTAACAAGATATTAATAAACCTTTCTTTTGTGCTCAATGTATCAACACATAATTATGGGGCTTTTCTTGAAAGAAAACAAAATTTTTGTTCTAATGTTTAAGGTTAACTTCCTTGGGTTGAGATTATTATTTTTGTCTTTTTTTTATCTTTTAAAAAAAAAACAAATATATATACATATAATTTAAAAACATCATGCATCTTTAACCCATGTAACGAGCTTTCAGCTAATGACTCCCAGACCAGTTGATCTTAGGGCATTAGGTGTTAAGACACCCCTACGAGCTTAGTAACTCAGGTCGTAGATACTGATATGTAGATAGTGCAATGTTTGATTCCCTTAAGCTTTTCTCCTCAACCCATGTAACAAGCGTTGGGCCAATAGCTCCTAAGTCAGTTGACTTTAGGGTATTAGGTGTTAAAACACCCTTTGGGCTTAATTGCTTAGGTTAGGGAGGCTACAAAACCAAACTTATCTAAATTTTTATTATCATCATTTTTTTTCTTTTTTTTCTTCTTTTTTTTCATGTTTTTCTTTTTTTTTTAATTATATACAATCCCTTTCCCTTAGTTGTTACCTTTAACAAAAGAACATAAATAATGTAATAATCCAATATGCAACCCACAATCATATGTTAAAGTGTGTGTGTGTAAATTAAGGTTTAAAAATACATGTTAAATAAGTATATGAGCAGAATTAAATGGTAACAATACGAGAGTTTGTAAACCTGAAAATTTCAGGAAGTATTATAATAGACCTTGTTAAGAATGGTTACTAAGATGCGTCTCAAGAGTCACTTTAACAAAAGAGCTCCTTTACTCTGCCATCCTAGTAACAACAATTATGCACATGCTTTATGAAATGAAAAACATTTTTTTTTTATCAACTACTACCCTCTCCCCCCAACCAAAACGAGACATTGTCCTCAATGTTCTAAGGTAGAAAGATAGAGTATAGAAGATATCACCTGAAATAACGAACACTGATAAAACCTGAAACACACTAAAAAAATAAGAAATAACAAAACATAATAATAAAACCAAAAGACACAAAAATTCACAAATGAAGGCTCAAATCCAATCTAAGCTTTTTACGGCTTCCCTTAGATGACCAATTTATGCGGCTCATGGAAGGATCAATCATAGAAATAAAAGATTGTAGTTGGTCAATCAATTGTTCAGCAGTAGTAGTAGAGATTATGATTTGTCGTGCAGAAGATGTTAAAAATTCCTGTTCCACAGCATGATCAAGAAAAGACAACAACTTATCATAATAACCATTAACATTTAACAAACCAATGGGTTTATGGTGAATATGCAATTGAGCCCAAGAGGAAATATGAAAGATCTCTTCCAATGTGCCTAGACCACCTGGTAAAGCAATGAAAGCATCAGCATGGTTAAACATTGCATTCATTCGAGCCGACATTGTGGAGACCTGAAGTTCCTCTCCAATTGTTTTTCCAATGATGTCCCCTTGTGCCAAAGCTTCAGGGAAGACTCCTAAAACTTGACTACCTCCTAAAAAGACAGCTATCGACACACCTCCCATTAACCCAAGACTGCCTCCCCCATACACTAAATGAATCTTTCTCTCAGCTAGCACCTGACCAAGATGATTTGCTGATTCTAAAAACTCCTTTTCTTTCCCAGGACTAGATCCACCGAAAACACAAATATTTCTTATTTGATGACTTGAGGAACTTGCCATTTCTACAAACTTCTGTATTTGTTGAATGTATAGGTTGAGTAGAAATGAAAGGAAGGAAGAGAGGGTTTTATAGATGAGAAATTAAAAAGGCAATCATAACACCTATATATAGGCCAGCTGGAGTCTCACTCTCTCTCTCTCTCTTTTTATTTATTTATTTATTTACTTTTAAAAAAGCATGTGTATGTACAGGTAGTTGTGATTGTGGCTCACATCTTCCCTTGGTTTTACATCCAAGAACGGCTTAAACGCCCTCTATGGGTCGGGGATAGGCTTCCCATCCAGTTTTCTTAAAAACTGGCAAACAGGGTCTTTTTTAGTCAGATTCCCAAGACTAAGTCGATCATGTTCTTTATGAAATAGTGGCCATAAATCATGAATTGCACGATGCACATCTCCACTAGGATGCGTCTCAAGAGTTAATAGAAGATTATCTAAAGACTCCTTACTCAGGCCGTCCTTAATGAATTGTATTTTATCTTCACGGTTTAAAGATACCATTCCTAAAGAACGACATTGTGTATTACAAGTCCATCTAGCACATCGATGACAAACATCCAGTCGTTTTGCACGACGCTTCTTTGCAAAAGTGCTTTTACCTGTTCCAGGCATGTGTGAAATGAAGAAGTTAGAGGACTCACCTGATAATCGGACCTTTGCTTCAATCAACCAGCGAATATCTTTAGGAATTCCATGATTCATTAACAATCTCAATCTTGCACATCTAGCACGGTAAATTTTTGTAATCGCATTCTGAGGCAGAGCGGGAAAATACTTTTTCAATTTTTCAAGATTAGTGTCCATTTTCAAATGAGAATTGGAAGAGAGATTCAAAGAATTGCACATATATATACACAGATATCAGTAATTGTGGGAAACTGAAAGAACCAACTTAAGTCACGGAGTACCGTTATCCGCCATTTGACAAGGGTGAGAGAAACTAGCAAAAACCACTCAAAAAGAAACACAAAAACAATGTGAGAAAAAAAAAATCAACCTTTATCTACAAAATCATTCAAACCAATTGATTCATTTTCATTAAGAAAATTATCAAAGTGAGCTTTCAAACGATGTCCATTTTCCTTAAAATCATTGTCATTCATTGAATTCTCAATATCACAGGCCCCATAAGGATTGCTCCATCTTGGTCTTAGCTCTCTAGGGAATGCATAAAGTTGAGAATTATAAAACAAAATTTTTTGACCAGTATCAATCTTTTGACAATTTTCACAAGTTTTGCAGAATGCATGCGTGTCCTTGAACATGGTGGGCCAATAAAATCCATTTTGAAAGATTTTTGCAGCTGTCTTTTTTGACGAGAAATAACTTCCACATGCTTCAGAATGACAAAGTTTAATGACACAACTTACCTCATTGTCGGGAATGAATCTTTGAAATATTTGATCAGGACAATATTTGAATAAGTTAGGGTCATCACAGTAAAAGCTCTTCACTTCGTTCAAAAACTTTTCTTTGTCTTGCGTACTCCAATCAGCTGGCAAATCTTCTAAGGCAAGAAAATTGATATTTTTATTATACCAAGGCATTGGACTAAGAGAAAGTACGGATTCGTTAGGAAAGTAATCATCGATTAGTGTGATATTAGATGTCGAATCTGTTGTCAATGTTGACAAAAGATTTACATCAACATTTTCGGTGCTTGTTTCATCCGTGATTTCTTCCTCGGAATAAACCATTTGCAAATCTTCAGTTTCATCCAATTCATTTTTACTTAAAGTAGATTCAAGTTGATCATAAACTAATTCATCAATATGATCTACTTCTTGTAAATCATTATCATCTCCAGGTTGCTTGTAAATATTGAAAATATTCATCTCTAATGTCATGTTTCCAAATGATAGCTTCATCAGTTCATTCCTACAATTAATCAATGCGTTAAAGGTTGCAAGAAACGGACGTCCTAAAATAACAGGAAATGAATTACATGCTTCAACAGGTTCTGTGTCCAAGACAATAAAATCCACAGGATAAATGAATTTATCGACTTGTACTAACACATCTTCAATTATTCCTCTAGGCACTTTTACAGATCTATCGGCAAGTAAAAGAGATATAGAAGTTGGTTTTAACTCACCTAGATTGAGACTCTGAAAAAATGAACATGGAAGTAAATTCACACTAGCACCAAGATCAAGTAAGGCTCTTTCAATTTTATGCTCTCCAATAAAGCAAGAAATTGTAGGACAACCAAGGTCTTTATATTTCAAAGCATTATTGTTCTGAAGAATAGCACTTACTTGTTCGGCTAGAAAAGCTTTCTTTTTCACATTCAATTTCCTCTTCACAGTGCATAGATCTTTTAAAAATTTAGCATAGGAAGGAACCTGTTTAATAGCATCCAGCAAAGGTATATTGATCCTTACCTGTTTGAAAGTTTCAAAGATTTCAGAGTTGTGATTGACTTTCCTTTGTTTGGTCATGGCTTGAGGAAATGGAAGTGCTGGCAGAGAATCAGTCATTTCTTTGCAATTTTCAGATTCATCCCCTTCCTTACCCTCAGAGATTGACTCATCATCTTTCTCATAAGGTTCAAGAGAGGGTTTTTCAATAACCTTACCACTGCGCAGAGTAGTGACTGATTTGACTTGATCCATATGTTGGCTTCCGGAACTACTTGCATTTGCATTGTATTGCCTCTTGGAATTTTGTTGTGGATGAGATGGAAACTTACCTTTCTCTTGGAAACTAAGAGCAGATGTTAATTTAGCAAGAGTATCTTTAAAATCTGTCATGTTTTGAACAAGTTAAGTATTAATTATCTCTTGCTTTTCAATGAATGCATGCAATGTTTCCTCAAGATTTCTTCTAGAAGGTGGAGCATAAGAAGGTGCATATCCATGAGAATTTTGGAAATTATGGTGTGCTTAAAACGGTGGTTGTGAAGTTTTTGCATTGTTGTTCTCACTCTTCCAACTGAAATTTGGGTGATTTCTCCAACTAGGGTTGTATGTTTGGGAGTATGGGTTGTGGTTGGCCCTTTGAAAACTGTTTAAAGCATGGGCTTGTTCATGGAGACATTCTTTAAAAGAAGGCAAGGTTGGACAATCGTTGGTTGAGTGTTCATTTGTTTCATAGATTTGACACACAATGTTTTCAACAGATTTTAATTGACCACTCTTTTTTAATTCTAGTGCCTCGACTTTTCTAGCTAAAGATGCAAACTTGGCTTGAAGGTCATGATATTCCCTAAGGTTGTACATACCTCCACTAGATGTATGAGGTTGAGTTTTACTCAGTGCCTCATAAGTACTCGTGGTGTCCCAATTTTGAGCATTTTCAGCTAACAAGTCTAAGTACTCCATTGCTTCATCAGGGTCTTTATCTTCAAAAGTTCCATTGCACATCAATTCAACCATTTGTCTATCTTTAGGTGTTAACCCTTCATAGAAATGTGAAACAAATCTCTATGTTTCAAAACCATGATGAGGGCAAGTACTAGTTTATGTTATTAGATTAACTATTTTCGAACCACCATCACGTTTAACATCTTATTAAATTCGTCAGTGTCTTCCTTAGCTAAAATGCCCTTAAGGATGACAATGATTTTTGTCATGGCTATCTTTTAATATTTTTTTAAGACCTATAGTAAAAAAAAATCTAAAAAACTGATAAAAAAAGACGTTTTACTTACAACTTTTTTGGTTAATAGTTCTAAAGGGATAATTTTTGTATCATCGATATATACCTCTAATATATCTAAGACTATTAACAAGGTTTTTCAGATGTTGGATGCTATCGTGGAGAGGATTAGAATGGAAAATATAGTGCAAGTAATCATTGATAATATTGTAAATGATAAGGTAGGAAGGGAATTGTTGATGGTAAAGAGAAAAATGATTGTTTTGGAAACCATATGGCATCCATTGTATTGACTTAATATTGAAAGATTTTGAGAAGAAACTAAAGGTCCATCAAATAACTATTTTTAAAGAGAGAAGAATTAGCTCATGCATATATTGAAGAATTATTCTTATTTCCATAATAAAGCATTTTATAAAAGAAAAGGAATTAATTGGGTTTATTGTCATTCAATTCGCTACTACACACTTAAGTGATTGTAAAATGCAGCTAATAACAATGTTTCCTTCAATCCAATGGAGGTCGTATAGGTTTTCAAAAACAAAATAAGAGAAACAAATTCAAACATGTGTTTTGGATAACAAGTTTTGGCATAATATTACTAAATATATTAAGGCAACATATCCTTTAATTAAAGTTCTTTGATTAGTTGATTTAGATAAAAAAAAAAAAACCAACTATTGATTTTTTATATAAAGCAATGGATCAAGAAAAAGAGAAAATACAAGAGAATTTTGGTTTTGGGAAAAAAGTATTGATTATCTATCTTACTAATTATTTATTTACTATTATCAGTTGATTTAGAATGTTTATTTCACTTTTATATTATTTAATTTAATGTTAATGTTAGCATTTTTTTTAATTTTGTAGTTATATACTCATGTGAAATATTATTAATGCAAGACAAAAACTTCAACTTCATTGACCTTTATACATAGTAGCATATTATTTGAATCTTTATTATATTTATAACCCTAATTTTAAAGTTAATGCCAACATTAAAATTAGATTATATTAATACTTAGAAAAGATGGTATCTGATACAAGTGAAATATGTAAAATTGATTTCTAACTTAATTCATTAAAGGATGTAAAAAGGTTATTTAGAATTGAGGTTACCAAGACAACAAAGGATAAAAAAAAAATCCAGTTAAATGGTGAGATTTTTATGGGGATGAACCTCCAAAACTATAAATATTTGTAATTTGATTTCTAAATTTAACTTGTAGTTCATCTAGATGTGAGCATTATTGAAATGGATTTGAGATGATAAGGTTTTTTTTTACTTTTAATATTTTTATATTTGATAAAAATCTTATATTTGATTAATTTAAATTGCTTACCCTTCGTACAAAATACAAAAATCATTTATACCATAAAAAAATGAATGGCTTGGTATTTGTAATGTGCAATATAAAATTGAATGATAATCAATTCAAAAGGTAAGTTGATGATTTTAGTGAAGTTTTAAATGATCTCTCATCTAATGATGATTAGATAACCAATAAAGAAAAACATAATGGTTCATCAAACTTTAATTTGCTTGGTGTCATTAAAGTGCAACATGAAAAAAAGGTAAAAAAAAATGATGAAGTCATTTTTAATGATGTTAAAACAAAGAGTCATTGTATTAAAGATGTTTTTGAGATTCAAAATAATATCAATCTAGATAATTCAAGAAGTTTAGAGTTAAATACTATTGACAATATTGGTGTTGGTATTGATACTAGTAGTAGCACTAATGTTTAGAATATCGGTATTGGTACTAGTAGTAACACTAATAATCCTCTAAATGGTAATGATTTTAATTAATATCTTAGGAATAATGAGGAAAATGGCATACCAGCAAATTGTTTGTTCTAGATTTGTTATTTTTTAGCTAATAAAATTATATGAACATAATTATATTGTATTGTATTTTTAAGTTATTTAAACTATGTATGAATTTTTTTATTGAACTGTGAATTTTAAAGTGTTTGAACTTTTCTATTATTTATTTTAATTATATTATATTGTTATTTACTATTTGATTGGAATTGTCAATATACAATTAATTAAAATATTTTACTTGTAAATTTAGGATTTTATGATCCGAGTTTATATTATATTTTTCATGTTATGTTAAAAAAAATATTTTTGATAACCTTGATTAGGCATATGGATTTTTTAGGCAATGTTGAGGTTCAAAATAACCATTAGAAGACTCTTATCATCGAATGGATCTTAATGACATCAATTTCAATCATTTTGGTGGTTAAAATTATTATAAATGATGATTTTTTCTCTTTACACAGGATTTCAAAGATTGTCTCTCTCTCTCTTATCTCACAAAAAAAGAATTGAAAAATAAAAAAATAAAGTTTGTCATCAAATTTCAATTTTTGAAAACTATGAAGATCGATCGCTTAGTAACTAGAAAGGATAGAGGATTAAATTTAAAGTTGCCACCTATTTTCCTTATTTTTTTACTTTGGTCCCCTTAGTTTCAATTTTACCCTTTCTTTAAAAAAAAAAGATGTGATTGACTATTAATTTATGCTCAAAATTGCTCAATCATGTAAAAATAAAGTTTAATAATCAAATTAAAAAAAAAATTAAAAAAATTTGATTATTTCAATCTACAATGATATATGAGAAAGTGCAAAATGTAATGTGCATGCTAATGTCACCATACAACTTAATTTTTTAAAATTTGTCTCATTTCCTCTTGATGATGAGTTCATAACCTTATATTTTGCACATGTTCTTATAGGTTTTTGATTTCTTCATAGTTATCTAGGTTTGTTTATATGGTGATAAAATCCTTGAACACTTCATATTATAGGTCCTTATAATAATAGAACAAAAGGTTTTTTTAGGTTGTTAGAGGAAGTCTCTGATGAGAGGTAATGGTGATGGTAATAGTGATGTTTATAGAAATGAGATGTTCAGGTGAGTGGTCGCATTGTTACATAAAATAGGACGATGGGCAAGCTCATTATCAAGTAAAGCAAAACTTTCAAATGAGGGGCAATGTTATTGTATATAACAGGACATTCATGTGAGTATGATGTACTATTGTAAATTTGTTTTAATATCATGTTATATGCCCTAACACAATGAGAACTCATGTCAACTTTAAATGGAGAATAGCCAAAAACATGTAAATAAGAGGTTTGATGGGCTAAGATTTGAATCCATTTTCTCTCCTCTTGAACCAGGTTTTGGGCCCTTATCTTCTCATTCTAGGACTCAGTTCTTATCCTGTTTTTAACCTTTTTAATTGGGTCTTTTTATACATCCTCAATTGGGCTTTCTCTTTTTCCTTTTTGTGCTGACTAGTTGGGCCTTAATTTTTTTTTCTTTTTGCTACTCAATTTTACTCATGTTAAAAAGTAAACAAAACTCCCACATGAGTGGCATCCTTATTATTCAAAACTAATAAAGCATTCTTACTGAATTACTAAAAGTAAATGAAGAAAGTATAACTAAAAGAGTTTCACGTTTCTTATTGATATCAAACAAAATTACTCATATATATATATATAAACCTTTAGCCAGCTATTACTTCAATTCCTCTCAGATAATTAGCCTAACACTAAGAGGATATATGATTAGTATTCAAAAGTACATTTTTATTAAGATTTTATGTCATCATATTGCACTTAAAGTATCATTAAATTCCTTAACTTGAGGATGTTTTATAATAATAATTATGATAATATAAGATATTTTTAATTTATGATAAATATTTATTTTGAATGCAGTCATATCTTATAATTTAAATAATTGATAGATGTATTTAATTATTGAAATTGAGAAGACAAAGAGAGGGCTAAGTTTAAAGAAGAGATGTTGGTTTAATTCAAACTGGAATATCATTTGATTATTAGATCATAACTAGAGCTATAGAACATGGATTTAGATTTAATTTATATGGATGGAAAGCTAAGACATAGGTTTAAAACTTTCATTAGAGTCTAAGATTCAAAACAATCATTTTTAAGTTTAAATGGTAGTAACGAAAGAAAAGTCAGAATCTATCTAGCAACCTAAACATTGTTTAGTATTAAATCCATATCTAAAGTTTTAGAAGTCCAAATGAGCTTTTTATTTTGTTAAAAAGCTGAGACAAATACCCATAACTTTTATGAAGACTATCTATTCAAATCTGATATTAGTAATGACGTTTTGTTCATACAAGAAGATAATGGTTATCATTAAGCCAAGAGGTGTCATCCACACAATAATTAGTTATACTTCACTTATTTGAAATACCTATAAAATGAGGCATTTTTCATACATTTAGACATCTTGATTATTCATATTAAGATCTTGCTCTTACTCTTTTTCTTTGAATTTTTAATTTTCAAGTTTTATTTTATGTTATATTAATTTCTTATTTATACTTTTCATTTCTTTTTCTTTACTTAGTTAACTTATATCTTATTTGTGTTCTTATCTTGTTTATTTATATTTCTCTTTTATTTTATCTAGTTAAATTTATTATACAAGGTGAAAAGGTTACGTTAATGGTGTAAGAATAAATATAATGTAAACTCAGTATGGACTTTAATGTTTAATACTAACATGTTTTATATTTGTTATCTTATTCACTCTTAATACTTTGATTGTTAAATAGTTAATCTAGATTTATGTTGTATAACCTTTGATATAATAAATGTTTAACCCTTTCATAGTCTACTCTATAGTTTAACCGACACTTGTGTTATGAAAGGAATTTGATTTGTTATTAACATCATAAATATCTCACAACATTTATAAGTATTAACATTATTTAAATAAAATAACTAATGTAATCATGTTAATAATTTATAATATGATTGGGATCTCATTTGTGTGTGATTTCCAGTTGAGTTATAAAAGGAGTTTATACTTTACTTATTTGAAATACCATTATTGGATCCTGTAACCTTGATAATTGTTTTATTCTTGTTTAATCCTTAGATCAATATCCCATAAAATTCTCATAAACTCTATATTTTATTAAATATATATTATTTGTAATTTATATAGGTCACCTCCTTATGATTTGACCCTAGTCTTGCCAAGTTATTTATTATTTCTACACTCCTCCACTTGGGATAAGACATCAATCTTTTGATTGTATCAATATACATATCAAATTTTTAACTTATAGTTATACATGAAATTATTCTTAACTGCCACCTTAGTCTTAGAGAAATGATGATAATAAATAAACATTGAATATTTCTAATACTCCCCCTCAAATTGGATCTAAAGAGTTAATGGATCCAAGTTTGCTTAATAGTCGATGAAATTGAGTAGACGACAGAACTTTGGTGAACACATATGCTAATTGATCATTTGTACGCATACAATGAGTAACGATAAGCTTTGACCAAACTTTTTGATGAATGTAGTGATAATTAACTTTAATGTTCTTCATGTGTTCTTGAAAAATAGATTAGATGCAATGTACATGGCTGCTTGATTATCATAACAAAGATTCATGGGAATACTACATGAACAATCTAGATCGACTAGGAGGTGTTTAAGCCATTAAAGCTCACATGCAGCTAAGGTCATAAGATAATATTCAGCTTTAACATTAGAACGAGCCACCACTTCTTGTTTTTTACTTTTCCATGAAATAAGGTTACCACTAATAAACATATAATAACCTATAGTTGATCAATAATTAGGTACATTGCTAACCTAATTAGAATTAAAGTATCCTATAATGTTTGTATTCTTGTTATTATTCATAACTATGCCACAACCAAGAGAGCCTTTCAAATATTGTGTAATGTGTTTCACCATTCCTAGTTGTTGGTCATGCATATGATGAATGATAAGGCTAATAGCAAATACAATATAAGTCACATGATAGTCAAATAGATAAGTTTTCCAACAAGTTTTTTTTCTAGTAGATAGAAGAATTAATAGCTTATTCATCTAAATACAGCTTTAATTTGCTATCTAGTGGAGCGACAACAGACTTAGTATGTAACAAACAGTATCTTAAAGCATGTTTATAATGTATTTTTATTGATTTAGAAACAACCCTTTACTGGAAGTTATCATTTCAATTCTAATGAAGTACTTCAAATATCTAGGATCCTTGATTGAAAATTGGTGTTGGAGGTTCTTTTCAACTGAGAAATAGATTTACTATTATTACTTGTGATGTTAAGATCATCCACATATATAAGCACTATAAGATTGTTATTTATACTGAGTTGGATATAAAGTGAAGAATCAGCAGAGGTGATAACCTTTGCTAAGTCAAGATCCTAATGATTGGGAACTTAATTGTATAGAAACAAAGTCTTGTAATTTAGTATGAGGGTGACAAGTCTGTAGTGGATTACATTGTATAGGTTGTGCCCTGTCTTTAACATTAGATGATTGTTGTTCAATTAAGTTGACAATACCTTCTAGAAGAACATCAATAAAAGCACCAACTTGTCATGAAAGACAATCATAGGGGATGATGAATTTTCAATGCGATTCGTAGCTGGCTTAAGCAAATAAAAGGAAATATTCTGACAGAATTAATTTCTCCTTAACTAGTGCCTTCAAAATAAAGGACTATTTTCAATAAATCGTATATGTCTAGAGATATATAGCTTCTTGGATATAGGCTCATAACAGTTACACCTTTTTTTAGTAGTTAATAACTTAGAAATATGCATTTAACAACTCTAGTATCAAGTTTATCTCGTTGAGTAGCTAGTAAATGTACGTAACAAGTATAACTAAATACTTTAAGGTATGACACATCTTGTTCTTTGTCTTATAAAAATTCAAGAGAACATTTGAAATTCAACACTTGGTTAGGTAAACGATTTATAAGATGAGTGGCAATAAGAACTCTATAAGACTAAAAAAGGTTAGGAACATTCATTTGAAGCATTATGACTTGAGTTTTCTTTACTAGATCATGATTTTACATTCAGGAGTTCCATTTTATTAGGGCATACTAACACAACTAGTCCAATGCAACATGTCATTAGAGCTTAAAGTAGTTTGTCATATCATAAGACATATATATGTGCCATTATTAGAATGGAAAATTTTAATTTTAGTTGTAAATTAAGTAATAACCAATATATAAAAAAATTTTAAATATTCAAATACTTCACATTTTTATTTAATAAATATACCCAAGTAACCCTAAAAAAATCATCAATAAAGGTTACAAAGTAGTTAAAATCATCAAAGGAAGTGAAGAAAGGTTCCCAAACATCTAAATGTACAATTTCAAATGTTTGAGTAGTTTGAGGCACTAATGATTTAAAGGGAAGCTTGGATGAATTAGAAAAAATAACAAATCTCACAATCAAGGTTATTTTAGGCAAAACTAGAGTTATTTTATTAAAGATAGATATTGAAAGAGGGCTAGACAACGATGCCATATAAGATGTTCACTGATAGGAGTAGAAATAGCTTGAAATCCTTTTGAAATTCAAGAATCAAAAGTGAACTAGTAGAGTCCATGCAATTGGAATTCTTCACCAATCATCTTCTTGGTGATGAGGTCTTGAAAGATAACCTTGTAAAGAGAATATAACTTCAAAATTAAATAAGATGGTTAATTTTTTAATAGAAAGTAATTAGAAAGGAAAAAAGGGAACATAAAGAACATCAGACTTTACAATGTGCGACATAAATTTCATTTTTTTCCTTACCTTTTATAAGAGCACCTTTTTCCATTTGCTATAGAGACAAACACGGGGGTGGAAAAATGGGTGAAATCAAATAAATTAGTTAACTTATTAGACATGATCAGTAGCACTAAATTAACAACCTATAAATCATGAAAACTATAAATCTCAAATGTAATCATAAAGGCAAGTAGAATACCTTGACTAGTTTCAAAATTTGCATCAACGACGAATATTGCAAACTGATTGAGAATAGCTCTAGGCTAATTCTGTTCTTCATTTTGAGTTATTCCCCAGCCATGTTTGTTTTGTAGACAACTTACAAATTCTTTCAGTAGAGCAACGGGGTTAAAACTAAATGATTCAATAGGATGTGTAGCCAAATTACCTTTATATTGAGTAGTTTGTTTTCCTATTTAATCCTTTATAAATTTAGGCTTTTTCTCTAGGTGCAAACTTCAATATCAATCAATTATATTCTAATATTATAGCAATGTTGACATTTATGATCCAATTGTTTTTCCTTATAGGGTTTTCCTTTAAAGAATGGATGTGTAAGATAAGTATGAACATCAGGATTACTTAGAGCAATAATACGAGACATGACTTTTCAACAAAATTCTTCACAATGGATTGTGGCACATATATTTTGGAAGGATGGAAATTCATTATTCATCAAAATGTGACTTCTTAAGTCTTCAAAGTTAGCTCTCCAATTCACTTTATAGTATGAGGTTAATAGATCTCTAATTCACTCTATAGTCTTTTTAAGTTTCTTAATAAGCTGATAAAAGGTTTTCCATCTTGATTAATATTGGCAATGTCTCCATGAACCTGAAAAATTCGAGCAAAGTTGTTTTGGTTTCCATACATATCACAAACAACATTTTAAAGATCTAAAAAGGACTTAGAGTAATTGAAAATTTTAGCAAAATTGTGTTCCATTGAAGTTAGGATCCAAGACATAACTAGTTGATCCATTGATAACTAGGCCTCATACTTGAACAAGTTAACATTAGGAGATTTGATTATATCTTCGATAAATCTCAACTTTGATCTTCCATTAAAAGCAATTGTAATTTTCCTTGACCAAGAAAAGTAATTAAATTCATTCAACAACATGAAACTCAATTTATGAGCAGTGTTGATATCACCATCAGTAACATTGAGTAAAAAGCTAACCATCTCCTTTGTTCCTCCATGAATAAAAAAAAAAAGGAAAGAATTAGAAGTGAAGAGAGATCACATCTTTGATACTATGAGGAAATTATAAGTGAAAAAGTTTCACATTTCTTATTGATATCAAGCAAAATTACACATATATATAGATAGACACCTTTAACCAGCTATTATTTCAATCCCTCTAGAATGGTTAGCCTAACAAAAAAGGGATATATATCACATCTTTGATTTATGGTTATACATAGAATTATCCTTAATTGCCATCACAATTTCAAGGAACTAATGATAATGTATAAATACAAGACATAAGATATTTTCAATAATAAACAAAGTTAAATTTTATTTTTTCTAAGTTGACATGATAGAAATAAGTTACTAATGGACTCTCAAAATCCTTTGATTAGACAAAGAATAAATGTGTGTGGCCAAGTTATAAATGGTCATCTATAAAAAGATAGACAAGTTATTAATGACCACGGTAATAAAGAAAGTCAAATATGTAGAATGGATAATACATATGGTTATAATTGTTATATCTAATAACTAGTAAAGGACATGAGTAAACTTCACTAACTTGAATAAAAACTACCTTATACCCAAAAATAGACAAGTTAATTAATTCTTTTATCGATTTTGAGTTTATAAGTTCATTGAATGTAAACGATTTTATTGAATATTGTTGCAACTAAATAATAAATAAATGACCTCATTCATTATTAATCAAATCATATTATGTTATAAAACCATGACTTTCAGTCTAAAGAATGTCAAAGCCTACTAAAAAATGATAGACTAAGAGTTTAAAGACTTACAAGGTAGAAATATGAAAAGTCTATATTAATGACATGTACATTAAAACATAAGCAAACACATGAAATATCTACAAGAGATATTTGTCATATTTTATTAAGATGAAAACTAAATTCTTTGTAATGTACCTTTTATGTATGTAGGGGAATTCTTGGAATTTTGGTGGGTAATAAAGAGACTTATCTATAATTAGTTGAAGTTTATAAATGTTAATAAGAAGAGATATTTTAAATTGATTTATTTCTAGATTTGAGGACCTCTTCTAAGTATAAGTAATAATAGATTTCTTAGCAAAATATTTTTTTTAATAAAAAAACTAGTTCTGAAACAAAATAAGTTATTTATGAAAAGTGCCTCAAATATATAGACTAATGAATTAATTTCTTAGCTTTAATTTTATTTATTTGAATTATTAACCTTGAGTACTTGTTGTTGTTGTTGATTTAATTTGACAAATATTAATATGCTTATTATCTCATTATAATAACAAAAATTATAAAATAAAAAAATCTATATTTAATGCATAATCTTTTATTATTTTTCTATTCCCTTTTTCACCCTTAAATTTACTTATTTGTGTTACTTGCCCATTAATTTATTTATTTTAGTGTATATTATAGATAATAGTTTCACTCAATCCATTAGGTACTCAATTTTACTAAATTCAAATGAATTGGTTTTCAACCACTAGATTAGTAAAAACTCAATCCATTTTCATTTAAATCAAATATAAAAAAGGGTAATTCATCTAATCCTATATTTTTTAAAAAATTATTATTATTTATATATATAATTATTATAAACCTAATAAAAAATATATTTATCCAACCTTTACTTATTAGATAAATTTTACTTTATAAATAAAAAATATTTTTTTAATTTTTTATATATAATTATTATTATAATATTATATTTCAGGTCTTATAAAAAAAATCTTCTAACTCTAATTTATAATTTAAGTTAAATTTATAATTATGAATATATGACAAAAAAATATGATTAATTAAAAAAATATAAAATTAGCATACAATCTTTTAGTATTATATATAATCTCTCTTTTACTAAGTAATATATAATGTATTTAGTTAACTAATTGATGTTTAATTATTAAATATATCATATATGATCCTTTAACAAATAATTAGCACATGATTCAACATAGATACATGATTTTTGAATATAAAAACAAATCAAAAGATTTATATGTACACTTGCACTAGTAACTAATAATTTACTACTTAATATAAATCATTAATATATTTAATCATAATTTTATATCTTTTAAATCAAATCTATCTTTTAAATATGACATAGGAAAATAATATTATTTTCAGTATACAAGATTCTTCATATTAATTTTTTAGGATATGATTTTTTTAAAAGTGCTATAAGAAGTTTAAAGAGAGATTTAAAAAAATATTAAAAAATTGGATTGAATCAAATTACCTATGAGTGAAAAATCTATATTGGTATAGGTGAAGTGTTGGTTATAATTATAGTGTCTATCTATTAGTTGTGTTTTATTAACTATGAATTTAAAAATAGTATGGAATTGATTGAGGTGAGTTTGACAACGGAGTAGATGAAACAAAATTAGTGTCATGTATTATTTTTAAATTGAGTAAATGTTGTTAAATTGAGTAAATGTTGTTACTAATTATTATTTGATAATAGTTTTGTTATTATTATTATTATTTAGTTTCATGAGTCTTGGAATTATAATAGCTTATAAAACCAAGTATATTTATTACCTATAGTTTATATTATTATTTTTATTATTCTTAGTTGGAAAAAGGCTTTAAGAATTCAAAATACAAACTCTTAATGTTATGATTTCATAAATTTCTTCTAATAAGATCTCTAAACACCCTAAAAACATTTCTAAATAGTAAGTTACAACAATAAGTAAAGAATGAATATAAGAGGCAAACAAATAAATATATCTAGTAGCTTTTTAAATATATGATAGCGACAAACTTTCTAATGTCATTAAAACAATTCCTAAATAAAAGTAATTAGCTAGTTATTTTTTTTCTCGATTAACTAAAAATTTCAAAAGTACAATAGCCAGTTCATAGTCAGTATCTAATTATATTTTTTATTTAATGATAATTAAGGTTTTTCGAAACTCTAAGTAAATCTCAAAATAAAAATCAATATGATACAAGAAGCCAATGTGATGTGGAGTATTATCTTTATTTTTTAAAAATAATTATTTTTATTGTATTATCTCTTTAATAGTTAAGGTTTTGTAGGTTTTAAGAATTTCATATAAGTTTAATGAATAATTTGATAAAAATAAGTATAATTTTTGGTTTTATGGCAAGGTCAGGTCGAATTAAGCTGAAACTTAGTTATATAAATCTAAAAGACTAATTGTATAGAAAAAGTTAGACATGATTTTGTTTTCAAACTCAAATTAAGTAGAAAACATACTATTATTTTAATTTTCTTTATTTTTCTTCTAGTTTTTAGACTAAGACTTTTGTTTTAATTGGGAATTTACTAATTAAAATATTTTTATTCAAACAACCTTGTATGTTATTTTTTAGAGAAGAATGCTTTATAAAATACATTAGAGTTTTTCTCTATAATTTTATCTATAATTATGGGCTATAATGGATTTAGAAAATCAATTTTTTTCTCTGCAATTTAAAGTTATACAAAATTAAAGATTTAACAAACTTATTTATAGTATATGTTATTTTAATTGGCATCGCAACATGTTGTCCTATTTAATGGATGAAGACAGTAGTTTGTCATCCAAGTCAAGTGTTTCAAGTTGGATCAATCTTTTAAAATTATCAATGTAACTAGTGGTCAAAATAAAACTTTTTTATTTTAATTGCTAATTTTCACTTTAAACATTTCCTTTCTCTTTTCAATTTTCATAATTTTTTCATCAAGATCCTTTTTTTTAATGAACCATAAGATAACACACTTCAACACATAACATAATTAATTAACACCAAACACTCTAGTGAAAACAAAATAATATTTTAAATAGATAAAATTAAAGATGAGATACTGGGTTTGCAGGGTATTCAGTGGGTCGTGGGGATTAGTCGTAATGCGCGCAAGCTGGCTCGGACACCCCATGTAAATAAAAAAAAAAGATGAGATACTCAAATAAAAAAATAAAAACTAAAAATATATTTTTTTTATTAAACACTATGTTTTTATTAGGTGTCACCATAACTTAACATGTTAAAATAACAAAAAAAAACACTTAAATTAAAAAAAAAGTCAAATATATAAGATTAATATCTAGTAATTCAAATAATAATAATAACAACAAATATTAGACACCAAACACTAAGTTTTCTGGTGTAGAAAGAGTGCACTAAATCCAAGGGAAATTGTCTAAAACATTTACACTTTTCCATAAAAAAAGAAAGAAAGTAAATGTTTTAGTGACAAACAATAACAAAGGCCAACCGTGGGACAGGGACAATCCTCTTTCTGCGATTCGTCGCTAGGTGCTACCAACGGTTCTTTGCCCTTTCTCTTCCAATTTTAACCTAAATCCAACATTAAATTATTAATTAACACCAAATTTAAACATATCTCCTTCCCTAAAAACCACATCAACCTAACCATTTAGCTGTTGTTATTAGCTTCGGCTCCGAGCCACACTACATTACCGTTACACCGAACCGGAATTTAAAATCCGTCCAATCCACCCTCTTTTCTCTCCCAAAATAGGCAGAACATTGCTCTCTATCTCTCTAGATTCTACGTACATCTCTCTTTTTTAAAAAAACTAAAAATGGTGTCCAAGTCCCTCAAAAGAAGCCCCACAAAATCTATAAAGGATCCGGGGAGCCACCGTCGCCGCCGCCGCCACAGGAAGAAATCCCCCGGGAGAACCACCTCCGCTGTCATTATCTCAACCATCAATAAAACTATCTTCACTTGCAAGCGCCGCCTCTCCAAGCTTTTCTCCAAATTGGCCCGCGTTAGCACCCCAAATAGCCGCTACAAAGGCTACAATATCTTGAAAAATGGGTCCAAATATCATGACCAAAAAATTGAAAGCGATAGCATTTGTAGGGTGCATTTGTTTAATGAACCGTTACCACCCTTGATTTCTCCTGGTAAGAGGACTGTTTTTCTTGATCTGGATGAGACCTTAGTCCATTCTAAAGCTGGCCCGCCACCCCAAAAGTTTGATTTTGTTGTGACGCCAAAGATTGATGGAGAGACAATGAATTTTTATGTGTTGAAGCGTCCGGGAGTTGATGCTTTCTTGGAGGCTCTAGGAGCTAAATACGAGGTGGTGGTGTTCACCGCCGGGTTAAAGGAATATGCGTCGCTGGTTCTTGACAGGATTGATACAAAGGGGCTGATTTCACACCGGCTTTATCGGGACTCTTGCAAGGAAATTGATGGCAAGTTTGTCAAAGACTTGTCAGAAATGGGGAGGGACCTGAGGAGGGTGGTGATTGTTGATGATAATCCCAATTGCTATATATATCAGCCCAAAAATGCTATTCCAGTGAAGCCGTTTACTGATGATCTTGGAGATTCAGAGTTGGAGAATTTGGTTGCTTTTTTTGAGAGGTGTGATTGTTTTGAAGATATGAGGGATGCCGTGAAGGAGTATTTTGGTGGTGAAGGAGATATGGAGGTGCAAGTGGAAGTCTAATTTGTTTTCTCAATTTTCTGTAGTTGTTTTCTTTCAATTTATTACAGGTTTCTTTTCCTGAAATTAGTTGCGTTGAACACAAACTTGTTCAATCCCAATTGAGAAGATAAACCCGTGTGTTCATTAGTGATAATAATAGATTCACTTGTAATTCAGTTCTTCATCTTTGATTATTTGACCAGTGGAAGTTCGATATATTACAAGGAAATTTCATTTCGAAAGGTCGGTGTGAAGTAGTTAATAACTTACTAAAGTTTTAAAAATCTTGGTTTTGTTATTGGAATTTCTGCTTATCTAACTATGTCTTTCCTTGTAACTGTGTGTTCGTCCCTCAATTGCGTGAGGGAAAGAAATCAAATTTGCAACTTTTGGAGCCCCTCGTGTAACTCCCAAGGGGCATGATTCTAAGTTTTGTAGAAGTGCAGAAAGGGATGGCCTTCAAGGTGAGGAATTAGAGAAAGTGTTTCAGATTGGCTTCTTGGAATTTGATGCTGGGGAAGCTATTTAGTAAAACCATTTAAATATACTTTTAGAATAATAAAAACATGAAAACAAAACATTAATTAAAAGAAAAGTACAGAGCACTTGTAGAATTTCATATCAAAGCCAAAACATGAAAGAAAGTTATTGTCAAGTATTACTAAATATGTAAATGTCCATAGTGTAATTTGTCCGTAAATAGATGTCAACATATATATATATATATATATATATATATATATATATATATATATATATAGCATACAATGAATAAGAATTTTGTTGCATCAAAATATTATTTTTAAATATTCATAGTTATTACTTTACTAAGACTAGATATTAATTAGAGTTATTAAAACTAATATATATTATATTCTTTTTTTATGAAATTAAATAGTTATTTTTATAAATTGAAAGTACGAGGGTTACCTAGAATTAATATGTAGGTACTTATTGGATAATATATACAATGAAGTAACCCATAAGGGAATTACATATGGACAGATAATTTGTATTTATGGAAAAGCTTACGTGACAGTCATGTAAATAATACTTAAACTTGAGATTACTAAGTTATCTTATATAAATAGTGTTATGTTTTGATCTTATTACACGTTGTTTTAATCAATAATAATAAATGGACAGATATTTAGTATAATATGAACTATATAAAGGTATTTAAATAATTAAGAGATAATTTCTCACTCTATGTAAATTATAAAAAATATTTGGTATATTTTCAAATAGTATTAATTGTAAATCCTTATGTAAAGTGGGATGAGATTTGAAAAAAGTTTCAAATCTTATTCAAATAATCAATAATTATGATGTTGAGAAAAAAAAAACTAATTTGGCATACTAGACACACTCTATGCTATAATGTCTAAATAGAAACATTGTAGATGAAAGAATAATTATTACACTAAAAAACTAGTCATTGAAAAGTTAAGTCAAATTATTTATAACTTTCCTAACAAGATCTCACTATTAATATCTTAACCTAAAAAAAGTAATCTTTCTCGATAGAGTCGATTGATTAGGATCAAATTTTATCCTTTAGAAATCGTTCATGCACCTTTTGATGCATAAGGTTCATAAAAAAAAAAAAGAATCAATATGTAGATTCCATTTAACAAATAAACGAAGGGGTTTTTCCTCTATTTTTAAAGAAAGATAGTTTTTTTACCATTATTATTTGGAGGATCATGACAAATTGTTAGAAATTGTACTTGATCTTCAAATATAAATCAATCAATTGTTAAATTGATAATAAATTAATTTATTTAATCATATTTTATGTGGGGTTATTTAGGCTAATTTATTAGAAAACCTAATAGGTCACACACATAATAAGAATCATTGGTTAGGAATTAAAATGGAATAATTATTTAAAATATGATTTGATTGTAAATAAATTTTATGAATTAAGGACTAGAATGTAATTAATACAAGGGATTACAATTTTAGATCTAGAAACAATCAAATAAAAACTTGACTAAATAAATTTCTAAAATAACCCTAAAATAATATGTGTTTAATATGACATAGACGTGTATTCTCTAGTTTAAATATTTGATAATCAATATCCAAGTATAGAAGTTGAGAATGGGTCATTTAATCTTAGATTAATTTCTTAAGATAAATGATCAAAAATACAAAACAACAAACATAATCATACATGAAAATGATAAAATATGTACTCACTAATTCAAATATCTGATAATCAACATCTGACAATAGTTGATTATATTATCTCATAATCAATATCTAAGAATAGGAGTTAATAATAGGTCATTTAGTACTAAGTAAATTTCTTGTAAATGAATAGTTGATACACATTTATATTAAACAAAAAACACGCATAAAATAACAACATAAAAGATACAAACATGTATTAGCTGATTCTATTACTTAATAATCAACATCTAATGATAGAAGTCGATAATAGATCCTTAATCTTAGGTTAATTTCTAATAAAAAAGATAATTGATAGATATTTATATCAAACCAAAAACTCTACATAATGATTTTACACATAAAATTGATTGATAAAATCTTCATTTCAACACAAATCTCACAACAAATAAACATATATCCATGCATAACATTTCCACACCTAGACTAAACTATTATACCTTAAATAAATCTATTACAATTCAATATTCACAACTTCATCATATGGTATTGATTCTGACCTTATCCTACTTAAAAAAAAATAGTAACATCATACTCTTGAGGTTACAATGTAATGGTATGAATCTTAAGACTTCAAGTGTTCATCAACAATCATAAAAAAAAAAATTAATAAAAAATAATCCAAAGTAAAAAATAAATTATTCCATAATATGTTAAAATTATTCAAAAATTCATTTAAATTCAAAATTTACCTTCTAAAAGAGCAGGGATATTTTAAAATCTACTGAATTAAAATGAAATAATAGCTATAATATGAGTAGTACCAGCAGTTGAGATCACGCTCAACTATTTTTATATCAATAAATTAAAATAATATTAAAAATTTAATTTAAAACTAAAAAAATTAAAACATTTTTTAATAGCCAAATAGGGCATTCTTCTTTTTCTTTTTAATCATTTTATTTTATGTCCTTCTAATTTGGATTGGATTTGGCATGTTAGGTTTTTATTGAGTTAAATATATCTTAACTTATTCTAAAATTAATAATTTTAAAATTACATGCTTAGTTTTCATATGACATTCATCAACTTCATATTCATTTTCAACTTATTTCTTTCTTTTTTGAGTGGCAGAAAGTGGAAAAGATGAGATGAGAAAATTGGATGGCAATTATGGAAATGTAATACATGTTAAAGGACTCAATTGATAAATTGATTTGTTTCGATATGAAATTGACAAGAGGAAATAATTTAAATGGACTTTATGAAGACGTAACATACAGAAACACAAGAACACGCCAGTAGCTACGAGCGATAGGTCTCCCCTAACAGCTTGCTTGCGGATTGCATTTGTCGAACCTTCTTTTGATCCTTAATTTTGTATCTCTATTATTATTATTATTATTATTATTATTATTATTATTAGAGATCATAAAATTTATTGCTGCTGATGCTGAATTGCTTTTGCTTCGTTCTGATAAGAGTTGCTTTACATGGTGGACAACCCTGCAAATTCCGGAAACGCCCGCAATCTGGATTCTAGGGTTCTGATTTCCATCGTTATACCAGCTCTCCCCCATCGGTAAAATCACTTTCTATTCATCAATTCAATTCAATTGCTTATTTCCTCGATGTTGCTGTGTTGTTGTTGTTTAATTTATTTATTTATTTATTTATGGGAGATTTTTCAATTTATATATATTTCGTTTTTGTGATGTCAAGTTTTCATTCTTTATTAGTATAAAACCAGAATAATTAGCAAGAAGTTTTGATCTTTAATATAATTACGTGCTGATGATCACAGGGTAATGGGGGATTAGGGAGCCAAACAATGATTAGACCTGAAAATTGTGGTTCTGGGTTATGTGGAGTCTCTGAGGATGGGAATGATGAGAAGAGTGAAGGAACAAAAGCTACCCATCAAAAGTTTAGGAATTACTTTTATTATGACATGCCCCTTTATGAAGAAACTGGAGCTTGGATACCGGTTTCTGTCCCGCCCATGATAGAAAGCGATTCTGAAGAGTGGGTGGATAGAGGTTTTCACTTCAATGGTGGTTATTTTCCTGAAGGTGATATGGGGTGGAGTCAGTATATTGGAGAAGACAATGAGTTGACTATGTGGGATGTGATAGTAGAAATGGTGCTTGCAGCTCGTGGAAAAGTGAATGCAATTGCTTCTGGTGATTTACGGAGGTGTGGGATTTCGTGGCTATCCAGCCATTTACTTGAGCAAGCTTGGCAAGATATGGCTCAAACGCTCAATGAAGCTAATTTTGGTAACGTGACTGAAATTCTTGAAGCGGAGCCACCTAAATGGTTACCTGATAGCAATGCTTCTGCTTGTATGCTTTGTAGCATGCGGTTTCATCCAATTATGTGCTCCAGGCATCACTGCAGGTTCTGTGGAGGAATATTTTGTGGTGATTGCTCTAAAGGAAGGAGTTTGTTGCCAGTAAGGTTTCATGTCACAGATCCCCAGCGAGTCTGTGATGTATGCTGTGTGCGACTTGAATCTGTTCAGACATATTTGATGGACCAAGTAAGCAATGCTGCCCAGCTACCAACCCATGACCTGACAGACCTCAGCACTTTGAGATCGTGGGTTAACTTCCCATGGGGACAGACCATGGGATATGAGATTTATAAAGCAGCAAACACAATTCAAGGTTATAATAAGGTAAGTTTTTAAGATCCCATGCTTTCTTTAATTTCTTTTGCCATTATTGCTGAGGCTTAACAAATTCTGTTCAAGTCATTAAAAGTCCATCTAAATTGGGTGTTTTGCCCTATATGACCTCCTTTTCAATGAGAACTGAAACAAGAAAACCTGCTATCTAGAAAAGCTTGTTTTGGCCTATATTTCTTCTTGTTTTCTCCTTTATATTCAGCTCTTTCTCCTTTTATTTATAAAAAATTGAGACGAAAAAAAATAAAGAAAACTTGATGGCAACTTGTATTTTGCAATGGTTGTAACTGATTAGTGGGAGAGGAACTCATGGATCTGTTCTGCTGCATAGCCAAATATCTCTTGTGATATCATGCTCCGTTTAATTCTGATTTGGTGCATTTCTGCTGACAGGTAGGTTATTTGAAACCTGAGAAGTCAATTCCAGATGCCATCCTACGACGAGCAAAAGGCCTTGCGATAATTACAATTGTGAAAATTGGGGTGATGGTTACTTACAATGTTGGAACAGGACTTGTAATTGCTCGCAGAGAAGATGGTTCATGGTCTCCACCTTCTGCCATATCTACACTTGGTGTGGGATGGGGAGCTCAGGTAAATTTATTTTTCTCAATTTAGATTTCCTGTTAGAATTTTAGAAGGTGTTGTGCTAGGCAAATATGGAAACCATGGGATCACTATTCCTGACAATATTCTGATTTTTAAAAAAAATATAACATTGTTTTTAAAAAAAAAAATGGCAAAATAAAATAGATTAAATTTTTTTGGCAAAATAGCATAGTTTGTACATTTCGCAATTAGAAAACACAACATTCAAACTTGTTGCTATTCAAAAACACATAATGTAAAGAAATTGTGAAATGGTACACTTACATGTTTTTAAACAGAGAATACTAAGGAATATTAGGGTATTTTTAAAAGAGTAGGGAAAAAAAAGGAAGTCAGAATTAAGTCCATCTTGGTTATAGTTTTTAAACAGAGAATACTAAGGATTATTAGGGTATTTTTGTTTATTAGCACTTTTTTTAAAAAAAAATTGGCTGAATAACACAATTTTAAAAAGTTTTGGCTAAATAGCACGGTTTTTACATGTCACAATTGAAAAATGCGACATTCGAACTAGTTGCTATCTAGAAAAGTGAAATTTAAGGAAATTATAAAATGGGCTGGCATAATTTACGATGAGGGGAGAGGAAAGATAAAAAAGAAAGAAAGAGATTCCGGAGGCATATCGAAGCTCCGGTTACAACATTATCGATACCATTAGAAAGATGTTGAGAGGAAGAATTCAATAATATAAAAAAGGATCACTAATGTGCTGCCCAAAGGTAGCGAGTGGCTCACTTGCCTTTGGCGACAAGTGTGGCTCAATCCTGTCACCATTAGTGATCCTCTTTGGTGTTGTGGAATTTATCTTATCGAGATATTTCTGATGGTATGCTTTGGTGTGCCTTTGGAGTCTCATTTTTTCTCTCTTAACTCTCCTCATCATAACTTGTGCCAGCCCATTTTACAATTTCCTTGCATTCCGCATTTTTGGATAGCGACAAGTTTGAATGTCGCGTTTCCCAATTGTGACATATAAAAGTTGTGCTATTTTGCCAAAAGTTTTTTAAACTGTGCTATTTGGTAATTTTTTTTTTAAGAAGTGCTAATAAACAAAAATACCCAAATATTCCTTCCTATTTTCTGTTCAAAAACTGTAACCAAGATGGACTTGATTTTGACTTGCCTTTTTTTCCCGGCTCCTTGACAAATTGTAGGCACTAACCTTTTAGTGCTCCTGAAAGAACATTACTTCGATTATGCAATTGTTTCATATTTGCAAAGATCTCTGCATAATGATGACCATGTATGTTGTGGTGAAATTCATATTGCTGATGGCATGTTTTTTCTGCAAAAAATTCCTTGAGTTCATATCCCACCATTTTTATGCAAGGGATGACCAGATGTGTCTGTCACTCAACACAATAAAATCTTGATTGCAACTTCAAATAGAATTATCAGTGTTTGGATATTTTTCTTGCTTTCCTTTGGTTTCTATAATGGAGGGGTCACTTTGTTTGCAGGCTGGAGGTGAATTGACTGATTTCATAATTGTGTTGAGAACTACTGAAGCAGTCAAGACATTTTGTGGTTATGCACATCTTTCATTAGGTGCTGGTGTAAGTGCAGCCATTGGCATCACTGGACGTGCATTTGAAGCTGATTTACGAGCTGGTGATGGCGGTTATGCTGCGTGCTATACATACAGCTGCAGTAAAGGTACTTTGTTTTGAGTAATCCGTTTGTCTTTTAAAACAGTTACTATTTGATTTCCAGGGTTCAGGATGTAATGAAAAGTAACCTGAATTTTCCTTTAGCTTTCAGTTTCAGTCCAGTTACTTTACATGAAAGAGCATAGAACTTAATGGGCTTTTTATGTTTCCTTCTCATTTTGTCCCTCATTCATTCTTTTAGAAGATTACCTTTTTCCTGTAAAATAAGTTAGTTTAGACCCTTATCTCCTCCACAAACTAATCCACCCTTTCTGGGACAATGTTTTTACATGCCAATTGCTCCATTAAGCTGTTAAATATGATGATTGTTGAATACACAGGAGCATTTGTTGGATGTTCCCTTGAAGGTAGTGTTGTCGCTACCCGCTCAAAAGAGAATTCCAGATTCTATGGGAGCCAGTCTATATCTGCATCGGATATACTTCTTGGCTCATTGCCCAGACCACCCGCAGCTGCCATTCTGTATCGTGCACTTGTGGACCTATATCAGAAGCTCGATAGGTGATTTGTTGGAGTTCATTATCAATAATCTTCAGACAGAAGTCAATTTAAAGAGAAGGGAATCCCTGGTATACAGTCTATCTTTGCATTTTCCAAGTCTGGGACCATGATTGCCATTCTTTTGCTCATCTGATATAGTTGATGGGGGCAGTGTACCGCATGTTTGCCGGAGAATATCTGACTTTGTACGCTAGTGAATTGTATAGATTGTACGTTGGGAGTTGATGTACATATAACACACCTTCAAATCTTGAATGAAATTGAATTTATTCCCATTCAATAAAAATGTCAGAATGTTTGTTTCATTGAGTAGCTTCTCTTGCAATGATGAACGAAAAAGAAGGTGAAACAAGCCTTGGTTGTTTCTGGTTTCTTCTTTTGTGATGGATTACATCCATGAGGTATGTAGCTGAGCTTTGATGAATTTATCTCTGTGTGGGGAAAACAAGAGACAATCGACTGCTTTTTTCCGCCCCTTTCAAAGAAAGCAGCAACCCATGGGTTGATGATGCTTGTCCAAGATGCCAGCCGTAACTCTGGAATTAAGAGGGGGGCTTAAAAGGCATTTAACATCACACGATCGTTGCGATAACTTAATAATAATTCCGGCGAGGAGCAACTGTCATTAGCTTTTGATAATTTGCTCGAGCAAGATGGGGTCTTGATGGGCGGGCGCCACCGCCGCCCAATATTTGTGGTGATGCCTTGACCAGTCATTGTCCTACACATCACTACTCAAGTCGTCACTTTGCTTTAGCAACATGGAAACATATATCATCAGCCCATTCCCATGGGTCAAAATGACTATTGCAATTAAAATGATCTGATTGGGTGGTGGCAATGGTGGAGGTTGTTCCCAGATTAGACTGAGACTTTGTTTAGAAGTTTAGTTGAAATGGTATTTTAAAAAAAAAAAATTAATTAATTATTTTAATATTTTCAAATATAAAAATATTTTTTAAAAAATATAAACATATTACTTTAATATTTTTAAAATAAAAAAATATTTTAAACTGCAACTCTACTCAAACAGCTCCTGAATATATGGTTGTTGCCCTTTCTGATTGGTAATGGCAACGGGATTTGCTGATCAGTATGATCAAACCAAAGATACATCTAATGCTGCAGGTGTGGTCAAACTCCAGAACTAATCGGTTAATATTGAAATTAACTTAACTTTCAATCACAAAACAGAAATCACACCATACAAGTATCAACGCTATGATGGAAACTTCTCTTCTTTCTTTTTTTCCCGACGGGGAGAAAAGGAAAAAAAAGAATCCCAAAAGAAGAATGAATTGAACTGAAGGGGCAAAGTCACCACCATGAACTATTTATAACTTAATTCTCAGTTCTCTCTTTTCTTTTCTTTTTTTGAAATGAAATAAAGAAAAAGAAGGATGAAGAGGCGCTCCTACTCACTGTACTTCTAACTCGGCTGCCCTGTCGACCGAATGATGCACGATACAAAACAATACATGCTTTACACTCATTCAGCCCGAGATTCACTCCAATTTACCTCGTACTAGGGTTTCCAAGTGTAAGCTCAAGATCATCAGAAACACATTCCTCATGGATCCTCTCTCCTTCCCATGGTTTCACCAACCCTGCTGCGTTACTTCCAAATGCAAACTCAGCTGCCATACTGTCTGACATTGGCACGTCAGCTGTCTGATCAATGCCTGCCGGAACTGCAGGAGAGCATGTCCCGCTTTGTCCAGGAGTCCACATTCGGGACCCTGCACCTGATAACGCCTCCTCTTTAAAGCCAAATGGATTCCGAGACACAAGACTAAATGTTGGTGATGAGGGTCCGCTTTGGGGGACTTGAATACCAGCTAGCCAACCTGAATCTGGTAGAACCTGACGACCAGGACTAGGTGGTGTAGACGAGGGCATAGACGAGGGCAGACATGAGTAGTTCTGCCCCATCCAAGATTGGCCAGCAGCTGGGTCGTCCCAGTCATTTCTAGTACGGGGAGTTCGTGCAGTAGGGGAGCTCAATGGAGGGGTGACGGGAGCACTTATGGAACCAGTGTGAATGAAGAGATGGTTAGGATGCTTGGGTGAGGCTGAGGATGAGCCGGAAGAGAGGTTTCTAAGCCATGGGATGAGGGAATTGGCATCAGCGTCAACATTACCATTACCATTGGCAGCATAACGGGATGAAACAGGACTAGGAAACGAAGATGAGGCAGGACTTGGATTATAGGATGCACATGGACTCTGACGGTAAGATGAACATGGACTAGCTGATGCAGACCCACCTGTAATATCCATGCGTTCCACAGGTTTGCATCCCTATAGATAAGCAAATAGATGATTCAGTAAAATAAGACAAAATAATTCAAACATCTCAGGAGGTTTGATAAGGAATATATGTCTAGATACAGAACTAGGAACCCAAATGGATGAAAGCTACTATGGCAACACCTTAGATTACGCAATATGAAGTTTTTATTCCTTGCAGGTTTTGAATATCAACCATGATAATCACTCTAAAAACTTTAAACTTTTCATTCTTAGCAAAGCTACAGTATGTGTAATGAAGATAGTAGTATTATATTTGACTTGGAAATAGCTCAGCTGATGGATACACTTAACATCTGAATATCCATGAGTGTTCAAGCAACTCCACAACCGCTATCCATCACGACATTTTTAAGGTCTTAAATGGCAAAAACTTCACCAAACATTTGCACTTGAGCACATATCATCACAGCAGCTTCAATATGTTCTAATGAGCCCATCGACATGACACCTTAAATACCTCAATGGTGCCTCCCAAATTCTGTGTTTTTATTTTTATTTTTTTCCCCTCTCACAAACTCATACCTCATCCATCAAAAGCTAGAAAAGCATTGATATTGATCAATTTATAACTTCTTGTTCAAAAAAATTGAAAAAGGTTCTGAAACAAATAAAACTAAATAAATTGCGATTCTTTCACTATACCGAGCCCCTTTCCAGTTAGGGGACCATGGAGCATCACATGCAACCAACCTGTACTGCTCATCTCCTTGCTTGCCAAGCCTAATGAATCTCTTAATGAATTTTTTTAAATCTAGTGACAAATCATCAAGCAGAGTACATGATTCAAATTATAAAAAACATAAAAAGAAATGCAGAACAGGTATTCCACAACCAAATGCTGAGGTCAGGTCATGTTGCAGCACCTTTCTAAGGATAAAAAATCACCGACAATTCGATGAGCCCATAATATTAAAACAGATTTATTAGTGAGACCCATTGTCACTCGTGAACAAATCAACTTGTCACTCGTGAACAAATCAACTCTACTACACAAGCTACTGTGCAGGTGCAGCAACTTCCCGCACAATTTCCTCATACCCAAAAGAAAAGGGAGAAAAAAAAACAAAAAACAAATAGGAAGCCAAAGGTGGGGGGCAAAAGGGTAATTTGGGGCCGACAAAACTTTGTTAAAAGAAGAATTAATGTCAAACAATCAATAAACTGCACCCCACGTCACGCCATCTTCCCGACCCCAACACTCCATATTCAAACAACATTAACCAAACACCCTCTCTCCCTCCTCACAATTTTTGTTGCTTTTAAAAAACAATACTCCATTTCATAAATGGAATCCAAGGATTTGTCATTTATCTCCTTAGTTTTCAACTTTATCGGCACCTGCCTAAGTATTATTATTATTATAGTCGAAGTTGAAATTAAAGGAAGTGAATAATTGAAAATGATTGTTCGAATCTCGAGGTAAAAGTCTTACATTAGTACATATGTGAGAGGTTTTACTAAGAAAATGAAAAGAGAGTACCAATTCTGATTTCTGAGGGATCAGGAATCTCCGAAACAGGACAAGTTAAAAGAAAAAAAAAAAAAGGCAAGAAGCGCAATCTAAGAGATGCGTTTTGTCCTATAATGACCAAGCTACCGCTCCAAACCACTGGAATTTAGCAGAGAAGTGAACGTTTTATTTTTTAATGGTTAAAAAAAAGAAAAAAGGAATGCATAATTTTTTTTTTTGTCACCCAGGGTTAATCTGAGAGTTACTGTTTACCGTGTAAATGTAAGAATCAAAGCACGACAAACAGAAACCTCAATCTTAAAATCTCGTGTTTTGTGCGTCATCGAAACAGAAAAACGTACGCTTTCTTCACACCATCAACCAAATCCAAAATCCAACCGTCCATCAGTATGCGCAACACAGACCTCAATCATGAGCCAAGATCACCCGGCGTACTTTAGCATTCAAAAAACAAAAACTCATTTCCAATTTCACAACTTCAAACAGCAGCGAACGATCAAAACAGATTTCAACTCAGATTAAGATCTATCTATCACTCTTGATCAAGGAATACTAACACCGCATGCTATCACCAACCCGACCAAAATTCTAACGTAAGCAGCTCATCGGAAAATTAAAGCGAACGTAGTTATTTGCGTACCTTTCGATAAGTAGTGCCGTCTTCCTCAACAGTCCAACCAGCTTCGTTGCAGAGAGCTTTAAGCACTTCATTATTGTCACAGTGTTTTGGTAGCTTATAATTCCCGTACATTCTAAGTCCAGCATAGATCTTCGCTGCAATCGCTCTCCTTCTCCTTTCTCTTCTTTTGTTGTTCTCTCGCTCCTTCCACGTCGGCATTCTCGTCCCCGACGTCATTCTTGTATTGACCTTTCTCCCTTTCTATCAACGGAACTGGAAAATATAAGGAGAAATAATTGAATTGATTGAATAGAGTCTTTTGAATTTTCTCGAGAAACAAACGGGTTTGGCGGTTTTTTTTTTTTGTTTTTTTTTGTTTAATTATAAGAGCGAGTGGTTGAATGAGGGAGCTGGGTTGCGAAGGTCAGCTAAATAGAGAAAGAGGGAATGGAATTTGACCTTGAGAAGTTGATATATTTACGGGAATGCCACTAGAGGCTTTATTCCGGGATCACGGTTTTAGCACGTGTTTAGGCTTTTTATAAAGGGTCAACAGGGAGGGAGGTGTTGGGTGGAGTTTGGACTGATGAGGGTTAAGTTAGAGGAGAAGCTAATGAAGAGAGCGGTGTCGTTTGGTTTATTAATGGGGTAATATAGGAATTGAAAGTAGCTTTCCTTTTGTTTGTTTTTTGTTTTCTTTTTATAATCTTGGCACGGCGAACTTGGACAGACGATGGGACCCTTTTGTGTATTAAGTTTGACCATGTGGTCTGTGTTCAAATAATGCCAAATGATGTAATTAAAAGGGTGTTTAGAACAGTGTTATAAATTATTCTTTAAAATATATTTTTTTAAGATATTAAAATAATATTTTCTTAACTATTTAAAACTTCAAAATAATAATTTATATTAAAAAATCCAGCTGCGCCTAATAATCTTTTAGGTCCGAAGGAATGCCCTGGGTTTGAATATTGATTCGTCGAGAATTGCCTAATGCGCGACCCAGTTGCTTGGATTTTATATATATATATAGTCAATAAAAGGTTGATTTTTTAAAATTAGTATAATTAATTTAAAATATTAATGCAATAGCATATTAAAAAAAATGACCTAAGTAGCATAATTTTATAGATGTTGTAATTAGAAAATATGACTTTTATAACTTGTTTGTATTCGGAATAACAATATTCTTTAAAACAAATATTAAATAAATAATAAAGAAAAACAATATTAAAGATATATCAAAATTTTAATTATGATATTTTTGATATTTTCATAAAAAATTTCACAAGACAAAACCAATAATATCAAGAAAAATTACTAAAAATAACTCAAATATACCATACTTTTTGCTCCAAGGTAGAGAACAGCCCCTTAAATCATCATTCATAATTTTTTTATATTATTAGATTTATTTTATTAAAAATTTTTAAAAAATACTAACAATATTGTAATAAAAAATTTGGTATCTTTATGCTATTTTTTTTCTTTATCTCTCATCTCTTTTTCTCATTTAATACTCTTTAAAGGAAGTCATTATCCTAACAGTGACAAGCTATTAAAGTATTGTTTTTTAATTGCAACATGTATAAAGTATATTATTTTTTAATTGTATTATTTCACAAATATTTTAAAAAAATACTAAAAAATCAAAAATAGCTTAAAAATTATATTCGGTGTTGCAAATTTAACAAAAAATAAACACAACATGAATCTATACTAGGTATGTATAGGTTAATGTTGTCCAAAGTTGAAATAAAAAAGGGGAAACTGCATATTTAGTGTCTAATTATTGATATTTTTACAGTTAAGTGCATCGATTTTCATTTTATTTATTTGAATTAGATATGTTTATTTTAGTTTATGCAATTAATTAAATTTATTAAATGATGAAATGTATATTATCTTTTGTGTTATTTTTTATATAGTTACATCACATTTAACCTTACCTGTTTGAGCTATTTTCCTTATTTGTGTTTCTTTATTTTTATTCATGTGCCTTTTATTAATTAAATTTATAAGATCTTAACATGTTCATTGCCGGCAAAAAAATTAATTTTTTTTAAATCAGGAAAGTTAGGTATTGAAATAAAAAGAAAAAAAGAAAGTTATATGGATAAAATGTTTAGAATTCTAAATTCAAGAAAGCTAATAAAAAAAAAAAGCTGAGATTTTCTTTTTTATTTATTTCTTTTTTGTCCATCTATTTAGTTTTCCAAAAAAAAAAATTCCAAATTTTTCATCAACACGCATCTTTTACATCTTGTACTGCGAAAACGAATATGTCGACAGAACAAATTTACAACGAGAAACCATCCAATCAGAGAACGCGAAAATGGAAGGGGTGAGGAGCCGGCAGGCACGAATACGGCGGGAACTCGATGGATGCCGATATGCTTCTTGCTGACTTGAATTGGCCGATTGACTGGCCCTTTGTGTTCGTGGGATCAAGCAGGGTCACTTTTGTCAGTGTCTGTATATATTTATGTGTTCTTGGCTGGCTATAAACATTATCTTCTTTGTTTTCTTTCTTTTTTCCTTCAATGCCCACCGCCATGCCATGATATGCTCTTCCTCCGTCCCCTTACATTTTCTGTCGCCAGACCCTCCCTTCACGTGACCGTGCTCCCAGCCTCTCCTGGTGGCCTTTTTGCGTGCCCAGAAAGCCTCTTGCATGATTAGACGGGCGAGGTGGTCTGACTGTGGGAGGTGTGTGGCTCTGGGGCCCTGCCTATTTATTATCTTTCGGAAAATTGGGTGATTTGTGGGGCCAACTTGTTCGCGCCACCTTCCAAACTAAGTGGTTGATCTTTTTTCTCAGCTTGCCGAGCTCACTTTGACAGCGAACTCTGTGGAAAGAGAACGTAACCCTTATCCTGTGACTGATACTACTGTATATAAATGATTTTTTTACCGCGGCCAACCTTTGGATGAACGGTTAAAAGTACCATGAGAAGACAGCAAGATAAAGTGAAAAGTAACTAACACCTCTTGGACATGAAAAAAAAAAACAAAAAATCTTCAAAAATTGTCTAGGCACAATTGTGCAGGGCAAGAACCAAAGTCTCGTCAATCTTTAACTAAAGTTTCTCAAGTTCGTACTTTCTTTGTTTATTATTATTATTATTTTGGTATAAAAAACAAATGTTTTCTTTAGATTCCATTGATGGAATTCTCAAGTATAGTTTCGTTATAAATAATTATATTTAAAAAATAAATTTCGATAATAAAGAAACTGTTTGGGAGTGGTTGTACCATATTTTAAAAATTCTTCAATTATTTAAAAAATAAAAAAATTAATATATTTTTATTTTTTAATGTAATGGTGCTGAAAATAAAAAATATTTTTTTAATATATTTTTAAATAAAAAATAATTTAACAAGAATACCCTATAGCAAAATCACAAACACAAACTACTTCTTAAAAGAATCTTTTCACATTATATATAAGAACAAAATGATCTTTTTAAATTATTTGAACATAATAAATAACTAAAATAACTTTATAGAAAATTAATGAATATAAAAGCTTTATAAATATTTTCATTTTATATGCATAATGAAATTACTTTAATGCTTTTAGGATTAAAAAAAAAAGACATTGTAGAGGATTTTAGTTCTTTTACTCCTAGTTTTTTTATTATACTCATGTTGACCAAAGACTAATTTGGTTTTTATTGTAAATACAAATAATTAATAAAAAAATATGGTTAATGCACGAGTGACACATGCTAGCAACTTGAAGTCTCTCATGCTTTTCAGGAGATATATACAGCATTGTTCAGTGGTTAAATGTTGCAATTCAAGGTCGCATTGGAAGCTGGCCAATATCCTCTTCTTACTGGGGCAACACAGTATGACATGGCGTGTTAAGTTTTGGTGAGTTTTTTCCTTTTCTTTTCTTCAAGCTAAAATAAAATATAAAGGTATCATATTATTTATTATTTATTATTTATATCTAATATAGTTATTATTATTTTTATTATTTATTTTTGTTTTAAATATTTTTATTGTATTTTAAAAAAAATTCTTTACTTATTTATTTATATTTTATAGGGTTAGTCTCGACCTATTGATTAGGATCACACGTTTTTAATATTAACATGAATTAATTTTAATTTTTTTAATTTATTTTTTAAATTTTATACATTAATATCTAATTTTGTGAGAATTTATTTTTATTTTTTTTTCATTTTACTATCATAATCTTGTATTTATAATCACGAAATTAGTAGGTTGATAATTTTTTTTTAATTTTTATTGTTTATTTTTTTAAAAAATAGCTTTTATAGCTTTTTATTTAATTTTAAATTGTTTAATAATTGAATTTTATATTTTTATTCAATTTGTTTTTGTTAATAATTTTTTATACCTCTTACTATCATAAATAATCATTTAATTAGATAAAAATTTATTTCAATAAATATAAATGAGTATTTGAATTATATTTTAAAATTAAATATTTTAATTTATTTATTTTTAATTAATTATTATTTTATTTATTAAGATACTTTTATAAAAAATTTAATTTATGTTTGAAAATTCTTTAATATCTAAAAACATATTAAAAAAGTCTATATATTTTTTTATTTCTTAAGTAAAGAAAATATCGGACCTGCGAGGGTCAAACAACTATTACAAGATAGGGATGTGACTCCTACATACACCTAAAGTCACGCGCCAAACACTAAGCCATCCCACACGTGCGCCGAGGACTCCAACTGGTCATCACTGAACTAGATTGGACTACACGCACGCACGATCTCCCACTTTCTTTTTGGGTAAACCTCATACAAGTCCCTAAATTTCAAAATAATTTTCAATTGGGTCCTTAAATTAAATTTCTGTGACCTGTAGCTCCAGTTAATATTTCCTATCTAAAGTACCTATCCCATGAAGCAAAAACAACGATTTAAACGAAAAATCTTACAAAATTAAAAATTTAATTGATAAAAAGAATATAATCCTAAGGAACTTACAGGAGGCTATTTTTCTGGTACCTGTCATCCCCGATGAGCGAGGCAAAAATTACGGGTGGGGGTGAGTGGAGAATTACATGATGGAACTTTTGACAGGAGAGGGAGATATGGGGACCACTTTATCATTATTTTAAATGTAGGAGGAGCACCCAGTCTCATCATGTCCGTTAAACTGGTGGGGTCCAGTGATGCCCCGATGTGCTCGCCACCGAAGAGGCATTGCCTTTGCATGACATCCTTTTTCACCACTGAGATTTTTCTGATGCCACTTCTCCACACGGTTTTTAAAACATTGTAATTAAATATTATTTATGTTACGGCTAAGTTTTAAGTTAAAATCTATCAGATTAATTAAAAAAACAACAATTTTTTTTAGCTAAAGTAATTGATTTAAATTGGTACAACAACCCGAGTTAGTTGAGAAGTATATTTTTATTTTTTAAATATTTATCATATTAAATCATTTTTAAATAGAGAATGGATTTTTTTTATTAATGTAAGTGTTTGGATTAGTTTACATATATTTTAATTAATTTTATATAATTTAAAATTAATGGTTATATAAAATTTTAATAACTTTAAAATTTATAAAACTTAAATTAATAATTTAAGTTTTATAAATTTTAAAGTTATTAAAATTTTATATAACCATTAATTTTAAATTATATATTTAAAAAAAATAAATTCAGACTTTAATTAATTTAGCTATACATCTTTAAATTAATTGGACAGGAGGAGGGGTTTTGTTTTGATGTTACTTGATTTCTTGATGAATTTCCTGGCTTATTTTCCTTCTTAATTATAATTATTTTATTGCTTTTCGAATGCCATGGAAATGTTATGTGCTTTCCTTGTTTTGTCATTGCAAATACAAATGTTTAGGTTATCAAATTAAATAAAACCTTAGTTTTCATTAATGATTTTAAATAATCAAATTTTATAGCGCAGATATATTAATGTTAAAAATATATTTTATAAAAATAAAAAAATATTATTTTAATATATTTTTAAATAAAAAATAATTATTATAACAATATAAATTCACTAGTAACTCTCTTTTCCAAATTCAAATCGAATATTAAACAAAACATTCATATCCATTTTGTCTTTTCTTTACAGGCATTTTTTTTTATTAATGATTTTAAATAATTAAATTTTTTAGTGTATGATATGATATATTAATGTTAAAAATAAATTTTATAAAATAAAATAAATTATTTTAATATATTTTTAAATAAAAAATAATCATTATAGGAGTATAAATTCACTATTAACTCTCTTTTCCAAATTCAAATTAGATATTAAACAAAACATTCATATCCATTTTATCTTTTGCAGGCGTTTTTCTTTATAAAAAATAAAATTCTCGATAATGATGGTTTATATATATATATATGTGTGTGTATGAGAAGGAGACCTGGATATGTCCCGGGTTATCTGGCCATGCTTGACAATAGAATTTGCAATATTTTTATATTTTGTTTTTGTTTTTCATTAAAACAAGCATTTTTGGCTTTTATTTGATATTCAATACATATTTTTTCATGGACAAAAGTCATACTTGGCTTCTTGTCTCATCCATTTGCCTTCTTACATAGAGAGAAGGATATATACATTAGCTAGAATAGCATTCTGTAATATTTAGTTATTATCTTGAAATATAAAAAATAAATATAGTAAAAATTACCTTTTGTTTTAAAAAATATAAATTTATTTCAAAATTATTATATATATATATATATATATATATTTCTTTAACTAAATATATAAATATGTTCATATTCTTTTTATATATGTCTATTTTACTAAAAAAACAACTTTCATAACAACATCCAAGACATGAAGAGCTTTTTTATATATTTTAAAAGCTATTTAATTTATTTTTTTTTTTATATTTTCATATTATTTTATTGTGCTAATGTTAAAAATAACTTTAAAAAATAAAAATATTATTTTAATATATTTTTAAGTAATAAATACTTTAACTAACACAATTCTAAATACTCAAAAAAAAAAAAAAGTTTGAACTCACAAATACATCTCAAACAAAAGCAATTGCATATTATTCCAGGGAGAGCCAGAAACATTTCCCTTGTCTGCACAGATTATGGTTGCTCGTACCATTTTTCTTGGTTTTGATTTTTGAAATCATTTTCCTGGCCAATATTTTTTAATTTTTTAAAAATATTTTCGAAATATATATATATATAGATAAAAGGTTTCTAACAGGAGTGTATATTTCTGCTGCGCATACGATGAGATGACTGGCTGGATGTCCTTTCATGTTCAGGAATATGCTGGCAACTGGCAAGTTAACCTATACGGGCCGGGATCGGGCCTGACACAAGTTAACCGGGCCTATTATGGGGGCCCGCTTTATATCTCGACATTCTAAGATGTTACCTTTAAAAAAAAAAAAAACCAATCAAAATTCGAAAAATATAAATTACGAAATATATTATATATGTGAAGATAGATAATAAAGTTTAAGAAAAGATTGTTTCACGTTAAAAGTATTTCACCCTCAAACGAGGTTGAACCTATATTTTATTAAATTTTTTGATAAAAAATTTAAATTAATTTTTTAATTTTTTTGATATACTGTTACCAAAAATAAATTTTAAATAATAATAATAATAAAATATTATTTTAATATATTATTTAAAAAAAAAAACAGTCCCCACAACAGTTTTAAACACCTTTATTATCTTAACAAAAAAAAAGTATTAATTTCTTTTACAAGATAGCTTAGGTCACTTGTATGGTAGCAAAGTGATTTCCAAACTCATGATTATCTAATGTCAACCCAAAGTTAACAATATACCTTTTAGTGCGTTATTTAATTGATGAAACATAGCATCGCTGTGGAAAGGGAGGAAATAAGAACAATAGGCAGATTATATTTATCAATAAGAGATTTCCGTAAAACATCATCTTGTTAAAACTGCGTACTGAAACAATTAGCATTCAAAAATGTAAAAGAAAATCTAATTTAAACCCATCATCTTATAAAACAAAAAATTGCAAATCCTTATTATGCATGTCTGTTACCTTCGCGGTGTCTTACTTGTTCATTGGACTTGCAGGATGTTCAATGGCCCGTATGGATTAGTCGTAGTGCGCGTAAACTGACCCAAACACCTCACGTAAATAAAAAAAAAATTGCAAATCCTTCTTACAAATTACTTATTCAGACACTGTCACGCCTTTCAAAATTAAGTTGAATGACGACCGCTATCATCTAACATTTAATTCTAAATAATATAAAGCTTTACAGAGTTCATTAAAAACCGCAAATATTAAAAAAAAATCTTAAATATATACATCAATTAAGCACTATTAATCCATTTTAAAATAATATATAATCTATTATATTCATTATATTTGATTGATGATTCATATAAATATTATTTAAATCTTCTTAATTTTATGAATCTTTGATATAGCAAAAACCTTTTTCTAAATAAAAAGGATTCAAGTTTATTATCTTGGGACCAATAAAATAGAATGGAATTTCAATCCTCTAAGGTTAATTTTTCTCACTCCTTTTCTCTGCACTTATTAAAGAAAAAACGCTTAAGAATTGTTTTTTTTTATAACTATCGTGAAGTTTATAAAACTAGGGTAAATAACTCTAGGGTTTTTATATTTTCTTTTATATGGATATAGGACTACATGGACTCTTTTTTTTTTTTCATTTAGTCCAAAATAATATTATATGTAAATTTGATCCTTATAATACTTTAGCCTAAAATATTTAAGTTAGGGTATTATAAATGCAACTTGTAAGTTTTGGCATCCCAAGTTACTTATGTTTTCTTGTAATGTCAACTAAAATTACTAAGAAAAAGCTTTATAGTTGCATTAGAACAATACTTAATGATATCTAATAGTTTATTAAATATTTAAATAATTTCATTGCAAACTCTCCTTTTCTTATTCTTAAAAAATAGTAAATATTAAAATTCCTCAAATTTTATTTTCTTTACTTACATTAAATAAACATAAAATCAACATGCTTTATATACATCATAAATAAGAAATGATAAAAAATAATTATAGAGTTAATCACCCAGATAATTTTACATAAAGTTTTATCTATTAAATTTTAGTTTTAATACACACACATACATACGTACATACATACATACATACATATATATATATATATATGAGCGAGAGAGACCATCTAATAGTACCAAGAACATTATTTTTTTAAAGAATTCTTATATATATAATCAAATTTTACTTTATCAACTATTTTATATATCTAATTTCTATTCCAATATTATTTTTATTTGATATCTTATAGGTATAGGTATTTGATATCTATTTCCATGTCAAAACTTAGTAACACATATAACTTAAAATCAATTCATTTATTATACCAAAATGATAGTACTTTTAAAGATTCAAAATTCAAAAATATATTTATAAATTATTTATAAACTTTAATAATTCAAACCAAATATTTTGAATACAAACTTAGTTTGCACACTTATATTCAAAGTCAAATTCCGAGTTAAAGGACTATTGCTACAATAATTACAGGAATAAATTGTCATTATTTAACCTTTCCAGAACCAAGTCCAAAGCATAATCAATCAAATCCATATTCATATTCAATTCATAAATGGGTTTAAAAAAACAAAACATATTTTTACAATCATAAACATGCTTTCATAAAACAGTTAATATTATTTATAAATCATTTATTATGTCAGATCCATCTAATTTATGAAACAACACATATTTTAATAAAAAAACTCATTTAGTACATAAATCTATATTTTCTTAACTCAAAATAACTAACCAAAGATATGAACAATTACTTACCTAATAAATAAATTTAAAATTAGCCTTAGAGACAACCATGTAATCCTAACAACCTAATAATAACAATCACCATAAATTATATATCCACTAATATCCAATGCAATGTATGAGATTGTTTCTAATTTCTAATCTAATCAAAACTTAAATATATCAATACATGTTTTTACTTAGCATTTAATTTCAAAAACATGACTTTACTCTTAGATCAAATTGTTATGATCACATTATAATTGTTACTAGGTTGTTAATCAACTATTTCTGACCAACTACCATTAATGATTGACAAGTCAATTTTCAATTATTATAATCTATTAGTGAGCCATCAAAACTAATTCTAGTGTTAACAACCCCACTTACCATAGATCATTACTTCATTCATACATACTTAAAAGCTATTATGCAACAATTTGTAAATCTATTTCAAAAGCCTTTCTTTCATAAATCACTTTATATATAATTTTTACAAAAATTACATCCACAAACATCACATATAAGAAAATCAATATGCAGATAGTAAGTGTTTAATTTTTTTTTAAAAAAAACATAATACATATAATAGAAAAAATGCACAATTAAGAAATATATTTATCATGTTTTAAAAATAATAATATGTGAATGTTTACTCACCTCTCTTGCTTAAACAACTACAGTCCAAATTCTCAGCTCAAATAGTCTATTTACAAGTATATAACCCATTAAAGTCCCTCCACCACTTAACTATAATAATCTATCACCTACTAAACTAATCATATAATCATAGATTATTTTAAAAAATTTAAAATTTCATTATATGTTTTTAAGTTTTAAACTAGACTCAATTATATTTCCATCAATATATTATTCACTTAGTAATTCCTTTTATCTAATTTATAATAAGTTCTAAAATCACTTTTAGGCGCTGCTGCTAGATAGCCTGCGCGTCCTTTATTATTTTTACCATAACATTGTCTACAAAAATCGGATTAATACGTCATTTATAGTGTTAGAAACTAGACAAAAAAAACTTTTTTTATATATAAAACTTGGATAAAAAATACAGTTTTTTAGTTGAGCAGTAGTCTTTTTTAAAAATCTAAACTAACAACTTCTCATCTTTATACATAATTGTTAACCTAATACTTTTAGACCATTGAATACTTATTAAGCACTGTTAATCCATTTTAAAATATCATATAATCTACCATATTCATTATATTTAATAATTCATATAAGTACCATTTAAATTTCCTTAACTTTATGAATCTTTGATAAAAAAAACCTTAATCAATCCAAAACTTTTTCTAAATAAAAAGGATTCATATTTATTACCTTGAGACCAATAAAATACAATGGAACTTCAATCCTTCAAGGTGAATAAAAGAAAATATCTTCAATCATAGATTAATAAAATTCAATATAAATCATCTCACATCAAATAACCTAACTTCAAAGTCAAATAAAACCAAATGTATTACAAGTTTATGATCATAATTTTATATAATTATACTGAAATATTAAAGTCTAGAAATCAACTATAAGCTTTTAAAGCAACCACTTGATATTCTAAAACTCTTCTAAACCATCTAGAAAATAAATAAATAAATAAATAAATAGAGATTGAGTGTCATACACTCTATAAATAACAAGTTATCTTCATAGTTAGACTAAGCATGTAAAAACTTACTAATATGTATAATATATATAGCTTAAAATCAACTCATTTATTATGCAAAAATAATCCACAAATTTAAGAGTATCAAAGTACATTTATAAATTATTTATAAAATTAAATAATTCAAACCAACAATTTTGAACACAAATATAAGCACATTCATATTCAAAGTCCAATTCAGAGTCAAAGGACTACAATTATTCTAACCACAATAACAATAGCTTATATTTTATCTTATCACTAGACATTAAATTCTAAATAAAAATGTTTATAACTGCCAATGTTTAACCCCTCAAATGCCATGTCCAAAGGATAGTCAATCAAATTCATATTTATATTCCAAATGAGTTCACCAAAACAAAATATTTTCAAAATAGTTTTGCAATCATAAACATACTTTCACGAAACACTTAAAATTATTTACAAATTGTTTATCATGCCTTATCCATCTAATTTATAAAATATTAGATATTTTAATAAAAAAAACCCATTTAGTGCATAAATATATATTTTTTAACTCAAAATAACTAACTACATATATGAACAGTTACTTACCTGACATGCAAATCCAAAATTAGCCTTAAAGATAATTGAGTACTTCTAAAAACTTAATAATAGAAATCACTAAAAATTATATGCTCATTGATATTTGATACAATGAATGAATTTATTTCTAATTCATAGTATAATCGAAGGTTAAATATATCACTAGCTTCAAAAACAGTAAAATTTCCTAAAACATCACCCAACACTAGAATATTGTTATTAAAACCACCTATTTTACTTATAAAATATCTTTTTTAATAATTAAATATAAAAAATAATTAAGTAAAACATAAGGAAATTATGGTTTAAACATAATAACATTATGAACTTTGATAAAAAAAAGGCTAAAAAATATTTTTATTTCAAGTAAAGCAATATTCTATGTATAATTAAAGTAAAGGTGTTGAAAATTATTAAATATAGCTATTTTTAGAAAATTATTTATTAAGTAAATAAATTAATTCATAAAAAAATAATTTTTTTTATGAAAAAACTTTCACGTATTCAAATGATATATAAAAAGAACTTAATTTTAGTGATGTTTAAAACCAAACCATAAAATTTGTTCACTCTGCAAAACAATTTTGAATTATTAACTACTAAATTTCACTTATTAGAATTTTTTTTCATAAATTCATAAAAATTATCAAAAAATATTAAAAACACACTAAATCTATTTAGTTAAAAAAATAAACTTTAAAGTGATATAAAATTTAAGGTGAATTGCACTATTCAATTAACCGAGAGTGTGCTTTAAATAATAAACCCATAAATTACAAATTTAAGTGGCTTGCTTCTAACAATCATGACTCTTAATCTATAACTTCGTTTTGGAAAAATTACCTATAAAATAAAAGAACTCATAAATTCTACAACTAGGTATTAAATACAAACCATAACAATTATCAAAAGACCAAATTCTAGTGGCTTATAGTTACCACCCGATCATGTTTTTTCTTCTATTTCCTTAATTTCACTATTACTTCAAATTAATCTACCAAAAGCATATAAAATTACTTTGAAAGGCTTTCTATCAATCTAATACTCCTTAGTATAACACCTATTCTTTAAAAGTTATTAAAAATTAGATATTGTAAAAACCCTAATTCTTAAATGACACGACGAAAAGATTGATGTCTTCTCCCAAGTGCAGGAGTGTCGAAATAATAAATAACCCGGTAAGGCCGGGGTCGAACCACAGGGAGGTTAATTGTACAAATTATAAACAACAATTATAAACAACAATAATAGTAATAACGATAACAATAACAATAACAATAACAATAATAATAATAATAATAATAATAATAATAATAATAATACTAGTAGTAATAATAATAATAATAGTAATAATAATAATAATAATAATAATAACAATAATAATAAAGAAAAAGAAGGGGAAGAAGAAGATGATGAGAACTTCAAGATGGAATATTAATGTAAAGATTAAACAATGATAAGAACAAATGTCAAGGTTAGAGATTTCATTAATGGTATGTCAAACAAGTATAATATAAACTCTTATTATTCAATTGGAAACCACATATAAAGGAGGTTCCAATCAGATTATAAATTATTAACATGATTACATTAGTCATCTTATTCGATTAATGCTAATATTTGCAAATCTCGTCAAGCATTCATGATTATAACTTATGTTAACAACAAATCAAGTTCCTTTCATAGCTCAGGTGTCGGTTATACCATACAGTATGGGCTATGAAAGTGCCAAGCATTTGTTGTACTAAGTGTTATATAACATAAATCAAGATTAGTTATTTAACAAGCAAAGTATTAAAGAGTGAACAAGCTAACAAATATAAAACATATTAGTATTAAACATTAAAGTCCATATTAAGTTTACATTATACTTATTCTTATACCATTAGTGTAACCTTTTCATCTTGACATAATTAACTTAGCTAGTCATAATGAAAGAAAGAAAAATAGATAAACAAAATAAGAACATAAAAGTTAACTAAGTAAAGAAAAGGAAATGAAAGGCATAAACTTAATATTAATGAAAGCAAAGCATAAACATTACAAAAAATACAAAGAGAGAAAGGAAGAGCATGATCTTGATCTGAACACCAAGATGCCTAAATGCATGACAAATACCTCCTTTTATAGGTCAAAATTGGGAACTATTGATTTGATGACTAATTGATAAGTGGGTGGCCAACTCTTGACTTGGTGACAATCCTTATCTTCTCTTGTCTGCCCAAAACGTCATTCATAACGTCAAAATTAGAGCCATTTGAAAACATGAAAGTTGTAGGCTATTGTCTCAGCTTTCTTGTGTAAAACATTCAGCTCATTTGGACTTTTAGAATTCCAGATATGGCCAAAATACTAAACAGTGCTCGGGCTGGAAGACAGATTCGGGCTTCTGTGTTGTTGCTACAATTTGGACTTGAAAATAGCCTTTTTAGATCTTGGGCTACATATAAAAGTTGTAAACCTATATCTTACCTTTCCATCCATATAAATTGGACCTAAATCTGAGATATATAGCTCCAGATATGACCCAATTACCGAATAGTGTTGCGGTTTGGATTGCACCAACATCTCTTTTCTAAGTTTGGCCATCTCTTTATCCTTTCAATTTAAGTTCTTAAAGTCATCAATCAATCCTTTTATTTATGTGATAGACCTGCATTTAAAATAAACATTTACCACAAATTAAAGGTATCTTATATTATTAGATATATTATTATAAAACATGCTTTAGTTAAGGAGTTATTAATACTTCAAGTGCAAAATTATGATATAAAACCATGATAAAAATGCAGTTTTAAGTACTAATCACACCCCCCAACCAGATTATTACTAGTTCCTAGTAATCAAAACCTTAAAATAGAAAACAAATTTGCAAATTTCACAAAGCAAGGTATTCATCATTTAACTTCCATTAATCTATCCAGATAAACAAATTCTCATTAAATTTATATATCTGCTCAATACCTCTTAACAAGATATTAATAAACCTTTCTTTTGTGCTCAATGTATCAACACATAATTATGGGGCTTTTCTTAGAAGAAAACAAAATTTTTGTTCTAATGTTTAAAGTTAACTTCCTTGGGTTGAGATTATTATTTTTGTCTTTTTTTTTTTTAAAAATATACATATAATTTAAAAACATCATGCATCTTTAACCCATGTAACGAGCTTTCAGCTAATGACTCCCAGACCAGTTGGTCTTAGGGCATTAGGTGTTAAGACACCCCTACGAGCTTAGTAACTCGGGTCGCAGATATTGATATGTAGATAGTGCAATGTTTGATTTCCTTAAGCTTTTCTCCTCAACCCATGTAACAAGCATTGGGTCAATAGCTCCCAAGTCAGTTGACTTTAGGGTATTAGGTGTTAAAACACCCCTTCGGGCTTAATTGCTTAGGTTAGGGAGGCAATGAAACCAAACTTATCTATATTTTTATTATCATCATTTTTTTTTCTTTTTTTCTTTTTCCTTTTTTTTCATGTTTTTTTTCTTAATTATATACAATCCCTTTCCCTTAGTTGTTACCTTTAACAAAAGAATATAAATAATGTAATAATCTAATATGCAACCCACAATCATATGTTAAAGTGTGTGTGTGTAAATTAAGGTTTAAGAATACATGTTAAATAAGTATATGAGCATAATTAAGTGATAACAATGCGAGAGTTTGTAAATCTGAATATTTCAGAAAGTATTATAATAGACCTTGTTAAGAATGGTTACTAAGATGCGTCTCAAGAGTGACTTTAACAAAAGAGCTCTTTTACTCTGCCATCCTAGTAACAACAATTATGCACATGCTTTATGAAATGAAAAACATTTTTTTTTTATCAACTACTACCCTCTCCCCCCAACCAAAACGAGACATTGTCTTCAATGTTCTAAGGTAGAAAGATAGAGTATGGAAGATATCACCTGAAATAACAAACACTCACAAACCTGAAACACACTGAAAAAAAAATAAGAAATAACAAAACACAATAATAAAACCAAAAGACATAAAAATTCACAAATGAAGGCTCAAATCCAATCTAAGCTTTTTACGGCTTCCCTTAGATGATTAATTTATGCGACTTATGGAAGGATCAATCACAGGAATGAAAGATTGTAGTTGGTCAATCAAGTGTTCAGTAGTAGAAGCAGAGATTATGATTTGCCGTGCAGAAGATGTTAGAAATTCCTGTTCCACAGCATGATCAAGAAAAGACAACAACTTATCATAATAACCATTAACATTTAACAAACCTATGGGTTTATGGTGAATGTGCAGTTGAGCCCAAGAGGAAATATGAAAGATCTCTTCCAATGTGCCTAGACCACCTGGTAAAGCAATGAAAGCATCAGTATGGTTAAACATTGCATTCATTCGAGCCGACATTGTGGAGACCTAAAGTTCCTCTCTAATTGTTTTTCCAATGATGTCCCCTTGTGCTAAAGCTTCGGGGACAACCCTCAAAACTTGACTACCTCCTAAAAATGCAGCTATTGACACACCTCCCATTAACCCAAGACTGCCTCCCCCATACACTAAATGAATCTTTCTCTCAACTAGCACCTGACCAAGATGATTTGCTGATTCTAAAAACTCCTTTTCTTTTCCAGAACTAGATCCACTGAAAACACAAATACTTTTTATTTGATGACTTGAGGAACTTGCCATTTCTACACACTTCTATATTTGTTGAATGTATGGGTTGAGTAGAAATGAAAGGAAGGAAGAGAGGGTTTTATAGATGAGAAATTAGAAAGACAATCATAACACCTATATGTAGGCCAGCTGGAGTCTCACACACACTCTCTCTCTCTTTTTATTTATTTATTTATTTACTTTGGAAAAAACATGTGTATGTACAGGTAGTTGTGATTGTGGCTCATATCTTCCCTTGGTTTTACGTCCAAGAGCGACTTAAACGCCCTCTATGGGTCGGGGATAGGCTTCCCATCCAGTTTTCTTAAAAATTGGCAAACAAGGTCTTTTTTAGTCAGATTCCCAAGACTAAGTCGATCATGTTCTTTATGAAATAGAGGCCATAAATCATGAATTACACGATGCACATCTCCACTAGGATGCGTCTCAAAAGTCAATAGAAGATTATCTAAAGACTCCTTACTCAGGCCATCCTTAATGAATTGTATTTTATCTTCACGATTTATAGATATCATTCCTAAAGAATGACATTGTGTATTACAAGTCCATCTAGCACATCAATGACAAACTTTTAGTCATTTTGTACGACGCCTCTTCGCAAAAGTGCTTTTACCTGTTCCAGGCATGTGTGAAATGAAGGAGTTAGAGGACTCACTTGATAATCGGACCTTTGCTTCAATCAACCAGCGAATATGTTCAGGAATTCCATGATTCATTAACAATCTCAATCTTGCACATCTAGCACGGTAAATTTTTGTAATCGCATTCTGAGGCGGAGCGGGAAAATACTTTTTCAATTTTTCAAGATTAGTATCCATTTTCAAATGAGAATTGGAAGAGAGATTCAAAGAATTGCACAGATATATACACAGATATCAGTAATTGTGGGAAACTGAAAGAACCGACTTAAGTCACGGAGTACCGTTATCCGCCATTTGACCGGGGTGAGAGAAACTAGCAAAAATCACTCAAAAAGAAACACAAAAAAAATGTAAGAAAAACAACATAATCAACCTTTATCTACAAGATCATTCCAACCAGTTGATTCATTTTCACTAGGAAACTTATCAAAGTAAGCTTTCAAACGATGTTCATTTTCCTTAAAATCATTGTCATTCATTGAATTCTCAATATTACAGGCCCCATAAGGATTGCTCCATCTTGATCCTAGCTCTTTAAGTAATGAATAGAGTTGAGAATTATAAAACAAAACTTTTTGACCAGTATCAATTTTTTGACAATTTTCACAAGTTTTGCAGAATGCATGCGTGTCCTTGAACATGGTGGGCCAATAAAATTCATTTTGAAAGATTTTCGCAACTGTCTTTTTTGAAGAAAAATAACTTCCACATGCTTCAGAATGACAAAGTTTAATGACATTACTTACCTCATTGTCGGGAATGAATCTTTGAAATATTTGATCAGGACAATATTTGAATAAGTTAGGGTCATCACAGTAAAAGCTCTTCACTTCGTTCAAAAACTTTTCTTTGTCTTGGGTACTCCAATCAGTTGGCAAATCTTCTAAAGCAAGAAAATTCATATTTTTATCATACCAAGGCATTGGACTAAGAGAAAGTAAGGATTCGTTAGGAAAGTAATCATCAATTGGTGTGATGCCAGATGTCGAATCTGTTGTCACTATTGACAAAAGATTCACATCAACATTTTCAATGCGTTTTTCATCCATGATTTCTTCCTTAGAATAAATCATTTGCAAATCTTCAGATTCATCCAATTTATTTTTACTTAAAGTAGATTGAAGTTGATCATAAACTAATTCGTCAATATGATCTACTTCTTGTAAATCATTATCATCTCCGGGTTGCTTGCAAATGTTGAAAATATTCATCTCCAATGTCATGTTTCCAAATGATAGCTTCATCAATCCATTCCTACAATTAATCAATGCGTTAGAAGTTGCAAGAAATGGACGTCCTAAAATAATAGGAAATGAATTACATGCTTCAACAGGTTCTGTGTCCAAGACAATAAAATCCAGAGGATAAATGAATTTATCGACTTGTACTAACACATCTTCAACTATTCCTCTAGGTACTTTTACAGATCTATCGGTAAGTAAAAGAGATATAGAAGTTGGTTTTAACTCACCTAGATTGAGACTTTGAAAAACTGAATATGAAAGTAAATTCACACTAGCACCAAGATCAAGTAAGGCTTTTTCAATTTTATGTTCTCCAATAAAGCAAGAAATTGTAAGATAACGAGGGTTTTTATATTTCAAAGCATTATTGTTTTGAAGAATAACACTTACTTGTTTAGCTAGAAAGGCTTTCTTTTTCATATTCAGTTTCCTCTTCACAGTGCATAGATCTTTCAAAAATTTAGCATAGGAAGGAACCTGTTTAATAGCATCTAGCAAAGGTATATTGATCCTTACCTGTTTGAAAGTTTTAAAGATTTCAGAGTTGTGATTGACTTTCCTTTGTTTAGTCATGGCTTGAGGAAATGGAAGTGCTGGCGGTGAATCAGTCGTTTCTTTGTAATTTTTAGATTTAACCCCTTCCTTACCCTCAGAGATTGACTCATCATCTTTCTCATAAGGTTCAAGAGAGGGTTTTTCAATAACCTTACCACTGCGCAGAGTAGTGACTGATTTGACTTGATCCATGTGTTGGCTTTCAGAACTATTTGCATTTGCATTGTATTGCCCCTTGGGATTTTGTTGTGGTTGAGATGGAAACTTACCTTTCTCTTGGAAACTAAGAGCAGATGTTAATTTAGCAAGAGTATCTTTAAAATCTTTCATGTTTTGAGCAAGTTGAGTATTGATTGTCTCTTGCTTTTCAATAAATGCATGCAATGTTTCCTCAAGATTTCTTCTAAGAGGTGGAGCATAAGGAGGTGCATATCCATTAGAATTTTAGAAATTGTGGTGTGCTTGAAATGGTGGTTGTGAAGTTTGTGCATTGTTGTTCTCACTCTTCCAATTGAAATTTAGGTGATTTCTCCAACCAGGGTTGTATGTTTGGGAGTATGGGTTATGGTTGGGCCTTTGAAAACTGTTTAAAGCATGGGCTTGTTCATGGAGACATTCCTTAAAAGAAGGCAAGGTTAGACAATCGTTGGTTGAGTGTTCATTTGTTTCACAGATTTGACACACAATGTTTTCAATAGATTTTAATTGACCACTCTTTTTCAATTCTAGTGCCTCGACTTTGCTAGCTAAAGATACAAACTTGGCTTGAAGGTCATGATCTTCCCTAAGGTTGTACATACCTCCACTAGATGTATGAGGTTGAGTTTTACTCGGTGCCTTATATGTACCCGCGGTGTCCTAATTTTGAGCATTTTCAGCTAACAAGTCTAAGTACTCCATTGTTTCATCAGGGTCTTTATCTTCAAAAGTTTCATTGTACATCAATTCAACCATTTGCCTATCTTTAGGTGTTAACCCTTCATAGAAATGTGAAACCAATCTCCATGTTTCAAAACCATGATGAGGGCAAGTACTAAGCAAGTCTCGATACCTATCCCAACATTTGTAAAATGTTTCTCCTGGTTTTTGAGTGAAAGTGGTGATTTGTCTCTTGAAAGAGTTTGTTCTATGAGATGGGAAAAACATCTTTAAAAACTGTTGTTGCATTTCACCCCAAGCACGAATGGATCCTAGTCTCAAATTCTGTAGCCATATTTTAGCTTTATCTTTTAATGAAAAAAGAAAAAGCTTTAATCTGATGGTGTTCATGCTACAATTTAAATTATTATATGTGTTGCAAACCTCCTCAAATTCCTTTAAATGCAAGTATGGATTTTCTAATTCTAAACCATGAAAAGAAGGTAAAAGTTGAATAATGCCTGGTTTAAAATTAAAATGACATGCATCGGGAGGAAAAACTATGCATGATGGTGCATTTGTTCTTGTGGGATTCATGTGGTCTCTAAGTGTTCTGATACGATTATTCTCATTATTTTCATTATGAAGTGATTGATTATCTTCTTCGGCCATATTTTCTGAAAATGATGAGGATATCCTACAAAGTCTACCACTTGATGTACGTGACCACACTCTCATGCACGTGTAAGAATAAAAAAAAAAGAAGAAGAAAGCAAAAGGAGGAAGAAAACAAAATAAAAAGAAACAAAAGAAAAGAAACAAAGTTATATACAAGAAAAGTGAAAAGAGAAAATAAAATAACTACTATAATTTATACAAGAACTTACCTCCCCGGCAATGGCGCCAAAAACTTGACACGACAAAAAGATTGATGTCTTCTCCCAAGTGCAGGAGTGTCGAAGTAATAAATAACCCGGCAAGGCCGTGGTCGAACCACAGGGAGGTTAATTGTACAAATTATAAACAACAATTATAGTAATAACGATAATAATAAAAATAATAACAATAATAATAATAATAATATTAGTAGTAGTAGTAGTAGTAGTACTAATAATAATAATAATAATAATAATAATAATAATAATAATAATAAAGAAAAAGAAGGGGAAGAAGAAGATGACGAGAACTTCAAGATGGAATATTAATGTAAAGATTAAACAATGATAAGAACAAATGTCAAGGTTAGAGATTCCACTAATGGTATGTCAAACAAGTATAATATAAACTCTTATTATTTAATTAGAAACCACATATAAAGGAGGTTTCAATCAGATTATAAATTGTTAACATGATTACATTAGTCATCTTATTCGATTAATGCTAATATTTGTAAATCTCGTCAAGTATTCATGATTATAACTTATGTTAACAACAAATCAAGTTCCTTTCATAGCTCAGGTGTCGGTTATACCATACATTATGGGCTATGAAAGTGTCAAGCATTTGTTGTACCAAGTGTTATACAACATAAATCAAGATTAGTCATTTAACAAGCAAAGTATTAAAGAGTAAACAACATAACAAATATAAAACATGTTAGTATCAAACATTAAAGTCCATATTAAGTTTACATTATACTTATTCTTACACCATTAGTGTAACCTTTTCACCTTGACATAATTAACTTAGCTAGTCATAATGAAAGAAAGAAAAATAGATAAACAAAATAAGAACATAAAAGTTAACTAAGTAAAGAAAAGGAAATGAAAGGCATAAACTTAATATTAATGAAAGCAAAGCATAAACATTACAAAAAATACAAAGAGAGAAAGGAAGAGCATGATCTTGATCTGAACACCAAGATGCCTAAATGCATGGCAAATACCTCCTTTTATAGGTCAAAATTGGGAACTATTCATTTGATGACTAATTGATAAGTGGATGGCCAACTCTTGACTTAGTGACAATCCTTATCTTCTCTTGTCTACCCAAAATGTCATTTATAACGTCAAAATTAGAGCCATTTGAAAACATGAAAGTTGTAGGCAATTGTCTCAGCTTTCTTATGTAAAAACTTCAGCTCATTTGGACTTCTAGAACTCCAAATATGGCCAAAATACTGAACAGTGCTCGGGTTGGAAGACAGATTCGGGCTTCTATGTTGTTGCTACAATTTGGACTTGAAAATAGCCTTTTTAGATCTTGGGCTACATATGAAAGTTGTAGGCCTATGTCTTACCTTTCCATCCAAATAAATTGGACCTAAATCTGAGATATATAACTCCAGATATGACCCAATTACCGAATAGTGTTTCGGTTTGGATTGCACCAACATCTCTTTTCTAGGTTTGGCCATCTCTTTATCCTTGCAATTTAAGTTCTTAAAGTCATCAATCAATCCTTTTATTTATGTGATAGGCCTGCATTTAAAATGAACATTTATCAGAAATTAAAGGTATCTTATATTATTAGATATATTATTATAAAACATGCTTTAGTTAAGGAGTTATTGATATTTCAAGTGCAAAATGATGATATAAAACCATGATAAAAATACACTTTTAAGTACTAATTATTAAACTTCAAGACAATCTTGTATTTTTTCAATGTGAGATAGAGAGTTTTGAATTTTACAAAAATATATTAATTAAGGATTTTTTAAGATAATTTTTTAATCACTCATAATTTATTATGACTCATAATGTATTTTATGTTCATATTTCATGTAAAAGAACTTTTATTGAAGAATAATTTTTAATGAAGTTTTAACTCTAAAAATCAATGGATTTAATTTTTAAATTGACATCAAATATATTCGTTAACAATGTCGTTTTAAAGCAAATCTCTAACAATTTTTTAAATAGTCATCAATCATTTTTAACCTAATGAAACACCAATTCTATGAGGTAAAGATTGCAATAGATATATTTAGAGAGAAAGTTGAATTTTATGCTTGGTTATGGTATTATTATTTATTATTCAACTAATTTATGTATCAATTAAGTTTGGGTTGGATTTTCAAACGGAATTTATAATATTTATATTCAATTTAAAATAGTAATTGTATAAAAAAATAAATTCCTCTATTCAAGTTCATTGACAAATATCCATGAAATTTAGCTAAAGCTGTTATCCCGTATAATGATAGATTTCATTACTAATAGTGTGTACTCCTTGTAAAATGGCTATGGATGTTTGTGTTGGAAATTTGTTTCATTAACATCATTTAAATAAATTATTGTTGAATGGGTAATTAATTTTAAAAAATCAAAGATTTTTCTAGATTTAATTATTGATTTACGGTGGTTAATCAAAGGTTCATAATGGTAGGAATTATTCTTATTAATTTTTTAGTTTTTTAGTTTTTAAAATTCACTATAAAAAGAGGATGAATTGAGAGTTTCTAACTTGAAGGTTTTATATTTTTTCACGCTCTTTCTCACCTTATTTTTAGTGTTTTCATTCTCTTTTCTTTTTTATTTTTTCCCCTCAAATCTAGATCTTAGATTCATAATTTGTTAAAAGATTTTGTAGTTCTTTTATTTTGGCTTAAAGACATTGTTTTGAAGTGTATTCAAACTAAAATGATTTTGTTAAAATCTTGGGAGTTATATTGTAAATATTGTAGTTGCATAAGTGATGAACAACAAAGCTTTAAGGATAAAGGATTCATTCGTAATAATAATAAAATTTTTATTTTTTTAAAGTGTTTCAACATTTAAGTACCTTTCTTTGTTTTAATTTAAGCATTGTTGATTTTATTATTAGCATACATGTTAAAACTTTGATCTTATATATTTTAAAAATTTAAATATATATGTAGTATGCATACTAATATTTTTTATATATATATTTTGTTGTGCCATGAATGATTCAAAAAATCGGCAACAATGAATCAGATGAAAATGGATGAAGGATGGGTCTGGTTGTGTTGTCTTTCTTTTTGTGTTTAGGCTGGATTATAGTATTTTTAAGGTAAATAAAATGGAGGATAAATTAGAGTGATACTTTGATAAGTCGATCTGGACGCCACAAAGATCAATCTAGGATTTTGACGCCACACTCTTTGTGATTGAAGAGTGATAAGTCAGGTAGGGTTCTTCACAAATCAATTTGGAAGAATAACTCTTAATTCTCGGAATTAAGTTCAAATATTAGCCAAAAGTTGTTTATTACATATTCTGATGCCATATTTATAATGGAACATCCCTCCACACTTAGGAAAATTCAACATGACTGAAATCAAGCCCAAAAATTGGACTTTGACAAAGTAATCAGACAAATTAAACTAGCACACATTTTTTTACTTTAATTGAAACATAAATAGACCGAATTTAAAATGGCTATAACTTCTTGCACAAAAGTCCAATGCAATCATAGTTGGACAATCTGGAAAGATCACGTTCTGAACTTGAAATCCACCTAGATTAGTCTTGTTTTCACATGCAATGGATGACTTTAAATTCGGGTTCAAATTTATCTACTGTTCTGACGTAAACAACATCAATTCCTTAACTTATTTGTTTATCAACCCAAATTCAAGTAGCCCAGCATCAAAAGAACCATTAAGGGCTCTTGCCATCTTTAAGCTCCAATTGTAGGCAAATAAGCACCCTTGAACCAATTTGAAACTGATTGCTAATTTTTAATTCGGACGCAGCTTCAATCATTCCAATTTGACTCGTCAAGGTCCTTTGTAGTTGTTTCGCTCTCGCTCTTGTCATTGGACCATCTGAATCCTCTTGCATATTCAATTTACCTTTACAAGATGGATTATCATTCCCATGATGCACATCATCAGCCCCGGGTTAATAATGATTTGTCCTCAAATCATAATCGTCGTCATCATCCAAGTATGGAGTCAAGTCTTTCACATTAAAAGTAGCTGATACATTGTAATCACCAAGAAGATCTACCTTATATGCATTATCGTTCACCTTCTCTGTAATCCGAAATGGACCATCAGCTCTTGGCATCAACTTGGACTTACGTTTGCTTGGAAATCTGCCCTTACTAAGATGAATCCAAACAAGATCACCAGGTTCAAACCTAACCATTTTCCGCCCCTTGTTAGCTTGTTTAACATACTTTGTTGTTTTCTCCTCAATATGTAATCGAACCTGCTCATGTAGTTTCTTCATCAATTCTGCCTTTCTAATTCCATCCATAAATGTCCTCTCATCAATTGGAATATGAACAAGATCAATAGGAACACAAGGATTAAAGCCATACACAACCTCAAATGGTGAAAATTTTGTAGCCCCATGCACACTACGATTATATGCAAACTCCACAATAGGCAAACAAGTATCCCAACTCTTCAAATTCTTATGTATAATAGCTCGTAACAAAGAAGATAAAGTTCGGTTTACTACCTCAGTTTGTCCATCAGTTTGTGGATGACATGCCGTACTGAAAAGTAACTTCGTTCCTAGCTTCCTCCAAAGAGTCTTCCAAAAGTAGCTTAAGAACTTTGTATCACGATCAGAGACAATGCTTTTAGAAACTCCATGCAAACGAACAATCTCTTGAAAGAACAAATCAACTACATGTATAGCATTGTCAGTTTTGTTGCAAGGAATGAAATGGGACATTTTGGAGAATCGATCAACCACAACCATTATTGAATCCTTTCCACGCTATGTTCTCGGTAACCCCAGTATAAAGTCCATGCTAACATCCATCCACGGTTGCTCTGGAATAAGCAACGACATATACAACCTATATGCATTCTCTTTACCCTTAGCTTTCTTGCAAATAGCACATCTCTCAATCATCTTGTGCACATCCCGTAACATGCTAGGCCAAAAGAAATGTTCTTTCAGCAACTCATAAGTCTTCTTCTCCCCAAAATGACCACTAAGACCACCACCATGAGCCTCTCATACAAGCAACTCCCGTAATGAACCTGAAGGAATACACATTCTGCCCATTTTGAACAAGTAACCTTCATGCATAAAGAACCCATCACAAGCTCCCTTTGCACATTCGGTAACCACATTAGCAAAGTAGGAATCATTAGCGTACTGATCCTTCACCTGTTCAAAACCCATCAGCCTTGCATTCAACATAGAGATCAATGCATACCTCCTAGAAAGAGCATCAACAACCACATTAACTTGCCCTTTCTTGTACTTTATGACATAAGGAAATGACTCCATAAACTCCACCCATTTAGCATGTCTTTGATTCAGCTTGCTTTGCCCCTTAAGATACTTCAAGGATTCATGATCAGTATGAATAACGAATTCTTTTGGCAACAAGTAGTGCTGCCATACCTCCACAACCCGAATCAAAGCATAGAACTCCTTGTCATAAATAGAGTAGTTCAAACGTGCTCCATTTAACTTTTCACTGAAGAATGCAATCGGCCTCTTTTCTTGCATCAAAACAGCCCCAATTCCAACTCCGGAAGCATCATACTCTATTTCGAATGTTTTAGCAAAGTCTGGAAGTGCTAAAACTAGAGCAGTACACAACTTTTCTTTAATTAGCTCAAAAGCTTTCTGCGCATCTGCACTCCATCTAAACTCATTCCCTTTTTTCAAGCATTCTGTCATGGGAGCAACAATAGAGCTGAAGTCTTTCACAAATCGCCTGTAGAAAGAAGCTAAACCATGAAAACTCCTCACATCAGCGATACTACCAGGTTCTGGCCAATCGCAAATTGCCTCAATTTTCTCCTCATCAACCTTAACTAACTCACTAGAGATAATATATCCAAGAAACACGACACTTTCTTTACAGAAGTAACACTTTGTGAGTTTCCCATACAACTTAGAATCTCGCAAAGTTTCAAACACAACTCTAACATGCTTCACATGATCATCAAAGGTCTTGCTATACACCAGGATATCATCAAAATATACTACAACAAACAGCCCAATATACTTCCTCAAAACATGATTCATAAGCCTCATAAATGTACTAGGCGCATTAGATAACCCAAACGGCATTACCATCCATTCATATAACCCCTGTTTGGTTTTAAATGCTGTTTTCCATTCATCTCCCTCTTTCATTCTAATTTGCTGATAACCACTCATCAAATCGACTTTAGAAAACAATGCAGCACTATGCAACTCATCAAGTCTGGGTATAGGAAATCGATACTTAACTATTATTTTGTTGATAGCACGGCTGTCCATACACATCCTTATGGTACCATCTTTCTTTGGTACAAGCAAAGTAGGTACGAAACATGGACTAAGTGATTCTCGAACATAGCCCTTCTCTACAAGCTCACCAACCTGCCTTTGAATCTCTTTTGCTTCCTCTGGATTATATCTGTATGCTGGTCTATTAGGAAGTGAAGCTCCCGGCACAAAATCAATTTGATGCTCAATTCCACAAATAGGCGGTAACCCTTTAGGTAATTCATCTGGAAACACATCTTTAAATTCTTCCAGCAATTCCTTAATCTCTGTTGGTAAGTCCAATCCTTCTATTTGTAGCAATTGCTTTGCCCAGATCATGAAAACAACCCCCGTCGAAGCTAATGCCTGTTTGATATCGCCTTTTTTGGCTAACAACAGCCCTTTACGTGATTGCACCTCCTTTTATTGGCTTCATAACTGATCCTCTCTAACCTGTTGAGAACTCAATGGTAACAAGTTCACCTTCTTTCCATTCAACATGAAAGAATAAGTGTTCTTTCGTCCATTGTAGGTCACATCCTTATCAAACTGCCATGGATGACCCAGTAATAAATGGCTAGCTGACATCGGCGCAACGTCACACAAAACCTCGTCATGATAGGTTTTAATGGAAAAGGGCACAAGAACTTGCTTTGTCACCCGAATCTCCCCATTCTCATTCAGCCATCGCAAACTATACGGTCTGGCATGTGGAATGGTAGTTAAACCCAATTTCTCCACCAAGGTAGTTGACGCAACATTAGTGCAACTTCCATTATCAATGATCATCCCACACACCTTATCTCGAATCTGACATCGAGTATGAAAGATGTTCTCAAGTTGCTCAGCACTAACATCAACTTGTGCATTCAGAACCCGTTGCATAACCAACAAATCTCCCTTCATTGGTTCGAAATCCTCTTCCTGATCCATTTATGCGTCATCTTCATCTTCAGTTTCAGCCTCATCTCTACTGATCAGCTCTCCATGATCCCCATGCAATATCATTACCCTTTTATTTGGACATTCTGAAGCAATGTGCCCATGTCCTAAGCACTTGAAGCACTTGATGTCCCGTGACCTCCTAGGATGTGGAGGTTCTGTCACCTTCTCCTTTCCCTTTAAAGAATCAGAACTGGTATTCCCCTTATTGACCTCTACCTTCTCATCTCGTTTAGGTGTGCTCCATGTTCGTGTAGGCATAGATCTGTCCCTTGTCGTACTTGACGTAGTTACACTAGTTCGGACACCTCCTCGTTTCTGCTGCCTCTCTACACGACTTGCAAACTTTATAACATCCTTAAGGAAGATGTATGGTTGCAATTCAACCACATTTGCTATATCCTTCCTCAACCCTCCAAGAAATCTAGCTATTGTTTGTTCTTGGGGTTCCATCAATTCACATCGAATCTGTAGCAACTCAAACTCTTTCACATACTCTTCCACGCTTAAAGATCCTTGTCGTAAAGTCTGAAGTCTGATGTATAGCTCTTGTTTATAGTAATCAGGAACAAATCTCTTCTTCATCACTCTTTTCATAGTTGCCCACGTTCTAATCTCCTCTTCTCCATCCCTTCTCCTCTGAATCTTTAAGTTTTCCCACCATAAAAGAGCATAATCTGTAAACTCAAGTGCTGCCACCTTGCACTTCCTTTCTTCAGAATATTCATACCATTCGAACACCTTTTCAACCTTCTAAATCCATTCCAAGTATTCCTCAGGTGAACTACTTCCTCGAAACGGTGGAATCTTAAGTTTGAGACCACTAGGAGGATTATTATTCTGTCTTCTTAGTCTGCCCCTGTCGTCGGCCTCATCATCCCCATTTGGATCTCCATTAGCTTCTACAAAATCATTTCATGGCACCCTAAGTGCTTGCCTCTGCTGGGGTTGCAAATTATTTCTTTGCATCATTTGTATAAGGGTATGCAACTGTTCACGAATTCCGGTCATTTCATCCCGAATCTCAGCATGAGATCGTTGTAAGCCCATAAGTTGTGCCTGTTCTAAACTTAACCCTCTTGGCAAATCTTCTTTATCTCCATCCATAATTAAGTTTATGAACCGCAATTCCAGCAAGCCTTTCTTCTATTTCTAGCTCCTGCCTTAGATTGCAACTGATGCTCTGATACCAGATGTTGTGCCGTGAATGATTCAAAAAATCGGCAACAATGAATGAGATGAAAATGGATGAAGGATGGGTCTGGTTGTGTTGTCTTTCTTTTTGTGTTTAGGCTGGATTATAGTATTTTTAAGGTAAATGAAATGGAGGATAAACTAGAGTGATACTTTGATAAGTCGATCTGGACGCCACAAAGATCAATCTAGGATTTTGACGCCACACTCTTTGTGATTGAAGAGTGATAAGTCAGGTAGGGTTCTTCACAAATCAATTTGGAAGAATAACTCTTAATTCTCGGAATTAAGTTCAAATATTAGCCAAAAGTTGTTTATTACATATTCTGATGCCATATTTATAATGGAACATCCCTCCACACTTAGAAAAATTCAACATGACTGAAATCAAGCCTAAAAATTGGACTTTGACAAAGTAATCAGACAAATTAAACTAGCACACATTTTTTTACTTTAATTGAAACATAAATAGACCGAATTTAAAATGGCTATAACTTCTTGCACAAAAGTCCAATGCAATCATAGTTGGACAATCTGGAAAGATCACGTTCTGAACTTGAAATCCACCTAGATTAGTCTTGTTTTCACATGCAATGGATGACTTTAAATTCGGGTTCAAATTTATCTACTGTTCTGACGTAAACAACATCAATTCCTTAACTTATTTGTTTATCAACCCAAATTCAAGTAGCCCAGCATCAAAAGAACCATTAAGGGCTCTTGCCATCTTTAAGCTCCAATTGTAGGCAAATAAGCACCCTTGAACCAATTTGAAACTGATTGCTAATTTTTAATTCGGACGCAGCTTCAATCATTCCAATTTGACTCGTCAAGGTCCTTTGTAGTTGTTTCGCTCTCGCTCTTGTCATTGGACCATCTGAATCCTCTTGCATATTCAATTTACCTTTACAAGATGGATTATCATTCCCATGATGCACATCATATTTATGTTTAAAGCATGTTTGTCTTTAATTTTATTTTTCATGTTTATAGATTTAAAATTATGTGCACTCTAAACTTACCTTAACAATATTTTATGTTTTGTATATTTTTATTATGATAAGCTAAATATCATTATTCATTAGTTTGATAGAATATAAGGTGCCTTTATAATAGTTTGAATGGTCGTACAAGCTGGCGAAAAATGCAAAAGTTTCTTATATATATTATTTGTCTTCATCTTTATGAATGTCTTTTAAACATTGAACTTTTTTTTTTGTTTATATCATAATTAATTTTTTATATCCATCTTTATGGAATGCGGATTTATATTGAAGATCTCTATGTTTTCTTATGAGCATTTCTCAATGGGTATATAGTTATGAAAGCCTAAAAAATAGTAATAATAAATATAATAATATAATTAATTAGGTTTCTTATTTTATGCCTTTTTTATTATTTAAAGGTATTAAAATTAATAATAGGTATATTAATAATTATATAATAATTTAAAGAAAATAAAACTTTATATTAACTTATATTTTATTTGGTTAAATGATCTAAACCTACTCAAAAGATATATGGAGAGAAAGATCATGGACAAGATTTGATCTATGGTTAAATTTGTTTTTGTTTCTCTTATTAATTTAAGATAAATGTTTTATATCATTACCTTTTAATTAATTTTTTGCATGGATGTTAGAGTTATTAATAATGATTTAAAATTTAAAATTTATTTTGATTAACTTTTTATAAGATTATTATAGTTTTCTAATTCAAGATATAAATTTGATACGTTGTCCAAAGTTAATTAAAAATATTATTATTTTAATATTAAAAAAAGATATAATCTTGAAATTTTGTTTAATTAAATATTATTTTTATGGATTTTATAAATTGTTTTTGAACTAGTAAAATCACCCATGTTATATTGGGTAAATGTTCACAAGATTTATTTATTTTTTCCTATAAAAACTAACATGGGTAATATTTAAATATTATTTTATATTAAAAAAATTAACTTAATTGGCGAGGATCAATCGTTAACGTTTATGCATAATAGAAACTCATCACCACACATTACAAATATTATAATCGTGATAGGTCATAAGGAGGTTATATGACAGCCAGATGGCTCGTAAGGTCAGATAATGGTAGGGCAAACATCTAAGAGATGCCTACAAATTCATTTCTGGTAAGGAAAATTGACTTTTTGGCTTGTTAAAAAAATATTATTTTTTTAGTACTTCAAGAATTTTATGCTTGGTAGTAATATAAAGACAAACTTGAGATTTAATTAAGTTAAAAAAAAAGTTTACAAAGAAAAAAATATTTTTTATATAATGAATTACATAAATATTATAAAAAAGATAAATGTTTAAGTACAAAGCTAAAATATTTTAAATCTTTAGAAATAACATGCCACCATATGGATAACAAAGCATTTTAGAATCTTTGAATCGTATATTTATATCCACATCCTAACATAGAACAAAAAAAATCAATATTTATTCTTTATCAATTACTCAATCATATAAAATTTGATACTTAATTTGATTTTTAAAATTTCAAATATTTATTTAAGCATATATTATGCTATTATTATTTATTATTCAACTAATTTATGTATCAATTAAGTTTGGGTTGAATTTTCAAATAGATTTTATAATATTTATATTCAATTTAAAATAGTAATTGTATAAAAAAATAATAATTCCTCTATTCAAGTTCACTCAATAAACATCCATGAAATTTAGCTAAAGTTGTTGACACGACTAAAAGATTGATATCTTCTCCCAAGTGCAGGAGTGTCGAAGTAATAAATAACCTGGCAAGACCGGGGTCAAATCATAGAGAGGTTAATTGTACAAATTATAAACAACAACAATAATAACAATAACAATAATAACAATAATAATAGTAACAATAATATTACTACTACTACTACTACTACTACTAGTAATAATAGTAGTAGTAGTAGTAGTAATAATAATACTAATAATAATAATAATAAAGAAAAGAAGAAGAAGAAGATGAGAACTTTGAGATGGAATATTAACGTAAGGATTTAACAACGATAACAAACAATGTCAAGGTTAGAGGATCCACTAATGGTATGTCAAACAAGTATAGTATAAACTCTTATTATTCAATTGGAAACTACACACAAAGGAAGTTCCAATCAGATTATAGATTGTTAATATGATTACATTAGTCATCTTATTCGATTAATGCTAATGCTTGTAAATCTCGTCAAACATTCATGATTATAACTTATGTTAACAACAAATCAAGTTCTTTTCATAGCTCAGACGTCGGTTATACCATACAATATGAACTATGAAAGTGTCAAGTATTTGTTGTACTAAGTGTTATACAACATAAATCAAGATTAATCATTTAACAAGCAAAGTATTAAAGAGTGAACAAGATAACAAATACAAAACATGTTAGTATCAAACATTAAAGTCCATATTAAGTTTACACTATACTTATTCTTACACCATTAGTGTAACCTTTTTACCTTGACATAATAAACTTAGCTACACATAATGAAAGAAAGAAAAATAAATAAATGACACGACTAAAAGGTTGATGTCTTCTCCCAAGTGTAGGAGTGTCGAAGTAATAAATAACCCGGCAAGACCGGGGCCGAACCACAGGGAGGTTAATTGTACAAATTATAGACAACAATTATAAACAACAATAATAGCAATAATAACAACAACAATAACAATAACAACAACAACTATAATAATAATAATAATAATAATAATAATAATAGTAGTAGTAGTAGTAGTAGTTGTAGTAGTAATAGTAGTAGTAGTAATAATAATAATAATAATAAAGAAAGAGAAGAAGAAGAAGATGATGAGAACTTGGAGATGGAAAATTAATGTAAGGATTAAACAATAATAATAACAAATGTCAAGGTTAGAGGTTCCATTAATGGTATATCAAACAAGTATAGTATAAACTCTTATTATTGAATTGGAAACCACACACAAAGGAGGTTCCAATCAGATTATATATTGTTAACATAATTACATTAGTCATCTTATTCAATTAATGCTAATACTTGTAAATCTCATCAAGCATTCATGATTATAACTTATGTTAACAACAAATCAAGTTCCTTTCATAGCTCAGGTGTCGGTTATACCATACATTATGGGCTATGAAAGTGCCAAGCATTTGTTGTACCAAGTGTTATACAACATAAATCAAAATTAGTCATTTAACAAGCAAAGTATTAAAGAGTGAACAAGATAACAAATATAAAACATGTTAGTATCGAACATTAAAGTCCATATTAAGTTTACATTATACTTATTCTCACACCATTAGTGTAACCTTTTCACCTTGATATAATTAACTTAGCTAGACATAATGAAAGAAAGCAAAATAGATAAACAAAATAAGAACATAAAAGCTAACTAAGTAAAGGAAAGGAAATGAAAAGCATAAACTTAATATTAATGAAAGCAAAGCAAAAACATTACAAAAAATACAAAGAGAGAAAGGAAGAGCATGATCTTGATCTGAACACCATGATGCCTAAATACATGGAAAATGCCTCCTTTTATAGGCCAAAATTAGGAACTATTGATTTAATGACTAATTGATAAGTGAGTGGCCAACTTTTGACTTGGTGACAATCCTTATCTTCTCTTGTCTGCCCAAAACGTCATTGATAAGGTCAAAATTGGAGCCAATTGAAAACATGAAAGTTGTAGGCAATTATCTCAGCTTTCTTGTGTAAACAATTCAGCTCATTTGGACTTCTAAAACTCCAGATATGGCTAAAATATCAAACAGTGCTCGGGCTGGAAGACAAATTCGGGCTTCTTTGTTGTTGCTACAATTTGGACTTGCAAATGGCCTTTTTAGATCTTAGGCTCCATATGAAAGTTGTAGGCCTATGTCTTACGTTTCAATCCATATAAATTGAACCTAAATCTGAGATCTGTAACTCCAGATATGACCCAATTACTGAACAGTGTTCCGGTTTGGATTGCACCGACATCTTTTTTCTAAGTTTGACCATCTCTTTGCCTTTGCAATTTAAGTTTGACCATCTCTTTGCCTTTGAAAAGAAGAGCATGATCTTGATTAGAAAATCAAGATACCTAAATGCATGGCAAATGCCTTCTTTTATAGGCCAAAATTGGAAACTATTGATTTCATGACTAATTCATGAGTGAGTGGCCAACTCTTGACTTGGTGGCAATCCTTATCTTCTCTTGTCTGCCCAAAACATCATTAATAATGTCAAAATTGGAGCCACTCGAAAATAAAAGTTGTAGGCAATTGTCTCAACTTTCTTGTGTAAAATATTAAGCTTATTTGGACTTTCAGAACTCTAGATATGACCAAAATACTGAATAGTGCTCGGGCTAGAGTACAGATTCGGGCTTCTTCGTTGTTGCTACAATTTGGACTTGAAAATAACCTTTTTAGATCTTGGGCTCCATATAAAAGTTGTAGGCCTATATCTTACCTTTTCATCCTTTTAAAGTAGATGTAAATCTAAGATCTATAGCTCCAGATATGACCCAATTACCGAACAATGTTCCGATTTGGATTGCACCGATATCTCTTTTCTAATTTTGGTCATCTCTTTGCCCTTGCAATTTAAGTTCTTAAAGTCATCAATCAATCCTTTCATTTATGTGATAGGCCTGCATTTAAAATGAACATTTACCACAAATTAAAGGTATCTTATATTATTTGATATATTATTATAAAACATGTTTTAGTTAAGGAGTTATTGATACTTCAAGTGTAAAATGATGATATAAAACCATGATAAAAATGTACTTTCAAGTACTAATCATTAATCACCATAAATCACTAATTAAATCTAGAAAAATGATTTATTTTTTAAAATTAATTACTCATTTAACAATAATTTATTTAAATGATGTCAATAAAACAAATTTCCAACACAAACATCCATAGCCATTTTACAAGGAGCACACACTATTAGTAACGAAATCTATCATTATATTGGATAACAGCTGATTAGTACTTAAAAGTGCATTTTTATCATGGTTTTATATCATCATTTTGCACTTGAAGTATCAATAACTCCTTAACTAAAGCATATTTTATAATAATATATCTAATAATATAAAATACCTTTAATTTATGGTAAATGTTCATTTTAAATGCAGGCCTATCACATAAATGAAAGGATTGATTGATGACTTTAAAAACTTAAATTACAAGGGCAAATAGATGACCAAAATTAGAAAAAAGATGTTGATGCAATCTAAACCGGAATACTGTTCGGTAATTAGGTCATATCTGGAGCTATAGATCTCAAATTTAGGTCTTCTTTATATGGACGGAAAGTTAAGACATAGGCCTACAACTTTAATATGGAACCCAAGATCTAAAAAGGCCATTTTCAAGTCCAAATTATAGCAAGAACAAAGAAGCCTAAATCTGTCCTCTAGCCCAAATACTGTTTAGTATTTTGGCCATATCTGGAGTTTTGGACGTCTAAATGAGCTGACATTTTTACACAAGAAAGCTGAGATAATTGCCTACAACTTTCATGTTTTCAAGTGGCTCCAATTGTGATGTTATCAATGATGTTTTGGGCAGACAAGAGAAGATAAGGATTGTCACCAAGTCAAGAGTTGGCCACCCACTCATCAATTAGTCATCAAATCAATAGTTCCCAATTTTGGCCTATAAAAGGAGGCATTTGCCATGCATTTAGACATCTTGGTCTCCAGATCAAGATCATGTTTTTGCTTTCTCTCTTTGTATTTTTTGTAATGTTTATGCTTTGCTTTCATTAATATCAAGTTTATGCCTTTCATTTACTTAATTAACTTTTATCTTATTTATGTTGTTATTTTGTTTATTTATTTTTCTTTCTTTCATTATATCTAGCTAAGTTTATTATATCAAGATAAAAAGGTTACACTAATGGTGTAAGAATAAGTATAGTCTAAACTTAATATGGACTTTAATGTTTGATACTAACATATTTTGTATTTGTTATCTTGTTCACTCTTTAATACTTTGCTTGTTAAATGATTAATCTTGATTTATGTTGTATAACACTTGGTACAACAAATACTTGAAACTTTCATAGTTCATATTGTATGGTATAACCGACGCCTGAGCTTTGAAAGGAACTTGATTTGTTGTTAACATAAGTTATAATCATGAATGTTTGACGAGATTTACAAGTATTAGCATTAATCGAATAAGATAACTAATGTAATCATGTTAACAATATATAACCTGATTGGAACCTCCTTTATGTGTGGTTTCCAATTGAATAATAAGAGTTTATAGTATACTTGTTTTACATATCATTAGTGAATCCTCTAACCTTGACATTTGTTATTATCATTGTTTAATCCTTACATTAATATTTCATCTCAAAGTTCTCATCTTCTTCTTTTTCTTTTTCTTTTTCTTTATTGTTATTGTTATTGTTGTTGTATTATTGTTATTTAAACTTACCTTAACAATAATTTTTATTTTGTATATTTTTATTATAATAAGCTAAATATCATTATTCATTGATTTGATAGAATATAAAGTGCCTTTATAACAGTCTGAATGGTCATACAAGCCGAAAAAAAATGCAAAAGTTTCTTATATATATCATTTGTCTTTATCTTTACAGATGTCTTTTAAACAATGATTTTTTTTTGTTTATATCATAATTAATTTTTTATATCCATCTTTATGGAATGCAGATTTATATTAAAGATCTCTATGTTTTTTTATGAGCATTTCTCATTGAGTATATAGTTATGAAAGCCTAAAAAATAGTAATAATAAATATAATAATATAATTAATTAGGCTTCTTATTTTATACCTTTTTATTATTGTTTAAGGGTATTAAAATTAATAATGGATATATTAATAATTATATAATAATTTAAATAAAATAAAACTTTAGAGCAACCTATGTTTTATTTAGTTAAATGATCAAAACCTACATCAAAAGAGATATGAAGATAAAGATCATGGACAAGATTTGATCTATGGCTAAATTTTTTTTTGTTTCTCTTATTAATTTAAGATGAGTGTTATACATTCTTATTTTTTAATTAAGTTTTTGCATGGATATCAGAGTTATTGATAATAATTTAAATTTTATAATTTATTTTGATTTATTTTTTATAAAGTTATTATAGTTTATAACTCGAATTATAAATTTGATATCTTAATCCAAATTATTTAAAGTTAATTCAATATATTATTATTTTAATATTAAAAAAGATATTATTTTAAAATTTTATTTAATCAAATTTTATTTTTATAAATTATATGAGTTGTTTTTGAATCAGGAAAGTCAGCCATATTATATGTTCACAGTATTTAATTTTTTTTCACTATAAAAATAACATGAGTAATATTTAAAAATTTTTTATATTAAAAAAATTGAGAATCAATAGTTAATGTTTGTGTATATTCTTCTTCTGCTATGTCCTTAAGTACGATTTCCAAGCATTTCCGTTAAGGAAAATTGACTTTTTGCCTTGTTAAAAAAAATATTAGTTTTTCAGTACTTCAAGAAATAAAAAATTAATAAAAAATAACCGTGATAGACACAATCCCTCACGCATGTTTAGATACCTTGCTTCTCAAAACAATTGCTGGAACGTGGTCCCTTGACCGCCACCAACCCCAATCTCCTTATAGCAGCGCACACGTCACTCACCCAAAAACAGAGACACCAGCCAGTTGCAAGAGAGAGAAGGCTATATATATATATATATATATATATATATAACAAATTAAATAGGTCTTGTAAGACGATACTCTTGTGATCTCCTTGATAATATTCAAATCAAAGCGAGACAATCGTGAACGGTTCATGCTTTTAATATATTCTAAAATAAAGTTTTTATAGTTTTATAAATGATAATGATTATGATTTAAAATATATTTATTTAGAAATATATTAAAATAATATTTTTTAAATTAATTTTTACATCAACACATTAAAACAATTTGAAAATATAACAATATTAATTTTAAATAAAAATAAATTTTAATTTAAAAAAAAATACTATTTCTCTAAAATCCCAAAGATATCATTTTCATGATTCATGATAATCCAATCTCTATCATGTGCTCATACATGGGATGCTTTTGGAATTGTAATACATTGTGATGATGTTATTATTTTTTTTTTGAGATAATCATAAAAATCTCTTAAATTTTTTATTGTGTTTTTATTTTTTCAATGTATTTTTAGAAATTATATTTTATATCTTAAATTAAATAAAAAAAATTTAAAAAAAAATCAGCAATTGTATATCATATATGAGAGAGATAAACCACACATCTACTAATACTCTTATATGTCTCTCTCAAAATTCATTATCTCTCTCCTAAACCCTAAAAATATGAACCTATAAGGAACATGATTAGAACGCTCAACAAGAGCATTGATCATACGGCCAAGTGTAAGCAAGCAAGCTTCCCTTGCTCTCCCCTACAAAAGTCGTTTCCTTTTGAATGAAAAAGCTCAAGTTGTAAAAATTAATTAACCAATATTTCATTTAAGCCATTGTATTGATTATGAAGAAATTCAAGAGCATAATCTTGTACAAAAGGAACAGAAAAGAATTAAGTGTTTAAAAAAGAAAAGGAAACAAAGCTATTTGCTGATATAGTATTTGTTGATAAACTAAAACTTAAGGCATGATCTAGATTGGTTTGCCATGTTAATATAGCTCTTTCTATTTATTAGTAGATCATATCGCTATAACACAATTGATCTTGATTTTAATTTTGTGCGTCATTGCTCGGAGAAGAAGGAGAAGGAAAAGAAAAGGATTTGAATTATTCAATTCTAGCGTTACAAATGTGGGGTGTGGATTATGTAAATGAAGTGTTTGATTAAAAGCTTAATGCCAATTATCAAGTTTTAGTTCTTTTTAGAATTTGACAAAGTTTTAATATTAATATTATAAAGACTCTTTAGTTATTAAATAAAAAATAGAATGAAAGGATTTATCTTTTGATAATAAAGAATTATATTTTTTTAGTTATTTATTAGTTTTTTGGACTTATACTATGTCACGAGTTGAATTAATTTTTTCAATCTTAAAAAAATATAAATATATTAAGAAGCACACCAGGAGAAATATTTTTAAAATACTTAAATGGTGACATATTAGAAGGAATATTTTTTTTAAAAAAAATATTGACACAACGACACATTGAATCGACTTATACCAACCATGATTAACCTACAAAACTCAAGATTTATGGTATGAGATCATGATAAAACCATGAAAATTATATCAAAATAAATTAGAAAGCTCAATTATAATGAACCAAGTATTGAAGACCAAAAGAAGAAAAAAAATTAAATTTTAAAAAAGAATAAAAAAATAACTCGAGTAAACCTATATCGGTGGTTGACGCAACACCATGGGCCATGTCAAATTTCTTTGAACATAAAAATAAAAAAGTTCAAGCAACACTAGGCTTTCTAAATAAGTAAGAAAAATTCAAGACCCGAGTTATTGAGTTGAATGAGTTTAACAAGTTTGGCTAATTTAATCATATAAAAAAGAAAACCCTAATTTAATAATATGAAAAACCAAATAAATTCATAAGAATCTTCTAAACCTAAGTTAATCTTTGAAAACCATAATCTATAAAATCTTAGACCCGAGCTCAATTAATAAACTCAATTTCCAAACAATTTAATATTGAAGGATAAAATAAAAATAAAAATAAAAATCATTTAAAAAACATGTCACATAAAAAAATAGTAATGAAAAGAATGAGATCAAACCTAATAGAAAAAAATAAAGGATGAAATTGTAAAAGAAAAATTAATTTTAGAAATCATCTCAAATAAAAAAGAATTAATCAAAATAATAGGAATAAAATTCAAGAGATGAAAAAAATTGGACGATGAAAACAAAAATAATCTCCAATTTGAAATAATTTTCTTAAATAAAAAGATTGTCATTAAAAGAATAAAAACCAAATCTGAAAAGAAAAAAATAAAGGGATGTTCTGGAAAGACCTGGTGTGAAAATAAAAAATAAAAATCAAATTAGTGCTAAATCAAATAAAATCATCATAAATACATCACTTGGAAGGTTAGCCTTACCTAGTTGAATAAAAAAACACCAAGGAAAGCTTTTTTTTTTTTTAATTATTGCAAGTTGCTAGATACACTACTTAATTATAGAAGAGATGAGGTTGCTCCAACGAAGCCAATTATGGGTTTTAACATCGAACCTTTTAAGGAAAAAAAGAAAGAAGTCACACTTGATTCTAAATATAAATATGATACTCAACCTAATCATAACTATAATATTAAATGTTTAAGGTGTTTAATAATTGGCCATATAGCTTTTTAATATTTAAACAAGAGAGTTATAATTTTAAAGGATCATGACAAGATTAAGATCAAATGAGATGCTATTACTTGAGAATGCTAGTAATGAGGATGTAAAGTATTCAATAAAAGGAGAATTATAGTATAAACTAAAAAAAGTGATGCTTTTATTATGCACCATCTTATAAAATACTATTCATTTTAATAATGTTTTTTTTATTTGTCTTTTTTTTTTAATTTCATACTTTAACATTTATTTTATTAGAGATTGGATATTATAATTTATTATGGTATGCTTTATATATGGTTAGTTCGGTCTTATAACCTGTATCACGGAATTGGCGGGTTAACTCAGTTAACTTAAGTTTTTTTTTGTCTTTTTTAATTCATTTTTTTAATTTCATCTTTCAACATTGTGATGATTGAGAATTAGACTTCATAATTTACTTTAGTTCCTTTTTTGAGGTTATCTCGATCTCATGACTCTGTTTGCTGATTTGGCGGGTTAACTCAGTTGACTCAAGTTTTTTTTTCTATCTTTTTGGAATTGATTATGAATTAAAATTCATGATTTATTTTTCTTACTTTCTATGAGGTTTATCAAAGTCTTATAACAAGGGTTATCTATTTTTTATGGTTAACTCAAGTAGACTTAAATCATTTTATTATGTCATGTTTTTAAATTAAGTTTTTTTAACTTTCTACCTTCAATAATTTTTTTTAAATTGAATTTGGCTTCATAATTTATTTTATTTTTTTCTATGGGGTTATTATAGTTTTATGACCATATTCACAAGTTTGGTAGGTTAACCTAAGTTAACTCAAGTTATTTTTTTTGTTTATTTTCTATAAGGTTATCACAATCTCATAATTTAGGTCACGAGTTTGACAAGTTAATTTAGGCCAAATAATTTTATTATTTTTGAATTGTTTTTTTTTTTCAATTTTATTCTTCAACATTGGATTGATTGAGAATTGAGCGTTATAATTTGTTTTATATGTGGTTATCATGGTCTCATGATCTAGATTAAAGATTTGGCAGGTTAACTTAAGTTATCCCGAATCGATTTAATATCTTGTTATTTCAATATTATATTTTAAAAAAAGATGTTATCTTAAATTTTTATGAATTAAACTATGTTTTTATTAGTTGTTCGAATTATTTTTGAACTTATCAAGTCGATGAGGTCATATTGAATCAACCTCCACTTGATTTAATTTTTTTTACTAGAAAAATATTAGCAATACCTATATGTTTTTTTTTTGTATGTTAAGAAAAATTGAATCCAACTCACAACATATTGCAACCCAACTATCTAGTTATTGGTTATTTAGCATGCACTAAATATTCAAATTAAGAAAGATGATTTGGAGTAGTAAAGGGAGAATATCTTCTATATAAAATGTCATATTAGTAACAAGATATGTAGCATGATTATTGATAGTAAGAATTGTAGTAATATTGCTAATATTACACTTTTTAGAAAATTAAATTTGAACATTACTAAACATCATAGACAATATAGGCTTCAATGATTGAATGGATATGGAAAAGTTAAGGTTAGTAAATAAGTCTTGATGTCTTTTTTAATTAGAAAATATTATGATGATGGTTTACGTGATGTGGTTCCCATATATATAGGTCACTTGTTATTGGAGCATTCATGACAGTTTGATAAAAGATTAATGCATGATGGGTTTAAGAATAAGTATTTTTTTTGTAAAAGATGGAAAATTCATCACTTTTGTACCATTTATACAAAATTAGGTCCATGAAAACTAATTAAAATTGAAAAAGAAAGTGAGGACAAGGGTATTGAAAATATCATAACCTTTAAGGAAAGAAAAATTAAATTTACTCGAGAGTAAAAGGAATATTGAGTTGGTCGAGAATGGAGAAAAGAATAAAGAGAAAAAAATAAAGAAGAGAAAGTTAAGTGTTGAGAGAAAAATGAAGAAGTATAAGAGCTTTCATGTAAGAAATATTGTTGTTAAGAATGTTTTTTATGCTAATAATCCTATGCAAAATAGTATTGTTGTCTCTTTGTTGAAGGATTAAAAAGACATATTGCCCATAAATGATGTATGTAGTGGTGATGGAGTTTGGTGCATATGAGAAAGAAAAGATTTCTAGCCCATATGAAATTTAAGTTACAGTCTAGAAGAGATGGTCCATTCTAAATTCTTGACGAATCAACAATAGTATACAAAGTGAATCTTTCATGTGATTATAGTGTTGGTGTTATTTCTAATATTTCTAATCCTTCTTTATTTGATATAGATGATGATTTAAGGTCAAATTTTTTTGAGGAGGAGGGGAATGATATAAATCGATAAGCATCACAAAAGAATTCATTAAAGATTTAATCGTACTAATTATAAGGTCAAAGGTTAAGAAGATTAAAAAGGCGGGTTTGTGCTTAATTTTTCCTAATATATAGTTTTATAATAATAAAAATAATTTTCACTCTCACTGTTGGATTATATTAAAATTTTACTAGACAATTTTAAAGGCCTTGTTTTATATAGGGCTAAAATTTTATAGCAATTGAAATTTAAAAAAGTCTTGAGATAAAGATTAGACTCTACTATGTAAAAATTATATTATATTCTAGTTGATTTAGGATTATCTTCTCTTGATTTATCAATTTTCTACAAGAAAACTTTCTTATTCTTTATGGATTCCTTATTTAGGATGGATTAGGATGGACATGTAAGTAATATATTAAGGAATTATCTAGCAAGTGGTTTTTTTTTTATTTTGCAAAGAATCTTAATTGTCCAAGGATTATTAATTGGCATTTTAAGAGTAATTATTTTGAAAGGATTCCTAATTTTTTTGATAAAAAATTGATAAAATTAAAAAATTAATTAGCAAAGTATCCTTATTTCACAAGTATATGTCTTAACCTATTCCAAAATTAGCAAAAAAGGTAAGATATCCTTATAAGGTAGATTTTATATGGTAACCTTTTTTCTCATAAGGTAATTTTTTGGCAGCCTTAGTTATTAATGGATTTTATTATTTATTTTATAAACTTTGAGTTATTTTAATTAGGTTTTAATGTCAACCTATTAGTTTATTAGGGCTTATTTTATTTTGTAAACTATAAATACCCTTTCAAAAAGGAGAACATGACATATTGAGTTATTATTGATTTTGTTGTAATTTCATGTGCTTGTGTAAGGATTGCTCATACCTATTAATTCTTTATCAAACTGTTTTGAACTTAGTAAAGATCAACAATATTTATGATGTTTTTCCTTACACCTTCAATTCATGATTTTTTATAGTTGTTAGGTTAAGGTTGTCGTTTCAATAACTTGATTGCATTAAATTAGGTAATTATTGTCTCAAGTTTTTATCATCCTTAAATCTAATTTTAGCCTTTTTAGGCTGTTTTTTTTTTCATGCGGGTTTAAAAGTTATTACTTTCTAGGTTTGTATAAGTTATTCCCCTAAATCCAATAAGAATAATTTTTTATAGAAAAAAAGAGAGCATAAACACTTTTCATCATAAAGAGCTTCCTTAATAAGGTTTTTCCCAACAACTTTGAGATTAATCTCCTCTAATATTGATATTAGGCATGGGCTGCTCCTCAAACAAGATTTCTCTCTTCTATATTTGATATTTTTTTTTTGCTTGACTTGCTGCAAAACTGTGCTTGCATGGTCCATATCCGGTAAGGGATGGGTAACTAGCTCTAACTTTCAAGAATTATCTTAAATGAGTTCTTCATTTATCTATGTTTTAGAGTCAATTTTCTAGAGTCAATTTTCCTGATTGATTATTTTGTAGATCCAATTCCACCTACATCAACCAAAAGATGCAACACATTCAAAACATGTACAAGACATAATTACAATTTAACATATCAAATGAAAATGATCATACATATCCTAAAAACATTTTTAAATAATTTCTTTTAACAATATAGCCTTAATGTAACTCTAAGTCTTTATTTCATTATAACCATAAAGACTTATGGGGTTACTAATAAGTTTGATCTAAAATAAATCCTAAACCAAATAATGATGAGTTCAAGATTGACCATTTAAGATTACTTATTCATGGTATGATTTTAGGTTTAAAAAAACTACAACCAAGTTATTTCATCTACGTCCACCACCCAAAATGGTTTAGGCTCGGGAAAGCCTACTAATCCGAGTTCATGAGGGTTTAAGGGTGGGCTAGGTCCTTTCAAAACCCAAATCCTTGTCATTTTATAAGTTTTAATTTGGTTGGTATAAATCCACTATGTAAGTGGTTTGACCTTGAACAAAGTCTAATAAGAAACCCAATTTCTCTTGATGTTTCTCTATAATCCAATAATAAGTCAACTCATGCTCATTATCTTTGTATACACTTCCCGAGGCATGATCCAATGTTTAAGGGAACCCAAATTTAGCCTCTTTTTAGGAAGCTCGGGCAAATCATATACAAATCTAATTAGATTTATTTATCTAGGCTTACTTCTTTGGATCCAATTTGCACGTAAATTCTATGTAAGGATGGTGCTAGATATTTAATACTAACATAATTCCTCACCATCATGAGTCATACAAAATAGAGATAAGGTAAGCTCATGTTAGTGTGGTCGCCTACCTAAATATTTTGTTTTATAAGTTGATAGTGTGATAGTCCACTTGAACATCCTGCTTTACAAGGTTATAGTACAACCTTTTATCTAATCGTTTTTCCTACATAATTATCTATAAAAATAAATAACACAATCTATTGCATCCCTACTCTTCACACCATGCAAATCTATGTGATTCATAGATATACAGAGGCTTATGAATCATTGGGTACATGACTAAACATACATACATATATATATATATACATACATATATATATATATATATATATATATGTATGTATGTATATAAAAGAAAAAAGAAAAAGAGCTCACATTCCTTTCACCTCTCATTATTCTTACATCTGCACACACACACAATCGAAAAGTTTTCCTCCGCCTGAATTTATGCTAACTTAAGCATTATAGAATCTCATAAGTTATCAAAGGACCTGTTTTTGCAAGTGCTCCAAGTTCAAACAAGTGCTCCAAGTTCACATCACCTTTAACGACTCAGTCTCCCAAACTCATCAATCAACTTGGAAAAGGCTTTTAATCCATTGAAAGTTACTCCGACTCCAGCAGTAATATAATTACTTTCATCTTACAGGTATGAATATGTAATTGATTGGACTTTACAACTTAACATTATATTGAGCTGTAAGTGCTGATTAGTGTAAGATTTTTTCCTACCGTAGATAGAACTATCTGTCCTCTTAAAGATATCATGCATCAGCAAAGGTGGAGCTGCCTTGTCATTGCAAATATTACAAACAGTGAGTCCTGATACGCGTATAAGGTCCTGTATTATTACTTGAGTAATAATTAAAAATAAAATATTACACTTTTGTTATATGTAATATACTTAAAAAAGAAAAAAATGTATACCAGAAAAAAAATCCAGAAGAAAAGCAAATAAAAATCCAAATTTAAGAAACCTATGTACGCGGTTTGAGAGTGGGAATCCCAAAAAAAATAAAAAAAATAAAAAAGAAAGACAGCGAAACACATCGTTTTTTGGACAACAAACGACAAATCCCCTCGCTTGCAAACGTCTTCGCTAAATTTCTTTATGTTTTCTTTCATAATAATTGTTGAGGGTTAGACTAACAAGGAGCAAAAAAAAACGGTGGCATAGGCAAAAGGGTTAAAGTAGCAGCAGTATACATAGAGGGAGAGAGAGAGTATTTGATTGATCATACAAATATAAGTAACAGAAATGAACAGGTAGTGCTGGCTGTTGGTTTGTTTTTGTTATAATAATAAATACAAGAAACAGAAGAACTGTTATGTTTTATTCTTCTTGTGTTGTGGGGGTTGGTTTAATTGGTCACAATCGGAAGGAAGTGGATCCTCATCAGTTTCTTTCTTTTTCTTTTTTTATTAATAACAACAACAAATAATCTCAAGGGTTTCAACTTCATCTGAATTTGGAGATCTAGCTTTCTTCAACATTTTCTTTCTTTCTGTTATTCCTTCTGTTTTAGAGGGCGGAGTTGATTGATTGATTCTTTGGAACCATAGTAGCAATGAGTTCTTATTATGATGGATTTTTATTCTTTTTAGCTAGAAATTGAAGATTGTGAATTGGGTTTTAAGGGATGTTAAGCTTTGTTGAATTAAAACTCGAAAGGTTTTGACTTGGTCGAAATTTGGGTTTTTGGTCACTTGGGATTTTTATTTTTTGGTGAATTTTGTTGGATTTGAGGTGTTTGAGGGTGTGATTGGATGAAAGATTAGGGTTTTATTTTAGGATGGATGAATCACAGGGCACTTCGAATTCGCTACCGCCTTTTCTTGCAAAGGCATATGAGATGGTGGATGATCCTTCCACGGATTCAATTGTTTCATGGAGTCAGAACAATAAGAGTTTTGTTGTATGGAATCCACCGGAGTTTGCCAGGGACTTGCTGCCCAGATTTTTTAAGCATAATAACTTCTCTAGCTTCATCAGACAGCTCAATACTTATGTAAGCCAATTCCTTTTGTTTCTCTTGTTTTTACATGCTTATATGTGTTTGATGTGTGCATGTGGATGTCTGTCTTTCTTCGTTCTTTGTTGATTAGGTTGAATTGAATTGAAATATTTTGATATTGAATAGGGCTTTAGGAAAATTGATCCCGAGCAATGGGAATTCGCCAATGAGGATTTTATTAGAGGTCAACCACATCTAATGAAGAACATCCATAGACGGAAGCCAGTTCATAGCCATTCGATGCAGAATCTTCAAGGACAAGGGTCGAATCTGCTAACTGATTCTGAAAGACAGAGTATGAAGGATGATATAGAGAAGCTTAAACGTGAAAAACAAGCACTTATTTTGGAGTTACAAAAGAAGGAACAAGAGCGGAAAGGATTTGAGATGCAAATCGAGGGTTTGAAGGAGAAGTTACAGCAAACGGAATGCATACAGCAAACTATAGTGTCTTTTGTGGCTCGAGTGTTGCCGAAACCAGGTCTTGCATTAAATATAATGCCACAATTGGAAGGTCACGATAGAAAACGGAGGTTGCCTAGAATTGGTTATCTATACAGTGAAGCCTCTAGTGAGGATAACCAAATGGTGACTTCCCATGCTCTGTCTCGAGAAAATGCAGACAGTAATTCTGTTGCCCTGTTAAACATGGAGCAGTTTGAGCAGTTGGAATCATCCCTTACATTTTGGGAGAATATGGTACATGATATTGGTCAAGCCTACAACAATTCAACGATAGAGATGGATGACTGTACAAGTGGTGCACAAAGTCCAGCTATAGCTTGTGTGCATCTGAATGTTGATTTTCGTCCCAAATCACCTGGTATTGACATGAATTCTGAGCCCTCTGCAGCTGCTGCACCAGAGCCTGTTTCACCGAAGGAACAACCAGCCGGGACTGCTCCCACTGTGGCCACTGGAGTCAATGATGTATTCTGGGAGCAGTTTTTAACTGAGAATCCTGGTTCAACCAACGCACAGGAAGTTCAGTCTGAAAGAAAGGATTCTGATGGTAGAAAAGGTGAAATAAAGCCTGTTGATCCCGGAAAATTTTGGTGGAATATGAGGAATGTAAATAATCTTACAGAACAGATGGGGCATCTTACTCCTGCTGAAAGAACTTGACATTGGTTGACAGTTTTTTCAACTTCTGATGCCTCAGAGACTCTCTCTCTCTCTCTCTCTCTCTTTGAGTATCATGTTTCCCTTGTTAATATTAGGTTTCCTTATAGCTTGCATGGTTAATGCAGACTCCTGTTTAGTTGTGACTCATTTATATAGTAGTAACTATACAGTTATTAAATACTGTTATCAGTCATACAATGCGAATGTCTTTTGGAACCTTTCTGCATCTCTAGTTGAATTGTCTATCTCAGTGACCCAACCTTTTTTCTCTGGTTTCTTTAAGTGCCTACATTTAATTGCATTTTGACATCATCAAGTTTTTGAATGGAGCCTGTCATATGATGCTCTTCAGTGTGGTTTATAACTTCTGTTACGTTTTGTTTGGCAGCAAATACGCTTGTCTGCGCTCTTTGAAATTCTTGCTAATAGCATAATAGTGAAGTGCAAGTGGAATTTCGGTCATTTCTAACTGCACTTGCAGAAATTGGAAAATGAATTTTTCTGTTCTACTAGGTGCTTTATCTATTCCAGAAGCTCTGTATTTAGTCTCAACGCTTAACACTGGAAGTATAGTTAGATAGGGTTCCAATACAGAGAATTGACAGACATTTTTCCTCTCCATCAAAACAACAGTACTAGTGTGGTTCTCGAATTAATTTGTACCTCACCAATGGAATGGTAAACAGAAAAAGGATGTTTCACGCCTGTGCTCAAAGTGCCCTATGATGATGTATACAGTGAATATTTTCTTGTTTGCGCAGACATTTTTTATGCTGAAAGGTGAAAGCACATGTAGCATGATCAAATCTGTTGTTAAAGATGGAATTCTTCTTGAAAACAGAGAGATGGAGCATCTGCGTTTTCTTCCTCTTAGCCAGCTTTAGAGACCGAGTTGCTTATCCTACAAGAACGACATCTTAGTTATAATGACACATGGACTCGCATTTATCATGTTCATTAATCAGTATGATCCTATGAAAAGCTCTTGTAAACAAAGATTACACCCCCGATTCTGTAGCATGCACTTGTCCATGCATGTGAATTTCTTCCAGCTAAGAGTAATGCTTTTCGCATTTACCAACACCGATGGATTGATGGGGATGATTTTTTTCCCCTCTTCTTTAATTGACATGAAATGCAAAACACTGAGAGGGCTGTGAACGGTTCAGTTTTCTCTGTATACAGGTGGCTCTCAAGATTTTATTTTGAAACTCTCAAAATAAGTTACCATCTATGGGAGATGAATAATCATTTGAAGGCGAGGGGAGGCGCTTAGAAAGTTAAAGGAGTCGAAATGTTAAAGTTGAAGCTACCTGTATAAGTCAACTATATAGTATAGAAAGGAAGCAACATGCGATTACTTCTCCTCATTCGTTTAGGCTGCGTTTGGATTGTCCAAAGGCGTGCTTGCAAAACCACTAGCACGCGTTGATAATTTCTATCAACCATGAGAAAGTATAGAGCTATGAATTTGTCTGTCACTCTGCTGCCTTCCCCTCAAAGATGTTGAATGCAAACCAGGGACATTGCACAGTCATCCTTTGAACTCACGAGGAAAGGGTCTATCACTCTTTAATTCCAGAAGCATAATGGTTAAAGCATTTTTATGCGTTTTTAGCACTTGGCTTTGTAATGCTGACGAATCATAAATATTCTCCTTTCCTCGTTAGCGCTTCCCTTCTTCCAATTCGGTACCTCGAGGATTACGGTTGATATATACATGCGTTATCTATTTGTCCTGGCCGGCCGGAAATTTTTTTTTTTAATACAATTAGTACATAGACTATTTTAATATGTTTTTTATATGAAAAAAATTTAAAGTATACGTTAAAAGATTTACTTATTCATCTAATAAAATAAATTGATAGTCATCTCAGTAATAATAACTAAAAAAAATTAAAAAATAAATATAAATTAAAATATTTAATCTCGCAAAATGAGATATTTGACTATTTATATATATTAAATTTATTTATTACAATCAATAAAAGATAATAAAAACATATAAGAAACTGAGTGAAAAAAAAAAGAAATATTATACAAGTTCGGACATATTAGAAATATTATTTCTAAATAAATATTATTTTATAAAATAAAACTTATTTATAAAAAATAAAATAAAAATCTTCAAAAATTAAATATAATTTTTTTTAAAAAACCTTTATCCAAAAAGGTTTACAAAACTCGTGGTTTAGATCATGAGATCAGGATAAACTAATAGAAAATAAATTGAGAATAACCATAAAACTAATTTTAACAACAATATGGAATGATAAAATTGTAAAAAAAAATGAGGGAACAAACGATTTCTAACTGTATTAACTCTTAAAACTCGTGATCCATGTCATTAGATTAGAAGTAGGGCAAATAGAAAAATTTTGAAGCTCAATCTCAACAAATCAGATATTAATGGATGAAACCAAGAAAAAAATCAATCACATAAATTATAATTAAAATAATTAGGATGAAAATCAAAATAAAAAATAAATTAGAGGGCATAAAAAAAATTAAAATTAGAGGGTTAAATTGAAAAGAAAAAAATTTAATAAAAAAAATCAAAAGAATGAGGACTAAATTAAAAAAATAAAACAAGATATACTTTGATTGAATGTGAAATTGAAAATTAATAAAACTTTAACAAAAAAAACCAAGGAAAAAAAAATACAAAAGTCAAAAGAATAAGGAACAAATTTAAATATATATATATATATATATTATAAATTATAATTTAAAGATTAAATTGAAAACATAATTTTTTTTTTAAAAGGGTTAAGAACAAAAATAAATAATAAAAAATATAATGACTAAAATTGAAAAAAAAAAAAAATGACAAACATGCACTTTTTACTGAAAAAAAAACAAAAATAATTATTGTTCACAAACCATTCATCATCTATCACGTGTCATAATAGCAGAAAAAAGATGCAATGACACTTTCAAAAATAGAGTGGGAGGCTAGGTTTTACCATCAAGTGACATTGTACACGCCGTTTAATGAAAATAAATGCAATTCATGTTTTAGAATAAAATAAACACACGCTAAGAGTTTTTCATAATTAAAAATTTAAAATTTAGCATATAAATACTAAAATGCACCTCGTAACCTTAAAAATTATAAATAAACTTATGTGAAACGAAAAAAAAACACTCATAAATACATATCTTATTTTTTATATTTTTTGAGGGCAAAGATGTATTTTAATTATAGTCTAAGAAGGGAAAAACCCAAAAAAACCTATTGATCAACAATTCTGGGTTTGTTTTTTTTTTTTTTTAAGGGTAAAGTAGTGTTTTTATTATTTTAAAACTTATAAAAAAATAAATAACTTTTAATCAACAATTCTAAATTTTATTGATTTTAAAGATAAAAAAATAACTTTATTGTGTAAAAAATTTAAAAAATATTTAGATACTTTTGAATAATTTTTTAATGACCAACGGACCACTAAAAAAAACTAAATCACTTTCACTTTCAAGGTTTTTATTTTTTCTATTAAAAAGTAAAATGATAATTGTACTGTATCGTTAGAGAAAATCTCACTCCCAATATTTCATGTAAGTATATAACTCTTGAAATTGTCACTGCATCGAAGCTAATGATGATGATTCATGGAATAACAATTAATTAGAAGCATAATAATTTAACCGCAACAACTTAGCAATTTACAGGAAATTTACAAGTTTGTTCCCACCGTTTTTAACTGAATAACGCGGTGTTTAATCTTAGCAACATTGTTCAATTTCTAGTTCAGTATCAAAACAGGCCTGCCGGAATACCTTAATAATGATATCATGATACTCGTAAGCATTCAATGTCAGATAAAGAGTTCTTCGAGCTCTTCTTCCCAGCTATCTCCTCTTCAGTCATCCCAATCATTGAATCTCTGAAGCCCTTCTGTGGATCAAATGAGCTTTTCATCACAGCGAAATTTTCTTGGTCTGTGAATCCCTCCATTGTTCTATCCCTGACCTTTTTCTTCATTTTCAACTTGGTTTATTTCATGTCTTCGAGTGCTTTTATTCTGCAGATTTCGACTTTTGAAGTTCTGGGAGAAAAAGTGATGCGTTAACTCTTGATTATGTGATCAAGAAATCCCGCGAAAGATGATATCAGTTTTTTAAAAAATCAAAAATTAAGTTTAAGAATTTTGATCCAAGTTAACTTCTGACTAACATATATATATATATATAAACTGAAAGCATTAGAATTAATGAATTAATACCACAAGGTCAATTATATATTTAAAGTTATATTTTCTTCTCTATTACAACAAAGAACAACGCATGTTTCAAGCAAAAATAATAATATTATTAATTTGGTGAAATTCATAACAAGAAAAATATTATATAATTCTAAGATAATTAACTCTAATAAATATATATTAGGTTGCAAATTATTGAGCTTTCATCCGCACAAGTCTATATCTAAAATAAAACTAAAATATTTAATTTGAGTCAAAACAAACCCAATTAAATTTAAAAACTTAAATTAAAATATTATGATTCAAATAACACTTAAAAAAATATAAAAATTAAATAAAATATTCAAAATAATAAAAGGAAACAATCAGTTCCTTAAACCATTTTTAACTCGATTAATTTTCTATTGAAATCAAATCTAACTTGCATAGGAATAATGTGTGTTTGTCATTTAGACTTCCTTTTGAATATACATTGAATAATTGATCTTTTTCCTTTATTTGATTGAATTAATGTTTTAAAAAATAAAGAAGATAGTTGCTTAGTTCTTTCATTTTAAAAACCTTCTACAATCTTCCTTTAAAATAAGAAAATCCTGCAAGAGAAAGAAAATAAAACAACAAGAAAAGTCATTGGCCACCTCTTATTCTCCTTGTAAGGAAATGAATCCTTACTTGTAATGAACAAATAAATAAAAGAATTTACTCCCACATGATATCGCCCTTGGTTTTCATGTTAGATATGAAATCCTTGTCCATCATAAAAACATAATAATCCCTTTCTAATTCAGTTTTTAATCTGTCCATCATGAATCCAAACTTAGTTAGGATTTTTGACAAATTCTTGTAGGAAAAGTACCTCAATATCCTAATTAATTATAGCCACTTATAGACCCCATGTAGCCTAAGCCAATGCACTTCTACAAGGCCTTGATCAGATTTGATAGAAAACCAACTTCTTTATAATTAGGTTAACCTATCAACACCAATAAACCCAATCTGATTGAATGCATCCCAGGGTGAAAACCCAACATGGCTGAATGAAATACAAGTTAAAACCCAAGGAAAAACCTCACCTGGTCGAATGAACTTCCATTTAAACCTAAGCTCCTAATCAAATCCTGATCATGAGTAACACATGGCCAAACCATATGCTGCACCCTTTCATCCTCCTTTTCTTTTGAAGGATTTGACCTAAAATTTAAAACAAAAAAATCATACACCATAAGCATATCATCATTACAAGGCCTATAAAACTTTTAATCATCAAAACCTTGTAAACAAAGAATATGTTTTGAATAACCCTCTCATTCAAATACAAACTCTCATTTTCAGCCATTTTATCCTCTCTATGTTTCATCTGATCCTCATAAACTTGCTTAAGAGACAAAGAAATAAGAACTATAGATTTCTTGTCCTTTACAAATAAAAATCTATTTTAAAATCTATTATACATAGCTTTTCTATCATATTACCGAGGCCCACCCAATAATAAGTGACTAGCATACATAAGAACTACATCACATAACACTTCATCACAATATTTTCTATTGGAAAAATATATAAGAACCTATTTATACACCTTTTTATTTCCATAATTGGTTAACTACTGCAATTTATAAGAAATAAGATATTCATTAGTTTGAAAATTCAACTTATCCATAAAATCCACACAAGTTACAGTAGTGCAATTACCATTGTATGATCAAGCTGGATACCTTATTCTAAACATGTCACCTCGTATGGAAGATGTGTTCTCTTTTTGCTCCTCCAATCCTCTCACCTTTACATGCATATTAAGTGCTCGTTTCATCACAAGCACCTCCCCCTCAATAGGATACTTAATATACTCATCTCTAGCATCTACTAATGGTAGCATCTCCACCTCAATGTTATCCTTCTCTTTAGACTCAATCTAATAATAAGCTCTTGTAACTATGACTCTTTTGTTTAGACTCTATGAAGCAATATGACCAAACTTTAATGTCATGACTACAAGAAGTAGGAGTCTCAACTTTACCTTTACCATCCATGAAGGTGTTTTTATTCTCTTTAAGAGTCTTAGGATCCTCTTCTATAGTAAACTGAACTTATACATTCTTATCTCTCTCCTCAAATTAGTTTTTTAAGATGAAGAAGAAGTGCTTAGAATGAATGATGGATGTCCTCCCACTCTCCTTTTAATCTGCATTTTTTTTTTACGTGTGTATATGCACCACGTCCTTTAACTCTACATAATGTTGTAATTCAATAACATTCACTACCTTGTGATTCAGCCCATTAAGAAACCTAGTCATAGTGGCCTCCCTATTCTTCACTATATTAGCCCGAATCATTGCGATCTCCATCTCTTTATGATACTCATCAACACTTATAAAACCCTGGCTCAAACTCTATAATTTCTAATATAACTCCTTATAGGAGTGACTTAGTATAAATTGGTTCCTCATCTAAGCCTTTATATTAGCCCATGTATATATACGCCTTTCTCTATTCCTCTACCTAAAAGTTACAATATGATCCTATCATATTATAGCATAATCAACAAATTTAATTGTCATAATTTTCACCTTTTTTGCTCAAAATAAACATGGTAATTAAAGATATAATCTACTTTTTTCTCCTATTCCAAATAAGCCTTAGGATTATTTATACCTTGAAAACTAGGAATTTTCAATTTACTATAGTCCCCATCTACACCAATAGCATCATGGTTTCTAAAATCATCAAAATTATCTCCTTGGACAAACTGATTAACCCTCCTGTAAAGTTGGATACATATGGCCCCAAGATGTTGCTACATCATCATCCTCATCACCTATCATATCAAAATCAATGTCAACAACTAGACTAACATACCTATCACACCTCTTAGCATAATTTCTATCCTAATCAGCCCTATGATATTTCCCATCAACATCATGTTGTTTCTCCTTTTCTAACCTTTCATGCATACCACCTATCACCAAATTAAACCTCTTTATCATTTGTGTCAAACTTTCAATTTGATTCATCTCTATTTGAGGTGTTTTTTCTTGCTTTTCCTTTCCATCATAAATCTATATATTTTGTTAATGGTATAATAAAAAAAATTATGTTTCCTCACTCACTCTCTCATATGTTTATTCTCCTCTTGTGTTTCACTTAAAGCCTTTAATTTTAAGTAAATTCAATGCTGAAAGTCTATAGTGATAGCATTTATAGAGATAATATCAAGACCAGGCAAAGACATGACACAAATAAAGTTTACAATACAAAAACATTAATTTGAATTGAATTCAAACCCTAGATCAAAAGACATCCAATTGAGCTAAAAGCTTAAATTTAGTGCGTTTTCAACCCAAATAAACATAATATAAATTTTAAAGCAATTATGATAATGTTTGATATGCTACGTGAAAGAAATAAGCAATAACCCCTTTTTGATCCAAAATCTAGAACCCTAAAAAATTGATGCCTAAATGAGTTGAAAATTTATAATTAGTATATTATGACCCCTAAATAACTAGAATATGAGATTTGAGTCAATTTTAAGGTGTTTTGATATGCTAACGTGAAATAGATGTAATTAGATCCCATATAGGCGAAGCCCATACACGTCCACAAGGCACTAACCAAATATTATTGAAACCAACTCCTCCATAACTGGGTTGAACCCATCAAAACCTACAAACCCAATCTAACAGTATGCATCCCAAGTTGAAAACTCAATATGGTTGAATGAATTACAAGCTAAAATCAAAGGAAAACCCCTTATTTGGCTGAATGGAACCTAAGCTCCTAACCAAATCCCTATCATGAGTAACCTAAAACCGAAGCATAGGATGAAATGTATAAAAAAAACTCTCACTGTACTATTTTTTCCTTTGCAATTCTTTACGTACGTGCATAGATTTCCTTTGTTTGTCCCTCACTGACTTGAGCTCTCTAATCTTCATGTTTTTTTAACTTTCATCACTTATAACCTGATTTTTTAGTTAAAAGTTCATCATTGTCCTTTTGAGTAGAAAACATAATATTTTCTTCATTCTTGCTTAAAAAAGAATCTCTTACGTTCATGGAAGACAAAGATAAATTTGTTTTTAATTATGAAGTTTTTAACTTACAGTTTTGCTTCTTAATCATTCTAATTATATATTATCTTAATACCTTCTCTGCTTTATATGGTTCTTTATCTAATTTAAACTGCTACTTCAAACTCTCAACCCAGGTGCTCTAATTTATGTTATCTTTTCTCTTACATACGCATCCATTTAAGGAAAAATCTTAATTTCTCCTAGTAGGCCTCTCATTTTCCTTACTTTAGAAATCATGTCGCTGAAGTTGCAAGTTGTCATTTGATCTATAATTGTGACAACTTGATGGTAGAGCTTTTAGCTCATCATCCTAATTATAATGAAATGATCTCAAAGCAGCTTAACTATTTTCACTATTAGAACTATCATCTACAAAAGAAAGTCTCCAAAAAGCATCACCATCTCCTCTATAAAATCTACCTCCTCCTTCACCACCATCAAATGGTAATGGGCTTGTGGAGACAAAATTCCATTTCTCCTTTTATTTTTCTTTTGCATTTTCTTTTCATGGGTTGATGCTCATATATTTGAACTTTCTTAGTTAGAAGGAGGAAAAAACATGAAATATTAAAGAAGGGTGAAAAGAAGAGGAAGATGAGTTTTTTTCTTGGATAAATTAAGTAATTAGCATAATAAACATAAAACGTTAGTGGAATAACATCATCTAAAAACAATTTGGTGAAATAACACACTTTCACCTTGTCACGCTTCAGAAACGTGGCATTTACTAAATGTTACTGTTCTAAAGCACGACAACTAAATAACATTGGAAAGAAACACTAACTCCTAGGTGTTTATTGATTAGTATTTAAAAATATATTTTTATCAAGGTTTTATATCACCATTTTGCACTTAAAGTATTAATAACTCCTTAACTAAAGCGTGTTTTATAATAACGTATCTAATAATATAAGATATCTTTAATTTGTGATAAATGTTCATTTCAAATGCACGACTATTACATAAATAAAAGGATTGATTGATGAGTTTATGAATTGAAATTAAAAGGACAAAGAGATGACCAAACTTAGAAAAGAGATGCTGGTGCAGTCCAAACCAGAACACTGTTTAGTAATTGGGTCATATCTAGAGCTGTAGATCTTGGATTTAGGTATATTTTATATAGATGGAAAGGCAAGACATAGGCCTATCACTTTTGTATGGAGTCCAAGATTTAAAAAGACTGTTTTCTTTCAAGTCCAAATTATAGCAACAACGAAGAAGTCTGAATCTGTCTTATAGCCCAAACACTATTTAGTGTTTAGTCCATATCTGAAGTTTTAGAAGTCCAAATAACCTCTATTATTTTTTCTGGAAAGTAGAGATAATTTCCTACAACTTTCATATCTTTAAGTGGTTCCAATTCTGACATTATCAATGACCTTTTAGGTAGACAAGAGAAGATAAGAATTGTCACTAAGTTAGGAGTTGGCTATCCACTCATCAATTAGTCATCAAATGAATAGTTTTCAATTTTGACCTATAAAAAGAGGCATTTTCCATGTATTTACGCATCTTGGTCTCCAGATCAAGATCATGCTCTTGCTTTCTCTCTTTATGTTTTTGTAATGTTTAGGTTTTTTTTTCATTAATATCAAGTTTATGCCTTTCATTTTCTTTCCTTTACTTAGTTAATTTTCATCTTATTTATGTTCTTATTTTATTTTATTTATTTATTTTTCTTTTATTATGTTTAGGTAAGTTTATTATGCCAAGGTGAAAAGGTTCCACTAATAGTGTAAGAATAAGTACAGTGTAAACTTAATATGGATTTTAATGTTTGATACTAACATGTTTTGTATTTGTTAACTTGTTCACTCTTTAATACTTTGATTGTTAAATGACTAATCTAGATTTATGTTGTATAACATTTGGTACAACAAATTTTTGGTATTTTTATTGCTCATACTATATGATATAACCGACACCTAAGCTATGAAAGGAACTTGATTTGTTGTTAATATAAGATATAATCATGAATGCCTGATAAAAGTTACAAATATTAACATTAATCGAATAAGATAACTAATGTAATCATATTAACAATTTATAATCTGATTGAAACCTCCTTTGTGTGTGGTTTCCATTTGAATAATAAGAGTTTATACTATACTTGTTTGATATACCATTAGTGGATCCTCTAATCTTGATATGTGTTGTTATCATTGTTTAATCCTTACATTAATATTTCATCTCAAAGTTTGTATCTTTTCCTTCTTCTTCACCTTTTTTGCTTTACTACTACTACTACTACTACTACTACTACTACTACTACTACTACTACTATTATTCTTGTTGTTGTTGTTGTTGTTGTTATGTTATTGTTATTTATAATTTATATAATTAACCTCCTTGTGGTTCGACCCTGGTTTTACTAGGTTATTTATTACTTCGACACTCTTGCACTTAGAAAAAGATATCAATCTTTTGATCGTATTATTTATAAATATGAGTTTCTTTTGTATAGTAAACCAAGTGAAATCCATGGTGAATGGCTCTTCTAGTGGGTTTTCAAATGATATTATATGAATATTTATAATTTGTTTTTTTGAATTTATTTCTTTAATTTTAGTAATTAATTTTGACATTTCTAACCATTACAATTACACTAAATAACAACTATTTAGTTTGATTTAAAATATAATTGTTTCATTAGCAATCATATAGTTTCATTAATAGTCATAATATTAACAAACTTAATATTCCATTATAATGTTTCTAGTCTAATAAACTTGTTACTATTAGAGAGCATATATAAAAAAACAAATATATTTTTTTTCTTTTATCTTCTATTTTCATTCTTTTAGAGGTTTAAAGGGCTTAGTTGTTTTCTAGAGGTTTGTCTTTGTATGAGTAAATAAAAACCTTAAAGATAGTATTTTTACACTTCTAAGCTAACTCTTTATTTATTTCAATTTTAAATGGTTTCTTTAATAATTTTAAGGTGTTTATATGATGGAGACAAATTTGAATTCATGCGTTAGGGTTGGTAAAGTTGTCAAAATTCAACTAGATCATTTTGATTATATGACTAATAAAAGATGGATGAATAAAATGGTGTTCCTACTTATTTTATTAAAGATTTACTATATTCTTGACCAAAATCTACTTGCATTACTTTAATCACAAGAAGATAAATCTGCTGTTTTTAAGATTGAAAGACTGAAACATAAGGAAGATTAAGTGTTATATTGAGGGTATATTCTAAATACTCAAACTATTTGAATTTATGATATCTTCTCCTAATTAATGTCACTAAAATAAATTTAGGTTGCCTTAAGGACACATTACAAGTAGAAAAAAAATGATGTTCTAATCATTTTTTTGCTTTAATTTTTTTAGTATAAGATCACCGACAAAAAGCTAACCATAGTTCATGTCCATGAAATTCAAATGTCTATTTCAAAACTTAATGATATGGATATCAAAATTCCTGATTCACTTTAAGTAGAAGGTGTTTTATCAAAACTTTATTTATCCTAGAATGAACATAGAAAGAAGATGTTGTATTAAATAGACAATTATACTTTTGAACAATTTTAAATACACTTGCAAATTGAGGTTCAATCTCGTATGTATGAATTGTAAGCAATAAATTCTAAAGTAAATTTGATTACCGAAACTGGTTTGTTAATAACTCAAAATAATCTGAAAGTGCAAACTAAAAAACACAAATTCAAAAAGAAAATATAATACTAACAAGAAGCATAAAGTTTGTTTTCATTGTGAAAATAAAGATCACTCCATAATAGAGTGTAGATTGAAGAATTTCAATAAGAAATGTGGTTCTTTCAAAGTGAATATAGTTGAAACAAATGAAGTCAATGAGTTGATTTCCATGGTTTCAAACATTCAAATTGGAATGATTATTTAATTAAATATGGCAACTAGTGCTATTAAGACTTTAGTTTGGTTACTGGATTATGGTGTAATAATTGATGTCTATAATAACAAAATATGGTTCAAAACTTATAAAGAATGGAAGAGATACAAAGAGTTTTTGATGGGCAACTATAATTTTACTAAAGTTTTTAGAAAAAAAATTATTGAGTTGTACTTTATTTTTGAACAAAATTTATCTTTAGTTGTGTTTCATGTTCTTAAGATTAGGAAAAACATTGTATCTACTAGTGTTTTGAGCACGAAAGGGTTTAAGATTATTTTAGAGTTTGATAAGGTTATTATTATTAAAAGTGAGATGTTTGTGGGAAAGGGTTGTTCTTGTGATGATATATTTAAGTTTAGTATTAATAAAATCAACGTTATTTCTACTTATATGGTTGAATCTACTTCTTTTCTTTGGCATGGTAGATTAGGACATCTAAATTATAAATATTTAAAATATATGTGTAAGTATGATTATATTTTATATTTACATGATAACAATGACAAATGTAAAGTATGTATTTAAGCAAAGATGACAAAAAAACCTTTTTCTAAAGTTGAAAGAAATTCTCAATTACTTAAGTTAGTTTATTCTCATATATGTTAAATAAATTGTATATTAATAAGAGGTAGGAAAGGATATTTCATAACTTTTATTTATGATTATTCTCGTTTTACCTATGCTTAATTGTTAAGAACTAGAGATGAAGCCTTTGGAAAAATTAAAGAATTCTAGAAAATGGCAGAAAATTAAAATAAAAATTCTTAGAAGTAATAGAGGTGGAGAATACTTTTCTATGGAGTTTTCTATATTTTATGAGAAAAATAGAATAATTTATTAAATGATAACAACCTATACACCACAACATAATAGACTTGACAAAAGGAAAAAAATAAGGTCTTAATAGATATGATCAATGCCATGCTATTGAATGTTGAGTTATCAAATAATTTATGGGGTGAAGCTTTACATGTTGCATCTCACATTTATAATAGAGTATCATCTAAGATATTTAATAGTTCTCCTTATAAAGTATGGAATGGTAAAAACCAAATTTTAATTATTTTAAAGTGTGGGGTGTGTAGCTTTCTATAAAGTTTTTTATCCTAAAAAAACAAAATTAGAATCTAGAGTTCTTAGGATTGTTTTTATTGGTTATGCACAAAATTCAAAAGCTTATAGGCTTTTGAATTAAGAAACCGATGTGATAGTTGAATTTGTACATATTGAATTTATTAAAAATAAATTCATAAGTGATTCAAATATATAAGAATCAGATTTAAAAGTAATGACTTATACTTCAACTTTAAGTAAAAAACATATAAACTTAGAAGCAATATGTTCAAATAAACCTAGAAAAAATCAGATTTAGAAAGGAAAAACTCATAGATATAAATTTTATTTTTACTAATTTTATTTTATTTTTAGTGGAAAGTGATAAAAATATAATATTGAAGAAGATATCTATGATCCTAAAAGTGAAAGATGATCCAAAGGTATTTTGTGAAGCTATGTCTTCTAGGGATTTTGTCTTCTAGAAAAAAATGGTAAATAATGAAATGGATTCAATATTATTGAACAATACTTAGGTCCTAATAAATTTACCTTTAGATTCTTAGCCAATATGATATAAATGAGTATTTAGAAGAAAATACAATATCGATGATTCTAGACAAACCTTCAAGACAATATTAATTGCCAAAGGTTTTACTAAAAAAGAGAGTGTTGATTATTTAGATACTTATTATCTAGTGGTAAACTTATATCCATTAGTTTTTGTTTTTTTGCATTATCATCAATTTGTAAATTGTATGTTCATCAAATGGATGTTAAGATAACTTTGTTAAATGAAGATTTAAAAGAGGAAGTGTATATGGATCAACCTAAGGGTTTTATACTTCTTTAAAATGAGAAAGAAGTCTGTAAATTGGTAAAATCTTTATATGGTTTAAAGCAAGCTCCGAAACAATCGTATGAGAAGTTTGACTAATTAATTTTGTTGAATGATTTTCATCACAATGATGCCAATAAATGTATATATTCCAGATTTACAAAAGATTTGGCTATGATTATTTATCTTTATATAGATGATGTTTAATATTCAGTACCAATATGATTGGAATAGTTGAAATCAAAAGGTATCTCACTTTTATCTTTAAAATGAAATATTTTGGTTAAGTGGATATAATTTTAGGTATGATAGTTAAGAAACATAATAGTGGCTATATATTTAATTAGTCATATTAAATTGAGAAAATACTTGATAAGTTTAAGCATCTCAATATAAAGGAGATTAATAACTCATTTGACTTTAGTATGAAGTTAAATGATTATTGTAATAAAACAGTAGCACAACTAGAATATACTAGTGCCATTGAAAGTCTTATGTATACTAAGCATTATACAAGATCAAATATAACTTTTATTATATGCAAATTATCAAGATATACAAGCAAGCCAAATATGAATCATTGGAAGGCTATTGCAAAAGTTTTTTGTTATCTAAAAAGAACAATCAATTGAGGTTTGTTTTATTATGATTTTCTAGCTGTATTGCAATGATATTATGATGTAAGTTGGATAACTAGTTCAAGTGATAAAAAATTCACATCAGGATAAATTTTTGCACTTGAAAGATGTTCAATATCTTGGGTATCTAAGAAACAAACATGAATCCCTCATTCTATTGTGGAATCATAATTTATTGCAATGGTTACTGTAGATAAAGAAGCATAATGACTAAGAAATATGTTTGTTAGATATTAAGTTATGGCCACAAATTATCTCAATTATTTTTTTATACTGCGATAGTGAAGTAATTATGTCTTGAGTTTATAATAACATTTATAATGGGAAGTCAAGACATATAAGCATTCAATATAAATATATTCGAGAGTTAATTACAAATAATGTAACCATCATTCTTTATATGAAGTCTGTGAGTAATTTAATGGATCTGCTTTTAAAAAAATTATCTAGAGACATAATAAGGAAACAATTATTGAAATGGGGTTGAAACCCGTTATTAAAGATACCGATAATAGAAACCCAACTTCAAATTAGCAAGAAGCTTATCTCTAAGTTTAATGGATAATAACAAGTTATTGTTTAGTATCTGATAGACACTACTAATTATTTTTTAACCTTATTCTAATAATATTTAGTGTGTTTTATTATGTAAAAGAAGATGGATGTATGTTCTTAATAGAATTTAAAGTTCAATATCCATAATATCTAAAGAATACACATAACACTTAGAGCTTAATATGTGACTAAAATTAATTTATTTTTTGAATTTATTTCTTTAATTTTTGTAATTAATTTTGATATTTGTAACTATTGAGATAAAATTAAATAACTATTATTCAATTTTATTTAAAATATAATTGTTTCATTAACATTCATATAGTTTCATTAATAATTATAATATTAATAGACATAATGTTTTAAGTCTAATAAACCTGTTATTGTACAAAAAATAAATATATATATATAATAAATATTTTTTATTTTATTTTTATTTTTTAAAAGATTTAAAGGGTTTATTTATATCCTAAAAATATTATTTTTGTATTACACAAAAAAAAAATCTTAAAGTTAATATTTTTATATCTATATATCAACTATTTATTTGTTTTTATTTTAAAGATAGCCTGGGAAAAAAAGTAAGGGATCTGAAACTTGATAAGCATTGAAAAGTAAGGGATCTGAAACTTGATAAGCATTGCTGCTGAAAAATTGGGTGGCGGTAGGTATCAGGTCCATGAACAAAAGTAAATTGACCCAAGAAGTCTTTGGCAGCATTGGATCCATACCAGCTGTATGTCCAGGTTCTGTATTGCCAACAACTTTTGTGTCTAAAATATGAAGAACAGAAAAAGGAAACGTTAATCTTACTTCAGATATGATGGAGACTTCACTTTGTTTTGAAGAAAACGAACAACTTCTGTCTTCAGTTAGAAAGCCAGAAAAAATCAATGTCTGCTTGTTAAGACCAAATTAGTTATCTCTCTGTTAAAGTCAAGGGTTTGGAGAAATGCCTTGCAAGGCGAGGCATTACAGTTACATACAATGGCATTCATGTAACTTGTAAAAGTTAGGCCACTCGTTCAACTTTCAGTCCCTCTTTGGCAAGAAAGATCATTATCAGATTTAACTCTAATAGACTGTTTTATCATTATCAGGAAGAATCTCCTATTTTGGTGTTTCTCGGCTTATTCTGCTGGAAATTTCCCACGCACCTTATGTGTACATCAAAGTATTTACTCATAGCAGTTTGAAATTTTAGTGTTGACCTGTAAAAGAAAAGTCCAAACAAAACCTGTTCGGGAAAAGATATTGGGCCATGGCCCAACAGTCAAGGTAGAACAAAAACCCAACCAAATAGAAACTCTAGGCCCAAAAATGAAAAAAAAATTATATGTTCACTTGATGATGTTAAATTATATATTATCAGTTCAAGTTTTACAAATCTCAAGGTCATTAAAAACTTATATAATCGTTAATATTAGAATTTATGGAATTAATCGAGATGTGCCCAAACTAACTCGAAAATCCACATTAATAACAAAAAATTATCATTCATACGACTCATATTATTGGTTAGTGGTGTGGTTTGTCTAGGGCATATGATACTGCCTTCGTCACATCTCATTTCACAGGAGAATGAAAACATTGCAATACATTTTTATTAGTGCGTAGTGTGATCTAAATGAGAAGTAATGATATTATGGAAAATTCAAGTATCTTAGATAATTGGTTATTCTTTTAATTTTGTGAATGTAATCAACTTTTTTTTAATTAAGATGGTTGGAGGCAGATGCCTGATATCTTTAAAAGGTCAACTTTGATGAATTCAGAGACTCTTTGATGATTAAGTTAATGACTTTTTAAGAGAAAATGCAATAATATTACAGAGAAATTCTCTAGAAATAAATATGCTGTAAAAAATAAAGATTTCAAATCTTTTTTGGTTGAAGGATTCAAGGTCTATTTATAGTTCATGAGTCTTTTTATTTAGATGAAAGCCTAAAGTGTAATATTATCTTTTATCATTTTAATGATGGAAAATATCCCTGATATATGTATTAATAAGAAAAAATATTCCCAACATAAGTATTAATATTGATAAAACTATGGTGGGTCTTTAGAGGACTTTTATGCACCTAGGGGTATTGAAAGAGTAAAATCCAAAATATAGTTGTGCGTATGAAATTAGGTCCTTCCCTTGGATGAGCTTATGGAAGGTGGGCCCTTCCCTTGGCTGAGCCTAAGAAAGGTGGTTTTTAGGGAGTTTTTTTGGGTCATTAATTCTAGGTTTATCAACAACTCTTCAAGTCTTTGTGATTTCTAAATGCAAAGACTCATAAAAGTACTTGATATAACTAGTTTGTTAATTCTTTTTATATGACAAGTAGGGTAAAAATTGTGATTAATATATCAGAGAGTCTATATATAGGGGTATGCTTTATTTTTGTTTTATAAAAAAGAATTTCTATATGTGTAGATGTGAACTCTGAAGGAACTTATACTTGGAAAATTTTTCAGGAGGGTGAGGTGAAACTAAATAGGAATCTATACCTAGAAAATCTTTCTAATAGGTGGAGAAATCTAAAGAGGGAGAGCTTATATTTAGAAAATTTTCTAAAAGACTGAGAGAAATCCATAAAGGGTAGATCCCGTATTTAGAAAATTTTCGATTGGTTGAGGGGAACCTAAAGAGGGTGAGTTCATATTTAGAAAATTTTCTAAAAGATTAAGGGGAATGAATCCCTGTTAATGTCCATACTTGAAAAATTCCTAAGAAACAAAGGGAATGAATCCATATCGACTACCATACAAAGAAAATTTTTTAATGGGTGGAGGGAAACCCAAAAAAGATGAGTCCATACTTAGAAAACATTCTAAGAGGTTTAAGAGAGCGAATCCTTATTGACGTTTATATTTAGAAAATTTTCTAGGGGCAGAGGGGATGTACCTATTATGACACCCATATTTAAAAAAATTTTAAGGGGCGAAAGGGAACCCAAGGTAGGTAAGCCTATACATAGAAATATTCTAAGAGACTGAGAGGAATGAATCTATATTAACGACTATACTTAGAAAATTTCAAAGTTCAAAGAGGAACCTAAAGAGGGTGAGTCTATAATTAGAAAATGTTCTAAAAGGTTGAGAGGAGGGAATCCCTGTCAATATCTATACTTATAAAATTTTCAAGGTGCAGACAAGACATACCTATGTCGACACTTATATTTAGAAAAGGTTTTAAATGGTAATGGGGAAACTAAAAAGATGATGTTATTGTATTAAAGAGACCAAGTCAATTTATTTCTTGAAGAGTTATTGTATTTCTTTTAAGAGTTGGAAGCTTGTGGCCTCCCTGACAATAATATAAGAGTGAAAACCCCCTATTGGAGAGACAGAGACAGATCAAACCTAAAAGTAGGAGATTAAACATCATCCTTAGAGATAACATAAGGTTTAGAGCCTATCTAGAGAGTTGAGTTAGTTTTCGAGGTTCTGGTTAGCCTTAGTGGTATATATTTAGCTATAGAACAAGGGTCCTATTATTTTTTTATGGTTGGCAACCTTAAGCTATCGTAGAGGGCAACCTCAAAATGTCATAAATGGTGAAACTATCATATTAGGAAGAACTTATTCCAAGGAGATTGTGCAATTGCATTAGAGACAACTGATTGGTACTTAAAAATTTATTTTTATCAAGGTTTTATATCAATGTTTTGCGCATGAAATATTAATAACTCTTTAACTAAAGCATGTTTTATAATAATAAGTTTGATACTATAAGATGCCTTTAATATATGATAAATGTTCATCTTAAATGCAGCCCTATCATATAAATCAAAGGATTGATTGATGAGTTGAACTACTAAAATTAAGAAGACAAGGAGAGGGTAAAGCTTAAAAAAAAGATGCTAGTTCAGTCCAAACTTGAATATTGTTCAGTCATTGGGTCATATCTGGAGTTGTAGAACTTGGATTTGGGTTTGCTTTATATGGATGGAAAGCTAGGACATAGGCCTAAAATTTTCATGGGAAGGCAAGATTCAATTCGATTGTTTAGAAGTTCAAATCTTAGCAACAATGGAGAAGTCCGAATCTGTCATGTAGTCTAGACACTATTCAATGTTCAACACATATCTTGAATTCTAGAAGTCCAAATGACTTCAATTTTTTTTGTTGGAACTGAGATAATTTTCTAGAACTTTTATTATTAAGTATGTTCAAATTTTAACGATAACAATGATGTTTCTGATAGACAAGAAAATAATGATTATCACTAAGTCAAGAGTTAGTCGTCCACTCAATAATTAGTCAACAAATCAATAGTTCCTACTTTTGGCCTATAAAAAAAGGTATTTGCCATACAATTAGGCATTTTAGTTTTTAGATCAAGATCATGTTCTTGGTCTTTCTTTATATTTTTGTAATGCTTAAGTTTTGTTTTAATTAATCTCTTGTTTATGTTTTTTATTTTCTTTACTTTACTTTGTTAACTTATATCTTACTTATATTCTTATCTTGTTTATTTATGTTCTCTTCTTTTATTATATTTAGCTAAGTTTATCATGTCAAGGTGAAAAGGTTACATTAAAGGTTACATGTTTTGTATTTGTTATCTTATTCACTCTTAATACTTTGCTTATTAAATGGTTAATCTAGATTTATATTGTATAACCTAAGTACAATAAATACTTGGTACTTTCATAGCACAAACCATATGGTATAATCGACACCTATGCTATGAAAAGAACTTAATTTGTTGTTAACACAAGTTATATTTTACTCAATCAAAGAGTTGATGTCTTATCCCAAGTGTAGGAGTGTCAAAGTAATAAATAACCTGATAAGTCCCGGGTTAAACCACAGGAAAGTTAACTATATAAATTATAAATAATAATAATAAGAATAAGAGTAACAACAACAACAACAATAACAATAACAACGATGATGATAATGATGATGATGATGGTCGTGAAGATGAGTTAAATAGGACTTTGAAATGTAAGATTAATGTGAAGATTATATAATGATAAAAACAAAAGTCAAGGTTAGAGGATACACTAATAGTATTAGAGATAAGTAAAGTATAAACTCTTTATAAATTATCAACATGTTCATATTAATCATCTTATTTACGTAATACCATACTTATAAATTTTATCAAGTATTCATGATGTTAACTTATGTTGACAATAAATCAAGCTCCTCTCATGATAATGATATCAGCTGAAAACTATGAAGGATCAAGAATTTAATGTACCAAAGTGTTATACAACACAAATTTAGATTAACATTTTAACAAGCAAGGTATTAAGAATTAATAAGATAAAAATGATAAGACATGTTAATAGTAAGTTGTTTAGGATATAAGTATTGAAGTCCATATTGTTTATATTATACTTATCCTGACATCATTAATGAAACCTTTTTACCTTGAAATAATTAACTTAGCTAGACATTATGAAGAATAAAAACTTAAATAAACAATACAAGAACATAAACATAATATAAGTTAACTAAGTATAGTAAAGAAAATGAAAAGCACGAACAAGAGATTAATAAAAGCAAAACTTAAATATTATAAAAATATTAAGAGAGAGAAAAAGCGATAACATAATCTTGATATGAAAAACAAGATGCCTAAATAAATAGCAAATGTCTTGTTTTAAAGGCTAAAATTTAAAATTATTCATTTGGTAATTGATAATTGATGTAGTTGCCAACTATTGACTTAATGGACTTGGTGGATAGCAACACTCAAGTATTTTAGCTGGATGAATTAATATTAATGCAATCAAAAGTTGGCAAATGGTTCTTCATGAAGTTGTTGAAAATTATCTTTTCCTTCCATCCACAAAATTTTAGAGAATTTAGAGCACAACAACTTGAGATATGTCTAAAATACTAAGCAGTGCTACTGATGGACGTGGTGGATAGTCATTAAGCTCTTATCTAGATGAAATGTTATTTCTACCATCAAAATTTGAGCAGGTCTTCTTCATGAAAGTTGTTGAACTTTTCTTCCACTCACCAAATTTCACGTCATTTGGCCTTCTAGAACTGTAGTTATAGATAAAACTCTGAGTAGTGTTTGAGCTGGATTGCAAGACATATTCTTACTTATTTGTTGTGGCCAAACTTTGAATTTAAAAATAGTAAATTTAGGTCTTTCCATACTATGAAAGTTCTAGGCTTATTTCTTATCTTTCCATCCATATAAACTAATCTAAAATCCAGGATCTATAGCTGTAGATATGATCCAATAACTAAACAGTGTTCGAATTTGAATTGAATTAACATCTCCTTTCTAAGCTTAGCCTTTTCTTTGTCCTTTCACTTCCAATAATTAATCATGATAATCAATCCTTTAAATTGTGAGAATACCTATATTTAAAATAAGCATTTATCATAAATTAAAGGTATCTTATATTATTAGACTTGTTATTATAAAACATGTTTTAGTTAAGGAGTTATTGATACTTCAAGTACAAAATGATGATATAAAACCTTGATAAAAATACACTTTTAAATATTAATCAATAATCATGAATACCTGACTACATTGACAAGTATTATCATTCTTCAAATAAGATAACTAATGGAATCATGTTAACAATTATAATTGAAACCTTCTTTGTGAGTGGTTTCTAGTTGTGTAAAAAGAGTTTATATTATACTTGTTTGAAATATCATTAGTGGATCCTTTAACCTTGATAAAAAATTTTTATTATTATTTAATCCTTATATCAATATCATATCTCAAAGCTCTCTTCAACTTATTATTATTATTATTATTATAGTTAACCTCTCTATGGTTCAACCCCGGTCTTGCCAGATTATTTATTACTTTGACACTTCTACACTTGGGAAAAGACATCAATATTTTGGTCGTGTCAAGCTTAAAATGTTAAAAGGATAATAATGAGAAATATAGGTGAGAAAGAAAAGAATGGTAAAAAAGAAATGAATATTATTGCCATTGTTGTTGTTGTGTTATGATATGTGGACTAATATGGAATAATAATGGGTGCTTGTGGTTTTAAGAGGAACCACGGGAGGTGTGCGGCAATAACATGGAAACGTAAGTCAAGCGTCTACAGTAGTTAAGCACTCAGTACCTATCTCTTCTCTAGTTAATAATTATTTTAACTAATTGTTGAACTATAAATTCTGGTGCTTATTGATGAGAAAAAGAAAAGGGAAAAAAAAGAAAGGTTAAATGATGAGAAAATGGAAACGGAGAACTAGATTTAATTTATCGATCATTTTGGAGGAAATCAACAGTAAACAATGAACTTTAGGAATGATTGTTCCTTGAATTTAATTAGCCTATCCGAGATATGGGAGGCTAATGATGTTACCTAAATTGGCTAACATCGACATGATCGATATATGAGAGGACGAATATAGAACTTGATTAATTATTCAGGTTCAAAATAGTTAATGAATCAGCGGGTAACGTCGATATTGGCAAAATTTATGGGACTTGATTAGCTTCCGAGATAAAAGCTAATAATGTCAAGAATCCTTGACATCGGCATACTCGAGGACCTCCCAAAATAACATAGAACATAGATTAGCTATTTCATCTTGAAAGTAGTTAATAACACTAATGGTTATGTTACTGTCGATATTTTCATAAATTTGATTAGTTGACCCAAGGACGGGTAACCAAAGACATTAATAGGGGTCGTTAGTGTTGGCAATAGTCTTTACAATGTGGGGAGAAGTGGCAGGGTGGATACCTTCAATCAGAGCTTGGATTAGACAAAAAAAAAAAAAAGAGGAAATAGTTAAAGGATACAAATTTGCTAATCCCTGAAAGGGGCTGGTTGTAGTGTGTAAAATTGCATATGACTTAAGTAGATAAATGTTTTGTATAAATTTTCTTCCATAAAATGTTAGTATTTTATGTTTTTAATTATATGGAAAATATATGTTTTGCAGGTCCCTCCCATTCACTTCAAGAGCAAAATTTAGGTTTTTTATCCTTTTTTATATAAGTTACGAATTTAGGGATTATTCATGTAATTTTGTTATGTAGTAAATATGCAAACTGAATATAATAATATACTCCTTGTATTATTTTGCGTTTGGAATATTAAATGTATCAATATTATAATATACTAGTTTATATTTAGAATGTTAAATTGTATTTTGTTTATATATAAAATTTCAACGCTTAGATGGTTCTCTTAATTACTAATTTATGCCTATGATAAAGGAGATGAAGATTGATTATGAAGTTTTCTCTTGAGTATTGACATGACCAAAAGATTGATGTCTTCTCCCAAATATAGAGTGTCTAAGTAATAATTAACCCGGCAAGACCAAGATTGAACCATAGAGAGGTTCACTGTATAAATTATAAATAATGATAATGATGATGATGATGTTGGTGGTGGTGTTGATGATGAGTTAAAGAGGACTTTGAGATGTAAGATTAATGTGAAGATTAAATAATGATAAAAAAAAATTGTCAAGGTTGAAGGATCCACTAATGGTATTTCAAATAAGTATAATATAAACTCTTTTTATTACTCAACTGAAAACCATACACAAAGGAGGTTCCAATCAGATGATTTATCATTAATAGCTCATTATAAATTATTAACATGATCATATTAATTATCTTATTTCAATAACACCAAACTTTTAAATATTGTCAGGAATTCATGATGCTAACTTATATTAACAACAAATCAAATTTCTTTCGTAGCACATGTGTTGGTTATACCATACGATTGACTATGAAAGTGTAAAGCATTTCTTGTACTAAGTTTTATACAACACAAATATAGATTAACCATTTAATAAGCAAAGTATTAAGAATTAATGAGATAAAAATGATAATACATGTCAATAGCAAGTTGTTTGGGATATAAGCATTGAAGTCCATATTGAGTTTATATTATACTTATCTTAACACCATTAATGAAACCTTTTCTCCTTGACATCATAAATTTAGCTAAACATAATGAAGAAGATAAACATAAATAAACAATATAAGAACATAAGTATAGTAAAGGGAATGAAAAACATAAACAAGATATTAAGAAAAATATAACATGAAATAAAACTTAAACAATAAAAAAATATAAGGAAAGAAATAGAGATCATGATCTTGCTCTAAAAACCAATATGCTTAAATGCATGGAAAATGCATCCTTTTATAGGCCGAAATTTAAAACTACTGATTTGTTGATTAATTGTTGAGTGAGTGGTCAACTCTTGACTTGGCACTTGCAAAAAATATCATTGTTAACATTAGAATTTAAACAGATAGTCTCATGAAAATACTGGAAAATTATCTCAGCTTTAAAAGAAAAACAATCGGTGCAATTGGACTTCTAGAACTTGAGATCTGGGTTAAACACTAAACAGTGTCTGGGTTGCAGGACAAATTCTGACTTCTCTATTATTGCTATAATTTAAACTTGAAAACAACTTTTTTGAATCTTGGACTCTATTAAAGTTTTAAGCATATGTCTTAGCTTTTTCTCCATATAAACCAGACCTAAATCTAAGTTTTACAGCTCTAGTTATGATCCAATAACCGAATGGTGTTCTAGTTTAGACTGTGACACGATCAAAGAGTTGATGTCTTATCCCAAGTGCAGGAGTGTCAAAGTAAAATAACCCGGCAAGACCGGGGTCGAACCACAAGGAGGTGAATTATATAAATTACAAATAAAGAAAAAGAGTTGAAGAGAATCATAACAGAAAAAGAGTTGAAGAAAGTTTTGGGATGTGATATTGATGTAAGGATTAAACAATAACAAAACATATGTCAAGGTTATAGGATTTACTAATAGTATTTCAAATAAATATAATATAAACTCCTTTTATTACTCAACTAGAAACCACACACAAAGGAGGTTCTAATCGGATGATTTCTCGTTATTAGCTCATTATAAATTACTAACATGATCATATTAATTATCTTATATAAGTAATACCATACTTATAAATATCATCAAGCATTCATGTTGCGAGTTTATGTTAACAACAAATCAAGTTTCTATCATAATAACGATTTCGGCCGAAAACTATGAAAGATCAAGCATTTGAAGTACCAAATATTATACAACACAAATCTAAATTAAACATTTAATAAGCAAGGTATTAAGAATTAGTAAGATAAAAAGATAAAACATGTTAATAACAATCTTTCTTGGATATAAACATTTAAAGCTCATGTTGAGTTTATATTATACCTATTCTAACACTATTAGAGAAACCTTTTCACCTTGACATAATTAACTTAGCTAAATATTAAGAAGGAGAAAAACACAAATAAACAATATAAGAACATAAACATAATATAAGCTAACTAAGTATAGGAAAGGAAATGAAAGAGCATAAACAAGAGATTACTATAGCATAAAAGAAAACTTGAACATTACAAAGATGTAGAGAGAAAACAAGAAGATAACTTTGATCTGAAAATTAATATGACTAAATACATGGACAATGCCTCCTTTTATAGGCTAAGTTTCAGAACTATTGATTGATTGAAGAATTGGTGGGCATCCATTGATTTGGTGGCTGGTTTTTGACATTAATGGCTGCTGGTTTTTTGATATTGTGGGCTGATTTTTGATATTGTTGGCTGGCCAAAACGTCATTGCTCACATCAGAATTATAGCCAAATGAATTGTGGAAGCTATGGGCAATTGTCTCATCTTTTCATAAAAAAAAACCAGAGCTCATTTGGACTTCTAGAACTCAAGATATGAGCCAAAAACCGAATAGTGCTTGAGCTGCAGGATAGCTTCCGACGTCTTCGTTGTTGCTAATATTTGAGCTTGAAAACGGCAGAACTGAGTCTTTGAGTTCATATGAAAGTTGTAGGTCTATGTCTTACCTTTCCATCGATATAAAATGGACCTAAATATGATATCTACAGCTCCAGATATGATCAAATTACTGAACGGTGTTCGAGTTTGGAATGCACCAGCTACACTTTGCTAAGTTTGACCTTCTTTTTATCCTTTCAATTTCAATCCTTAAACTCATCAATCAATCCTTTTATTTATATGATAGACCTGCATTTAGGATGAACATTTACCATGAATTAAAGGTATATTATATTTTTAGACTTGCTAATATAAAACATGTTTTTGTTAGGGAATTTAATGATACTTTAGGTGCAATATGATGACATAAATCCTTAATGATAATGCATTTTTAAGTACTAATCACACCCCCCAACCAGCTTATTACTAGTCCCTAGTAATCAAAGCATTAAAATATAAAACTAATTTGCAAATACCACAAAGTAAGGCATTCATCATTTAACTTCTATTAATCTATCCAGATAAACAAACTCTCATTAAATTTATATATCTGCTTAATACCTCTTAAACAAGATATTAGTAAACCTTTTTTTTTTTTTTGAAAGCAAGAATTTATTGCACAATATATCCTGAACCCATGTAAGGCATTCACATGCTTTTGTTCTAATGTTTAAGGTTAACTTCCTTGGGTTGGGATTGTTATCCTTTTTTTTTTTTTTTGAAAGCAAGAATTTATTGCACAATATATCCTGAACCCATGTAACAAGCTTTCGGCTAATGACTCCCAGACCAATTAGTCTTAGGGCATCAGGTGTTGAGACACCCCTACGAGCTTAGTAACTCGGGTTGCAAATACTGATATGTAGATAGTGCAATGTTTGATTCCCTTAAGCTTTCTCCTCAACCCATGTAACAAGGACTGGGCCAATAACTCCCAAGTCAGTTGACTTTAGGGTACTAGGTGTTCAAACACCCCTTCGGGCTTATTTGCTTAAGTCAAGGAGGCTACGAAACCAAACTTATCTACTTTATTTTTTTTTTGTTTTTTTTTGTTTTGTTTTTTTTTTTGCATATTATATACTATCCCTTTCCCTTAGTTGTTACCTTTGACAAAAGAACACAAATAATGTAATAATCCAATGTGCAACCCACAATCATATGTTCAAGTGTGTGTGTGAAAATGAAGGTTTATAAATACTTGTTAGATGAGCATATAAACAGAATCTAGAGATAACAATCCAAGAGTTTGTAAACCTGAATATTTCAAGAAGTATTATAATAGACCTTGTTAAGAATGTTTACTAAGATGCGTCTCAAGAGTCACTAAAGTTCCTCCGTTACTCTGCCATCTTAGTAACAATAGTTTTGCAAATGGTTTAAATAATAGAAAATAAAGTTACTTAATAACAATTTTTTTTTTTAATATCAACTACTACCCTCTCCCCCCAACCAAAACGAGACAGTGTCCTCAATGTTCTAAGCAAAAAGATAGAGTGTAGAAGATATCACCTGAAACAGCGACTATTAACAAACCTGAAACACACTAAAACAAATATAAGAAACAAAACACAAATATTATGCTATTAATAAAACCAAAAGACACAATGTTTCACACACTAAGGCTTAAATCCAATTTAAGCTTTTTATGGCGTTTCATGTTTGACCAATTGAGTTAACTCATGGAGGGATCAATTACAGGGATGAAAGATTGTAGTTGGTCAATCAATTGTTCAGCAGTAGCAGCAAAGATTATGATATGTCGTGCCGAAGATGTTAGAAATTCCTGTTCCACAGCTTGATCAAGAAAAGATAACAAATTATCATAAAAACCATTAACATTTAATAAACCTATAGGTTTATGGTGAATGTTCAGTTGGGCCCAAGAGGAAATATGAAAGATCTCTTTCAATGTACCCAGACCACCTGGTAAGGCAATGAAGGCATCGGCATGGTTAAACATTGTATTCATTCTATCAGACATTGTAAAGACCTGTAATTCCTCTCCAATTGTTTTTCCAATGATGTCCCCTTCGGCTAAAGCTTTGGGGACAACCCCCAAAACTTGACTGCTTCCTACAAATACAGCTATTGAAACACCCCCCATTAACCCAAGACTGCCTCCCCCATACACTAAATGAATCTTTCTCTCAGCTAGTACCCGACCAAGATGATTTGCTGATTCTGAAAACTCTTTTTCTTTCCCAGGACTAGATCCACCAAAAACACAAATAGTTTTTATTTTAGGAACAGAGGAACTTGCCATTTCTACACACTTCTATATATGCTGAATGAATGGGTTGAGTAGAAATGATGGGAAGGAAGAGAAGATTTTATAGATGAGAAATTGAAAATGCAAAGCATACCACCTATATGTAGACTAGCTGAAGTCTCACTCACTCTCTCTTTCTTATTTATTTATTTATTTATTATTATTATTATTATTTTATTATATATATATATATATATAAAAACAAATATGTATGTATAAGCAGTTGTGATTGTGGCTCACAGCTTTCCCTTGGTTTTACGTCCAAGAACAACTTAAACGCCCTCTATGGGTCGGGGATAGGCTTCTGATTAGTACTTAAAAGTGCATTTTTATCATGGTTTTATATCATCATTTTGCACTTGAAGTATCAATAACTCCTTAACTAAAATATATTTTATAATAATGTATCTAATAATATAAGATACCTATAATTTGTGGTAAATGTCTATTTTTAATGCAGGTCTATCACATAAATGAAAGGATTGATTGATGACTTGAAGAACTTAAATTGCATGGATAAAGAGATGGTCAAACTTAGAGAAGAGATGTCGGTGCAATCCAAACCGGAACACTATTCGGTAATTGGGCCATATCTGGAGCTACAGATCTCAGATTTAGGTCCAATTTATATGGATGGAAAGGTAAGACATAGGCCTACAACTTTCATATGGAGCCCAAGATCTAAAGAGGCCATTATCAAGTCCAAATTGTAGCAACAACAAAGAAGCCCGAATCTGTCTTCCAGCCCGAGCACTGTTCGGTATTTTGGCCATATCTGGAGTTCTAGAAGTCCAAATGAGCTAAATTTTTTACACAAGAAAGCTGAGACAATTGCCTACAACTTTCATGTTTGCACCTGGCTCCAGTTTTGACGTTATCAATGACGTTTTGGGCAGACAAGAGAAGATAAGGATTGTCACCAAGTCAAAAGTTGGCCACCCACTTATCAATTAGTCATCAAATCAATAGTTCCAAATTTTGGCCTATAAAAGGAGGCATTTGCCATGCATTTAGGCATCTTGGTGTTCAGATCAAGATCATGCTCTTCCTTTCTCTCTTTGTATTTTTTGTAATATTTATGCTTTACTTTCATTAATATCAAGTTTATGCTTTTCATTTCCTTTCCTTTACTTAGTTAACTTTTATGTTCTTATTTAGTTTATTTGTTTTCCTTTCTTTCATTATGTCTAGCTAAGTTAATTATGTCAAGGTGAAAAGGTTACACTAATGGTGTAAGAATAAGTATAATGTAAACTTAATATGGACTTTAATGTTTGATACTAACATGTTTTATATTTGTTATCTTGTTCACTCTTTAATACTTTGCTTGTTAAATGACTAATCTTGATTTATGTTGTATAACACTTGGTACAACAAATGCTTGGCACTTTCATAGCTCATAATGTATGGTATAACCGACACCTGAGCTATGAAAGGAACTTGATTTGTTGTTAACATAAGTTATAATCATGAATGCTTGACGAGATTTACAAGTATTAGCATTAATTGAATAAGATGACTAATGTAATCATGTTAACAATATATAATCTGATTGGAACCTCCTTTGTGTGTGGTTTCCAATTCAATAATAAGAGTTTATACTATACTTGTTTGATATACCATTAGTGGAATCTTTAACCTTGACATTTGTTAGTATTATTGCTTAATCCTTACATTAATATTTCATCTCTAAGTTCTCATCATCATCATCTTCTTCTTCTTCTCTTTCTTTATTATTATTATTATTATTATTATTACTACTACTACTACTACTACTACTACTACTACTACTACTACTATTATTATTATTACTATTGTTGTTGTTGTTATTGTTGTTTTATTATTGTTCTTTATAATTTGTACAAATAACCTCCCTGTGGTTCGACCCCGGTCTTACCGGGTTATTTACTACTTCGACACTCCTGCACTTGGGAGAAGACAACAATCTTTTCGTCGTGTCATGTTTTTGGCGCCGTTGCCGGGGAGGTAAGTCCTTGTATAAATTATAATATTTATTTTATTTTCTCTTTTCACTTTTCTTATATATAACTTTGTCTCTTTTATTTTGTTTCTCCTTATTTTGTTTTCTTCCTTCTTCTTTTGTTTTCTTCTTCCTTTTATTTTATTCCTACACGTGCATGAGAGTGTGGTCACGTACATCAAGTGGTAGACTTTATAGGATATCCTCATCATTTTCAGAAAATATGGCCGAAGAAGATAATCAATCACTTCAAAATGAGAATAATGAGAATAACCGTGCTAGAACACTTAGAGACCACATGAATCCCATAAGAACAAGTGCACCATCATGCATAGTTTTTCCTCCCGATGCATCTCATTTTAATTTTAAACCAGGTATTATTCAACTTTTACCATCTTTTCATGGTTTAGAATTGGAAAATCCATACTTGCATTTAAGGGAATTTGAGGAGGTGTGCAACACATATAATAATTTAAATTGTAGCATGAACACCATTAGATTAAAGCTTTTTCCTTTTTCATTAAAAGATAAAGCTAAAACATGGCTACAAAATTTAAGACCAGGATCCATTCGTGCTTGGGATGAAATGCAACAACAGTTTTTAAAGAAGTTTTTCTCATCTCATAGAACAAACTCTTTCAAGAGACAAATCACCACTTTCACTCAAAAACCAGGAGAAACATTTTACAAATGTTGGGATAGGTATCGAGACTTGCTTAGTACTTGCCCCCATCATGGTTTTGAAACATGGAGATTGGTTTCACATTTCTATGAAGGGTTAACACCTAAAGATAGGCAAATGGTTGAATTGATGTGCAATGGAACTTTTGAAGATAAAGACCCTGATGAAGCAATGGAGTACTTAGACTTGTTAGCTGAAAATGCTCAAAATTGGGACACCGCGGGTACATATGAGGCACCAAGTAAAACTCAACCTCATACATCTAGTGGAGGTATATACAACCTTAGGGAAGATCATGACCTTCAAGCCAAGTTTGCATCTTTAGCTAAAAAAGTCGAGGCACTAGAATTGAAAAAGAGTGGTCAATTAAAATCTGTTGAAAACATTGTGTGTCAAATCTGTGAAACAAATGAACACTCAACCAACGATTGTCCAACCTTGCCTTCTTTTAAAGAATGTCTCCATGAACAAGCCCATGCTTTAAACAGTTTCCAAAGGCCCAACCACAACCCATACTCCCAAACATACAACCCTGGTTGGAGAAATCACCCAAATTTCAGTTGGAAGAGTGAGAACGACAATGCACAAACTTCACAACCACCATTTCAAGCACACCATAATTTCCAAAATTCTCATGGATATGCACCTCCTTATGCTCCACCTCCTAGAAGAAATCTTGAGGAAACATTGCATGCATTCATTGAAAAGCAAGAGACAATTAATACTCAACTTGTTCAAAACATGATAGATTTTAAAGATACTCTTGCTAAATTAACATCTGCTCTTAGTTTCCAAGAGAAAGGTAAGTTTCCATCTCAACCGCAACAAAATCCCAAGGGGCAATACAATGCAAATGCAAGTAGTTCCGGAAGCCAACACATGGATCAAGTCAAATCAGTCACTACTCTGCGCAGTGGTAAGGTTATTGAAAAACCCTCTCTTGAACCTTATGAGAAAGATGATGAGTCAATCTCTGAGGGTAAGGAAGGGGATGAATCTGAAAATTGCAATGAAACGACTGATTCACCGCCAGCACTTCCATTTCCTCAAGCCATGACCAAACAAAGAAAAGTCAATCACAACTCTGAAATTTATGAAATTTTCAAACAGGTAAGGATCAATATACCTTTGCTGGATGCTATTAAACAGGTTCCTTCCTATGCTAAATTTTTGAAAGATCTATGCACTGTGAAGAGGAAACTGAATGTGAAAAAGAAAGCCTTTCTAGCCGAACAAGTAAGTGCTATTCTTCAGAACAATAATGCTTTGAAATATAAAGACCCTGGTTGTCCTACAATTTCTTGCTTTATTGGAGAGCATAAAATTGAAAGAGCCTTACTTGATCTTGGTGCTAGTGTGAATTTACTTCCATATTCAGTTTTTCAGAGTCTCAATCTAGGTGAGTTAAAACCAACTTCTATATCTCTTTTACTTGCCGATAGATCTGTAAAAGTGCCTAGAGGAATAATTGAAGACGTGTTAGTACAAGTCGATAAATTCATTTATCCTGTGGATTTTATTGTCTTGGACACAGAACCTGTTGAAGCATGTAATTCATTTCCTGTTATTTTAGGACGTCCATTTCTTGCAACTTCTAACGCATTGATTAATTGTAGGAATGGACTGATGAAGCTATCATTTGGAAACATGACATTGGAGATGAATATTTTCAACATTTGCAAGCAACCTGGAGATGATAATGATTCACAAGAAGTAGATCATATTGATGAATTAGTTTATGATCAACTTCAATCTACTTTAAGTAAAAATGAATTGGATGAAACTGAAGATTTGCAAATGGTTTATTCTGAGGAAGAAATCATGGATGAAACAAGCACCGAAAATGTTGATGCGAATCTTTTATCAATAGTGACAACAGATTCGACATCTGACATCACACCAATCGATGATTACTTTCCTAACGAATCCTTACTTTCTCTTAGTCCAATGCCTTGGTATGATAAAAATATCAATTTTCTTGCTTTAGGAGATTTGCCAGCTGATTGGAGTACCCAAGATAAAGAAAAGTTTTTGAACGAAGTGAAGAATTTTTCTTGTGATGACCCTACCTTATTCAAATATTGTCCTGATCAAATATTTCAAAGATTCATTCCCGACAATGAGGTAAGTAGTGTCATTAAACTTTGTCATTCTGAAGCATGTGGAAGTTATTTCTCGTCAAAAAAGACAATTGCAAAAATCTTTCAAAATGGATTTTATTGGCCCACCATGTTCAAGGACACGCATGCATTCTGCAAAACTTGTGAAAATTGTCAAAAGATTGATACTGGTCAAAAAGTTTTGTTTTATGATTCTCAACTCTATGCATTCCCTAAAGAGCTAAGATTAAGATGGAGCAATCCTTATGGGGCCTGTGATATTGAGAATTCAATGAATGACAATGATTTTAAGGAAAATGGACATCGTTTGAAAGCTTACTTTGATAATTTTTCTAGTGAAAATGAATCAGCTGGTTTGAATGATCTTGTAGATAAAGGTTGATTATTTTGTTTTTCTCACATTTTTTTTATGTTTCTTTTTGAGTGATTTTTGCTAGTTTCTTTCACCCCGGTCAAATGGCGGATAACGGTACTCCGTGACTTAAGTCGGTTCTTTCAGTTTCCCATAATTACTGATATCTGTGTATATATCTATGCAATTCTTTGAATCTCTCTTCCAATTCTCATTTGAAAATGGACACTAATCTTGAAAAATTGAAAAAGTATTTTCCCGCTCTGCCTCAGAATGCGATTACAAAAATTTACCGTGCTAGATGTGCAAGATTGAGATTGTTAATGAATCATGGAATTCCTGAAGATATTCGCTGGTTGATTGAAGCAAAGGTCCGATTATCAGGTGAGTCCTCTAACTTCATTTCACACATGCCTGGAACAGGTAATAGCACTTTTGCAAAGAAGCGTCGTGCAAAACGACTGGATGTCTGTCATCGTTGTGCTAGATGGACTTGTAATACACAATGTCATTCTTTAGGAATGGTATCTATAAACCGTGAAGATAAAATACAATTCATTAAGGATGGCCTGAGTAAGGAGTCTTTAGATAATCTTCTATTGACTCTTGAGACGCATCCTAGTGGAGATGTGCATCGTGCAATTCATGATTTATGGCCACTATTTCATAAAGAACATGATCGACTTAGTCTTGGGAATCTGACTAAAAAAGACCCTGTTTGCCAGTTTTTAAGAAAACTGGATGGGAAGCCTATCCCCGACCCATAGAGGGCGTTTAAGCCGTTCTTGGACGTAAAACCAAGGGAAGATGTGAGCCACAATCACAACTACCTGTACATACACATGTTTTTTTCAAAAGTAAATAAATAAATAAATAAAGAGAGAGAGAGAGTGTGTGAGACTCTAGCTGGCCTACATATAGATGTTATGATTGCCTTTCTACTTTCTCATCTATAAAACCCTATTTTCCTTCCTTTCATTTCTACTCAACCCATACATTCAACAAATACAGAAGTGTGTAGAAATGGCAAGTTCCTCAAATCATCAAATAAGAAATATCTGTGTTTTTGGTGGATCTAGTCCTGGGAAAGAAAAGGAGTTTTTAGAATCAGCAAACCATCTTGGTCAGGTGCTAGCTGAGAGAAAGATTCATTTAGTGTATGGGGGAGGCAGTCTTGGGTTAATGGGAGGTGTGTCAATAGCTGCATTTTTAGGAGGTAGTCAAGTTTTGGGGGTCGTCCCTGAAGCTTTGGCACAAGGGGACATCATTGGAAAAACAATTGGAGAGGAACTTCAGGTCTCTACAATGTCGGCTCGAATGAATGCAATGTTTAACCATGCTGATGCTTTCATTGCTTTACCAGGTGGTCTAGGCACATTGGAAGAGATCTTTCATATTTTCTCTTGGGCTCAATTGCACATTCACCATAAACCCATTGGTTTGTTAAATGTTAATGGATATTATGATAAGTTGTTGTCTTTTCTTGATCATGCTGTGGAACAGGAATTTCTAACATCTTCTGCACGACAAATCATAATCTCTGCTACTACTGCTGAACAATTGATTGACCAACTACAATCTTTCATTCCTGTGATTGATCCTTCCATGAGTCGCATAAATTGGTCATCTAAGGAAAGCCGTAAAAAGCTTAGATTGGATTTGAGCCTTCATTTGTGAATTTTTATGTATTTTGGTTTTATTATTGTGTTTTGTTATTTCTTATTTTTGTTTCAGTGTGTTTTAGGTTTTGTCAGTGTTCGTTATTTCAGGTGATATCTTCTATACTCTATCTTTCTACCTTAGAACATTGAGGACAATGTCTCGTTTTGGTTGGGGGGAGAGGGTAGTAGTTGATAAAAAAAAAAAAAATTGTTTTTCATTTCATAAAGCATGTGCATAATTGTTGTTACTATGATGGCAGAGTAAAGGAGTTCTTTTGTTAAAGTGACTCTTGAGACGCATCTTAGTAACCATTCTTAACAAGGTCTATTATAATACTTCCTGAAATATTCAGGTTTACAAACTCTCGTATTGTTATCACTTAATTCTGCTCATATACTTATTTAACATGTATTCTTAAACCTTAATTTACACACACACACTTTAACGTATGATTGTGGGTTGCATATTGGATTGTTATATTATTTATGTTCTTTTGTTAAAGGTAACAACTAAGGGAAAGGGATTGTATATAATTAAAAAACAAAAACATGAAAAAAAAAATAAAAAAAAAATGATGATAATAAAAATGTAGATAAGTTTGGTTTCGTAGCCTCCCTAACCTAAGCAATTAAGCCCGAAGGGGTGTTTTAACACCTAATACCCTAAAGTCAACTGACTTGGGAGCTATTGGCCCAACGCTTGTTACATGGGTTGAGGAGAAAAGCTTAAGGGAATCAAACATTGCACTATCTACATATCAGTATCTGCGACCCGAGTTACTAAGCTTGTAGGGGTGTCTTAACACCTAATGCCCTAAGACCAACTGGTCTGGGAGTCATTAGCTGAAAGCTCGTTACATGGGTTAAAGATGCATGATGTTTTTAAATTATATGTATATAGATTTTAAAAAAAAAAGAAAAAAAAAACAAAAAAAAAGACAAAAATAATAATCCCAACCCAAGGAAGTTAACCTTAAACATTAGAACAAAAATTTTGTTTTCTTCCAAGAAAAGCTCCATAATTATGTGTTGATACATTGAGCACAAAAGAAAGGTTTATTAATATCTTGTTAAGTGGTATTGAGTAGATATATAAATTTAATGAGAGTTTGTTTATCTGGATAGATTAATGGAAGTTAAATGATGAATACCTTGCTTTGTGAAATTTGCAAATTGTTTTAACGCTTTAATTACTAGGGACTAGTAATAAGCTGGTTGAGGGGTGTGATTAGTACTTAAAAGTGCATTTTTATCATGGTTTTATATCATCATTTTGCACTTGAAGTATCAATAACTCCTTAACTAAAATATATTTTATAATAATGTATCTAATAATATAAGATACCTATAATTTGTGGTAAATGTCTATTTTTAATGCAGGTCTATCACATAAATGAAAGGATTGATTGATGACTTGAAGAACTTAAATTGCATGGATAAAGAGATGGTCAAACTTAGAGAAGAGATGTCGGTGCAATCCAAACCGGAACACTATTCGGTAATTGGGCCATATCTGGAGCTACAGATCTCAGATTTAGGTCCAATTTATATGGATGGAAAGGTAAGACATAGGCCTACAACTTTCATATGGAGCCCAAGATCTAAAGAGGCCATTATCAAGTCCAAATTGTAGCAACAACAAAGAAGCCCGAATCTGTCTTCCAGCCCGAGCACTGTTCGGTATTTTGGCCATATCTGGAGTTCTAGAAGTCCAAATGAGCTGAATTTTTTACACAAGAAAGCTGAGACAATTGCCTACAACTTTCATGTTTGCACCTGGCTCCAGTTTTGACGTTATCAATGACGTTTTGGGCAGACAAGAGAAGATAAGGATTGTCACCAAGTCAAAAGTTGGCCACCCACTTATCAATTAGTCATCAAATCAATAGTTCCAAATTTTGGCCTATAAAAGGAGGCATTTGCCATGCATTTAGGCATCTTGGTGTTCAGATCAAGATCATGCTCTTCCTTTCTCTCTTTGTATTTTTTGTAATATTTATGCTTTACTTTCATTAATATCAAGTTTATGCTTTTCATTTCCTTTCCTTTACTTAGTTAACTTTTATGTTCTTATTTAGTTTATTTGTTTTCCTTTCTTTCATTATGTCTAGCTAAGTTAATTATGTCAAGGTGAAAAGGTTACACTAATGGTGTAAGAATAAGTATAATGTAAACTTAATATGGACTTTAATGTTTGATACTAACATGTTTTATATTTGTTATCTTGTTCACTCTTTAATACTTTGCTTGTTAAATGACTAATCTTGATTTATGTTGTATAACACTTGGTACAACAAATGCTTGGCACTTTCATAGCTCATAATGTATGGTATAACCGACACCTGAGCTATGAAAGGAACTTGATTTGTTGTTAACATAAGTTATAATCATGAATGCTTGACGAGATTTACAAGTATTAGCATTAATTGAATAAGATGACTAATGTAATCATGTTAACAATATATAATCTGATTGGAACCTCCTTTGTGTGTGGTTTCCAATTCAATAATAAGAGTTTATACTATACTTGTTTGATATACCATTAGTGGAATCTTTAACCTTGACATTTGTTAGTATTATTGCTTAATCCTTACATTAATATTTCATCTCTAAGTTCTCATCATCATCATCTTCTTCTTCTTCTCTTTCTTTATTATTATTATTATTATTATTATTATTACTACTACTACTACTACTACTACTACTACTACTACTACTACTATTATTATTATTACTATTGTTGTTGTTGTTATTGTTGTTTTATTATTGTTCTTTATAATTTGTACAAATAACCTCCCTGTGGTTCGACCCCGGTCTTACCGGGTTATTTACTACTTCGACACTCCTGCACTTGGGAGAAGACAACAATCTTTTCGTCGTGTCAGCTTCCCATCCAATTTTCTTAAAAACTGGCAAACAGGGTCTTTTTTAGTCAGATTCCCAAGACTAAGTCGATCATGTTCTTTATGAAAATGAGGCCATAAATCATGAATTGCACGATGCACATCTCCACTAGGATGCGTCTCAAGAGTTAATAGAAGATTATCTAAAGACTCCTTAAGCCATCCTTAATGAATTGTATTTTATCTTCACGGTTTATAAATACCATTCCTAAAGAACGACATTTTATATTACAAGTCCATCTGGCACATCGGTGACAGACTTTTAGTCGTTTTGCACGACGTTTCTTTGCAAAAGTGCTTTTACCTGTCCCAGGCATGTATGAAATAAAAGAGTTGGAAGACTCACCTGATAATCGGATCTTTACTTCAATTATCCAGCGAATATCTTCAGGAATTCCATGGTTCATTAACAACCTCAATCTTTCACACCTAGCACGGTAAATTTTTGTAATCGCATTCTGAGGCAGAGCAGGAAAATACTTTTTCAATTTTTCAAGAATGATGTCCATTTTTTGTTTTGTTTTTAAAGAGAAGTGCAGAAGAGATGTAAAGAAAAGAGAAGGAACAAGGAATTGAACAAATATATACGGAGATATCAATTATCATGGGAAACTGAAAGAACCGACTTAAGAGTCACGGAGTACCGTTATCCGCCATTTGACCGGGGTTGGAGAAAGACTAGCAAAACAAAAGTCACACAAAAAAAGAAACAAAAATATAAAAATAAAATAATCAACCTTTATATACAAGATCATTCAAACCAATGGATTCATTTTCACTAGGAAAATTGTCAAAGTAAGCTTTCAAACGATGTCCATTGACCTTGAAAACATTACCATTCTTTGGATTCTCAATATCAAAGGCCCCATAAGGATATACATGTTTCACAACAAATGGACCGCTCCATCTTGATCTTAGCTTTCCAGGAAATAAATGGAGTCGAGAATTATAAAGCAAAACTTTTTGACCAACATCAAATGTTTTTCTCAAGATTCTTTTATCATGAAAGTTTTTGATTCTTGCTTTATGAATTTTTGAATTCTTATATGCATCATTTCTTATTTCTTCAAGCTCATTTATTTGTAACTTACGCAGTTGACTAGCATCATCCAGGTTTGAATTGAAAGCTTTAATAGCCCAATAAGCTTTGTATTCAAGTTCCACAGGCAAATGACAAGGTTTTCCATAAACCAACCTATAAGGTGACGTACCTAATGATGTTTTAAAAGCAGTTTGATAGGCCCAAAGTGCATCATTAAGTCTTAAAGACCAGTCCTTTCGATTAGGGTTCACTGTTTTTTCCAAGATTTGTTTCATCTCTGATTAGTACTTAAAAGTGCATTTTTGTCATAGTTTTATATCATCATTTTGCACTTGAAGTATCAATAACTCCTTAACTAAAGCATGTTTTATAATAATATATCTAATAATATAAGATACCTTTAATTTATGGTAAATGTCTATTTTAAATGCAGGCCTATCACATAAATGAAAATATTGATTGATGACTTTAAGAACTTAAATTGCAAAGGCAAAGAGATGGCCAAACTTAGAAAAGAGATGCCGGTGCGATCCAAACCGGAACACTGTTCGGTAATTAGGTCATATCTGAAGCTACAGATCTCAGATTTAGGTCCAATTTATATGGATGGAAAGGTAAGACATAGACCTACAACTTTCATATGGAGCCTAAGATCTAAAAAGGCCATTATCAAGTCCAAATTGTAGCAACAACAAAGAAGCCCGAATCTGTCTTCCAGCCCAAGCACTGTTCGGTATTTTGGCCATATCTGGAGTTCTAGAAGTCCAAATGAGCTGAATGTTTTACACAAGAAAGCTGAGACAATTGCCTACAACTTTCATGTTTACAACTGGCTCCAATTTTGACGTTATCAATGATTTTTTGGGCAGACAATAGAAGATAAGGATTGTCACCAAGTCAAAAGTTGGCCACCCACTTATCAATTAGTCATCAAATCAATAGTTCCCAATTTTGGCCTATAAAAGGAGGTATTTGCCATGCATTTAGGCATCTTGGTTTCCAGATCAAGATCATTCTCTTCCTTTCTCTCTTTGTATTTTTTGTAATGTTTATGCTTTGCTTTCATTAATATTAAGTTTATGCCTTTCATTTCCTTTCCTTTACTTAGTTAGCTTTTATGTTCTTATTTTGTTTTTCTATTTTGCTTTCTTTCATTATGTCTAGCTAAGTTAATTATGTCAAGGTGAAAAGGTTACACTAATGGTGTGAGAATAAGTATAATGTAAACTTAATATGGACTTTAATGTTTGGTACTAACATGTTTTATATTTGTTATCTTGCTCACTCTTTAATACTTTGCTTGTTAAATGACTAATCTTGATTTATGTTGTATAACACTTGGTACAACAAATGCTTGGCACTTTCATAGCCCATAATGTATGGTATAACCGACACTTGAGCTATGAAAGGAACTTGATTTGTTGTTAACATAAGTTATAATCATGAATGCTTGACGAGATTTACAAGTATTAGCATTAATTGAATAAGATGACTAATGTAATCATGTTAACAATATATAATCTGATTGGAATCTCCTTTGTGTGTGGTTTCCAATTCAATAATAAGAGTTTATACTATACTTGTTTGATATACCATTAGTGGAACCTCTAACCTTGACATTTGTTATTATTATTGTTTAATCCTTACGTTAATATTTCATCTCTAAGTTCTCATCATCATCATCTTCTACTTCTTCTCTTTCTTTATTATTATTATTATTACTACTACTACTACTACTACTACTACTACTAGTATTATTATTATTATTATTATTATTATTATTATTATTATTATTATTATTATTATTATTATTGTTATTATTATTGTTATTATTGTTATCGTTATTACTATTATTGTTGTTTATAATTGTTGTTTATAATTTGTACAATTAACCTCCCTGTGGTTCGACCCCGGTCTTGCCGGGTTATTTATTACTTCAACACTCCTGCACTTGGGAGAAGACATCAATCTTTTAGTCGTGTCAAGTTTTTGGCGCCGTTGCCGGGGAGGTAAGTTCTTGTATAAATTATAATATTTATTTTATTTTCTCTTTTCTCTTTTCTTGTATATAGCTTTGTTTATTTTCTCTCGTTTCTTCTTCTTTTGTTTTCTTCTTCCTTTTATTTTATTCCTACACGTGCATGAGAGTGTGGTCACGTACATCAAGTGGTAGACTTTTTAGGGTATCCTCATCATTTTCAGAAAATATGGCCGAAGAAGATAATCAATCACTTCATAATGAGAATAATGAGAATAACCGTGCTAGAACACTTAGAGACCACATGAATCCCACAAGAACAAGTGCACCATCATGCATAGTTTTTCCTCCCGATGCATCTCATTTTAATTTTAAACCAGGTATTATTCAACTTTTACCTTCTTTTCATGGTTTGGAATTGAAAAATCCATACTTGCATTTAAGGGAATTTGAGGAGGTGTGCAACACATATAATAATTTAAATTGTAGCATAAACACCATTAGATTAAAGCTTTTTCCTTTTTCATTAAAAGATAAAGCTAAAACATGGCTACAAAATTTGAGACCAGGATCCATTCGTGCTTGGGATGAAATGCAATAACAATTTTTAAAGAAGTTTTTCCCATCTCACAGAACAAACTCTTTCAAGAGACAAATCACCACTTTCATTCAAAAGTTAGGAGAAACATTTTACCAATGTTGGGATAGGTATCGAAACTTGCTTAGTACTTGCCCTCATCATGGTTTTGAAATATGGAGATTGGTTTTACATTTCTATGAAGGGTTAACACCTAAAGATAGGCAAATGGTTGAATTGATGTGCAATGGAACTTTTGAAGATAAAGACCCTGATGAAGCAATGGAGTACTTAGACTTGTTAGCTGAAAATGCTCAAAATTGGGACACCGCGGGTACATATGAGGCATCGAGTAAAACTCAACCTCATACATCTAGTGGAGGTATGTACAACCTTAGGGAAGATCATGACCTTCAAGCCAAATTTGCATCTTTAGCTAGAAAAGTCGAGGCACTAGAATTGAAAAAGAGTGGTCAATTAAACTCTGTTGAAAACATTGTGTGTCAAATCTGTGAAACAAATGAACACTCAACCAATAACTGTCCAACCTTGCCTTCTTTTAAGAAATGTCTCCATGAACAAGCTCATGCTTTAAATAGTTTCCAAAGGCCCAACCATAACCCATACTCACAAACATACAATCCTGGTTGGAGAAATCACCTGAATTTCAGTTGGAAGAGTGACAATGCACAAACTTCACCACCACAGTTCCAAGCACACCATAATTTCCAAAATTATCATGGATATGCACCTCCTTATGCTCCATCTCCTACAAGAAAGTTTGAGGAAACTTTGTATGCATTCATTGAAAAGCAAGAGACAATCAACACTCAACTTGCTCAAAACATGACAGATTTTAAAGATACTCTTGCAAAATTAACATCTGCTCTCAGTTTCCAAGAGAAAGGTAAGTTTCCATCTCAACCACACCAAAATCCTAAGGGGCAATACAATGCAAATGCAAGTAGTTCCAGAAGCCAACACATGGATCAAGTCAAATCAGTCACTACTCTATGCAGTGGTAAGGTTATTGAAAAACCCTCTCTTGAACCTTATGAGAAAGATGATGAGTCAATTTCTAAGGGAAAGGAAGGGGTTGAATCTGAAAATTGCAAAGAAACGATTGATTCTCCGCCAGCACTTCTATTTTCTCATGCCATGACCAATCAGGAAGAAATCGAGGATGAAAAAGGCATCGAAAAGGTTAATGCGAATCTTTTATCAAAAGTGACAACAGATTCGACACCCGACATCACACCAATCGATGATTACTTTCCTGATGAATCTCTACTTTCTCTTAATTCAATGCCTTGGTTTGCTAAAAATATCAATTTTCTTGCTTCAGGATTTTTGCCAACTCATTCGAGTATTGAAGACAAAAGAAAATTTTTGAGCAACGAGCAAAATTTTTATTGGGATGACCCTTACTTATTCAATTATTGTCCTGATCAAATATTTCAAAAATGCATTCTCGACAATGAGGTAAGTAATTTCATTAAATTTTGTTACTCTAAGGCATGTGGGGATCATTTCTCATCAAAAAAGAGGATTGTAGAAATCTTACAAAGTGAATTTTACTGGCCCATCATATTCAAGGAGTCAGATGCATTCCGCAAAAACTGTGAAAATTGTCAGAAGGTGGGATTTATTTCAAAACACAGAGAGTCTATAGATAATCTTCTATTGACTCTTAAGTCTCATCATAGTCGAGATAAGCATCGTATAATTCATGACTTATGAACTCATTTTCATAAAGAACATACTTGACTTAGTCTTGGGAATCTGACTAAAAAAGACCCTGTTTGCCAGTTTTTAAGAAAACTGGATGGGAAGCCTATCCTCGACCCATTGAGGGCGTTTAAGCTGTTCTTGGACGTAAAACCAAGGGAAGATGTGAGCCACATTCACAACTGTGATTTGAATTTTTTTTGTTTGTAAAAACTTGTGTCTTTTGGTTTTATTATTGTGTTTTGTTATTTCTTATTTTTGTTTTAGTGTGTTTCAGGTTTTGTCAGTGTTTGTTATTTCAGGTGATATCTTCTATACTCTATCTTTCTACCTTAGAACATTGAGGACAATGTCTCATTTTGGTTGGGGGGAGAGAGTAGTAGTTGATTAAAAAAAAATTTGTTTTTCGTTTCATAAAGCATGTGCATAATTGTTGTTACTAGGATGGCAGAGTAAAGGAGTTCTTTTGTTAAAGTGACTCTTGAGACGCATCTTAGTAACCATTCTTAACAAGGTCTATTATAATACTTCTTGAAATATTCAGGTTTACAAACTCTCGTATTGTTACCACTTAATTCTGCTCATATACTTATTTAACATGTATTCTTAAACCTTAATTTACACACACACACTTTAACATATGATTGTGGGTTGCATATTGGATTATTACATTATTTATGTTCTTTTGTTAAAGGTAACAACTAAGGGAAAGGGATTGTATATAATTAAAAAAAAAACATTAAAAAAAAAGAAAAAAAAATGATGATAATAAAAATGTAGATAAGTTTGGTTTCGTAGCCTCCCTAACCTAAGCAATTAAGCCGGAAGGGGTGTTTTAACACCTAATACCCTAAAGTCAACTGACTTGGGAGCTATTGGCCCAACGCTTGTTACATGGGTTGAGGAGAAAAGCTTAAGGGAATCAAACATTGCACTATCTACATATCAGTATCTGAGACCCGAGTTACTAAGCTCGTAGGGGTGTCTTAACACCTAATGCCCTAAGACCAACTGGTCTGGGAGTCATTAGCTGAAAGCTCGTTACATGGGTTAAAGATGCATGATGTTTTTAAATTATATGTATATAGATTTTTTTTAAAAAAAAGAAAGATAAAAAAGACAAATAATAATCCTAACCCAAGGAAGTTAACCTTAAACATTAGAACAAAAATTTTGTTTTCTTCCAAGAAAAGCCCCATAATTATGTGTTGATACATTGAGCACAAAAGAAAGGTTTATTAATATCTTGTTAAGTGGTATTGAGCAGATATATAAATTTAATGAGAGTTTGTTTATCTGGATAGATTAATGGAAGTTAAATGATGAATACCTTGCTTTGTGAAATTTGCAAATTGTTTTAACGCTTTGATTACTAGGGACTAGTAATAAGCTGGTTGGGGTGTGTGATTAGTACTTAAAAGTGCATTTTTGTCATAGTTTTATATCATCATTTTGCACTTGAAGTATCAATAACTCCTTAACTAAAGCATGTTTTATAATAATATATCTAATAATATAAGATACCTTTAATTTATGGTAAATATTCATTTTAAATGCAGGCCTATCACATAAATGAAAATATTGATTGATGACTTTAAGAACTTAAATTGCAAAGGCAGAGAGATGGCCAAACTTAGAAAAGAGATGTCGGTGCGATCCAAACCGAAACACTATTCGGTAATTGGGTCATATCTGGAGCTACAGATCTCAGATTTAGGTCCAATTTATATGGATGGAAAGGTAAGACATAGACCTACAACTTTCATATGGAGCCTAAGATCTAAAAAGGCCATTATCAAGTCCAAATTGTAGCAACAACAAAGAAGCCCGAATCTGTCTTCCAGCCCGAGCACTGTTCGGTATTTTAGCCATATCTGGAGTTCTAGAAGTCCAAATGAGCTGAATGTTTTACACAAGAAAGCTGAGACAATTGCCTACAACTTTCATGTTTACAACTGGCTCCAATTTTGACGTTATCAATGATTTTTTGGGCAGACAATAGAAGATAAGGATTGTCACCAAGTCAAAAGTTGGCCACCCACTTATCAATTAGTCATCAAATCAATAGTTCCCAATTTTGGCCTATAAAAGGAGGCATTTGCCATGCATTTAGGCATCTTGGTTTCCAGATCAAGATCATTCTCTTCCTTTCTCTCTTTGTATTTTTTGTAATGTTTATGCTTTGCTTTTATTAATATTAAGTTTATGCCTTTCATTTCCTTTTCTTTACTTAGTTAGCTTTTATGTTCTTATTTTGTTTTTCTATTTTGCTTTCTTTCATTATGTCTAGCTAAGTTAATTATGTCAAGGTGAAAAGGTTACACTAATGGTGTGAGAATAAGTATAATGTAAACTTAATATGGACTTTAATGTTTGGTACTAACATGTTTTATATTTGTTATCTTGCTCACTCTTTGATACTTTGCTTGTTAAATGACTAATCTTGATTTATGTTGTATAACACTTGGTACAACAAATGCTTGGCACTTTCATAGCCCATAATGTATGGTATAATCGACACTTGAGCTATGAAAGGAACTTGATTTGTTGTTAACATAAGTTATAATCATGAATGCTTGACGAGATTTACAAGTATTAGCATTAATTGAATAAGATGACTAATGTAATCATGTTAACAATATATAATCTGATTGGAATCTCCTTTGTGTGTGGTTTCCAATTCAATAATAAGAGTTTATACTATACTTGTTTGATATACCATTAGTGGAACCTCTAACCTTGACATTTGTTATTATTATTGTTTAATCCTTACGTTAATATTTCATCTCTAAGTTCTCATCATCATCATCTTCTTCTTCTTCTCTTTCTTTATTATTATTATTATTATTATTACTACTACTACTACTACTACTACTACTACTACTACTAGTATTATTATTATTATTATTATTATTATTGTTATTATTGTTATCGTTATTACTATTATTGTTGTTTATAATTTGTACAATTAACCTCCCTGTGGTTCGACCCCGGTCTTGCCGGGTTATTTATTACTTCGACACTCCTGCACTTGGGAGAAGACATCAATCTTTTAGTCGTGTCAATCTCCCTATTAGCAAGTTCTACTTGTCCATTTGTCTGGGGGTGATAAGGGGTGACAACTTTGTGTGTGATTCCATATTTCTTCATTAAAGACTCAAATGGCTTGTTACAGAAATGTGTTCCACCATCACTTATCATGGCCCGAGGGATTCCAAATCGACTTAAAATGTTTTCTTTTAAAAACTTAATGACTGTTTTATGATCATTGTTACGACTTGGAATTGCTTCTATCCATTTTGAAACATAGTCTACTGCGACTAATATGTACACAAAACCAAATGATGGAGGAAATGGACCCATAAAATCTATACCCCAACAGTCAAAGATTTCAATGACAAGAATAGTGCTTAAAGGCATCATATGACGTTGTGAAAGAGATCCTAACTTTTGACAATTTTCACAAGATTTGCAGAATGCATGCGTGTCCTTGAACATGGTGGGCCAATAAAATCCACATTGTAAGATTTTTGCGGCTGTCTTTTTTGACGAAAAATGACCCCCACATGCCTCAGAATGACAAAATTTAATGACATTACTTACCTCATTGTCGGGAATGCATCTTTGAAATATTTGATCAGGACAATATTTGAATAAATAAGGATCATCCCAATAAAAGTTCTTCACTTCGTTCAAGAACTTTCTTTTGTCTTGGGTGCCCAATGCGCTGGCAAATATCCTGAAATAAGAAAATTAACAATATTAGCAAACCAAGGCATTGTAGTGACAGAAAGTAAAGATTCATCAGGAAAGTAGTCATCGATTGGTGTGATGTCAAATTTCAAATCAGTTGTCAATCTTGACAAATGATCCGCGACAACATTTTCGGTGCCTTTCTTATCTTTGATTGTGATATCAAATTCTTGAAGTAACAAAATCCACCGCACCAATCTAGCTTTGGAATCCTTCTTAGAAAGAAGATATTTCAACGCTGCATGATCGCTAAAAACAATAACAGGTGAGCCAACAAGATAAGATTTGAATTTTTCACATGCAAATACTACAGCAAGTAATTCTTTTTCAGTGGTTGTGTAATTTATTTGAGCACTATTTAAAGTTTTACTTGCATAGTAAATGACATAAGGTTTCTTATCTTTTCTTTATCCTAAAACAGCACCCACGGCATAATCACTAGCATCACACATTATTTCAAAAGGTAATGACCAATCAGGAGGTTGAATAACAGGAGCAGATGTAAGCAGGTTTTTAAGTTTAACAAAGGCTTCTTCACAATATTCAGTCCATTCAAAAACATTATCCTTTGTTAGAAGGTTACACAATGGCTTAGATATTACACTAAAATCTTTGATAAACCTTCTATAAAAACCAGCATGTCCTAAAAATGATCTAACATTTTTAACAGATTTTGGTGTTGGCAAGTTGGCAATTAACTCAATTTTAGATTTATCAACCTCAATTCTTATTGATGAAACAATGTGACCAAGTACAATGTCGTTTGTTACCATAAAATGACATTTTTTTCCAATTCAACACAAGATTCTTCTCTTCACACCTGTTCAAAACCTTTTCCAAATTAGTTAAACAATTATCAAATGAATCACCAAAAACAGAAAAATCATCCATAAATATCTCAAGAAAACGTTCAACCATATCACTAAATATGCTAAGCATGCATCTTTGAAACGTGGCTGGTGCATTACATAATCCAAAAGGCATCCTTCGGTATGCAAATGTACCAAATGGATATGTGAAAGTAGTTTTCTTTTGATCTTCAAATGCAATTTCAATTTGGTTGTAACCTGAATAACCATCTAGAAAACAATAAAATTCATGACCTGCAACTCTTTCTAGAATTTGATCCATAAAAGGTAAAGAAAAGTGATCTTTTCTAGTCATTGAATTAAGTTTCCTATAGTCAATGCACATGCGCCAACCAGTAATAGTCCTTGTTGGAATTAACTCATTTTTCTCATTTGTTATCACAGTAACTCCAGACTTTTTAGGTACAACTTGGGTAGGACTTACCTATTTGCTATCAGAAATAGGATAAATGATTCCATTATCTAGAAGTTTAATGACTTCATTCCTCACTACTTCTTTCATATTAGGATTAAGCCTTCGTTGCATTTCTCTAGAGGGTTTAGCATTTTCCTCCAAATAAATCTTGTGTGTGCAAATCAAAGGACTAATTCCTTTTATGTTAGCTATGGTCCATCCTAATGTATTTTTGTGCATTTTAAGAGTTTGTAATAACTTACCTTCTTGATGAACATTAAGTTTAGAAGAAATTATTACCGGAAAAGTTTCATTTTCTCCCAAAAATGAGTATTTGAGATTACATGGCAATGGCTTCAAATCGGGTTTTGGTGGTTGAACACTTGAAGGTATGGACCCAATTGATCGTGGAGGCAATTCCTCAATTTTTGGTCTCCAAATATTTGCCTTTGATTCTTCCTGAAAACAAACCATTTGTAAATTTTCAGATTCATTAAACTCAATTTCATTGGAAGAATTTTCAAATTGATCGTAAATTATTTTTTCAATAAAATCTACTTCCTGTAAATCATTATCATCTCCAGGTTGCTTGCAAATGTTAAAAACATTCATTTTTAATGTCATGTTTCCAAAAGATAACTTCATCACTCCATTCCTACAATTAATCAATGCATTAGAAGTTGCAAGAAATGGACGTCCTAAAATAACAGGAATTGAATTGCATGCTTCAATAGGTTGTGTATCCAAGACAATAAAATCCATAGGAAAGATGAATTTATCAACTTGTACTAACACATCTTCAACTATTCCTCTAGGCATTTTTATAGATCTATCAGCAAGTAAAAGAGTAACAGAAGTAGGTTTTAACTCACCGAGATTTAGACTTTGAAAAACCGAATATGGAAGTAAATTCACACTAGCTCCAAGATCAAGTAAAGCTCTGTCAATTTTATGTTCTCCAATAAAGCAAGAAATTGTAGGACAACCAGGGTCTTTATATTTCAAAGCATTATTATTCTGAAGAATGGCACTTACTTGTTCGGCTAAGAAGACTTTCTTTTTCACATTCAATTTTCTCTTTACAGTGCATAGATCTTTCAAAAATTTAGCATAAGACGGTACCTGTTTAATAGCATCTAGCAAAGGTATATTAATCCTTACCTGTTTGAAAGTTTCAAAGATTTCAGAATTGTGATTGACTTTCCTTTGTTTAGTTATGGCATGAGGAAATGGAAATGCTGGTGGGGAATTAGTCTCTTCCTTGCAATGATCAGGTTCAACCATTTCCTTACCCTTAGAGACTAACTCATCTTCTTTCTCACAAGGTTCAAGAATAGGTTTTTTAATAACCTTACCACTGCGGAGAGTAGTGACTGATTTGACTTGATCCAGATGTTGGCTTCCAGAACTGCTTGTACTTGAATTGTATTGCCCTTTGGGATTTTGCTGGGGTTGAGATGGAAACTTACCTTTCTCCTGAAAACTGAGAGCAGATGTGAACTTTGCAAGAGTATCTTTCAAATCAGCCATGGTTTGAGCATTTTGAGTGTTGATTGTCTCTTACTTTTCAATGAATGCATGTAATGTTTCCTCAAGATTTCTTTTAGGAGGGGGAATATAAGGAGGTGCATATCCATGAGAATTTTGAAAATTATGTTGTGTTTGAAATGGTGGCTGTGAAGTTTGTGCATTATTGTTACCACTCTTCCAACTGAAATTTGGGTGATTTCTTCAACCAGGGTTGTACGTTTGTGAATACAGGTTATGACTTGGTCTTTGAAAATTATTTAAAGCATTGGCTTGTTCATGGAGACATTCCTTTAAAGAAGGCAACGTGGGACAATCATTGGTTGAGTGTTCATTGGTTTCACAAATTTGACACACAATTTCTTGAACAGATTTTAATTGACCACTCTTTTTTAATTCTAGTGCCTCAACTTTTCTAACTAAAGATGCAAATTTGGCTTGGAGGTCATGATCTTCCTTAAGGCTATACATGCCTCCATTAGATGTATGAGGCTGAGTTTTACCTGGTGCCTCACAAGTACCTGTGGTGTCCCAATTTTGAGCATTTTCAGCTAGCAACTCTAGGTACTCCATTGCTTCATCAGGGTCTTTATTTTCAATAGTTCCATTGCACATCAATTCCACCATTTGCCAATCTTTAGGTGTTAACCCTTCATAAAATTGTGAAACCAATCTCCATGTTTCAAAACCATGATGAGGACAGGTATTAAGCAAGTCTTTATATCTATCCCAACATTTGTAAAATGTTTCTCCTGGTTTTTGAGTAAAAGTGGTGATTTGTCTTTTGAAAGAGTTTGTTCTATGAGAAGGGAAAAATTTCTTTAAAAACTATTGTTGCATTTCATCCCAAGCATGAATGGATCCTGACCTAATATTTTGTAGCCATGTTTTAGCTTTATCTTTTAGCAAAAAAGGAAAAAGCTTTAATCTGATGGTGTTCATGCTACAATTTAAGTCATTATAAGTGTTACAAACTTCTTCAAATTCTCTTAAATGCAAGTATGGATTTTCTAATTCTAAGCCATGAAAAGTGGGTAAAAGTTGAATAATACCTGGCTTAAAATTAAAATGAGATGCATCAGGAGGAAAAACAATACATGATGGTGCACTTGTTCTTGTTGGATTCATATGATCTCTAAATGTTCTAACACGATTATTCTCATTATGAATTGATTGGTTATCTTCTTCGGCCATGTTTTGTAAAGAAAATGATGATTTTCTAGAAAGTCTACCACTTAATGTACGTGTCCACACTCTCATACAAATACAAAAGAAAAGAAAAGAAAAAAAAAGAAAAGCAAAAGAAACAACAATTAGAAAAACAAATAAAAGTGAAAATAAAATAAAATAAAATATTTAATTTATACAATAACTTACCTCCCCGGCAACGGCGCCAAAAACTTGACACGATCAAAGAGTTGATGTCTTATCCCAAGTGTAGGAGTGTCAAAGTAAAATAACCCGGCAAGACCGGGGTCGAACCACAGGGAGGTGAATTATATAAATTACAAATAAAGAAAAAGAGTTGAAGAGAATAATAACAGAAAAAGAGTTGAAGAAAGTTTTGGGATGTGATATTGATGTAAGGATTAAACAATAACAAAACATATGTCAAGGTTATAGGATTTACTAATAGTATTTCAAATAAATATAATATAAACTCTTTTTATTACTCAACTAGAAACCACACACAAAGGAGGTTCTAATCGGATGATTTCTTATTATTAGCTCATTATAAATTACTAACATGATCATATTAATTATCTTATATAAGTAATACCATACTTATAAATATCATCAAGCATTCAAGTTGCTAGTTTATGTTAACAAAAAATCAAGTTTCTATCATAATAACGATTTCGGCCGAAAACTATGAAAGATCAAGCATTTGATGTACCAAATATTATACAACACAAATCTAAATTAAACATTTAATAAGCAAGGTATTAAGAATTAGTAAGATAAAAAGATAAAACATGTTAATAACAATCTTTCTTGCATATAAACATTTAAAGCTCATGTTGAGTTTATATTATACCTATTCTAACACCATTAGAGAAACCTTTTCACCTTGACATAATTAACTTAGCTAAACATTAAGAAGGAGAAAAACACAAATAAACAATATAAGAACATAAACATAATATAAGCTAACTAAGTATAGGAAAGGAAATGAAAGAGCATAAACAAGAGATTACTATAGCATAAAAGAAAACTTGAACATTACAAAGATGTAGAGAGAAAACAAGAAGATAACTTTGATCTGAAAATTAATATGACTAAATACATGGACAATGCCTCCTTTTATAGGCTAAGTTTCAGAACTATTGATTGATTGAAGAATTGGTGGGCATCCATTGATTTGGTAGCTGGTTTTTGACATTAATGGCTGCTGGTTTTTTGACATTGTGGGCTGATTTTTGATATTGTTGGCTGGCCAAAACGTCATTGCTCACATCAGAATTATAGCCAACTAAATTGTGGAAGATGTGGGCAATTGTCTCAGCTTTCTATAAAAAAAAAACCAGAGCTCATTTGGACTTCTAGAACTCAAGATATGAGCCAAAAATCGAATAGTGCTTGAGCTGCAAGATAGCTTCCGACATCTTTGTTGTTGCTAAGATTTGAGCTTGAAAACGGTAGAACTGAGTCTTTGAGTTCATATGAAAGTTGTAGGTCTATGTCTTACCTTTCCATCGATATAAAATAGACCTAAATCTGATATCTACAGCTCTAGATATGATCAAATTACTGAACGGTGTTCGAGTTTGGAATGCACCAGCAACACTTTGCTAAGTTTGGCCTTCTTTTTATCCTTTCAATTTCAATACTTAAACTCATCAATCAATCCTTTTATTTATATGATAGACCTGCATTTAGGATGAACATTTACCATGAATTAAAGGTATATTATATTTTTAGACTTGCTAATATAAAACATGCTTTTGTTAGGGAATTTAATGATACTTTAGGTGCAATATGATGACATAAATCCTTAATGATAATGCATTTTTAAGTACTAATCAGACTGAACCAACATCTCTTTTCTAAGTTTAGCCTTCTCTTTGTCTTCATAATTTCAGTACTTAAACTCATCAATCAATCCTTTGATTTATCTGATAAGCTTGCATTTAAAATGAACATTTACCATAAATTAAAGGTATCTTATATTATCATACTTGTTATTATAAAACATACTTTAATTAAGGAGTTATTGGTAATTTATGTGCAAAATGATGATATAAAACCTTGATAACAATACACTTTTAAGTACTAATGAAGTAAATTCTTGAATGAATGAAATGGTTGAATTGAACCAATCATGGATTTGTTTATGGGTGTGATGTGATTATAAATACATGTAGGGAAAATTATCGATAACTTGGGACCTCCTAGTATAGGGGAGACTCTAACGAAATTTCATTAGAAATTTCGGTGAATTCAATGTCAAAGAAAGAAAATTCATGCTCCATTTGCACTTTACATGGAAGTTAAACAGATAAATTGATTTAACCAATTAGGTTGTTACACCTTTAACTTAAGCCTTAACTTAATTTTAGGGTTTGTTAAACCACTTTCTATAATCATGACTTTTACCTTAAAAAGAACGCATTCATCAATTCCATTTAATAATCAATAATTATGCTTTAATTCCCCTTTTTACTTATATAGTCATTAACCCACTTCAATGATCATAAGTCTTGTTTTAAGAGATTGTTTTCATTTGATCAATTCCATGTTCATATCCTTAACTCAAGTCTTAACTTAATTATAGGATTCATTACCCATATTTCAGAATCATGGCTCTTACTTTAAGATGATTATATTCATTAATTCAACTCAACAATCATAACACATGTTTTACATCAACTATACATTATCAATTTATTTCATTTCCCAAGGCTTGTGCTTATGTTGGCCATATATTTATAAATCAATTTCGATAATTATAGTTCGTGATTTACATCAATCATATGCATTGATTTGTTTTAATATTTGTAATCTTGTGCTACAAAACACTCTTTATATCTCACCATTATCTATGGCTTAATTTTAATTCACACATCTATTTCTCTAAAGAGTGGCCAACTTTTTCTTACATAATTTTCCCTCGCCAATACAATCGACTTTAAGTTAACATAATCAATCTCTGCCAATGTTACCAACATTAAATCATTCAAACTAGCTCTTGCTTTTACGATGAACTTAATGATCAATACTTAAAAGTATATTTTTATCAAGGTTTTATGTCATTATTTTGCACTTGAAGTATTAATAACTCTTTAACTAAAGTATGTTTTATAATAAGAAGTCTGATATAACAAGATACCATTAATTTATGTTCAATATTCATCCTAAATGTAGGTCTATCACATAAATAAAATGATTAATTGATGAGTTGAAGTATTGAAATTGAAAGGATAACGAGAGGGCCAAACTTAAAAACGAGATGTTGGTTTAGTCCAAACTAGAACACTATTTGGTAATTAGGTCATATCTGGAGCTATAGATCTCAGATATAGGTCTGCTTTATATGGATAGAAAACTAATACATAGGCCAAAACTTTCATGGCAAGTTAAGAATCAATTCTGCTATTTGGAAGTCTAAATCTTAGCAACAATGTAAAAGTCTGAATTTGTCCTACAACTTAGACATTGTTAAGTGTTCAGCCCATATCTCAAGTATTGGAAGTCCAAATGACTTTATTCTTTTTTCCTAGAAAGCTGAGAGAATTTTCTAGAATATTATGTGGAAAACTGGTTCAAATTCTAATGTTATCAATGACGTTTTATTCAGACAAGAAGATAAGGATTGTTACCAAGTCAAGATGTGGTCACCCACTAACACGACTAAAAGGTTGATGTCTTCTTCCAAGTGCAGGAGTGTCGAAGTAATAAATAACCCGGCAAGACCGGGGTCGAACCATAGGGAGGTTAATTGTACAAATTATAGACAACAATTATAAGCAACAATAATAGCAATAACAACAACAACAATAACAATAACAACAGCAACTATAATAATAATAATAATAATAATAATAATAATAACAATAATAGTAGTAGTAGTAGTAGTAGTAGTAATAGTAATAGTAGTAGTAGTAGTAATAATAATAATAATAAAGAAAGAGAAGAAGAAGATGATGATGATAACTTGAAGATGGAAAATTAATGTAAGGATTAAACAATAATAATAACAAATGTCAAGGTTAGAGGTTCCACTAATGGTATATCAAACAAGTATAGTATAAACTCTTATTATTGAATTGGAAACCACACACAAAGGAGGTTCCAATCAGATTATATATTGTTAACATGATTACATTAGTCATCTTATTCAATTAATGCTAATACTTGTAAATCTCGTCAAGCATTCATGATTATAACTTATGTTAACAACAAATCAAGTTCCTTTCATAGCTCAGGTGTCGGTTATACCATACATTATGGGCTATGAAAGTGCCAAGCATTTGTTGTACCAAGTGTTATACAACACAAATCAAGATTAGTCATTTAACAAGCAAAGTATTAAAGAGTGAACAAGATAACAAATATAAAACATGTTAGTATCAAACATTGAAGTCCATATTAAGTTTACATTATACTTATTCTCACACCATTAGTGTAACCTTTTCACCTTGACATAATTAACTTAGCTAGACATAATGAAAGAAAGCAAAATAGATAAACAAAATAAGAACATAAAAGCTAACTAAGTAAAGGAAAGGAAATGAAAGGCATAAACTTAATATTAATGAAAGCAAAGCATAAACATTACAAAAAATACAAAGAGAGAAAGGAAGAGCATGATTTGATCTGAACACCAAGATGCCTAAATGCATGACAAATGCCTCCTTTTATAGGCCAAAATTGGGAACTATTGATTTGATGACTAATTGATGAGTGGGTGGCCAACTCTTGACTTGGTGACAATCCTTATCTTCTCTTGTCTGCCCAAAACGTCATTGATAATGTCAAAATTAGAGCCAGTTGTAAACATAAAAGTTGTAGCCAATTGTCTCAGCTTTCTTGTGTAAACAATTCAGCTCATTTGGACTTCTAGAACTCCAAATATGGCCAAAATACCGAACAGTGCTCGGGCTGGAAGACAGATTCGGGCTTCTTTGTTGTTGCTACAATTTGGACTTGATAATATCCTTTTTAGATCTTGGGCTCCATATGAAAGTTGTAGGCCTATGTCTTACCTTTCCATGCATATAAATTGGACCTAAATCTGAGATATATAGCTCCATATATGACCCAATTACCGAACAGTGTTCCGGTTTGAATCGCACCAACATCTCTTTTCTAAGTTTGGCCATCTCTTTGCCTTTGCAATTTAAGTTCTTAAAGTCATCAATCAATATTTTCATTTATGTGATAGGCCTGCATTTAAAATAAACATTTACCATAAATTAAAGGTATCTTATATTATTAGATATATTATTATAAAACATGTTTTAGTTAAGGAGTTATTGATACTTCAAGTGCAAAATGATGATATAAAACCATGATAAAAATGCACTTTTAAGTACTAATCACCCACTCATCAATTAGTCATCAAATCAATAGTTTTCAATTTTGGCCTATAAAAAGAGGTATTTTCCATGCATTTAAGCATATTGGTTTCTAGATCAAGATCATGCTTTTGCTTTCTCTCTTTGTTTTTTTTTTAATATTTAGGTTTTGCTTTTATTAATATCTTATTTATACCTTTCATTTCCTTTCCTTTACTTAATTAACTTTTATCTTATTTTTGTTTCTCTCTTTCATTATATTTAACTAAGTTTATTATGTCAAGGTGCAAAGATTACACTAATAGTGTAAGAATAAGTATAGTGTGTACTTAACATGGACTTTAATGTTTGATACTAACATGTTTTGTATTTCTTATCATGTTCACTTTTAATACTTTACTTGTTAAATGGTTAATCTAGATTTATGTTAGATAACACTTGGTACAACAAATACTTGACACTTTCATAGCACAAACTGTATGGTATAACTGATACCTATGCTATGAAAGGAACTTGATTTGTTGTTAACGTAAGTTATAATCATGAATACCTAGCAATATTTACAAGTATTAGCATTATTCGAATAAGATAACTAATGCAATCATTTTAATAATTTATAATCAAATTGAAACCTCCTTTGTGTGTGGTTTTCATTTGAATAAAAAGAGTTTATACTATACTTGTTTGAAATACTATTAGTGGATTCTCTAACCTTGATATTTATTGTTATCATTGTTTAATCCTTACATTAATTTTTCATCTCAAAGTTTTTATCAACTTCTTCTTCTTCTTCTTCTTCTTCTTCTTCTTCTTCTTCTTCTTCTTCTTCTTCTTCATCTATTATTATTATTTACTATTATTATTATTATTATTATTATTATTATTATTATTACTATTACTACTACCACTACTATTACTATTACTATTACTATTCTTATTATTATTATTATTATTATTATGCACATCTCCACTAGGAAGCGTCTTAAGAGTCAATAGAAGATTATCTAAAGACTCTTTACTCAGGTTATCCTTAATGAATTGTATTTTATCTTCACGGTTTATAGATACCCTTTCTAAAGAATGACATTGTGTATTACAAGTCCATCTAGCACATCGATGATAGACTTTCAATAGTTTTGCACAATGTTTCTTTGCAAAAGTGCTTTTACCTGTTCCAGGCATCTATGAAATGGAATTAGAGGACTCACCTAATAATCGGACCTTTCCTTCAATCAACGAGCGAATATCTTGAGGAATTTCATAATTCATTAACAATCTCAATCTTGCACATCTAGCACGGTAAATTTTTGTAATCGCATTCTAAGGCAGAGCGGGAAAATACTTTTTCAATTTTTCAAGATTAGTGTCCATTTTCAAATGAGAATTGGAAGAGAGATTCAAAGAAGTGCACAAATATATACACAAATATATACCAAGGCATTGGATTAAGAGAAAGTAAGGCTTCGTTAGGAAAGTAATCATCGATTAGTGTGATATTAGATGTTGAATTTGTTGTCACTATTGACAAAAGATTTGCATCAACATTTTCGATGATTGTTTCATCCATGATTTCTTCCTTAAAATAAATCATTTGCAAATCTTCAGATTTATCCAACTCATTTTTACTTAAAGTAGATTCAAGTTGATCATAAACTAATTTGTCAATATGATCTACTTCTTGTAAATCATTATCATCTCCGGGTTACTTGCAAATGTTGAAAATATTCATCTCCAATGTCATGTTTCTAAATGATAGCTTCATCAGTCTATTCCTACAATTAATCAATACGTTAGAGGTTGCAAGAAACAGACGTCCTAAAATAACAGGAAATGAATTACATGCTTCAACAGGTTTTGTGTCCAAGACAATAAAATTCACAGGATAATGGAATTTATCGACTTGTACTAACACATCTTCAATTATTCCTCTAGGCACTTTTACAGATCTATCGGTAAGTAAAAGAGATATAAAAGTTGGTTTTAACTCACCTAGATTGAGACTCTGAAAAACTGAATATGGAAGTAAATTCACACTAGCACTAAGATCAAGTAAGGCTTTTTCAATTTTATGTTTTCCAATAAAGAAAGAAATTATAGGACAACTAGGGTCTTTATATTTCAAAGTATTATTGTTTTGAAGAATAGCACCTACTTGTTCGGCTAGAAAGACTTTCTTTTTCACATTCAGTTTCCTCTTCACAGTGCATAGATCTTTTAAAAATTTAGCATAGGAAGGAACCTGTTTAATAGCATCCAATAAAGGTATATTGATTCTTACCTGTTTGAAAATTTCAAAAATTTCAGAGTTGTGATTGACTTTCCTTTGTTTGGTCATGGCATGAAGAAATGGAAGTGCTGGCGGAGAATCAGTCTTTTCTTTGCAATTTTTATATTCAAACCCTTCCTTACCCTCAAAGATTGACTCATCATCTTTCTCGTAAGATTCAAGAGAGGTTTTTTCAATAACCTCACCATTGCGTAGAGTAGTGACTGATTTGACTTGATCCATGTGTTGGCTTCCGGAACTACTTGCATTTACATTGTATTGCCCCTTGGGATTTTATTATGGTTGAGATGGAAACTTACCTTTCTCTTGGAAACTGAGAGCAGACATTAATTTTGCAAGAGTATCTTTAAAATCTATCATATTTTGAGCAAATTGAGTATTGATTGTCTCTTGCTTTTCAATGAATACATGCAATGTTTCCTCAAGATTTCTTCTAGAAGGTGGAGTATAAGGTGGTGCATATCCATGAGAATTTTGAAAATTATGGTCTGTTTGAAACGGTGGTTGTGAAGTTTGTGGTTTGTTGTTCTCACTTTTCCAACTGAAATTTAGGTGATTTCTCCAACTAGGGTTGTATGTTTGGGAGTATGGGTTGTGGTTGGCCCTTTGGAAACTGTTTAAAGCATGAGCTTGTTCATGGAGACATTCCTTAAAAGAAGGCAAGGTTGGACAGTTATTGGTTGAGTGTTTATTTGTTTCACAGATTTGACATATAATGTTTTCAACAGATTTCAATTAACCACTCTTTTTCAATTCTAGTGCCTTGACTTTTCAAGCTAAAGATGCAATCATGGCTTGAAGGTTGACACGACTAAAAGGTTGATGTTTTCTTCCAAGTGCAAGAGTGTCGAAGTAATAAATAACCCGGCAAGACCGGGGTTGAACCACAGGGAGGTTAATTGTACAAATTATAAATAACAATAATACAACAACAACAACAACAACAACAATAAGAATAATAATAATAATAATAATAAAGAAAAAGAAGGAGAAGAAGAAGAAGATGATGATAAGAACTTTGAGAAGGAATATTCATGTAATGATTAAACAATGATAATAACAAATATCAAGGTTAGAGGTTCCACTAATGGTATGTCAAACAAGTATAATATAAACTCTTATTATTCAATTGAAAACCACACATAAAGGAGGTTTCAATCAGATTATAGATTGTTAACATGATTACATTAGTCATCTTGTTCGATTAATGCTAATACTTAAACATTTCGTCAAGCATTCATGATTATAACTTATGTTAACAACAAATCAAGTTCCTTTCATAGCTCTGGTGTCGGTTATACCATACAGTATGAACTATGAAAGTGCCAAGCATTTGTTGTACCAAGTGTTATACAATATAAATCAAGATTAGTTATTTAACAAACAAAGTATTAAAGAGTTAACAAGATAACAAATATAAAACATGTTAGTATCAAACATTAAAGTCCATATTAAGTTTACATTATACTTATTCTTACACCATTAAGTAAAGGAAAGGAAATGAAAGGCATAAACTTAATATTAATGAAATCAAAGTATAAACATTACAAAAAATACAAAGAGAGAAAGGAAGAGCATGATCTTGATCTGAACACCAAGATGCCTAAATGTATGGCAAATGCCTCCTTTTATAGGCCAAAATTGGAAACTATTGATTTGATAACTAATTGTTAAGTGGGTGGCCAACTCTTGACTTGGTGACAATCCTTATCTTCTCTTGTCTGTCCAAAACATCATTGATAACGTCCAAATTGGAGCCACTCGAAATGTAAAAGTTGTAGGCAATTGTCTCACCTATATTGTGTAAAAAATCCAGCTCATTTGGACTTTTAGAACTCCAGATATGGCCAAAATACTGAACAGTGCTCGGGCTGGAGGATAGATTCAGGCTTCTTTGTTGTTGCTACAATTTGGACTTGAAAATGGCCTTTTTAGACCTTGGACTCCTATGAAAGTTGTAGACCTATGTCTTACCTTTCTATCCATATAAAGGGGACCTAAATCTGAGATCTATAGCTCCAGATATGACCCAATTACTGAAAAGTGTTCTGGTTTGGATTGCACCGACATCTCTTTTCTAAGTTTGGCCATCTCTTTATCCTTGCAATTTAAGTTCTTAAAGTCATCAATCAATCCTTTCATTATGTGGCAAGCCTGCATTTAAAATGAACATTTACTATAAATTAAAGCTATCTTATATTATTAGATATATTATTATAAAACATGTTTTAATTAAGGAGTTATTGATACTTTAAGTACAAAATGATGATATAAAATCATGATAAAAATACACTTTTAAGTAATAATCACACCCCCCAACCAGCTTATTACTAGTCCCTAGTAATCAAAGCATTAAAATAGAAAACAAATTTGCAAATTTCACAACGTAAGGTATTCATTATTTAACTTCTATTAATCTATCCAGATAAACAAACTCTCATTAAATTTATATATCTGCTCAATACCTCTTAATAAGATATTAATAAACCTTTTTTTTGTGCTCAATGTATCAACACATAATTATGAGGCTTTTCTTGGAAAAAAATAAAATTTTTGTTTTAATGTTTAAGGTTAACTTCCTTGGGTTAAGATTATTATTTTTGTCTTTTTTTTTCTTCCTTTTTTTTAAATGTATATACATATAATTTAAAAACATCATGCATTTTTAACCCATATAACGAGTTTTCAGCTAATGACTCCCAGACCAGTTGGTCTTAGGGCATTAGGTGTTAAGACACCTCATCAAGCTAATTACTCTGGTCGCAGATATTGATATATTGATAGTGCAATGTTTGATTCCCTTAAGCTTTTCTCCTTAACCCGTATAACAAGCTTTGGACCAATAGCTCCCAAGCCAGTTGACTTTAGGGTATTAGGTGTTAAAACACCCCTCTGGGCTTAATTGCTTAGGTTAAGAAGGCTACGAAACCAAACTTATCTATATTTTTATTATCATCATTTTTTTCTTTTTTCTTTTTTTCTTAATTATATACAATCTTTTTCCCTTAGTTGTTACCTTTAACAAAAGAACATAAATAATGTAATAATCCAATATGCAACCCACAATCATATGTTAAAGTGTGTGTGTGTAAATTAAGGTTTAAGAATACATGTTAAATAAGTATATGAGCAGAATTAAGTGATAACAATGCGAGAGTTTGTAAACCTGAATATTTCAAGAAGTATTATAATAGACCTTGTTAAGAATGGTTACTAAGATGTGTCTCAAGAGTCACTTTAACAAAAGAGCTCCTTTACTCTGTCATCCTAGTAACAACAATTATGCACATGCTTTATGAAATGAAAAACAATTTTTTTTTATCAACTATTACCCTCTCCCCCCAACCAAAACAAGACATTGTCCTCAATGTTTAAAGGTAGAAAGATAGAGTATAAAAGATATCACCTGAAATAACAAACACTGACAAACCTGAAACACACTGAAACAAAAATAAAAAATAACAAAACATAATAATAAAACCAAAAGACACAAAAATTTATAAATGAAGGCTCAAATCCAATCTAAGCTTTTTACGGCTTTCCTTAGATGACCAATTTATACGACTATGACCAATTTATACTACTCATGGAAGGATCAATCACAGGAATGAAAGATTGTAGTTGGTCAATCAATTGTTCAGCAGTAGCAGCAGAGATTATGATTTGTCGTGCAGAAGATGTTAGAAATTCCTGTTCCACAGCATGATCAAGAAAAGACAACAACTTATCATAATAATCATTAACATTTAACAAACCTATAAGTTTATGGTGAATGTGCAGTTAAGCTCCAGAGAAAATATGAAAGATCTCTACCAATATGCCTAGACCACCTGGTAAAGCAATGAAGGCATTAGCATGGTTAAACATTGCATTCATTCGAGCCGACATTGTCGAGACCTGAAGTTCCTCTCCAATTGTTTTTCCAATGATGTCCCCTTATGCTAAAGCTTCAGGGACGACCCCCAAAACTTGACTACCTCCTAAAAATTCAGCTATTGACACACCTCCCATTAACCCAAGACTGCCTCTCCCATACACTAAATGAATCTTTCTCTCAGCGAGCACTTGACCAAGATGATTTGCTAATTTTAAAAACTCTTTTTCTTTCCCAAGACTAGATCCACCGAAAACACAAATATTTATTATCTGATGACCTGAGGAACTTGCCATTTCTACACACTTATGTATTTGTTGAATATATAGGTTGAGTAGAAATGAAAGGAAGGAAGAGAAGGTTTTATATATGAGAAATTAGAAAGGAAATCATAACACCTATATGTAGGCTAGCTGGAGTCTCATACTCTCTCTCTCTCTTTTTATTTATTTATTTATTTACTTTTAAAAAAGCATGTGTATGTACAGGTAGTTGTGATTATGGCTCACATCTTCCCTTGGTTTTACATTCAAGAACGGCTTAAACGCCCTCTATGGGTCGGGGATAGGCTTCCCATCCAGTTTTCATAAAAACTGGCAAACAAGGTCTTTTTTAGTCAGATTCCCAAGATTAAGTGGATCATGTTTTTTATGAAATAGTGGCTATAAATCATGAATTGCACAATGTACATCTCCACTAACATGTGTCTTAAGAGTCAATAGAAGATTATCTAAAGACTCCTTACTCAGGCCATCCTTAATGAATTGTATTTTATCTTCACGGTTTATAGATAACCTTCCTAAAGAACGACATTGTGTATTACAAGTCCATCTAGCACATCGATGACAGACTTTTAGTCGTTTTGCACGACGCTTCTTTGCAAAAGTGTTTTTACCTATTCCAGGCATACGTGAAATGGAGTTAGAGGACTCACCTGATAATCGGACCTTTGCTTCAATCAACCAATGAATATCTCAAGAATTTCATGATTCATTAACAATCTCAATTTTGCACATCTAGCACGGTAAACTTTTATTATCGCATTCTGAGGCAGAGCGGAAAAATACTTTTTTAATTTTTCAAGATTAGTGTCCATTTTCATATGAGAATTGGAAGAGAGATTTAAAGAATTACACAAATTTATACACAAATATCAGTTATTGTGGGAAACTGAAAGAACCGACTTAAGTCACGGAGTATCATTGACCGCCATTTGACCGGGGTGAGAGAAACTAGCAAAAATCACTCAAAACGATACACAAAAAAAATATGAGAAAACAAATAATCAACCTTTATCTACAAGATCATTCCAACTAGTTGATTCATTTTCACTAGGAAAATTTCAAAGTAAGCTTTCAAATAATGTCCATTTTCCTTAAAATCATTGTCATTCATTGAATTCTCAATATCACAGGTCCCATAAGAATTGCTCCATCTTGGTCTTAGCTCTCTAGGGAATGCATAGAGTTGAGAATTATAAAACAAAACTTTTTGACCAGTATCAACTTTTTGACAATTTTCACAAGTTTTGCAAAATACATACGTGTCTTTGAACATAGTGGGCCAATAAAATCTATTTTGAAAGATTTTTATAGCTGTCTTTTTTGACGAGAAATAACTTCCACATGCTTCAGAATGACAAAGTTTAATGACACTACTTACCTTATTGTCGGGAACGAATCTTTGAAATATTTGATCAGGATAATATTTGAATAAGTTAGGGTCATCACAATAAAAATTCTTCACTTCGTTCAAAAACGTTTCTTTGTTTTGAGTACTCTAATCAGCTGGCAAATCTCCTAAAACAAGAAAATTAATATTTTTATCATACCAAGGCATTGGACTAAGAGAAAGTAAAGATTCGTTAGGAAAGTAATCATCAATTGGTGTGATGTCAGATGTCGAATTTATTGTCACTGTTGACAAAAGATCCGCATCAACATTTTTGGTGCATTTTTTATCCGTGATTTCTTCCTCAGAATAAATCATTTAACTCATTTTTACTTAAAATAGATTCAAGTTGATCATAAACTAATTTGTCAATATGATCTACTTCTTGTAAATCATTATCATCTCCAGGTTTCCTACAATTAATCAATATGTTAGAGGTTGCAAGAAACGGATGTCCTAAAATAACAGGAAATGAATTACATGCTTCAACAGGTTCTGTGTCCAAGACAATAAAATCCACAGGATAAATGAATTTATCAACTTGTACTAACACATCTTTAGTGGAACCTGTTTAATAGCATCTAGCAAAGGTATATTGATTCTTACCTGTTTGAAAATTTCAAAAATTTTAGAGTTGTGATTGACTTTTCTTTGTTTGGTCATGGCATGAGGAAATGGAAGTGCTGGCGGAGAATCAGGCTTTTCTTTTCAATTTTTAGTTTCAACCCCTTCCTTACCCTTAGTGATTGACTCATCATCTTTCTCATAAGGTTTAAGAGAGGGTTTTTCAATAACCTTACCACTACGTAGAGTAGTGACTGATTTGACGTGATCCTTTTGTTGGCTTCCGGAACTACTTGCATTTGCATTGTATTGCCCCTTGAGATTTTGTTGTGGTTGAGATGGTAACTTACCTTTCTCTTGGAAACTGAGAGCAGACATTAATTTTGCAAGAGTATCTTTAAAATCTGTCATGTTCTGAGCAAGTTCAGTATTGATTGTCTCTTGCTTTTCAATGAATGCATGCAATGTTTCCTCAAGATTTCTTCTAAGAGGTGGAGCATATCCATGAGAATTTTGAAAATTATGATGTGCTTGAAACGATGGTTGTGAAGTTTGTGCATTGTTGTTCTCACTTTTCCAACTGAAATTTAGGTGATTTCTCCAACCAAGATTGTATGTTTGGGAGTATGAGTTGTGGTTGGCCCTTTGGAAACTATTTAAAGCATGGGCTTGTTCATGGAGACATTCCTTAAAAGAAGGCAAGGTTAGACAACTATTAGTTGAGTGTTCATTTGTTTCACAGATTTGACATACAATGTTTTCAATAGATTTCAATTAACCACTCTTTTTCAATTCTAGTGCCTCGACTTTTTTAGCTAAAGATGCAATCTTGGCTTGAAGGTTGACACAACTAAAAGGTTGATGTTTTCTCCCAAGTGCAGGAGTGTCGAAGTAATAAATAACTCGTCAAGACCAGGGTCGAACCACAGGGAGGCTAATTGTACAAATTATAACTAACAAGAATACAACAATAATAACAATAACAATAACAACAACAACAACAACAACAACAATAATAATAATAATAATAATAAAAAAGAAGGAGAAGAACAAGATGATGATAAGAACTTTGAGAAGGAATATTAATGTAATGATTAAACAATGATAATAACAAATGTCAAGGTTAGAGGTTCCACTAATGGTATGTCAAACAAGTATAATATAAACTCTTATTATTCAATTGGAAACCACACATAAAGGAGGTTTCAATCAGATTATAGATTGTTAACATGATTACATTAGTCATCTTATTCGATTAATGCTAATACTTGTAAATCTTGTCAAGCATTCATGATTATAAGTTATGTTAATAACAAATCAAGTTCCTTTCATAGCTCAGGTGTCGGTTATACCATATAGTATGAACTATGAAAGTGCCAAGCATTTGTTGTACCAAGTGTTATACAACACAAATCAAGATTAATTATTTAACAAGCAAAGTATTAAAAAGTGAACGACATAACAAATATAAAACATGTTAGTATCAAACATTAAAGTCCATATTAAGTTTACATGATACTTATTCTTACACCATTAGTGTAACCTTTTCACCTTGACATAATTAACTTAGCTAGATATAATGAAATAAAAAAAAATAGATAAAAAAAATAAGAATATAAAAGTTAACTAAGTAAAGGAAAGGAAATGAAAGGCATAAACTTAATATTAATGAAAGCAAAGCATAAACATTACAAAAATACAAAGAGAGAAAGGAAGAGCATGATCTTAATCTGAACACCAAGATGCCTAAATGCATGGCAAATGCCTCCTTTTATAGGCCAAAATTGAAAACTATTGATTTGATGACTAATTGATAAGTGGGTGGCCAACTCTTGACTTGGTGACAATCGTTATCTTCTCTTGTCTGCCCAAAACGTCATTGATAACATCCAAATTAAAGCCACTCGAAAACATGAAAGTTGTAGAAAATTGTCTCACTTGTCTTCTATAAAAACTTCAGCTCATTTGGACTTCTAGAACTTCAAATATGGCTAAAATACTGAATAATGCTCGGTCTGGAGGACAGATTCAGGCTTCTTTGTTTTTGCTACAATTTGGACTTGAAAATGGACTTTTTAGATCTTAGGCTCTATGAAAGTTGTAGGCCTATGTCTTCCCTTTCCATCCATATAAAGTGGACCTAAATCTGAGATCTATAGCTCCAGATATGACCCAATTACTGAAAAGTATTCTGGTTTGGATTGCACCGACATCTCTTTTCTAAGTTTGGCCATCTCTTTATCCTTGCAATTTAAGTTCTTAAAGTTATCAATCAATCCTTTCATTTATATGACAAGCCTGCATTTAAAATGAACATTTACTATAAATTAAAGTTATCTTATATTATTAGATATATTATTATAAAACATGCTTTAGTTAAGGAGTTATTGATACTTCAAGTGCAAAATAATGATATAAAAGCATGATAAAAATGTACTTTTAAGTACTAATCACCCACCCAATTCAAGAAAAGAATTGAAATTAACCCTATAACCTTTACTAATTTAACTCTAGTTATATATCTGTGTAAATGTTCATTGTTATTTTTTGTTGGGTTAAGACTAATTGATTTGGGTTTTAAATCCAAAATAATTCTTGTATTTTTAATTATTCTCCTCGTATGCATTGTTGCAACTGTGTGGTGTCATGACAATTATCCTTCCAATTTGAGATAATCAGAAATGATAGGGGTGATAAGATAAGGAATTATTATTAGTAGAAAAAAAAGAATGTGAGTCTCCATTTAGTATTTTAGTTACTAGGAATCATAATTGATCTTAGAGTCTAGGAAAGAGGTCTCAAAGAAAATGTATTGACACCCTTAATATATTTTACCTAAGTTAAACTGTATTATTTATTTGTCTGATATAAACTAAGAAAAAGTTATGTTTTCTAACTATTGGTCTGTTTAAGGTTTAAGAAAAGTTTTTCTTAATAAAAAAATCCTTATTTTATTAAATTAAAAACCTAACCATTCCAATGCCAACACAAAAAAAAATTTATTTAATATCAGAAATATATTTTACATATAATTTTTAATCTCGCATATTAAAAGAAACAAAATAAATGTTTTTGGTATTTTCAAAATATAAGCCAAAATCTTTTGGAAATTTACAAACTTGTTATATGATCCATGCAATATGTTTTTAAGAAAATATATCAAAGTATTTTAGATTTAAAAAAATGCTTAAATAAATTTAGAATTTTTAGCCATATGCAAGAAAAAAATAAAAATAAATAAAAAAAATTATTTTTTAGGGTTTTAAGGAAAAACTCAATTTCTTCTTTGGAATAAAACTACCAAAAAAATAGGCTTCAAGAGAGTTTGACAAACATACCTTCTAACAAAAATTATAGCAAGTCAAATGGCATATCCATTTAACCCTTGTTTTTTTACTTGATCTAACTGGGTTGACCTAACTTTTTTATTCAATCATAAACCAAACTAAAATTTTAGTTTAACCTGAAAAACAATCTGAAAAAAAAAACTAAAGCAAACAAAAAAGATTAAACACAAAAAAAACACAAAAACTTAAAAATTCTTGAACAAAATAGATTAAACATATAAAAATAAAAAAACATGAAAAATATTCAAAATGAATCCAGCAACGTGGGTTCCAGATCATATTAGATTGGATCACAATGAACGCACATATATGTTGAAGATCATATATGGATCAATAATTTAGTATATAATTACTTTGATTATAACTAAAATATCATGATTTTGTAAAAAATAAAATCATTTTGGTCAAAATGCGTTGTTTTTTTAAATAAAATGGCGATGTTTTGGCTTTTAAGGTTTTAATTTTGGGAATTGGTCAAAATTTAATTTAGTCCTTTGACTTTTAATTTCTTTCAATTGCACCCCTAATTGATCCTAAACTTCTAATTTTGTGTAATATTATCCCTATCAAACTTCAATATCAACCTTGAATTCTAGTGTTTTTTTTACATTAGTCCTTGATCTTGGATTTATGCAGAATGACACTCAATTGAATATTAAACTTTTAATTTTTTTCAATTTCACCCTAGCTTTCGGCACCTTTTTCAAAATAGTCATTGGGTGAGAGTTTGTTTTCAATTTTACCCTTAATTTGAACCAATTTACCTTGTAAAAATTAAATTTGTTCCTCTAAAATTTCAATCATTTTAATTAAGCTCAAATTAGGCTTCCAAACTTAATTTTCACTAATTAAGTCCTTTACAAAATTAATTTGACATGTTTAAAATATAATTATATTATTTAATTTGACTCAAATTAACTTTTAAACATAATAAAAATTTAATTTGGCCCATGATTAAATCAAATTACCCTATTAAAAATTTAACTACGGACTTGAGCTTAATTTTTTTACAGATTCATGCAATAATAATTTAATTTGATCTTGAATCTGCATTGTCTCTCCAGTTTTAGATACAATAGAGTACAATTAGGCTTCCAACTTTGTTCAAAATTGTAGCTTGATTTTATGCATATCTGAAATCCTTCCTCAACCAACTTTTTCTACATCGTTAGTCTCCTTTATTTTTTTTATTTTATTTTAAAAAAAGAAGTTAAATTTAAGGAATAACCTAGAAATGGGTTATGACACTTTTAATATCTCTAATATCTTTTCATTTGATGTAGGAGAAGATTTAAGGTAGGAAAAAAAATAGCGATCCCAACTACACCAAATGATCCATTAAAAGTTTTAATTGGGTCAATTACAAGATTAAGGATAAAGAAAGCTCAAACATGCATTTAATGAGTTTATTTAGAGTATTCAAGCCAATGTGGGTTCCATGAAGACTACAACTTTAACAAGTAATCATTAGACCTTAGCCAACTTAATCTATGTATAAGAAAAGTCTAATCTACTTACTTTGTGGGCTTAATTAATTTTGGCATCATGGGTTGACCACAGGGGCAGAACTCAGTAACTATAGGTTATGTGTTTTCATGTGTTTTATGGATTCCAAACTAGAAGTAGATTTCATATTATTTGTGAAAACATAAAATGCTAAGGAATAATTATTTCCTTGTTTGTTTTAGATTCCAAAGGGTGGCACCACAACCTATTAAGTCAAGGGTTCTTTTTAAGTAAGGATTTCATTTAACAATTATTTCTTTTTATCCATAGTATGCAACAACTTAGTATTATTTTTCATGTTTTGGGCTTTATTTTAATTTGAATAAATGTTAGCCTATTAGGTTAAGTAAGGTTTAGTTTTACCAAGTATAAATACTCTTATAAGACATTATTTTTTTTAGTTGGATTATATTTTGTTGTTACATCTATTGTGTGTGAGAGAAATTTTCTTATTTTGGTTCTTCACTGAACTACACTGACTTGTTGAAGAATTAACCAAAATTCAAAACATCTTTTATACTTCTCATTCGTGTCTCTTTAATGGTGTTATTGTAGGGGGTCTGGTTTCTATAATCTTGGTGTCTCGGTATAAGTTATCATTGTATCAAATTCAATTACAAACTTGAATTTAGTTTTCTTAAAAAAAGTCAATTTAATTATAGATTTCTGGATCTTTATATACATGGGGTTCGCATCAATAAGGCAACAAGCTATTTCATTCTAAAGCATGTAATTTCCAGTACTGTACAATTACTAAAAGGAATTTACTTTTATGGTACAACATTTACATGTACTATTAAAGGAGAGTATTCTTTTTGGGCTTGGTGTTAGGAAAGTTTAAGATGGAAACAAATATGGAGTTGGCTTAAAGGCATGAAAACACTATCTTTAAAGTGTTTATTTGTTCCACACAGAGACAACACCTCCAAGATACAACTAAACTCTTTAAACCTCTAAAAAAATAAAAAGATAAGACCAAGAAAAGAATATGTGTATTTTGTTGTATTTCTTTTCTTTGTAGTAACATGCTTTTATAGACTTGAAATATAACGATGAAGCAATATGATTGTTGATGAACCACTATGATTGTTTATCAAACAATATGACTGTTGATGAAACACTATGATTGTTCATCAAACAATATGAATGTTGATGAAATAATATGATTTTTTATCAAACAGTATGACTATTTATAAAACAGTATAACTATTCATATTAAGTTCCAAGTTTTAAATGCTATATTTTGATATTTTAAATATCTATATAATAACATGAAAAAGACAAATAGAAGAGTTTGTCCATCATGACTTAATTCACTACACAATAGAAACTCATACTTGGAAATATTAGGAGGGAGTGTTTCTTTTTAACGTGAGATAAACATCTTTTTTATATTCATTTACAAACTACACTAACAATCCCCTACTAGTTTGTAATAAAGGTTTTCAGTTGATAGAATTATGCTTACAAAAAGGTATTTTTCAATTTAAACCTTCAATTAGTGTTAGAACTTGAATCCTACTAAAGTTAATGATGGGTGCAAATTAAACCAAAAAGTTTTTTTTATAGAATAAAAGATGTTATACACAAAATATTAGCCAAACTCTTAAAAAGAATTACAACTATTTAACACTATTATGGCTATGTGCTAAAATAATAATTTTACAATAGAAAACCTTAACTCTTGTCAAAAGCAGCACCATTTTTATATTTATATAGGTGAAATATATATGTCTCTATTACAATAAACACAAACTTTAAATTTCATTACGAGTCCATGCTTATCCTACTTTTTATAATAGAACACACTGAATACTATTAGAATAGGGACTCAAAGTAATTATCAATGTTCAACAAATATAAAATAGTAACTTGTTATTACCCATTAAACTAAGAGATAAACTTTTTGCTAATCCAAAGTTGGGTTTCTATTACTAGTATCTTGAATAACAGGTTTCAATCTCATTCCATTAGTTGTTTTTCGTACCATGTCTCTAGGTAATCCTTTTATGAGCAGATCTACTAAATTATTCATAGACTTCACATAGATAATGGTAGTTACATTATTTGTAATCAACTCTCGAATATATCCATGCCAAATGCTTATATGTCTTGACTTACTATTGTAATTGTTACTATAAGCTCGAGACATAGTTACTTCATTATCGTAGTATAAAGAAATAGCTGACATAGGTTATGACCACAACTTAATATCAAACAACATATTTCTTAGTCATTCTGCTTTTTTACTTGCAGGAGCTATAGCAATAAATTATGATTCCATGGTAGAATGAAATATGCATGTTTGTTTCTTAGATGCCTAAGATATTGCATCTCCTCCAAGTAAGAAAATCCATCCTAATATGGATTTATTATCACTTGAACTAGTCATCCAACTTGCATCATTATATCCTTCAATCACAGTTGGAAAATCAAAATAAAACAAGCCTAAATCAACCGTTCTTTTTAGGTAACCAAAGACTCTTGCTGATTAGTACTTAAAAGTGCATTTTTATCATGGTTTTATATCATCATTTTGCACTTGAAGTATCAATAACTCCTTAACTAAAATATGTTTTATAATAATGTATCTAATAATATAAGATACCTATAATTTGTGGTAAATGTCTATTTTTAATGCAGGCCTATCAAATAAATGAAAGGATTGATTGATGACTTGAAGAACTTAAATTGCAAGGATAAAGAGATGGTCAAACTTAGAGAAGAGATGTCGGTGCAATCCAAACCGGAATACTATTCGGTAATTGGGCCATATCTGGAGCTACAGATCTCAGATTTAGGTCCAATTTATATGGATGGAAAGGTAAGACATAGGCCTACAACTTTCATATGGAGCCCAAGATCTAAAAAGGCCATTATCAAGTCCAAATTGTAGCAACAACAAAGAAGCCCGAATCTGTCTTCCAGCCCGAGTACTGTTCGGTATTTTGGCCATATCTGGAGTTCTAGAAGTCCAAATGAGCTGAATGTTTTACACAAGAAAGCTGAGACAATTGCCTACAACTTTCATGTTTGCACCTGGCTCCAGTTTTGACGTTATCAATGACGTTTTGGGCAGACAAGAGAAGATAAGGATTGTCACCAAGTCAAAAGTTGGCCACCCACTTATCAATTAGTCATCAAATCAATAGTTCCCAATTTTGGCCTATAAAAGGAGGCATTTGCCATGCATTTAGGCATCTTGGTGTTCAGATCAAGATCATGCTCTTCCTTTCTCTCTTTGTATTTTTTGTAATGTTTATGCTTTACTTTCATTAATATCAAGTTTATGTCTTTCATTTCCTTTCCTTCACTTAGTTAACTTTTATGTTCTTATTTTGTTTATTTGTTTTCCTTTCTTTCATTATGTCTAGCTAAGTTAATTATGTCAAGGTGAAAAGGTTACACTAATGGTGGAAGAATAAGTATAGTGTAAACTTAATATGGACTTTAATGTTTGATACTAACATGTTTTATATTTGTTATCTTATTCACTCTTTAATACTTTGCTTGTTAAATGACTAATCTTGATTTATGTTGTATAACACTTGGTACAACAAATGCTTGGCACTTTCATAGCCCATAATGTATGGTATAACCGACACCTGAGCTATGAAAGGAACTTGATTTGTTGTTAACATAAGTTATAATCATGAATGCTTGACGAGATTTATAAGTATTAGCATTAATTGAATAAGATGACTAATGTAATCATGTTAACAATATATAATCTGATTGGAACCTCCTTTGTGTGTGGTTTCCAATTCAATAATAAGAGTTTATACTATACTTGTTTGATATACCATTAGTGGAACCTCTAACCTTGACATTTGTTATTATTATTGTTTAATCCTTACATTAATATTTCATCTCTAAGTTCTCATCATCATCATCTTCTTCTTCTTCTCTTTCTATTATTATTATTATTATTATTATTATTATTATTATTATTACTACTACTACTACTATTAATAATATTATTATTACTATTACTATTACTATTGTTGTTATTGTTATTGTTATTGTTGTTGTATTATTGTTATTATAATTTGTACAATTAACCTCCCTGTGGTTCGACCCCGGTCTTGCCGGGTTATTTATTACTTCGACACTCCTGCACTTGGGAGAAGACATCAATCTTTTCGTCGTGTCAAGTTTTTGGCGCCGTTGCCGGGGAGGTAAGTTTTGTATAAATTATAATAGTTATTTTATTTTTTTCTTTTCACTTTTCTTGTATATAACTTTGTTTCTTTTGTCTTGTTTCTTCTTCTTTTATTTTCTTCTTCCTTTTATTTTATTTCTACACGTGCATGAGAGTGTGGTCATGTACATCAAGTGGTAGACTTTGTAGGATATCCTCATCATTTTCAGAAAATATGGCCGAAGAAGATAATCAATCACTTCATAATGAAAATAATGAGAATAACCATGCTAGAACACTTAGAGACCACATGAATCCCACAAGAACAAGTGCACCATCATGTATAGTTTTTCCTCTTGATGCATCTCATTTTAATTTTAAACCAGGCATTATTCAACTTTTACCTTCTTTTCATGGCTTAGAATTGGAAAATCCATACTTGCATTTAAGGGAATTTGAGGAGGTGTGCAACACATATAATAATTTAAATTGTAGCATGAACACCATCAGATTAAAGCTTTTTCCTTTTTCATTAAAAGATAAAGCTAAAACATGGCTACAAAATTTGAGACCAGGATCCATTCGTGCTTGGGATGAAATGCAACAACAATTTTTAAAGAAGTTTTTCCCATCTCATAGAACAAACTCTTTCAAAAGACAAATCACCACTTTCACTCAAAAACCAGGAGAAACATTTTACAAATGTTGGGATAGGTATCGAGACTTGCTTAGTACTTGCCCTCATCATGGTTTTGAAATATGGAGATTGGTTTCACATTTCTATGAAGGGTTAACACCTAAAGATAGGCAAATGGTTGAATTGATGTGCAATGGAACTTTTGAAGATAAAGACCCTGATGAAGCAATGGAGTACTTAGGCTTGTTAGCTGAAAATGCTCAAAATTGGGACACCGCGGGTACATATGAGGCACCGAGTAAAACTCAACCTCATACATCAAGTGGAGGGATGTACAACCTTAGGGAAGATCATGACCTTCAAGCCAAATTTGCATCTTTAGCTAGAAAAGTCGAGGCACTAGAATTGAAAAAGAGTGGTCAATTAAAATCTGTTGAAAACATTGTGTGTCGAATTTGTGAAACAAATGAACACTTAACCAACGATTGTCCAACCTTGCCTTCTTTTAAGGAATGTCTCCATGAACAAGCCCATGCTTTAAACAGTTTCCAAAGGGCCAACTACAACCCATACTCCCAAACATACAACCCTGGTTGGAGAAATCACCCAAATTTCAATTGGAAGAGTGAGAACAACAATGCACAAACTTCACAACCACCGTTTCAAGCACACCACAATTTCCAAAATTCTCATGGATATGCACCTCCTTATGCTCCACCTCCTAGAAGAAATCTTGAGGAAACATTGCATGCATTCATTGAAAAGCAAGAGACAATCAATACTCAACTTGCTCAAAACATGACAGATTTTAAAGATACTCTTGCTAAATTAACATCTGCTCTTAGTTTCCAAGAGAAAGGTAAGTTTCCATCTCAAACACAACAAAATCCCAAAGGGCAATACAATGCAAATGCAAGTAGTTCCGGAAGCCAACACATGGATCAAGTCAAATCAGTCACTACTCTGCGCAGTGGTAAGGTTATTGAAAAACCCTCTCTTGAACCTTATGAGAAAGATGATGAGTCAATCTCTGAGGGTAAGGAAGGGGATGAATCTGAAAATTGCAAAGAAACAACTGATTCACCGCCAGCACTTCCATTTCCTCAAGCCATAACCAAACAGAGGAAAGTCAATCACAATTCTGAAATTTATGAAATTTTCAAACAGGTAAGGATCAATATACCTTTGCTGGATGCAATTAAACAGGTTCCTTCCTATGCTAAATTTTTGAAAGATCTCTGCACTGTGAAGAGGAAACTGAATGTGAAAAAGAAAGCCTTTCTAGCCGAACAAGTAAGTGCTATTCTTCAAAACAATAATGCTTTGAAATATAAAGACCCTGGTTGTCCTACAATTTCTTGCTTTATTGGAGAGCATAAAATTGAAAGAGCCTTACTTGATCTTGGTGCTAGTGTGAATTTACTTCCATATTCAGTTTTTCAGAGTCTCAATCTAGGTGAGTTAAAACCAACTTCTATAACTCTTTTACTTGCCGATAGATCTATAAAAGTGCCTAGAGGAATAATTGAAGATGTGTTAGTACAAGTCGATAAATTCATTTATCCTATGGATTTTATTGTCTTGGACACACAACCTGTTGAAGTATGTAATTCATTTCCTGTTATTTTAGGACGTCCATTTCTTGCAACTTCTAATGCATTGATTAATTGTAGGAATGGACTGATGAAGCTATCATTTGGAAACATGACATTGGAGATGAATATTTTCAACATTTGCAAGCAACCTAGAGATGATAATGATTTACAAGAAGTGGACTTTACTGAAAAATTAATTCATGATCAATTTCCAACCACTTCCAATGAAATGGAGATTGATGAATCTGATGATTTGAAAATGATTTATTTTCAGGAAGAATCAAAGACAAGTAATTGGAGGCCACAAATTGAGGAATTACCACCACGACCAATTAAGTCCATACCTTCAAGTGTTCAACCACCAAAACCTGATTTGAAGCCGTTGCCATCCAATCTCAAATACTCATTTTTGGGAGAAAATGAAACTTTTCCGGTAATAATCTCTTCCAAACTTAATGCACATCAAGAAGGTAAGTTATTACAAACTCTGAAAATGCACAAAAAAGCATTAGGATGGACCATAGCCGATATAAAAGGAATTAGTCCTTTGATTTGTACACACAGAATTTATTTAGAGGAAAATGCTAAACCCTCTAGAGAAATGCAACGAAGGCTAAATCCTAATATGAAAGAAGTAGTGAAAAATGAAGTCATTAAGCTTCTAGATAATGAAATCATTTATCCTATTTCTGACAGCAAATGGGTAAGTCCTACCCAAGTTATACCTAAGAAATCTGGAGTCACTGTGATAACAAATGAGAACAATGAGTTAATTCCCACTAGAACTGTTACTGGTTGGCGCATGTGCATTGACTATAGGAAACTTAATTCAATGACTAGAAAAGATCATTTTCCTTTACCTTTCATGGATCAAATCCTAGAAAGAGTTGCAGGTCATGAATTTTATTGTTTCCTAGATGGCTATTCGGGTTACAACCAAATTGAAATTGCGTTGGAAGATCAAGAAAAAACTACTTTCACATGTCCATTTGGTACTTTTGCATATCGAAGGATGCCTTTTGGATTATGTAATGCACCAGCCACATTTCAAAGATGCATGCTTAGTATATTTAGCGATATGGTTGAACATTTTCTTGAGATTTTCATGGATGATTTTTCTGTTTTTGGTGATTCATTTGATGATTGTTTGACTAATTTAGGAAAGGTTTTAACCAGGTGTGAAGAGAAGAATCTTGTGCTGAATTGGGAAAAATGTCATTTTATGGTAACAAACGGCATTGTACTTGGTCACATTGTTTCATCAAAAGGAATTGAGGTTGACAAATCTAAAATCGAGTTAATTGCAAACTTGCCAACACCAAAATCTCTTAAAGATGTTAGATCATTCCTGGGACATGCTGGTTTTTATAGAAGGTTCATCAAAGATTTTAGTGTAATATCTAAGCCTTTAAGTAACCTTCTAACAAAGGATACTATTTTTGAATGGACTGAACATTGTGAAGAAGCCTTTGTTAAACTTAAAAACTTGCTTACTTGTGCTCCTATCATTCAACCTCCCGATTGGTCATTACCTTTTGAAATAATGTGTGATGCTAGTGATTATGCCGTAGGTGCTGTTTTGGGACAAAGAAAAGATAAGAAACCTTATGTAATTTACTATGCAAGTAAAACTTTAAATAGTGCTCAAATGAATTATACCACCACTGAAAAAGAATTACTTGCAGTAGTATTTGCATGTGAAAAATTCAGATCTTATCTTGTTGGTTCACCTGTTGTTGTTTTTAGTGATCATGCAGCATTGAAATATCTTCTTTCTAAGAAAGATTCCAAGGCTAGATTGGTGCGGTGGATTTTATTACTTCAAGAATTTGATATCACAATCAAAGATAAGAAAGGCAGCGAAAATGTTGTCGCAGATCACTTGTCAAGATTGACAATAGATTCGGAAACTGACATCACACCAATCGATGACTACTTTCCTGATGAATCTTTACTTTCTGTCTCTACAATGCCTTGGTTTGCTAATATTGTCAATTTTCTTGTTTCAGGACAATTGCCAGCTCATTGGAATACCCAAGATAAAAGAAAGTTTTTGAACGAAGTGAAGAACTTTTATTGGGATGATCCTTATTTATTCAAATATTGTCCTGATCAAATATTTCGAAAATGCATTCCTGACAATGAGGTAAGTTGTGTCATTAAACTTTGTCATTCTGAAGCATGTGGAAGTTATTTCTCGTTAAAAAAGACAATTGCAAAAATCTTTCAAAATGGATTTTATTGGCCCACCATGTTCAAGGACACGCATGCATTCTGCAAAACTTGTGAAAATTGTCAAAAAATTGACACTGGTCAAAAAGTTTTGTTTTATGATTCTCAACTCTATGCAGTCCCTAGAGAGCTAAGACCAAGATGGAGCAATCCTTATAGGGCCTGTGATATTGAGAATTCAATGAATGACAATGATTTTAAGGAAAATGGACATCGTTTGAAAGCTTACTTTGATAATTTTTCTAGTGAAAATGAATCAACTGGTTGGACTGATCTTGTAGATAAAGGTTAATTTTTTTTTCTCACATTGTTTTTGTGTTTCTTTTTTAGTGCTTTTTGCTAGTTTCTTTCACCCCGGTCAAATGGCGGATAACGGTACTCCGTGACTTAAGTCGGTTCTTTCAGTTTCCCACAATTACTGATATCTGTGTATATATCTATGCAATTCTTTGAATCTCTCTTCCAATTCTCATTTGAAAATGGACACTAATCTTGAAAAATTAAAAAAGTATTTTCCCGCTCTGCCTCAGAATGCGATTACAAAAATTTACCGTGCTAGATGTGCAAGATTGAGATTGTTAATGAATCATGGAATTCCTGAAGATATTCGCTGGTTGATTGAAGCAAAGGTCCGATTATCAGGTGAGTCCTCTAACTTCTTCATTTCACACATGCCTGGAACAGGTAAAAGCACTTTTGCAAAGAAGCGTCGTGCAAAACGACTGGATGTCTGTCATCGTTGTGCTAGATGGACTTGTAATACACAATGTCGTTCTTTAGGAATGGTATCTATAAACCGTGAAGATAAAATACAATTCATTAAGGATGGCCTGAGTAAGGAGTCTTTAGATAATCTTCTATTGACTCTTGAGACGCATCCTAGTGGAGATGTGCATCGTGCAATTCATGATTTATGGCCACTATTTCATAAAGAACATGATCGACTTAGTCTTGGGAATCTGACTAAAAAAGACCCTGTTTGCCAGTTTTTAAGAAAACTGGATGGGAAGCCTATCCCCGACCCATAGAGGGCGTTTAAGCCGTTCTTGGACGTAAAACCAAGGGAAGATGTGAGCCACAATCACAACTACCTGTACATACACATGCTTTTTTAAAAGTAAATAAATAAATAAATAAAAAGAGAGAGAGAGAGTGTGAGACTCCAGCTGGCCTATATATAGGTGTTATGATTGCCTTTCTAATTTCTCATCTATAAAACCCTCTCTTCCTTCCTTTCATTTCTACTCAACCCATACATTCAACAAATACAGAAGTTTGTAGAAATGGCAAGTTCCTCAAGTCATCAAATAAGAAATATTTGTGTTTTCGGTGGATCTAGTCCTGGGAAAGAAAAGGAGTTTTTAGAATCAGCAAATCATCTTGGTCAGGTGCTAGCTGAGAGAAAGATTCATTTAGTGTATGGGGGAGGCAGTCTTGGGTTAATGGGAGGTGTGTCAATAGCTGCATTTTTAGGAGGTAGTCAAGTTTTAGGAGTCGTCCCTGAAGCTTTGGCACAAGGGGACATCATTGGAAAAACAATTGGCGAGGAACTTCAGGTCTCCACAATGTCGGCTCGAATGAATGCAATGTTTAACCATGCTGATGCTTTCATTGCTTTACCAGGTGGTCTAGGCACATTGGAAGAGATCTTTCATATTTCCTCTTGGGCTCAATTGCACATTCACCATAAACCCATAGGTTTGTTAAATGTTAATGGTTATTATGATAAGTTGTTGTCTTTTCTTGATCATGCTGTGGAACAGGAATTTCTAACATCTTCTGCACGACAAATCATAATCTCTGCTTCTACTGCTGAACAATTGATTGACCAACTACAATCTTTCATTCCTGTGATTGATCCTTCCATGAGTCGCATAAATTGGTCATCTAAGGAAAGCCGTAAAAAGCTTAGATTGGATTTGAGCCTTCATTTGTGAATTTTTGTGTCTTTTGATTTTATTATGTTTTGTTATTTCTTATTTTTGTTTCAGTGTGTTTCAGGTTTTGTCAGTGTTCGTTATTTCAGGTGATATCTTTTATACTCTATCTTTCTACCTTAGAACATTGAGGACAATGTCTCGTTTTGGTTGGGGGGAGAGGGTAGTAGTTGATAAAAAAAAAAATTGTTTTTCATTTCATAAAGCATGTGCATAATTGTTGTTACTAGGATGGTAGAGTAAAGGAGTTCTTTTGTTAAAGTGACTCTTGAGACGCATTTTAGTAACCATTCTTAACAAGGTCTATTATAATACTTCCTGAAATATTCAGGTTTACAAACTCTCGTATTGTTACCACTTAATTCTGCTCATATACTTATTTAACATATATTTTTAAACCTTAATTTACACACACACACTTTAACATATGATTGTGGGTTGCATATTGGATTATTACATTATTTATGTTCTTTTGTTAAAGGTAACAACTAAGGGAAAGGGATTGTATATAATTAAAAAAGAAAAAAACATTAAAAAAAAACAGAAAAAAAAAGAAAAAAAAATGATGATAATAAAAATGTAGATAAGTTTGGTTTCGTAGCCTCCCTAACCTAAGCAATTAAGCCCGAAGGGGTGTTTTAACACCTAATACCCTAAAGTCAACTGACTTGGGAGCTATTGGCCTAACGCTTGTTACATGGGTTGAGGAGAAAAGCTTAAGGGAATCAAACATTGCACTATCTACATATCAGTATCTGCGACCCGAGTTACTAAGCTTGTAGGGGTGTCTTAACACCTAATGCCCTAAGACCAACTGGTCTGGGAGTCATTAGCTGAAAGCTCGTTACATGGGTTAAAGATGCATGATGTTTTTAAATTATATGTATATATAAAAAAAAAAGACAAAAATAATAATCCCAACCCAAGGAAGTTCACCTTAAACATTAGAACAAAAATTTTGTTTTCTTCCAAGAAAAGCCCCATAATTATGTGTTGATACATTGAGCACAAAAGAAAGGTTTATTAATATCTTGTTAAGTGGTATTGAGCAGATATATAAATTTAATGAGAGTTTGTTTATCTGGATAGATTAATGGAAGTTAAATGATGAATACCTTGCTTTGTGAAATTTGCAAATTGTTTTAACGCTTTAATTACTAGGGACTAGTAATAAGCTGGTTGAGGGGTGTGATTAGTACTTAAAAGTGCATTTTTATCATGGTTTTATATCATCATTTTGCACTTGAAGTATCAATAACTCCTTAACTAAAATATGTTTTATAATAATGTATCTAATAATATAAGATACCTATAATTTGTGGTAAATGTCTATTTTTAATGCAGGCCTATCAAATAAATGAAAGGATTGATTGATGACTTGAAGAACTTAAATTGCAAGGATAAAGAGATGGTCAAACTTAGAGAAGAGATGTCGGTGCAATCCAAACCGGAATACTATTCGGTAATTGGGCCATATCTGGAGCTACAGATCTCAGATTTAGGTCCAATTTATATGGATGGAAAGGTAAGACATAGGCCTACAACTTTCATATGGAGCCCAAGATCTAAAAAGGCCATTATCAAGTCCAAATTGTAGCAACAACAAAGAAGCCCGAATCTGTCTTCCAGCCCGAGTACTGTTCGGTATTTTGGCCATATCTGGAGTTCTAGAAGTCCAAATGAGCTGAATGTTTTACACAAGAAAGCTGAGACAATTGCCTACAACTTTCATGTTTGCACCTGGCTCCAGTTTTGACGTTATCAATGACGTTTTGGGCAGACAAGAGAAGATAAGGATTGTCACCAAGTCAAAAGTTGGCCACCCACTTATCAATTAGTCATCAAATCAATAGTTCCCAATTTTGGCCTATAAAAGGAGGCATTTGCCATGCATTTAGGCATCTTGGTGTTCAGATCAAGATCATGCTCTTCCTTTCTCTCTTTGTATTTTTTGTAATGTTTATGCTTTACTTTCATTAATATCAAGTTTATGTCTTTCATTTCCTTTCCTTCACTTAGTTAACTTTTATGTTCTTATTTTGTTTATTTGTTTTCCTTTCTTTCATTATGTCTAGCTAAGTTAATTATGTCAAGGTGAAAAGGTTACACTAATGGTGGAAGAATAAGTATAGTGTAAACTTAATATGGACTTTAATGTTTGATACTAACATGTTTTATATTTGTTATCTTATTCACTCTTTAATACTTTGCTTGTTAAATGACTAATCTTGATTTATGTTGTATAACACTTGGTACAACAAATGCTTGGCACTTTCATAGCCCATAATGTATGGTATAACCGACACCTGAGCTATGAAAGGAACTTGATTTGTTGTTAACATAAGTTATAATCATGAATGCTTGACGAGATTTACAAGTATTAGCATTAATTGAATAAGATGACTAATGTAATCATGTTAACAATATATAATCTGATTGGAACCTCCTTTGTGTGTGGTTTCCAATTCAATAATAAGAGTTTATACTATACTTGTTTGATATACCATTAGTGGAACCTCTAACCTTGACATTTGTTATTATTATTGTTTAATCCTTACATTAATATTTCATCTCTAAGTTCTCATCATCATCATCTTCTTCTTCTTCTCTTTCTTTATTATTATTATTATTATTATTATTACTACTACTACTACTATTAATAATATTATTATTACTATTACTATTACTATTGTTGTTATTGTTATTGTTATTGTTGTTGTATTATTGTTATTATAATTTGTACAATTAACCTCCATGTGGTTCGACCCCGGTCTTGCCGGGTTATTTATTACTTCGACACTCCTGCACTTGGGAGAAGACATCAATCTTTTCGTCGTGTCACTTGCAATAGCCTTCTAATGATTTGTATTAGACTTGCATGTATATCTTGATAACTTGCATATAATAAAAGTTATATCTAGTCTTGTACTTTGCATAGCATATATAAGACTTTCAATGGCACTAGCATATTCTAGTTGTGCTACCACTTTATCACAATAATCATTTAACTTCATGCTAGAGTTAAATGGGGTATTAGCCTCCTTTATATTGAGATGCTTAAACTTATCAAGCATTTTCTCAATGTAATGTGATTGATTAAGTGCATAACCACTACTATGTTTCTTAATTTTGATACCTAAAATTATATCTACTTCATCAAGATCTTTTATTTTAAAGATAGAAGTGAGATATATTTTGGTTTCAACTATTACAATCATATTAGTGCTAAATATTAACAAGTCATCTACATAGAAACAAATAATCACACCAAAATATTTTGTAAATTTAGAATACATACACTTATCAAAACCATTGTGATGAAAACCATTTAATAAAATTACTTTGTCAAACTTTTCATGCCATTATTTTAGAGCTTGCTTTAAACCATATAAAGTCTTTACCAATTTACAAACTTTTTCTTCATTTTCAGAAAGTATAAAACCCTCAAGTTGCTTTATATACACTTCTTCCTTTAAATCTCCATTTAGAAAAGTCGTTTTTATATCCATTTGATGAACATACAATTTATAAATTGATGTTAATGCAAATAAAACTCTAATTGATGTAATTCTTACTACTGGAAAATAAATGTTAGAATAATCAACACCCTTCTTTTGCGTAAAACCTTTGGCAACCAATCTTGCCTTAAAGGTTTGTATAGAACCATCGGTATTTATTTTCTTTTAAACACCTACTTATATCCTATTAGCTTAGAACATGGAAGTAAATCTACTAGGACTCAATTATTGTTAGACAATATTGAATCTATTTCATCATTTACCACTTCTTTTTAAAAAGCAACATCCCTGGAAGACATAGCTTGATCAAATATCTTTGGATCATTTTCTATATTTAGGATCATAGGTTTATTTTTTAATATTGTATTTCTATCAGCTTCCACTAAAAATACAATGGAATCAGTAGAAATAAAATCTGAATCTATGTGTTTTTCCTTTCTAACCTTTTGACTTCTTCTAGGTTCACTTGAACCTATTACTTTTAAGTTTTTACATTTTTCACTTAATGTTAAGCTAGGAGTCAGTACTTTTAGATTTGATTCTTGCAAATTTGAATCACTTATGAATTTATATTCGATAAATTTAACATGTATAGATTCAACAATCAAATCAATTTTTAAATTCAAAAGTCTATAAGCCTTTGAATTTTATGCATAACTAACAAAAACAATCTTAAGACCTCTGGGTCCTAATTTTATTCTTTAAGGATCAAAACTTTCATAAAAAGCTATATACCCCCACACTTTAAAATAATTCAGATTTGGTTTTCTACCATTCCATACTTCATAGGAAGAAACATTTGATTTTTTAGATAGTACTCTATTATGAATGTGACATGCAGTAAGTAAGACTTCACCCTATAAATTATTTGGTAATTTAGAATTCAAAAGCATGGCATTGACATATCCACTAAGGTCCTATTTTTCCTTTCAGCAAGTCCATTATGTTGTAGTGTATAGGGTGTTATCATTTGATAGATTATTCTGTTTTCCTCACAAAAAGTAGAAAACTCCTTAGAAAAGTATTCTCCACCTCGATTACTCCTAACTTTAATTTGTCTTTCCTTTTGATTTTCTACCATTTTCTTAAATTCCTTGAATTTTCCATAGGCTTCATCTTTAGTTTTTAACAAGTAAACATAAGTAAAACGAGAATAATCATGAATGAAAGTTATGAAATATCTTTTCTCACCCATTGCTAACATACCATTTATTTCATATATATCAGAACGGACCAACTCAAGTAATTAAGAATTCCTTTCTACTTTAGAAAAAGGTTTCTTTGTCATCTTTGCTTGAATACATGCTTCATATTTATTTTTATTATTATGTTGATATGAAATATAACCATGCTTACATATATTTTTCAAATATCTATAATTTAGATGTCCTAATCTAGCATGTCAAAGAAGAGAAGTAGATTCAACCATATAAGTAGAAATAACATTGTTTTCATTAATACTAAACTTAAACATGTCATCATAGGAATAACCCTTTCCCACAAACAGCTCACTCTTAGTTATAATAACCTTATCAGAATCCAAAACAATCTTAAACCCTTACTTGCTTAAGAGACTAGTAGATACAAGGTTTTTTCTAATTTCAGGAACATCAAACATATTGAGTAAAGATAATTTTTGTCTAGAAGTAAAGTACAACTTAATAGTTTCTTTTCTCAAAACTTTGATAGAATTATGGTTGCTCATCAAAACCTCTTCAGGTTTTTTCAATTCTTTATAAGTTTTGAACCATGCTTTATTGTTGCAAACATGAAATGTTACACCAGAATCCAGCTACCAATTTGAAGTCTTTGCAACATTAGTTGCCATATTTAATTTGGTAATCATTCCAATTTGAATGTTTGAAACCATGGCAACTAACTTCCTGACTTCATCTTTTTTAACCATATTCACTTTGAAAGAACCACATTTCTTGTTGAAATTATTGAATCTACACTCTTTTATATAGTGCCCTTTATTTCCACAATGGAAACAAACTTTATGCTTCTTATTAGCATTTTGTTTCTTCTTGAATTTGTTTCCTTTCTTTTGCACTTTCAGATTGTTTTGAGTCATTTTCAAACCAATTTCAGTTACCAAATTCACTTTAGAATTTATTGCTTGCAATTCACGCACACGAGATTGAATCTCAATTTGCAAGTGTGTTTGAAACTATTTAAAGGTATAATTGTTTATAGAATGTAACATCTTCTTCCTATATTCATTCCAGGATGGAGGAAGTTTTAATAAAATAGCTCCCACTTGAAGTGAATCAGGAACTTTGATATCCAAATCACTAAGTTTTGATATCAGCATTTGAATTTCATGGACTTGATTCATGATTGGCTTATTATTAGTAATCGCATACTTAAAAAATTTTAAAACAAGGAAACAATTAGAACCTGATTTTTCTTGCTTGTAGTGTGTCTCCAAAGTAGCCCAAATTTCTTTTGGTGACTTTAATTTGTAGAAGATGTTATAGAGTCAACTGGTCAGAGTATTCAGTATATGCCCTCGACAAAGCACTCATCTTCTTCACACTTTACTCTTGCAGTCTTAATAGTGGCAAATTCTTCTTGTGGTTCAGGTAGTGCAGATAGATTCAGATTAAGAATGTAGTAAATCTTTAATAAAGTAAGTAGGAATATCATCTTGTCCATCCATCTTGTGTAATTCATACCATCAAACCGATCTAGTTGAATTTTGACATCCTTAGCAACTTTGACGTTAGAATTCATATTTGTTTCCATTAAAATAAACACCTTATAATTGTTAGGAAAGTTGAGGATGGAAACAAATATGAAGTTGGCTTAAAGGCGTGAAAACACTATCTTTAAGGTGTTTATTTGTCCCACACGGAGACAATACTTCTAGGATATAACTAAGCCCTCTAAACCTCTAAAAGAATGAAAAAATAAGGCCAAGAAAAGAATATATGTATTTTGTTGTATTTCTTTTCTTTATAGTAACATGTTTTTAGAAACTTAAAATATAACGATGAAACAATATAATTGTTGATGAACCACTATAATTGTTCATTAAAGAATATGATTATTGATGAAATACTATGGTTGTTCATCAAACAAAATAATTGTTGATGAAATAATATAATTATTTATAAAACAGTATGATTATTAATGAAACAGTATAACTGTTCATATTGAGTTTCAAGTTTTAAATACTATCTTTTGATATTTTAAATATCCATATAATATCATTAAGAAGCCAAATAGAAGAGTTTGTCCATTATGATTTAATTTATTGCACAATAAAAACATACACTTAAAAACATTAGGAAGGAGTGTTTTTTTTAAATATAAGATAAATATTTTTTTTATTTACAAACTACACCAACACCAACACTTGGCTCATTATTTTCTATAGGAAGAGTATTTAAAATGTTGTGAACAGTTATTGGAGATGGAAGAACTGCCAATGCGTGGAGTAATAGTTGGGTTCCTGATTGGCCAAACTCCAGAATTTCTAGTGGCTCACCAATCTTGCAAGGTGGAGTTGGTGAGTGATTAATATACGGAAGATGGTAAAAATTTTGGGATTTTGACAGGTTTCGTTCTCTTTTCTCGGAAGTGGAATCCTTTTCCATCTCTTAAATAGACATAGCAACACGGGATCAAAAAACACAAATGCTTGGCAAAGTCTGGGTACTGGCTTCACAATGAAGTCTCGAAATTTCATAAATAGTAGGAATTCTGGAACCATGTTGAACAAAAAACTAGTGATATGTTAGATAAACTGTAACGTTTGCCAGCTTGAAGATAAAACAGTCGAACACTTACTTTTTTTCAGGTAACATGCAAGAGAAACGCGATTGTCATTTGTCAAGCGAGTTGGGGGACACTCCAACCAAAGAACTGGAAAGAGCAAGTCTTCAAGCAAGTTGGGATGCCAAGCTGGTCATCTTCATGCATGTTCATTTTCTTTCTTTTCTTAATTAGGGGAGACGCATGCTGTGCGATGGGTGTTAAAGAATTTACATTGAATACTCAGTAGACGATGAAAAGCATCACAATGAATTCGAAAGAGCCATGTCTATGAAATGAATGTTTACATTATTTAATTACATGTCTTGCAAATATTGTCGAGCAGATGATTGTTACCTGGTGGTATGAAGAGAGTCGAGAAGGATGGTGATACTATTCGATAGCGTGGCCAAATTATTACAGCATCCACAATGTGTGGATTCTAGGGTTGAGAGTTCCACGTGTTCTTCCGACATCCATCTGTGGTACAGAGGGTGAGTTCAAATGATCTTACCCTTACAGTCAAAGATGGTGATTTACATGAATCTAGTCGGAGGCCACAGATAAAAGTAGCATGAAACTGCTAGGTATCTAAGGAAAAAGGTCCCAGAAAATGAAATCAACGTAAAATGATACTCTCTTTATTTTATAGATAATTCAACAGACTGACTCTCTTCGGCAGCAATCAAGTTCTGATCTTGAATTTCTAGTTATTATGCAAGATGCAAGGATAAAACCTAAGAAGTGATTTATTCCATTATAAAGGCATCTAGGCAATTGGTATCGACAGGAAAATGGACCACCTACCCCGAAACATTCTCGCAAAAGAAAATCGAGAGAGAGACGTAAAGAAGATGGATAAATTAATTCACAAATTAATTAAGTATTGACAATGTCTTTTATGACCATCAGTAAGCGTAAGGACTCCACTGCATATGGCTTGGCTTCAGATAAGCTCAACTAGTCCCGAACATCTAAATCCAAAGTTTTGCAGCCCACAGTGTCAATCATTTCCCTGGTGAACGGCCAACTTGCGTATACACTTTGGGTGCCATCGGTTGTGGGCGTGCCCCACTACACGTCACCATTACCAAAACCATCAATTACAAGAAGATTCTACTTTACAAACTTCCCTCGAAGACTTCAGATTTCAATGGCTGTCTATGCGCCCACAGAACTATTCTGTACCGTGCATAGAGGCCACTTACTAGGTAAAGGTTCAAAATGTACTTGGTTTACTCTGGTCCATTCACTTTGAGAAGACGATAAGAGTGGATCATCATGACATACTTGATTTCTTGGTGATAATTTATTTGATATCAAGGACAAAGGACATTATTATAATATTTTTCTTATATTCTTTAGTGGCACAGGAATCTGGTAGCGCATTCTTGGTGATTTTATTTGAAAGAAGAAAAGTGTTGAGCCAATCTTCCATCACTCTCCGAAACCGCCACTCGTTATTTCTCTTGAAAATTCCCATATGCACAAGTTACCTTCTTGCCCTTCTCTGGAACCTTCGTAAAGGAACTCTTGTGAGTTAACATAATTGATGCTTTATTTTGAACTTTTGGACGAACAGAAATGCTGATCAAACCTCTTTTTTGACCATCTAGACTTGTTAGATGCTTCTTCTCCTCACATGCGAGTCCAGAGTTCAAACAAATGGAATCTGCATTTTGTATATGTGTCACAGGAATATAGATGACGTTTCTTTGAATTCCCTTTGCAGCGTTGAAAAGAAACTGAAACACATTACAAACTTTCATCATTCAAGTCCCTTCATCTCCTAGAAACCTTTCAGCTGGAATATTAACCAACCGGCAAACAGCTTGTGCTTGGATTCCCAGAATTTTTGTGATGATTTTACATTTTTATCTGGGGAGAGATTACAGCAGGAGCAATTAAAACCTTTGTTTTATGATGACTACTGTTCTGTCACAGAGCAGAAACTAATGTTTTATGATGACTACTGTTCTGTCACAGAGCAGAAACTAACTGCATCTGTCCAAGGCATGTTTTATGTATTGAGTTAAAACGCAAGAAATTGAAAACAGTAACTTCAATCGTTCTCATGATACACATATTAGAGTTCGACATAAATATTTCTAATAATTTCTATTCTGGTGTTCTAAACGCTGTTTTATATATGTGAAACTAACTGCTCAACAACAATTATAGTTCTTCCAAAAGAAACAAGATACGATATTTCTGTAACTTCTTCTCTTTATCATCTAAAATTTCAATGAAAGAATTCATAAATGTTGCGAACAAAAAGAGGAACATTTATAAGCAGGGCAGACGACGAAAAGTATGGAATTTTACCACTATAGAACAGGCACTGATATGGACACGGGCACTGACACTTCGTTGACAAAACTTGAATCCCTATTCGGAGCAGAGTTTCCAGCAAATGCATATCCAGCACCTAATCCACCAAAATGCAAGGAATAATTCTCACACCTCTGAAACACTCGGGCAAGGGATGCTGCCTTCCTTCTTGCTCGCTTTGTGCCTGTGAACAGTAGACTCTGAAGTAAACCCCACAATGCAGGTGCCTTCAGCACTTTCTCAGTGGCAACTGTTCCACCACTCCGGCATAACTCAAGCAGTGCTGCAACAGCATTTTCTTTTCCTCTTGGTGTTCCACAACGCATCATTCCTATTAACCCAGCCACGGCCATTTCTTCTCCCCCTACAGCCTTAGCCCCAATTGGCTGCCTCACAATCAAAGCCAGTGCACCAGCTGCTTCCTCCGCAACCCCTTCATTTCCCAAAGCCCCAACTAGTGCAGTAACTGCACCTGCTTCTATCATTCTCAAACAGTTCTCTGTATGAGTTGACAGATTAAATAAAGCTGTGACAGCATCCTTCTTCCCTCGTGGTGTTCCTGCTCTCAACAGACCAGCTAAGGCTTCAACTGCCCCTTCCTCATCTGCTATTCTCTTCTTGTAGTCATGAACTGCTGACAGGCTAAATAATGTCGCTGCTGCGTTTTCTCTTGCCTCTGTCGTGAGTCCAAATCTCAATACTCCAACAATCGATCCCAGACACCCCTTTTCATCCATAATTTGGCTTTTATTCTTATCATGGATGGATAAATTGAGTATTGCAGTAACAGAATTCTCTTGTGCGACAGAGTTTGTAGAAGACAGCAGATTACGGAGGTGGGGGATTGCACCAGCTTCTGCAATGAAAGCACGGTTTTCTCTTCCTGTTTTCGCCAACAAACGTATCCCACGAGCAGCTACGGTCTTTGCATGTTGCGAACCGCTTGCTAGCTTATGAATAAGAAGTGTTGCCGTTGCTCTGTTGGCTTCAATTGCAGCTTTGGAAGGCATAGCTGCAGCAAAAGCCTCTACTAATGAATCTGTATTTTCTGGAGGGTCATAAGGGATTCCATGAGCACTACACCATTGCACGATCAGATTCCTCAAAGCCCGATTTGGAACAAGGCGGGTGTTCATGAGCATCTGCCCAGTCTTGGGGCAAGTACAGTGCCCTTCCTCCATCCACCTAGAGATCAGACTCCGATCATATGTCTGTCCTGTTGAAATAATCACTGGATCTCGCATCAAATCCAACGATATTGGACAGCAAAAATCCTTTGGGATTGTAATAAAAGTCTCTGCAATCTCTTGGCTAATCAACCCTTTTCTCAGCTTCTTCTGATTCCCAATTTGCAACTCCACCTCATTTTCCTCAAACCCATAAAGCAAAAACCTACAATAGCGAGCAATTGCAACGAACCCATTAAGCACCGAAGCTGTGGGCTCAATATCTCCCTCGTGATTGACAATTTGCTCCTCCAAGAACTCAATTTCCGCCCTAGAACTCTTAGCATCTTTAATCCCCAAACCTTCCACAAAAAACAACCTCAAATCCACCATGTTAGGAATCTTCCCTTTCTCAAACTCATCAAGAAACGAAAAGAAACTAACCCTCAAATCCTCCTCATCCTTATCAATAAATAAAGTCGCCTTCCTTGATTGTTTATGCATGAGATCAATCTGTTCCCTAACATCTTCACTCAATTCAACATCATCTAACGGAAATACATCCAAAAGGGTAGATATTTCCTGATTCAAATCATGAAAATGTCCCGAAATTGTATGGTTTTGAAGCAACAACCATAATTTACTGGATTGCACACAACAATCAAGCAATATCTTTGAGCGGTAGAGCAACAAATAAAGTTCTTTAAAACAAACAATTATGGGGGGGGATAAAGCAGAACCAGCCCCCGAGTCCCTCAAATACTCCAATAAAACAACAAATACTTCAATTTTACGAATTAAGGAACGAGAATTCTTTCTTTGAAAGAAGAGTGACTTCCCTGAGAAACAAGACACAAGCTCTGTTGATACTGATACAAGAGTCTGTACAAGAGCCACATCGGTCAAATCAACCGGCGCCAAGAAAGCTTCTAAAGACGGCGATCTTCTCCGCCTTAGAGAAGAAAATATAGCAGCGGTGGCCATGAAGAAAACTACTAGTCCCACTTTAATTTAAAGTAAGAAGAGAATATGAAGCAGCACAAAATATTTTCTTACCTCCACGCAGGATTTGTTTGAATGTCAGGATTTGTTCTTTACAAAGAGGAGAGGGCGGTTTTTCAAAGGGAAAGATTGATAATTCCGCGTTTGGGAGGGGAGATAACAGAGAAGAGAAGGTAAAAGAATGGACTCTTTGGTTTCTTTCTTTTCTTTTCTTTTCTTTGCTTTCACTTTATTTTTTTATATTTTTTCTTCCTTTAATTTTTTAGTTTTGTTTAAAAGTCATGAATTGCACTGGCTTTTTTTTTATCAATAAACTAAAAAAAATTGAGGGATGAGACTATAGGAAGTTTTTTTTTGGTAAAATAATATAATTTGATATTGCCATGCTTTTAAAATATAAATACTACAGGTTTTGCTTATAAAAAATGATAATTTCAGATGTTATGCTTTGTAGATAAATACAATATAAATTAAAATTTAAATAAATTAAACACCAACAAAACATGTAAATATTGTCTTTCATTAAAAAAACAAAGAATGCATGTATTTCTTTCTTAAAAAACTCATTTATTACTTAAATTTTACTTTAAAAAAAAACAAAAATCAAATTGTTTTCAAGTATCCTTGATGTTCTAGTATTTTGAAAATTCATTATTTTCTTTTCTGTCCTGACCGCTACCATCCTAGCCTTTCTTGTAGGCCTATAAACAAGGTATACATATTATATTATTATTAATTTATATTTGATTAAAATCAAAAATTGATTTTATTTAAATTTAGAATTTATGATAAATTTAAAGTTTGTTAAATTAATAATAAATTAATTAAGAGTACAATCAGTTGAACATAAAAATAAATTTAATTAATTATTTTAATTAATTATGTTTTGTTTTTAATTTATTTTAAGTTGCTCAATTATGAATTTAGTGTATATTATTAGAATCAGTTAATAATATAATTAAATAAATATACATGTTAATATGATTAAATTATTGATAAGTTGATGAAATTAGTATTTTTTTAAATTATATTAATTTTTATAAATTTATATTTAATTTAATATAATTAAGCATAAATATATTAATTAACAATATATCATGAATTTTTTAATTAATTTTTTAAAAATTAAATTGAGAATTTAATTAAATTTACTATAAATTCTACCTATTACAATTAAAACAATGTAATTTAGTTAAAATAAATAATGCAATCATTGAAATGTTACGCCCGTGATATCCTGACATCTCTTCAAACTGTTCTTTTCTAAATAAATAATTAAAAAAAAAACTATCATCCGCTATTTCACCATTTATTTATATTTGGAGTGGTAAATGACCAATTTATCCAAATTCTCTACAGTTGAGGTGAAAACGATATGTATGGCTTTGACAGATATTTATCCAGATTTCTGTCCACTCAACATCTTCCCTCTTCTTCTTCTAATTATGACTATACACAGAGACAGAGAAAATTCATTTATGATGATCACGAAAGTCATCGTGCCCACCCTTTCGTTGACTAAAATGGACACCATTCAAACCTTTTGAAAACGACAATCTTTTCCCCATTTCTTTTCTCTTATGATTATTGTGTGTCAGATACTCCTCTGCGAGGGGTAACTTACTCTTCAAAAATGCATCTGCTGTAATAAAATATTAAATTAATATTTTTTAGATAACTTCATTGTATTGATATCAAAAAATTATTTTAATACGTTTTAAAATAAAAAAAATTTATAATAGTTGTTTTTTATGTCATAAACCAATAATCAAACACAACCCCAGGATATATTGTCATTATGTTAATATATTAATATTAAGGATAAGAAAATATTATTTGTTGGGTCTCCTTTTTTTCTTAAATGAAACAGATTAAGCGTAAGTTAGTGCCCTTAATTGTGAAGAAAGCAAACAAACAGCATACAATAAAAATGAGGTTGATGGAGCGTAACATAGGATTTGGTTCGAGGGTTGACCAAGCAAGGGGAGGTTGGCCCACGCAAGTCGCGCGTGGAAGTTAAAAGAGGTTCCATGCATAAAACGGCAATGTTTTTCTACTTTTTGACTATAAAAAAATGTCCAGAGGCCAAGTTGACTCCACAAAAGAAAAACACAGGACAGGACATCATGCACAACGCGGATTTCGATGATGGTCGAAAGGCTAAAAAATAATTTTTGTTTTTTTAATTTTAGGACACTTTTTTATTACAAATCTATATGGATTTAGTGATTGGCTATTAAAAAATAATAAAATTAATTAATATACACAATAGAAAAAAATTAATATTCTAGATATCACAATAAAAAAGGGGATTAATTTTGACTAACTGTATGCAAATTTAATGCCTGTGTTTTCTAAGAAATTGAAACCGAAGCTACGTGCCAATTAGCTTGAGGCGCATAAGTCAAACAACACATATTAATGTTTATTAATTTGAGTAAAATAGCACGAAGGAAAGTTCACTGCAGCAACGTCTCTGTGGACTCCATCGCCAGCTGGTTTGGAGCCACACGCCTATTTAAAAATTTAATTATTTTTAAAAATATTTTTTATTTTTAAAAATTATTTTTAATATTAATGTATCAAAATAATTTAAAATAATAAAAAATATTAATTAAAAATTTTTAATTTTTTTCAAAAATACTTTAATTTTTAAAATTTTGAGGTTGCAAAAATTATTTTTTATTTTAAAATATATAAAAATATTTTTTTATTTTTAAAATTTTATATTTAATATCAATAAATCAATGTGTGTGTGTATATATATAAATAAAAAAAAGGTTGAAAGTGTGCTTCAAACGCCCCTGAACAGCAGCAGCCAGCAGCCGTTTGTTGAAGTTTTGGTCCTAACGTCAGTTTCAGTTAGGCATTGCATTAAAAAACAAAATTAAGATTAACATACCTACCCGGAAATAGAAGGACGTAATTTTCAAATAAATTGTTCATATTATCGTATAGTACGAAATCACTTATTTTTTTCCAAATAAACTAGTCAGAGGTCCGTTCATTTAACTGGTAATCTGTTGTGGTTAATCATTCGTTTATTTTATAATCCTTAATAAATTCTTTGTTTTTAATTTCGTAATCATTTTTATATTCATTGAATTTCAAGTCATAATAAACATAGAATTGCGTGTTTGAATGTTATTTTTTTAAATAATATATCTCATTTCAACTGTGTGTGATTTAACAATGCCCCCACAACACCTAGAGTTTATAATATATTTTATTTATAATTAAGCATTTATCATAATAATATATTTTATAACAATTTTTTAGAAATTAACAAAAGCCAAAGTATTTCTATTATAGCTTGTGAGTAAAATCACTATTTACTGAAACAGTGAATTTATGATTTTGCTCTTTCACTCAAAAAAAATCAATACTATTCATTGGTGGTATTTTATTTTAAAAAAACTCATTAGTTACTAGTAAATTGATTGGAGGTAAATAAATTTTTTTACATTTCAATTGCATATTAAAAAAACTAAAATATTATTGAAATAAAAATAAAATAAAATTACAGTTAAATGATACTTTTATATTTTTACAATAATTTTTATATAATTATTATATAGTATTTCACTATATGTGAAATAAAATGATCAAAATATTCTTAAAAACTAAAAAATAAAATTAATTTCAATAAGCTTTTTATCTTTTTATGAAGGTTGTTTTTTAATTATTTATAAGATATTTAAAATATAAATTGGTAACATGTGTTATTAAGGGAAACTTTTTAAAAAGTATGTATGATGTCTTTTAATTATCAAAAATATCATTATATTATTTCATTAAAAGCATCTTCGTATTCTTTTTTTTTTTAAGCGATGGGTATTTTTTTTAAATGGCTAATTTATCATTGTAATAATTTTTATTATTATTTTTTTCTTCTTCCTCTAAAATGACAACTTGGCCCTCTATGTTCTTTGCATTTAAAATTCAATCCTTATCCTTTTCTTTTTATTTATTTTAATTTTATCTTTTAATCTCAGTTGGTCATATATTTTTTTTTTTAATTTCATTCTTTTTTTTTATTTTTTATTTTTTTCTTGGCTCTTTTATAAAAGTTTTTTCATATTTTTAATTTCGTCTTTCAATCCAAAATTATGGTATATTATTTTTACCAATTTGATCTTTATTTTTTTTTATTTTTTTTCTTTTGTTAATGTTATTTTTCTTTTCAATTCCACCATTCATTAAAATATAAAATATATTTTCTATTAAAATTTTGATCTTCATTTTTCTAATTTCTATTTTTTTAATTCTTTTGTATAATTGAGATTATTTATTTAAATTTATTTTTTTATATTTGATTATTGAGAATTGAACTTCATAATTGTTTCATATAAGATACTTCAGCTTACGAGTTTGAAAAGTTAAGATCGATAGACATTTTAAAAAATTGAGTTTTTAATGTTTTTTCTATCGTATTATTTCAATCACATGACTTGAGTTAGGAGTTTAGTAAGATAACCTAGGTTCGATCAATCTTGATTTTCAGGATTACAAGTTTATTATGCTAACTCGGATTAAAAATAGTTGAATTTTTAAATCGTTTTCTAACCGATTTTATCCTTCTGTATTTACTGGATTGAGAATTGAGTTTCATTATTTATTTATTTATTTTTGAAAAATAATTTTTTTTTCAAGTTATCACGATCATCTTTTTAGAAAAAACATTTATCTATCTAATATCATTGTATATTTTTTTATCATTTAATTAAAATAAAATAAAATTATTTAACTTAATCAAGTGTATGACCCAACTCATGAATTTTTTTTTAAATAAAGACATATTTTCTATAGCTGGACATTATTTTTTATAGAAAAAATAATAAGTGTGCTAATTGATAATATTACTTTTATTTATATTTTTATCACGCTTATATGCTTATATGAGAACGGCATCAAATTTAGAGTTTGTAAATATCAACATAGAAATTATTTTTTAATTAATTAAGCTACATTTGTTTTATATATATATATATATATATTACCCCTTAGCATACCTAATAATTACAACAACAAAAAAACATTGTGAAAGACAAAAATTTTCATTGATGACAGTTCTATTATTTTTTATTCCAAAGATATTTTGGTCAAATAAGTATATGCCTGATAATTGATGAAGTCAAAGAAAACTTAAAATTGAATTTAGGCTTTTTCATCATTGTTGAATGGATTTTGGAGGTGTCATCACCTAATTTTCAAAAATAAAAAATTTAATGACAAAAAAATATGGAGTTTGCATATTAGCTCAAGTTTAATTTTAAATAATATATGAAAATGCCCATCAATTTATTTCCTTATTACAGTAGAAATAAATCTAAGGAGAATAGAAATCTGAAAAGAAAAAAAAATAAAAAGAAAGACACTTCTTAATTTTAGAAGGATACTGGTTTTAGAAGAATACTAGTTGGATGCCCACGCTATGCAGCAAGCTTACCTTTTATTTTAAATAAAAACTATTGTAAAAATTTTATAATATAAAAAATAATATTTTCTTAATATTAATAATAATTATTTTTTAAAATTTTTAATTATTTTATTAATAATATTAATTATAATAAAAATAATAATATATATAACACAAATAATACTATTTTTAATATGAATATTTAAAATTATAATAAAAATAATAATATTTATAACATAACTAATTATATTAAGAATTTCAAGGATGACAATACTTTGAGTTATAATAAAAATAATAATATTTATAATACAAATAATACTATTTTTTATTTGAAAACTTTGAGTTATAAAAAAAAAAAATATTTTTAACACATATTATTATATTAACACATGTAAATGAGCGCGGATGCATTGAAACTAAATTGGAGGTGGGTGTGGATCCTCGATGACCACCTTAAGATTGGGTGCGACACGTCCAGATTCAACTTGGGTGTGGACATGATTTAGTTTGGGGTTGAGCGTAAATGCATCTAAATTCATCTTGGGTTTGAGCATGTTTGTGTCTAGCATCACTTAGGGTTGAGTGTGGAAGTAACCAAATTTTTAATTATAATAAAAATAAAAATAATTACAATACAAATAATATTATTTTTAATATTAATACTTTTAATCATAATAAAAATAAAAATAATTATAACACAAATAATATTTTTTATATTAATAATATGTCTTTAAATTTTATTAATTATTTTATTAATAGTATCATTTATAATAAAATAATAATAATTAGAACACAAATAATAATCTTTTTAATATTCACACTATTAATTATAATAAAAATAATTATATTCCTAATATAAATAATTATATTCCTAATATAAATAATTATATTAAGAATTTCAAGGATGATTATCAATACTTCAAGTTATAATAAAAGTAATAATATATGTTTCTAAGGTAAATAATAATAATTTTAATATGAATACTTTGAGTAATAATTTTATGGACTTAACTTAGGGTTGGACGTGAATAAGTATGGATGCAACTTGGGGTTATCATAGACAATCAAGTCTTTTATCAAGACACAAGGCCAAGTGACACTCGAATATGCCATGTGCCGTATGATACATGAGTCATGGTAAATGACCTAATTATCTTAGGTATGAGATAGGACTCGATTGTTTTGGGTCTAGCATCATATACCCAACTCAAAGGGTCTAGCATGACCCAATTCTATTAGGTCTTGATGAAATATTTTAAATATTTTATTATAATTAAAAGTATTAATAGTAAAAATATTTTTATTTGTATAATAAATAGTATTTGAGTTAAAAAAATATTATTGTTGTTATTAAAATTTAAAATATTCATATAAAAATAATATTATATATATGCTATAAATATTATTATTTTATTTATAATTAATAGTATTAATACTAAAAATATTATCAGTTGTGGTATAAAATAATACTATTTTTATTATAAGTAATAATATTATAATAATAATAGGAAGCGTCATGTGGCACTTGGTCTGTCGTTGCACCACATGATAATTGGATTGCATAACTAATTAGGACTTTTGCCAAGATCCATTCTTCATATGGTGCTTAGGCCTAACTCTCGTATTGAAGTCAATCAGACCTTTTGCCAAAATCCAAGTGTTAAGTGGTGTTAGGATTTGCCCCGTGTACTGGAGCAACCCAAACGCTAGGTGGTGCCCGGGTCTTGGACAAGGAAGTGTCCACGCTTACCTAGAGGCTGAATATAAATACGTTCAGACTTAACTTGGGATTGGGCGTGCAAGCGTCCATGCCCAACTTGGATTTGTGCAAGGACACGTCCATGCTTACCTAGGAGTTGAGCCTAGATGCGTTCATGTCCACTTAGAGGTTGGACATGGATGCATCCACACCCACCTTGGGTTTCAACGAGGCCTCCTCCATATCCATCTGGGATTGTAAAATAATTAAAATATAAATAATACTATTTGTAATATTAATACTCTTAATCATAATAAAAACAAAACAATTATAATGCAAATAATAATTTTTAAATATTATTAATATTTTTTTAAAATTTATTAATTATTTTATTAATTATAATAATTATAATAAAAATAATAATATTTTTTATTTTTTATATAAATACTTTAAATTAAAAAAAATATTTATAACACATATGATTACCTGTGGACGCATCTAAATCTGAGTGGAGCTACAATAGCCCATCAGACCTTTTATCAATATTCAAGTGTTAGGTAGCGCTGCCCAGAGCATTGGATTAGCCCTAGCGCCAAGCGGCGCTTGAGTTTTTCCCAGCACCATATGGCATTGAAGTTATCATAGTCAATAAGGCTTTTTGTCAATACCCAAGTGGCAGGTGGCATTGGAGTCTGCACTATGTAATGGATTCGACCAAGTACCAGATGATGTTGGGTCTGCTCTACACAAGGGTAAGGTCACCTATGTGTTATATAGCGCTCAGCCTGCCCTGTGCAAAGTCTGATTAGCATAAGCATCAACTATCCTTGCATGGATAGCTATAGCACCAGGTGCTCACTTTTCATAGCCTGCAATCTTATCAAAACTTGTATTGATGAATTTGTTTTCTAACCATTTTTTTTAATTTCAAATGCACCCCAGCGTAAAAATAACCCTACCCCTCTCCTGTTGTCTTGCAACTCTTTTTGTCAACAGCGAGGCGTAATTACACAATTTCAATCCACATTACTTTATATATATCTCCTTATACAGTTGAACCATCCAAGGCCTGTCGCACTTTCTCTTGTTCACCAAATCTACAATATAACCACCCAATTCCGATCACCGATGAGCTCTTAGATGTGCAGGTAAGCTTTGGGTCTGTTTATCAAGACAAGTTTTTGTACTCTTCCTTGATGTAATTTATCTTGTAATCACAAATTCACCCTAAACTTTTTAATTGTTGCAATCAAACCCTCTTTTGATTTAATCAAAATTTAATTGGTACGAAATAGAAAGTTTTATTCTCATTCATGTTAATTTAGAATCTGTATGATATCTATTTATAAGCTAAAAAATTGAATTGGAAAACTTTTTATTTAGACATGGGTTAAATTAAAAGTGCAAGAATTCTAAGGTAAAGAGTTTTTCTTGTTAATATACTTTAGATTTAGGTTTTCTAATTTTTTTGAGAGTAGACTTGAAGTTTAATTAATTAGCATGACACGAAACTCAACTTAAATTAATTTTGTAACATAGATTTTAATGTTAACCATATATTTTTTAAAAATGTGTATTTTTAGAAATCATTGATCTTAAATTTAAAAATATATTAAAGATCATAATTAACAAGAATAATTTAAATGATTCTCCCATGAATGACTCCAGTAAAAAAGTAAAAGTAAGGGGTTAGGCCTGAAATTTTTTCTATTATTTATGGGAATAATTTTCTTTTGATGGTATGGATTTGCTTATAATGTGCCTCTTTTTTTTCCATCTTAATTGTTCATCATGCATTTAACATAACATCACACCTGTTACATTTGATAACCCGCACACACTTTGGTCCATGAACCTATGATTAAATGGAGAGAGGTGGTATTCGAGGGACGATGGCCCCGGATCTCATGGACTCCACTTACATGAGAAATTTGTTTTCACAAGCAAGGCTTTTCGAAGGCACACTACCTTACACTTTCTTTTATATATTTATTAACTGATAGAATTACATAAAAAAACAGCCCCATCAAGTAAAAGGGGCTGAAAGAAAAGGGAGAATAAAAGGGAACCTGAAAAATAAATGCAAGATAACAAGAAACCCAACTAATTAGTTCAATTTATGATACATTCAAAATTTCTATAAAAATCAGAACATGTGTAGCTAAAGTTTTCAATTGTGGAATTCAATCAAAAGGCCAAACAGTGAAATGTGTGGTAAAAAATCACGTCCTAATCTAAAGCCTTGAACTCGAATAATATATGGTTGCGCACTATTTAAATAGACCATTACAATATTTTATAAATAAAGATAATGGCATGATGCTAAAAAATTTCTTTGACCGAGTTAGACTACTACTAAATGTTATGATTTGGGTTTTTAGGTATATAGCCTAAACACTTAAATCAATTTAAAAATCTATCCCGGAGAAACCATGTTATAGGATATGGATAAAAAAGATAATGAATAGTCTTAATCTCCTTGCAATAAAAAATAAAATAAAAAGCTTCCTTATAAATAATAATTTTCATGTCAGTTAATAACAATCTTTTGTACTGAGATTGTTATTTAATAAAAGCCATATAAACATGTCCATTTTTTCAGGGATAAACTCTTTTTAGAGCATAATAGGGAAGGAAGGATCATCTAAAACAAAGAAGCTATCAAAAAGATGTGAACTGAATAAATATCATAGTTATAGAATTTTCATCTCTTATTATCTTCACCTTTAGAGAAAACTAAACTATGGCTTCACCTCCTTCATTAAGCTTTCCCGCATATAAAGTTCACGGGGTTGAAGAGATCTTATAGAAGATAAGTTGAATGAAGAATCGATCAAGCTATATACATCTGCAAAGCTAATTGATTATTGTATGAAGAGGTTATAAAGTCTGAGAAACAAGGACTGAAGAAGGGTTGTAGAGCCTAGTTAAGAGTTAGTTCAAAACTTGATATTTCTCCTATCACCTACCTTAAACTCGACATTGGATTGGAGAGGAATGACTATGCTTTCATTTAAAAAGATAACTAAAATCATGTCATGCCATCCAATATAGGGATAGAACACAGGAAGCCCATTTGTAAATTTGGGTTGATATTTTCAAAGGATGAGGTCTTGACAACCTCCTACAACTCCTTTATCAAAATTCCATAACCATTTAAAAAGCAAAGTTAAATTTTTGTTATGGAGAAATCCTAGTCCGAGACCACCAAGGGGTTTACTCTTAATGACATTCTACCAAGCCACCTTGCATATTCCATGTGAATTTAAAGTACCCTTCCAAATAAAATAGCGATTGATAAAGGAGATGGATTTGGTACTACTCTTTGGCATAGGAAAAATAGACATTTAATACAAAAGCAAAAGGCTTAAAACTAATTTGATCAGACATATCCTCCCAGACATGCTCAGAAACTTCCCTTTTCATGTACTAAACTTTGCTATGATTATGGAAAATGAGTTATATGATGTTCTAGAGAAGTCTACAAGCCCTTGAAATAACCTGAATTTGATGTCTTATTGAATAAAACTATCAATCCTTAAACTGCTATATCAAATAAAAAAGGAGAGAGAGGATCCCTTTGCCTGAGACTTCTCTTCAAATTGAATTCTCTGTTAAAAGAGTCGTTTATCAAAATGACCAATTTAGAGGTGGACAATCATTTAAAAATAAATTTCCTCTAGTAAGAGCCAAAACCCATATAACCCATGGTAGCATCAATATGCTCCCATAAATCAAGTTGAAGGCTTTATGAAAATCAACTCTTAATAAGATGCTCTTTGTTGCTACAAATACCATGAACAACCTTGTTTTCTATCATAAAACCATCTAAAATCTAACACCCAATAATAAAAACTAATTGGTTTACACTAATCATATCTAGCAAAACACTTCGTAGCCTAATGGACAAAAGCTTTGTCACTATTTTATGCACCTCGTGTATCAAACTAATAGGATGAAATTGGGAGAATTTGCTCAACCCCTTAGTATTTGGAATCAAAGTTATAAAGAAAGAGCCGATACCCTTAAGTAATTTACGAGTTCTAAAAAAAAATTAATCGTCATAAAGATATCTAAGCTGATAAGGTTCCATATACCTTTCTATAGAAGAAGAAGGTATACCCATCAAAACTAGGAGCTTTTAAATCATCACAATCCCACACGGTTTGCTTCACTTCCTCCATTGTAGGAGGTCTTTTTAACAAAACTAAGCTAGCCTTTGAAATTTTGTTGAACCTCGAGCCTCCTAGTTCAATTCTTCTGCATTTTGGCTTGGCAAACAAAGTGAAGTAGAAGTTAACAACATCCTCTTTGATGTCGTTTAAAGAGACTCGGTATCTACCATTCTACTCGATCTTACTGACATGGTTATGACCTTTTCTTAAACTTGTTGATAAGTAGAAGAAATGAGTATTTTTATCTCTTATTTTGCACCAGTTTTGGCAAGATTCCTGCCTCTAGATATTCTCAACCTTTTTGCCAACCTAAAGTTTTTTTTTTCAATAACAAATAAGGGACGCACCTCACTTAAATCTTTGAAGTTTGTAATGACATTCTGAATGTCTACAAGTTTTAAGTTCTAATCATTGAAAGTAGATTTGTTCCACTATCTCAGCTTTTTTGCAAGAATCCCCAACTTCTTAACCAATCTATAATCGCCTAGAAATTCCTTATAACTATCATACTAGAAGACCTCAAAATCAACTAAGAAGAAAAGGTACAACAACGAACAGTTTATGAAGCAGAAAGGCTTTTACCCTAGTCTACCTCGAAGTTTTGAAGAAGCAGAGTTTCAAGTATCACCCATCATGGTTGAACTTAAATGGAAACCTTTAACGAAGTTAGGATTAGCTAACCTTGCCTTAATTGTCCTTAGTTGAACTTAGAACCTTCTCAAGTTAGCTGTAAATAATGAAGTATGTTGTCCGTGCATTTTACGAGTCGTATTATTATGTTTTTTCTCTCACTTTTTCTTTACAACACTCAACTTAACAAGAGCATTTCTTTTGGATTCCTAATATGATGGTGCCAAAGATGAATATGACTACTAAAGAAGTACCTATTGACACAATCATCATTGAAACTGAAATTCTCTAATGTTAGAGAATAATATAAATCATATATTGAAACCTTACCTGACAGCTTAAGTTTTTAGGTAAAATAGTTCTTTAACATAGTATCAGAAACTTAATGACCAAGTGGTTACTAGTTCGAATCTCACCACCTTCATTTATTTGATAAAAATCAAGCATAAGATAATGTGAGTCTATACAAGTTTCAAGCTCAAAAAGCTTTCACTTAAGGGAGTGTGTTAGAGAATAATATAAATCATATCTTGAGACCTTACCTAATAGTTTAAGTTATTGGATTAAAATGATTCTTTAACATCTAACAACAAGAAAGAGATTGCCGAATCATGAAAGTCATGTGCCATCCACGTTAAAAATCACTACAACACCAACGACATGTCCCAACTACCGACCATATCTAGAGAGATTGAGCACACATGATCATATAACGCATTTGAGAAGTGCTACGGTTGAGTGACTAAATTGTCTAGAGTTCCTATAGAAGATGATGCTGTCCTAGAAATGGTTTCTTATTGGAACATAAACTATCTTTGCTTCACTTTCAATTCAAATAATCTCACTCCTATTATGGAAGAATATCAACCACTGTTAGAGTCTCCAAAGCTATTGTATGAAAACTACACTTACTATCCCAGTGAACAAGCACCATAACGATTGGAAGTTCAATTGTGTTTGAAAGTTACTACACTTAAGCCTCACATATGAGGAGAAACCAGAGGATGGTTATGGTTATAATGAGAGAGTCTAAATTTGACAAAAAGTTGAGTAACAAGGATGCGAATGAGGGATGGTTGAGGATCATTGCTCTAGGGATCTTTGGATTGGTTTTTTTCGCTGCATATACCAATCCAATTGACTATGAGACTACAAATACCCTGGTTCAAGTCAATACCTAAAATGCTAATCCTGTATAGGCAATCTTTTTATAATCCATCTAAATTCTAAACTATATTCAGAGGCCTGGTTTATAATATAAGGCCTACTATATCTGCATTCTCTCTTGGTTGGCTTAGGGAAAGGAGTATCATTCAAGACTTTTATTGCTATCATTGAGCAGATATGATCTTAGAAAAATGGGAAGGTGTATACCAAGATATGAAGTCAGATCAAATAGTATAGAGAGCAAAAATCCCTTGATTTAGAGCTGGCTAAGACTGCGTGGAGTGGGAGGACCTTTATGAAGCAAAAATCCCTTGATCTTTAACCACAAACTATTGGAGGATATAAAAAATAGCATGAAAGAAATGGGACTGGCTCCTCATATCCTGCCCAAGCTATATGGGATTTCACGAAGAAGCATAGCTAGCTGCGGACAACTTCCAAGATTTAGAGGGAAAAAGCATAATGGTGCAACAAAATTCTTCATGAAAAACTCAAAACTAAGATGGCTGAGGTGACTCATAAAAGCACAAGATTGAAGATGACCGTGGAAAGCTAGGCATGGGCAAGGAAATAGAGCTACTCAAGTGAAAGAAACAACATTTGGGACAAGTGTGACGTTGAAAGGTGAAGAAGATAATACTAAAAGAACAAAATCAAGAGTTGATTGAGCTCATTGCAAAACTTTGCCAAGAAAAGGAGAAATTTTCTGCAGAGTCAGCCAAATAAAGGAATATGCAAGTTACGATGAATGTTTTAACAAAACATATGGACCAGCTAAAAGAGAACTCAAGGAAAATAAGTACAAGAAAGTGAAGCTCAAAGTAGTAAATCCAAGCACGCTGAAGAAGAGTTAGAAGCGGTTAAAGGGTGATGCCAGAAGAAGATAGCATAACTTCTTAAACAAAATGCATATCTCACTCAATCTGGGCAAAAAACTTGGAACAAATCTGCAAGTACGAAGCCATGACTGCCAGGGTTGCTCATGAAGCTTAGGATATAGCTCGAAATATAGATCGACGATCTAAGAAATATAGTCAGCATGTCACGGGAATTTATTTAGACACCATTATAGTGATTTGTTATACGAATCAGCATATAATAAACAGCCTGCTCCTTCTGAGGGACCAACTTAAAAAGTTTTGAACTTTGAACGTCTCCTGAATAAAGCGGTTTGATTTTAGCTTTATCTTCTCAATCTATTTAGCAATCTTTTAAGGCACTGTTTATTTTTAATTTTAAATATTTGCGTTTGAGGTACTACGTAATCTCAAATAAAAGCACTCACAAGGCTAAAAAATAAATTGTAGTTTCATGAATGAATAAGGAACCCACAAATTGTCTGTAAAATTATATGGCACATCCTTCTAAAATCCTTGCACGTGACTCATCATTTTTTCAAAAACATACGTATTACTCTTATGTAGTTTCCACTCTCTGGAGAAATGTAGGCCCCACCAAGAAAGCTTAACTCGCACCACACAAAAGAAACATGCGTATTACTAACGTGTTGTTAGACGAAGACAGAAAAATGGCGTGTGGGGGACGGCTACTGAACATGGGTGATTGCGTGGTTGCTGGTCTAAAGGAACGAAAAGAGAGGCAGCGGGTCTAGGGATGAAGGTTGTCTTATGTTTTTTTTTTTTTTTTTTTTTGTATTGGTGCTCTTAGCTTTCATTTCATAGGAAGAGAATGAATTTTGTTTGCTCTTTGCTTTCATTTCTCACGGGGACAGCGAAGAGTAAGGGAGCTTGTTTTTTCTTGAATGTAGTTGATGGCTGAGTTTAGAAGTTTAGGTTTTTTTTTTAAAAAAAAAAACAATATAGGGTTGCTAGGATTTTTTTTATTGTTTTTAATTTTTTTTTGGTTGTGTAAGAATACCATCTATTTATAAGTGTAAGATTTTATCTTCTTCTCTAATTACAGGGTATTCAAGCAACTAAAAAATGCTTTGGTCTCTATTTTTTTTTTTTTGCATTTTGATCCTTATGTCTAAATATTTTTTATTTTTTATTTTTTTGTATTTTGATTTTTTTAAAAGACAATGTCAATGTCAACTCGATAAAAAAAATCAATAATTTTTGAAAATGACACCAAAAGTGTTGAAAAATAAACAAATACATCAATAACATATTTGTTTTTTTTTTGTATTTTGAAATTATTAGAAAAAAAAAGGTCAAATTTTGGATTATAACAATTGTTTTTTTCTTTTACAATTACAACAGAAGGTCTAATAAGAGATTTTAAATATTAAGCTTGTAAAGAAAAAAAAGAGATAAAAGAATGTGAATTTACCAAATCAAGAAATAATCAATCCTTCTAAAATTTTAAAATACTCATAGATACCTTAGAGATTAACAAATCTTTAACAAAAGTTTTAGTAGTAAAGACTTGAAAAAGCACTCAAAAGGGATAAATAGGGCTTGCAGGGGCACTATTTAAGAGACGAGGGCTAAATGCACACTTAAAAGAAAAAAGATAGGGCTCAAAGACGCACTATCTGAAAGATAAAAGCTTAAATGCATACTCAAAAGAAAAGAGATAGGGCTTAAAAACGCATTTAAAAGGAAAAAAATAAAGCTCAAAGGAGCACTATCTAGGAAATAAGAGATTAAAGGCACTTAAAAGAGATATATAGGGCTTGCGGGCGCACCATCTAGGAGACAAGGGCTTAAATGCACACTTAAAATAAAAAGAATAGGACTCAAAGACACTCAAAAGAAAAAAGATATGGCTCAAATATGTACTTTCTAAAAAATGAGGGCTAAAAAACACATTCAAAAGAAAAAAAGATAGAGCTCAAAAGAGGATTATATGGGAGATGAGGGGATAGCTCAAAAGAGGATTATATGGGAGATGAGGAAGATTATATGGGAGATGAAGGCATAAAGGCACACGTAAAAGAAAAGAGATAGGATTTGTAAAGAAAAGGATGATATTTTTTAAAAACTAAAAGATTTTTTAAAATGATATAATTGTAGAAGACAATCGGCCTATTGGTAAAATTCAAAGATTTTTAAAATGATCAAATTGTCATAAGCGACCTTTCTAAGTCAAAAATACGAAGATTTTCTCAAATAATCTTATTGTTATTGGTAACCTTCCCTGGTAAAAAGCACATGTTTTTTTTCCAAATAGTAAAATTGCCATGGACGATCTGTTTATGTGAAAAATACAAAAATTTTCCAACATGGTTTTATTGTAATGGGCGACTTGTCCATGTAAAAAATACAAAGATTTTTTTAAAATAATCTTATTGTAACAGGTGACCTATATAAGTGAAAAATTCAAAGATTTTTTAAAATTATCAAATTATTATAGGCGACCTGTCAAGGTGAAAAACATAAAGACTTTTCAAAATAGTGTCATTGTAATGAGTGATCTACTCAAGTGAAAAATAACTTACTTGACAAGAGGATTTGGCTAGAGATTTCTTAATTGCATGATTGAGTCTAAAACTTCTTAATGGCAAAGTGAGAATTCCAAATTGCAAAGTTGATTTCTTGATGACAAGTTTGAAATTTCCTTTCCTAATAGTAGTGTTAGATATCTTGATGTTTCTTAATTATAGAGCTAACACTTATCCTTCCTGATGGTAGGGTTGAATGGAGATTTTCTTTTTTGATTTTTTCATGCTAGATTTCTTGTTATATGTTGGGAAGCTCCTAGGCTCAAAATCTTGTCGAGTTTTTTTTATAGAGTCTTACTAGACTCTTTCTTTGTCAAAATCTTGATGGGTTTTTAATCATTGGGAGCCTAGTTGGGCTCAGAACCTTATCGAGTCTTTTTGCTAGAGTTTTGTTGGACTTTTTCTTTATGAAAAACCATATCAACCTTTTAATCGCTGAGAGCCTTACTAGGCTCAAAACCTTACTGGGTCTTCTTTGTTGGAGTCTTGCTGGACTCTTTTGTTTTTTGCCAAAAACCTTATTGGGTTTTTAATTTATGTAAGCCTTACTAGGCTTAGAGCCTTGCCGAGTTCTTTTTGCTAAAGTCTTGTTGGACTATTTATTGCTAAACCTCGGTAGGCTTATGATTATCTTGATCCTTGCTAAAATTTGAAACTTTATTGTATTCCTTCTTTGTTGAACCCTTGTTGGCTATGAAAATGAAATCGAGACTTACTCGGCTTAACACTTTGCTGAGTTTCTATTTGTTGGAGTTTTGATAGACTTCATTAAGGATTATTTCTTGTGTAATTTCTATAAAAATATTATACAATGATTTAGGAATTAGATGGCATACAAGTATCCTTACTTAGTTGGAAATATAGACCATTTTTTTTTCAAATCATCCTCTGATTGGTAGAAAGGTTTACTACCACTAATTTGACATTTTGGTTACTTAGCTTAAATCTTTAGTCCACTTGAGTTTTGCCCATCTATTTTATTGCCTCTTTATTATATTAGTCTTCTTGGGTTTTTCCTACATGATTAATTATGCTTGATTTCTTCTTTGTTGCACAACTTGGGTTTTTAGACAATAAATAAAGCTCTACTTAGTTAATCACTCTTAACTAACAAATATGATGTTGCCTTTCTAGTCAAATGGTGTCTCTAACATTAGTAATCTTGTGCCATTACCCACTTATTTTGATGGAGAAGCAACGCTCCATTACTCTCATTTTCTAAAGGAGTTCTTCAAATTATTTGGTTTATTAATGATTATTGTAAATTTTCCCCAATTGATACTTTCATATGATAACATTTTTCACGTATCATAGCCATCTTTTAAAGGGTGAACTAGTTTTTTAGACATGAAGATGCTTCCAAGTGTAGCATTACTCTCAACCGCTAATGCAGTTTGTTGAATCATATATTATCATTAAGCAATACTATCCTTAGATAATCTAGTTATGCTCATTCTCTTATCTTTCATCAAAAGGCATTTGTCATTATCAAATGTTGTTTATAGTTTTAATGGATTTCACATACATAATCATCATTTGATTATGTGCTTGTTTGCCCCTCAGTTGACCTAGGTATTGTTTGTTATCTCTCTTAGGATCTATTATATTGCCTTCCAATTGCTTAACTTTTCAAGGATGACTTATAAAAAGTGTCAATGTCATTTCTATCAATGCCCTTGCAAACTCAGTCAATGATCTTTTTTGTTTGGAAACCACTTTCTTGTTTTAGAATCAACTTGTAGATTTTAAAGATCATGCTCATTGAAGTCCAATTATTGCAACAAAATCATGAGATGTAATTTTAAAAGTGTGTACTTTGATCATAACTCCAAAAGATGTCACTCAACATTAAAATGCAATTTTCATATGTTTCTGGTTGAGAATTGATAGGGTGATGGTTGAGAAGGAATATTAGCTCAAAGTTGGGGTTGTTCTTGTATCAAATGATTTTTATTTTTTATTTTTTAAAATTTTAAAAATAGAAATTTATCTAATATAAGCTTATAATAATTTTGTTTTTATTTTTTACAATTCCTAGAGGTTTAATCTTTCTTTAGGAAGAAGGATAATTTGATTTTTTTTATTCAAGAAAATTAAAATTAGGGAAGGTACATGTTGAGGTGATCTTCTATTTTATAGGTTTCAAAGCAAAAGGCTTAAGTAAAACCTTAAAGTTTTATAGAGGAAAATTTATCCTTTTTTGCACTTATTTTATTAGTATAAATAACAGCGAGTAGTGTTGTTTGCAATGTCATGATTTCTATGAAAAAAATTCTTTGTATTTTGAGATGTCATTTATTGGTTTAGTTTGTTTGCTTGCTTAATTTGAATGATTTTTACAGGCATATAATAAGGTTATGGCTCTTGGCTATGAAATAAAGGGATTTATAGGTTCAAAGAGTGTTTTGAGGTTTTAAAAACTTAAAATTACTGTCATTATATCTTTCAATCTTCTTTTCTTTCATATGTAGTTGATTTGCCCATTTTGCTTACTTTGGTTGTTTTGACTTTAACTTGGTCATTTTTGTTCTTTATCTGGGCATCCCCCCCCCCCCCACACCTAGATTTGTTAGAGCTCTTTAGCTTTGTCACAACATCTTCTTAACACAATCAAAAAATTGATATTTTATTCAAAGTACAGAAGTATCTAAGTAATAAATAATCCAGTAAAATCGGGATTGAACCACAAGGAGGCCAACTATATAAACTATAAATAAATAAATAAATGATAATAACATAAAAGAAGTTGAAAAGAGTTTTGAGATGTGATATTGATGTAAGGATTTAAATAAATATAAAACAATTATCAAGGTTAGAAGATCCACTAATGGTATTTCAAATCAATATAGTATAAACTCTTTTTATTATTCAACTGGAAACCATATACAAAGAAGGTTCCAATCGGATTATAAGTTATTAAAATGATTATATTAATTATCTTATTTCAGTAATGCAAAAAATTATAAATATGGTCACGTATTTATGATGATAACTTATGTTAATAACAAATCAAGTTCATTTCATTATACAGATGTCGGTTATACTATATAGTTGGGTTATGAAAGTGCCAAGTATTTGTTGTACCAAGGATTTTTCAACATAAATCTAGATTAACCATTTAACAAGTAAGGGGTTAAGAGCGAGTAAGATAATAAATACAAAATATGTTAGTATCAAACATTAAAGTCCATATAGAGTTTATACTATGCTTATTCTTATACTATTAGCATAACATTTTCACTTTGACATAATAAACTTAGCAAAACATTATGAATATGATAAATATGTATAAACGAGATAAAAACATAATTATATAAGTATAGTAATGAAAATGAAAAGCATATATAAGAGATTAAGAAAAATATAATATGGAATAAAACTTGAACATTAAAAAATACAAATAAAAAGAGCAAGAGTAAGATCTTAATCTGAAACACCAAGAGACCCAAAGGCATAACAAATAAAAAAAATTCAAAACTATTGATTTGATGACTAATTGTTAAGTGGGTGGTCACATATTGACTTGGTAACAATTATTATCTTATTGTCTACAGAAAACATCATTACTAACATTAAAATTTGAATAGATACTCCCATGAAAGTACTAGAGAATTATCTTAGCTTTCCAACAAAAGAAGAATGAGGTCATTTGAACTTTTAAAACTTAAGATATGGGTTGAACACTAAATAGTGTCGAAGTTGTAGGATAGATTCTAACTTTTCTATTGTTACTAAAATTTGAACTTCAAAACGATCCTTTTGAATCTTGGACTCTCACTAAAGTTTTAGAACTATATCTTAGCTTTTGATTCATATAAACTAGACCTAAATCCAAGTTATAAAGCTCTAGTAATGATCCAATAACCGAATGGTGTTTCAATTTAAATTCAACCAGCATTTCTTTTCTAAACTTAGCCTTTTCTTTGTCTTCTCAATTTCAGTAGTTGAACTCATCAATCAAACTTTTAATTTATGTGATATGCATACATTTAAAATGAACACTTACCATAAATTAAAAGTATCTTATATTATCAAACTTGTTATTATAAAACATACTCTAGTTAAGGAGTTATTGATACTACAAGTGCAAAATAATGATATAAAACCTTGAAAAAAAATGCATTTTTAAGTACTAATTACACCCTCTAACCAGCTTATTACTAGTCCTTAGTAATCAAAACTTTAAAATACAAAAACAATTTGTAAATTTCACAAAACAAATTCATAATTCAACTTCCATTAATCTATTCATATAAACAAACTCTTATTAAATTTATACATCCATTTTATACTATTGACATTAGATATTAATAAACCTTCTTTTTATATGCTCCATGTATGAAAACATAGATGATGGGGCTTTTATTGAAAGAAAACAATATTATGTTCTAATGTTTTTGTAAGGCTAACTTTCTTGAGTTGACATTATTATTATTATTATTATTATTATTATTATTATTATTTTAATATATATATATATAATTTAAAACACAATACATCTTTAACCCATGTAACGAACTTTCGGCTAATAACTCCTAGACCAGCTGGTCTTAGGCTATTGGGTGTTGAGACACCCCTAAGAGCTTAGTAACTACGATTGTATATACTTATAAGTAGATAGTGCAATGATTAATTTTCTTAAGTTTTCTCTTTAACCCATATAACAAACATTGGGTCAATAGCTCCCAAGCTAGTTAAATTTAGGGTATTAGGTGTTAAAACACCCCTTCAGACTTAATTGCTTAGGTTAGGGAGGCTACAAAACTAAACTTATCTATGTTTTTATTATCATCAATTTTTTCTTTTTTGAAAATTATATACTATCCATTTCTCTTAGTTGTTACCTTTAACAAAAAAAAATATAAATAATATAACAATCCAATGTGCAACCCACAATCATATGTTAACGTGTGTGTGAAAATAAAGATTTAAGAATACTTGTTAAATGAGTATATGAGTAGAATTAATTAATAATAATATGAAGTTTGTAAACCTAAATATTTCATGAGAAGTGTCATTAGTACTTAAAAGTGTATTTTTATCAAGGTTTTATATCAGCATTTTGCACCTAAAGCATCAATAACTCCTTTAACTAAAACATGTTTTATAATAACAAGTCTGATACTACAATATACCTTTAATTTATAGTAAATGTTCATCTTAAATGTAAAAATATGATATAAATCAAAGGATTGATTGATAAGTTCAACTATTGAAATTAAGAAGACAAAGAGAGGGTGAAGCTTAGAAAAGAGATGTTGGTTTAGTCCAAACTGGAACACTACTCAGTCATCGGGTCATATCTGGATCTATAAAACTTGAATTTGGGTCTGCTTTATATAGATAGAAAGCTAAGACATAGGCTTAAAATATTTATAGGAATACAAAACTCAACTTTACTGTTTGGAAGTTCAAATCTTAGGAACAACAAAGAAGTCTGAATTTATCCTACAGTCCAGACACTGTTCAGTGTTAGGCCCATATTTTGAGAAGTCCAAATAACCTTAATTTTTTTTTTGTTAGAAAGATGAGACAGTTTCCTAGAATTTTCATGATTCAAGTCTGTTCAAATTTTGATATTAGTAATGATGTTTTTTTGTAGATAAAAAGATAAGAATTGTCACCAAGTCAAGAGTTCCAAATTTTAACCTATAAAAGAAGACATTTGCTATGTATTTAGGCATCTTGGTTTTCAAATTAAGATCATGTTCTAGCTCTCTTTCTTTATATTTTTTTTATAATGCTTAAGTTTTGCTTTCATTAATCTTTTGTTTATGCTTTTCATTTCTTTTTCTTTATTTGGTTAACTTATATCTTATTTATGTTCTTACCTTGACATAATAAACTTAACTAAACATAAAAAAAAATAAACAAAATAAATAAACAAAATAAGAACATAAATAAGATAAAAGTTAACTAAGAAAAGGAAAGGAAATGAAAGGTATAATTAATGAAAGCAAAACATAAACAATACAAAGAGAGAAAGTAAGGGCATGATCTTGATCTGGAAACTAAGATATTTAAATGCATGGAAAACGCCTCTTTTTTTAGGAAAAACTAGGAACTATTGATTTGATGACTAATTGATGAGTGGGTAGCCAATTCTTGACTTAGTGACAGTTCTTATATTCTCTTATCTGCCCAAAACGTCATTAATAACTTTAGAATTGGAACAACTTGAAAATATGAAAGTTCTAGAAAATTATCTTATATTTCTAGGAAAGAAAATTGAGATCATTTGGACTTTTAGAACTTCAGATATGGGTCAAACACTAAATAGTGTTCGAGTTGGAAGACATATTTAGATTTCTTTGTTGTTGTTACAATTTAAACTTGAAGATGACCTTTTTAAATCTTAGGCTCCTATGAAAGTTGTAGGTCTATGCATTACCTTTCCATCCATATAAAATAGAGCTAAATCCAAGATTTACAGCTTTAGATATGACTCAATTACCGAATAATGTTTTGGTTTGGATTGCACCAGTATCTCTTTTCTAAGTTTGGCCATCTCTTTGTCCTTTTAATTTCAATTCTTAAACTCATCAATCAATCCTTTCATTTATATGATAGGCCTGCATTTAAAATGAATATTTACCACAAATTAAAGGTATCTTACATTATTAGATATGTTATTATAAAACATGATTTAGTTAAGGAGTTATTGATACTTCAAGTGTAAAATGATAATATAAAACCTTGATAAAAAGATGCTTTTAAGTACTAATCAATAACCAATACTTCTGCTATTAAAGAAACTTGATTTGTTGTTAATATAAGTTATAATCATGAATACCTGACAACATCTACAGGTATTAGCATTATTCAAATAAGATAACTTATGTAATTTTGTTAACTATTTATAAACCCATTTGAACCTCCTTTGTGTCTCGTTCCAATTGAGTAATAAAAAAAATTTATACTATACTTGCTTGAAATACCATTAGTGGATCCTCTAACCTTGATATTTTTTTTTATCGTTTAATCCTCACATTAATCTTTCATCTCAAAGTCCTCTTTAACTTCTTATTATTATTCTTATAATTAACCTCCCTGTGGTTCGACCTCGGTCTTACCGGGTTATTTATTACTTTGACACTCCTATATTTGGTAGAAAACATTAATATTTTGGTCGTGTCAAAGTGTGTGATGGATCTTGTTATAAATATTACAAATAACTATTGAAAAATATTTACCAAGATATGTCTCAAGAGTCAATAAATTTCCTTGTTAAGTGGTTTTAATAATTGCAAAAATATTTATTAAGTTTTATTTATTTTTTTAAAATATCAACTACTACCCTTTCCCCCAAACTAAAATGAGACATTATTCTCAATTTCCTAAGTTAGAAACATAGTGTATAGAAGACATCACCTGAAACAACGAATACTAACAATTCTGAAACATACTTAAACAAATATAAAAAATAACAAAATACAATAATAAAACCAAAAGACACAAAGTTTTTACAAACAAAAGCTTAAATTGTAGTTATGATTATGGCTCACATCTTCCTTTAGGTTTACGTCTAAGAACGACTTCAACACCCTCTATGGATCAGGGATAAGCTTCTCATTCATTTTTTAAAAAAACTAGTAAACAAGATCTTTTTTAGTCAAATTCTCAAGACTATGTTGAGCATGTTCTTTATGGAATTATAGTCATAAATCATGAATTACGCGATGCACATCTCTACTAAAATGCATCTCAAGGGTCAATAGAAGATTTTCTGAAGACCCTTTACTCAGGTCATCCTTAATAAATTGTATTTTATCTTTACGATTTACAAATATCATTCCTAAAGAATGACACATTGTATTACAAGTCCATCTAGCACGTTTATGACAGACTTTTAGTTGTTTTACACGACGTTTATTTAGAAAAGTACTTTTACCTTTCCCAAGTATGTATGAAATAAAAAAAAATTAAAGACTCGCATGATAATCATACCTTTACTTTAATTAGCCAGTGAATATCTTCAGGAATTTCATTGTTCATTAACAACCTTAATCTTGCTCACCTAGCTCGATAAAATTTTATAATCGTATTTTGAGGCAAAGCAGGAAAATACTTTTTTAATTTTTCAAAAGTGATGTCCATTTTTTAGATGAAAAGGGGAAAAGAGATGCAAAGGAAAGAGAAAAAACAAGGAATTGAACAAATACATACACAAATATTAGTTATAATGGGAAATTGAAAGAACTAACTTAAGAGTCATAGAGTGTTGTTATCCACTATTTGACTGGAGTTGGAGAAAGACTTGAAAACGTTATCATTCTTTGGATTCTCAATATCACAGGCACTATATAGATACACATGTTTGACAATAAAAGGACCACTCCATCTTAGTCTTAGTTTTTTAGAAAATAAATGGAGTCGAGAATTATAAAGTAAGACTTTTTAACCAATATCAATTTTTTAATAATATTCACAAGTTTTGTAAAATGTATATTAGTCCTTGAATATGGTGAGCTAGTAAAATTCACTTTATAATATGTTTACAATCATCTTTCTTGACAATAAATTACCCTTACATGCCTCAAAATGATAAAATTTAATGACACTAGTTACCTCATTTTCAGGAATGCATCTTTAAAATATTTGATCAAGATAATATTTGAATAAATATGGGTCATCCCAATAAAATTTCTTCACTTCATTCAAGAACTTTCCTTTATCTTAGATACTCCAATGAGTTGGCAAATATTCTGAAGTAAAAAAATTAATAAAATTAGAAAACCAAGCCATTAATCTAAGAGAAAGTAAGGATTTGTTAAGAAAGTAATTATCGATTGGTATGATTTTAGATGTTGAATCTATTGTCACTTTTGACAAAAGATCCGCATCAACATTTTCAATTCCTTTCTTATCCGTGATTTCTTTCTAAGAATAAATCATTTGTAAATCTTCATATTCATCAAACTTAATTTTACTCAAAGTAGATTCAAGTTGATCATAAACTAATTCTTTAATAAGATCTACTTCTTGTAAATCATTATCATCTCTAGGTTACTTGTAAATGTTGAAAATATTCATCTCCAATGTTATGTTTTCAAAAGATAGCTTCATCAATCCATTCCTATAATTAATCAATGTATTAGAAGTTACAAGAAATGGATGTCTTAAAATGATAAAAAATGAATTACATGCTTCAACAGATTATGTGTCCAAGACAATAAAATCAATAAAATAAATGAATTTATTGGCTTGTACTAACACTTCTTCAACAATTTCTCTAGGCATTTTTACATATCTATTAGTAGGAAAGTTAAAGAAGTTGGTTTTAACTCACCTAGATTAAGACTGTGAAAAATTAAATATGGAAGTAAATTCACACTAGCTCCAAGATCAAGTAAAACTCTTTTCATTTTAAGTTCTCAAATAAAACAAGAATTATAGGACAACTAGGGTCTTTATTTTTCAAAGCATTATTATTCTAAAGAATGACACTTACTTGTTCGGCTAAAAAGGCTTTCTTTTTCACATTCAGTTTTCTCTTCATAGTGCACAAATTTTTTTAAAAATTAGCCTAAAAAGGTACCTATTTAATAGCTTCCAATAAAGGTATATTGACCCTTATTTGTTTAAAAGTTTCAAAGATTTTAGAGTTGTGATTGACTTTTCTTTGTTTGGTCATAGTATGAGAAAATGGAAGTGTTGGCGGGACATTAGTATTTTCTTTGCAATGTTCAGATTCAACCCTTCCTCACCCTCAGAGATTAACTCATCTTCTCACAAGGTGATTAGTATGTAAAAGTGCATTTTTATCAAGGTTTTATATCATTTTGCACTTGAAGTATCAATAACTCCATAACTAAAGCATGTTTTATAATAATATATTTAATAATATAAGACACCTTTAATTTATGGTAAATGTTCATTTAAATGCAGGCCCATCACATAAATGAAAGGATTGATTGATGACTTTAAGAACTGAAATTGAAAAGACAAAGATTTGGCCAAACTCAGAAAAGAGATGTCGGTGCAATCCAAACCAGAATACTATTCAGTATTTTGGCCATATATGGAGCTATAAATTTTTGATTTAGGTCTACTTTATATGGATGGAAAGGTAAGACACAGGCCTACAACTTTCATATGGAGCCTAAGATCTAAAAAGGCCATTTTCAAGTTTAAATTGTAGCAACAACAAAGAAGCCCGAATTTGTCCTCCACCCGAGCACTGTTCAGTATTTTAGCCACATCTGGAGTTCTAGAAGTCGAAATGAGCTGAATTTTTACACTAGAAAGCTAAGACAATTTCCTACAACTTTCATATTTTCAAGTGGCTCTAATTTTGACGTTATCAATGATGTTTTGGACAGACAAGAGAAGATAAGGATTATTATCAAGTCAAGAGTTGGTCACCCACTCATAAATTAGTCATCAAATCAATAGTTCCTAATTTTGGCCTATAAAAGGAGGCATTTGCCATGCATTTAGGCATCTTGGTGTCCAAATCAAAATCATGCTCTTGCTTTCTCTTTATATTTTTTGTAATGTTTATGCTTTGCTTTCATTAATATCAAGTTTATGTCTTTCATTTTCTTTCCTTTACTTAGTTAACTCTTATCTTATTTATGTTCTTATTTTGTTTATTTTTCTTTCATTATGTTTAGCTAAGTTTATTATGTCAAGGTGAAAAGGTTACACTAATGGTGTAAGAATAAGTATAGTGTAAACTTAATATGGACTTTAATGTTTGATACTAACATATTTTATATTTGTTATCTTGTTCACTCTTTAATACTTTGCTTGATAAATGAATAATCTTGATTTATGTTGTATAACAATTGATACAACAAATACTTGGCACTTTCATAGCCCATATTGTATGGTATAACTAACACCTGAGCTATGAAAGGAACTTGATTTGTTGTTAACATAAGTTATAATCATGAATGCTTGATGAAATTTACAAGTATTAGCATTAATTGAATAAGATGACTAATGTAATTATGTTAACAATCTATAATCTGATTGGAACCTCCTTTGTGTGTGGTTTCCAATTGAATAATAAGAGTTTATACTATACTTGTTTGACATACTATTAGTGGATCCTCTAACCTTGACATTGTTTGTTATCGTTGTTTAATCCTTACGTTAATTTTTCATCTCAAAGTTCTCATGAATTTTTCTTTTTCTACTTCTTTTTCTTCTTCTTCTTTATTATTGTTATTATTGTTATTATTGTTATTATTACTACTACTACTAGTATTATTATTATTATTATTATTATTATTATTATTATTATTATTATTATTATTATTATTATTATTGTTATTGTTATTGTTATTGTTGTTATTGTTATTATTGTTATTATTTATAATTTATACAATTAACCTCCTTGTGGTTCGATCCCGGTCTTGCCGGGTTATTTATTACTTCGACACTCCTGCACTTGAGAGAAGACATTAATCTTTTAGTCATGTCATAAGGCTCAAGAATGAGTTTTTCAATAACCTTACCACTGTGATGAGTAATGAATAATTTGACTTGATCCATGTGTTGGGTTCTAAAACTACTTGCATTTGAATTGTATTGTCCATTGGGATTTTACTATAGTTGAGATGAAAACTTACTTTTCTTTTGAAAACTGAGAGTAGATGTTAGTTTTGTAAGAGCATCTTTTAGATCTACCATGATTTGAGCATTTTGAGTGTTGATTATCTCTTGCTTTTCAATGAATGCATATAATATTTCCTCAATATTTCTTCTAAGAAATGAATCATAAAAAGGTGCATATCCATGAAAATTTTAGAAATTATGATATACTTGAAATGGAAATTTATGAAGTTTCTTTTAGAAATTATGATATACTTGAAATGAAAATTATATACAACTGAAATTTGGATAATTTCTCCAGCCAAGGTTCTCCATTTACGAGTATGGGTTATGATTGATCCTTTAAAAACTGTTTAAAGCATGGGCTTGTTCATGGAGACATTCTCTAAAAGAAGGCAAAGTTGGACAATTATTGGTTGAGTGTTTGTTAGTTTCATAGATTTGACATATAATGTCTTGAATAAATTTTAATTGACCATTCTTTTTTAATTCTAATGCCTCAATTTTTCTAGCTAGAGATGTAAATTTAGCTTAGAAGTCATGATCTTCCTTAAGGTTATACATACCTTCACTAGATGTATGAGGTTGAGTTTTATCTGGTGCCTCATAAATGCCTGCGGTGTCCTAATTTTGAACATTTTCAGCTAACAAGTCTAAGTACTCTATTTTTTCATTAGGGTCTTTATCTTTAAAAGTTTTGTTACACATCAATTCAACCATTTGTTTATCTCTAAGTGTTAAACATTTATAAAAATATGAAACCAATTTCTATATTTTAAAACCATAAGTTTAAAAGAGTTTTGTTATGTGAGATGGAAAAAACTTCTTTAAAAATTATTATTGCATTTCATCTCAAACACGAATGGATCTTGGTCTTAAATTTTATAGCCATGTTTTAGCTTTATCTTATATATATAAAAAAAAGCATTAATTTGATTATATTCATGCTATAATTTAAGTTATTATAGGTGTTACAGACCTCCTCAAATTTCCTTATATACAAGTATAGATTTTCTAATTCTAAGCCATGAAAAGAAGGTAAAAGTTGAATAATATCTAGTTTAAAATTAAAATGAGATGCATCAAGAGGGGAACTATACATGATGGTGTACTTGTTCTTGTAAGATTCCTGTGACCTCTAAGTGTTCGAATTCAGTTATTCTCATTATTCTAATTATGAAGTGATTGGTTATCTTCTTTGATTATATTTTCTGAAAAATGCTAAGGATACCTTACAAACTCTACCACTTGATGTATGTGACCAAACTCTCATGCATATGTAGGAAGACAATAAAAGGAAGAAGAAAACAAAATAAAAAAACAAAGTTAGATACAAGAAAAGTAAATACAGAAAATAAAATAAATATTATAATTTATATAAGAATTTACATCCACGATAATGACGTCAAAAACTTGACACAACCAAAAGATTGATGTCTTCTTTTAAATGTAGGAGTGTTGAAGTAATAAATAACCCGGCAAAACTAGTGTCAAACCACAGGGAGGTTAACTATATAAATTATAAATAACAACAACAACAACAACAACAACAACAACAACAATAACAATAATAAGTTAAAAAGAACTTTGAGATGTAAGATTAATATGAGGATTAAACAATGATAAAAAAAAATATCAAAGTTAGAGGATCCACTGATAGTATTTCAAGTAAGTATAATATAAACTTTTTTTATTACTCAACTCGAAACTACACACAAAGAAAGTTCCAATAGGATGATTTGTCATTAATAGCTCATTATAAATTATTAACATGATCATATTGGTTATTTTTTTTAAGTAACACCAAATTTTTAAATATTGTCAGGAATTCATGTTGCTAACTTTTATTAACAACAAATCAAATTCATTTCATAGCACAGGTATAGGTTATACCTTACGATTAGGTTATGAAAGTGTTAAGCATTTGTTGTATCAAGTGTTATATAACACAAATCTAAATTAATCATTTAACAAGTAAGGTATTAAAAATTAATAAGATAAAAATGATAAGACATGTTAATTGCAAGTTGTTTAGGATATAAGCATTGAAATTCATATTGAGTTTATTCTTACACCATCAGTATAACTTTTTCACCTTGACATAATAAACTTGGCTAAACATAATGAAAAAGAGAAACATAAATAAACAAGATAAGAACATAAATAAGATATAAGTTAACTAAGTAAAGGAAAGGAAATAAAAAAGCATAAACAAAAAATTAATGAAAGCAAAATTTAAGCATTACAAAAATATAAAGAAAAATAATAAGAACATGATCTTGATCTAAAAACCAAGACGTCTAAATGCATAAAAAATGCCTCCATTTATAGGCTAAAATTTAAAACTATTGATTTATTGACTAATTATTGAATGGGTAGTCACATCTTGACTTGGTGACAATCTTTATCTTCTTATCTGAACAAAACATTATTGCTAACAATAAAATTTGAATAGACTTTATCATGAAATTTTAGGAAATTGTCTCAGTTTTCCAACAAAAAAAAGGATCATTTGGACTTCTATAACTCGAGATATGGACTCAACACTAAATAGTGTATGGGTTACAATAAATTCGGACTTCTCTTTTGATGTTAAGATTTGGACTTCCAAACGGAAAATTGAGTTTTGGATAATTCATGAATGTTTTAGACCTATGTCTTAACTTTTGTAACTATATAAACCAAACCAAAATCCAAGATCTACAGCTCCAAATATGACCCAATGACTGAACAGTGTTCTAGTTTGGATTGAACCAACATCTCTTTTCTAAACTTAGCGATCTCTGTTTTTTTAATTTCAGTAATTAAACTTATCAATTAATCCTTTTATTTATATGATAGGCCTATATTTAGAATAAATATTTACTATAAATTAAAGGTATCTTATATTTATTAGATATTTTATTATAAAACATATTCTAGCTCTAGTTAAGGAGTTATTAATACTTTAAGTGCAAAATGATGATATAAAACCTTGATAAAAATACACTTTTAACTACTAATTACTAACCGTTTGGGTCTAGCACCCATGTCAAGCTACTAGACCCAGACCCAAGCATAGGTCTGGCATGGCTTCCAAATAGAAAGCCCTCGGGTATGACAGGTTCCAGGCCTAAGGTGCTTAGGTTTGCACTTGGATCTGACATGGTTGCTAGACCTAAATAGTATGGGTATGTGCTTGGGTCTAATAAAGAGTTGAGTAAATGTTTAAAAATTAGAACACTTGATTAGGTTTAATAATATTATTAAAATATTCTTTATTCTTTTAATATATATTTAAAAAAAATTGATATTAACTCATTATGGAGTGCAAGTCAATACACTAGTGATATTCTAAAGAATAAAAGATTCGTGGTTTGGAGTTGAAAAATAGATTTTATAGTGGGATACCTTCAAAGTTTATACAAATCTCCATTACATTTATTATTTGAAAGATATTGAAGATGTCAACAACGTAACTCTAAATTAGTTGATAAACATTCCTTCTAATATTTGGGCTAGGTATTTTTTTTATAATGAAGTTAAAGTTGAAAATAAAAATAAAAATTTAGCTGATTCATTTAACAATTAGTTGCAAACTATATAAGTACACCAATTAATTTGTTATTAGAGAAGATTAGGTTGAAATTTATATGTAGATTTCATGATAAATCTGCTCAGGTGCAAGTTAGGAAATATATTATATGGATTTTTTTAATTGTTTAAAGATAATGAGAACTTGAATATTGTGGATCCTTGTTGTTGTTATTGCTAGTTTAGATTATAAATTTAACTTTATTTAATGTGCATGCCTTTACAATATTTAATATGACATTTCATACATTTTGTTTAGTAGAAAATACATTTATTTCATTTCATTTGTTCATATTAAACAACATCATAACTAGAAACATTAACATTATACACATTAAATTAGTTACCAATATACTTGTAAAGCTAGTCTCTATATTGTGACTTTTTATTTAAACTCTACATAATTCACTTTATCTAGTAATTGATCGATATCATTAGCACATCCTCTCTCAACTAGAGTTCAATTTTATTAATAGGTTTGCACCAATTAATGAATATATTATTATTTCACCTATCATAATATATCATAGTGATAGAATAACTTGTTTTTACTTGCTTTGTATTTGATATTCTAATAATTGCTTTATACATTTTCTATTCTTGAACTTTAATTCATTAAAATTGTTACTACTTTATATGATATTAGCATTTGATAAATATAATGACATGTTGATAATGTTTTTGCTTGTTAGCAATAATTTTTTTTATAAATTTTAGATTATTAAAAATGTATTTTCGGTTTGTTGTTAGTCATAACTAAACTGGAAATTGACAGTGTTTTTGTTAAAAATATTGGTTGAGTTTTGTTGAATTTTTAGCAGTGTCTTTTATGGAAATATTGGTTGTGTTTGCTGAAAATTAGGATTCGTATCTAAAATTAGGATTTGTGGTGGTCTTTTTGGTGGAAAACTGATTAACTTTTATGCTCAAATGCTATCTGTTGGCTGTAAAATTTTTATTGCTGAAATGTTGAAAACAAGCATGTAAATTTTTTTGAAGAATTTGATGTACATATGACTAGAGATAATGAGGGAAAAGGGAGGGTTTTTTGGGTTAGTAACATGGAAATTATGGTAATTTTCTAATTATTAATAATGGATATTTTTTTCAAGAAATTGTCAATGGTAACTTGAGAGGCTTCTTTTCTTCTTTTTCTTTTTCTTTTTCTTTCTTTTTTGTTATTTTAAAGCAATAGAAACCTTTTAGTGAACACCACCAGATTTTGCTCTTAATTTTCAACCTTTTATGAACGTGAAAAACAAGATGCCTCCTTCACCATTCTGTGACTTGCTTGTTCAGAATAATAAAAAAGCCAAGACGAACACGAAAGGGAAGTAGACAAGGCCACCAAACCTCGCAGCAAAGCAGACAAAAAAGGATTCAGCTTGATCTGTCGCCTTCGTCATTCAGCAGACCGACCACGGAAATTGACTAATCGTTGCTACTACTTTTGTTCAACATTTTAGCATTTGAATAAAAAAAAAAAGGTGGACATTTACCATGCAAAGTGGGAAGTGTTTTTATTCACGAGCTCATACCACAAGCTTAATGGCTACAGAAGTCCGTCTACTGGTGTGACTAAATGCATTTTCATTCAAGAAGTGGCATGACATTAGGAAGAAATAATTATATGAAAGGAAGCAGAAAATGGCCGTCATTTCTCTGCCCCAGGGCATTCCTGGGCCTGAGCACAGACATCACCCATTTCTAACATGCTACTAGACATAGCCCATAACTACCAGTCTAATTTGGGATCAGAGGCAACTAAATTCGGAAGACATGTCTTCATCAATGAATAGTGCATCCTTTTGTCCCAGTACCCTGTACTAAACTACCAACGCAGACTAGTCTTAACATCCAGTCTGCCATAAGAAGAGTCAGGCATCGCTGCAATTTAGTCCAAGAAGCTACGCTAAATTAATGACTGGACGAATAAGGCTCCTTTCACCAAAGAAGCTACACTAAATTATTATTTTCCCTGCATTCTAATCAGAAAGACAGAAACAACAATCACATTTATTCAACGTAAAAAGATGAATAGAGTCGTTAAATGGAGAGAAAATGGCTAATTACACTAGCTAGTATTGATGAAGTTGAATTCTGAATCCTTCAAAGCCATTCGATATTTTCCCTTGATCTACCTAGGAGGTTTAGAAGAGAGACACTCTCCACAGGAGACAAGCTTCAGTAATGAATGTGGTTTTCGTGTCCTGGTTTTCAAACGAGAAAGCTGCAAGAACCAACACAACCAATATTTTAAAATCAGACCATATCAAAATAGTTACTCATTTTTACAAAATGGCACCCCTTGGACAAAACGTACATCTTAGGAAATGTTTTGATCATTATGGTAATTTCTGTTTACTTGTGTAGTCAATGACCAACATGAGCTGCAACTAGCGTGTAAAGAGCGGCAATTCATATATGGTATAATGCTTCCATTGTTTTTGCAGACTTCTATTTTGTTTGGTTTGACTCGCTGTATGAGCCTAAAATGAAGAGGCTAGAATTGGGACACGCATGCTAAAAAGGATTGAACGAAATTTACAAAAGGACAGCAAACATTATGAAAAGTAAACATGAAAAATAATTAACCTCACAAAAAGAATAGCAACGGTTGATTTCTATTTCAGCATTATGGGAGAACATGCAAGATATAATCACGCTTAAAAATATTTTTATGAGCTAAAATGATGTATATTGAAGACCTTGCATCATTATCATCAGCCATCTAGGATTAATTACCTTCCGCCGTGTCACTCTTGTTGCTTTCCAGCAAAGCAAGCTTCTTGATCTAGGTTCCAGTCTCCTGTAAAACTACAATGCATAAGAGCCAATTTGATACTACAAAATATGATAAGAAAAATGTACAATGGAACTCTCTTCCCAACTCAATTAAGTTCTGATCACAAACTAGTCAAGAGTGTTTCATTTTTTGTTCATTAAGAGGCTAATTGGACCAGAGACTACACAAGGTTAATCTTCTTCTCCCTTAATCCATCTCATTCCTGGTGTGAGGGGATTCAAATCCCAGGATGCTCGGTGCAATTCCAAGAAGAGACATTACCCTCTATGCCACCAAACCCCTACACATGCCCAGGCTTCTTTGGAAAAATTTGACATAATATAAATCTTTTTAAATTATACACAAGTTCGTATAAAATCAAATCACTACTCACTGATCATACATGGTTTTTCAATTGATAGATAGTTGCTACTAAAATCTACTCTTTAGCAGAAATAAGAGTGTTTATTACCCTTCCTGTCAAGTACTCCCTAGGATTTTTTGAGAAACAAAAGAATTCAGAACTCAGCCTTCTGCAACTACCAAGACTTCCTTTCTGTTCCTCACATACAGCTAACAGAAATCACTTTTCTGGTATAATAAAGTTCACTGCTAAAAGGTGGTTCCAGCTTCTAACGAGTCTGTTTGACTCCAACCAAGAATAAGAACTAGACTGGCATCATAATACGGTAAAAAGGAATAAACAATTCTGCAAATACGTACAAATTTTCTTGTTCAAGCTTTTCAGCTATGGAGACTGCTTTGTGTTTTGACCATTCAGCCTGCTGTTTACATCCTTCAGCTTGCTGAATTACATGTGCAAGGGAAACCTTGCTTCTCACAATGCTCTTACTCTGACTTGGTTCCCCAAGTATTCTTCTTTCCACCATAGACCCCGTGGCTGGTTTCTTATTCGAAACTGATTCTCCTGCCCATGCACGCTGTAAACCTCTTCTACTGGATTCTACATTGTGGTTTGCTGGTTCCTTACCCTCATATTTCCTTGGAGAAGCTGGTATTTCAACAATTTCACTCCTCCCTTCTAGAGAATCTCCAGTCCTAGGCATTCTGCTCCCAGCATTAGGCTCTGAGTCCATAGCCATCTGAGATGAACCAATTTTAGAAGCTGCTGGCAAGTGGAACCCCACATTTATTTCCTTGTTCAACTCACATCGGATCTCAATTGTCACTGGTGATCCAAGAACAGATTCAAATGCTTGTAAAATATGTGCCCTAAACTTCTCTGCCTTCAATTTGGTGAGATGTGAACTGAATATCAACTGCACAGTTGGAGCTGCAAAAAGAAAAAAAAAAATAATGATAATTTGGAGTTAATTAACTATGTGCAAGAAGTGAAAGTAAAGAAAATATTTGTTTGCCAAGTAGGAACATGGGACATCAATGTGATGTCCTCAATATCTGGAATGCCATCAAAACAGAAAGATTATCCCACAAGCCATATATTTTTGGACATTTAAGCTGAAAAAAGGAATAGTGTAGTCAAATAGGAATGATGGAGACATGAGAGCATGATAAATGTTATCGCATCTTGATAAGAAACTCAAATATTCCTAATTAAACAGAGTTCTCCCACAGCATGCTTACAGTGAATCATAAATAAATATGCATAAATATAACATTGGAAATAGACATACATACATTATTATACATGTCTATCCATGTCCCTGAATTGTAATTTTTAGAATTGTTGTGTGCAACACTTATTTATGTGTGAAGAACTCATAATGCGAAGCAGATTTAAAATTTAAATTGGTAAGAAGAGAAATTCTAATTATTACATTGGTGGATAGAGGATCCTGACTACTTCTGACAGTTTGCATTGCAATGTGGCACCATTAGTTGAAGTGCATCACACCGTTCATCATTGAGCCCACCTAAACCAGCTAGTGGTTGAAGAAACAAGTCACTTCATTTCTTGGGTTTTTTGTTTTACTTTAAGATGTATTTTTCAGTCCACAAGCTTGCACTTTAGAACCCCATTCAGTCAGTAATCTTTAATAACGCAAGTATAAATTGAACAAACTAATTCCAGTTAAGAAATTATTTGAGACCACAAATCAGCTTGGCCACTGTTTTTAAGCTTCCTTATGTCAAACATTTCATCCACAGAATGCAATCAAAACCTGATAATAGTATAATTTTCAAAACTATATAGTTGGTTAACCATTGTGCTTCTGTAAATGACACAATAAATGTAAATGTAAGATGTATATGAATGGAATGTACCTGCCCCAAAACTGACAGAGATTAGCTTTCCTTCTTGATACAAGAACTCTCTCATACTGTTAATTTGAATCTTCTCAAGCACCTCCAGCCAAATTTCTTCATGTCCCTTATGGCTTTTACCTGAAACCTGTCTGCCATTCACCCGGACTGCATCAGAAGTTTGCACAGATGTCCATTGAGAAGCCATCCCAGATGTAGCATTTCTTTTTCTGTCCATGTTAATACCATTTGTTGAACCACTGTTCCGGAAATCAGCAGAAGTTCCACCAGGGAGATTTTCCAATCTGACATGCGTTGACAAACCTCTCTTGTTATTGGGCATCTCCACCCGTTCACCACCTTTTCTGGCAATATCTCTTCCACCCGTGTCATTTAGGGCCAGAGGGCTATGATTAAAACTAGTTTCTGTGGACGAACTAGGGAGCAGATACTGCTGATCGGGAGCAAGTTGAAGCAAGGCAGCTGTTAGCCATGTTAATTTGTCATTTGACATTCTAAGTTGTTTTTCAGCCTCTGACAAAGTTTTGAGGGCCTGGCGCAGCTTTTCCATATCATCTTTGGACACTAGAACCAATAAAATTGTGGTCAAATTTTTATGAACAATAAACTGAATCATATAACACAGTATAGAGCCTTTTGATGAATGAGGGGGAGTGGGAAATTCATGAAGAAATAATTTCAAACACCAAAAACATTGACATAATGATTTTGCACCAATCAATTAGGTAAATAAGAAGACAGAAATGAAAGTCCCAATTAGCAATTTCAGGTAAAACGGACCATAATCACAGATTAATTAAAAGATGGATTGTTCAATAACATGACTGATACACAAAGTGTCAAATAACTTTTGAACTCACATGGATTTCGTCGAAAAAACTTCCTTCTAGGCCTTTCTTTTGTGAAATCATAGCTACCAGCTAGTATATCAGTGATAACGGTAGCAAGTTGTGACATTAAAGCTAATGGCTCCACACCAGTTTCCATTATGACTCTCAAATTCTTCACAGTATTTACTGTGTCTGCAGATATTGCTAAATCAAGAAGATCCACTAATTTTTCATCAGAGATTAGTCCAACCTGTAAAAAGATTAGTGTAGTTTAGAGCAAATCAGCAGAAGAAAATCATATTTAATAAAGTGAGACAGTTAAGGGCAGTTCAATCAGCCTGAGAAGAGACATCTAAGAGACCAGAGCACTAAAACTAGCAACCAAACAGGCTAATTTGATGCTCGGTGAGATGATAGCCCATGATGGATGATGATGATGGAAGAACAGTGATACTGTGAGATTCATGTTCAGCTAGCAAAGCAGAATAAACACAAGCAAGCAATCACAATCAAAAAGTAATTTTGTTTAGCCATATCTGGAATCTATAACAGTGGTTCAACTGAATGTCCTACATCTGATATCCAAAAACATGGATACTCCGAAAAGTTTATGCATGTGGTCTACAGAATCTAAACAGGAACTCAGCCAAAAGCCACAAATGGTAAATTCCTCTTCAATCTACTCTTCATCTAAGCATCACGCTGTTAACAGTACCTTCTTTTTGGCATCACCACCACAATATAGCACTATTTCTTGTTACTAGTTACCCTTATAGGCCTAAAAATAATCTAATGTCTGGAAATGACATAAAGAATTAAAAGATAAATAAATAAATAAACAAGAAGAAGAAGAAGAATGGTTCGTTTAGAATTTAGCTCAAATGAAATGAGATCAGTATAAGGATAGGCTCGTATTTTAGCAGCAGAATAACATGCATGCAAGTAGAACTTTTAATTTTGAATGCAAACATAGAACAATAACTTCCTTTACATGCTAATGCCATCCAACATCAATAGCACAGAAAATAGAAGCCACATGATTTTTGTCAAAAAAGTGAAAGTTAGCAGATCCTATATAATCACGTAAATTTCAAAGCATTAATTGTCTGAAAATTGAACCGCAATAATTATATTTCTAACATATACGTCAACACCAATACCTTGCAGGCTAGTATATGCTACAGAACATTACTTTGAAGCATGATTTAAAGGGGCAAAAATAACACTGACAGTATTGGAATTCAGGGTGGAACATGCCATTTTTTTTAAACTATGTACAATGACATGAAATCTTATTGGCATTTTAATTATAGCCACAACAATGTGGAAGCACTTACCAATTCCTGAACCAGAGGAACAGATATCTTCTGCCCAAGCAAACTTAATTGTTCAAGTGTCATCTCAGCATCCCTCAAAGATCCATCTGATCGCGATGCAATAAGTTTTAGAGCATCCTTATCAATATCTATATCTTCTTTGGATGAAATCCACTGCAAAGTATATATAATATCTGCGTCTTTAAGCTTTGGGAAAAAGAATTTCTGGCATCTGGATATAATTATATGAGGCAAAACATCAAGACTTGAGCAGACAAGGACAAAAACTACACGTCTGGGTGCTCGATCAATGACCTTCGATATGGCACTCCAGCAGTCAGGGGCCAGAGTATCACAGTCATCGAAAATAAAAACTCTATATTGAGATGGCGTCTGAGAAATAATCATATTGTCAAGCAAATCTATGATGCTCTTGAAGTCAAAATTACTGACTGCGCCAACTTCCCTTATATTTCGACTCTTACCCATATCATGTGAAATGCAAGAATTGCAATAGCCACAAGGTTTTGGATGTTCCAGAGATTGACAATTCAAAGCTCTGGAAAATATCCGGGCACATGAGGTTTTCCCAGTACCATGAGGCCCATAAAACACATATAGGAACCCAACCTTCCTCCTAACCACAGCATTAGAAAGAGCTTGCGCTGCTAAATTCTGTCCCACTAGATCTCTGAAGGTTCTCGGCATGTACCTTTGTGTAAGATTTTGATGCCTACCATTCTGCTTATGCCCAAGCTTACGTTGTTCACCAGATCTAGCTTCAGAAGCAAGATCAGAATCAATATCATTTTTCAACAAATGATCAGCATATATACCTAGCTCTCCTGAATAGTCGTGCACCCAACCAGCATTATCAGTGCTTTCTTGGGATCCGGATGCCTCCACTAGTAGAGGCAAAGCCTCTACATCAGATTTAGTAGATGAACTAGAACGATCAGATGCCACAGGCATACCAGGAAAATCTCTCCCATGGGAAGCAGTGCTACCTTTCCTTGTGTCTGACAAGCCACAAGACAAGCTTCTTCCAGCAATATCAAGGATTGTTTTACCCCTGTGATGAATTCTTGACCAATTCCATGGAATCCCACATCCATTTCTAGGAGCCCGTGTGACATTTTGGTCCCCAAATTCTTCTTCCTCCATGTGATACCTTGGCCGTGCTGAACCTTGAGCAAATGAATTGGAAGCAACAGACATTTCCTTCTGTCCCCCAACATCCCTTGAAGCTGGAGCAGAAGCCCGAGTTCTTCTGGTGCTTCGAAACTTTCGCCTTTTCACTCTATGCACCCCACCATAGCCACGAATACTGGTCTCAGGCTCAACAATTTTCTCCTGTCGGGTGTGTCTTCCATGAAGATGCATGTTGGAAGATGCCACATCAGTATCCGTTGGAATCTCATGTAGCTGCTCTGAAAGGGTCTTAATATGCACATCTTGACTATACTTCCCCTTATGTTTACTTTTTCTATCTTTTGATTCGGAATTCCGTGAAACGGTATCATGAATTAAATCATCAACAGCTTGATCTTGTAAAGGGTCTTCATCACCACCCAACTGATTAACCCTATTACTTTTTTTACTAGATTCTTCTCTCTTAACTCTCCTACCATCCCTAAATCCACTCTTAACGCTACGATCACTAATAGCTGCTACCTCATCATTATTACCCCCACTAACATCACTTGGGACAACCTTTGATGGTGCCAAATTTGCCAAGGGTGAAGAACTAACGGACAACCTCCTACCTTCCCTTCGACGCTCCATGCCAACCGAGCTTCTACCTTCTCGAATGGTTGCATCTGTATCCCCTTTCTTAGGAAGCAAATCAACTACAGAAGGTGAGTGCCACGAAGGAGGACTGGCCGAAGGGTCCCTCAAAGATCGGGACCTCTGAAGGACAATGAGGTCCCGCATTAATACCCTATCAGCCAGAATGGGGCTTTGCTTAAGCATATGGTTTTTCAGATGAATACAGTTGGTCAAATGAATATGATTTCGAAGATGATCACCGATATCACCATTTGCATCCTTGAGAATCCTAGTGCGGACAGCTTTGGTCATGATCAGAACATAAGTGCAAATGATAGCAGAATCTCTAGAGGATTAACAAAACCAATCGAACTATATTGCATTTTGCTTTCCAAACAATAGCCACCCCAATAATCAAATCTCTTGTTACTATTGCTTTCAAAAAGGCAAGTAATTATATCCCATTAACTGATTGTCAAAACCCACAGAAAAAGCCAAAACTCAAGCAATCAAAGACCCTCCCTAAAAAACAAAGCAACCCTCCATCAAATTCAAGGCGTTCATTTTTATCTCAAAGGGAATAAACCCATTTGCAATTATAACACCCCAAATCACCGACAATTCCCTCCAAGTACAACTAATTCTTCAAAATAATCATCATTTGCTCCTGAAGAGCATAAAATCATCAGTACAAACTATCAAAAAAACAGCTTGCTAACCCAAACCCATGAAACCAAACTCAAAATATCAAGCATTTTTTAAGGCCTCCAAACTGCACTGTCACTATACATTCACTCCCATGCTAAGCCCCCCAGCTTCAGTTCAAAAAGACTTTAGCACTAACACTTTTAACCTTTAACATGTAAATCATTTACCTTGCAGAAGCTAAAAAACAAATCCAACATGCAAAGTCTAAATCTTTAAACTTGAAACCCCAAGGAAGAAGCTTCTGAAGGTCATAAACCCATTTGCAGTTATGACAAAATGGGTAGCTAACAAAAAATGCTTGAGATTGAAATAATAAGGGGCCAAAATAGAGAGAGAGAGAAGAAGAAGCAGAAGAAGAAGGAAGCACGGCAAAAGTCACAAGAGTACACTACATTCACCTGAAAATTTCCCAAAAGCAAAAACAACCCGTTTTGACCATTAAGGCCACCAGATTAGATCTCTCTCGCAGACTCTTATTGGTGCCCCTGAAAGTTACCAACTTGACATGCAATTCACGAGGAACAGTGTTACTTTTCATAGAAAAGGATAGTCCAGAAAACCCCACTTGAGAAACAGAGTTAATTCCTAGAGAGAGATGAAGTTTGAAACTTAGAGAGAGAAACTGGAGAGACAGAGAACGACTATACAGAGAATCTTCAGAGGTGTGATTCCTAGACAGAGAAAGAGTCGAGATCTGTCAGAGAGAGAGGAGGGGGGGCAGTGGAAGCAAGACACGGCCAATAAAGCAGTGTGGCATTTTGTTTGGGCATGCAAATGAAAAATATTGCTTTAACATTCAAAACTATTTATTTTTTTTACCTTTATACATAATTATAAATACACGAATATGATTTTTTGGACATTAATTCGAGGTTCTCTCGCTCAGCTAGGAAAATAACATCAAACCACCCTAGTGTCTGCTGCTCTTAGGACAGTCCAGCTGGCTTTCATTTTATTTTTTTTAATGCACACACTCCTCCACCTAGTCCACCTAGTTAAACATTTTATACGAGCGAGAGGGTAGCTTCATGAAAAGAAAAGAAAAGAAATTCACATTATCATGTGAAAAAGAAATTTCTTGCAAGTGATTAGTTTAAAAACGTGATCAACTTTTGTAATGGTGATGGAAAAGGGATTTGGTTTAATAAGTAAAGGTAGGTTATGGCAAGAAGATAACAAATTGAAAGTCAAGTAAGCCTTTTTATGATTGGATTTAAATATTAAAGGTTTATTTAAAGTTATTTTTTAAATAATTTTTTATATTTAAATATATATTAATATTTTTTGTATTTTAAAAAAATTATTTTTAATATTATCATATTAAAATGATTTAAAAATATTAAAAATTACTTTTAAAATATAGAACAAATAAAGTCTAAAATCTAAGTTGTAAAGTTGGCAACCGGTGGTGATAAAAATATTAAAAATGTATGAAGTTTTTTAATAGAAGATTTTTTTAATTTTTATTTTGTTATTTTGTATGAGATGTGATAGTGATTATTTTTTAATATAATTTTTATTTTAAAATTTATTCAAATAATATTTTTTATTTTAAAAAATTATTTTTAATATAATATATAAAAACATTCTAAAATATAAAAAATATTTTTTAACAGATAAAAATTTTCAAAAAATTACTTAACCTCGTTTAAAACAATGCTAATCCAGCTACTTTGTGAAGGTTTTTCAAATAAAGTATGATTTCAAATTAGGGAAGAGGAATCTTGACTCTGTTTCCACTTTCTTTTGACAATTGTTTTGACTTTCTTGCATGTCAAGACAAAAACATAATCCATGTGCTCGTGGTTTTTCTTTCTCGCCTGAGCTTTTGTTGTAAGCACAGTGGCTTATGACTAGGATACTAGGAAGTATTGGAAGACGGTTAAAATTATATTTTTTATATTTTTAAAAATAAATTATTATTTTATGTTTTTAAATTATTTTAATATATGGATTTCAAAAATAATTTAAAAAATAAAAAAATATCATTATAATATATTTTTAAATAAAAGTACTCTAAACCATAATTATTATTATAATTTTAGAAAACTTTGGATAGGTCTAATTTCACATGCAAATCGAACTAAAATTGCCAAACAGGAATCTCACAAGCTTTTGTTGTAAGAAAGAAACAGAGATTTCCGGTTGGACTCTGTTGAAAAAATAAAGAAGAATTACTAATAGTTTGGTTTTAAAACCACTTTGCAATAACTTTTTTAAAATATTACAATTTTTATCCTCCATGGAAGTAGATTTTTGAAGTTAATCAAATAACTATAATGGCTTCGAATATATTTAAGTAAATCATTATCACATCACTCATTATCTCTCTTTAATCTAACATTGCAAGTCTCTCTCACACACACTATCTTCTCTATCCCTTCTTCTCCGTGTCCAGGCTTAAACTAAAACTTAGAATCGGTCGAAACCAGGAATCATTCCTCGACACAAAAAGTTGCCTTCTCTGCCGCCGTTTCTTGCCGCGGCTTGGTGGTGGCTTGAAGATTCATCATATGTAACTCAAAAGGAAAGAGGTAAGCTCCAATTCTTTTATGTAATCGAGATTTTGAAATCTGTTTTGGTGGGTTTTGTTATTGTTTAATAGGTTTTGTTTCCTCGATTTAACAAAAAATAAATAAACAAATCAGTTGTTTAAAATTCAAAATGAGAATTATGTAGGTACCATAGCCCAAAACAAATAGATTGTTTATGTTCAATCATTTAATTTCGAACTCAGGAACACTTTTGGGAGAGTGGGAAAGCTATTATTTGAATTCTTATGAAAAACCTCCAAGTTAAAAAAGTATTGTTGTAACCTTAATTTTTTAATTATTGTTGAATTTGTGTGTAACTAATGTTAATTTAATTTGTTCATTTAAGGATCGAACATATTACCACGAAACCATATGTTATTGTTCTAACACATGTTACTCTTATCTTCTCAAATGAAAAACACATGACCAGATTGACATATGTCTAGACATGGTTGATGGATACTGTAGACTTGGTTAATATATATAATGTATAGGGTGTAAGCATTGTTTTTTATTTCTTTGTTATTATTTATGTGTAACCTTGCTATAATTTCTGTAAACTATGTAGAAAACAAGATGTCAAATATATTTGTGCATCATGAAAGTTCAATATACCTAGAAATAAATTGTGACTCTAATGATATGTCTTATATAGATATATTATTTATATACAAACAAGTTTTTAATATAAACTTGCATAACTTTTTATATAAGGGATGATAAAGGCAATTAAATATTTATGATGCCTTAAATATACAAATACTTAGTATGCATAAAGGTGAAGAGGATGTGTATTTATATGTTGATTTTGATCCTTTAACAATAAAAATATTGAGGTGTTATTCAAGTAATTTTAAAGATGGTAAGTTACTTGAAATTAAATATTTTATTATAAATGATAATAAAATTGAAAAACATTACAATTATTTAAGAATTTTTCGATATCAATAATGATGTTAATGAAATGGGTTCTAGTATTAATGATAATGTAGTGTAAATATTGTTACACGTTTCTATATTTTGTAAATAAAAATTGTTGTCAAGATAGCATAGCTTTCTAACACACTGCTCGAGCATTTGTTGGGAAGACTTAAGGCTTAAGATTAAGTCATTATCCCTATTAATATTATTATTATTTTTTCAATGATAATAGGCTTGTAAATCCCATGGATATTATTGCACGAGCATGAAGAATAGGATTGACCCATCTTTGATCCCCACCTCTCTTCTTCAATACTTTTTCTTCTTTTTCAATATGTGTGTGTGTTCTAGAAATTGAAAAGAAGATATAAGCTAGATTATTTGAATGGATTGTGTATAATGAGCTAAAAGAAAATATACAAAAAGAATAAAAAGAAGTAGAAGAAGGGGGGTAGTAATATATATGAAAAATAATAATGACTTGGAAACATTCTGATATTTAAGAAAAAAGAGGCTGCAAATACGAGTGTATAGAAAGCACCAATTATATGGACAAAAACAGTAAACCGAATTGCAGTTGTATTAAAATCATGATTCTAAATTGTGGTTATATTAAAATTGCAATTCAAAATAGTAGCTCTATTGAAACTATGTTATTTTTCTAGAACTTTTTCAAATTATGTAATTCCTCTAAAACTTTCTTTTAATTGCATCATTTCCCAAATATAATTTGATAAAAATTGATAAGATTGTTTTTTAAAAAAAAACTTCATAAATATTAGGTGTTTTTCAAGATTAGTGAATGGATTGGTAGGTTGAAAATAGATTTCTTATTGCATTTAAAAATACTTATTATATTTAAATTAACACTGATAATAAAGGAAAATAAGCTTTAAAAATATATTGATATGATTATATAATAAAGCTTAAGAAAGAGGAATAATAACTTTTCTCTATAGATAAAGATATTTTATTTCGTGGTTTAAGATTATTTATATAACTATAAATTCATTGTAAAATATGATGATTAATGTGCTTCTCACAATAACTTAGAGATAAAAGTTTAAAGTGAAACAAACCACGACAAAAACTATCTTAAATTTAAATTGTATGAGTTGTATATCATTGATAAAATTTATTATCAATATTTGAAGAACACGTTGCTAAGAGGAGTGCCTTCAAGGTTTTTCTTTGTAATTGGTGGTGGGTGTTGGAAATTTATTTAAATAAATAAATTATGAGTGAATAAAAAATTAATCTAAAAAAACCCTTGGTTTTTCTGCTAAAAGAACACTTAGTTTTCTATATTTAATTCTTGATTTAGTAAACTAAGTAAATTTACAAGTAATCTATGGATCTTTAGAAGGTAATAAAAAGAATGCTTAAGTATTTATGGTGTATCTTGGACTATAAGCTACACTCGACTGATTACGCAACAGTACTAGAAGGGTATAATGATACTAATTAGACATCTGATACTAATGTTTGAAATCCACATATGGATATATCTTCACACTTAGTGGAGTGACTATATAATTGAAATTCTCTGAACAAACATGTATTGTTAAATCCATGATGAAATCAAAGTTTATTTCTTTAGATAAAATTAGAGAGGAAGTTAAATAAATTCAAAATTTCTTGAAGGATATCTTATATTAGTCAAAACAAGTGTCAATTATTTGTGTCCATTGCAATAATCATTGATAATTAAAAGGGTGTAAAATAGTATATATAATGATAAGTCTAGACATATATATCATAAGCATAATATCGTTAAAACTTACTTTTGGATAGAATTATTTTTATTAACTATGTAAAGTTAAAGAAAAGCATTGTGAATCCGCTAACCAAAGATTTGATGAGAAAGCTTGTATATAATTCATTGAGAGGAATATGTCTATAGCCTTTAAAAGATAAAGGAGAGTAACGATGTTAATCATACCTAGTTGATTAGAGATCCCAAAATCTAGATTTAAATGAAAATTAAGTTATATAACATTTTAGGTAGCACTAAAAAATTATTATTTGTTGTTTATTTCTATGATGAAATAAGTGCTCAGAATGATTTAAAAAGAATGCCCTACACACTGAATCAGTGCATTCAAGAATTAAATAAACCCTTATACATGTTTGCTCTAAAGTTTGAACTCGTAAAATTGAAGAAGTAATCACATTTCCTTGACAATCAAACCAACCCATTGAGACTTCTCCTAATTAGAAGTTAAAAATAATTTTATTTTGTTTACATTTTAGTCCTTGAATTTAAAAGATATAAGAAAGAATCGCTAAAAAACACATCATACAGTTAGTTACTTAGATTTTATGAACAAAAAATGCTAAATTTGATGCAATGTATTTCTCTTAACAAAAAAAAAATAACATTAAGGTGTTTTTAGTTTCTATATTGTTGAAAAAAATAGATTGGGGTTAATAAAGTCTTTTTATTTGATTTTGTGGTTTTGAACCAATTTTAAAGGTGTTTTAAGTTGAAAATCTAGTTTATTGAGATTCTAAAGGTATTTATTAGATGTTTTTAGATAAAAATATTTTAAAATATTATTTAGATAAAAAAAACCTCAACCTGATCTTTCAACTATATCTCCAATGAAATCTAAGTAAGCAAATGACGCATTGTTTGTTTTATTTAAAAAAAAATAAATGGGTGACATTGCTTTGAGAACAAAAAAACAAAGAATGTTAGTTGGACATATCTAGCCTTGCAAGTCTATATGAATGTGTTCGTCTTTTTACTAGGCTAAACATAAGCCCTTTTTTTTTTACCTAGGTGTTTAGTTTTTTTCTATCTTTTTATTCTTTTCAATTTTTTTAAATTTTAATTGAAATACACTAAAAAAATCTTAAAATAATATTTAAATTATCATTCAATCTTTTTATGGTTCTCAAGTAACATTATAGGTTTTTATGGGAATATTAATGATATTTTTAATTATTAGATGCCTAATATGCAAAAGTAAAAATTATAAATTACTCATAAATATTCAATGAAAATAATGTTTCCATTCTTTAAATATATTTACGAGTTTTTTTATATGATTTAATAAAAAAATAATGATTTTTCTTCATTCAATACCAAATATTAAGACATTATTTTAATATTTTTTAAAAAGACTTCCTTTAGAGATAATGATAGATTTTTATTTAAAAAATAATGCATATAATTAAAAAAATCATGCTTCCATTCAAACAATAAAAAGATGCATTAATAAGCAATTAGAATTCAAATTGAAGAAATATTTTTCTCCTTGATAATTTTATTTGTTATCTTTTTTATATAAATGTTTATTTTTATAATAATTTTATTAAATAAAAAATAAACTAAAATAATAAAGTTATTAAATCTATTTAGAATCATAAACTAGGTCATAAGATGAATGAGTTAACGTGATTTGATATGAATCAACTTAAAACATAATTGTTCCAATATTTTTTGATAAAAAAATATTAAATTGATGACTTTTTATTTTTTTTAAAAATAAATTGAGTTTTGATTACATTAACTAAATCATACCAAATTAACTCCATAGATTAAACCAATGAGTTATTATGTTGACTTGTGCACTTAATTAAATTTAAAAATATTGTCAAGAAGTTTTTCAAATAAACATAAAGATAATTAACTAGTTATATATAGTTTCTCTAGGTTATATGCACATGTACTCTGGTGGTTAAACTTAAGATATAAGAAAAATTAAATTCAAGTGTTAAATTATAATATTAAAAGAGTTTGGTATCAAAACGAAGAATTTAAAAGTTTAAGAATCAAAATATAAGGAATAAATGTTTAAAATAATATCTCTTTGGAACTTTGTTTCAAATATTATATTGAAATGTGCACTAAAAAAAATAATTATCAATGAATTTCAAGTTAAATCTTGAGTCGTATATTTGGAATAAACAATTAAGCTTCCAATCATAAATTTATATTTTTTTTAATAAAAGACTTTATTGTTTTAAAATAAATTTATTTTTATTTTATTTTACATAAAAAAATCTTAGTATTCTTAGAAAATTTTATATTATTGCTCATGACTCTTAATATTTTTATACTAGTTTTGAAAATTCAATAATAACTATTTTTTAATGTAATAAAAAATAATATTTGAAAGATGATAAATATTTATATTATAAAATTGTGTAAGCCATCTGTTTTTTTCAACCATTTTAATTTGATTTTTTCACTATTTAAAAATATAATTATGATTGTTTTTTAAAATATTTTTATTTAAAAATATATTAAAATAATAATTTTTTATTTTTAAAAAATTATTTTTAATATAACAGTATTAAAATGATTTAAAACACAAAAATATTAATTTATAATAAAAAAATAAAAAAAAATAAATTTAATTTTTTTAAAATATAAAAACAAACATTGGATTTAGTGCATTACAACCGATCAAGGTGATGGCTTCCTCCTCACGTTGACAATGACAATTAGGATTATGCCAGCCCATGTCCATGTGCACGGCAGATTTCAGTAAAAGACAAACCTATCTAGCTTGCGGGTCTCCTTGGATTCTCGGAGCAAATTTAATGCGCCTATGTAGTATTTGGATGCCTCACCGAAGTCTTTATTGTCTGTGTTCTGCCTCCGAGAAGAGTGCTCCGAATGCAGGAGTGTTAACTTTCGACTTCTCGTGTTCTTCCTTTTCTTCTTGATATTTTCTTAAATTAATTTTTTACTCCATTTTTTATTAATTTTTCAAAAAAAAAACTCTACACAATTCAGCTGATTTGCGGTCATTTCACAATTTTTAACATTTTCACTTGTTGTATCCATGTTAACGAATTTTCAAAAGTAAAAATATTTAAACAAAACAATAAGCTAAACTAAAATATTAGGAAGCATGATGATAACCTAGGAAGGAAAAGGAGATCAAATTATCTACATTTATATGACTACGTATTAATTATTTTTATTGTTTGCAAATTAACCTAGGACAATAAAATATGATATCAAGCATTGTCCCTTGAATGTTTTCTAGCAAATAATCAAATTAATTAATATAGGAACATGTTCTGTTTATTAGCAATTTTGTTGTTGTTCGTTGTTTTATGTGTTAATTATTTCTATTACCCGCAAATAAACTCATGATAATAATGTTTGAAGTTGGACCCTACCATTTGGATGTTGTTTAATGGATGATAAAACAGGTTGTTAATATATAACCATTTTTGTTATGTTTAATTTTGAATATTTTTTATATTTAATTGTTTATATCATCCCCAAATCAATCAATCTAGAATGATAAGATTTGATATGAGGCATTGTACTTTAGATTTATATAGTGGATTATATGATCCATTAATACATAAGTAAAGGTTTTATTTTCAAGTAACTGTTTCTTATAATAAGATTTATTTCTTCAATGTTATTGATTGTTCATTTTTATCTAAGAATTAGATATGATTTTTAAGTGGATATTGTCCATGGAAGTTGAAAGAAAAATAAAAAGGGTTAATATATGATATTATTTTAAAAAATATATCATTTTTCTTTGCAGAATGTCAGAATCTAGACATATAGATTATGGGAGACACCTGATATTATTTTATTTCCTTTACTTAGAACATCTGATGAACAGTTAGAATTCTTTTTTTTAGTTATCATAAATCTAAGTTACAATGCCTTATAATTCACAAACATACATGCAAGTATATGCCTGTAGCCGTGTGGATGAGCTGTCGTGATGTTTGATAACGGAGTCACAGGGCAGGCTGAAGCATTAATTTAACAGAAATCGTGGCACAGAGTTACTGCTGTCTGAAAGTTAGATCCAAAAGGAGCTGATTCCTAAGCTCATCCTTTAAAAAAATTCACACGCTTGACCACGTTAACAGCCTTAAAACCGTGAGGGAAGTTAACGAGGTATATGGGTTCTTGTGTAGCTTCGCGGTGAGCTAGAAGAGAAACGAAAAGGCACTCACCGGCGGTGCATTGATTTTGACATGAATGCCCAAATAATTTCCAACCTTATCCAGTGGGGTGAGAAGGTATTATTGCATGGCTTTAGTGAGATCAGACATTCACTATGGAATCCACAAGTGAAATGGCTGGTTTTTATTTTTTTCTATTTTCTCTTTTCTAATTGTTATTTTGTTTAATTTAGTTTTTTATTAATAATTTCTTATTTAATTATTATATTTTTATAAATATTAAATTTGATAGGTTAATTTAATAGTTATAAAATTGTGTCTACTTGCTAAGCTAGATGGGTCAGATTTTTTTATAAAATTATATAATTGACTTAATTAAATTTGAATAAAACTAGAGAAACCTATTAAATTTTTTATTTTTTATTTTAAATATTATTATAGTTTTTTAATTTATCCAAAAATGATACTAGTGCATTTATTTTGATATAAATACCCAAATGTTTTTCCTACCTAATTAAATGGGTACATTAGGTTTAATTGTATGGCTTTATAGTTATGAAAGTTAGCACAATCTTGTGAGTTAATCTTTTGATATGAAGTTTGAATTAGATTGATTTTAAAAAGCCCAATTAAAATTGAGGTGAAACTCAAGTAATTTTATTTTATTTTTTTCTAAAACATATTATTTTTTTAAATAATCCAAAATAATGATATTTTAAAAAAATTACATACTTAACTAATGACCCACTGATTAGTACTTAAAAGTGTATTTTTATCAAGGTTTTATATTATCATTTCGCACTTGAAGTATCAATAACTCCTTAACTAAAGCATGTTTTATAATAACGTATCTAATAATATAAGATACCTTTAATTTGTGGTAAATATTTATTTTAAATGCAGGCCTATCACAAAAATGAAAGGATTGATTGATAAATTTAATAATTGAAATTGAAAGGACAAAGAGATGGCCAAACTTAGAAAAGAGATGTCGGTGCAATCCAAACCAGAATACTGTTTAGTAATTGGGTCATATTTGGAGCTGTAGATCTCAGATTTAGGTCTACTTTATATGGATAGAAAGGTAAGACATAGGCCTACAACTTTCATATAGAGTCCAAGATCTAAAAAGACCATTTTCAAGTTCAAATTGTAGCAACAACAAAAAAGCTCGAATCTGTCCTTCAGCCCGAGCACTGTTCAGTATTTGACCCATATCTAGGGTTTTAGAAGTTAAAATGAGCTGAATGTTTTACATAAGAAAGCTAAGACAATTTCCTACAACTTTCATGTTTTCAAATGGCTCCAATGTTGATGTTATCAATGACGTTTTGAGTAGATAAGAGAAGATAAGGATTGTCACAAAATCAAGAGTTGGACACCAACTCATCAATAAGTCATCAAATCAATAGTTCCTAATTTTGGCCTATAAAAGGAGGCATTTGCCGTGCATTTAGGCATCTTGATTTCCAAATCAAAATCATGTTCTTGCTTTCTCTTTTTGTATTTTTTTGTAATGTTTATACTTTACTTTCATTAATATCAAGTTTATACCTTTCATTTCCTTTCCTTTACTTAGTTAACTTTTATCTTATTTATGTTCTTATTTTGTTTATTTATTTTTCTTTCTTTTATTATATCTAGATAAGTTTATTATGTCAAGGTGAAAATGTTACATTAATGGTGTAAGAATAAATATAGTGTAAACTTAATATGGACTTTAATGTTTGATATTAACATGTTTTGTATTTGTTATCTTGTTCACTCTTTAATACTTTGCTTGTTAAATGACTAATCTTGATTTATGTTGTATAACACTTGGTACAACAAATGTTTGGCACTTTCATAGCCTATACTGTATGGTATAACCGACACCTGAGCTATGAAAAGAACTTGATTTGTTGTTAACATAAGTTATAATCATGAATGCTTGACGAGATTTACAAGTATTAGCATTAATCAAATAAGATGACTAATGTAATTATGTTAACAATCTATAATCTGATTGGAAACTCCTTTGTGTGTGGTTTCCAATTGAATAATAAGAGTTTATACTATACTTGTTTAACATAACATTAGTAGAACCTCTAACCATGACATTTGTTATTATCATTGTTTAATCCTTATATTAATATTCCATCTTCAAGTTCTCATCATCATCTCTTTCTTTATTATTATTATGATTATTATTATTGTTGTTGTTGTTTATAATTGTTGTTTGTAATTTGTACAATTAACCTTCCTGTGGTTCAATCCCGGTCTTGTCGGGTTATTTATTATTGACACTCCTGCACTTGGAAGAAGATATCAATCTTTTAGTCGTGTCACCCACCTCTTGGGCTGGGTTATAAATGAGCCAAGTTTCAAAATTATTCATGCTTTTTAAGATGGATTCAACTTTGTAATCAAGAAAAACATAAATATATTTAAATTTATGGTTAAAATTTTATTTTATAATATAAAAAGTATTAAATTAATGTTATGTTATAAAATATAATTTTCATCACATAACCGAACATAAAGCAATAATTAAAACAAGAAAGAACACATTTGAAGGCTTATTCACTTAGGATATAGGCAATTATTATACTTGTTCTCTATATTTTTGTTATTCAAGATTTAAATTTTAAGTGGAATTCGAGAGAAATGAAAATAAAAATAAACCAATTTGAATTTGAATAAATGTTTTGAAGATAAAAATAAAACTGAAAAAAATAAGTGTAATTTTTTTATAACAGGTGGAGGAATAAGATGTTTAAGATATGATTATATGCCTTATTTGTTTCAAGGAAACCAAATTTTTGAAATTAATTTTCCTCATTTTCCCATGTTTGGTAACCATGCGGAAAGCTAATTGATTAGTACTTAAAAGTGCATTTTTATCATTGTTTTATATCATCATTTTGCACTTGAAGTATCAATAACTCCTTAACTAAAATATGTTTTATAATAATGTATCTAATAATATAAGATACCTATAATTTGTGGTAAATGTCTATTTTTAATGCAGGCCTATCACATAAATGAAAGGAATTGATTGATGACTTGAAGAACTTAAATTGCAAGGATAAAGAGATGGTCAAACTTAGAGAAGAGATGTCGGTGCAATCCAAACCGGAACACTGTTCGGTAATTGGGCCATATCTGGAGCTACAGATCTCAGATTTAGGTCCAATTTATATGGATGGAAAGGTAAGACATAGGCCTACAACTTTCATATGGAGCCCAAGATCTAAAAAGGCCATTATCAAGTCCAAATTGTAGCAACAATAAAGAAGCCCGAATCTGTCTTCCAGCCCGAGCACTGTTCGGTATTTTGGCCATATCTGGAGTTCTAGAAGTCCAAATGAGCTGAATATTTTACACAAGACAGCTGAGACAATTGCCTACAACTTTCATGTTTGCACCTGGCTCCAGTTTGGACGTTATCAATGACGTTTTGGGCAGACAAGAGAAGATAAGGATTGTCACCAAGTCAAAAGTTGGCCACCCACTTATCAATTAGTCATCAAATCAATAGTTCCCAATTTTGGCCTATAAAAGGAGGCATTTGCCATGCATTTAGGCATCTTGGTTTCCAGATCAAGATCATGCTCTTCCTTTCTCTCTTTGTATTTTTTGTAATTTTTATGCTTTGCTTTCATTAATATCAAGTTTATGCTTTTCATTTTCTTTCCTTTACTTAGTTAGCTTTTATGTTCTTATTTTGTTTATTTATTTTTCTTTCTTTCATTATGTCTAGCTAAGTTAATTATGTCAAGGTGAAAAGGTTACACTAATGGTGTCAGAATAAGTATAATGTAAACTTAATATGGACTTTAATGTTTGATACTAACATGTTTTATATTTGTTATCTTATTTACTCTTTAATACTTTGCTTGTTAAATGACTAATCTTGATTTATGTTGTATAACACTTGGTACAACAAATGCTTGGCACTTTCATAGCCCATAATGTATGGTATAACCGACACCTGAGCTATGGAAGGAACTTGATTTGTTGTTAACATAAGTTATAATCATGAATGCTTGACGAGATTTACAAGTATTAGCATTAATTGAATAAGATGACTAATGTAATCATGTTAACAATATATAATCTGATTGGAACCTCCTTTGTGTGTGGTTTCCAATTCAATAATAAGAGTTTATACTATACTTGTTTGATATACCATTAGTGGAACCTCTAACCTTGACATTTGTTATTATTATTGTTTAATCCTTACTTTAATATTTCATCTCTAAGTTCTCATCATCATCATCTTCTTCTTCTTCTCTTTCTTTATTATTATTATTATTATTATTATTATTACTACTACTACTACTACTACTACTACTAGTATTATTATTATTATTATTGTTATTATTATTATTATTATTGTTATTGTTAGTACTATTATTGTTGTTTTATAATTGTTGTTTATAATTTGTACAATTAACCTCCCTGTGGTTCGACCCCGGTCTTGCCGGGTTATTTATTACTTCGACACTCCTGCACTTGGGAGAAGACATCAACCTTTTAGTCGTGTCAAGTTTTTGGCGCCGTTGCCGGGGAGGTAAGTTCTTGTATAAATTATAGTATTTATTTTATTTTCTCTTTTCACTTTTTTTGTATATAACTTTGTTTCTTTTTATTTTGTTTTCTTCCTCCTTCTTTTGCTTTCTTCTTCTTTTTTTATTTTATTCCTACACGTGCATGAGAGTGTGGTCACGTACATCAAGTGGTAGACTTTGTAGGATATCCTCATCATTTTCAGAAAATATGGCCGAAGAAGATAATCAATCACTTCAAAATGAGAATAATGAGAATAACCGTGCTAGAACACTTAGAGACCACATGAATCCCACAAGAACAAGTGCACCATCATGTATACTTTTTCCTCCTGATGCATCTCATTTTAATTTTAAACCAGGTATTATTCAACTTTTACCTTCTTTTCATGGTTTAGAATTGGAAAATCCATACTTGCATTTAAGAGAATTTGAGGAGGTCTGCAACACATATAATAATTTAAATTGTAGCATGAACACCATCAGATTAAAGCTTTTTCCTTTTTCATTAAAAGATAAAGCTAAAACATGGCTACAAAATTTGAGACCAGGATCCATTCGTGCTTGGGATGAAATGCAACAACAATTTTTAAAGAAGTTTTTCCCATCTCATAGAACAAACTCTTTCAAGAGACAAATCACCACTTTCACTCAAAAACCAGGAGAAACATTTTACAAATGTTGGGATAGGTATCGAGACTTGCTTAGTACTTGCCCTCATCATGGTTTTGAAACATGGAGATTGGTTTCACATTTCTATGAAGGGTTAACACCTAAAGATAGGCAAATGGTTGAGTTGATGTGCAATGGAACTTTTGAAGATAAAGACCCTGATGAAGCAATGGAGTACTTAGACTTGTTAGCTGAAAATGCTCAAAATTGGGACACCGCGGGTACTTATGAGGCACTGAGTAAAACTCAACCTCATACATCTAGTGGAGGTATGTACAACCTTAAGGAAGATCATGACCTTCAAGCCAAATTTGCATCTTTAGCTAGAAAAGTCGAGGCACTAGAATTAAAAAAGAGTGGTCAATTAAAATCTGTTGAAAACATTGTGTGTCAAATCTGTGAAACAAATGAACACTCAACCAACGATTGTCCAACCTTGCCTTCTTTTAAGGAATGTCTCCATGAACAAGCCCATGCTTTAAACAGTTTCCAAAGGCCCAACCACAACCCATACTCCCAAATATACAACTCTGGTTGGAGAAATCACCCAAATTTCAATTGGAAGAGTGAGAACAACAATGCACAAACTTCACAACCACCGTTTCAAGCACAACACAATTTCCAAAATTCTTATGGATATGCACCTCCTTATGCTCCACCTCCTAGAAGAAATCTTGAGGAAACATTGCATGCATTCATTGAAAAGTAAGAGATAATTAATACTCAACTTGTTCAAAACATGACAGATTTTAAAGATACTCTTGCTAAATTAACATCTGCTCTTAGTTTCCAAGAGAAAGGTAAGTTTCCATCTCAAACACAACAAAATCCCAAGGGGCAATACAATGCAAATGCAAGTAGTTCCGGAAGCCAACACATGGATCAAGTCAAATCAGTCACTACTCTGCGCAGCGGTAAGGTTATTGAAAAACCCTCTTTTGAACCTTATGAGAAAGATGATGAGTCAATCTCTGAGGGTAAGGAAGGGGTTGAATCTGAAAATTGCAACGAAACGACTGATTCACCGCTAGCACTTCCATTTCCTCATGTCATGACTAAACAAAGGAAAGTCAATCACAACTCAGAAATTTTTGAAATTTTCAAACAGGTAAGGATCAATATACCTTTGCTGGATGCAATTAAACATGTTCCTTCCTATGCTAAATTTTTGAAAGATCTCTGCACTGTGAAGAGGAAACTGAATGTGAAAAAGAAAGCCTTTCTAGCCGAACAAGTAAGTGCTATTCTTCAAAACAATAATGCTTTGAAATATAAAGACCCTGGTTGTCCTACAATTTCTTGCTTTATTGGAGAGCATAAAATTAAAAGAGCTTTACTTGATCTTGGTGCTAGTGTGAATTTACTTCCATATTCAGTCTTTCAGAGTCTCAATCTAGGTGAGTTAAAACCAACTTCTATATCTCTTTTACTTGCCGATAGATCTGTAAAAGTGCCTAGAGGAATAATTGAAGATGTGTTAGTACAAGTCGATAAATTCATTTATCGTGTGGATTTTATTGTCTTGGACACAGAACCTGTTGAAGCATGTAATTCATTTCCTGTTATTTTAGGACGTCCGTTTCTTGCAACGTCTAACGCATTGATTAATTGTAGGAATGGACTGATGAAGCTATCATTTGGAAACATGACATTGGAGATGAATATTTTCAACATTTGCAAGCAACCTGGAGATGATAATGATTTACAAGAAGTAGATCATATTGATGAATTAGTTTATGATCAACTTGAATCTACTTTAAGTAAAAATGAATTGGATGAAACTGAAGATTTGCAAATGGTTTATTCTGAGGAAGAAATCACGGATGAAACAAGCATCGAAAATATTGATGCGAATCTTTTATCAACAGTGACAATAGATTCGACACCCGACATCACACCAATGGATGATTACTTTCCTAACGAATCCTTACTTTCTCTAAGTCCAATGCCTTGGTATAATAAAAATATCAATTTTCTTGCTTTAGGAGATTTGCCAGCTGATTGGAGTACCCAAGACAAAGAAAAGTTTTTGAACGAAGTGAAGAGCTTTTATTGTGATGACCCTACCTTATTCAAATATTGTCCTGATCAAATATTTCAAAGATTCATTCCCGACAATGAGGTAAGTAGTGTCATTAAACTTTGTCATTCTGAAGCATGTGGAAGTTGTTTCTCGTCAAAAAAGACAGCTACAAAAATCTTTCAAAATGGATTTTATTGGCCCACCATGTTCAAGGACACGCATGCATTCTGCAAAACTTGTGAAAATTGTCAAAAGATTGATACAGGTCAAAAAGTTTTGTTTTATAATTCTCAACTCTATGCATTCCCTAGAGAGCTAAGACCAAGATGGAGCAATCCTTATGGGGCCTGTGATATTGAGAATTCAATGAATGACAATGATTTTAATGAAAATGGACATCGTTTGAAAGCTTACTTTGATAATTTTCCTAGAGAAAATGAATCAACTGGTTGGACTGATCTTGTAGATAAAGGTTAATTTTTTTTTCTCATATTGTTTTTGTGTTTCTTTTTGAGTGATTTTTGTTAGTTTTTCTCACCCCGGTTAAATAGCGGATAACGGTACTCCGTGACTTAAGTCGGTTCTTTCAGTTTCCCACAATTACTGATATCTGTGTATATATCTGTGCAATTCTTTGAATCTCTCTTCCAATTCTCATTTGAAAATGGACACTAATCTTGAAAAATTAAAAAAGTATTTTCCCGCTCTGCCTCAGAATACGATTACAAAAATTTACCGTGCTAGATGTGCAAGATTGAGATTATTAATGAATCATGGAATTCCTGAAGATATTCGTTGGTTGATTGAAGCAAAGGTCCGATTATCAGGTGAGTCCTCTAACTTCTTCATTTCACACATGCCTGGAACAGGTAAAAGCACTTTTGCAAAGAAGCGTCGTGCAAAACGACTGGATATCTGTCATCGATGTGCTAGATGGACTTGTAATACACAATGTCGTTCTTTAGGAATGGTATCTATAAACCGTGAAGATAAAATACAATTCATTAAGAATGGCCTGAGTAAGGAGTCTTTAGATAATCTACTATTGATTCTTGAGACGCATCCTAGTGGAGATGTGCATCGTGCAATTCATGATTTATGGCCACTATTTCATAAAGAACATGATCGACTTAGTCTTGGGAATCTGACTAAAAAAGACCCTGTTTGCCAGTTTTTAAGAAAACTGGATGGGAAGCCTATCCCCGACCCATAGAGGGCGTTTAAGCCGTTCTTGGACGTAAAACCAAGGGAAGATGTGAGCCACAATCACAACTACCTGTACATACGCATGCTTTTTTCAAAAGTAAATAAATAAATAAATAAAAAGAGAGAGAGAGAGTGTGAGACTCCAGCTGGCCTACATATAGGTGTTATGATTGCCTTTCTAATTTCTCATCTATAAAACCCTCTTTTCCTTCCTTTCATTTCTACTCAACCCATACATTCAACAAATACAGAAGTGTGTAGAAATGGCAAGTTCCTCAAGTCATCAAATAAGAAATATTTGTGTTTTCGGTGGATCTAGTCCTGGGAAAGAAAAAGAGTTTTTAGAATCAGCAAATCATCTTGGTCAAGCGCTAGCTGAGAGAAAGATTCATTTAGTGTATGGGGGAGGCAGTCTCGGGTTAATGGGAGGTGTGTCAATAGCTGCATTTTTAGGAGGTAGTCAAGTTTTAGGAGTCGTCCCTGAAGCTTTGGCACAAGGGGACATCATTGGAAAAACAATTGGAGAGGAACTTCAGGTCTCCACGATGTCGGCTCGAATGAATGCAATGTTTAACCATGCTGATGCCTTCATTGCTTTACTAGGTGGTTTAGGCACATTGGAAGAGATCTTTCATATTTCCTCTTGGGCTCAATTGCACATTCACCATAAACCCATAGGTTTGTTAAATGTTAATGGTTATTATGATAAGTTGTTGTCTTTTCTTGATCATGCTGTGGAACAGGAATTTCTAACATCATCTGCACGCCAAATCATAATCTCTGCTACTACTGCTAAACAATTGATTGACCAACTACAATCTTTCACTCCTGTGATTGATCCTTCCATTAGTCGCATAAATTGGTCATCTACGGGAAGCCGTAAAAAGCTTAGATTGGATTTGAGCCTTCATTTGTGAATTTTTGTGTCTTTTGGTTTTATTATTGTGTTTTGTTATTTCTTATTTTTGTTTTAGTGTGTTTCAGGTTTTGTCAGTGTTCGTTATTTCAGGTGATATCTTCTATACTCTATCTTTCTACCTTAGAACATTGAGGACAATGTCTCGTTTTGGTTGGGGGGAGAGGGTAGTAGTTGATAAAAAAAAAAAAATTATTTTTCATTTCATAAAGCATGTGCATAATTGTTGTTACTAGGATGGCAGAGTAAAGGAGTTCTTTTGTTAAAGTGACTCTTGAGACGCATCTTAGTAACCATTCTTAACAAGGTCTATTATAATACTTCCTGAAATATTCAGGTTTCCAAACTCTCGTATTATTACCGCTTAATTCTGCTCATATACTTAATTAACATGTATTCTTAAACCTTAATTTACACACACACACTTTAACATATGATTGTGGGTTGCATATTGGATTATTACATTATTTATGTTCTTTTGTTAAAGGTAACAACTAAGGGAAATGGATTGTACATAATTTAAAAAAAAAAGAGAAAAAAAAAATAAAAAGAAAAAAAAATGATGATAATAAAAATGTAGATAAGTTTGGTTTCGTAGCCTCCCTAACCTAAGCAATTAAGCCCAAAGGGGTGTTTTAACACCTAATACCCTAAAGTCAACTGACTTGGGAGCTATTGGCCCAACGCTTGTTACATGGGTTGAGGAGAAAAGCTTAAGGGAATCAAACATTGCACTATCTACATATCAGTATCTGCGACCCGAGTTACTAAGCTCGTAGGAGTGTCTTAACACCTAATGCCCTAAGACCAACTGGTCTGGGAGTCATTAGCTGAAAGCTCGTTACATGGGTTAAAGATGCATGATGTTTTTAAATTATATGTATATACATTTAAAAAAAAAAAGTAAAAAAAAAAAAAGACAAAAATAATAATCCCATCCCAAAGAAGTTAACCTTAAACATTAGAACAAAAATTTTGTTTTCTTCCAAGAAAAGCCCTATAATTATGTGTTGATACATTGAGCACAAAAGAAAGGTTTATTAATATCTTGTTAAGAGGTATTGAGCAGATATATAAATTTAATGAGAGTTTGTTTATCTGGATAGATTAATGGAAGTTAAATGATGAATACCTTGCTTTGTGAAATTTGCAAATTGTTGTAACGCTTTGATTACTAGGGACTAGTAATAAGCTGGTTGAGGGGTGTGATTAGTACTTAAAAGTGCATTTTTATCATGGTTTTATATCATCATTTTGCACTTGAAGTATCAATAACTCCTTAACTAAAATATGTTTTATAATAATGTATCTAATAATATAAGATACCTATAATTTGTGGTAAATGTCTATTTTTAATGCAGGCCTATCACATAAATGAAAGGATTGATTGATGACTTGAAGAACTTAAATTGCAAGGATAAAGAGATGGTCAAACTTAGAGAAGAGATGTCGGTGCAATCCAAACCGGAACACTGTTCGGTAATTGAGCCATATCTGGAGCTACAGATCTCAGATTTAGGTCCAATTTATATGGATGGAAAGGTAAGACATAGGCCTACAACTTTCATATGGAGCCCAAGATCTAAAAAGGCCATTATCAAGTCCAAATTGTAGCAACAACAAAGAACCCCGAATCTGTCTTCTAGCCCGAGCACTGTTCGGTATTTTGGCCATATCTGGAGTTCTAGAAGTCCAAATGAGCTGAATTTTTTACACAAGACAGCTGAGACAATTGGCTACAACTTTCATGTTTGCACCTGGCTCCAGTTTGGACGTTATCAATGACGTTTTGGGCAGACAAGAGAAGATAAGGATTGTCACCAAGTCAAAAGTTGGCCACCCACTTATCAATTAGTCATCAAATCAATAGTTCCCAATTTTGGCCTATAAAAGGAGGCATTTGCCATGCATTTAGGCATCTTGGTTTCCAGATCAAGATCATGCTCTTCCTTTCTCTCTTTGTATTTTTTGTAATTTTTATGCTTTGCTTTCATTAATATCAAGTTTATGCTTTTCATTTTCTTTCCTTTACTTAGTTAGCTTTTATGTTCTTATTTTGTTTATTTATTTTTCTTTCTTTCATTATGTCTAGCTAAGTTAATTATGTCAAGGTGAAAAGGTTACACTAATGGTGTCAGAATAAGTATAATGTAAACTTAATATGGACTTTAATGTTTGATACTAACATGTTTTATATTTGTTATCTTATTTACTCTTTAATACTTTGCTTGTTAAATGACTAATCTTGATTTATGTTGTATAACACTTGGTACAACAAATGCTTGGCACTTTCATAGCCCATAATGTATGGTATAACCGACACCTGAGCTATGGAAGGAACTTGATTTGTTGTTAACATAAGTTATAATCATGAATGCTTGACGAGATTTACAAGTATTAGCATTAATTGAATAAGATGACTAATGTAATCATGTTAACAATATATAATCTGATTGGAACCTCCTTTGTGTGTGGTTTCCAATTCAATAATAAGAGTTTATACTATACTTGTTTGATATACCATTAGTGGAACCTCTAACCTTGACATTTGTTATTATTATTGTTTAATCCTTACTTTAATATTTCATCTCTAAGTTCTCATCATCATCATCTTCTTCTTCTTCTCTTTCTTTATTATTATTATTATTATTATTACTACTACTACTACTACTACTACTAGTATTATTATTATTATTATTATTGTTATTATTATTATTATTATTGTTATTGTTAGTACTATTATTGTTGTTTTATAATTGTTGTTTATAATTTGTACAATTAACCTCCCTGTGGTTCGACCCCGGTCTTGCCGGGTTATTTATTACTTCGACACTCCTGCACTTGGGAGAAGACATCAACCTTTTAGTCGTGTCACTAATCAAAGGAAAGTTGTTTCCAGTCAAAAGAAAAAACTGTCTTTTATCACAGGAAAGTGTTTTCCTTTCCTTGTCAAAAGGAAAACACTTTCCTATCTCTACATAAAACACATCTCAAATCCCCCTCTCCATGTCTCTTTCTGAAAACAGTTGAAGTAAGAAGAATTGAGAATCATATCTCTAGAACACTCTTTATTTCATGTATTTTTTTTCCTCAAATTTCTCTATATTATTTCCTTTATGTTTTTATCTTCTTTGTTTAGATCTGTAAGAATTATAGCAAAAAATCCTTTAATCTTATTTAATTTGTTGTGTTTGTTAAAAAAAAAAACTATTATTTCTCTGTTGTTGTATTTGCTATTCAAACAATCCATCATAGTTTATCTTCAGCCAGTCAAATTTTTTTCCATACCCAATTTTCTTTTTGATCTTACCTCGTCACATTTAAACAAGTTCACAGAACAAACCAACTAAATTCATAAAAAAAAAGCCATAAAAAGCACATTTTTTCTTGCACATTCGGCAGCTTCTTTAAAGAAATAAAAATCCCCAAACTACCCCATCCAATCCCTACCCTATTTCCCCATACTCGGATCTAACATAAAAAGAGAGGCAAAGTAAAAAGGGGGAATTAGTGAATCTATTATTTGCTCTCTTTTTAATTCACTTTCCCAGTGTTATCAATACATGTAGCCAGGGGAGAGAGAGATGAGAACTGGGAAGGAGGAGCAAATCCTTAAGGTTTAGCCCTCTTGCCCCATACCTCTTGAATATATGATTTTGTCCTGCTTCTTTAGAGAACAGAGGAATGGCGAGAGAGAATAGGGGAATTAGAGAAAGAGAACCAAGAGAGAATAACTAAGAGAGAAAGCTAAGGATTTTAGAGAATAAATAGTGAATGGCAAGAGAGAATATAGAAAACAAGAGGGGAAACCGAATGAGGGGAAACCCAAGGGAATTAGAGAATGAGGGGAAACCAACAAAGGGCAAACCCAAGGGAATTAGAGAAACCGAATGAGGGGAAATCGATGGAGAAAACAGAGTTAGAGAAAACAAAGAAACCCATGAAATGTTGTTTTAATTAAATTATAGGAGAGAGTTAGAGATTTGCAATGCAAGAGCTGGGGAATGGTGAGTTGTTTTTTTTATAAAGGATCATAAGGAGCTGAGCAAAGGTATAAACTATTGTAGTTTGTTCAGGTGATCGTAGTAGAACACGACACAGATCATGAGAACTAATTATACTGTATTTGTAATTTCAGTTGTAAATTATATGTTTAATAACATAATGTAATCTAATGTAATACAACTCTAAATAGCTATTATTCCCCTAAAAATAAAGATTAATAATAAAATCTTTCTAATTTGTAACTAATGATTGGGTTGATTAGTTTGTTTATCTTCCAAATATTATGGACCAGCCTTGCCTGCTTAGTAGTGCCTAAACTTAACAATCTCCATGGTTATAACTAACAAATCAAAATAGAATATAATTGAACCTAGCTATGAACTCGATCATGAGTTGTGTTGCTACATGTGAGGTGATTTTTGAAACTTATTTTTATTTAATTATTCAATAGTCAGATTATTTTTAAGAATTAAAATGATTTAAATTATAGAAAAATATAATTGATCTTATTGATTGTTGTGAACTTATAAATTGTATAATTTTCAAAAGAGTATTATCATCAAGAAATTGATTTTTATGATTTTAAATAATATATTTTAAGACATTGTTTGTTTAGAAAATCAGATATCATTACCATAACTATTATACATTGTCAGCTCTTTTTAGCATAATTTATTGTATTGATTGTGTAAGTATTTTATATGCCTTTTTTTAATATTTATTTTCCTAAATTTTTAGATTTTGTTATCATAAAACTTCACTTTTATGTCATGGATAGTAAGATAAGTCATGCAGCATGTATGGGAGTAGCTGTAACTATGATAGCTACAGGAGTAGCTATTATTAAACAAGAAAGAAATAGAATTTATATACTAAGAGAATCACATATAAATGCAATTGCTCAACGAGAATTATATATTGATAATATTTTGAATCGAGGTGGTAGATATTGGGTTGAATAAATTCGTATGAAACCTGTTGTCTTATATAGATTGTGTGATGTTATCACAAGTCGTGATCTATTACGATCAACTCAAAATATCTCTATTAGGGAGCAAGTAATTGTGTTCTTACAAATTGGAGGCCAAAACCAAAGATTTTGTATTATTAGTAGTATATACTATAGGTTTGTTGAAACTATTCATCGTTACTTTAGAATTGTTTTAAAAGCGGTTCTTAAGTTATACAAACACCTTATTAAAGATCCAGATGATACAGTTCCAGCAAAGATAATGAATAATTGAAGATTCTATCTTTATTTTAAGGTATGAAAACACTACCAATATTTTTACACATTAATTACTTACATCTAGAAGAAAAGGTTATAAATTATTTTTTCATATTTATATAGGATTATGTAGGAGCAATTGATGGTACCCATGTTCCTGCAAATGTTCTTGTTGAGATTCAAGAAAAGTTTCGAGGTCGAAAAGAAAGAATAACACAAAATGTTTTAGTAGTTATAACTTTTGATTTGAAGTTTATATATGTTTTAGCTGGTTGTGAAGGAAGTGTCCATAATTCATGGGTTTTAGTTGATGCATTATTAAGACCTAATGGTCTAAAAATTCCAAAAGGTATATAATAAAGTATGTATTATATACAATAAAAATATAAAATGTCTTATTACATAAAGATAGTAATAGTTTTTTTTATTTGTAAAGAAATATTATCTCGGTGATGCTTGTTATGATATTAGAAAAAAAATCATTTCTCCTTTTCATGGAGTTCAATATCACTTGAATAAGTTTACAAAACGTTCACCAGAAAATGAAAAAAAACTATTTAATCTTCAACACTCTTCATTGAGAACTACTATTGAGTGAGAGTTTGGTATTTTGAAGAGTCTTTTTAAATTAATTGATGAAAAATCTTTTTGATCTTCTAAAACAGAAGTAGATGTTGTGCTTACATATTGTATAATTCATAATCACATAATGGGAGTTGATCCTTATAAAAAAAATATGTTCAGAAAGTGAACCAATTATACAAATAATCAACTTAAGTCAACGGGAGGAAAGAAAAAAGAATAGGGAGTGAATAATAAAAAGAGAAATGATTGCATCAACTATATGGAATAATTATAACACTCAAAGAAACTCGTAATTAAGTTTTAATTATATGTGTTTGTTTTTATTATATCTTGCTTGAGTTTGTATTATCTTTATTATGCATTTGAAGTAGATGTTGATTTTATTATAAGTTCTAATGTATTTTATGTATTCTCTTTTAAATATTAATTATATTTTTTATATAAAATTGATTAAATCTAATATTATATGATTTTATTTTGTATAAATTTATAAGTTTTTTATAGAAATTAGTTTCCACACAAAATGAAAAATATAAGGGCAAGCACATCACATAGTTTAAGTCTATGTCTCATATGTTACTTGAGATATTAGCTGAGGAGGCACTTAAAGGAAGCAAACCTTCTTCCACCTTCAAAGCAAATTTTTTTTATTAAGGTGACTACAAAAATCAGTTAAAAGTTCAAGGTGTAATGCGAGTCTAAGCATATAGACAATCATCTTAAGACTGTAAAAAAAAAAATGGAGAATAACAACCAAACTTAAAAATAAAAGTGGCTTTGGCTGGGATGATTATTTAAAAATGATTACAATTTCAAAAGATGTGTACAATGAAGAAGTAAAGGTATGATAAATATTACACTTTTTGTAATTTTTATATTTACTTTTATTTTTAAAATGTTATACAATGAACTAAAAAATTACATATTTTAAACTTTATGAACAAGCACCTTCTAATCATGATAAGTATCTCAACAAAAAACTTGATATGTACGAGGCAATGATAATTATTGTTGGAAAAGACATAGCAACCTAAAATTATGGCAAATCATATGCTGATATCAACTTGGAAGAGAACACCGAAGAGCAATCAATTTCAATTGAAAATAAAAAAGAATATATATGAAACTTTTAAGGGAAAAGAGACATCTTCCTCCAGCACACAAAAGAGGCAACATAGGAAAAGAAATCGTATGTATGAAGATGATGATGTTGAAAAGTTATCTCAATAGATTGGAGATGTAGCATTTGTAATTCAAAGCCTCAACAAAAATCAACTTGATGTTAATGCATTGTATACAAAAGTGATGAAAATTGAAGGTTTTGATGAGATCACTCTTGGGGATGCATTTGATCACTTGGTCCAGAATGAAATGTTGGCAAAAGCATTTATGGAAAAAAATGCTAATTTGAGGAAAATTTAGGTTTAGAATTTTATGAATCAACACTACTGATTAGTACTTAAAAGTGCATCTTTATCATGGTTTTATATCATCATTTTGCACTTGAAGTATCAATAACTCCTTAACTAAAATATGTTTTATAATAATGTATCTAATAATATAAGATACCTATAATTTGTGGTAAATGTCTATTTTTAATGCAGGCCTATCATATAAATGAAAGGATTGATTGATGACTTGAAGAACTTAAATTGCAAGGATAAAGAGATGGCCAAACTTAGAAAAGAGATGTCAGTGCGATCCAAACCGGAACACTATTTGGTAATTGGGTCATATCTGGAGCTATATATCTCAGATTTAGGTCCAATTTATATGGATGGAAAGGTAAGACATAGGGCTACAACTTTCATATGGAGCCCAAGATCTAAAAAGGCCATTTTCAAGTCCAAATTGTAGCAACAAAAAAGAAGCCCGAATCTGTCTTCCAGCCCGAGCACTATTCGGTATTTTGGCCATATCTGGAGTTCTAGAAGTCCAAATGACCTGAATTTTTTACACAAGAAATCTGAGACAATTGCCTACAACTTTTATGTTTTCATCTGGCTCCAATTTGGACGTTATCAATGACGTTTTGGGCAGACAAGAGAAGATAAGGATTGTCACCAAGTCAAAAGTTGGCCACCCACTTATCAATTAGTTATCAAATCAATAGTTCCCAATTTTGGCCTATAAAAGGAGGCATTTGCCATTCATTTAGGCATCTTGGTTTCCAGATCAAGATCATGCTCTTTCTTTCTCTCTTTGTATTTTTTGTAATGTTTATGCTTTGCTTTCATTAATATTAAGTCTATGCCTTTCATTTCCTTTCCTTTACTTAGTTAGCTTTTATGTTCTTATTTTGTTTATCTATTTTGCTTTCTTTCATTATGTCTAGCTAAGTTAATTATGTGAAGGTGAAAAGGTTACACTAATGGTGTGAGAAAAAATATAATGTAAACTTAATATGGACTTTAATGTTTGATACTAACATGTTTTATATTTGTTATCTTGTTCACTCTTTAATACATTGCTTGTTAAATGACTAATCTTGATTTATGTTGTATAACACTTGGTACAACAAATGCTTAGCACTTTCATAGCCCATAATGTATGGTATAACCGACACCTGAGCTATGAAAGGAACTTGATTTGTTGTTAACATAAGTTATAATCATGAATGCTTGACGAGATTTACAAGTATTAGCATTAATTGAATAAGATGACTAATGTAATTATGTTAACAATATATAATCTGATTGGAACCTCCTTTGTGTGTGGTTTCCAATTCAATAATAAGAGTTTATACTATACTTGTTTGATATACCATTAGTGGAACCTCTAACCTTGACATTTGTTATTATTATTGTTTAATCCTTACATTAATTTTCCATCTCTAAGTTCTCATCATCATCATCTTCTTCTTCTTCTCCTTCTTTATTATTCTTATTATTACTACTACTACTACTACTATTATTATTACTACTACTACTACTAGTATTATTATTATTATTGTTATTGTTATTATTATTATTATTATTATAATTGTTATTATTGTTGTTGTTGTTGTTGTTGTTGTTGTTGTTGTTGTTGTTGTTGTTGTTGTTGTTATTACTATTGTTGTTATTTATAGTTGTTGTTTATAATTTGTACAATTAACCTCCCTGTGGTTCGACCCCGGTCTTGCCGGGTTATTTATTACTTCGACACTCCTGCACTTGGGAGAAAACATCAACCTTTTTGTCGTGTCAAGTTTTTGGCGCCGTTGCCGGGGAGGTAAGTTCTTGTATAAATTATAGTAGTTATTTTATTTTCTTTTTTCACTTTCTTATATATAACTTTGTTTCTTTTCTTTTGTTTCTTCTTCTTTTGCTTTTTTCTTCTTTTTTATTTTATTCCTACACGTGCATGAGAGTGTGGTCACGTACATCAAGTGGTAGACTTTGTAGGATATCCTCATCATTTTCAGAAAATATGGCCGAAGAAGATAATCAATCACTTCATAATGAAATTAATGAGAATAACCGTGCTAGAACACTTAGAGACCACATGAATCCCATAAGAACAAGTGCACCATCATGCATAGTTTTTCCTCCTGATGCATCGCATTTTAATTTTAAACCAGGTATTATTCAACTTTTACCTTCTTTTCATGGTTTAGAATTGGAAAATCCATACTTGCATTTAAGGGAATTTGAGGAGGTCTGCAACACATATAATAATTTAAATTGTAGCATGAACACCATCAGATTAAAGCTTTTTCCTTTTTCATTAAAAGATAAAGCTAAAACATGGCTACAAAATTTGAGACCAGGATCCATTCGTGCTTGGGATGAAATGCAACAACAATTTTTAAAGAAGTTTTTCCCATCTCATAGAACAAACTCTTTCAAGAGACAAATCACCACTTTCACTCAAAAACCAGGAGAAACATTTTACAAATGTTGGGATAGGTATCGAGACTTGCTTAGTACTTGCCCTCATCATGGTTTTGAAACATGGAGATTGGTTTCACATTTCTATGAAGGGTTAACACCTAAAGATAGGCAAATGGTTGAATTGATGTGCAATGGAACTTTTGAAGATAAAGACCCTGATGAAGCAATGGAGTACTTAGACTTGTTAGCTGAAAATGCTCAAAATTGGGACACTGCGGGTACATATGAGGCACCAAGTAAAACTCAACCTCATACATCTAGTGGAGGTATGTACAACCTTAGGGAAGATCATGACCTTCAAGCCAAGTTTGCGTCTTTAGCTAGAAAAGTCGAGGCACTAGAATTGAAAAAGAGTGGTCAATTAAAATCTGTTGAAAACATTGTGTGTCAAATCTGTGAAACAAATGAACACTCAACCAACAATTGTCCAACCTTGCCTTCTTTTAAGGAATGTCTCCATGAACAAGCCCATGCTTTAAACAGTTTCCAAAGGCCTAACCACAACCCATACTCCCAAACATACAACCCTGGTTGGAGAAATCACCCAAATTTTAGTTGGAAGAGTGAGAACAACAATGCACAAACTTCACAACCACCATTTCAAGCACCCCACAATTTCCAAAATTCTCATGGATATGCACCTCCTTATGCTCCACATCCTAGAAGAAATCTTGAGGAAACATTGCATGCATTCATTGAAAAGCAAGAGACAATCAATACTCAACTTGCTCAAAACATGACAGATTTTAAAGATACTCTTGCTAGATTAACATCTGCTCTCAGTTTCCAAGAGAAAGGTAAGTTTCCATCTCAACCGCAACAAAATCCCAAGGGGCAATACAATGCAAATGCAAGTAGTTCTGGAAGCCAACACATGGAAAGTCAAATCAGTCACTACTCTGCGCAGTGGTAAGGTTATTGAAAAACTCTCTCTTGAACCTTATGAGAAAGATGATGAGTCAATCTCTGAGGGTAAGGAAGGGGATGAATCTGAAAATTGCAAAGAAATGACTGATTCACCGCCAGCACTTCCATTTCCTCAAGCCATGACCAAACAAAGGAAAGTCAATCACAATTCTGAAATTTATGAAATTTTCAAACAGGTAAGGATCAATATACCTTTGCTGGATGCAATTAAACAGGTTCCTTCCTATGCTAAATTTTTGAAAGATCTCTGCACTGTGAAGAGGAAACTGAATGTGAAAAAGAAAGCCTTTCTAGCCGAACAAGTAAGTGTTATTCTTCAAAACAATAATGCTTTGAAATATAAAGACCCTGGTTGTCCTATAATTTCTTGCTTTTTTGGAGAGCATAAAATTGAAAGAGCCTTACTTAATCTTGGTGCTAGTGTGAATTTACTTCCATATTCAGTTTTTCAGAGTCTCAATCTAGGTGAGTTAAAACCAACTTCTATAACTCTTTTACTTGCCGATAGATCTATAAAAGTGCCTAGAGGAATAATTGAAGATGTGTTAGTACAAGTCGATAAATTCATTTATCCTGTGGATTTTATTGTCTTGGACACACAACCTGTTGAAGTATGTAATTCATTTCCTGTTATTTTAGGACGTCCATTTCTTGCAACTTCTAATGCATTGATTAATTGTAGGAATGGACTGATGAAGCTATCATTTGGAAACATGATATTGGAGATGAATATTTTCAACATTTGCAAGCAACCTAGAGATGATAATGATTTACAGGAAGTGGACTTTACTGAAAAATTAATTCATGATCAATTTCTAACCACTTCCAATGAAATTGAGATTGATGAATTTGATGATTTGGAAATGATTTATTTTCAGGAAGAATCAAAGACAAGTAATTGGAGGCCACAAATTGAGCAATTGCCACCACGACCAATTAAGTCCATACCTTCAAGTGTTCAACCACCAAAACCTGATTTGAAGTCGTTGCCATCCAATCTCAAATACTCATTTTTGGGAGAAAATGAAACTTTTCCGGTAATAATCTCTTCCAAACTTAATGCACATCAAGAAGGTAAGTTATTACAAACTCTGAAAATGCACAAAAAAGCATTAGGATGGACCATAGCTGATATAAAAGGAATTAGTCCTTTGATTTGTACACACAGAATTTATTTAGAGGAAAATGCTAAACCCTCTAGAGAAATGCAACGAAGGCTAAATCCTAATACGAAAGAAGTAGTGAAAAATGAAGTCATTAAGCTTCTAGATAATGAAATCATTTATCCTATTTCTGACAGCAAATGGGTAAGTCCTACCCAAGTTGTACCTAAGAAGTCTGGAGTCATTGTGATAACAAATGAGAACAATGAGTTAATTCCCACTAGAACTGTTACTGGTTGGCGCATGTGCATTGACTATAGGAAACTTAATTCAATGACTAGAAAAGATCATTTTCCTTTACCTTTCATGGATCAAATCCTGGAAAGAGTTGCAGGTCATGAATTTTATTATTTCCTAGATGGCTATTCGGGTTACAACCAAATTGAAATTGCATTGGAAGATCAAGAAAAGACTACTTTCACATGTCCATTTGGTACTTTTACATATCGAAGGATGCCTTTTGGATTATGTAATACACCAACCACATTTCAAAGATGCATGCTTAGTATATTTAGCGATATGGTTGAACATTTTCTTGAGATTTTCATGGATGATTTTTCTGTTTTTGGTGATTCATTTGATGATTGTTTGACTAATTTAGGAAAGGTTTTAACCAGGTGTGAAGAGAAGAATCTTGTGCTGAATTGGGAAAAATGTCATTTTATGGTAACAAACGGCATTGTACTTGGTCACATTGTTTCATCAAAAGGAATTGAGGTTGACAAATCTAAAATCGAGTTAATTGCAAACTTGCCAACACCAAAATCTCTTAAAGATGTTAGATCATTCCTGGGACATGCTGGTTTTTATAGAAGGTTCATCAAAGATTTTAGTGTAACATCTAAGCCTTTAAGTAACCTTCTAACAAAGGATACTATTTTTGAATGGACTGAACATTGTGAAGAAGCCTTTGTTAAACTTAAAAACTTGCTTACTTGTGCTCCTATTATTCAACCTCCCGATTGGTCATTACCTTTTGAAATAATGTGTGATGCTAGTGATTATGCCGTAGGTGCTGTTTTGGGACAAAGAAAAGATAAGAAACCTTATGTAATTTACTATGCAAGTAAAACTTTAAATAGTGCTCAAATGAATTATACCACCACTGAAAAAGAATTACTTGCAGTAGTATTTGCATGTGAAAAATTCAGAACTTATCTTGTTGGCTCACCTGTTGTTGTTTTTAGTGATCATGCAGCATTGAAATATCTTCTTTCTAAGAAAGATTCCAAGGCTAGATTGGTGCGGTGGATTTTATTACTTCAAGAATTTGATATCACAATCAAAGATAAGAAAGGCAGCGAAAATGTTATCGCAGATCACTTGTCAAGATTGACAACAGATTCGAAAACTGACATCACACCAATCGATGACTACTTTCCTGATGAATCTTTACTTTCTGTCTCTACAATGCCTTGGTTTGCTAATATTGTTAATTTTCTTGTTTCAGGACAATTGCCAGCTCATTGGAGTACCCAAGATAAAAGAAAGTTTTTGAATGAAGTGAAGAACTTTTATTGGGATGATCCTTATTTATTCAAATATTGTCCTGATCAAATATTTCGAAGATGCATTCCTGACAATGAGGTAAGTAGTGTCATTAAATTTTGTCATTCTGAGGCATGTGGGGGCCATTTCTCATCAAGAAAGACAACTGCAAAAATCTTACAAAGTGGATTTTACTGGCCCACCATGTTCAAAGACTCACATGCATTCTGCAAGTCTTGTGAAAATTGTCAAAAGTTGGGATCTATTTCAAAACGTCACATGATGCCTTTAAACCCTATTATTGTCATTGAGATCTTTGACTGTTGGGGTATAGATTTCATGGGCCCATTCCCTCCATCATTTGGTTTCTTATACATATTAGTCGCAGTAGATTATGTTTCAAAATCGATAGAGGCAATTCCAAGTCGAAACAATGATCACAAAACAGTGATAAAGTTTTTGAAAGAAAATATTTTGAGTCGATTTGGAGTCCCTCGAGCCATAATAAGTGATGGTGGAACACATTTCTACAACAAGCCATTTGAGTCTTTAATGAAGAAATATGGAATCACACACAAAGTTGCCACCCCTTATCACCCTCAAACAAGTGGACAAGTAGAGCTTGCTAATAGGGAGATCAAACATATTTTGGAGAAAACAGTGAACCCTAATAGGAAAGACTGGTCTTTAAGACTTAATGATGCACTTTGGGCTTATCGAACTGCTTATAAAACATCATTAGGTATGTCACCTTATAGACTAGTCTATGGAAAACCTTGTCACTTGCCTGTGGAACTTGAACATAAAGCTTATTGGGCTATTAAAGCTTTCAATTCAAATCTGGATGATGCTAGTCAACTACGAAAATTACAAATAAATGAGCTTGAGGAAATAAGAAATGATGCATATGAAAATTCAAGAATTCATAAAGCAAGAATAAAAGAATTTCATGACAAGAAAATACAGAGAAAAACCTTCAATGTTGGTCAAAAAGTCTTGCTTTATAATTCTCGACTGCATTTATTTCTTGGAAAATTAAGATCAAGATGGAGCGGTCCTTTTATTGTGAAACATGTGTATCCATATGGGACCTATGACATCGAGAATCCAAAGAATGGCAATATTTTCAAGGTAAATGGACATCGTCTGAAAGTTTACTTTGACAATTTTTCAGTTGAACATAACTCTATTAAATTGGGTGATCCTGTATATAAAGATTGATTTTATTTTATTTTATTTTTGTTTCTTATATAAATATTGATTTTATTTTATTTTATTTTTGTTTCTTTTTGAGGGATTTTTTCAAGTTTCTTTCACCCCGGTCAAATGGCGGATAACGGTACTCCGTGACTTAAGTCGGTTCTTTCAGTTTCCCACAATTACTGATATCTGTGTATATATCTGTGCAATTCTTTGAATCTCTCTTCCAATTCTCATTTGAAAATGGACACTAATCTTGAAAAATTAAAAAAGTATTTTCCCGCTCTACCTCAGAATGCGATTACAAAAATTTACCGTGCTAGATGTGCAAGATTGAGATTGTTAATGAATCATGGAATTCCTGAAGATATTCGTTGGTTGATTGAGGCAAAGGTCCGATTATCAGGTGAGTCCTCTAACTTCTTCATTTCACACATGCCTGGAACAGGTAAAAGCACTTTTGCAAAGAAGCGTCGTGCAAAATGACTGGATGTTTGTCATCGATATGCTAGATGGACTTGTAATACACAATGTCGTTCTTTAGGAATGGCATCTATAAACCGTGAAGATAAAATACAATTCATTAAGGATGGCCTGAGTAAGGAGTCTTTAGATAATCTTCTATTGACTCTTGAGACGCATCCTAGTGGAGATGTGCATCGTGCAATTCATGATTTATGGCCACTATTTCATAAAGAACATGATCGACTTAGTCTTGGGAATCTGACTAAAAAAGACCCTGTTTGCCAGTTTTTAAGAAAACTGGATGGGAAGCCTATCCCCGACCCATAGAGGGCGTTTAAGCCGTTCTTGGACGTAAAACCAAGGGAAGATGTGAGCCACAATCACAACTACCTGTACATACGCATGCTTTTTTCAAAAGTAAATAAATAAATAAATAAAAAGAGAGAGAGAGAGTGTGTGAGACTCCAGCTGGTCTACATATAGGTGTTATGATTGCATTTCTAATTTCTCATCTATAAAACCCTCTTTTCCTTGCTTTCATTTCTACTCAACCCATACATTCAACAAATACAGAAGTGTGTAGAAATGGCAAGTTCCTCAAGTCATCAAATAAGAAATATTTGTGTTTTCGGTGGATCTAGTCCTGGGAAAGAAAAGGAGTTTTTAGAATCAGCAAATCATCTTGGTCAGGTGCTAGCTGAGAGAAAGATTCATTTAGTGTATGGGGGAGGCAGTCTTGGGTTAATGGGAGGTGTGTCAATAGCTGCATTTTTAGGAGGTAGTCAAGTTTTAGGAGTCGTCCCTGAAACTTTGGCACAAGGGGACATCATTGGAAAAACAATTGGAGAGGAACTTCAGGTCTCTACAATGTCAGCTCGAATGAATGCAATGTTTAACCATGCTGATGCTTTCATTGCTTTACCAGGTGGTCTAGGCACATTGGAAGAGATCTTTCATATTTCCTCTTGGGCTCAATTGCACATTCACCATAAACCCATTGGTTTGTTAAATGTTAATGGTTATTATGATAAGTTGTTGTCTTTTCTTGATCATGTTGTGGAACAAGAATTTCTAACATCTTCTGCACGCCAAATCATAATCTCTGCTACTACAGCTGAACAATTGATTGACCAACTACAATCTTTCACTCCTGTGATTGATCCTTCCATGAGTCGCATAAATTGGTCATCTACGGGAAGCCGTAAAAAGCTTAGATTGGATTTGAGCCTTCATTTGTGAATTTTTGTGTCTTTTGGTTTTATTATTGTGTTTTTTTATTTCTTATTTTTGTTTCAGTGTGTTTCAGGTTTTGTCAGTGTTCGTTATTTCAGGTGATATCTTCTATACTCTATCTTTCTACCTTAGAACATTGAGGACAATGTCTCGTTTTGGTTGGGGGGAGAGGGTAGTAGTTGATAAAAAAAAAATTGTTTTTCATTTCATAAAGCATGTGCATAATTGTTGTTACTAGGATGGCAGAGTAAAGGAGTTCTTTTGTTAAAGTGACTCTTGAGACGCATCTTAGTAACCATTTTTAACAAGGTCTATTATAATACTTCCTGAAATATTCAGGTTTACAAACTCTCGTATTGTTACCACTTAATTCTGCTCATATACTTATTTAACATGTATTCTTAAACCTTAATTTACACACACACACTTTAACATATGATTGTGGGTTGCATATTGGATTATTACATTATTTATGTTCTTTTGTTAAAGGTAACAACTAAGGGAAAGGGATTGTATATAATTAAAAAAAAAACATGAAAAAAAAAGAAAAAATGAGAAAAAATGATGATAATAAAAATATAGATAAGTTTGGTTTCGTAGCCTCCCTAACCTAAGCAATTAAGCCCGAAGGGGTGTTTTAACACCTAATACCCTAAAGTCAACTGACTTGGGAGCTATTGGCCCAACGCTTGTTACATGGGTTGAGGAGTAAAGCTTAAGGGAATCAAACATTGCACTATCTACATATCAGTATCTGCGACCCGAGTTACTAAGCTCGTTGGGGTGTCTTAACACCTAATGCCCTAAGACCAATTGGTCTGGGAGTCATTAGCTGAAAGCTCGTTACATGGGTTAAAGATGCATGATGTTTTTAAATTATATGTATATATATTTATTTTTTTTTAAAAAAAGACAAAAAAAAAAGACAAAAATAATAATCCCAACCCATGGAAGTTAACCTTAAACATTAGAACAAAAATTTTGTTTTCTTCCAAGAAAAGCCCCATCATTATGTGTTGATACATTGAGCACAAAAGAAAGGTTTATTAATATCTTGTTAAGAGGTATTGAGCAGATATATAAATTTAATGAGAGTTTGTTTATCTGGATAGATTAATGGAAGTTAAATGATGAATACCTTGCTTTGTGAAATTTGCAAATTGTTGTAACGCTTTGATTACTAGGGACTAGTAATAAGCTGGTTGAGGGGTGTGATTAGTACTTAAAAGTGCATTTTTATCATGGTTTTATATCATCATTTTGCACTTGAAGTATCAATAACTCCTTAACTAAAATATGTTTTATAATAATGTATCTAATAATATAAGATACTTATAATTTGTGGTAAATGTCTATTTTTAATGCAGGCCTATCACATAAATGAAAGGATTGATTGATGACTTGAAGAACTTAAATTGCAAGGATAAAGAGATGGTCAAACTTAGAGAAGAGATGTCGGTGCAATCCAAACCGGAACACTGTTCGGTAATTGAGCCATATCTGGAGCTACAGATCTCAGATTTAGGTCCAATTTATATGGATGGAAAGGTAAGACATAGGCCTACAACTTTCATATGGAGCCCAAGATCTAAAAAGGCCATTATCAAGTCCAAATTGTAGCAACAACAAAGAAGCCCGAATCTGTCTTCCAGCCCGAGCACTGTTCGGTATTTTGGCCATATCTGGAGTGCTAGAAGTCCAAATGAGCTGAATTTTTTACACAAGACAGCTGAGACAATTGGCTACAACTTTCATGTTTGCACCTGGCTCCAGTTTGGACGTTATCAATGACGTTTTGGGCAGACAAGAGAAGATAAGGATTGTCACCAAGTCAAAAGTTGGCCACCCACTTATCAATTAGTCATCAAATCAATAGTTCCCAATTTTGGCCTATAAAAGGAGGCATTTGCCATTCATTTAGGCATCTTGGTTTCCAGATCAAGATCATGCTCTTCCTTTCTCTCTTTGTATTTTTTGTAATGTTTATGCTTTGCTTTCATTAATATTAAGTCTATGCCTTTCATTTCCTTTTCTTTACTTAGTTAGCTTTTATGTTCTTATTTTGTTTATCTATTTTGCTTTCTTTCATTATGTCTAGCGAAGTTAATTATGTCAAGGTGAAAAGGTTACACTAATGGTGTGAGAATAAGTATAATGTAAACTTAATATGGACTTTAATGTTTGATACTAACATGTTTTATATTTGTTATCTTGTTCACTCTTTAATACTTTGCTTGTTAAATGACTAATCTTGATTTATGTTGTATAACACTTGGTACAACAAATGCTTGGCACTTTCATAGCCCATAATGTATGGTATAACCGACACCTGAGCTATGAAAGGAACTTGATTTGTTGTTAACATAAGTTATAATCATGAATGCTTGACGAGATTTACAAGTATTAGCATTAATTGAATAAGATGACTAATGTAATCATGTTAACAATATATAATCTGATTGGAACCTCCTTTGTGTGTGGTTTCCAATTCAATAATAAGAGTTTATACTATACTTGTTTGATATACCATTAGTGGAACCTCTAACCTTGACATTTGTTATTATTATTGTTTAATCCTTACATTAATTTTCCATCTCTAAGTTCTCATCATCATTATCTTCTTCTTCTTCTCTTTCTTTATTATTATTATTATTATTATTATTATTATTAGTACTACTACCACTATTATTATTATTATTATTGTTGTTGTTGTTGTTGTTGTTGTTGTTATTGTTGTTTTATAATTGTTGTTTATAATTTGTACAATTAACCTCCCTGTGGTTCGATCCCGGTCTTGCCGGGTTATTTATTACTTCGACACTCCTGCACTTGGGAGAAGACATCAACCTTTTAGTCGTGTCAACTACCATATGTCTACTTGTTAAGATGATTTGACTATGATAAGAAACTATATGTTTGTTATTTGACAATATGTTTACTTGTTTAATTCGGTTTAACATGTTTATGTTTGTTAATTTGAACTAATATATATGTATATGACATTAAAACTTAATATTTATGCATGACTATGTTTGATGTTAGATATTTAGTTAAGATGATTTGACTATGATAAGAAACTATATGTTTGTTATTTGACAATATGTTTACTTGTTTAATTCGGTTTAGCATGTTTATGTTTATTAATTTGAACTAATATATATGTATATGACATTAAAACTTAATATTTATGCATGACTATGTTTGATGTTAGATATTTATATTTATTTCTTGATGCTTATTTGATATATATTAAAGGGGTATTAAAGGGATAATTGCCTATACCCGTAAAAAAAAAAAATCTTTATCCAAAAAACCCATCAAAATATTTTTGTATTTATTCATCTTTAAAAAAAAATCTTCATACAAAAAAAGATCCAAATATCTAACTCTTACTATAAACTAATTTGGCTTTTTTCATATGAAAAAAAAAACTTATTTTAAGCTTTTAAAATTAAAAAAATATATCAATAGGTTTTACTTAAGAAATATTTCACAATGTTATTTCGCTATAATATAATATGACATATATAGTTATATTTTATCAAATAAGCTATATATGAATATAGGATATAATAAAAAATTCATCATTATAATTTTTAGATTTTATTCTTTTATTTTAAGTGATTAAATATTATATTAAATATTTTATATGTATTAGATAAACTTAAAAAAAACTTGATTCATTAATAAATTATTTTCTAGTTTATTTTCTATAATATAACTAAACACTAAAAAGTGTTTTTCAGTTTATTTTCCATAACATTACAAAATATCAAAAAATAATTTACTTTTTTTTAAAAAAAATTTTCAAAATTTTTTTTCTGCAAACAAACAAAATCATAGAAGTGTTAAGATTTACCTCCTCTAACTTCACATTTAAGCTCAACAAATATTGAATTATTTCTGCTAAACACAACTTATTTTTGTTGTAAAAGCTCTCATTTTCAATCCTTAAATTATTTTTCTTTAACACAACAAGATTAATTAGAGTTATTAAATCTCATTTCAATTAATTTCAATTAATTATTATAATCTAAAACTATAAATTTTTTGATGAAATCTCAAAATTAATTTTATATTATCCTTAGTACATTTTTCTCTAACAAAAGCTTTTTATTCCTATAATTCAAATAATTTCACCACTAATTTACTCTAAAATTTATAGTTTAATTCTATAGATAATATAAAAAAATGTTACATATATTTTTTTATTAAATACAAATCATTTTTCATTTATTAAGAAGGGTCAACTCTTTCAAATAATCACGAAGTGTACAATTTACTTCATTAAAGAAAAAAGGAGATTGGTGTTTTAGGACGCCTATACATATTTTTATAGATTAAAAAATTGTAATTATTAATTTAAATTTTTTAAAAAATTAATAAACTTGCTAATAGAGGTAATAATTTTTTTTACAAGGTCCATTAGTAATTACCATATTGATAAGAAACAATTTGATTTTTTAATTTTTTTAAAGTATAGTGAAATGACTAAATTACTCATAAAATAAAATTTTCCTTAACTAACATCTAATGTTTTTTTTTTTTACTTTTTAAATTTTTAAAATAAATAAATTACTCTAAATTTGTTTTTCCCTTTCAACCTAGTTTATTTAATTATAAACAAGTTGGTGGAGAGAAAATTTAATATTTTAATAAATATAAAAATATTATTTAAAAATAAAAATTAGTTAGTATATACATTATATGTGGAAGTCGCTTCACCATGTTTAGGGATCAAGTGTGATGGATTTTGACAACCAAATACAATCTTCTTTGATGTGGTCAAAAACATCTCGACATCCCTTCCCTTAATAGGCATTGTGTATAGTTTATTAAGCTTCAGTTTAGCACTTACGATCTTCCCTTTTCATTTTCATGTTCGACCCTTTAATTTTTTAAAGTAACCTCTTAATTTATTTTTCTTTTGTATTTTGTACACTTTTGTTAATTTTATCTTTTTTAAATTTTTAAATTTTTAGATTTAATTTTTATTCTTTTGATTGCTATTTATTTTATTTGAGATGGTTTTTTAAATAGAATTTGTTAGGATTTCATCATCTATTTTTTTTCTCATTATATTTAATCATCATTTTTTCTATTGTTTTTTTCTTTAATTTTTTTTTAATTTTATCATTCAATATTAAATTAATTAAGAATTGACATTCTTTATAGAATCCAAGTCTATGCTTTCATTTCATAGGTTTTGAGTTTAGAAGATTAACTTAGACTTAAAAGATTTACATGATTTTTTTTTTTAGTTTTATTATTTCAACATTTATTTAATTGAATATTGACCTTTATTATTTTTTTATTTGCTTTCTATAGAATTATTTATTAATTTTAAAAATGACCCATGTTATCTCATGTTTTTTTATTTATTGTTGTTTGATAAATTTTTTTAAAAGAAATTTTATTTTTAAATTAAATTAATTAATTAAATATAAGCATGAAATGCGCATTTTATAATTATTGTTTGGTTTGCTTTTCGGATCATTGCTTTCATAGCACATGTAATTTCATTCAGTGTCGTTATGCAACCTTTTATAGCGGTGTTAAAATTGCTTCAATAAACTCTTCTGAATGGTAAAATGTTGTCCATGATGAATTGACAATGAGTTTCCAAAGAATATTTTTTTATTTTTTTAAAAAAATATATAATATTAATAATTTATTTTTTATAGTTAATAATTGCTAATTTTTGCTTTATTTATTATCAATGTATTTTTAATTAATTATTAAATTAATCAAGCTTATTTTTTTATTAACCCACCTTGCGGTACAACAGGAGTTACCTACCTAGTGATCTTTGTGACTTGAAGCATCCCTAAGGAGTTAAGACTGTGTATGCCATGCTATTATATATGCTATTTAACTTTTAAAGATTTTACAAGAAGAGAAGTGGTGGCTCCGCTGTGGAAAGAGGTGCTTCTTTCTTGCTTGATACGGGCCTCCCATTCACTAAAGCACGGCATAACTAGAAGAATTGTGTAAAATAAGTAAATATATCCAGTTGAGGCATGATAATTGAGGAAAAAAAAGAAGAAAATGAACTCCCTTCCTGAAAGAAACTCCTTCCTGCATGAGGAGTGAAGGTGGAACCACCAAGGCCTGAATATGGGTTTTACTCGCGAAAGCCCTATAATTAATTGGGAGATAAAAGTAGTATTAGAAAAAGTTGGTATTTTTAGATATTAAGTTAATAAAAATTCAAAAGTATTTTAGAGTTCGTATTTTTACAGATATGGATATATCAAATTTCAAAACATGCAGAGTGAAATTTAATTGTATTAAAATAAAGAATTAAGGATATAAATTAATATTTTTTTAATATTTCGCAGTTAATAATTAGAAGATAAAAGCTGGTGTATATATCCATCACGGAAACTCAAAGTATTCACCAAAAAAGTGTTATACACCAAAAAAGCTAGTGTATAAACAAGTTTTTATTATACCTATACTCTATGCTCTCATATTTCTTTATCCACGTCATTGTTCATAGTTAAATTTTTCTTTCTCGATACTTGTAATTTTCTTATACAATTCAATCATTGAACTTCATTTATTTTTTATTTCTTCCTCACTAATTGTGTTAACATGGTTTTTTGTATTTGTTTGGTTGTGCATGCTCTAATGTATGTGATGTTAGAAAATCCTTTTATGTTAAATTAAATGCATGTCAATATTATTGTTGTTGTTTATTTTTTATCCCTAAAAAAAATTAAGAAAAAAATTAAAAAATATAAGAGAATACACATGAAGAAAGTATAAAAGATTGCTTAAGTTTGTGGTGAAAGACCAAAATAATAAGTGGGAAAAGTTGGAGGACTAGAATATATAAGATTGATAAAATTGGTAACCCAATTTTGATTGATAAAAGATCCATTTGGTGAAAATATTTGTATTTAGTGTAAAGAAATATAAATTTGAATGAGTAAGGATTTTTGAAAGCTTAATTAATTTTACTAAGGACTTAATTGTAAGGAAAATCAAATTTTTAAAGTCAATTTGGATGTTAATTGAAAGAAATTGAATTTGAAAGACTGAAATTGGACTTTGAAAAGTTTAATCAATCAAATAAGAGATTTAATTGTGAAAAAAATTAAAATTTGATAGCCAATTAGAGTTTCATTTAAGAAATTCAAAACCAAAGATTAAATTGTTAAAGGCATGAGACTTCAAGGGCTGGATTTGACAAATCAAAGGCCAAATTAAAAAAATTAAAAATTTGATGTCCAATTAATGGTCAAAGTGCTTAAATTAGAAACCAAGAATCAATATGAAAATGACCTAAACTTTAGGAATGATATTAAATTTGGCAAGGGTGAAATTCCATCAAATTAGGAGTTTGAAAAGTTATTACGAGTGCAATCAAAAGTAATTAAAAAAATAATGACTAAAATAAAATTTATCAAATCCTAAATTAAAAACCTTAATTTTTAGGGGTTTACCCATTATTCATCTATTTCCCTGTCAATTTTGGATGATCGGAAAAAGTACATTTCAAAAGCTCGTTGTAGAGTTTTAAACCTCTATTTTTTTGCAAATGAAAAGGGAACATTCCCTCTATAACCATATTTTCATGAAATTAAATGTTTACATCCAAATTTCTCTATAGAAGTCTCTAACATCTTGTCCCTAATCAACCATCACCATATTTTTAAATTTTAGGTTGATTGACTTGGCATTTCAATCGAATGCATATGGAACTACAAACTTTCAAATTAAGGATGGATCCAAACAAAATATGTGCATCTCCTTTACTAAGTTCAAGTGATCTCCAATGATGTTTGCATCAAAATTTCTCTAATGAAGCCTTAAAAGTGGTCAAGTCTCTTAACATTTACTAAATAATCATTTGTGTAAAACCACCTAATATTTTTGCATATTCATACCTAAATTTCTAGAGGATTCTTCTCAAAGATCATAAATCTTTCATCCAAGATTAAAAGGTGAGAAATGCATGTCTTTGTCTCCAAGAAAGAGAGAACCACCTAAGCAAAACCATCAACCCTAAAAATTATTAAGGAAAAAGATTTCAACTATTAACATTTGTCCAGAACTTTCTCATTTTGATTAAAGAGTTGGGTTTTGAGCATTATATATATTGGAATCCATCAAAAACTCTAGAAAAAACCCTATAAACACCCCTTGAAAAATTTGAGAAAAAGAAAAAAACGAATTGAAAAAAACATGAGAGAAATATTTTATTAATAAACTCTATTGTAAAGGTTTAAAAATCTAACATAGATGGTTTAACAATCTTTGAAAAAAGTAAAAAGGAAAAGGAAAAAAAAATGGAAATAGAAGTAGTAGCCTATAATTAGCAAGATTATAGAAGGTATAATCATATAAAAACTTAAGAGTGTAGTCCATATAACCTATCCATTCATGCATTTTTGATATTTAATGATGTTTTCAAATTCTTTTAGCATTATTTTGTGTTTTAATATTTATATGGATTTATGAATCAAAATGTTTTCTTAATTATTTAATTCTATTTTAAAGTTATTGTTAATGTTGTTGGGATATTTAAAACGTGTTTTTATGTTTAATTTTGATAAAGTATAATAATTTTGAAAATGTAATCATTTGCATAATGTTATTATAAACAATAAATGCTTGTTTTATGTTAGTTTATTACTAATACTAAGTATAGATATTCCTAAAGTGCAATTATAAACCAAACTAAATAGCTAGAATATTTATTATGTCCCGAATTATTTAGCTATTGACTTTGTGATATAATGGATGGCACTATATAATAGCAATGTATTATTTCATTTTGACTATTAAATTTTATTTTTTTGTAATTTTATTATTTTAAGTTATATTAGTATGATTTTATATGTTGAGAGTTTTTTATTTATCCATGTTTTTATATATTTGAAATGTCAATGAATATTTAGATGTTAAATTAAAAATGAATGTTACAAAATTGAAATTTTTAGGTTATAGTTAAAAAAAAACAAAGGCTAGGTTTCACACAAGAAAAAACAAAATGTAACCCCTTTTTATTTTGAGCACAAAAACTTCAATTTGATTCATGAAGTTTAAATTTTTGTATTATTTGATCCTTTTTATTTTTTTTCTTATATCTTGTCTCAAACTTTATTTTTATAACATTTCAATACTTGAATGTTATGAGATGAAATAAAAACTTACTGAAACAAAAAAAAAAAGTGATTAGATGATGGCATTTCAACCATTGATAAGATAATTTTAGCATTAGTGAATTTATTTTGAATATGAGAGTTCGATGAAAGAGGTTTTGTTCATTAAATATGTTATAAAAAATATATCACAACCCATAAATTTTATTTTAATCCAATTTAATTTATAGTTTTATAATGGATTAAATGGTGTTTTTAAGCTTGTAATAACTTTATAGACATTTCTAGAGTGTTTTCAAATTAAAAAAAATTCAAATTTGAATTTTTAAGGTGTAAAAACTTGTAATTCAACTTTTTAACTATTAAAGATAACTAGATATTAAACTAGAATTTGACAACATTGTTATGTATGACCATGTTCTTCTAAGCCTATATGTGTTTGATTTTTTTTTCGGGCCAATAGCTTGGCCCAAGATTCCAAGTCTAGACACCTTTGGTTTTTTTTTTTTTAATTAAAAAACACTTAATTTCTTTTAAAATAAGTAAATAAATTCAAGTGCAACTTTTTAAATATAAATTTATTAAAATAATATTTACATAATTATCTAATTATATCATATTTTTTAAAAAGATTAGAGCTTTTATAGTAATATTACTTCATGGTTAACAAATATTAACTTTTTAACGAGTTGCTATTATTATTTCATGATAATAGAATATCTATTGTATTAATTTTTTTATATAAAAATATGTAAAAATGATTGATTCATTATTCCTTATTAAACCCTTTATTTACTATTGTAATAAAAGTTTTATTTTAAAAAATAATACACGCATGTTTATGTGCATTGAAAAATTAGAAAATCACCTCTTTATTAGTATTAATAAAAAAATCATCGGAAATTAAACATAAAATCATTTATATAGCTTTCATAAAGGTAATTGAGATTTTCTCAGGATGTTATTTTTATTATCTATTTTTTAATTTTTGTTTTGTTTTGTGTTTCTAACCATTTAAGAATTGATTTGTCCATAATCAGGATGAAAGAGTGATGTGAAAATCATTATTTTTTTAGGTTATAATTTAAAATATTTTTTATTTAAAAATATATTAAAATAAAAAATATATTTTTTAAAATGATTCTTGATAATAACACATTAAAATAATCTAAAAAAAATTTAATTAATTATTTTTAATTTTAAAAAATATAATTCTCACTATACTCTCAAATATATTTTAATTACTTATGCTCCCTTATTCTTTTACTATATATAAAAAAGGACAAAACTATGTTAAACAATGCACGAAACTATAGCATACTGGTGAAGTATTTGCAAACATAGGTTTTGAATTATTTTTAATATTTATCATAATTTGTTTGATTATTGTAAAAAATATTTATTCAAGTTAGATATTAGAAGTTAATTCAGTACTCAAAAGCACAATTATCAAACTTGACTGGACTAGGAGTTGACCTTATCAATAGGACGGGTCTTAAGTTATATAAATTAATTCAGGTTAACTCAAATCAACTTAGAAAAATTAAAAAAAATATTTTTAAATTTTAATATTTTATATAAAAATATTAAGAAACAATTTATGTGAATATAAACTATTAATGTTGTAAATAATAAAGTTTAAAAAATTATTTCAAAATATTTTTTATTCCATATTAAAAAGATATCCTGTTATTTTTTTAAATTGAAATATTTAAATTAAAAAGTTATTTTTATCCAATATTAAATGAACACAATTTTTTTTTATAGTGAACATATAATATATATATTAAATAATTTCAAATCTTATATTTAAAAAAATAATTTTTTTTTTGAACATAAAATTTATATATTAAAGGTTTTCAAATCTCACATTCAAAAAATAAAGTATTTTTCTAATATTTATATAATAAAATATAAAAAAATTTCTAACTAGAAAAATAACATATCAAAAAAATCTTTACTAGGTTTTTAGTAGGTTACTTGAGTCAGGGTTCAATCAAGATTAATCCTTTTTTATTTTTACTAATCTTTCATTTTATTAAAACTAGTTTAATTATTAGATTTTTAGTATTGTTTCACTTTACTCAAATTAGTCTAATCATTAGATTATAGGGCTGGTTTAAATTTAATAACTATACTGAAAAATAAAATAGAAGCTTTATTTTAAAATATTTTTTATTTTAATATATATTTAATATATATATATATTTTTTTAAAATTAATTTTTAATATCAACCCAAAACATGAATAAATTGATATAAACAATTCAATAAAATCCGTAGTTCCCAAGTCCGAGCAGACAAATTTGCCTTATAATAATAAGAAGACAATTTATTTATTTAATTTAAAAAAGTAAAGCTCGCATTATTTTTAGCTGTTGCATCAGTGTCAAAAAACCTGGAGTCCACGCATTAATTAAAAAAAAAAAAAGAGAAGAAAAACCCACTTCAATAAAAACTCCCAAAGCGTGAAGGCAAACCCTGTCCCTAAGTTCCGCGTCCTCACATCTTCTCCGTCTCCCACACGATCCACAGAGCCATAACAAAGAAAATCCTTGAAACTGATTAAACTTCTCTCTAAAAATAAAATAAAATTAGTATTGATTTTGTTGATCGAGGATGAATATCTTCAGATTCCTGGGTGACATGACGCACTTGATTAGCATTCTAATTCTCCTCCTCAAAATCTACGCGACCAAATCTTGCTCTGGTTACCCACCCACCCACCCACCCACCTACCTATATTCAATGCTTACCGCATTTCATTTCACGCTACTGATTTTTGTTTTCCTCCCTAGGGATTTCGCTTAAGACGCAGGAGCTGTACGCGCTGGTGTTTTTGACGCGCTATCTGGATCTCTTCACCGACTTCATTTCAGTTTACAATACTGTTATGAAACTGGTGTTTATTGCCAGCTCCCTCGCTATCGTCTGGTGCATGAGGAACCACCCTCTTGTCAGGCGTTCTTACGATAAACAACTTGATACCTTTCGCCATTATTTCCTCGTCCTTGCAAGCTTTCTTTTGGCTCTTCTCCTCCACGAGAAGTTCGCATTCCAAGAGGTTTAGTATTCTTAATAAAACTTGATTCGGAGTTGTTGTATGGAGGGATAATTAGGAGAATAGTTACATGCCTTCTTTTGCCAATGCATTTGCTTCTATTGATTTCAGGTAGTGGTAAAACACTTGATGCCCTTGGATCCCTTTGCATTTTAGCTGCAACCGAGAATCTCACATATTGTATGATACTAGTTTTGTAGGGATAGATTCTTAACTTAGTGGATGTGTGCTGTGCTCATTATTATTGCTATTGTAAAGGAGTGCCTGAAAACTAACCTACCCGTGCTACGCTTGTAGACTGGTTGCCTTGCGATCTTCTTTCTGTATTACTCTACTTTTAGCCTATACTGTGGAGTTTGCATTTCTCTGGGAGTTGGTTGGAACAGTTGACTCTTAAGCCATTTGATTTGGTTTTACCACTTTATCGGTGGAGTCTTATCGAGCCAGAGGGTATTCTAGAGGATGGAAAAGTTTAGCTTCTTTCTAGTCTTAATAAGCTCAGTTGATTAATCGGCATTTGTTTTTCTATGGAGGGTTTTAATAGATAATATCAGGGAGCGCTGGTGCAGGATAGAGGTTCAGTAATCATCAGTAAAGGTTAGAAAAAGTTTTGTTTGCCTTTACCTCTTGAACGCAAGCTGAACATAATTCATGTTAGCCTTTCAGTTTAAGTGAGGTTGAGTGCATGACGTCGGTGGTTTTGGAAGGACTTGGTTGCTTATGGTGAAACATCCTTAAGTATCCTGGAGAGATTAGGCAGTTCAAAGTAACGAGGCTTATTCTATGAATCCATTATGGTCATATTGGTCACTACCTGTTTCTGTTCTGGTGAATGCTAACCTTTTAATAATAATTCCTTGGTAATTGGTAATGTCTTTTTATGTTAGTGAGGACAGTGTCTCTCTTTCTCTGCTGATCTTTTTATGTTTCAGCTCAATCTATTAGAAACATTAATTGTTTTTTTCTCTTGATATTTTCATTTTATCTCGTTCCTCTAGATGTCTATCTAAACTGTTTCTAATGCAGGAATCAAGTGCATCAGTCCAGTGATTCCTGTTCTAAGACTTGAATTTGATTAGTATAAAATTCTGCCTGTAGTTTCATGTGATGTTTGCTCTTCTTATAGAAGTACTGTGTACATTATGTGTAAGTCAGGGTTGAATGTGTATGTGCAGTCATAACCATTAAGTTTTGGCTCTCTGAGAAGAGAGAGAAAAACTTCTTCTTGTCCAATTTTTCACAATGTTCCGTGCTGCATATACCCGTGAATCCTCAAACTACAAGTACCATCTGCCTTTCTTTTTATTAACTTCTTGCAGCCTTGCAGGTCTTGTGGGCGTTTTCAATATACTTGGAGGCAGTAGCAATTCTTCCCCAGTTAGTATTGCTTCAAAGAAGTGGGAATGTAGATAACTTGACAGGGCAATATGTTTTCTTTCTTGGGTATGTCATTTATGATTTTCAGTAAACCAGCAGTGCCCTTAACCAATACTTTTTGCAAGATATTAAATATTAATTTTGTGTCCGTTACATGTTGAACAGAATTCTGTTCTCTTAGGAACTTGATGTCACTGTTATGTTTCGTAAGACTTTCCTATTGTTTGGCACCTGAAATCCATGGAATACAAATATTAGTACTTTGAGTGATAATCTTGTCTTGTATTTTCAGACTTTTGTAGTACTGATCTTGTTGCTTATTATTGTTGCTAATCAACCATGGAAAAGAGTATTTTGAAGGTTAAGATTTGCTTACTTATTTTTTGGACACACTGATGTCTTTTGTTAATGGTTTAATAGTAACATGTTCTGGCTATTCGGGTTTGGCATAGAACACTTGCACATACAGATGTTAATACCCTTACCACATAAACGACACACTTTTTTGTCCTTATTTATTACTGGTCAGAGTATTTTTTTTCTCTCTCTCCCTGGGCTTTGTTTATAGTTTGGAAAATGAGATGCATGTTTGAAGTCCTTGCATATTTCTTCCTCCAATTTATTTTGCAAGGAAATTTTTACTGAAAGCGCACTTCTATAGAACTTTTGCATGCGGAGGAATTCTCCAAGCATTTTGAATAGTCAAGTGCTGATTGAATCTGCCTCTTCATTGGCATATTTTTCTTTTAGAAACAGTTTTCTTCCCCTTAGTTGTCTAGATGCTGTCACAGCCGTACTCTGTGGATGATCATTTAGTTAAGCTGTCTTTCATATATCAGAGAATTTAAACGATGTTAATCACCCCTTCTGAAATCAGGAATAGAATGTGGTTAAAAAACTTAATCCTCTTAAAATAATGTAAGCTTATTTTCTTTTCTCATTTTCTTGATCTTTTAATGGAATTTGCTATGTTTAGATGTCTTGGCTGCTTTCTGGTTCAGAGAAATCATGTAGGCTCCTGGTTTAGAATCAAGGCATGTCTGAGTTGAAGTAAAAAGCCTAGTTGAAAATGAATCATCACCTGGGGAACTGAACTTGGCCTTTTCCACTTAGCAGTCCTACCTGATTGCTACAGACACTGATATCTGAGCTGGGAAGGAAGAAGGGAATGCACTAATAAAGACATTGTTACCAATGGAATTGAACTTCTAACACATGTTTCTTTCCGAATATACCTGGGCCATGATTTTTATTTTTTTTTAATAACTGGTGTGTGCATATTCATGTCTTTGTAATTTGGGTCAACGTTGCAATGTGCTCACCTAAATATCTTCAACCTGCAGGGCGTATCGTGCTTTGTACATCTTCAACTGGATTTACCGCTATTTCACAGACCCACATTTTACTCGATGGATTGGTAAGTTTCTATGAGAAATCATTAGAATATGTGAGTTAACTTTGTCCTTGATGATTGTGGATGTATTCTGCCATCCATATCCTTTTGTCTATTTTGCAGCTTGCGTTTCTGGTCTTGTCCAGACAGCCCTCTATGCAGATTTCTTCTACTACTACTTCATCAGGTTTGAAGCTATTCCTGCTAAGAATGATTCTTCTCCAAATTCTCTCTGTCGCTGTGGAGCACATGACTAATTATTCTCCTTTCTTCTCTTCTTCCAGCTGGAAAAACAATGCAAAGCTTCAGCTGCCAGCTTGACAACCAACGGAGTTGAACAAGCGGCAGTTACTATTAAAAGGTTTTATGATGGTGGTTGGTATCCCACTTGCTGGTTTTATGATGGTGGTTGGTATCCCACTTGCTGGTTTTATGATGGTGGTTGGTATCCCACTTGACGTTACATGGGACCAAGAGGGTGTATATGTTTTATAATTTTGTGTTGGGATGAATCCTTGTTTGTATCAAATAGTGGTGAGTGATAAGGTCAGTGGGTAGGGTGGTGGTCATCTCAGGCATGCTCCTTTTGATTTAGATAAAACACCAATGTTGTTGTGAGGTCCTATTTTTGAAGTGCCGGCAGCCGTCCCCTCACTTTTAATTTGTAAAGATGTTACTGGGAGGGAAAGATGCAGATTTGGCTAACATTGTAGGTGGACAATAGTCAAGAGTTAACCAAGTGATGACTTGCGGAGCAGCGAGTAGTGATGTTTCATTTTTTGCTTTCTTATTCCTCTTAACGAAGAAACCGTTCAATGTTCTCAGTTCAGGCGGACACAAAGGTTTGTGATGTTGTTGTAAGAAGCATATAGCAGGCGGTACGCATGGGAACACTTTCCGCCAATATATGCCAAATGGTCTCAAATCTCTGAAATAAATCACTATCATGGCAAATGTTGCCAACCTTCGAACATTTATGGGCGGGGCATTGTATTTTCCTCAAAAAATGAACGGCAGAACAAATTTATTAATCTGGGTGTAGTGTCAGAAGGTTTGATTACGCTACAACTAAATTGGAATGATCCAACCCAAAGTATCTGCAAGCAACGTGAAAGAACAAGGCAAATCAATAGATGCACTGATGACATTTGCAAATAACCCTAATTAGTAATGGAATAAGAAGTGGCATTGTGAACAACACAACAAGTTCATGAATAAACCTTAGAGCAAAGCAGTGTTCCCTTGTGGCAATCAATGGGTGGAGGCCACTATGGAAGCAGAAGCCTCCCGACACGACACGGCATGATACAACACGACAAATGAAACCTGCGAATCGATATCCAACTATCTCTGGATTCTTTCTGGATGTAAAACGATGTCAGAAACTTACATCTTGCTGCTTGGGTGGTTTGGCGTGGCCGCGGCTCGCCAATTCATCACCAAAAGCTTCGAGACCATTGTATCAAGACAACCATGCTCCACACACCACGTCCCCGTGTCATAGCCCTTCAGTTCCCAATTCCCATTGTCCTCGATAACTATACCATGGGCAGAAAACCTCCACAGACTCCAATAAGACAATCAAAATATCTGTAATTTTCAAATCCAAATTATTAGAAGTACTGATAAATTCATGTCCGATGGCAGAATGTACTGTGCAATCCATGTCCAAAGTCTGTGAACAGTGTTATGTCTATCAGGAACTCATAAATTTGAGCATTAATGGACAACACTCTGTACAGATATTCAGCATTAGAAGTACTTTGTTCTATGTTTTTGCAAGCATAATAACATTTCATTTAGGATAGTTTCCAACAAAATAATCCAAAAACGTTGTAAAATATGTTAACTATTCTTTCCTCGTTAGTTCAATTTCAATCTTAAAACTTTGTTTTTCTATCCACAATTACATAAGAAAGGATCATCTCATGATTTTCCCAACATAATGTTCATTCTTAATGGCCTTTGGTCATTTTATTACTCTTAGAGCCTAGAAACCCGTGAATTGGATCCAACATAATCAAATTAGTACAATTACAATTACAAAACCACGCCTTGGAAACGCTTTCGATCAATTTGTTCATGCGACTTGGATTAAAAAATCCAACTCAACTAATTTTTTTTTTTGTTTTTCTAGATTTTGAATTTAATCCAACTTAATAAAAAAACTAAATTGATCATTTTAATTTTATACTGTGTTTTTGAATGGATTAGTTTTAATGATTTTTAATTTAACTTGTTTTTAGTTGGTTATTATACTATAATCATTCAAGATTTAAAAGATACCTAGATGAGGCCAAAAAGATGATATTCAAGTTAATTTTTTATTTTATTTTATTTTGAAATTCCTAAACCATGTTTTTTTTCTAGAAATTAGTTTCTGAAAAACTAATTTTTCAGAAATTAATTTATTAACTTTCTTGTATTTGTTTGTCATTAGAAAAGTTGGTTAACGAAAAACACTTTCCGATCAACGGAAAACACTTTTCAGTTAAAAAAATTAGCTTAGTTTTCAAGAAAATATTTTTTTTTTTAGCTGTATTTGTTTTCCGGAAAAACACTTTCCAAACTTTCTTGTGTTTGTTTGCCGTTTAGAAAAATTGGTCAACGAAAAACACTTTCCAGTTAAAGAACACTTTTCGGAAGTTGTGAAAAATTTAGAAATGTTATTATTTGCTGATTATATCAAATTATTCCTTAAACTTTTGATTACTATATATATATATATATATATATATATTATTTTGAATATTTATTTTTCAATTTCATCTCTTAAAATTTAATTTTTATATTAATTTTGGTCCTTATTTTTATAATTGTTATTTTCTTTTTTCTTATCATTTTTTTATTGAAATTTTTTATCTATCAAATTTGGTGCTCATTCTTTTGATTGTTACTTATTTTATTTGAAATAATTTATGAAATGTTGATTATTATTATTTCAATTTTTTCTTCTTTTATTTTTTAAATTTTTTAGATTTGATCTCTATTATTTTGATTATTATTTATTTTATTTGAGATAATTTATGAAATTATATATATATATATATATTTTAATTTCATTCTCATTCAACTATTTAATTTGTAAGATTTGTTCCTTATTATTTTAATAAACTTGAGAAAAATAAAATATTAATAAGTTATTTTCCAGCTCATTTTCCATGACATAACCAAACACTAAAAACTGTTTTTCAACTTATTTTCCATTACACTACCAAACATCAGAAAGTAATTCACTTTTTCAAAATTCACTTATTTGGAATTCACTTTTAAAAAAAACTATTTTCCTGTAAACAAACAATCTAGTTTGTTTAAGTTAGTTTTAAAATTAATTTAAAGAGTTGTAAATTTTTTAAAAGGACATACTACTTGAAAAGAATATTTAGTAATAAAATTTTAAATTAGATTTTTTGTGTAATAAATCTATAAGTAAAATTGCATGTGTTTGTTGTCTTTCTATTGTTATTTTTATATACATCACCTTCTTTATAATTGTCATTGAACAAAACCACTTCATTGAACTCTTCTAGATATCAAAATCTAATCTCAATTCAGATTTATTGTTTATTTAGTTTAACTGCAAGATACAAATAAGTAAATACCATAAACATAAGATCAAGACACAATTTTAAAACACAACAAACATGCTTGAATGAAATTGCACTAATAAAATCTAAAGTAGATTTTTAAGGAAACTCGTTGGAGTACTTAAATCTAATATACATCCACTCGTGCTCTTAAGCATGACTCTTTTCTTTCGTCACATTGCCTGTTGTTTCTCTTTGAACCGGTGTCTCAGACTCTCTCTTATCGATCAGGTGCATCGTAAAAAAAAAGATCTAGTCACCCCTTTCATCTTAGGCTTTCTCCCTATTTTTTTTTTTTTATAAAATCAATAAAATCTATTGAGGTGATGATAATTTTCTTTCCAAGTTTGTTTATTTTATTAGTTGTTAAAGGCTAGATCTATCTTTAACTTATATCTTCAAAAGAAAAATAATATTATTGTTATTGATAACACAGATTCAATACAAAATAGCTTCTGACATTTCAAGATTGTTAGTGAGGTAAAGTAGAAAAGAGATTCAACATTACCCGACAATTAAAAAATTAATAGACATATTTTTACCAAGAAAAAGGAATGTTATTGATAGAACTTTGTACATGTAAACCTAGCTTGGTCCTTGTTATTTAAAGAAAGATTACTTTTGTTGTTTGATCTGATGTATAAAACAAGAATTTTCTTTATATATTGTTTGCTTTTATGCTTGATATGGGCTAGGTTAGGTATATTTATGGTTATATATTTGATTTGATATTGGAACAAGAATATGATATAAAGATTGGGCTATTAATTTGGATGTATATATTGATGGTGTGCTTGTATTGATTTTTGCAAAAAACCAGGTGAGAAATATAATTAAGTGTTTTTGTTAACTTAAAAAAGTCATACATTTTAGTTGTATTTTAAGGGTTTGTTTTGCTATTTTTTTTTTCATTTTCACTTGTTTATTTGTAAAAAGTATGATGAATTTAATTACATTGCAAGGTCCATAAAAGTTTGATGAAGAAGAAACTTATATTATTGCTTAATCTTTTTGTTGTTGACTTACTAGATTTTTTTATTGACGACTTGTTGGTTTCTTTGCTAACTTAAAATTACTTTTGCTAGATTATTTTTTATTTAGGGTTGAATCTTTCCATTATTTTGTAACTTAAAGTGGATAATTGCTCATTTTTTTTTTAAGTTTGAATTATGATTGAATGAATTTTACAGTGTTTGTTCATTAGTTTATAACTTCCTTGGATTTCTCTTTCCTGCTTAGGTTTAAATTAGTAGACTTGATGGATTATTATGCCAAAATTTTGTTAAAAAATTAAGTTGTAGGTCTTTTTAAAAATCTTTATTTAAAGTTGTTGAGTTGCAGCCTTGCAGATACTGTTAGTTGATTCAATTATAGATTTTTTACATATTTTGTTTAAAAATTATAAATATGATATTAAATAATTCTCATGCATGAATACTTTAGTGTGAAAATTTAAAGATATTATATCATAAGTTGCATGGAGTTGAGTTTGTTTGGCTTAAAAGGTCTAAAAAAAAGCTAAGACAATAAAAAATTGTTAAAGTTCAATTTAAAATAGGCCCATTAAAAATCCAAAAAACTATCATATTTAAAAACATTGATTTCCTGATTTTTTAAAGGACAAAAAACTCAAACCAACTTGAGCTAGTTTATTTGAACTAGTTTCCAGTTTGATTCAAGTCAAAATTTCTAAAAATTAAAAAATCTAATTCGGTTAGATTTTTTGATCCTTATAGTTACATGAACATCCCTAGGTACTGCTATTTTTGTAAAATACCCTAACATTGTGAGATATTTATAGAAAGATCTGTTACCTTTTTACAATTCACATGGTTTTTTCTCTAATCTTTTATGAAGTACTTTGTTAACTAAATAAATAATAGTCAGAATTGACTCCCTCATAAGTTTTAAGATGTTTTTGAACTTATCAATATGACATTTATAATTTCATTTTTTTACTATCCATTTCTATCACTTTTTATTATTCTTATATTCTTATAAGTTTATTTTTAATTTTATTATTGTAATGTTTAAACATTTTAATAGCATTGTATTTGCTTATAAAAAGACAAGTATAATAATACCTGGTGCAATTATATATAAAAATAATGTAATGCTTTTTCCTATCTTAGTATAAATTTTAAATCACCAATATCCGAATGAATTAATCTAAAGTTTCACTCACCACTTATTTCAATTATTTGAAAAGAATCTTTTGTGAATTTTGATTTTTGCAAACCTCTCATTTATGATTTTTTTCCAAAAAAATAACACTTAATAATAATTCAAGATTAATTAACCTTTATATATAATTATAATTTTATGCTATAAATCGTAAGACTTAAACAAGTAAGAAGAACATTTATTATTGTTTTTATTAATCTCATCTCTTGTTACAATGATCAATACATTTATTTTAAAGATGCAATAACAAATATATTCTTTTTCTAGAAATATCTCACCTTTAATGAATACAAATTTGTCACTTTAAAAGACCATTTTAAAATTATTTTTATTTAAAAATAAATCAGATACTAAGTTCTTTATAATATCAATAACTTAAAACACATTTTGATCATTTGTTTAGCTTAACTATAAAATATAAGCATGTAAATACCATAAACATAAGATTAAACTACAATCTTAAAATGCTACAAGCATGCGTGAATAAAATTGAATAAAAAAAATTTAAAGTAAAATTTTAAGGTGTGGAGCCTCGCACTAAACCTATGCTTGCGTGGTTTAAGTTTAAAATCCACTTTGTCTAATACCTTATTTTTCTAACAGTTTTAGTGCCATGTAGGTCTATTTTTAATTTTTTAACTTTCTTTATATAAACCATAAGAAAATATTGTATTCTTTTATAAAATACCAACCAAATATATTTTAAAATTAATTTTTTATTCATCTATAATTTATTTTAAACATACTAATGTTTCACGTTAAAGAAATTTTATTAATTATTGGGTATATGGTTAACCTTCTAACGCTTATTTATCATAAAAAAAAATGAAAAATTAACTATTTGTCTTGTGTGAAAGACATGAAGTGTGTGTGTGTGAAAACCTATTATAGTAACTTCTACATTTAAATTTGTTTTATTTGTCTTATGCACCTCGATTTTGTGGCCTCCTATGTATGATAATACTGTCCTCTCCACTCCAGCACCACTCGGGAAGAAGCTGAATATTTACTGCAGCGCAAAGTGGAGTCCTGACTGATCCTGATGGTCTCTGTTTATGTTGGAGAAATACACGCATCTTTATATATTGCTCTTCCACGAGCTCTCCTGATGATGAGGGTAATCTATTTTAAGTGACTGAATTTATACTTTGTCATTTGTGCATTAGTGCGCAGTCAAAAATGAAAGTGCTGGAATTGAAGGTGCTGGAATGCATCTTTTGGGTTCAATAAAAAATGAAATGTTGGGCTCAGTAAATGAATTCAAAACGAGAGGGAAAAGATTCTTCCCAGCACAAAGAAAAGGCAACGCGAATGTAATCATTCTCTCTGCAAAATCATGCCGCTGTTTGGAACATCAAAAGCACTTTGCCATGGCAAAGCATGCATGCTTGAAACTTAGAGCCCCACGAGTTTAGATTTTAATATATCGCAATGATCTAGATGCCCACAGGCCACTTCAGAACAAAAAATAGCTTTAATTTTGATTCCAGTTGATAAAGGACAAAAAAATAAAATAAAAAATAAAAGGACAAAGGAAGAAAGCAGAAGAAATCCCAGATCAAGATCGTTAGGTTGATAATGCTTTCTTTTGTTCTTAATCACTCTTATCAAGATATCTTAATGTACTGATATGGTCCTTTAAAGCTTCATTCAACTTGTTTATCTGCTTTGCAATGATGGTGTGCCTGGACGAGCCGGCTACGCGGTGACTTTTTAGGGATGTTTTATGGGTGTTCTAAACGATTATTTTTAAAATGTATTTTATTTAAAATAATATATATTTTTTATTTTTTTAAAATTATTTTATATATCAACCTATCAAAATAATTTAAAAATATTAATTTAAAATAACTTTTTTAAAAAACAACAGATAATTCCATCAGTGATTTAGTCCTTTTTTGCTTTACTTTAGTTGATAAGACAGACTGCTACCATGTATTAACATGCATCGCAACAGTAGTGTTTACTTTAATATCAAATAATGATGGAAATGCTAAAGAAGCATGATAATTTAGAATTTCCGTCAAGATAGATTCAGTTATTTATTTTAGCTTTAAATCTTGGCCATCCTTTTGTCCTGTACTACCTTTATTCTTTGTGTTTTTCCAATATTAAATATCAACACCACATTTGATTATTGCATTTGCGGTCTCCAAAGAGGAAAAGAAGACTCATATAAATAAATAAATAAATAAATAAAATAAAACAAATAAAACAAGTGTGACCTTCCAGGCTTTTAAAGGAGATGTAAAAGTGAACCAACAAACATATTTTAGTTTGTAACTAAAATTATTGTTCTTCTTATTATTAATATTTTGAGAATTCTAATCTTATTGATACTATTTCCTTCACATATGTGAATTTTAGAATTAAATTAAATTGACTAATATTCAATTTTATTAAAAAAACTTAATTGTTAATTTGAACAGTTGTTTCCATTTTATAAATAAAGAAAGTTATTACAATTTACACATAACAAAATACTCATGAGATGAATTTTTTTATATCTTTTGTCCTCATCCTTAGAGATCGTTTAGAGCCTACTTGGTTGTATTATTAAAGTGTTGTGCATGTTTAAGAAAAATAAATATTGTAAAGATATGTTTTTTTTTAAGGCTCCTAAGCCAATTATTTTTATGTTCTTCGATTCCATCTCAATTTACTCTAATAATTTTAAAATATTTATTTTTATTGTAGTTAAATTCAAGTTCAATTGTCAAAGTTACCAATAAAAATGTCACATTTCAACTATATTATTTTGATGGAACAAACTTCACAAAATGGATATACAAGTTAGTGTTATTGCTTGCTTCATAAAAGATTTCTATGTTCATTATCTAAATTCACTAGCATTATTTAAAAGAAGATGAATATAATACTATTAAGGTTGGGATTGAATACACTAATTGTTAGGTTTTGTTTTAAATTACGGGTTCAATAAAAAAAAAACATAATACCCATATACTTAGTCTATTTAAAAATATAAAATTATTATATTTTAAGGTAAAACTTATTTGTGAGTAATTTTATTCTTTTATTTTGGTGGCTAAAGAGATGAGATAACAAATGCGTTTTAGTTTATATTGAGATTTTGAGTGAAAGAGCAATTATATACAACTTCTTATAATCTTCGATTTTCTCATAGAAATTTTCTTTTATTGTCCGCTCATGAAGTAAACTTAAGTTGTTGAATGATATAAATCTCATGTGTTCCTGTGCTATTAATTGTGCTTGTGTTTTATTATAAGGATCTTGATTTTCATATTGAATTTTAATGCCTTGAATAGTTACAATCACGTATAAAGGGTTATTGTTTTACACTATTTTATCCTTATTTCACTCAATATAAATTTACATAGATTATGATAACTGTATTACTTTAAAATTTGCATTCAAATATGTAAAGAGAAATTTCATTTAACAAATGATGAGTATATTAAATTCATAAAAAATTTAACAAAGTTTTTCCTATATAAAACTTTATCTAAATTTTCACCTCAAATATACAAAAACCTATAAACACAATTGCAATTCAATCCATGTAATCACAATACCCGCATCAATGTAGTTCCCCACTCACCACCCATCAATCCTCCCCTCCACACATGCATATACATATATATATATATATATATATATATATATATATATATATATATATATATAATCTTATTTAAGTTTATAGATAATTGCAATTCAACTCATGTAATCATAATACCCGCATCAATGAAATTCCCCACTCACCACCCATCAATCATCATCCCCCACGCGTGCATATATATATATATATATAAAATCTTATTTAAGTTTGAAATTGGCATGATATAACTATCTATATTCTCAAAAGATTAAGAGATAATGATTCTTATAATTTGAAAATTATTTTAACTAATTACATATGTATAATAACATAGTTAAAATTTTACAAAATTATTACCTATAATAAAACTAATAAAAATATAGCTTGACATCAAGGTGACAATAAAAAAAAATGAAAACAGCTTACAAATCACAATATTTTTACATATATTTTAACTTGAACATAAACATGGAAATGAGAAGAACCTATAAGTCACAATATATTGAGAATTATGTTTCAAAAAATTAAATGTTAAGTTACCATAGTTCTCAATAGTTAGTCCTTTATAGTTCATTATTACTATTAAACTCCTACCACATCAACAAATTTATTGTCTTGTATTAATTCTTACCATTAATACATATATCATATCATAACATATTTCTTACCCAAAAGCATCTTCATTTATAGTTCTTCCGTGAAGGCATAAAACTTATAAATCTTCTACTCTAAAGGTATATCAATCATAATATCTTGCCTTATAGACATGTTATAATTATTATCTTACCCCAAATGCATGTCATCAATAATGTCGTTATAACCTGCCTCAAACGCATGCCATTACTAATATTCATAATATCATATCTTAAAGGTTGTAACCTAATTTTTTTAAAAAATAAAAAAATTCCAAAAAAAATATCTTTTCAATAATTTTAGCTATTTTGATATTTTTTATTTTTCTTCATTTTTTAATTTTTTGTGTGACAAAAAATCTTGAAAATCATAAAAAAATCAAAATGCAAAAAAGAAAAAAACTAAAGAAAATAATACAAAAATAATTGGGGCTTGAAATTGGACTGATAATTGAGCATCAGAGATAAAAACAAAGTTTGAGAATTTTTTGTTCATACTTGAGGTTGAATTGAATAGGAAATTGAGAAATAAACATAATTTGATTTAATTTGGCTAAGAGTGAAAGAAATTTAAATTTCAAGGATGATTTTGAAATAATTAGCCAAGTTAGAAATTAATGAAGGGCTTAATTAAAGAAGAAAATCAAAATTAGGAGTACGATTGGTAAAAAGTGCATATGTTAAGAACTAATAATGAATTTGCAATAAATATTAAATCTAGAGGTCTTAATTGATTCAATTAAGAATGCAATTGAAAAGAAAAAAAGATTTAGGATAAATTTAGTTAAAACTGCAAGAATTTGAGAAAAAAAAGACTAAATTAAAAATAGACTAATTGGAAAGATTTGACTTGGGAATTAAGTTAAAAGAGAGTTCAAGATTTAACCTTGTTTAAGTAGAATTGGAAAGATTCAAAAAACAAGGATTGTAATGAAAATGAGAAAATATTCATGGACTAATTAACTATTTCATTTCAGCTCCATTTATTTCATTCAAATCAATTCAACCTAATTTAGTCCAATGATTTTGTTAGATTAATTCAATTTAGTCCTTAGTTAATTCTTGATTAAATTTCCTTAATTTTTCAAAATCCTAACATATAAGTTTAGATTCTGATATTTTAATTTCAGCTCAAGATCCTATGATTCCTATCAAAATCTTCAATTAATCCCTTAGATTAAGTTCAAGAATTAATCTCAAATTAAACATTCTTGTTTTAGCATTGTTAGGAAAAAATCAAAAAAGAGACCACCTTTCATTCACATAGGGAGGAAACATAAAAACAATAGGGGAAAACAAAGCAAAAAATAACACTATAGCCTTCACTCTTTCCCTCTCTCTCCATACCATTTATAATCTCAAGTTTGTTGGACAATTCTACGTTTGACTTTTTTTTTGGTTGATGTTCTTGCCATGAACTTTGCTTTAGGTCATTAATTTTAGTGTCATTTTGGTTAATTGATGGTTCTTATATGTGTGTGAATGCTTGTTAATCTTTAATCTTAGTTTTTTTATCGCTTAAAAACATCAATTTAATGGTTTTTTTTATTATTTTCATTTACTTGATTTATCTTTTGAATAAAATCAAATATTTATGGCTTTTGTTTGATTATCATGATGATCCAGTTCCAAAATATTGGTTGAATGTTGATTTCACATATGTCTATACTTTCAATTGGATGTAATTTGCTATGTTTTCAAAATTATGTTTATGGGTTTTGTCTTTGCCAATTCTTCGTGTTCTTTGACAGATTCAAGCAAAAAATATGGTTTGATTTTCTAATATTTGTTTATGTTATTGACTTTTGACATGACTAAAAGATTGATGTCTTCTTCTAAATACAAGAGTATCGAAGTAATAAATAACCTAGTAAAATTAGGATCGAATCACATGAAGGTTAATTGTATAAATTATAGACAACAATAATACAACAAGAACAATAATAATAGTAGTAGTAGCAATAATAGTTATAGTAATAGTAATAGTAGTAGGAGCAGTAACAACAGTAGTAGTAGTAGTAATAATAATAATAAAAAGGAAGAAGAAGAAGAAGAAGAAGAAGACGTTGATGAGAACTTTGAGATGAAAGATTAATATAAAGATTAAACAATAATAACAATAAATATCAAGGTTAGAGGATCCACTGATATTATGTCAAACAAGTATAGAATAAACTCTTACTAGTCAATTAAGAACCACACAAAAAAGAGGTTCGAATCAGATTATAAATTGTTAACATGATTACATTAGTTATCTTATTCGATTAAAGTTAATACTTGTAAATGTTGTTAGGCATTCATGATTATAACTTATATTAACAACAAATCAAGTTCTTTTCATAACTCAAGTGTCGGTTATACCATACAGTATGGACTATGAAAGTGTCAAGTATTTGCTGTACTAAGTGTTATACAACATAAATCAAGATTAGTCATTTAACAAGCAAAGTATTAAAGAGTGAACAAGATAAAAAATATAAAACATATTAGTATCAAATATTAAGGTCCATGTTGAGTTTACATTATATTTATTCTTACACCATTAGTGTAACATTTTCACCTTGACATAATAAACTTAACTAAACATAATGAAAGAAAGAAAAATAAATAAACAAAATAAGAACATAAATAAGATAAAAGTTAACTAAGTAAAGGAAAAGAATTGAAAGGCATAAACAAGATATTAATGAAAATAAAACTTAAGCATTACAAAAATACAAAGAGAGAAAGCAAGAGCATGATCTTGATTTGGAGATCAAGAAGCCTAAATGCATGACAAATACCTCCTTTTATAGGCTAAAATTGAGAACTATTGATTTGATGACTAATTGATGAGTGGGTGACTAGCTCTTGACTTGGTGACAATCCTTATCTTCTCTTGTCTGCCCAAAACATAATTCATAACATCAAAATTAGATTATTTAAAAACATAAAAGTTGCAGGAAATTGTCTTATTTTTCCAAAAAAAAAGTGGAGGTCATTTGGACTTCTAGAACTTCAGATATGGGCCAAACACTAAACAATATTCGGGCTGCAAGATAGATTCAGACTTCTTCATTGTGGCTACAATTTGGACTTGAAAATGACTTTTTTAAATCTGAGGCTCAATGAAAGTTATAGGCCCATGTGTTACCTTTTAATTCATATAAAGTAGATTTAAATCCGTAATCTACAGCTCCAGATATGACCCAATTACCAAATAGTATTCTGGTTTGGACTGCACCAACATCTCTTTTCTAAGTTTGGCCATCTCTTTGTCCTTTCAATTTTAGTTCTTAAACTCATCAATCAATCCTTTCATTTATATGATAGGCCTGAATTTAAAATAAATATTTATCATAAATTAAAGGTATCTTATATTATTAGATATGTTATTATAACACATGTTTTAGTTAAGGAGTTATTGATACTTCAAATGCAAAATAATGATATAAAACCTTGATAAAAATACACTTTTAAGTACTAATCACAATCACCAACCAACTTATTATTAGTCCTTAGTAATCAAAGTGTTAAAATAAAAAAATAATTTATAAATTTCAAAAAGCAAGTATTCATCATTCAACTTTCATTAATCTATCTAGATAAATAAATTCTTATTAAATTTATATATCTGCTCAATACCTCTTAAAAAAATATTAATAAATCTTCCTTTTGTGCTCAATATGTCAATATATAGTTATGGGGCTTTACTTGGAAGAAAAACAATATTTTTGTTCTAATGTTTAAGGTTGACTTTCTTGATTTGAGATTTTTTTCTTTTTCTTTTTAAATATATATACATGTAACTTAAAACACAAGACATCTTTAATCCATATAACAAGCTTTCAGCTAATGACTCCCATACCAGTTGGTCTTAAAGCATTAAGTGTTGAGACGCCCCTATGAACTTAGTAACTCGGGTTACAAATACTGATACGTAGATAGTGCAATATTTGATTTCCTTAATTTTTTTTCCTCAACCTATATAATAAGCATTGAGCCAATAGTTCCCAAGTCTGTTGACTTTAGGATATTAGGTGTTAAAACACCCCTTTGAGCTTAATTACTTAGGTTAATTCTTATTAAATTAATCTACCAAGCTTATCAATATTTTTATTTTTATTATTTTTTATTTTTTTGCTCTTTTTTTTATTTTTTTTTCAATTTGTATACTATCCCTTTCCCTTAGTTGTTACCTTTAACAAACGAACTTAAATAATGTAATAATCAAGTGTGCAACCCACAATCATATAATAAAGTGTGTGTGTGAAGATTAAGGCTTAAGAATACTTGTTAAATGAGTATATGAGTATAATTAAACAATACGAGAGTTTGTAAACCTGAATATTTCAAGAAATATTTTGATAGAACTTGTTATGAATATTGCAAATAACTATTGAAAAATATTAGCTAAGGTAATAACTACTGAAAAATGTTAGCTAAGATATGTTTCTTTGTCTTTTCAATTTCAATTCTTAAACTCATCAATCAATCCTTTTATTTATATGATAAGCTTGTATTTAAAATGAACATTTACAAGAAATTAAAGGGATCTTATATTATTAGACATGTTATTATAAAACATGCTTTAGTTAAGGAGTTATTGATACTTCAAGTGTAAAAATATTATATAAAATCTTGATAAAAAAACACTTTTATGTATTAATTAACTTTATTTCTATGTTTGGACTAGAAAGCCCAGCCCATGTGGATGGGCTAAGTTCATTAATAATAAAGGTAGTGTTTCGTAAACTTAAAATTCTTAAAGAAAAAAAAGTTAAACATACCTCAAATAATTTCTAAAAATACTGAAAAACTTTAGGGATCATTTCAAATGTATTTATGGGTCTCTCACATATTTTTTAACCATTTTATTTAATATTTTTTTTTTGTAAACATACATTATATGGTTCTGACTCAATATTAAATATACATAATTTTTTGTTTAAAATTTTAAACAAAAATTCCTTATTAAAAAAATACAAAAATAAATTTTATTCTCATGCATATGGCCAAATTATAAATTTTATTATTCATATCTTATAAAAAAAATGAAATTTGCATTGTTATCATACTTTGAAAATAAAAAAAATAAAAAAAAAAGTTAATTGGTAAGAGAACAAGTTTGTGTTTACCATTTTGGATTTTGCCAAAATTTAAAAATACCATAAAAATAATTTTTTTAATTAATATTTGGGTTATGAATTTTACAATGTAATGCATCTTTCAGGTATTAAACTAAATAAATTAAAAAGAATAAATTTTTATTTTTGTATACTTTAGAATGATTAGATTTTAGACTAATAAACTATAAATTTTCTTAATAAGAAAGACTTTTCTTAAACTTTAGACATGCACAATAGACACGACTAATATAAATAAATAATGTAACTTATCTCAGGTAAAATGTACTAGGGTTATCCTCCCAATACACAATCAATCTTCTTATCATGACTCTAAGACCAGTTAGGGTTTATAGTGAATAAAATATTAGGTGGCGACTTCATTCTATTTTTTTTATTAATAAGAAACAAGAATTACTTTTTCTTTCCACCCATTCCTCACATACACACACTAGATCAAATTAAAATAACAAGTATAATCAAATTTCCAACTTTCCATAACTCTCTCTCTCACACATTTTGTCATCCTAAATACATCATATTATAACACCTCAAAACCATTCTTAAATAATTTTAACATAAAAAAAATTAATATCACAAAATTTTATTAAATTTCCAAACACCTCACAATCTATCTATAGCCAACCATTATAGGTATCAAATTCCCCAAAATTGATTTCAACCCTAATTATTTTCCATCACAATATTCTTTATTCCAAAACAATCTAAAAAATTGATCAATTTTCATTTCTCTACTAATTTAGAAAAACCCTAGAAATTTAAAATTTTGAGATTTTCTTTTCCTCCCCTACAAACAAGAAAGAAATGAATTAATTGAAGGTAAATGCCTGACCTTTTTCAATTTAACTCAATTTAATGAGTTCTTACAAGGATATCAAAGAATCTTCTCCTCGTTTTTTAAATTGAAAGCTTTCTTTCTCGATTTCTCAATTCCCAAACCATTATATTTCTCTATAGTTTTCTAATTAGAGTTTTTTTTTTTATTATTACGAGTCCTAAATGCATAATGTCAAGCAAAACTTGTATAAAATTAAGAATTGAGAGAAGATTTGGAGCACCTTTTCCCTCTCATGGCTACTGGATGCTATTAAAAAAGAGAGGGGTTTTGTTTTAATTATAAAAATATCACTCCTAATTATCCCTTTTGTTATTTTCTGTCATTTACTCGACCATCTATGCTTTTCATATATTAATTTATTATTTTAATTCTTTCAATTGATTTGAGATTTTAATGTTGTTTCCATTAGAAACTAATATTAGAGCTTGCTTAATTATTACTTAGCTTTCGTAATGGCAATAAAAATAACATTAGGATTGAATTTTAATATAGAGAAATTTAATGGTAGGAACTTTAATCTGTGATGTATTAAGATTAATGCCATGTTAGTTTAACAATGTTTATTTAAGGTGTTGAAAGGTGTAGACAATTTGTCTAAAAAAGGAAAAATTAAGGATAAAAAAGGTCTCATGAAATAAGCACTTAATGTCACTCAACTTTGTTTATCTAATAAGGTTCTAAGATATGTTGTTGAGGAGACTACAATTACTAGATTATAGATAAAGTTAGAAACTCTTTACCTGACCAAATTCTTGATGAATTGACTATATCTAAAGCATATGTTATATACTTCCTAGATAAACGAATGTATGCCAATTAAATACCATCTTGATGAATTCAATAGAGTAATTATAGATTTGTAAAATGTTGATGCTAAGGTTGAAGATGAGAATCAGATTTTGATTTTATTATGCTCGTTATCTCCATTTTATAATCATTTTATTGTATAGACGAGATAATCTTAGTTCAAAAGAGGTCAAAGTTTTCTTAAACTCTATGGAGTTGAAAAACAAGTGTTAGAGAGACATAACAATAATCATATAAAAGGTTTGATTATAAGGGGTAAAATAAATAATAAAGGTTATGGTAGAGGAGACAAGTATAAATCAAATTGAAGTCTAAAAAAATTAAATGCTTTTAATATTATAAAGTATAGAACATTAAGAGCAATTTTCCCAAGCAAAAAGATAAGGGAAAGAAGAAAAGAAACCTTTAATGCTATAAATGTTGCTAGAGAAAAGAAAATTTATGATAACTGTGAAAGTGTTCTGGCTATGTCTGTTTATAGCTCATGTAAAGGATGAATTCTTGATTTGCTTTTGCATTTTATAATTGTCCTAGTATAACTTAGTTTAGCACTTATAAAATTATAAATAGTACTATATCAATGGACTTTCTATTATTGATGTGACTATGATTTGAATGAAGATGTATGGTGATAATGTTAGGAAACTAGAGGTTTGACATGTTTTTGAGATGAAGAAGAATTCAAATTCTTTGAGCCTTCTTGATTCTTTAGGTTTTGCTTATTTTAATAAAAGTGGAGTTTTGAGGGTGCTATTATCATTATAAAAGGAAAGTTGGTTACTGACCTCTACTATCTTTAATTTTTAAAATTTATTGATTTATCTAGTATATTATCCGCGATTAATTTAGAGAGTGCTTCTATTTAGTTATGCCATATATGACTACAACATATAATTGAGAGGATAATAATAGAGTTAATCAAGCAAGATTTGTTATGTGGTTAGAAAATAGATATATTAGATTTCTATAAGCATTATGTTTTATGGTAAATAGTATAAGGTAAAATTCAATACGACTATTGATTAGTACTTAAAAGTGCATTCTCATTAAGGATTTATGTCATCATATTGCACCTAAAGTATCATTAAATTCCCTAACAAAAGCATGTTTTATATTAGCAAGTCTAAAAATATAATATATCTTTAATTCATGGTAAATGTTCATCCTAAATGCAGGTCTATCACATAAATAAAAGGATTGATTGATGAGTTTAAGGATTGAAATTGAAAGGATAAAAAGAAGGCCAAACTTAGCAAAGTGTTGCTGGTGCATTCCAAACTCGAACACCGTTCAGTAATTTGATCATATCTGGAGCTGTAGATATCAGATTTAGGTCCATTTTATATCGATAGAAAGGTAAGACATAGACCTACAACTTTTATATGAAGTCAAAGACTCAATTCTGCCGTTTTCAAGCCCAAATCTTAGCAACAACGAAGACGTCAGAAGCTGTCCTCCAGCTCAAGCACTATTCGGTTTTTGGCTCATATCTTGAGTTCTAGAAGTCCAAATGAGCTCTGGTTTTTTTTTATGGAAAGCTGAGACAATTGCCCATAGATTCCATAATTCAGTTGGCTATAATTCTGATGTGAGCAATGACGTTTTGGCCAGCCAACAATATCAAAAATCAGCCCACAATATCAAAAAACCAGCAGCTATTAATGTCAAAAACCAGCCACCAAATCAATGGATGCCCACTAATTCTTCAATCAATCAATAGTTCTGAAACTTAGCCTATAAAAGGAGGCATTGTCCATGTATTTAGTCATATTAATTTTTAGATCAAAGTTATCTTCTTGCTTTCTCTCTACATCTTTGTAATGTTCAAGTTTTCTTTTATGCTATAGTAATCTCTTGTTTATGCTCTTTCATTTCCTTTCCTATACTTAGTTAGCTTATATTATGTTTATGTTCTTATATTGTTTATTTGTGTTTTTCTCCTTCTTAATGTTTAGCTAAGTTAATTATGTCAAGGTGAAAAGGTTTCTCTAATGGTGTTAGAATAGGTATAATATAAACTCAACATGAGCTTTAAATGTTTATATCCAAGAAAGATTGTTATTAACATGTTTTATCTTTTTATCTTACTAATTCTTAATACCTTGCTTATTAAATGTTTAATTTAGATTTGTGTTGTATAATATTTGGTACATCAAATGCTTGATTTTTCATAGTTTTTGGCCGAAATCGTTATTATGATAGAAACTTGATTTGTTGTTAACATAAACTAGCAACATGAATACTTGATGATATTTATAAGTATGGTATTACTTATATAAGATAATTAATATGATCATGTTAGTAATTTATAATGAGCTAATAACGAGAAATCATCCGATTAGAACCTCCTTTGTGTGTGGTTTCTAGTTGAGTAATAAAAAGAGTTTATATTATATTTATTTGAAATACTATTAGTGAATCCTATAACCTTGACATATGTTTTGTTATTGTTTAATCCTTACATCATTATCACATCCCAAAACTTTCTTCAACTCCTTTTATGTTATTATTCTCTTTAAATCTTTTTCTTTATTTGTAATTTATATAATTCACCTCCCTGTGGTTCGACCCCGGTCTTGCCGGGTTATTTTACTTTGACACTCCTACACTTGGGATAAGACATCAACTCTTTGATCGTGTCAAGTTTTTGGCGCCGTTGCCGGGGAGGTAAGTTATTGTATAAATTAAATATTTTATTTTATTTTATTTTCACTTTTATTTGTTTTTCTAATTGTTGTTTCTTTTTCTTTTTCTTTTTTCTTTTCTTTTCTTTTGTATTTGCATGAGAGTTTGGACACGTACATTAAGTGGTAAACTTTCTAGAAAATCATCATTTTCTTTAGAAAACATGGCCGAAGAAGATAACCAATCAATTCATAATGAGAATAATGAGAATAATCATGTTAGAACACTTAGAGATCATATGAATCCAACAAGAACAAGTGCACCATCATGTATTGTTTTTCCTCCTGATGCATCTCATTTTAATTTTAAACCAGGTATTATTCAACTTTTACCCACTTTTCATGGCTTAGAATTAGAAAATCCATACTTGCACTTAAGAGAATTTGAAGAAGTTTGTAACACTTATAATGACTTAAATTGTAGCATGAACACCATCAGATTAAAGCTTTTTCCTTTTTCGTTAAAAGATAAAGCTAAAACATGGCTACAAAATATTAGGTCAGGATCCATTCATGCTTGGGATGAAATGCAACAACAGTTTTTAAAGAAATTTTTCCCTTCTCATAGAACAAACTCTTTCAAAAGACAAATCACCATTTTTACTCAAAAACCAGGAGAAACATTTTATAAATGTTGGGATAGATATAAAGACTTGCTTAATACCTGTCCTCATCATGGTTTTGAAACATGGAGATTGGTTTCATAATTTTATGAAGGGTTAACACCTAAAGATAGACAAATGGTAGAATTGATGTGCAATGGAACTTTTGAAAATAAAGACCCTGATGAAGCAATGGAGTACCTAGAGTTGCTAGCTGAAAATGCTCAAAATTGGGACACCACAGGTACTTGTGAGGCACCAGGTAAAACTCAACCTCATACATCTAATGGAGGCATGTATAGCCTTAGGGAAGATCATGACCTTCAAGCTAAATTTGCATCTTTAGCTAGAAAAGTTGAGGCACTAGAATTAAAAAAGAGTGGTCAATTAAAATCTGTTCAAGAAATTGTGTGCCAAATTTTTGAAACCAATGAACACTCAACCAATGATTGTCCCACGTTGCCTTCTTTTAAGGAATGTCTCCATGAACAAGCCAATGCTTTAAATAGTTTCCAAAGACCAAGTCATAACCCGTACTCACAAACGTAAAACCCTGGTTGGAGAAATCACCCAAATTTCAGTTGGAAGAGTGGTAACAATAATGCACAAACTTCACAGCCACCATTTCAAACACAACATAATTTTCAAAATTCTCATGGATATACACCTCCTTATATTCCCCCTCCTAGAAGAAATCTTGAGGAAACATTACATGCATTCATTGAAAAGCAAGAGACAATCATCACTCAAAATGCTCAAACCATGGCTGATTTGAAAGATACTCTTGCAAAGTTCATATCTGCTCTCAGTTTTCAGGAGAAAGGTAAGTTTCCATCTCAACCCCAGCAAAATCCCAAAGGGCAATACAATTCAAGTACAAGCAGTTCTGGAAGCCAACATCTGGATCAAGTCAAATCAGTCACTACTCTCCGCAGTGGTAAGGTTATTAAAAAACCTATTCTTGAACCTTGTGAGAAAGAAGATGAGTTAGTCTCCAAAGGTAAGGAAATGGTTGAACCTGATCATTGCAAGGAAGAGACTGATTCCCCACCAGCATTTCCATTTCCTCATGCCATGACCAAACAAAGAAAAGTCAATCACAATTCTGAAATCTTTGAAACTTTCAAACAGGTAAGGATTAATATACCTTTGCTAGATGCTATTAAACAGGTACCATCTTATGCTAAATTTTTGAAAGATCTATGCACTGTAAAGAGAAAATTGAATGTGAAAAAGAAAGCCTTCTTAGCCGAACAAGTAAGTGTCATTCTTCAGAACAATAATGCTTTGAAATATAAAGACCCTGGTTGTCCTACAATTTCTTGCTTTATTGGAGAACATAAAATTGACAGAGCTTTACTTGATCTTGGAGCTAGTGTGAATTTACTTCCATATTCGGTTTTTCAAAGTCTAAATCTCGGTGAGTTAAAACCTACTTCTGTTACTCTTTTACTTGCTGATAGATCTATAAAAATGCCTAGAGGAATAGTTGAAGATGTGTTAGTACAAGTTGATAAATTCATCTTTCCTGTGGATTTTATTGTCTTGGATACACAACCTGTTGAAGAATGCAATTCAATTCCTGTTATTTTAGGACGTCCATTTCTTGTAACTTCTAATGCATTGATTAATTGTAGGAATGGAGTGATGAAGTTATCTTTTGGAAACATGACATTAAAAATGAATGTTTTTAACATTTTCAAGCAACCTGGAGATGATAATGATTTACAGGAAGTAGATTTTATTAAAAAAATAATTTACGATCAATTTGAAAATTCTTCCAATGAAATTGAGTTTAATGAATCTGAAGATTTGCAAATGGTTTGTTTTCAGGAAGAATCAAAGGCAAATATTTGGAGACCAAAAATTAAGGAATTGCCACCACGATCAATTGGGTCCATACCTTCAAGTGTTCAACCACCAAAACCCGATTTGAAGCCATTGCCATGTAATCTTAAATACTCATTTTTGGGAGAAAATGAAACTTTTCCGGTAATAATTTCTTCCAAACTTAATGTTCATCAAGAAGGTAAGTTATTACAAACTCTAAAAATGCACAAAAATGCATTAGGATGGACCATAGCTGACATAAAAGGAATTAGTCCTTTGATTTGCACACACAAGATTTATTTGGAGGAAAATGCTAAACCCTCTAGAGAAATGCAACGAAGGCTTAATCCTAATATGAAAGAAGTAGTGAGGAATGAAGTCATTAAACTTCTAGATAATGGAATCATTTATCCTATTTCTGATAGCAAATGGGTAAGTCCTACCCAAGTTGTACCTAAAAAGTCTGGAGTTACTGTGATAACAAATGAGAAAAATGAGTTAATTCCAACGAGGACTATTACTGGTTGGCGCATGTGCATTGACTATAGGAAACTCAATTCAATGACTAGAAAAGATCACTTTCCTTTACCTTTCATGGATCAAATTCTAGAAAGAGTTGCAGGTCATGAATTTTATTGTTTTCTAGATGGTTATTCAGGTTACAACCAAATTGAAATTGCATTTGAAGATCAAGAGAAAACTACTTTCACATGTCCATTTGGTACATTTGCATACCGAAGGATGCCTTTTGGATTATGTAATGCACCAGCCACGTTTCAAAGATGCATGCTTAGCATATTCAGTGATATGGTTGAACGTTTTCTTGAGATATTTATGGATGATTTTTCTGTTTTTGGTGATTCATTTGATAATTGTTTAACTAATTTGGAAAAGGTTTTGAACAGGTGTGAAGAGAAGAATCTTGTGTTGAATTGGAAAAAAATGTCATTTTATGGTAACAAACGACATTGTACTTGGTCACATTGTTTCATCAACAGGAATTGAGGTTGATAAATCTAAAATTGAGTTAATTGCCAACTTGCCAACACCAAAATCTGTTAAAAATGTTAGATCATTTTTAGGACATGCTGGTTTTTATAGAAGGTTTATCAAAGATTTTAGTATAATATCGAAGCCATTGTGTAACCTTCTAACAAAGGATAATGTTTTTGAATGGACTGAATATTGTGAAGAAGCCTTTGTTAAACTTAAAAACCTGCTTACATCTGCTCCTGTTATTCAACCTCCTGATTGGTCATTACCTTTTGAAATAATGTGTGATGCTAGTGATTATGCCGTGGGTGCTGTTTTAGGACAAAGAAAAGATAAGAAACCCTATGTCATTTACTATGCAAGTAAAACTTTAAATAGTGCTCAAATAAATTACACAACCACTGAAAAAGAATTACTTGCTGTAGTATTTGCGTGTGAAAAATTCAGATCTTATCTTGTTGGCTCACCTGTTATTGTTTTTAGCGATCATGCAGCGTTGAAATATCTTCTTTCCAAGAAGGATTCTAAAGCTAGATTGGTGCGGTGGATTTTGTTACTTCAAGAATTCGATATCACAATCAAGGATAAGAAAGGCACCGAAAATGTTGTCGCGGATCATTTGTCAAGATTGGCAACTGATTCGAAATCTGACATCACACCAATCGATGACTACTTTCCTGATGAATCTTTACTTTCTGTCACTACAATGCCTTGGTTTGCTAATATTGTTAATTTTCTTGTTTCAGGACATTTGCCAGCGCATTGGGGCACTCAAGACAAAAGAAAGTTCTTGAACGAAGTGAAGAACTTTTATTGGAATGACCCTTATTTATTCAAATATTGTCCTGGTCAAATATTTCGAAGATGCATTCCCGACAATGAGGTAAGTAATGTCATTAAATTTTGTCATTCTGAGGCATGTGGGGGTCATTTTTCGTCAAAAAAGACAGCCGCAAAAATCTTACAATGTGGATTTTATTGGCCCACCATGTTCAAGGACACGCATGTATTCTGTAAATCTTGTGAAAATTGTCAAAAGTTAGGATCTCTTTCAAAACGTCATATGATGCCTTTAAGTACTATTCTTGTCATTGAAATCTTTGACTATTGGGGTATAGATTTTATGGGTCCATTTCCTCCATCATTTGGTTTTGTGTACATATTAGTCGCATTAGACTATGTTTCAAAATGGATAGAAGCAATTTCAAGTCGTAACAATGATCATAAAACAGTCATTAAGTTTTTGAAAGAAAACATTTTAAGTCGATTTGGAATCCCTCGGGCCATGATAAGTGATGGTGGAACACATTTCTATAACAAGCCATTTGAGTCTTTAATGAAGAAATATGGAATCACACACAAAGTTTCCACCCCTTATCACCCCCAGACAAATGGACAAGTAGAACTTGCTAATAGGGAGATCAAACAAATCTTGGAAAAAACAATGAACCCTAATCGAAAGGACTGGTCTTTAAGACTTAATGATGCACTTTGGGCCTATCGAACTGCTTTTAAAACATCATTAGGTATGTCACCTTATAGGTTGGTTTATGGAAAACCTTGTCATTTGCCTGTGGAACTTGAATACAAAGCTTATTGGGCTATTAAAGCTTTCAATTCAAACTTGGATAATGCTAGTCAACTGCGTAAGTTACAAATAAATGAGCTTGAAGAAATAAGAAATAATGCATATGAGAATTCAAAAATTCATAAAGCAAGAATCAAAGACTTTCATGATAAAAGAATCTTGAGAAAAACATTTGATGTTGGTCAAAAAGTTTTGCTTTATAATTCTCGACTCCATTTATTTCCTGGAAAGCTAAGATCAAGATGGAGCGGTCCATTTGTTGTGAAACATGTATATCCTTATGGGGCCTTTGATATTGAGAATCCAAAGAATGGTAATGTTTTCAAGGTCAATGGACATCGTTTGAAAGCTTACTTCGATAATTTTCCTAGTGAAAATGAATCCATTGGTTTGAATGATCCTGTATATGAAGGTTGATTATTTTGTTTTTCTCATATTTTTTTTGTGTTTCTTTTTGGTGTGACTTTTGTTTTGCTAGTCTTTCTCCAACCCCGGTCAAATGGCGGATAACAGTACTCCGTGACTCTTAAGTCGGTTCTTTCAGTTTCCCATGATAATTGATATCTCTGTATATATTTGTTCAATTCCTTGTTCCTTCTCTTTTCTTTACATCTCTTCTCCACTTCTCTTTAAAAACAAAAAAAAAAAACAAACAAAAATGGATAACACTCTTGAAAAATTGAAAAAGTATTTTCCTGCTCTGCCTCAGAATGCGATTACAAAAATTTACCGTGCTAGGTGTGAAAGATTGAGGTTGTTAATGAACCATGGAATTCCTGAAGATATTCGCTGGATAATTGAAGCAAAGATCCGATTATCAGGTGAGTCTTCCAACTCTTTTATTTCATACATGCCTGGGACAGGTAAAAGCACTTTTGCAAAGAAACGTCGTGCAAAACGACTAAAAGTCTGTCACCGATGTGCCAGATGGACTTGTAATACAAAATGTCGTTCTTTAGGAATGATATCTATAAACCGTGAAGATAAAATACAATTCATTAAGGATGGCCTGAGTAAGGAGTCTTTAGATAATCTTCTATTAACTCTTGAGACGCATCCTAGTGGAGATGTGCATCGTGCAATTCATGATTTATGGCCTCATTTTCATAAAGAACATGATCGACTTAGTCTTGGGAATCTGACTGAAAAAGACCTTGTTTGCCAGTTTTTAAGAAAACTGGATGGGAAGCCTATCCCCGACCCATAGAGGGCGTTTAAGCCGTTCTTGGACGTAAAACCAAGGGAAAGCTGTGAGCCACAATCACAACTGCTTGTACATACATATTTATATATATATATATATATAATAATAATAATAATAAAACAATACCAATAAATAAATAAATAAAAAAGAAAGAGAGAGAGAGTAAGACTTCAGCTAGCCTACATATAGGTGGTATGCTTTGCATTTTCAATTGTTCATCTATAAAATCTTCTCTTCCTTCCCATCATTTCTACTCAACCCATTCATTCAGCATATATAGAAGTGTGTAGAAATGGCGAGTTTCTCTGTTTCTAAAATAAAAACTATTTGTGTTTTTGGTGGATCTAGTCCTGGGAAAGAAAAAGAATTTTTAGAATCAGCAAATCATCTTGGTCGGGTACTAGCTGAGAGAAAGATTCATTTAGTGTATGGGGGAGGCAGTCTTGGGTTAATGGGGGGTGTTTCAATAGCTGCATTTGTAGGAGGCAGTCAAGTTTTGGGGGTTGTCTCCAAAGCTTTAGCCGAAGGGGACATCATTGGAAAAACAATTGGAGAGGAATTACAGGTCTCTACAATGTCTGATAGAATGAATACAATGTTTAACCATGCCGATGCCTTCATTGCCTTACCAGGTGGTCTGGGTACATTAGAAGAGATCTTTCATATTTCCTCTTGGGCCCAACTGAACATTCACCATAAACCTATAGGTTTGTTAAATGTTAATGGATTTTATAATAATTTGTTGTCTTTTCTTGATCAAGCTGTGGAACAGGAATTTCTAACATCTTCGGCGCGACAAATCATAATCTCTGCTGCTACTGCTGAACGATTGATTGACCAACTCCAATCTTTCATCCCTGTAATTGATCCCTCCATGAGTCAACTCAATTGGTCAAACATGAAACACCATAAAAAGCTTAAATTGGATTTGAGCCTTAGTTTGTGAAAAATTGTGTCTTTTGGTTTTATTAATAGCATAATATTTGTGTTTTGTTGTTTCTTATATTTGTTTTAGTATGTTTCAGGTTTGTCAATAGTCGTTGTTTCAGGTGATATCTTCTACACTCTATCTTCTTGCTTAGAACATTGAGGACAATGTCTTGTTTTGGTTGGGGGGAGAAGGTAGTAGTTGATATTAAAAAAAAAAAAATTTCTATTATTTAAACCATTTGCAAAACTATTATTACTAGGATGGCAAAGTAATGGAGGAACTTTAGTGACTCTTGAGACGCATCTTAGTAAACATTCTTAACAAGGTCTATTATAATACTTCTTGAAATATTCATGTTTACAAACTCTTGGATTGCTATCTATAGATTCTGTTTATATGCCCATCTAACAAGTATTTTTAAACCTTCATTTTCACACACACACTTGAACATATGATTGTGGGTTGCATATTGGATTATTACATTATTTGTGTTCTTTTGTTAAAGGTAACAACTAAGGGAAAGGGATAATATATAATATGCAAAAAAAAAAACCAAAAAAAAAAAAGAAAATAAAAACAAAGTAGATAAGTTTGGTTTCGTAGCCTCCTTGACTTAAGCAAATAAGCCCGAAGGGGTGTTTGAACACCTAGTACCCTAAAGTCAACTGACTTGGGAGTTATTGGCCTAGTGCTTGTTACATGGGTTGAGGAGAAAGCTTAAGGGAATCAAACACTGTACTATCTACATATCAGTATTTGTAACCCGAGTTACTAAGCTCGTAGGGGTGTCTCAACACCTGATGCCCTAAGACCAACTGGTCTGGGAGTCATTAGCCGAAAGCTCGTTACATGGGTTCAGGATACATTGTGCTATAAATTCTTGCTTTCAAAAAAAAAAAAAAAGAGAAGATAACAATCCCAACCCAAGGAAGTTAACCTTAAACATTAAAACAAAAATTTTGTTTTCTTCCATGAAAAGCTCCATAGCTATGTTTTGATTTATTTAGCACCAAAAGAAGGTTTACTAATATCTTGTTTAAGAGGTATTAAGCAGATATATAAATTTAATGAGAGTTTGTTTATCTGGATAGATTAATAGAAGTTAAATGATGAATGCCTTGCTTTGTGGTATTTGCAAATTATTTTTCTATTTTAATGCTTTGATTACTAGGGACTAGTAATAAGCTGGTTGGGGGGTGTGATTAGTACTTAAAAGTGCATTCTCATTAAGGATTTATGTCATGATATTGCACCTAAAGTATCATTAAATTCCCTAACAAAAGCATGTTTTATATTAGCAAGTCTAAAAATATAATATACCTTTAATTCATGGTAAATGTTCATCCTAAATGCAGGTCTATCACATAAATAAAAGGATTGATTGATGAGTTTAAGGATTGAAATTGAAAGGATAAAAAGAAGGCCAAACTTAGCAAAGTGTTGCTGGTGCATTCCAAACTCGAACACCGTTCAGTAATTTGATCATATCTGGAGCTGTAGATATTAGATTTAGTTCCATTTTATATCGATGGAAAGGTAAGACATAGATCTACAACTTTTATATGAAGTCAAAGACTCCGTTCTGCCGTTTTCAAGCCCAAATCTTAGCAACAACGAAGACGTCGGAAGCTGTCCTGCAGCTCAAGCACTATTCGGTTTTTGGCTCATATCTTGAGTTCTAGAAGTCCAAATGAGCTCTGGTTTTTTTTTTTTATGGAAAGCTGAGACAATTGCCCACAGATTCCACAATTCAGTTGGCTATAATTCTGATGTGAGCAATGACATTTTGGCCAGCCAACAATATCAAAAATCAGCCCACAATATCAAAAAACCAGCAGCCATTAATGTCAAAAACCAGCCACCAAATCAATGGATGCCCACCAATTCTTCAATCAATCAATAGTTCTGAAACTTAGCCTATAAAAGGAGGCATTGTCCATGTATTTAGTCATATTAATTTTTAGATCAAAGTTATCTTCTTGCTTTCTCTCTACATCTTTGTAATGTTCAAGTTTTCTTTTATGCTATAGTAATCTCTTGTTTATGCTCTTTCATTTCCTTTCCTATACTTAGTTAGCTTATATTATGTTTATGTTCTTATATTGTTTATTTGTGTTTTTCTCCTTCTTAATGTTTAGCTAAGTTAATTATGTCAAGGTGAAAAGGTTTCTCTAATGGTGTTAGAATAGGTATAATATAAACTCAACATGAGCTTTAAATGTTTATATCCAAGAAAGATTGTTATTAACATGTTTTATCTTTTTATCTTACTAATTCTTAATACCTTGCTTATTAAATGTTTAATTTAGATTTGTGTTGTATAATATTTGGTACATCAAATGCTTGATTTTTCATAGTTTTTGGCCGAAATCGTTATTATGATAGAAACTTGATTTGTTGTTAACATAAACTAGCAACATGAATGCTTGATGATATTTATAAGTATGGTATTACTTATATAAGATAATTAATATGATCATGCTAGTAATTTATAATGAGCTAATAACGAGAAATCATCCGATTAGAACCTCCTTTGTGTGTGGTTTCTAGTTGAGTAATAAAAAGAGTTTATATTATATTTATTTGAAATACTATTAGTGAATCCTATAACCTTGACATATGTTTTGTTATTGTTTAATCCTTACATCATTATCACATCCCAAAACTTTCTTCAACTCCTTTTCTGTTATTATTCTCTTTAAATCTTTTTCTTTATTGGTAATTTATATAATTCACCTCCCTGTGGTTCGACCCCGGTCTTGCCGGGTTATTTTACTTTGACACTCCTGCACTTGGGATAAGACATCAACTCTTTGATCGTGTCAACTATTTATAGTACTAATGGTACAATGGATTTTGTTGATTCCAACTTTTAGGTCCTTCTACTATCACGTCAAAGGGTGGAACACAATATTTGTTGACATTTGTTATTGGCAATTCTAAAAAGGTATGGGTGCATGTTTATTTTTTTTAAGAGAAAAAACGATGTGTTCATCACATTCAAGTAGTGAAAAACCTTGATTGATAGGTAGACTCATAATAAGATAAAACATTTAATAACTAGTTATGATTTGAAATTATGCTCAGATGAGTTTTGTCATCACTCCTTTTTAACCCCCGTATTAAAAACAAAATTCGACATTATTTGGCCTATTTTTAGTTATTTTGTAATTTTGACCATTTCATATATTATTTTCATATTTATAATCTTTTTTAAAAAAATAGAAAGAAAAAAGAAGAAAAAATCAATCAAATAAAAAGATTTAAAAATTTTATTGGAAAAATAATAATAACAATTTCAGAAAATTTGTATTTTTTATATAAAAAGTAGAATATATTTTGCTTAAAAGAGAGGAATTTTTTTTTAAATAACAATAATGTTAAAAGACACTCAAAAGTGTTGGAAAATACAAGAAAATTATTGAAAGGAGTGGAAGAGATTAGAACCCAGTGTAAAAGGATATCTTATTAGTATAAATAAACTCATCCTCGCGAATACACAAAGGGGGAGACAAAAAAGCAATGGAGCCTATCTCTCTCTCTTCCATACAATTAGTTAGATTTTCTACTAAACACTTTCTCATAACAAAAAAATAGAAAACCAATCAAAATAAACAAACCAAAACTCGTGACCCTCTCTTACTCTCCAACTCACACCCATTATTTTTTAAAAAACAAGAAGAACACAACTCTATTCCTCTCTCTAAAAGATCAAAAAAATCTATATTAAAATATATAAAACTCATAACCTTGCCACAACCTTACTAATCACTCAAAATCTTAACAATAACATACCATGACATCATTTTCTTTAAGGTTGACAAAGAAAAGGATAAGAAAATTATACAAGACCAATAGTAACCATATCTGCGACCTATAAAGCCTTTTCTTTCATAATCTTCCCTAGCTCTCAACCAAAAGACCAAAGACTAATAGGACAAAACCTGACACCTCCAACCTTTATCACCAATTATCCAATATTAGATCCCTTCTCTTTTCTTTTTATTGCTAGCAACCATTTTCCCCAAAGTTTTCTCAAGCTCCACCACACCAACTATTGACCATTTCACCTTAATAACTATAACAATTAATGCTGAAATCACCAATTTCTCTTCCACCTTCATCCTCCAGCAATAATAGTAGTTGCAATTAAAAAAACTAAGAGAGATGGAAACAAAACAGAGAGAGAAAGAAAAGAGGGAAGATACCCAGAACATTGTGTGTTTTTTCTCTTTTTTTAGGCCACCATGAATGACATCGTTGATATATTAGTAACAAAAGTGAAGAAATCTATACGATCCTGCCAGTCACTCACCACCCAAGTCTCTAAAGCATCGTCTTTTATAGGTCACTATTCACGACCGCGTGTGGATACATGCGCCACCACTGTTCAAGTGGTCCCCCGGCCTTGATTCCATTAGTTCTTGAACATACAAAACATCTTAGAAGGTTGTTTGATAACCTTTTTTTTTTTTACAAATTTCTATAATGTTTGTATAAATTTTGGTTTGTTTGGAAATTATATTATTATAATTGACATGTGTTTTTGATTTGATAATGTGTGTTGAATTGTGAGATTTGTTTTTGGATTGAGATTTTCTTATTACACATTAAATGCTGATTTATTTAAATTAACATAAAATTTGAATAATATTTGTGAAAATACTAAGTTTTGTGTGGATTTTTTTGGGTGTTGTTTGGTCTTGAGTTGATGAACTATAATTCATCTAGAATTGATATCGTGGTTAAAATAGCTTTGATAAAAAACACGTTACTTTTGTTTTTCCAAACATGGTTTTCATTTAGATTTAATAAATTTTTGGAAGATCATCTTGTAATTAATTTTGAATTCTCCATTTTTTTTACCTTCTCATTTTTTATATTTAGAATTATAACCTATATACGAGGTGCTTTTTTGGTATTAAATAAATTGGTTTTCTTCGACAAGAAAATAACAAAAATCTTTCTTTCAAAAACATAATTTTATTTTAAATTATCTATGGCCAAGTCTTTCAAAAAGAGAAAAATCATATTTGCATAAAGAATAATAACAAAAAATAATACAAGGTATGGTTTAGCTTCTTTAAATAACAAAATTCAAGAAAAATAGTTATGTTGATATCTTTGCATGTATTTTTGGATTTAATAATTAATTTATTAAAAACATGAGAACTTGATCTACATTTCAAAAACACTAAAATCTATTTTGTTTCTTTTAATATATAAAATTATGAATTTATATGTAAGACATGTTTTTGATATTGACTAAAAAGATAATTTATTTTATTTTTATATTTTAATTTTATAATGGCTAGGATTAATCCCTAATGCTAGTCCAATCTATTAGGATAGATATCAATATAGGATGATGATTATTGAGACACCACATACCCGTTATGGCTTTTAATAACTAAGATTTATTGCATAATAGTAGGTTGATGTGGGTGGATTGTTGTTTATGACTAACAAAAAAATATTTAGAATATTATGAGATATTGAATATTTTAGAGATGTGAACACCATTAATGAATGATGAAATTGTGATTGATTTGGTTTATGCTAATTAATTGAATATCATATATATATATATATATATATATATATATATATTATGTTTTATGATCAATCATTATCTATGATAAATAAACTATTGGTGGGCATTGTCTTAGGATATAATTAATAGGCAAGGAAACTAATGATGTTAAAAAGCACATTCCAAAATTAATTTTTTCATCTTAATGCTTTTGTTATTTATCCATCACTATATATGGAAATACACTAATAATGGAGAATGTCTTAAAATGTGGTTAATAGGTAATAAAATTGATGACGTGAAAAGACACATTTCAAAATCAATTTCTTGTTAATGATTTTATTATTTATCAATCAATGATAAATAATGGATAATTTCTTAGGGCTTGGTTAATAAATAATAAAATTGATGATGTAAACAAGCATATTTCAAAATCAATTTTTTTTTATATTAATGTTTTTATTATCTATCCATCACTACATATGGAAAAAGCACCATTAGTGGGCATTGTTTTAGGGTATGTTGAATAGGTAATAAAATTTATAATATTAAAAAGCACATTTCAAAATCAATTTTTACTACCTATGAAAATTATATTTTTATTTAACATTGTTATAGAGTGTGACAAATGAATAATAAAACCATTGATATATTATCTTGTTAGGAATAACTTTCAAGGATGATGTTTTTCGTTTTAATCCTACCTATAACAAATGTATTATTATAGGGCATTGTTATAAGGTGTGATTAATATAAAATAAAATCATATCAAACATTGTTTTGATTATTTTCAAATTTTTTTCATTAATCCATGTCATATGATTTTATTGGTCACTAGTAATACTTATGGAAAATGTACCATTAATGAGAATTGTGGTAGTGTGTAATTAATAGGTAATAAAATCACTTGATATACAATATGCAATACCCAAGGTGACAACATAATTTTCAAAAATCACTAATAAAATCATTATATTAGACAAACATTATCATGCATAAACATTAGGCAAATTTGTTATTAAAAATAAACAACAATACAACTTACCTTATATGTAATGTATAAGATGAAACCTATCTTTCTTATTACATAACCACGCCATTATCTATGATATCAAAGACTAGTCTGAAACTAAAAAAGAACATGATCTTAAAAAAAATCAAGCAAATTCGGGTGAACTTTCTAAACTTGATTTAATTTTTAAAACTCACAACTTGTGAAATTCTATACCTAAACTCAATCAAGAAGCTCAATTTAATGTTAAAAGATAATAAAAAAATTTAAAAAAACTATCAAAGTGAAGAAAAATAGAAATTAGAAAAAGAGAATCAAAATTGATAGAAGAAAACTTAAGGGTGAAAATGTAAAAAAAATGAATTAAAAAAATTATCTCAAATAAAATAATTAGTATTTAAAAGAATGAGGTCAAATTTAAAATATGAAAAAAATTGAAGAGTGACGAAATTGAAAAATAGATTTTAATTTTATATATTATTTTAAATAAAATAAATAGTTATTAAAAAAAATCAAATCTGAAAGAATAGCAAATTAGAGTGTTGCTTTGAAATATTGAAGGAGCAAGTATGGAAAATAAAAAGAAGAGAAAAAAAAGTTCATTGGCGTCAAACTATACAACCTTTTGTCATATGTTTTGTCTTATCACAAAGAAGATGCCAGGACATTTCCAACAATGCCATTAAAAATGGTAGTTAATTATTATATGACTGCAAACGCGACTCCTGGAAGGTGCAGCGACTCTTGGAAGTTGTAGGAGCTGCCCACACGAAGACTTGTATTTTACATGTCTTATATGCGTCAATTAATTTTTTTTAATAATATTAATATTTATTAAATTATAAAATTATCACAAGATTTTTATTACAATTAACAATTGAAGTTAAAATCACGATGAAGAATTGGTCGTGAGCTTCTACAATCCCGTTAGGCCAATTGCCTGGCCTGGCATGTCGAGAACATAATTTTAATAAAAGTAATGATACGTTATAATTTGATTCCCTGTTGGTTATAGCCACCAAGGGAATGATTTCGACATACCTAACAAACAAAATACTTTGAGTAGTTCAATCTTTTGTAAGATTAACGGCTGTTTACTTGTAATTCTTTGTTCATTCAAGCCTATTTCATATCCAAACTAACACACACACACATATATATATATATATAGGAAACAAAATATTTCACTTACCATGCCAGCATAGCTTGAAATAGCATCTACAGAGCTCTCTTCATTTTCCTGGTAAAAGAGGTTATTTCTTAGCATTTCAGGGCTTAACCTAGTGATGAAAGGGGCTTGTTTCTTTCCACTGTACTTGAGTTTGAATCCCGGTGTGTATGTCTGTCACCCCTACGGTGTCTTACATGCCTACTGGGTTTGCAGGGTATTCAGTGGGGCATAAAGATTAGTCGTGATGCGTGCAAGCTGACCAGAACATCCCACGTAAATTAAAAAAAATAAAATATGGTTGTGTAAATCCTTGAAATGGAACTCATGGATTTAGTTCATGTTAAAGCTGCAAGCGAGAAAAGAAAGAAAAGTCGTATTCATTTCCAAATATTTAATGATTATTTTTCATGATTTATTTAAAAGAACAAGCAACATATATTTATTATTGCCACTAATTTGGCTCCCATGCATTCTTGTTAAAAACTTGTAGTTCTCTAGTAGATGCGCCCTTGTCATAATTTTAGACAAGGCCCTTCGTGAAGGTTCCTTGTCTCAGATATTAAATTCAGTGTCATAATTGTGCATGTTACGTTGTTATTGTCATAATTTTCAGAATTCTCTAAAGGAAACTGAGAGAATGCACCACTGCCACCATCACGTATGCATGTTCATGTAGATGCTCTTAGAGAACTTGTGTTTCTCTATCCAAAATATCAAGTGCATTGAAGGTGACCATCAAATTAAGTTTTAATTCCCAGGCTAACGTTTACTTTCGTTTCAACTACTACATTTGAATGCTCCCACACTATATTTATACTATCGGTAATTCTACCAATATTAATATCAACAAGTTTATTCATGGTATTAATATTATTAGTATACATAACACATTATTATATTTTTTTATTTTTTTATTTTTTTTTATTATAATTTTCTTGATGTATACTGAGAGAATATTTTTATTAGTATTTACTGATGAATATATTGAAAAAATATTTTGTTTATAAAATTTATTATAATTTACTAATAAAAATATTCCATCAATATTTTTATTTTTATTTATTAATTTTCTAGCAATGATAAATCCTTAAAAAAATTACTAAAATTAGCTTGATTTTAGTAGTTGAATAACTTCAAAGGAGTTTGATGGTTAAAGAAATATTTTTTACATTGATAGGTTAAATCTTAGGGCCAACACCCATGAAATATTTTGAGTACAAGAATACTTTGCATGCCATATTTTTATTTATTACAATTTACATTCCTAGTCAACATCAACTTAGAATAATAATGAAAAGTTATAAATGCATGTTTTATTAATAACCCAAGTCCAGAAAATCCAAAGACCGAAAAACAATTCTTTTCTTCACTCTCTTCAGCAAATATATAGATTAATGACCGAATTTTTAGGAGGAAACTCATGTATTGAAATTGTAATTAACGAATTTGAGCTGAAAAAGGATGTGATAAATTGGTGATTTCATATGCACATCGAAATTGTAGAGAAGGGAAACTCAGAATTTAAAGCTCAATGTATGGTATGATTAAACCCTAACTCTCAATATTGATTTGTAAAAATTATCCGTTGAAATTTAGACTTAGCGTGAATACTTTATTTTGAATGATGATTATTTAAAATCCTAATCAGAACCCTTTGATTGTAAATCATTTCTTGTTATTGTTTTCTCAACCCTAAAAAAAAAAATTCAATCTTTGTATTAAATAACTTTTTGATTGTAAATCAATTTTTATTGTTGTTTTTAAAACCTTAAAAAAAGGCTAAATTTTTTATCTTTAATTAATTGTTTGCTATGGCAGGTTAAAACCCTAAATTTTTTATAAACAAAACTTTGTTTAACATTTATTTATTTTTTCATTAATTGTTTCAAGTTAAGAAATGCCACGTATAACCGTTCATCAAGGGAACCAAACATTCGTTGAAAGAAATGTTGGGACAAACTATGTCTTTCATAGACATATTGTTTCTCTATAAATAAGTGTTTGATGTGGACTTAAAGAGATTTCGGATTCAAGATGACAAAGGCATTAAATTTTTTGCTGCTGTATCCGTAGTGAAGATGATGCCTGCACATGGAGATGAAGAAGCCATTAATATGTTAGTAGATAAAGACGTCAGAGGGTCACCTATAAAATCTTGAATGCCCACATGTTATTCAAGTAACCCTAAGGATGGTAGGCCTCCAAGCACTTAGTATTTTTCTACTTATGATGGTAATGATAGGATTGCAAAGGAAATTGTTAGCAAATAGATTATTAACGGTTTAAATATGTAGATATAGGTAATGTTATTGGAGATAAATATGATGATGAAAATACAACTAAGAAAGAAATGGCTAAGCAATATTCAAAGCATTTACTAGGAAGTTCGATTTTATATTGTAGAAAAAAAAATTGCTATGAAAGATAAGACTATTATTTATGGTAGCTATAACAACTACAGGTAATATAGGTGGTGATTTTGATGAAGAGTTTCTAAGTGATGGTTTCAATGATAAATATATATTATCAGGTGAAAGAAAATTTGAATTTTTAGGTGAAAATAAAGATAAGTAGATTAATAATATTTTTAATAATGATGAATTATTTTATAAGGAATTATTTACATGGTGATTCTACGGGTGAGAATAAATAAAAACTAAGTAGTGAAAATAATAAACATGATTTGAAGGAAAAATATGATAATAATAATGATGAAAACATAAATACTAGGGGCAAAAAACTAGGAAAAAAAAAAGTAGATTCAACCTATAAATTGTCATGCAAAGATTTTACCTATCAATCAATAAGTTCATAGAATTTGAGGAATATTAGATATTCAATAATGTGTAATGTGTATTAGTTTAGAGATGTTGAAGGAAATAAAGTTAAATATGATTTCCAACTAAAGAAAAATATTAATTAGAAAGAGAAAGTGTTTGTATATTGCTTGAGTAATGGTTGCAAATGGATGATTTATGCTTCTTCTTTTTTTTTTTACCTGGTTGTAAAACTTTTACAATTAAGTAATTAAAAAGTAAACATAGCTGTTTTAGGCTATTGATAATTAAAATAGCCAACTTTACATGGATTAAGGAAAAAAACTATCACCTCTACTTAGTATCAATCCAAACATCTCAAATAAAACATTTGAAATCTTTTTAGATGGTTAGTTTAGAATAAAATCACTAAGTGTAGTTATGGAGGACTAAAACTCATGCTAAAAAAATTATGAAAGGTGATAATAAAAAGTCTTGTAAGAAGCTGCTAAGATATGTTCAACTCTTAAAAGGGTTTAATCCTAATTTTGTTATTTTGTATAAGGTATATTTATGAAAATTTTAAGAGAAAACAATTATGAGTTAAGGCTAAAACTAAAGTTTTGGGGTATTTGTAATAAATTATTAATAAACCTCAATTATATGAACTACATTTAATTTATTGGTGTTATCTATAATGAAATAGTTAATTGGTTGAAAAAAATCCTTTCCTATACTTGGTTAAGGTATTTTATTTTACCCTAAAGTGAAAAATGATTATGTGATAACAACATAGTTGGATCATTCATTCAATGAGTAAGGAGATGTAAAAGTGTGCCAACCATTTTATTACTTGAAAAGATCATGTTAAAAATAATATAAAGGTTTCTATGATATGTTTGTTAAGGTTTCATAAGAGACTAAAGCCACTTTTTATATGAGAAAGGAAATGGATAATGTAATGGAAAACTCTAAATATTTTAGATTGATTTCTACAAGGTGAGATAAATATTAAGTGTTCAATGAAAAGCTATGCTTTTAGTAAATTTAGAGAATACAAAATGTTCTTATAATTGATAAACAATGACATGGATTTATGTACATATTATATTCCTTGTACCTCTTATAAGAGAATGTACTTAAAAGACGTTTGCCATTAGTTATAATTAGTTAAAAACTTTAAAAAGACTTATAATGAATTGGTTTACCCTTTATCATAAGTTGATCTTCATCCATGTAGGTTTTGGTTTTTCCTTCAAAACTTAAAATAAGTGTGAGTATAATTAGAAAGAATAGAAAAGGAGAATATAGTGTAGACATACTAAGAAGATCTTTCCCTGACTTAATAAGCATAACTTTTGATTTGACCATTTGATTGGGCTAACTTTTACTAGGAGATTTTAGAGAACTTTTTTCTTATATTAAAATTTATTAGTCACTTGAGGTTATGAAGGCCTCTAAATAAGTTTATAAGTTATAATGTTAATTTTAGTTTCATGTATTTGTATGAATGAAACTCTTTTTATTTTCTATTTGTTTGATATGAACAATATAATAATTAGATATAATAATATTTTAAACACAAAATATGATACAAATAATAGCTTTATATTTGTATAGTTTCCCTCTATATTGGGATTCTTGATCCAAACTATACATTTTTTTTCCTTCACCTCATGTAGTATTGGCCTAACATCATGATAATCTTTTCTATTAGTGACTTCAATTTTATTAATAGATTTACATTAACAAATAAAGGTGTTTTCACATGATCTATCTTCATATTTGTAGAATAAATTATTTTTATTGGCTTCAGTTTTATATATCATGACAACTATCTTTTTCCTATATTTCTTATCCTTTTTTATTTTTGAACTTGAGTTTGCACCATCCATATATATTGTTAACACTTAATGTCGATAAAAACATGCTAATAATATGAATAAGGAGTATATATATGACTGTTAGTTTTTATTAAGAAGAAATGATGGTTGGGAAAGTGTATGCAATTGTTAATTCATATTGAGATGAAAAAAAAAAGATGGACAATTATGACAGGAAGAAGAAGAAGAAGAAGTCTATAAAGAAGATTTATATGTAACTATTGGTTGATATTTGAATGAAATGGTGTCAAGAGAAAGATGAGGATGAGGATTAAGAAATAGTGGTAGAAAATCTAAGAAGATGATAAAGATAAAATTAAGCCCAAAGTTTATATTTAAAAAATGCTTAACAAACTATTGCAACTATTTTCAAAACTTCACATTGCAATAACTAATGAAATGATAAACATATAATATTTTAGTTATAATGCACCTTAAGTAATAACAAAATTGTAATAACAAACTTGTGATATTTCATATATTTATGTGAAATGAATTATCAAAATAATAAACTATATATTATAATAAGTGAAAATGTGGTATGTAAAGTATTCACACATTTAAAATATAAAAGATTTTTAGAAAATTTTCTTTTTATTAAATTCATCTAAATATACTATGAAAGGATTTGTTCTTAATATCATTAAGGAAAAATGACAATTTTGATTGATGTCTAATCTGACCTGAAAGTACCTCTATTATTAAAAAAAAATTATCATTAATTGAATTGTTGTAATTTAAATCCATTAACATATATACAAAAATATAAAGACATCCCTTTATTATCTTAAAAAAATTATAGCACATTAAATTACGCATATCTTAAATGTTTCCCTTCACTTTAGGGAGGCGAATGCAAATATCATATGTAAGTAGGACATGACATGATATCTTATTATAATAAGTTTTTAAATAAGTAGTTAATATGTTATTAAAAAATCTCTCCAATATATTTATTCAATTATTACTCAAAGATTAAAAATAATGTGTGTTAAAATAATTATTCAAAATAAGTACAATTATTCAAAATATAGTAAACCTACAATTTAGTTTGAATATAAACAATGTTTCTCTTATAAGGGAGATTTATTTTATCAAGTTCTAAAAGATATCATTATTATTTAGAAAATAAAAAATGCTTTATGATCATAAAAAGCATTGTGTAAGAAGATAAATGTAGATGTAGAGATTTGAATAAAGATAACCAATGGAGATTTTTCATGATTTCAATGAAGACATAGAGATCTCATCATGAAGATTTTTAATAGAGATACGTTTGAAGACATGAAGAATTCAATTGAGATATAAAGGTCTTATCATGGATATTTCCATTATGAATTAAATCGTGATATGGACATCTCGCCATGAAAATTTTTCATGAACTTATTGAAGACATAAAGAAAGTTACTAATTTTATTCAAAAAGTTTAAAAGATAAAGATATAGTTTTGAAAATTATTTGATTTTGGCTAGTGTATCATGAGAGTTTTTTCTTATCTATTTAGGTTGCATCTCTTTCTTCATAAATTATTGAAGGTATCCATATTAATCTTTTAATCTCTTTTTTCAAGACATTGTAGTTTCTAGTGTCATAATGGTGATCACGATAAAAGAGATGGAACTTGTTAATATTCCTTATGTTTGTGCCACTCTTCATTGGAGTTGGATACCATACAAAATCTTTTTTTCTAAATTCTAAAAAACACCTCAGTACATGTAGCAGTAAGAGGTGTGGTTAAGAGCTTAAGAAATGTTAAGCAATCATGAATAGGTCTTTTGGTTCTCCTTTTAGATGATGCCTTAGGAGGAGATTTTTATATATTGTATCATGTCATTATTTTTGTGTCATACACATCATTGGTGAAAATATTGGTGATGGTAGTGTCATTGGCACAAAACATTGTGCCTTTTATGCATATAAAAGGTTATATATGCGTAAAAAAAATTATGTGCATGAAAATTTTGCCTACACAAATTCTATAAACAAAACAAAAAGCCTGAAAAGATGTGTGGGGTAGGATTGGATAGACCAAGGTTAGTATCGAGCTGTAAGTTCTAATTGTTGGGTTGAAATCTCATCTATCTAGGCTGCCCAAATGGCTTGAAAGTTTAGTAATGTTATTATCACTTGGGAATTTTTGTTGGAAAAGTGAACATATATTTTTAAGACTGCAGGGAATTTTTAGAATAATGAAGGTTTATATATATATATATATATATATATATAGACTTAGACATGTGAGGCAAAACCTAGTAGTCAAATTTTAATTAATGGAAACTTAAAAAAGGCAAATTAATAAATTATAAAATACATATTACAAATGCATATAATGGGAAAGTGAATTCGTGTTCAATATAGGTGAAAACAATATAATTCAACTTCATGTTTTTACAATAAACATATATTTAATCATATCTATGAAGATCTTTTTTGAAATATTAGAGGTTTGGGAAGTAATTCTAAAAGACATGTGATTAGAAATGTGATGTAGTCGAGCCTACTATAATGGATGGTTTTGAGTAGTTAAGTATGAGTTTGCCACAATTAGATGAGGATCTATCTCAAAAAAATTACGTGGATGGCCTAATAGATATATTTGTGAACTAATGAGAGAGGATAAGACTCAAGAGGAGGTCTGGTCTTTCCATACTAAAACAATAACTCAAAAAAGCCATAATTTTTTAATACAATCATTGGATCATGCTCAAATATTTACAGGAGTTTCTAGAGGTTATTTTCCTTATAGTAGCCATTATATCTTTACACAGACCTTTAGATCTTTAGATATAAAAACTCTCACTAAGCCCCCCCGATTTTGGTAGTTTTTATGAATTTTCTTCTTATTTTTATATTTCTTTCTTATTTCAAATTTTATGTTCTTTTTTAATTTAATTTTTTTCTAATTGACGTAGGGTTTCTAGCCTATTTGAGACTTTGTAAACATCTTAAAGAGGCATACTTTATTATCATTATTTTAGAGAAAATAAACTTGTGAATTTAGGGCTCATATATGCAGCTCCTTTCTCTTATTAAAATATTATATGTTTTTTTATTGAATTATATTTAGCTTTCACTTGCATTAGAATGTCATTGATAATTATCAACTTGATATTTGATGCATTGTTAAAACTATGATTTGTAGGATTAATGATTCTTTTTTGTATAAATTATGTATTAATTCCAATATTAATTGGCATGGTATAGACTTAGAAGAAAGGTTTGGAGGTTTACTTGTCATGTGGAACAATGAATCTTTCAAGGTTGCTAATATTTAATTTAGTTCACATTAGATTGCTTTGTTTAGTACCCATATTGGCATGGGGTTTAATTGTGTGGTTATTGATTAGTACTTAAATTGTATTTTTATCAAGATTTTATATAATCATTTTGCACTTGAAGTATCAATAACTCCTTAACTAAAGCATATTTTATAATAACATATCTAATGATATGAGATACCTTTAATTTATGGTAAATACTCATTTTAAATGCAGGTCTATCACATAAATAAAAGGATTGATTGATGAGTTTAAGAACTGAAATTGAAGGGACAAAGAGATGGCCAAACTTAGAAAAGAGATATTGGTGTAATCTAAACCGGAACACTGTTATGTAATTGGGTTATATCTAGAGCTATAGATCTTAGATTTAGGTCTAATTTATATGGATGGAAAGGTAATACATAGGCCTACAACTTTTATAAAAGCCCAAGATTTAAAAAGATCATTTTCAAGTCCAAATTGTAGCAATAACAAAGAACTCTGAATATGTTATGCAGCCTGAATATTGTTCAATGTTTGACCTATATCTGGAGTTATAAAAGTCTAAATGACCTCAATTTTTTTTTTCTAAAAAGCCGAGATAATCTTCTAAAACTTTCATGTTTCAAGTGGTTCCAATTCTGACATTATCAATAATGTTTTGGGCAAATAAGAGAAAATAAGGATTATCACTAAGTCAAGAGTTAGTCACGCACTCATCAATTAGTTATCAAATCAATAATTCCTAATTTTAGCCTATAAAAGGAGTCATTTGCTATGTATTTAGATATCTTAGTTTTCAGATTAAGATCATGCTCCTACTTTCTCTTTTTGTATTTTTATAATGTTTAAGTTTTTCTTTCATTAATATCTTATTTGTGCCTTTCATTTTCTTTTATTTACTTAGTTAACTTTTATCTTATTTATGTTCTTATCTTATTTATTTATATTTCTCTTTTTCATTATGTTTAGCAAAGTTTATTATGTCAAGGTGAAAAGATTACACTAATGGTGTAAGAATAAGTATAGTGTAAACTCAACTGGACCTTAATCTTTGATACTAATATGTTTTGTATTGTTATCTTGTTCATTTTTAATGTTTTGCTTGTTAAATGATTAATCTAAATTAATGTTATATAACACTTGGTACAACAAATACTTGACACTTTCATAGTTTAACAATATGGTATAACCTACAACTATGCTATGAAAGGAACTTGATTTGTTGTTAACATAAATTATAATCATGAATATCTGATAATATTTACAAGTTTTAGAATTATTTAAATAAGATAACTAATATAATTATGTTAATAATTTATAATTTGATTGGAACCTCCTTTGTGTGTGGTTTTCATTTGAGTAATAAGAGTTTATACTATACTTGTTTGACATACCATTAATGGATCCTCTAACATTGATATTTGTTGTTATTATTGTTTAATCATTACATTAATCTTTCATCTTAAATTTCTCATCAACTTCTTCTTCTTATTCTTTTATTATTATTATTATTATCACTACTACTATTATTGTTGTTATTGCTGCTATTACTACTATTACTATTTTATATTAGTATTATTACTATTGTTGTTGTAGTAATAGTATTGCTTTTATTTATAATTTATGCAATTAACTTCTTTATGATTCGACCTCAGTCTTGCCGGGTTATTTATTACTTCGACATTTCTATATTTGGAAGAAGATATCAATTTTTTGGTTATGTCAATTTTTTATTTGTATATTGGGGGTAATTTAGCAAATAAAAAAAATGTTGTGGGAGTAGTTAACTATTCTAGATTTTATTTTTAGAGGGTCATGTTATATTATAGGTGATTTTAATAAAAGTTCGGATCAAACTGAGTGGAGTAGAAGGTTTTTAAACAGTTTTAGTGGAAGGTATTTTCAGAAGTTTTTATCTACTTATGATCTCTTAGAGATCCTTTTGCAAGGTCATTAATATACTTGGTATAGAGGTTCCTTTATAAGCTGTATTGATAGATGCTCTGCTCATTTGGATGATATGTTGAGTTTTTCTTAGCACAAACTCTTCAGGTTAGATAGAAACCTCTCGAACCACTTTGTCATCGTCTATGGTAGAGAATGTAGAGATTAGGTTAGAATTTTCATTTTTTAGATTGTTTGTTAATTGATGCATAAGTTCTTTTTTTCTAATTGAAAGATAATGTGGGCCTCTCTGTTATGACATGCCAAATCATTTTTATATCATTAAAAAGCTTAGTCGATTAAGAAAAAAAACTTGAAGATTGGAATCTTGACAGTTATAGGATCTTTGAGAATAAGATTAAATTGACAAAATCTAGAATTAAGACTATTAAGAATGAGGGTGAAAGTAGGAGTTTAATAAATGTTGAATGTGTAGAGTCAAGTGTTTAAACTTTGAGATTGAAAATTTAAGTAGACATCATGAATCTCTATTGAGGAAAAAAAGAGCAAGGAATAATTGGTGCAAGTTAGGAGATAGAAATACTAGATTCTTTCAACTCTCAGCTTTTCTATCAAATAAAAAAAATATATTGATATAATAGTTACTAGTGAAAATGTTATTTCTAGCCCTTCAAGTATCAAATTTGAGGTTGAAGTTTTCTTTTCCAACTTGTTTGGTAGTAATATCGTTGATAAATTGTATATAGGAGGTATGAGGTTTAAAACATTAAACAATGATTATTCTTCTTGTTTAGAAAGACATATCACTTTAGAGGAGATCAAGGATGAAATTTGGAGTTGTGATGGGTCTAAAGCTTCAAAATCATATGGTTTTAATTTTATTTTTTTATATATAAAAAAAAAACATGGTCACTAATTAGGGAGTAGATCTTTTAACTAGTTTCAGAATCTTTCAAGACTAGTAACCTGCTGAAAGGGTTTTATAATTTTTATATTACTTAAATTTCTAAGATTAAAAAAGCTAATACTTTCATGTAGTTTAGGCCTATTAGTCGTGTGAATGAAGTTTATAAGATCATTGTTATAAAATTTCTCAGAGGATTAGAAGAGTTATTAATAAGGTGATAAATGATTCTTAATGCTTTTATCTTAGAAGGATAAATTCTTGATTGTTTTCTTCTAGCAAATGAAATTGTGGATAGTATACGAGGACAATGTGTTCAAGGCTTTCTTTTTAAAGTTGATTTTCAAAAGGCCTTTAATTCTGTTACTTGAGATTTTATTTTGGAAGTCAAGACTTTTATGGGATTTGATTGTAAATGGATTTCTTGGACTCAAGAATGTATATCTATAGCTAAACTTTTAGTGTTAATTAATGGTTCACCATCTAATGAGTTTCATAGGCAAGGAAATCCTATATCAGCATTTGTATTGAATATTGTAGTAGAAAGATTAACGATTCTTTTTGGTCGAGCAATGGAGAATAATTTATATTCAGGAATACAATTGTTGGCTCAAACAACAACTCTGTTACAATATGCTAATGATACATTGATTTTTTTATCTCAATGATATGCAGGTTGTTAAGAATGTTAAAATCATTCCTAATTTGTTTCAGTTATGCTCAGGATTGAAAGTAAATTTCTATAAAAATATATTAATTTGTGTGAATATTGATTTAGAATTTATTAAAGGTATGATTGGTGCTTTAAGATGCAAATATAATGATTTAATGATTAAATATATTAGGAGAAAACCCAAGACTTTGCTCCACTCGAAAACTAGTTAAAGAGAAGATCAAGTCTCGTCTTAAAAATTGGAAAGGGAGGATATTATCTATAAGTGAAAGACTTTTTTTTTTAATTAAAATTATTGTTGTGTAACCTTCCCCTCTATTCTATATTCTTATTTAAAATAACATCTAATGTTGCAAAGAAATTATCTCTTTACAAAGATAATTCTTATGGAGTGGAGATATGGAAACTTAAAAAAATATATAAAGTGGCTTAGGAATTTCTATCTAGATTGAAAACTAGAGAAGGTTTGAGAATAGTATATATATATATATATATCAAAAGTTATGTTGTTCAAACAATTATTAAAATATATCAATGAAAGTTTAATTGCTTCAAGGTCTTTCATGAATATGAAATACTAGCCCGATAACAATGGTGTGATTCTAAAGTTTTATAGATTTTTTTTTACAAGCAATTTGGATTAATATTTATATTTCAATTGGAAGATTGCTCAGATGCAATTCTAGTAATTATTGGAAAAAGTATTTAGATCATATTTATTTTTGTGTTTTAAAAGTATTTAAAAAAAAATTAAAATTTTTTATTTATTTACTTAAAATTAATATTTTTTTATATTTTTAGATTATTTTAATATACTGATATTAAAAATAATTTTAAAAAAATAAAAAATATTATTTTAATATATTTTTAAATTAAAAATACTTTAACCTCTCTTTTATCAACTGAATGAAAGATTGCTCATGATTAATTTTAGTTTATTTTAATTTCAAAGTTTGGTTTTTGGTATGGATTCTTTTTAATAGAAAATTATTTTGTTTGGTTCTCTTTAATTATTTTTATTTTTTATATTTTATTCTCTGTGTATAGTTATTGATCTTAACGAAGGTATCGTTTTATTTATTTATTTTTAAATCGTGTCCAGTACATGTAGGGCCACAGGGACACTGTTAATGGGGGAGAAGTGAGGAATGAAACTGACAAACTTCAGTATATGTTTTTTACTTTTGGATTTAGCGTTGTTTTTCTGATAATTGGCCATTATTATTTATTCAAACTAGCAACTCTATGAGCTCGTAGATCCCTCCAAGTTCTCTCTCCGATGTTTGAATTAGAATAGTTGTTTACATTACAGTCTCTAAAATGCAAACATAGTTTTTATTTATTTATTTATTTATTTAAACAGACGATCATATATAATGCAAGAAGCCACGTTACATCCCAAGAAAACCCCGCAACATTTATTTCTTTTTATATTCTTAGCAACCAGATCCACCTCTCTTTTTTTTTGCGTGATAAGGAGTAATTTTTTTAAATTAATGTTAATGTTTGGATTAGAGTTTGTGTATATCACAACTAATTTTATAAATTTTAAAATTAACGATCATATAAATTTTTAATAGCTATTATATAAGTAATCAAGAATTTATATTTGAAATCACATAAAGAAATTAAACCTTTTAATTTTAAATTTTAAAAAAAATAAATTTTTTAATCTTAAATTTTTATCATTTAATGATCACCTAGACGTGGTTGTGATAAATAGCAACTTGATTCTTGAATACATCTCCATAGGCTTAAGGGACAGATTTAACGATTTTCAATAACGAAGCCTTCTGTGTTAGGCTTGAATTGGCCCTTCCTCGAATTAGCATCGATTATGAACTTTTGCTTTTGTCTTGTTGTCTGCCAATAACGCCACAGAGCTACCAAAACCACTAATCCACAGCCACTGATCAGGAAACATACCTCCATTCGGAAGTCTGCTGCTCGACGACCTCAATCCGGCTAAATTGCGTAGGTGTCCAGTGAACATCGTGGGAGACCGTCTACTTAGGGTTTTTTTATCTTTTTATTTTATTTTTTAAAAAAATATATTTTAAGATATTTAATAAATTAATATTAAAAATAATTTTAAAAAAATATTATTGAGATGTATTTTTGATAAAAAATACTTTTAACTATATATTTTTTATAGAAAATACTTTTTAACTGTAACTGCTATTATATTTTCAAGAACCCTAATATCATAATAATAGTTATATGTATGATAAGTGGATGTTGGGACATCTCAACTTCAAATGAATTTTTGATAATCAATTTGCATATATAAGTCAGACTCAAGCATTTCTTACGGTGCATGAAACTTGTTAATGATGCACAGACAACAATTCCGATATGTTTCGTAAACAATGATGAGTAATAAATATAGGTGTGTATAACCAACAGAACATCATTGATTGCAATTGTTTCTTAACCCAAAAGGCTCATTTTTTGGCTCCCCTTCTGGTGTTAGAGAGAACAAATTATCTTACAATTATATACAAGAGCAATTCCTTCCCAGGTTCTGTTGAACCCCGACGTTGCAATTATCTTACTTAACTTGTCCTTGTTTTTGTTGTGTAATTACTCCTATATATTTTTGTTTTCAGAAACATTCACAAATTAAAAATGTTCAAGTGTACTATACAATTTTATTTTAATTTTTTATGGGGCGCCAAGGATTTCTGTGTTAAAGAAAAATGTTATACCCTCTTCCTTTACAAAATACAAAGAATATAGGGGGAAAAAAAGAGGAGATAATAATGTATTTAGAGAGTAACTAGCTAATAATACTTTATTTGTTATTTTTGTATGCTCATTTGAAAAAAATAAAAAACACTAATATGATATTATTATTTATTTTCTGATGTGTAAAAATGTATTTACTAACCAAGACCGGCCTACGTTAGCTGTTCTAATTTTATTTTGTTTTTTCCCATTTTATTCTTGATATTAGTTGCCTTTTTCCCACATTTTAAGACTGTATTTTAGTCACCACCGTCTCTCGGCCATTTCTTTTTTAGCACCATTTTCTTCTGTTTGTACTTCCTAAACATAAAATCATATCAAGGCTACAAGATTCATGTTTTACCATCTTTCTCAGAAATAAAAATTAATTAATCATTAAATCATTTAATTCAAAGTTCCATTCAATTTTACCTTGAAGGAAAAAAAAATTAAATACTCCCGGTCAGCATTCAGCAACTAGCTAGAAGGGACAGAATTAATCTCTATGCTTGCAAAATTACAAAATGCCAGCTCCTGTTCATATATAATATTCTCAGCCGCATGGATGGAAGCTTCTTCTTCTTCTTGTTCTTTTTTATTAATCCAAGCTGCACTTACTGTCTCTTTCCTTGTCCGAAGTGTTAGATGATACAAATTCTGTCCGACAATTTAATATTTTCTACATAAGGTAGGGCATGTATGAATTATATTCTTATGGAGCTAGGCTGTGTTTCCCTTCATTTCTTTCAGTAGCCGTTCAATCATATATATATATATATAAAGAATATAACAACGTCCATTGGAGCCTTCTTGGTTGCTGATTTTTGCTTTTTGGCCTACTTAAATAAAGCACGAAAACAGAAGTTTGGTGTCTTTGAATTTAAAAGCGCTGCGAGCTGCAAGGTTTCTCTTGTGGTTCCCAGTGAAAGGACTTTCATGTAGAGTATTTTTTTCCATCATAATTGTATACATGCAAGGTAAACTCCATCATGCTATGTAGTAAAGAAAAAGAGAGAAAAGAAGACGATTCATAGACGACTGATCAAGTTTAATTCATGAGAAATCGAATACATGAAATTATACTTTTAATCGTAAGTTGCAAACTGCATGATTATTTCTTTTCCCAGAAGATAGATCAAATTATTTCCATGAATGGAATGTAAAACCTAGATGAAGATTTTACGAAGTGCATAAAGTAGCTAGAGCCACAGTAATCAAAAAAGTTTGCGTCACTGCTCAAATCTCAACTGTAGATTCACTCGATGCCGCTGTTCTGTCTGGTCCACCCAGGATTCCAAACATAACGATGACTTGATCGCTGTGTGATCCCCGCAAGATGACAGCACTGTCATGTCAAGGTCTCCCACCGACCCAATGGCAATTTATTATGAACTTTTTTAAGTCTTATTTTTAATTTCATATGCATTATTCATTTAATAATTTAGAAACTTTAGCATGACAATTCACAAATGTGCCAGGTCTCCCGATAATTTCCTGTTTGCCACAAGAATTACACTAATCCTGCTCCATACATAATAGACGTTAAACTGTATTCAGATATTCAAACGGATATCAGCCATTTCTGGGTCTGCATTTAATGGGGTCCATGATTAGATGCTTGTCAAATCAATCACCTTATAATTGGCTCGTTTATCACCGCCACGATAAGGTCGAAATGTGATATAATACAAGCCAGAATTCATATAATCAACCTAGATTAATTTATGATTCGATTAAAATTTAAATTGAGGTTTTAATAAAAATTTAATTATTATTATTTTGATTGATTTAGATAAATTTAGATTATCCAACCCAATATACAATCTTGACCTTGATGTTTCAGTAAAATAAAAATGACTTGATTTCAAGAAGCAGAGCAGTCATGTCAAATAATGTACTTACAAGAAATTAACTTTTGTAACCACCTTAAAATTCATGTGGTCGAGGAGAATATTGGGACTGTGCGTAATTGTCAACCACAATGTGAGCTTCCAATTTTCGCGATACATTAAAGACGAGAGTTCAGTAGTATATGATATATTGTTCCGGTAACCGAAAGGGAAAAGCAAGCAAGAGAGAGATCTTCTTTTTCTTTATTTCCCGCGCTTTAAATCCAACTTTTTTGTTGTTTTTGTACTTTACCTTAGCCCACCTCTATCTCCGGCTCCAATCCGTGAGTCAAAATTTTGTGTCTGCTTTTCTTTCTTATCAGATAGCGCAGTCACTTGTTGCAATCCCCAGGACCTTTTCTTTCTTTAATTTTCTCTGACAAAAGATCACTCAGAGAATTTCTTGCCCAAAACCCCATCCACAGTCTCCATTTAATTTCCTTCTAAGATTATGGAGACAATTAAATGTAGATCACTCCCAAACAACAAGAGCAAGATAGCAAGAACAATCCAAAAGGTTATCAACCTCAAGACTGCAACAAGAATTGCTTCAAATAATGGAATTGGCATTTGCTTGCTAACACCACACAAGAAATTTGATCAAGATGATTTAGACACCACCTGCAAACCTCAAAACAGTACCGACAATCACAAGCAGAAAGATGCTAAGGCCAAGCGCAGAGCAATCTTGGAGGCCTTGTTGGCAAAGCTATTTGCAAGCATCACTACGATTAAAGCAGCTTATGCAGAGCTACAAATGGCTCAAAACCCTTATAGTGGTGATGCTATACAAGCTGCAGATCAGGCTGTTGTTGATGAGTTGAAACAATTGTCAGAACTTAAGCGTAGTTTTTTCAAGAATGAGCTTCACCTTTCACCACAGGTGACCATGATGCTGGCAGAAATTCAAGAACAACAGAGCTTAATGAAGACCTATGAGATCACAATCAAGAAACTGGAAGCAGATGCTGAGGTTAAAGTGTCAGACATTTGTTCACTCAAGAACCAGCTTGACGACGCTATTGCATTTAACAAGTCAATTGAGAAGAGACTAAATGCAAGTGGGCCTCTATCAATGTTTGACAACATTCAGTTTTCACTCCTAAACCCAACCCATTTTGCTCAACTCTTGCATTATACTTTAAGATCTATGAAGAGTTTTGTGAAATTAATGGTTCGAGAAATGGAGGTAGCCCACTGGGATATTGAAGCAGCTGCAAAAGCAATTGAACCAGAAAACATTGTTTTTGCAAAGTCAAGCCACAGGTGCTTTGTCTTCGAATCTTTTGTGTGCAAAACGATGCTTGAAGGTTTCAATCATCCAAACGAAGAGCATCAGAGTGAATACTACTACTTCATTGAATTCAAAAAGATCAAATCTGTAAACCCAAAACAGTTCTTGACTCTTAATCCAGACTCATCATTTGCAAGATTCACAAGGGCTAAGTATCTTCAGCTTGTCCATGCAAAATTGGAGTGCTCTCTGTTTGGGAATTTAAACCAGAGAAAGCTAGTGAATTCTGGAGGATTCCCAGATTCTGCTTTCTTTAACGCATTTGTTGAGATGGCTAGAAGGGTATGGGCCTTGAATCTCTTAGCTTTCTCATTTGGCGACGATGTCAGTATTTTTCAAGTAAGCAAGAGTTGCAGATTCTCTGATGTCTACATGGAGGCTGTAACACAAGACTCAGAGATAGAAAATCCCAATTCTGATACTGATCTCCGGGTGGCTTTCACAGTGGTTCCTGGATTCAAGATAGGCAAAACTGTGATACAGAGTCAAGTGTACTTGTCTCCGGTAAGTTCTTGACCTGTTTTTTTTTTCCCCTCTTTAGTATTGTATAATTTTGTAATATAATATTGGACAGAAAAAATAATCCAGTGATTTTCGGGAAAAAAAAAACTCGGTTTATGGGAGACCAATCAAATTATTTAGCAAATTTTAATCGATGTGGTCAATTATAAACTGAGTTGTCATATCAAACCCTGTTGTAAAAAAAGACGGTGATAAGTTCATGTGCTCTAGCTAGTGCGGTTTTGAAGTGGGGCTTCTCAAATCTGTCAAAGATTTGATCTTCACTTGAAAAGTCCAGTTAGTCAGGTAAACATGGAGGTGCGTGAGGTGGCGCGTGGGTTTTACACGGTGCATGTACCTTGTTGCATATATGTGGACCCACCCACCTTTGAAATATGGTGTATGTTCATGTCGTTGTATTATTGTAATATAAAACCAAATGGTGCGAGGAGAGATTATCTTCATTAATTTTGTTATGTATGTTATAAGGTCAAGATTTTTTAAGCGAAAATGCATTGCATCGTGACTTAAAAACATTTGCTCTTGGTTATGGGATCATAGACTCGTAGCCATGGAGAATCTGGCAAGAATGGTGGTGTTTGCTAGCTGTTGGGTTACGAGTAGCTTCCTTTGCGGTGCTTTCAGGTAGGGCCAAGCACTGCCAAGCATCAGGTTACAGACATAAAATGCCATATTCTTTTAGCAGGTGGGCTAAGAGGCTCAGGCCATAGATAGAAATTCTGAGCAGTGAGAATGGTTCATCTGTTTGTCTGCAAGCTAACTTGCAGCCCCTTTCTTCTCGTGACCAGAAACCAAGTGTCATAACTCTAATTGTGTTAACCATATCCATAGCCCATCTTCTTGTTTCCTGCATTGAATTTGAACCCCTACGGTCCCATTTTACTAAAACTGAAGAAGATTTTGGAACTGGAAGCTGTCTCCTATTAAGAGGGTGTAATAACCCACGTGTGAAATATAATGAACGATGTAGAATTAATTGAATGAATGAATGAGACAGGCTCCAACGCTTCAATGCCAAATCAATGATCTACCAAGGCTTGCAACATCCCCCGAGAGGAAATAGATATTTTCGAATGCAATATTCATTAATTGAGTATTACAATATGATCAAAAATTTGTTAATTTTTTAAAAGTTTATTCATTTAAGAGTTAGATTTATTTTCTGTTTCATTCTAGAAAACATATTTTACTTTTTTATGAGTCTCTCTTTTTTAGTTTTAGAAATTTAGTTAGTTTTTTGCCTTTAACTATAATATTTATTTATTAAAGGTTAGTTTTCTGCCTCTAACTCATCACCTTGATAAAAGTCAATTTATTCCTAAAACTTGCATATGCTTTTTGCTCATTCCTAACAGTCACATCTTAATGCTCCATAAGTTATCTATTTATTATCAAAGGTTAATGTTTTCTAGCTCATTAATCTTTAGCATAGAAGCAATATTAATGAAAATCAATTTATCATTTGTCTTCATACTTATCATAGTCACTCCATTTGCTATTCATATATATGTCTACTTATATCTACTTATATCTAACTATAACATCAACTCTAGAGTAATATGAAATTGAGTTCATATAATGGCCTATACACTTTCTTTTAAAGTATTTTCGCTTATTGTCATGGGATAGTTGCATCCTTCTTTATCTGGGATATCTCAAAATAGCTTTAAAATTTTCTATTACCATATGCATTTATAGAAAAAAAAATTGTTAGTGATAACAGAGAAAAAGAGAGTTGTAGTATGCTCCTTGCAATCCTCAATCTTGATTTTTATGTTTAAAGTTGTTGTATCTTTCATGATCATGCTTGTACCAGCTCATTCAATATGCTTAACAACTTCATTTACACAAATTCTCTTTTTGGTGTCTTTACATTTTTAGAGATAATCATCTTTTATCACAAGCATTTATACCCTCTTAATTAGGTACCTATACAATAGCTCTTCTTTTCTATCCTCCTATGCGTTAGAAAGGTTTTTTCTATTGTCTTCATCAAGAATATAAGATACTTTTTTATTGACTTTTTGTTGTACAACCTTAACACAATTTCTACTCTAAACTTCACTAGAAACACATTTTATTTTATTTTTTAAAACTTATTGTCTCATTATAATATTATATTGGATCCTACGTATCCTTGGTTGTTGCATATTCATTCACATTAATGACAACAAATCTAACATGTTCAAGTTAGCATTAAAAAAATGTAGACTATAAGAAGATTCGCTATTCATCTAAAAAGTGGTTTCCTTCTCTCTCTTTTTCTAATATTTTTTACACCTTGGTTTCTTAATTTTTTTAATGGCAACAAACCTAACATGTTCAAGTTTTTTTTAATATTTTTATAATTTTATTTTTCAATATTAGATTGATTGGAAATTCGACTTCATGATTTTTTTAGCTTTTTTCTATCCATAGGGTTATCCCAGTATCATATTCTAGATCTTGGGCTTATATAAAACCAAGTTAAATCGAATCTTTTTTCTTTTAATGTTTTTAAATTGAGTTATTTTTCAAGTTTTTCCCTTCACCGTTAGGTTATTTGATAATTGAGTTTTGTAGTTTTATTTAATTTTATTTTTATAGGATTATCTCTTTTTCATGACGAGATCATAATTTTAGCATGGTTGACTTAGGTCGGTTTTTTTTATCTTTTTTAATTAAATTTTTAATTTTATCCTTTGACATTTGATTTACTAGTAATTGACTTTAAATTTTTTTCATCTTGCTTTCTATGGGACTATCACATTCTCATTTAATTTTTGCTATTAGCAAACATTTATTTTTTGAGTTAATTATTATTGATTTTCTTTTTTTAGCTTAATTTATTTATTATCATTCCTATTTTTAATCATATTATTAACTTAACTAAGTTTATTTAACTTAGAAAAATCAATGATTCAAGTCTCAAAATTTTCTTGTTTCTTTAAAAATGCTAGCATTGCATCGTTTAAGCATTCTTTTTTTATATCAAGAAAAATATGGCATGGCCCATATTATAGATTAAGCTACCAATCTATCTAATCATGTGTTTTGTAATACTATTCAAGTTATTTTTAAAATTATTTTTTATCTGAATAAATATCAAATTAATTTTTTTATATGTATTTTTATAATTTTGATGTATTAATATTAAAAATAAAAATAAATAAAAATAAAAATATTATTTTAATTTATTTTTAATAAAAAATATTTTTCAAAAGCTTCCACAACGATATTATTAAACCCGCAGCGAAACTAAGAGAACATCCGGTGAAAGTGCTGTAACCAAAAAAAAAAAAGTATTAGTATTTATTTTGGGAAATTAAGTGAAAAACACTATTAGCGATGGAATATTAGTGAAAGAATCAGCGACACAAAATTGACAAAAAAATAAATTATGTTGCTAATTCCATCTGTATTGACGACAGTAAAATTGTGTTGCTAATTTTCGTTTCTAATCACGTTTTTCTGATGGTGAGCAGATGCAAGACAGGACTCCTGTCTTGTCCTCTGCACGGGCAAAGGATCTCATCCCTCCTCTCTCCATCTCAACTCGAGGGGATTCTCTCCATCTCAACTCGAGGGGATAAGGTGAGAGGAAGAAACAAGTGTGGTCTGTAGCTAACTTGCTATGTTCACCTAACATTCCAGCATTTACCAAGAACACGAAAACTAACATTCTAACATCAACATATTGCATCAAAACAACGTGGTCCTGTTGATTTTATGAAGATCTGTCGTGTTTTTTCATAAAGAGATATGATTAGAGTGGCTGATTGCACCCTTTCACCCTACGGACATAATGAAGGGGGTCCTTAAGATGTTTGGATAGAAATGCAATATGCAATCCTCATCTCAAGTTTTAGGATAGGATTGATTTCACGTTTTAAAAGTGTTTTTAAAATATTTTAATATTTATTTATTTATTTTAAATTAATAATATTTAGTATTTTTATATTAATTTAATATGTTAATATCAAAAATCATTTTAAAAAAATATTATTTTAATATATTTTAAAATAAAAAATAAAAACAATCATTTTCTTACACTAGGTAGAAAAGCAACTCTAGTTTGAATCTCCCCCGATGTTCTATCACAAATTCACATAAGGCAATATATCCATAACCCAGACAAAATGCACACATTTCAGCCTAGGCCCGTCGCTTCGCTGCCTCAAAAGTCTTGTTATTCTTCCACTTGGCACTTGCCAGTTGCCACCGTAGAGGCACAAGCTGCCTGGTGTGGCCTCTCATGGCATCATTTTCTCGTCTAACGGACACATGTCCGCCAGTGTTGCTGCTTCCTGCAGGCCAGGTCGTGCAGAACTATCCTTTCAAATAATATTTATTACTTTGGAAGGGTTATTATCTAACGTACATGTTTTTAATTTATTAATTTTAAATTAACCAATTCAAAAGAAAATTAAGAATATTGTCATGTACCAGAAAAATACTTTCATTATGAATTTGTAGTATAAATTTCTGATTTTTTTATTTTTCTTTTAAAGTATTTTATATTATTTGGATTCAAAAGATATTTAAGAAACGAATAAAAAAAATATCATCTTACGGAGATTAAATGAGCATAAAAAAACACAATATAGCATATAAACACTTTATGCACGTACCAAACATAATCAAAGCCTTACATTACGACCAATGAATCTCAGCTAAACAAAATCAATCAAAACTATTTTTATATATCAACTTTATTGATATCATATCATATTTAATATAAAATAATTGAAAATGCCTTAATCTTGGGATCGTATCCTAATATATAAAAGAGTCAATCTTTATCTAAAAATGTTATTTAAATAAATACAAATTTGTCATTAAGCACATGATATAATAAGCAATGTTAGCAGGTAGGATATGGTGGTTTCCATTGATATCTTGCTTAGTTTTATGTGTTTCGAAGTAAATGATTCAAGCAAAAATGTTCGAAAGCTAAACTATATTTATGAGATTATTGGTTTCGAGAGATCTAGGAAATAAAATCCTTCGAGTACCAAAATCGATCCAAGGCTATATATATTTATATCCATTTATAGTTTCCTTCCATATGTTCTGATTTCAATATTTATATTTTCTTCTCTTCCACCCTGCATCATTCGCTACTAGAGCTTGTCCAATGCGATGAGCCCACTTTCCTTTCTTTAATGGCAAAAAAAAAAAGCTAAAAAGAATTAATGATGAGATTCAAACACTTCGAGGTCAAGCTAAGCAATCTGCTTTGTGTCTTGAACAAGAACAACAATAACAAAAAAAAAAAAACATGTTGGGAGTGTTATTCAAGTTATGGCTTCCTTTATTAATGAGTTTAATGATACAATACGTTTTTTTTTCTTAATTATGAAGAAAAGATTCTTAATGTCAATTGGGATCTTTCACAAGTTTATTAAAAGGAAAAGTTAATCTTCATTGATATTTAACAAGTTCGAGCATGATTCTTCAATCAATTACCATCATTTCTTGGAGAAACTTTTGGTTCACAAAAAAGGAGTCGTTGCGTTGAAGGAATTCCTCCTTGTACTAAAACAATTGAGTGCATGCACGGAAAAGCAGCGAGTGCCCCCTTTTCTTTTCTTTTTTTTCTTTTTTTTTCTTTTCATTTCTTTCATTTTTTTTTTAATTTTATTGTCTAATTTTTTTAATAATTATTTTAGTTATTTTTAAACTTAATTGAGTCATATTAAACTAACTCTTGTATGGTTTAATTTTAAACTCAAGCTATATAATAAGTTGAATTAAAAAAATTTCTCGTTACATTAATTTTTTTTAATTTTATCTTTAAATAATTTTTATTAGTCAACTAGATTATTTTTGAATTAATCAAGTTAATTATATTGCCAAGGATTTAATTTAAAATCTAAGTTAGACAAGAGTTGGGTCTAAAAGCTTTTCTATACATTTTATTTTTTTTAATTTAATTCTTATATTTTTTTTTTACTAATTAGCTAATTTACTTTTAGATATATCAAGTTGACTAAGTTAAATTGGGATAATTTTTATATAATTTAATTTTAAATTTAGATTAAAAATATTAAAATTTTAAATTTTAAAATTTTAAAATTAACTTATTGAGTCTATTTTAATAATAAAATCAAATACTTCTTTAAAGCCTAAATATTTTATTACATTTAAAATTTTATTTTTATCCAAGCAGCAATATAATATGTGCAAACTAGTCACTGAAACAATTAAAAAGCGTGAGGTTAGTTTAACTATTTATTTGAACAGGAAACCAGGCTAACATGTTTTTAGTGGTTTAAATTCAATTTGGCGTTATAGTTCAAGTGGTTAGCATGCAAGAAAAATATGAGGTCGTGGCTTCAAAAGTTGAGGGGCCCAAGTCATACTCTTTAACACAAACATAGACGACTTATCGTCTGCATTTTTTATTCAAAACAATAAGGGACGAATGACATGTCTTCCTCTCCCTCAATTAACAAAACAGTTACTAGGTTATTCGCACGGGCCAATGGCTATGCCTATCTTTTTGCTATGTTTCTCTCTTCTTTTTCCCTTTCGTTTTTTTCCTTGGAAAAAACAATTATCAGATTCACTTGGTTTTTAATTTTGATGTGATTCTTAAATATTATTATAATTTTTATTTAAATCTTAATAAGTTGTTTTCAATTATTATTTATAAGATCTGTAATTTTTAATGTTTTTAATCACATACCTTAAATTTATTGGAAAATGGTTAGTTTTTTGTCCCCACTCTATGTGTGGTATTTAAAAAATTAATTATTATTATAGATAATTACCGAAATTCTTTTGTAAAAAACAAGTTGTATTCAAAAACTTATTATAAAATTCAATTAAAGGTGCGGTTGATTTACTGTAGGTTGGCACTATTCTAACCCTCATATAACATTGTAGACTTCCAGGTAATTTTTAATAATTTATTTTAGTTCTCAAAGTTTTATTTTGTGTAAGTTGATCCTACTAGAAGACTAATTGCTTCTAATTTCTTAATCAATAGTGAAATTAAAATAAAAAGAACCTAAATGTAAAAGGTACAAAACAAAGATAGTGTGCCAAAGATGGTATGAAAAATACATTTAGATTCATGATCATTAAAATAATATAATTTATATAATTTAGATCCTTTTAAATTTTAAAAAATTAATTGTAGTATACAATTTCATTCGTGTTATTTTTCAATCTTTGATTAAAAAAAAAGAGAAAAAGAAAAGGGGTGTTGCTAAATTCCAAGCAAATAAAAGAAAAGTTATCATTCCCTTCATATTTTGCCACTAAAATATATTTGTTTTCTTTGTGTCCACGAGTCCATAAGATGAAAAGAACTTCATGATAATTGTTTAGATCTCAATATTACATGAAAAAACATATTTAAACCAAAAAAAATCATAACTAACTTGGTTTGATTATAGTTTTATGGATCATTTTTGAGGTGTTAGTTGATAAAATAGTTTGTAGGTTTTATAAGAGTATTGTTGTTGGGTTCTCAAATATAATATACATTGTGGAAACAATAAAAAAAAAATTGGGAGTATTTAGTATCTTGTTAAACAGATATAGTGTTGTTTAGGAATTTGTTACTTGAAAATCTGATTTTTTTTACTTTAAATAAATTTTTAAAAGTTGGGTTATCACAAATCACAAACTATCTAATTATTCGATCTTCAACAGCAATCCACATGAATTTACAGGGAGAGACTCCTAAATCTCTATTTAAGATAGATAAATAGTCATGCATAGAGTACTAGTTTTTTATTTTCTAACTTAAATAGTTTTTCTGTATAATAGACAATAACTCCAAAAAATAAGTGGCATAGCTTATTATTTATAAGAGAATCCAAAAAATTCTATAAATTGATAAAATATTAATTTGTCCCTTGAATAATATCCATATATTATTTAAGGGTAGTTTTAAAAATTTAATCAATCAAGTCCTTACTTGATTATTTTAGGATAAGAATTATAATCTTTAAATTAAATAAATTCTAATGCTTAATTTCTAAAATTATTTTTAATTAAGTAACATTTGATTAATTATCTCAGTTTAATTTCTGATTAATGGTTCTTAATGTGTGTGACTCATTAGATTCCTAATATGTTGGTCCAAATATAAATTATAATTCTAATTAAATAAAATAAATAATTTAATTTATTATCAATTCAACAATTGATTAATTTATATTTAAAGATTAGGTTATCGTTTAGCATCGTGTCATGATCCTCCAAATATTAGAATAATAATTAGTGGTTTGACTTAACATTTCGGTGACTAGTTTCTTAGTGTAATTAATATCATTTCATCAATAATATTTTGATTTAACACGAAAACATAGAGTATGTTTGTCATGTTAAATCTTGTTTGTTCTCTACATAATAGTTATTAATCATTTGAATAAGATTTGAAACCCTTTTTATATTTTATTCAAACTTGATTAAGAGTTTCTCAATCAATACTATTTAAGAATAGATGAAATATTTTCTCAAATTCATCTAGGATTATGAATCCTTTCTTAATCACTCAAATAGCTTTAAATAGTTCATGTTATATTCAATATTTATCCATTTATTACCTTGATTAAGATAACATATAACAAGATCAAAGTATAATATTTTTTTATAAAAGATAACCTAATAACCTCAAGTTTTAAGATCTCTTATACAATTATCATATGAACCTTCTCATAGACATATGTGATATCTCTTTATAGAATTTTTATGCATGTTAGTTTAATATGCATGTCTTATGATAAATATTTATATATTAATTCTACGTGTTTTTTATACTTTATTTTATGAGAATAAATATTTTTTTATAAAATAAAATAATATTTATTCAAGGATGGGCCCTTTTAATATATGTTGTTGTTATATTTTATAATAACTTATAAAATATGATGCAGTAGATAATGATGTATTCATTAATAGTTTTGCTTAATTGTATATGTGTTAAAATAAACGAGTTAGATTTATAAAGGGTTAATAATTCAATTTCTTTTTTATAGATAATGAGGTATTTTTTTAATTTGTTTTTATATGTTTAATTTAGTTTATATTTAGATATATGTTAAGTTTTTATATCATGTATTTTTTAGTATAAATTATGATGGTTATGTTATAACATTAGCACACAAAAAAATTTAAATTTTTTTTTTTAAATATAATCTCCCTGCGAAAACAATCACCCCCCACGTAACTTATTTTTGATAGACTGACTTAAAAATCTAGCCAAAAGGATATGTTAGAAACCTGATAAATATTTAAAGATAAATTTGGTGGAATATATATATATATGCGCGTGTAAGTTCACATTTATCTTTCCCAATAGAGTATAATATCTTCAATCGAAGAGATTCCTAACGAGAGAATTCAGAAAAGTTAAAATTGGTTGAAAAATACTGCAGCTGCATGAAGAGTATAATAAGAGTTTTTTAGATATTTCTAGTGTAATAATTCTGTAACAGGTTTAAAAAATTAATACAAATTTTTTATTTAAAAAAAAACTTTTTAATCCTATTTAATTTTTTATCGAATTAGTTTAATCTTATAATATAGATTGTAGATTTGACAAGATATCTCAAGGTACCTCATCTCTTATTATTGTAATTATAAATTCATCATGCTAGTTCAAATTAATTAAAATTAATTTTTTTATATTCTTTTTTATCCCATTTCGTTAATCATTTGTCATTTTTTGAAAAAATAATTTTTTCCAAGTTATGATAATCTTTTTTCTTTTTAAATTTCATTCATCTACTATTCTTTTTATTCAAGTATATAACTAAATTTTGAATATTTAATTTAAAAAATATTTGTAATATCTAACATTTTTTTACATAAAAAATAAAATAATTCAAGCGCGCTTTACTGCGTAGACACGAAACTAGTTTTAAGAGTTCGTTTGTTTACGCGACTGCGGTTATGTTTTAATTAAATTATGGATTTAAGTTGTTTGGTAAAGATAAAAATGATATTTACTCTTCATAGCCCTATTGTTTACTACATTTGCAACGCAGGGGGAGAAGAAGCAGCTTGGAGTTGCTTTTTTTGCAAACTATGTTATAGCACCATAACTAGAGGCGCGCAACTTTCTTCTTCCAGTAACAAGAGGTGCACAATTTCTTCTATTTTTGCACTTTCATATTTTCACTATTCACATGAACAGGGAAAGATAAGGAGAAGAAAAGGGAGGAAGAGAATGAGGGTTGAGGAAAACAGGGAAAGAGTCCAACTCCAGCGCCAAGCAGACATCAAGAGGAAAAGGAACAGAACAAAGGAATAGAAAAGTGCTCAACTTTCATCTTCCTCCAGGTTTGCTTTTATCAACATTACACTCTTCAAGTGAATTTTAATTTACTTGAACAATGTAGCAACATGCATGTTGCTTTGCCTAGTTAAGTCAAGTGACCAGGCCGAGCTGACTGGGTTTAACCCAGTCTATATGGGTCGAATCAGATCCAATCCAAACCTAAATGCATTGAAATGAGTGTGACCTAGTAAAATAAAATAAAAAAATCCAAAACATTTTTACAAATATTGTGTTTTATTTGATAAACTATTATTTAACATGATTTAATGACACTATATAATTATATTTGAAGGAGATTGTATAATAACGTAATATTTACAAAGTTTGATTACAATACTAATTTTGTTCTTAATGATATTTTATTTGATATTGTTGCGCGCTCAAAAAACTATAAAAAATATAATCCTTGTTAGATAGATTTCATACATGATAAAATTATATATAATTTAATGCAACAATAAAATATAATTTATATAAAGTATTGTAATAATAATAGTTAAATTAATAATATTTCAATGAAAAATTATCAATATTAATATTTTATTATTATTATTTTATAATCTCAGTTTGAAAATATTATTTAACCAAACACATTAAACTGTTTTTTGTTCAATCTCAATTTTAATTATAATTTTAACTAAATATATATTTTTTTAAAACAACTTTAATTAAAAATATTTTTATAAAATATATTTTTTTAAATTACTATTATCGCCGTACCAATCACAATGGGCAAAGAATTAAAGCCAAATGTTGCAGACCTGAAAGCTCAAACATACATACGCCTGCTATTTGATCTCTACCATGCACCATGCCACCATAGACAGGCAACAATGCCGAACGCCCTCATCTAGCACAATCTATCAAGCTAACTGTGGACAAGAAATATCATGTAGATACACTATTTCCAATATTTTTCTTGTGGGGAATGAAAACGTCAATTTCTATGACACAGAACAAGGAAAAAGAGAGCACCTAAGATAACGAGCCGACGCACATTCGTCATCGACGTCTGCAATAGGATTGACCACAACATTCACTCTGAGCAAGAGCACTGTGATTTAATTTAACCTATTGATTTTAACTGCATATAAATCTTCAACAGATGTAAAATAAGACATTAGACACATTAGCAAACACAAGACATGCGGTTAAAAAGGTAGTTTTCTCTACAGTTCCTAGATAGTTTACAAAATCATCAGTAAAAACACATTTTAATGCAGTACAGCACGCAAAAATGCCTACAAATTAAAGAATCAACCAGCAGTTCCGTTAACATGTGCACCAACGTAATTGTACAATAAAATGGATGCAAAATCAACTAAATTCCCATTTTCACTATAAAATTTACAGATTTGACGAGCATGGGAATAAAGTGAATGTTGGTTTAAGAAATTCACTCAAAAATTTAAAAGAAAAAACTAGCACCATTATAGTCCCTGCTCGACATGGCAACTTAAACCATCTGATACCAGCTTATGTCACGGCAGGAAACCAACTTCCCGCCATCAGAATTACCCAGACAAGATTGCAGTTGAATATGCATACCACCTCCAACATGTATTATTTCTTTCAATTCCAAGTCAATCTCCTATAAATGCATTAGGTCCTCTGAACCCCTAAATGTCCGAGCTGACTAAAAAATTTCCATTTTTTAGGATTCTCCCATGTAAAATCCCACTCCCTGAACTGTTGTCTTCATCGATTATGTCACAAGACAAAATGCGCTATGACATTTCTCAACAGGCCATAAAATGATCATAAGGCTGTAAATGTATCTTCCAACAAGCCACTTCCAAAAAAAGCAGAAAATGATCGCTACTCTCTATCACAGGCAAATATGGTATTCTTCCTTGATGCTCCTAAGAATTTCAGGGGGAGCTTCCTTCAGAGGGTGAAGGATCGGAAGCTTCTGCAAGAGCTTCGAGCATGCTGATGACATCAGTTGTGTCATCCAAATAGTACTTGGCTTTGCTTGGTTTCTGACCAACAGTGCAAGCGAAGACAGATGTGCTTGGGGTAAGGATACGGTTTGCTATTGCATTATCAATGCTTTCAAACATATCCTCATCTGATCTGTCATCCCCAATACACAATACAAAATCAGCCTGTCTTCCACTTTCAGCCATTGATGTAAAGATCTTTGCTGCCACAGAACCTTTACTAATTCCCTGAATGCCACAAGAATATTAGTGTCAAGCTTTATGGTTAAACTATAGTCAAGACAATAAAACACTAGACTGGGAAACACGATCACAGGTTATCCCATCCAGTAAAAAAGAACAAAGGTAGGTTAGTTACAACAGTTCACCCTGAGCATTTGCATGGTTCATTGCCAACAAATACATCAAGGTCCATTCAATTAGTGATGATCTAACATCCATGATCAACGAGTTTTCATGCTTTCTGCTCCTGATGCATTAATAATGAACATTCAAAGTGGTTCATTGCCAACCATAATTGCTTCAGTGTGACAAGTAATGACAACTGATAAAGCTAAAATCATGCATTCTACCAAAACTAAATTTATTTCTTCTATGGTATTTGAAAAATGAATTAGAGGATCCTCAGATCAGAAATTGACAGGAAACGGCACTTGGATAGAAAGACGGTTACTTGGAGTTGAAGCAAAATATTTACCTGGGGCTTAACTTCCACAATGCATTGACCACTTTTGACAGCAACAGGCTCATTTGCAAGCACACTCTCAAGATGGTCCAACAATTCCTTGGCCTGAGCAGCTCCAAAACCTGGATCTGCATCTCTGTGGTGCCAAACCAAAGCGCTTTCTTTTGTCTCGATGGAAGATCCATCAGTGGCTTCTGTGTACAATTTCATAACAGGTTCAGCTATTTGAGTCCATCCAAAATCACTACTCTGCCCGCAGTTCTCCCAGTCCTTATCCACAGACCACCTGAAACATCAGTGTTAGACAGAAGCAGAAAGGTAAGAATAGTGGCAAACAAAAGTAATAAAGACCAACATACCTCATGAAGTACCCATGCTCAGCAGCAATTCCAAGTTTCTTGCAAGGATCAAACCACTTCCCTAAACTATCCCTTCCCCTTCCACTGACAACAAAAACAGTGTTCTTGACATCACTACAAAGAGTATTTATGATTGAAATGACCTCTTCGTTTGGCGTCTTATTGATGGTGGTTTGAGGCATTACAGTTCCATCATAGTCCAAGAGTATAGCTCTGTTTTTGGACTTTATATATGCAGATTCAATTTGATCTATATTTAATTTTTTGAAATTAGGATCAAGCGCCACAACTCTGAAACCAAAGCTCAAGCCAATTCCCCAGCAGCGCCTTCTGAAATGGTCTTTGCAAGTCCTCTCCATATCCTGGTAGAAACTCCTTGACCAATATGCCACATCATGCGTGCTGACATACCTGTAGTGCTTTTCATGGCGCAATTGTTTCTCGGAATCTGCCATTGAAATTGCCTCATTCATTGCTTCTGCAGTTGCTTCAATGTTCCACGGATTGACTCGAATTGCACCACTGAGTGAAGGGGAACATCCAATGAACTCTGATACAACCAGCATGCTCTTCTTGGGGCCACTTGATCCTGAGCTAGACTCCGACCCAGGAACTCCCTGTCTGCACACAATATACTCATAAGGAGTGAGATTCATCCCATCTCTCACAGCTGCCACAACAACACACTCAGCAATGGTGAAATATGCAGATCTCTCACTGAGAGATACTGGTCGATCAATAAAGACAACCGGTTCATAGCCAGGTCGACCAAAAGTCTCATTAATTCTCCTGCAGCTTTCCTGTATTTCAGCTTGCACTTCCTCAAGATCTCTCCCTCGTCCCCTGGCAGGATTAGTTATCTGCACCAAAACAGCCCTTTGTTGCCACTTTGGGTGCTGTTTCAGCAGCTGCTCCATTGCCAAAAGCTTCAAATTAACACCTTTAAAGATGTCCATATCATCAACCCCAAGTAAAACCGTCTTTCCTTCAAACTGTTGTTTGAGCTCTTCTACCCTCCAATCCTTATCCGCAAGTTTCAAGACAGACTGAATCTGCCCCATGTGTATCCCAACTGGCATGATCTTTATTCCAACAGTCCTGCCATAATACTCTAACCCAATGTAACCCCTCTTTGACTGATACTCCAACCCCAACATCCGACTGCAACAAGATAGAAAATGTCGGGCATAATCAAAAGTGTGAAAACCAATGAGGTCTGAATTCAACAGTGCCTTAAGGATCTCTTCCCTAACAGGCAAAGTCCTATATATCTCAGATGAAGGAAATGGACTGTGAAGAAAGAATCCCATTCTCAATCTATTGAACCTTCTCCTCAAGAATGTAGGCAGCACCATCAAATGATAGTCATGAATCCAAACATAGTCATCCTCCGGATTTATAACTTCAATCACCCTTTGCGAGAAGATCTTATTTGCTGCCACATATGCCTCCCACAAAGACCGATCAAATCGCCCACCATGATTACCCGAAATAGGAAGCATGTAATGAAAAAGTGGCCACAAATACTGTTTGCAAAACCCATGATAAAACTTGGACAAAATATCAGGAGGTAGAAATGCTGGTACACACTTGAACCTGTCCAGCAAGACCTGTGAGACATCCTCTTGTTCACTCAAATCAATATCTGCCCGCAAAGAACCGACATATAAAACCTCCATTTCTTCAGGCAAGCCATCTTTTAACTGCAATAACAACGAATCCTCATCCCAACTAAAGCTCCATCCTTTATTATCCGGTCTGCGCTTTGCTTTTACTGGCAACTGATTCCCTACAATGATTATCCGGTCCTGAACTACCGAAGAAGGTACATCTGAGGTCACACTATTTGCCACATCATCATCAAGCTCAGAAATAACCCCCGGAACTGTCATTACACGAGGCAACCGCTTTCTCTCCCGAGGTTGACCCATTGCCGGAAAGTTACCAGAAGCTAGATCTAATAGATTGGTATATGATCTAGACATCATCTTGACCCTCTTTCTTTAACAAACCTGAACTACAACCACTCGTACTGCTACTCAAAACAATCCACCACAGGATCTCAAAGCTTATTTTTAAACCAAGCCCTATTGACTTCCCTTTGAAATCGCTATAACTTGACAGGATCTGAAAAGGGTATAAAGTAAACATCATCATTATTAAAACTCCAGTAATTGAGAATCTTAATTCAAATATAATCAATGAGTACAATCCAATAAAACAATTAAAAGAGATCGAAATATAGCAAATGATCTAAAACAAATGAATAAAAAAAAAGCACTGAAAATTTTCATTCAAATTCAACAACGAAAAACAACCCCTAGATTAATAAATTTTCTTGTATGACATTAAATTCAAAACAAAAAACTAACTAATAATTCAAAAACTAACCTTTGAAAGGCAAGAAAGTTCGCAACTTAGAATCTTTGGATCTGAAATGAGATATAATTAAAAAAATAAATAAAAATTTGTAATCCTTCACAAGTAAGAAAGAAATCTAGGGTTTGGCTTTGTTTTGTTTTCGGTTACCTCTCTCTGTTATCTGAAGTCACATTAACACACGCACTCTCTCTCCCTCCCTCCCTCCCCCTTATTTTCTATGTAAACAAAATGCTCCAATGTCTCTTTCTTTTGTTTTATTGTTTTTTTTTCTTAAAGAAAAAATAAATTATATATAAAAGAGAAGAGGATAAGATCGGCCAGTAGACTACCCAGTAACGCCAGCTGGCAAAGTGGAGTTCTTGGGGTCACGCGCTCTCACTCTGTATTGTATAGGCAGATGTACTCGTGTCAGGTTCTGAACATAGCCACGTGGGTTAGAACAAGGTACAGCCTTTCACCACGCGTCGTTGGCTTCTGTAAAAACAAAGCAAAGTATCTCGTTATCATTTATAGGCTAATTGCATTTACTGCTGCGTACCAAAGCATGTTCATTTCTTTTCCCAATTTCAAACCGTCTATCTATATTTTTCGTTTTCCTTCATGAAATAGGGGAATTTTTTTTTGGTTGTATTTTAAAAAAATTAATTCAAAAATTTATATTTATATTTTTAAGTATATTTTTTTGTTTTGGTTGTTGATATTAAAAATAAAATAAATATTATTTTAATACATTTTCAATTAAAAAATAAAATGAACAACATTGCTAATAATATACAAAGTAACCATATGTTATTATGGTAAATTTTTAATCTAAAAATACATCAAATTAATATTTTTTAGGTTTTTTTCAAAGTCATATACCAATGTTAAAATTAAAAAAAAAACTAAAAATATATTATTTTAGTATACTTTTAAATAAAAAAAGGTTTTTACAAATACATTGCATTATATTACCAAATAAAAACAAATTTAAGGAAGACAACTATTCATCAAGCCAATTTATGCTTATAGTATACATTTGCTACTTGGGAAGATTTTTCACCATAAAATTCAATCACATGTGTTAGTCTAATCCTCGTTATACTAAGTATTGTCTTTTTTTTTTTACTTATATTTATCTACAATTATAAATTTCATTCATATAAAAAAATTTCTATAATTAGTTTGTCATAAATAAAGAACCAATACAAGTGAATAAACTAAAAAGCACAAAGTATAAACAAGAAAATCTTTTAATCTTTATTTATCTCTTAAACAAATAATTTGCATGAATAAAAGCTTATATGATATGCATCAAGATTACATGACATATAGTAAAAGCTTCTCAACCCATTTATAAACAAAGATATATGAATTATAAAGCATAACTATTATCCTTATTTTTAGGACATGGTAGGATATTTTCTCTTTTATATTCTCCTTAAACTTAGTAGCTTATTCTTCAACAAGTATTAAGCAGTCTCTCCTCCATGTGTCCTATGACCCTAGTGGCTTGTATAGCAATCTTATTCATGCCCCACGTTTAGCCATATATCCCTCATGGTTTGGATATTCATAACTGTCATAATTAACCTACAATCTTATTATAACTACAACCCACAACATGTATGTCTAACTGCTAGTCCATTCTGGTAGTTTTATTTTGTGTTTGATGCTAGCTTGAAAGGTCCATGATTTAAGCCCTATATTGTCAATAACCCAATGACTTGTATGAACCATTACACGCTGCATGTTAAATTTATTACTATTTATACAAGGTTGCCATTGTCTATTGCTGTTAAATTATAGGTAGAGTGCATTCATTAAAGTATCATAATACTTAGGCCTCTAACAAATCACTCTCATTAGAAGAGTCTAATGTCCTTTTTGAAATAGAGGTAAGGTATTCATATACTTTATCTTTGAATTGCCATAAATTTATGCATTGCCATCAACTCCAACCAATTGCACTATATATTTGTTATTAAGTATTCTTTAAGTAATGCATTGATGCTCTTTGTTTACTAATCAATTTAGGGTTGATTGGTAATGGAGAACTTCAAGCTTGTCCTTATCATGTTGAACAATGTTGTCCAAAACTTGCCTATAAATTACATATCGTGATCACTTATAATGTCTGAAGGCAACCCAATACACTTCACCATACTACGATAGAACAAACTAGTGACAACTTTAGTTGTACATATCATTAAAGTAGCAATAATATTGCGCACTTTATGAATATATCGAGAATAACCATCATGGTATCCATGCTCTTAACCTTCAGAAACCCAACAATAAAGTCTATTGAAACTGACACCCAATGTTTATTTGGAATTAACAACGACTGTAACAAGCTTGTCTCTCGTTATTGTAAAGTCTTGTTTTGCCAACACACCAGATAAGTCTTGATATAATGTTCTGTCAATATCCATCTGCAGCTAGTAATAAGTTTTAGATAAAAGTGCAAGTATCCTCTCTTTACCTAAATGTCCAGCCAATTGCAAGTCATGAGCCTCTATCATCAAATACTTTTATAGCTCTTCATTTGGGATAAAGATTCGACCTTTTTTTTTTATAATATGGGTCATGTTCCAATCAATATTTCTTAATTTTCCCCTCTCATATATGATTAACTAACTTTTTATACGTTACATCTTTCTCGATAGCTTAGCGAAGTCGATCTAGCATGTTTGACTTCACTTAAACAATAGCAAAAATAGTAATAATTACCTCACATTTGCTAAGTGTATTCGCAATCTAATTATCCCTCCTTGGTTGTGCTCTTATACAAACTCATACTTGACTAAGAATTTTTATTGTGACAACTTTTTTTATGTCTTAAAGAAGATGTTAGCAATGTTTTCGGTCTTGATAACGAACTTTAGTCCCAATAGATATATTTTTCACATGCCAAGGCAGTGCACTATTATCATCATTCTCTTTTCGTGATTCAAGTATTTATATTTAATATCATTCAACTTCTAATTCTCAAAAGCAATAAGATGCTCCTTTTATACCAGTACTCCTTTAATGACTTTATCTGAAGCATTGATATACACTTTGAATGGCTTCATGTCTTTGATTCTTTTTTCGAAGATCTAAAAAATAAGTTGCTTTTTTGTTGTAGCCCTTAATAAATCATTTATAATGGTTTGTAAACCCTAAAAAGGTTCTCGACTCTAAGACTGTCTTTGGTGTTGATCATTCAATGATGAATTGAATCTTTCATGGGTCTATCTTCATATATCTCTCCCTAATTAAATGGTCTAAAAAACATAATCTCAAACTTCACAAACTTATAATTTCTCTCTTAACAAATAATTCATCTTTCCTCAATCTATTAAAAACTTTCAAAAGTTGAATTGCATGATCTTTCATACCCTTACTATAGATCATAATATCATTTAAATAGACAATAACAAAACTATAAGAAATCATATAAGATATCATTCATAAGATTACATAATATTATTAGATCATTTGTTAAGCCAAATAGGATCACCAAAAATTTGTATGCATCAAACCTTGTTACACACATTATTTTATGCTCATTCCTTTCAACAATTATGACTTTCCAATGCTTGGATTACAAGTCTAGTTTTATAAAAATAGAAGCCCCAAAAAATTTATCCATCAAGTCTTGAATAAAATGAATATGATATTTATTTTTAACTATCATCTTTTTTAGTGCTTTATATTCAACACATGTGTGAAAACTATCATTCATCCTTTTTTAAACAAAATCAGATCACATAAAGAGTCTTGAAATAATAGATATATTTAGCATTAATCAACTCTCCTAATAACTCAATTCTATCAATTTCTTATGTGACATTTAATAAAGGGGTTGAGATGATGGTTTTATTTCTAAAACCAACTCAATGTAATGATCTATAACCTTTTTTAGTGAGAGTTTATTTAATAGTTAAGGTAGTATTATATTCTCAAATTATTACAGTCCATTATCAATCTTTATATATTATCACAATAATTTATTTTCTCAACTACTACTATTATAAGAAACATTTCCTTGTCTTTTTTATTATGGCTTCTTAATAATAATAGCCTTAATTAAATACCTTTAGTTGCATTTGTTGATGTGATGTTACAACAGGAGATAAAACATAGGCAACCTTCACTTATAATCATAACTCCATTAATATATGACATCAAAACAATCTTGACTTTTCTTAATATGAATTATTGAACATTACTTACTAAATTTATTGCTTTCTATGCAATACTAGCATTTTATCTCTATTGAATTCTAGGCAAAATGTATATTAACACTTGGACAAGTTACACCATTGACTATTTATTATATTTATATCTTTTTATCTTTATATATTATGTTTAATCTAATAGTAATTTTGCTGTGAAATTTTAATTTATAACTTTTTTTAGCTTAAAAAACATAAAATATAAAAATATATCTATAATTTATAACAATATATGAATACCAAAACTAAATATATATAAGATATAAATAATAAGACAGGTATCTAACACATATCTTCATTTGTACATTTCCTTTTTTGTAAAATAACATTTTTCTTTAAGCAAAAAATGTTTTTCCCCTTGAATTCCGGTGGAGGAACTTCGGATCTACTCTTCAAAGTTGTGGCGAAAACGAGCAACGACAAGAAGGTGAGTTTGCAAAAAACGTGGGAAGCCGGTGTTGATTGCAAAAAAAATTAAAAAAATCGTGGGTTTCTCTTGTGATGTGACCCGATGTTTTAGCTTTTGATTATTGATCAAATTTATTTTTTTATTAGGTAAAATTATTCTTTTCCTCGAAGATTGTGGATTCATGCTTATTAACCTTCCAAGTCATCATTTTAAGGTATGATAATATTTATTATAGATATAAATATATGCAATTTTATCTCTTCACAGGCAGATTCATAAACGAGTATATATATTTAATTTAATAATTCCCTATTATCTAGAGTTCTGTAATTTAAAAATTAATTAACATAGTAAAAAATGCAATTGAATAGGAGTTTGAAAAAGTCAAAACCTAGTAGCGAATGGAATATAATACTACAGCTAATAATAATAATAATAATAATAATAATAATAATAATAATAATTCGTGAAGGATATATAAAGTAGAAAAAAAGGCAGTGGATAAGATAGGAATAGGCTTCGATCCTAAATTTCTTCCGGAAAAAGAGAAATGGGTAAAAAAATAAAGTAAGAAACATGACGTGGCTTTTGTGTCTGTCTGTAGTGTGGTCCAGGGAGTCGCTGAATATACCCATGTGAGACTAGGAGATCTTTCATGATTTGCCACGTGGATGCGAGTGCTTGTGGATAAGGTGAGACAGGGGATGAACCGGGGACGATGACGTCACTTCCTGCATCATTGTTGTGACTTGTCGGAACCTGGTTGGATAGGGCTAAATGAGAGAGGAAAAGTGGGGGTATTGGGGTTTGGTTTTTCCTCGCTGGTGTGCGTGCACGTGTATCAATTGAAAAGCAAAAGAATACTCCTGGTTGGGGTAGCTAGTTTCTTTCAGGGAGTGAAATGTCATTTGTATCCCTGAAAAAGTCTTCATACCTCCTAAACCATGGGTGGCTGCATTGGCATAAATGGGGGAATTTGAGGGTAAAAGATGAAATAAATGTGTGACCAGAACAAAACAGGCCAAGACCAAATGGTGGGCGTTTTTTGACTTATATGCTGTCATTACCTAATTTTTCCTCACGCTGAAGGAGGGTGGTGTCTGGGTGGCTTTGCTGGCAGATAGGGTGGGATTTTTATTTTTATTTTTATTTTATGTTCTGGTAGGGATACTTTTTATTCAAAGTTGAGTTAAATTATAAATTAATCCTTTATGAATTATATAATCGTTCTGATTTTAAAAATTTATCTATTTATTAGTGCTTGAACATATTCATTTTAATATCTCTTTATTTTAAAAATATTTTTTTTCCATATTATATGTTTCTTTTCTCTTTTTATATCTATTAAAAGAATAACAAAATTTAGAAAAAATAACAAAAAATGATCAAGTTATAAATATATTTAAAACTAAATTAAAAATAGGTATATTCTATACTTTATCGTTTAGATTTCGATTCTAGAGCCTCGACATGATAAAGTCCAACAATATGAAAAATAATTACTTTCAGAAATGAGAACTGACTTTGCACGCTTAAAGATGTCTTGTTGGAGTTTAAAAATGAGGATGAATTATTGGATGAGCAATTATCACAAAGATAAAGGTGTAAAATTTGATTTTTAAAGATGTTTAATACGATAATAAATTCAAGGGTTAATATTAATAAAAATAGAAAAAAATAATCAAATTATTATTCATGATTGGTGAGAGAGGAATAAAAGAATATTTTATGTGAATCTCAAGAAAAAAAAAGGACGTTATTACCATGCCAATTATTTTGAACACAATTTCTTAATCATATGTAGTTTATTATATTATAAATATGATGCCTTTTAAATTTTGAATGTTATATGATTAAAAATTCTTTTAATTATTTATTAAAGAATATATATATGAATGACTAATATAGTGATATTTCTTTTTTCCATAATGACAATGAAAATACGTGTGTGTGTAATTTTATACAACTTTTAGAAAAATAATCCTAGCATGTATACCACACATATAAGAATTGTATTTAAATAAAATTAGTTTATAATATTTATTAATTGAAGTCCTTATAAATACACGTAATCTGAAATTTTTGTTATTATTAATGATGAATTATTTATTTTTAAAGATTTTTATTCTTTATTTGATGTAAAATAAATTTATTTAATAAGGCTCTCAGATTTTTTAATAATATTACCTTATTTAAAAACATTCCTACAAGTTAAGGAAATTGTAGTTAATAATATTTCTATAGGGGTTGAATCTAAACTCTAAATTAAAAAGAAAATAAAAAGAGCAAAATAGATTTAAAACCAAAAAAAGAAGCAGATGGAAAAAAGGTAAAGAAGAGAGTGTAAGAAATTTTGGAGAATTTCTATAAAAAAAACAATCATAAAACACTATTCTTCCGCTCTTTTTATAAATGATTTTAGAAACAAAAAAAATCATAGAATTTCTTCGCTATCAATTTTGATTACCCACTATAAAACTAGAATTAAATTTCAATGTTTTTGGATTTAAAAATGAAATGACAATTAAGGTGGACAAACTCTTAATATTCTTAAAATAGTTTTAAAAAAATTAATTAGTTCCTTACATTCAACAACTAGATAGAACAATGGGCCAGGCTAGAGGAAATATTTTTTCATAAATCAAACTTATTCTCAAATTTAAATTATAAAAAAATAATTTTGTGCTGCCTTAAAAAATTATTTTTTAATAAATTCAAACTTAAACATGGACTTAAGACCTACTCTACGGGTAGGGTTCAACCCAAGCATGAATCAACTTGGGTCAAGTCTTAAATGTGCGTTTGAGTTTAAATTCAAAGTATACTTTGATTAGGGCATTTCTCCTCAAAAAATTACCAGATTATATCTTATATTTATTTTCTAATAAATATATCAAAAAACCTGAACAGAATATTTTGGTTATTTTTTTCTTTTTACTCATTCCAAGCTCAACTTCATCATCTTTTGGTTGATGTTTATTACTTGAGTTAATCTTAATTGTTTTCTTAAATAAATGAGTGTTTTTTGTGTCCTATCTTAAATGTAAACACATCTTTAAAGAATATAGTAGTAATTGATTCCATAATAGTATAAGAATGAATATCCTCGATTTTTAATTTATATACTAGAAATCAATATGCACTACTATTATAAAATATATATATAATAAGTACATAATTTATACTTTGAGGTATTTATAAGAAGATTTTCTACTTTTTTCAAAATTTATATGTTGACTTCTCTAGCTTTTTATAGAGTACTTGTTAAGTATATAATTGACAATCAAAATTACCTTCCCCGTAAGTTTTGAGGTACTCATGAATTTATTAATATAACATTCATCATTTATTTTAAAGTTCTTTTTTTATGTTTTGAAATGTCATTTTTAATGATGTGAATTGTTGTACCTAATTTTGGATCCCCATTGTTTTTTACATATTAAAAAAATAGAAAATATACATAATTTTTTTAAAAAAATATTGAAAATGGACAACTAATTGAGCATCACAAACAAAAAAATAAAGTTTGAAGAATTTGTAGGTTATAATTGAGTTTTGAATTAAAGAGAAAATTGAAAAAAAGGGGCTTAAATTGATTTAATTTGGCTAAAACTAAAAGAAATTAGAAGTTCAAAGATAATTTTGAAATAAATAGTCATGTTGTAAATTAATTGAGGACTTAATTAGAGAAAAAAGTTGAAATGAGGAGTCAAGTTAGCCTGAAGATGAAGAATTGAAAAACCAAGATTGGAATGGTAGAAATGGAAAAATAAGAGGCGTATTGTAAGCTAATCAGGAGCAGAATTGAAAGAAACTAAAGAAAAAAGATGAAAATGGACTCAAATAAAAAAATTACAAGTCCAGATTCCAAGGAGCAAAAAGCACCATAATAGGGAACAATTATGAAGTTTAACCCAATTCAATTAAAAAAACTCTATTTCTAAGTTAAAAAGGACATTATAAGTGAAAGAATTAATTTTGATAGAAAAAGTAAAAAGCAAGGCATGGAGATATGAGTAAAATAATGTTGTTTTGTTAATAGGTTTTGTAGATTTTTAAACAAGGCAAAGTGACAGATTTTCTTACACTACTGGGGCTTAATTATAATCCTAATTGATCTCATGGTGTTGTAAAAATAAAAATAAAAGAAACATAATTTCTAATAGTTTGGCTATATTCATGGTATAAAAAATTAGGATTTAAATTTTATATTTAATTATAAATTTTAAGAAAAAAATGACAGCTCAGTTAGCATCTCCTCCATCTTCTTATATTTTGTTAGAAATCCTTCCCATTTAAAAGATAAAATTGCTGAACTTCTCTCCAATCTTCGGTGCAAGAAATTCAGTGACTTTCAATAGTACAGAAATATCTTTCTTATTTGTGTCATGCTTTGAGAAGATTCAAACTAGTCTTTTTGGAAAGAAAAATTTCTTATAGGCTTATAAATTCTCCTAGGAGAAAAGATCCAAAACAAAATCAAAGATACTTTTACAACCAAAACCATATCATATGATTAACTTACATACGATGAACTTGTGAGTTTAATATAAAAAAATGGTCTTAAGATTTGTCAGGATTTCAAACTCTAAAAATATTTAAAGTAAAAAAATGAAACATACCAAACAAGAACTTAGTAATTTCTATCACCAGTTTGATTTTTCTATAAAAAAAACCCTCCTATAATAAACCTATTCTCAACCCAAAAAATATTTAAATTAAAAACCTCTTTACAAATGATCGGCTCATAAATATCAACAACAATTTTATCCCATAACTAGATCAACCGTACTACAAAAAACCCTATAAAATTAACAAGCTCCATGTACTTTTTCTTTTGTATTTAATATTTAACTTTTAACTCTTGATTCTATTCTTATAAATCAAGCGAAAAAGAATTTATAGCTAACATGCAAGCTAGTTTATTATCTAGATTCATTAAGATAATATTCAAATATCCAATCCTTGTTAAGTCAGTATTGGTTTCCTTTACTAAGACACTCTAGTAATAAGAGGATTGAGATTTTCCTATGAAAGGAACCTTGGGATATAGAAGAAGGGGGAGGAAAAAAAAGAGAAAAGGACAAGGGAGGAAGAGAGAAAAGACAGCAGGACAAAAAAAGAAGAAGAAGGAGGAGGAGGGAAGTCGAAGTCAAAGTCAAAGATTGAATTAGAAGAGGTGGCAAGAAGAAATAAAGAAAGACCGCAGCGTCATAATTTTTTCCTACTGCTACAGTTCGTCTTTCAACTTCAGGTCCGTGCAAGTCATTGTATATTGCTTTCATTCAGCGAACTTGATCGATATTACTTTGATTTCATTTCTTTATTTGTATATATATTTGTCAGGAGGGTGGTGAAGTGAAATAATAGACCCTTGAAGCCTTTTTTTTTTTTTGTGTGTGAGTTAAAAGAAGTTACAGTATTCTCAAAATAATAATAATAATAATAATAATAATAATAATAATAATAATAATAATAATAATTTGCTTCCCAAAAATTACTTCACCCTTAGCAAAATCCTTTATACAGTTGGGTGAACAAAGTGTAGAATATCAATTGATAAGCAAATTGATGTTAAGATGAGCAAATAAAATTCGAAAGTCCTTTTGTTTAGTAAAGTTTTCGCAAAAGACAAATCTCTTTCTTTAAAGGATCAATGCCTAAAATCTTTGTGAAAAAAATAAAATAAAATCAGCGAGTACCTTTTAATTTGTATATTGTATAAATATTTTAAAATTAAAAATGTGTTATGTTTATTTTTATTAATTTCAATGAAAATTTTTATTTTAAAACTTAATATTAATAATACAAGTCTTTTATTTTTAGATATTTATTTTATTTTTTGAGGTGTCTAAAAACTGACATTAATTTTTTTACAAAATAATTAGAAATTTAAAATAAAAATATAAACTAAAAAATGAGGATTATTATAGGCAATAAAAAAAGAAAAATGTAAGAGAAAACATACAGTAAATATAATCTTTTGTTAAAAAAATTGTTATAAGGGTGATATCGTTTTTTCATTAAGCATAACTAACTCCTTATCCTAATAGTTGAAACTACTGTATTTTTTAGTATTTTTAATTTTTTTTTATTATTAGGTGGCGACTTTAAATTTTTCATGATACTTTTTAGTCTCAAGATTGACTTCCACTGAGATACGACATGAATAAGGAGCGGTAATTTGGTAAATAATATTATTTTATAAATATAATTTATTAAATTTAGGCCCTTATTACTTTTATTATCTTTATTTTCTTATCATTTTTAATTAAAAAAATATAACATTACCTCATGTAATCATCTTTAAAAGTAATGTAATATTTTTTTCTATTTCTAGTTTGCATAAACTTTAAATCATGAATACTCAAGTAAATTAAATCTAATAATTCGCTACTTCTTACAATTGAATAATTTTTTTATATATAAATTTTAATTCTATACAAACCCCACACTCATGATTTTTATAAAAAATCATACTTGATAATAAATAAAAATTTATTAACCTTTATATAAAATTATAATTCACATTACTTAACATACCATGCCATATATTGTAAGACTGAAGTATATAAGAAAAATATATATGATAATTATTTTCTTCTCATCCATGGTTACATTAAGGGACAGAATAAAAGGGGAGCAAGTAGGGGTCAACCCCCTTAAAAAGATATATATATATTAAGTGTGGAGGAGGTTTTTTATTCTAAAAAAGGAAGATTTTTTTACGGTAATTAAGTATGATTTTTTAATTTTATTTTCTTTAAATTGTTTTGCGTAGCCCTAATATAAATCCTATAAATATAAAATTATTAATTTGCACAATAAATTCTACATTCGGTCAAAAATAAAAATAAAAATTATAAGTAAAATTTTTTAACAGAAAGACTGAAGCAGAGCCACTAATTAATTTATTTTTAATTAAACAAAATAAGATAACTTAAATTTAAAATCTATTTTTGTTTTGTTTTGAGATGCTTGTTAATAATTTGATGAGTTTTATATATATATATATATATATATATATATATATATTTCTACCTTTTTTGCTTCATTTTTTTTTCTGAGATCTGTTAGTTTTACCAATTGTTTTTTGAATTCTTGTTGTAGTGCTTTTTTTTTTCTAATTAATTATTTATATTTTATTGATTTTTTTTATTATACTTAGATTTTTTTAATGTTTTTTTTAGCAGAGTCATCAAAATTATCAATTTTTCTCATGATATATGTTTTGATTTTAAGTTAAACCATGAACAAAATTAGAAGAATTTAATCTTTTTTGAAAACAAATGTTGATAACTCACAGCTTAGCTAACCAACTCCAATATATAATGTTAAAGTTATGGTTGAGCAACTCCAATGCGCTTTAATTTACAAAGAACTCACGTTGATTAGTGAGAATCATTTTTTATTATTTTTTGCTTTATTTCAAAATTTATCGAATATATATAATGTTTCGCTTTAGCTAATGTTTCTTATATACTTTGTATGTTTATATTTGATAGATATAAAGACTAACAACATTAAAGTGATGAATATATTATAAAAATGAAATTAACTTCATTATCTTCATTGATTTGACTTAATTTAGTATTGCTTCAAACTTTTTATTTTATACGAAGGTCATTATATGTTTATAGTAAGTTATTTGAATAAAACTAAATTATAAAGTTTTTTTTTTTACAATTTATATACAATAAATTAAAATAAATATTACATCTCATTATATTAATTTTGGCCCTTACTAACAAATGCTAGCTCCGCCCCTGGTTACATTGATCGTAACTGTTATTTTCAATAGGTAAGAGGTCATCACTAAGATACTCCTATTATATGCACATTTTATTTTTAAAGAGCATAAATTTATCACTTTTAAAAATCAACTTAGAATCATTTTTACTCAATAATGAGCCGAACATTAAATTCATTCTAATGTGAGCAATATGAAGAATATAGTTGAGTGTCAATTTTTTCTACAAGTCATTTTTAATAAGAGCTTCACAATACCTAATATCTTGGAAGTTGAATTCTTCATGTATAAATGTTCATCATCCATTTCTTTATAAGTGGAGAATATTTTCTTCTTGGTGTATATATATCTTGTTGCATTAGTATCAACAGACCACTATTTAGGATTTCTTATCTAGTTGACTTTGAAAACAATAAAAAACATGTTTATTTATGAAATTTTATTGGTGAGGTAATAAACCTTATTGATATTGACTTTAACAATTAATTTTTTTTTGGGCTACTTTCTTGAGTTTTATGTTTACATACCTTATCTAGGTGTTTTGTGTTATTGCATATAAAGTATTTGCCATTTAATTTGGCAATATTTTTTCCCTTTGCGGTAAGTTTTTCCTTTGATTTTTAATGTGGAAGTTCATCACAAGCTAGCTTTAGGGGCTATACCAATAGATTTTGCTTTTTTTTTTTTTTGATAACTTATTGTCTCCTTCTATTCACAACCTTAAAATGATGTATTCAACTATCGTGTACTTAGATTTTTGCTTAAAGTAACTTTTGAATTTTTTTTTAAACTAGTGACAATTTTACAATAATTGCTATCTTTTGGAAGTATTCATTTATAATCATATTTTTAAAACAAATACTATACAAGGTGAGCTGTGACTCTTGAACTTGACTCATAGGAATTTTTGAGTCAACCATCTTAAAATCTAAAAATTTACCGATTATGAACTTTTTCACAATGGCAACTTCAACTTTGAATTTCTTGTTCATAACTTTTCAAAGTGCCTTTTCACTTTTTATTGAATTGTACTCATTATATTGTGTATTATCTAATATATTTAAGATATAATTCTTACACACAGAATTACTTTGATTCCATACATTCAATGCTAGCACAATAATGGAATCAAATTTATTATTTAAAAACTTCATTATTTTTTTCCAACAAAAACTTACTTAAGTTTAAGGTGGTCAAATTAAACAATACTTTTTTGTTGTTACTTTTTAAAGTTTAATTTTTTAAACTTTTTAAGTTTCTTATCATGCACCATAAATAATAATAATAATGATAAAATTCTTATTACCAAAATGTTACTTGCTAATGTGATATTAACTAGAATAATCAATTTTGAGTTAAAATCATGATAATATACATGATCAAAATTTATATAATAAATTTGGTTTCACAACAATTAGAAAAATATAAATATAAATCAATAGTCAAAATTATACAAATAAAATTGGCTTCTCCAACAAGTATATTAAAACATAAACAAAACCAAAGTTTATTAAAAACATTATAACAATTATAAATAAATAATTTTTTTAAGTAGGAAAGATTGTATTAAAATATTATCCTATTGGCATACGTCATACCATAGCATAGCTTTGTGTAAATAAATTAAACAATTAGGATGCTATGTTTGATTGCAAATTAACTTGTATAGTTTATAAGTAGATGTTACATGCATTAATCTAAAAGCATAAAAATTAATAAACAACTAAATAAAATTTTAATTATATCTCAAAGACTCCAATGCAATCTAGTTATAACAAGGAGTTATAAACTAAAAAAAAAAACCCTTAAAATTCTTATCCAAAATTACTAGATAATGTTTTATTTTTTTGTGTGCTTGAAAACCTATCATATTAAGCAACCTCCAAAATGGTGGTCACGGCTCGCACATGTTTGGGATTCAGTGACAGATCAACACGTTTTTTTGTGGTCAAGCAGGCTCGGGACATGCATGCACCTTCACACGTGCCTCAAGACAAATAATATAAAAGACAGGAGACCAATGATGCAGCTTGTGTAGCTTTCGTAGGCAACTAGGATACAAGAGACCAAACAAAATAATACAAAAATAATTAGACAAACATGAGAATGAACCAAAATTGTGCTTGACAAAGGCATTCGATGCAGAATAAGGGTTTTTGCATCCTATTTTATTTATGATGGACTACAGAATGCATGCAAATCTTTTTTATATTCTATTGTTTTATTTTTGTGTGATATTGGATATAATATTTATGTCACTATGTTACGTCTGCTTTCATTTTTCGATAACTTCTCTACCCTATAATCATGATAAATTACGAACTAGAATATATATATATATATATATATATATATGTATATTACAAAACAATTATATATATATATATATGTATATTACAAAACAATTATTTTTTAATAAATTCAAGAAAAATTCAATAAAAAACTAAAAACATGAGCAAACCTCACACATAATAACAATTATTAAAATTAAAGTCTCTAAAAAAATCTAAATACAAACTAACTAATTCTATTTATATATATTTTGGAAAAATATCCTGAACAATTATAAAAAATAATAATAAAATTCTAAATAAAATAGAAAAAAAACTTAAACTAATAAGAAAATTAATGTAAATCCCACATAGTAGTTTCTAGACTATATTACAAAGCCTTTTTAATATTTGATTAAATTTAATTTTAAATCAATAAAAAACAAGATCTTTATAACCTTCCAGTGAATTTTAATTTAATATTCAGATTAATAATTATATTTATTAGTATAAAAATGTGCATTATAAAAATAAATTCAAAACTGATTTAAATATCATTAATAATAAGAATTGTTGTAACTAAGGAATTCTTACAAAATAAAAAGGGTATTCTAGTTGATCTTCGCGTAAAGAAAAGAATCCTTGTAAAGTAAGGATTCCATAAAATAATAAAGACGCTTTTGGTGCCATGGCAATGGCATTTTCTGCCGGGGCAAACAACCTGACAGATCCGGTTGGATTATATAAATATCTCTTTTCTTTTGTTTCTTTTTCCAGTCATAATACAAGGCAAACAAGTAATTTCTTCACATGGAAAATATTCTAGCAAGCATACGTACAACTAATTTCAGGTTCAGGATACAAATTGCACGAGCTTGGGTTTATTTACCTCTGTGCTGTATATATATTCTGAAATTCATCGCAGTTTTCAAAACCAGAAGGCCTCGATAACGCTTGCCTAATCTATGTTCCAGGTGCTGCTTTGACAAGCAAGAGCACTGTTGATTCTTTATTTTCTGATGTATGTAAATCAATATTTTCCCATAAACATAATCAATTAAGCACTATAAAATGCTCCTTCTTTGAAGAACTTATATGACACTATCATTTCAGTTTCTTAAAGAAAATCAATCAGATGCAGGATTTGTGCCTGATAGTTGCTCTAATCACTGCAGGTACTCAATGGCAATCAAATTTATAATTATTTTTGTACATTTTCTTATTTCAAATTTATCGATCTAGTTGCCGAGAATGCTCTATTATCCATTTAATGGTGCTGCAATCATTCTTTGTTTTTATTGTTGCATGTCCAGGACTGAATTTAGTTCTGTAACAGCCGGTGATTGTTTCCTTTGCCATAAGGAATTGTGCAATGCTACTCCAAACTGTAAGTCTGATAAACGAAGCAGATCGATGGATCATCGATACATAGAAATTCCGGATAAAACAAGTTCAACAAAGGAAGGGGACAAGAAACACGACGGCATTGAAGAAATGTTGAGGCATTTCATGCAGAGGAGAGTTCTGGAGACAGTCTATGAAGAGGAGGAAAGGGTTGGGAATCACCAAGATTTTCAGATGACTCGATAGTTTCTCAGAAAAGCACTACAATCAACACCATTCGAACATTTGCTTGCGCCCACTCTAAATAGGTTGGTCCAAACTTAGGAGCTTTCAGAGGATTGAGAAAAGATCAGCCATGGACGTTGCCTGTAGATATATATCAAAGAATTTCTAAAATCAATTAGGTCTTCCCTATATTTCCCAGCCAGCATGGTTCTCTATCATTCTTTAGAAGGATAGCATACTTTAATATTCTGGTTGTGACACTTTTTTTTTTCTTTTGAATAGAGAAGGTTATATAGCGCGACAGATGAACTCTTGTTCGACATTCTTTAGCAGAAAAATATGATGAATTCTTCAGCTTCCCTCACCTCATTGCTTCATGTATGTTTACTACGTCTTCAATTGAAAGTAGAAGTTTTCTTTGCAAAGAAAAAGCAAGAGGAAGTAAAAATCAGTAGTGACATAGGGAAAATAAAGGAAAAGAAAGTGCAATCGGAAATATAAATTATTGGCCCATGCAGGTTTCGAACCTGCGACCTTCGCGTTATTAGCACGACGCTCTAACCAACTGAGCTAATAGGCCGGTGCTGAAAGACACAGCGACTTTTATTATATTGAAATAATGTTCTCATATCAATTGCAGAGATGGATGTACCCATCGAAAATATAATGTAAAAAATGCTATAAAACAATTTTAAAATTACATTAAACAACATTAAAAAAATAATTTAAATTGAATAAAAAATTATAGTAAAAATAAATTATAAATATCTATATAAATCAATTAAATTGAGGAACAAATCTCATATAATATAAAAATTAATTACAAATGTCTATACAACTCAGTTACAAGTTCTAGTTACAGGTGGAAGTGAAGAGAAAGGAAAACCTCGTAGAGGTCCATATAAAGGAGGATACTGATTGGAAAAGTATGCAATGATCTCCTCTAATTTGTTTTGTTGTTCTTTATACTTTGCCTTCATTTCAACCCTTGAAGAATCAATTCATTGTTCAATCAACTCCTTAATAGCTAATGATGGTTTACTTGGGTTGGATTATGAGGTGTCTATAGTTGAGACACTATAACCCAATCTCATATCTCAGGCCATATTCATAGAGATATCATAAATTTAATTTTTATCGGGTTTAGTGGTTGCTTCAGCCTTCAATCATAAATACAAATCATATTTTATATAAGCTGAAGGGTGCTTTCTATGTTTTGCATATATGGTGAGGTTATATTATTCCAATACCACAAAGAACTCAAGTCAGAGATATAAATAAAAATATCAGTCCAAACAATATACAAAAAGGTTTTAAAGTCTACTTGCAATAAACGCCTCAACTTAGATATTGAAAAACTTTTGCACTATTTTTCTGTTTATCCTTCCTTCATATGAGTTTTCATATACAACTCCATCAAAGTACGCTTGCTTCCAAGTTGTGTAGCTTACAAATAAATCCGTTAGTTATTAGTTAAACACAAATTACAAGTACTATTTTAAGAAAAATACTTGAAATTAAAATATTCTCTTACTAGGTGCATTGCACGATTATTAAATGAAAGCAACTCACCGGTATGCTTACTAATAGAACCGTGAGTCCCTTTTATATGTTTGAGGATCCACTTCATGAACACCTTTTAAAACCCTTTAACATATAAAACTTTAAATATCTTTCCTAGTTAATCTCAGTAATGTGGTGAGTTCTAAAAGTTTTCATACCAAAAAGTCATCTGACTCAACTATTTTTTTTTAGCATAGATGTGTGCTTCATACTAGAAATTGCATAACCTAGTTCAAAAATTCATTAAACTAAAAAAAATATAATGAAAAAATATTAATATTTTATAAAAACATACACTTCACACATTAAAACTTACCTAGTAGTATTATGATTTTTCTAGACTTGCCTTGCTATCCTTGAGTTTGCCTTTTTTAGCTAAATTTTTTTCTTGAAATCATTTTTGTAAAATAATTAGTTTTTAATTATTTAAAAATATTTTATCCATTAAAAGTATTAATTACGTATTAACCTTTAAAGCTCTGTACTTTGAATACTTGGTTGTAAGCTTTACACAATATTTTACTGACCTGGTTATTATAGCTGAGAGAATTGAACAAGCCATTGGGTTAGGTAAGATTGTTAACCCGACTGAGAAGAACGGTTTCACTAAAAAAGACACTGAAGGTGTTTACCAAGACACATATTGTTCCTATAACTAATTGCTTCACATCGACTCTCAAAAATCAACTATTTTGAAGATAAAGCTATGGTGATAGTAGGTAGAGAATGATCTACATATGACTTCAACTGACTGTTGAAAAGATGTCTTTGTCAAGGAGAATAAATGATTTAAGAAATTCTAATTAATGATTGCTAAATGTTTAGCCCCTTTATATCTTATCATCTAGTATTCATAGCCCAAGATGTTGTCATAAGTTCTTTGTTGTTGAACTTCTTTTCCAAAGTTTTGATGAAATGAGTTTGCTATTCAATTGTGTTTACGACCAAGCATTATTCATTTTTTAAGAGAGTTTTCTTATAAAGACTCATAAACACACCCTTGAAGCCTTACATGATCTCATAGATTCAATTCATTACTTTTACCAAAATCAGTTTCCCTATTGGAGTTTTGGAAAATTGATCTGGCATTTTAATTTAAAAAATAATTTGATGTTTATTCAAAAATGATATTTTTGACATTCTACTTATAGAATGATAAGTGAATCAAGCAACTCCTTCATAGAGGTGACCAAACTCTAAAAAAAAAGAAAAAAAAAAGAGAAATGAATAAATACCCTTATCCTATGACTCTTGAATCATGTTTTTTTAAATGTATGAATAATGGTATGTAGTGAACGTGTTGCTTATAACTCATAAAATGCATCTTTGCAAAGATTAAATCATCATACTGGATGAGGTTAAAAGTTTATTGATCATAGTTGCTTGCGCTTGAAATGAGAAAAGACCATCTTTGTTATTCCTTTTACATTCTGAAATAAGTACATCCCTTGCGATACCTTTATAATTTTTCTTTTATGAAAAAATCCCGACTAGGATCACATCCCACACTAGGGGCAATTGAAATTTAAATGATTAAAAAAGATGATAAAGCTGTGAGAAAGCCAAAGGGCAAAAGAGCCCATGAAACTCAAATGTTAGGGGGCATGCCTAAATCATAAGAAAAAAATGATAAACAAGATAAAGTGAGTATGCTCTAGTAAAGCAATGAAAAAAAGCTCAAGAAACTCAAATGTTAGGGGGCATGCCTAAATCATAAGAAAAAGTGATAATCAAGATAAAGCGAGTATGCTCTAGCAAAGCAATGAAAAAAAGCTCAAGAAACTCAAATGCTAGGGGCAATGCCCAAATCACTAAAAAAATGACATCCAAGATAAAGTGAGTATGCCCTTACAAAGCACTAAAAAAGAAGAAGAAGAAGAAGTAGCAAATCAAAGAAGAGCAACAAAAGAAAATATGAATGACGTTAAGAGTCAAATTGATCCTCAGTCTTTGAAACCCTGAAACACTTTTTGAGCCTTATAAATCATTTTCTTTTATAGCCAAAAACCACAACTTACGTTACGTGCCTGTAAAAGTCCTTTCTAATCAAGCAAGCAAGCAACCTTGAACAATAAACAATGCCTCAAAATGCAAAGAATACTTTTTCATAAAATTCATGACATCAAGAACAAACTACTCATTATTATTCATGCTGATTAAAATGAGTGTTCGAAAAGAGAAAAGTTTTTCTCATACAAAACCTCGAGTTTTTTCTCTAGTCCTCCACTTTGAAAACCTATAAAGACAAAAAGTCACCTCATGATGTATTTTCATTGAAGACGTTGTTGCCAAACACAAGAGTAAAGAAAATAACCAAGGAGTTACAAGATTTCAAAAGCAAATTATTTTAGACTCATATCGAAATAATTTTTGTTTTTAAAATGCAAGATCAAGATTTTAAAATTCATTCTAGACCCATATCCTTTCACCAAACTGAAAAAGGATAGAAACGCAAGAATGGACTCTTAAAACCATTATTTATCTATGTCGTTGACAGAGTGTATTTAGGGGTAATGACTAATGCAAGGGGACAACATTGTGTTTAGAAGGAAAAATTCTAGGTAAAGAGATGGTAATTTCCTTCAACAAGACAAAGAGACAGTTTGATCCTTTCAACTAATGATATCGAATGTTTTTAGCAGTGAGATGAAAGGTAAATCCTCTCAAATTATTTGACGAGTTTGAAAATCTTTAGCAAGCAAGTGGGTCACGATGGACACCATAAAGGCTGAGTTGTGCAAACAAGTCTGGGAATATACTTACATGGGCTAACTCGAGTGGGCTAGAGAGTTAAACAACAAAGATGACCCAAATCAGAGATAACAAGTCTTCATCAATCAAACAACAAGAAGATTAAAAAGAAATGGGGGCTTATATTTCAAATCAGGTAAAGATGCATGCATATCATCTAAACTTTGAGACATTGGACAATAATTCTTTCAAATTTCATTAGAGAAAAATTCTAAATGGAATCCATCAAGTGGAAGGTCAACTTAAAATGGTGAACTTTGAAATTGTTTTTGAAAAATTTCACTTTTGAGAATTTTTTAACTTAGGCAGGCCACCCATGAGAATTAGGCCACCTGAAAAATCTCTATATTTTCCCACCACTTTTATTTTCCATTCTTGAGGTAGTGCATTTCCTATCCTAACTTCTTTTGAATGCGCCTTCGAGCTCTCACCTCATTTCTTTTTGAGCGCACCTTTAAGCCCTCGACCATCAAAAGTAGTGCGTTTCTTACCCTACCTCTTTTCAAGCGTGCCTCCGAGCCCTCATTTCCTTTCAAGCGCGCCTCCGAGCCCTCATTTCTTTAGAGCTTCCATATATTGAATAATGCGTCTTCTAGCCCTATCTTTTTTTTTTAAAAAAAAATCCTCGTATTTTTTCCACTAGGTAGGTAACCCATTATAATGTGACCATTTGGGTAGGTAACCCATTACAATGTACCATCCTGAAAAATCCTTGTATTTTTCCACTAGGCAGGTAATCCATTACAATGTGACCATCTGGGCAGGTAACCCATAAAATGGGACCATCTGGGTAGGAAACCCATTATAATATACCATCCTGAAAAATTCTCGTATTTTTCCACTAGGCAGGTAACCCATTACAATGTGACCATCTGAGCAGGTAACTCATAACAATGTGACCATCTGGGTAGGAAACCCATTATAATATACCATCCTAAAAAATCCTCGTATTTTTCCACTAGGCAGGTAACCCATTATAATGTAACCATCTGGGTAGATAATCTATTACAATGTGACCATCTGGATAGGTAACTCATTACAATATACCATCTTGAAAAATCCTTGTTTTTTTTCCACTGGGCAGGTAACCCATTACAATGTGACCATCTGGGCAAGTAACTCACCACAATGTACCATCCTGAAAAATTTTCATATTTTTCCACTGGGTAGGTAACCCTTTACAATGTGACCATTTAGGCAGGTAACCCATTACAATATACCATCCTGAAAAATCCTTGTATTTTTCCACTAGGCAGATAACCCATTACAATGTGACCATTTGGGCAGGTAATCCATTACAATGTGACCATCTGGGTAGGTAACCCATTACAATATACCATCCTGAAAAATCCTTTTATTTTGACCATCTAGGCAGGTAACCCATTATAATATGACCATTTGGGTAGGTAACCCATTATAATATACCATCCTGAAAAATCCTCGTATTTTTCCACTAGCAAGGTAACCCATTACAATATGACCATCTAGGCTGGTAACCCATTACAATATACTATCCTGAAAAATCCTTATATTTTTTCACTGAGCAGGTAACCCATTACAATGTGACCATTCTGAAAAATCCTCATATTTTTCAATCATCGGGCAGGTCGTCTGGAACAACTAGAACATTCGCGAAACCCTTTTTATGTTTTATTCTTTATCAGGCAGGTCGCCTGAAACAATTAGACCACTTGTGAAATTCTTTGTATTTCTTTTATCATCAGGCAGGATGCCCAAAACAACTAGACTAAAAAAAAATCATCATAAAAAAAAAGAAAAAGAGGAAAAGAGGAGGGTTTTCATAATTATTTTTCTTTACAAAATTTACTAAACAAAGTCAAAAGAAAATAAATTTTTTAATGTCTTTGCACCATCAGTATGGTAAAGAAAGGGCAACTGTTGTAATCCAATTTTGACCCATTTATTTTTAATTTAATTTTAAGGAGGGTAAATCTTGAAAATTAAAAGACTAGGGGTTTGAATGCAAGGATTTAGAAAATTCAAGGATCAGATTGGAAATAACCATTCCAGCCCCAAAAAACAGCACCGTTTCAATTAGGCGTTGTTCGTCATCTTGGTCTTCAAAGCACCGAATGCCCGCCTGCAAAGAAGGGAATGAAAGTGTGAAACACTAGCATCCTAGTCCTTTTAAAACATAGAGAAGCAATCTTTATCTTCATGATAATCACAACCCGACAAGCTAATGATTAGGCTTCACGTCCGAGTCCTAGCAGGAACCGTTTCCCTTAGCCGTGCTTATTAGGAGGAGAGATGTTAGGTTGAGGGAGAGGAGGATTGTTCCATATAAATACCCAACAGTTGATAAAGAACAGGGGAAAAAACCTAAAAACAGAGCTAAGATCGATAAAAAAGAAGAGCAAAATAGAGCATAAAAAAATTTAATAGAGAGGGGAATTAGTTCTACTATTGCTTTCATCCTTGCATAAAATGACCCAAAAATCAGTATCCACAAAAGCGGGCACCTTCGTTCGTTTCCTTCATAATCTCAAAATCTGCTGGAAAAACAAAAGCAGACCATAGGCAAAGGAGCAAAAAGGAAAAGTAGAAGGAAAGGTATCAAATAGGTGAAAGTCACCAATAGCCATTCCAGCTAGAGTTTCGCCATCATCTCCAATGCCTCTAACAAAACAAGTACGTGGTTTCTTCTTCTCACATTATCTCAACTAAATGGCCTTTACATTGTGCAAGTGAAATAATTCACTTGCTCAGTATAGCAACATGCATATTGCTTAGCCTAGCCGGGCCAGTGGCTTGGGCTAATGGCTAGGCCAGGCAGGTTGGGCTTAGCCCAGCCCATATGAGCTAAGCTGGGCCTAACCTAAAAAATATAAATAAAAAATAATAAAAATTATGTATGTAAAAAAATTATAAATATGAATTTTTTTTTTATTCATTGACGTTAGAGTTAGAATAAAAATACTGATTCAAATTTATTTCATTATATATTATTTAGTTATATAAAAATAAAAAAATGAATAAAAAATAACATAAGATAAAATAAAATAAATTTATTGGTTTATTCAATGATGCCAGAGTCATGAATAAAAATACTAATGTAAATTTATTTTATTTTGTTTTATTGAATTTTGCTTTTATTTAGCTACAACAAAATAAAAATAATGTATATGCATAAAAAAAAATTGATTTTTATTTGTTTATTCACTGATGCTAGAGTCAAGAATAAAAAAAATAATGATTTAAATTTATTCATTTTGATACCTATGTAATATTTACGAATGCTAGAGTTGGAAATATTCATAATTTAATATTTACTAGTGCTAGAGTTAAGAATATTACACGCAAACCATCATAGTGTAAACTAACAAAAATATTAGCAATCAATGATAAATATCAACAATGCAGCCTGCCTTAAATGGAATGTTTAAAGGGTGATAATATCTTTTCTTTTACATAACCAGTCTCGTACCATAGAATCTCTATTGACTAATTAAGATTCCTAGTGACCATAATACTAGGTGACAACTCCTAAAACAAAAATATTCCCCATTAAAGAATAGGATGTCAAAAATCTATTCTTCCAAAAAATACTAATTGTTAAGATCGTCGCAATGTCGGGTGTGACAAAGAGCTTTGATTCGGGATTATGAAAAAGTGTTATTTGCAATACTCAAAATCATGAATAAAATTTAAATATGCCTATAATATGTTTGAACTCAAATGGTAGTACATAGTCTATGATTGCTAATGTTTGTTTGTTATAGGCATGAAAAACTTAAGAATATTATAAGAAAGAAGTTTATGTTTTGGTTGGTAATGGTTGTGACACTAGCTTTTGGAATGATGTATGGTTGAGGGATACTTTCCATGATGTCCAATTTTATAGACTCTTTAGTCTATTAGAAGATTAGGCTTTCTCAATTGCTAATATAGGGGTATATGGGATGGGTTTTTAGGGATAAAAAATTTTATATTGAAAAAAGTTCTTAGAAAAAGAAAAATGAACTCATTTAATGATAAATTTGATAAGTTATCTAATATGATGTTATCGATGATAAACTGATTTGGAAACTAAATTCTAATAGTTCTTGTTCAATCAAATATATGTATGGCCTTTTATCATCTCTTTGATAGCCTAATTCATGTCATTCTTTTAATGGTTTATGGAAAGGATCGATTCTTCTAGAAATTAATTTTTTTGGTTGGATGGTTGTTCTTGGTAAAATCAATAATGAAGAGTTTTGATTAGGCAAGGTATTCTTAAAGCTAGTGGTATAGTTTGTCCTCTATATTTGATGCACGAGGAATTAGTAGATCACCCACTTATTCATTATCATAATAATTGGAATATTTGATTTAAATTTGTTGATTGTGGGGTTTATCTTGGTGCTACCCATAAAATATATCAGGCATATTTAATCAATGTGAATCTCTTGTCAAAGGCAAATCCCAAATGAAATTTTGGTTTATATTGTTCTTTGCATTTTCATGGTTTATTTAGTTTTCTCAAAATAAGTTATTTTTCAATCATAAACAATTTGACTATGATACTATCTTTTGTTTAATTCTAGCCAAACTGTGTTTTTTGATCAAGACTTTATTGTCTTATTTTTCTTATTATGCTCATGACACGTTAATTTGTATCGATGGTTTAATTTGATTAACAAATAACAAAAGTGTTAAAGCTCTTATTTTATGGTTTTCGCTTGAATCCCATAATTGAAATTGAATTTTGATAGTTTTTCTATTGGCAAACTTAGACTTATTAGTATTAGAGGGGTTCTTTGTAATCATAAAGGTTTAGTGTTGGGCTTTTTCTTTGTTTTTGTTAGGATTATACATTTAAATGAAGCTGAGTTTCTAACTATAATTAAAGCTTTTAAAATATCTTTTTTTTTCATAAGATAATTTTATTTGAGTTAAGTTCATATTTGAATCTAATTTGGATGTTGTGGTTAACTGGATTAATAAACCATCTAATAGGTGATGATGATTTCACGAGTTTCTTATCCTTGCATCTAGATTTTCTTCACTTTGGGATTATATCTTTCTTTCATGTTTTGTGCAATGCAAACCATATGCTTGATGCTTTTGCAAAAAAAGGTATGACTAGAAGTTGTGAATGTATGGCTTGACTTTGATCTTATATGTTTATTCACTCCATAATCAATTCCTCTTTTCTTATCTTGAGTTGTTATCATTGATGTTGTTTAGATTGTTGGCTTACCTAATAATAACCGTTAGTATATAAGTGTAATGACCCAACCTTTTCAAGGCCAAAGTCACTGGATTTTTTTTTTCAATACATGTGCCCATAATATTATTTTTCCATACTCCTAGGTTTACATTACATCATATCGACATATAAATAAATTCTCATTCTTGTTCTAATCTTGTATCATCACGAGGTCATATAAGAGTGTCGAACAACAAGTTACACAACTAGTACTTTTGTTATCCTGACCGCATGTAATTCTTACACCATGACGTCCTCATTAGATGAATACCGCATATGAGTATTCATACACTTCACATCAACTTGTTTATACATTCTTGTCCGTATTCCATTTCAATATTTCATTACTAGTTTTTACAAAAGGGGTCGGATGACTAATTGAGTGATTTACATGTCTGTTCATGCATAACTCATATCACCCATAATATGCAAGTATATAATTCTTTTCGAAATGTGTGAGCTACGAAATGAATTTCCTTACGCACCGTATTGGTATAATGTCGCTGTTACAACACAAGGTAATTTTAAGCATTATAGACAATTTAAGAAAACATAATAAAACAAGATTAAAGTCACATTCATTCATGGACAAAAAAGCATAATTTTTTAATTTCCCTTTACTTATGTAAATACCACCGTTAAAAATTCATCAATTACCGAGGCTAATCATAGTACTCAAACCCGATTATTCATCTCGAATTAATGTTTTTCTCTTTTTAAAGCATAACCATTATATTCCTTTCATATACTTAGTGTATAGGAAACGTAGTATACATGAACGCATCAGTTCTTAAAACTAACTCATACACTCAAATCCGACTATCCTCTTAGGAGGCCATTAGCTGAAGTTAATCATTTATTCATCCTGTCATCCACTAGGTGCCATTAGCCGTAGCTACTCATATTTTTTTTCCCATATCGATCATCCACTTAGGATGCGATTAGCCGAAGCTAGTCATTTCTTCATCCTGATTATCCATTTAGAATGCTATTAGATGAAGCTAGTCATTTATTCATCCTCGATTATCCATTTAGGATGCCATTAGTCGTAGTTAATCATTTATTCATTTCGGTCATCCACCTAGGATGCTATTAGTCGAAGCTAGTAATTTATGCATCTCGATTATCCATTTAGGATGCTATTTTTTGAAGGTAATTATTTATTCATTCTGGTAATTAATCTAGGTTGCCATTACTGTAGCTAATCTTTTATTCATCTTAAGTATCCATTTAGGATGCCATTTACCAAAGCTAATCATTTATTCATCCTGGTAATTCATCTATGGTGCCATTACCATAGCTAATCCTTTATTTACCTTGAGTATCCATTTAGGATGTCATTTACCAAAGCTAATCATTTATTCATTCTGATGTTTTATCTATGGTGCCATTACCATAGCTAATCATTTATTCATCTTGATTATCCATTTATGATGCCTTTAACTAGAGCTAATCAATCATCTATCCCAGTCATTCAATCAGATGCCATTAGCTGAAGCTAATCTTAGTTCACCCTAATCAATCATTTACCCCGGTCATCCATTTAAATGCTATTAGCCGGAGCTAATCAATCATTTACCCCGGTCATCCATTTGGATGCTATTAGCTAAAGCTAATTAATTATTTATTCCGGCCATCCTTTCGAATGCCATTAGTAGAAGCTAATCAATCATTTATTCTGGTCATCCATTCGGATGCCATTAACAGAAGTTAATCAATCATTTGTCCCGATCATCCATTCGGATGCCATTAGCCGAAGCTAATCAATTGTTTGTTCCGGTCAACCTTTTGGATGCCATTAGTGGAAGCTAATCAATCATTTGTTCTGGTCATCCATTTGGATGTAAGTAGCCAAAGCTAATCATTGTTTCATCAAACAATTCATGACAATTTGACATTCCCTGCATCATAATAGAAGACCCTTCATGGTACTCGTACCACCATTTCCTAATAGTTTATCATTTAGTAACACAATGATATATCCTTCGTAATGTAGAACCAAACATTCCATAACAGTTTAGCATTTAGTATAACGCAACAACACCCTTCGTATCACTCATGTAACCATTCATGATAGCTAATGTTCAATGCAACACAACAATAAATCCCCCATAATACTCATACCACCATTCTTGGTAATTAACCATCAATACAATATAATAGTAGATCTTTCATAACACGCATACAATCATTCATCACCCTTATATTCAATAAAAATACAACAGTAAATCCTTGATAATACATTCATCATAAATTACATTCAATATAATAAAACGGTAGATCCTTCGTAATACTCATACAATCATTCATCACCATTACATTCAATAAAAATACAACAGTAGATCCTTCATACTGCTTATACTACCATTCATTAGCAGCCTAAATTCATAATAGCCCTAAACAACATCTTATATTTGGTTTAGTATTCATCACAACACAATAAGCTATTCACCTTAAATGGGTCATTTTAGAACTCTAACATTTTCACCATTGTTTTAACATTCATCAAGAACTTGTTCGACATTTCATAGTCGTTTCGATAAACATCAAGAATTTAATCCAACACTTCTTCATCATTTCCTCTATCAACAAGGAATTAAATAAAATATCATCATAAGTGAATCATTTCAAAACATAAGCATCAAAATGGGAAAAAGGTGGAAACCACCTACTTGCTCCACTTGTGGTCTGTCTTAGTCCTAGTGACAGTCTGATCCTGACCACAACACCTAAGACACCAATAATCACAATCAATTCATTTGTATCTTCTATTCACATTCATCACCACACTTATTTCAAGAGTTTATATGTTCACATTCAAGTGTTTCATATTTTATACCATCACACCATAAAATTGTTACTAACATTTAAGTCATTTCTGCCTAGAAGGTTTATTGTAGAAATCGGCAGCAAAAACTAGTTCACTGCAGGCTGCCCAATTCAGTAGTGAAAACTGGTTCGCTACAGGTAGCCAATTTGGCAGCAAAAACTAGTTTGCTGCAGGCACCCTAATTTCAGCAGTGAAAATTAGTTCACTACAGCTAACAAGTTTTGCGGTGGCGAATGCTAATTCACACAGCCAACTCAACTTCAGCAACGACTCCCAAATTCACTGCAGAACACACATTTCGGGCTCAATTTCGATAGCAAATCATAATTTTGCTGCAAACAACTCAACTTCAACAACGAATCATAAATTTGTTGCAGAACACACATTTCAGTAGTGAATCATAATTTCATTGTAGACAACTCAATTTCAGTAACGAATCATAAATTTGCTACAAAACACATTTCGACAGCAAATGCTAATTCTCTACAAAAATCTCAGTTTTGGCAGCGAATCGCAAATTCGTAGCAACTAACTCAACTTCAGCAATGACTCCTAAATTCGTTGCTAAACACATAATTCGGCAGCAAATGCTAATTCGCTGCAGACAACTCAGTTTCAACAACGAATCATAATTTCGCTACAGACAACTCAACTTTGCTAGTGAATCACAAATTCACTGCAGAACACACATTTCAGCAGCGAATGCTCATTGGCTACAGATAACTCAGTTTTGGCAGCAAATCACAATTTCACTACAGACAACTCAACTTCTATAGTGAATCACAAATTCACTGCAGAACACATATTTCAACAGCGAACGCTAATTCGCTGCAGGAAACTTAGTTTCAGTAGCGAATTGCAAATTCACAGTAGCCAACTCAACTTCGGCAGTGACTCCTAAATTCGCTGCCAAACACACATTTCGGCAGCGAATGCTAATTCGCTGCAAACAACTCAACTTCGCCAGCGAATCACAAATTCATTGCAGAATCTACATTTCGGTGGCAAATGCTAATTCGCTGCAGACAACTTAGTTTCGACAGCGAACCGTAATTTCATTGCAGAACACCCAATTCAGCAGCGAAAGTGCGATTCGCTGTTGAACATCCAATTCGACAGCGAAAACTCATTCGCTGTAAAAGACTCAGTTTTGGCAACGAATCGTAAATTCACTACCCAACCCATATTTTGGCATGAACACACACAACACATATGTTGCAACAACCCCAACATATAAACTGTCACTAAGTTCCAGCACAACACACACATTGAAACCATCAATTCCAGCATATAATCTTTCAATAAATTCCAGCAGAACACATATATTGAAACCATCAATTTCAGCATATAATCTTTTGTTAAATATTTTGGAATTAGATTTCCTTTCCAGCCCCTTTTTGTCCCTTCTTTTGGCTTAGTTCTTTCCATAATAGTCAGAGTAAAGTTCCTAGGCCATGTATCCATAGTTTTCTTCTTCCTTTCGATTTCAAGACTTTAAGAACATGTGGAGAAAGACATGGTTCATATCTTATGGATTTAGCATTTTTAGGAGGGGTTTGGCAACATTTCTCCCCTTCTGCTCTTGATTGCTTCTTCCTCTTCCTTTTTTTTACTTTTTCTCCTCCTCTTGTTAGTTTCCCACCGATTTTAAGCCTCTACTCTAACAACATTTCTCCCCTTCTACTCCTGATTGCTTCTTTCTCTTCCTCTTTTTTGGTTTTTCTCCTCCTCTTGTTAGTTTCCCATCGATTTTAGGCCTTTACTCCCTTCATGTTTGTAGTTGTCCAGCTGCTATCAAGCTCTCCCTTCTTTCTCTCATGCCTAAGGAGGGCACTTGCATCAAGGGTTTGGTCAAGTTCTATCCTTGAAAAGGGGAAGAGAGAAGGGGACAAGCACCTTATTTTTAGGGAGAGGGAAGGGGACAGGAGCATGCAACTTGTTTTTTTAGGGAGGGTGTTGATTAATACTTAAAAATACATTTTCTTTAAGGATTTATGTCATCATATTGCACCTAAAGTATCATTAAATTCCCCAACAAAAGCATGTTTTATATTAGCAAGTTTAAAAATATAATATACCTTTAATTTATGGTAAATGTCCATCCTAAATACAGGTCTATCACATAAATAAAAGGATTGATTGATGTGTTTAAGTATTAAAATTGAAAGGACAAAGAGAAGGTTAAACTTAGCAAAGTGTTGCTGGTGCATTTCAAACTCGAATATCATTCGGTAATTAGATTATATCTGGAGCTGTAGATATCGGATTTAGGTCCATTTTATATGGATGGAAAGGTAATACATAGACCTACAACTTTTATGTGGACTCAAAGACTCAATTCTGCCATTTTCAAGTTCAAATCTTAGCAACAACGGAAGACGTCGGAAGCTGTCCTGCAGCTTAAATACTATTCTGTTTTTGGCTCATATCTTGAGTTCTAGAAGTCCAAATGAGCTCCGGTTTTTTTTGTTGGAAAGTTGAGACAATTGCCCACAACTTTCATAATTCAGTTGGCTATAATTCTGATGTTAGCAATGACATTTTGGCCAACCAAAAATATCAATAATCAGCCCACAATATATAAAAAAAAGCAACCATTAATGTTAAAAACCAGCCACCAAATCAATGGATGGCCACCAATTATTCAATCAATCAATAGTTCTGAATCTTAACCTATAAAAGTAGGCATTTGCCATGTATTTAGTCATATTAATTTTTAGATCAAAGTCATCTTCTTGCTTTCTCTCTACATCTTTGTAATGTTCAAGTTTTCTTTCATGCTATAGTAATCTCTTGTTTATGCTCTTTCATTTCCTTTCCTATACTTAGTTAGCTTATATTATGTTTATGTTCTTATATTGTTTATTTATGTTTTTCTCCTTCTTAATGTTTAGCTAAGTTAATTATGTCAAGGTGAAAAGGTTTCTCTAATGGTGTTAGAATATGTATAATATAAACTCAACATGGATTTTAATGTTTATATCTAAGAAAGATTGTTATTAACATGTTTTATCTTTTTATCCTACTAATTCTTAATACCTTGCTTATTAAATGGTTAATCTAGATTTGTGTTGTATAACTCTTGGTACATCAAATGCTTGATCCTTCGTAGTTTTCGGCTGACATCATTATTATGATAGGAACTTGATTTGTTGTTAACATAAACTAGCAATGTAAATGCCTGATGATATTTATAAGTATGATGTTACTTAGATAAGATTATTAATATGTTCATGTTAATAATTTATAATAAGTTAATAACGAGAAATCATCCCATTGGAACCTCCTTTGTGTGTGGTTTCCAGTTGAGTAATAAAAGGAGTTTATGTTATATTTATTTGAAATACCATTAGTGAATCCTATAACCTTGACATATGTTTTATTATTGTTTAATCCTTACATCAATATCACATCCCAAAACTTTCTTCAACTCCTTTTCTATTATTATTCTCTTCAAATCTTTTTCTTTATTTGTAATTTATATAATTCACCTCCTTGTGGTTCGACCCCGGTCTTACCGGGTTACTTTACTTTGACACTTCTGCACTTGGGATAAGATATCAACTTTTTGATCGTGTTAGGTGTCCCCCCCTCTCTCCTTGCTACATTTATACCCCTCCTAAATACAAAAAAAGGGTGTTTGGATGTTGGACCAAGGCTGTCCTAATCCCCCTTTTGGGTTATCCTTGAGTTGATTTTTGTTCCCCTTCTCCTCCTAGGATAGGTCGGTCCCACACTAATTTTTTTTTTTCGATTTCGAAATAGGCAGCCTCAAACTGTGCTGTTGCCGATTCAGGAATCGGCAGCCAAACTGCATTGCTGTCGATTTCTGCTGAAACTGCATTGCTGCCAATTCAGAAATCGACAGCCCGACAATGCGTGTCTCCCAATTTAGAAATCAACAACCTAAAACTGTGTCACTGCCGATTCAGAATCGGCAGCCACACTGTGTCGCTATTGATTCAGAAATCGACAGCGATGGTGGAGTCATTTCGGTTCCACTTTTTTTTTTTGGGTTTTTACAAGAATTTATAGCATGGACCCATAGATTTGTTGATTTTTTATTGTTATTTTTTCATCTTTTTCTTTTTTAGGTTTTGTAATGTAATTTATTGCTTATAAATGTAGAAATTTGGAGAAATATAATATCTCAATCATACTTTAACTAATGGAAAATTACAAGTATATATAAATTAGAGTCAATTTCTAATGTGGCAGCTACTAGATTTGATTATGTCCTTGGTTATAATGAAAATAAATAATAACTACATGATTATCTAAACTAGGAAATAGACATAACATGTATAAGGTAATATAATAACTACAAGATCTTGAATATTGTCTCTTGATATTATAGTATCTGCTCCATTAATTTTCACTATCTATAATATTTACAAGAATTTCTAACTTATATTGTAATCTTCAAAAATAAAAAAACATATACATATATTATATCTTATTGATATAGATTCATAATTGGTCAATATAATTAGAATATAATAATTTATTGATCATAAATTCTTTTATATTAGATAATTATTATAGAGCACTTTAATCATAAATATCTTTAAATGGTCTGCATAGAAAATCGATTTAATTTTATGGAAGCACATCAAACATACTTGAGTATAAAAAAGGGAAAAAAATTTTTTTTAATAGGAAATCTCTTCTGTTAAATTAGTTTTACTCCATGAATTTTATATTAAATATTTTTTTATTAACTTATTTTAATTCTTTTATTATAATTTAAATCTATATCACGTTTGCTTCGCTCCCCTCCTTGAGAAATTGTTGAAGTTCTGCCACTATGGGTAGTTCGGAAATTTCGAGGGGAGAGGATTTTTTAGTTTTGTATCCTTCCATTGTCTTTTTTAAATTCATATCATTTTGTTTTTTTAATTAACTATTATTCATAATTTTCTAAATATTTTTAATTTTTCAGTTTATTCATACTACAATGAATAAAAATATTTCTAACTGCAACTAAGAAAAAGTTTACACTTTTAGTTTAAAAATGTAATTGTAGTTGTTTTTTAAAGGTTTTTTTTATTTAGAGTTACATTAAAATAATATATTTTTTATTTTTTAAAATTATTTTTTACACATTTAATTTGAAATAAAAAAAAATTTTTTTCTTTTAAAACACAAAAAGAAACAACCTCAAATCATCTCAAATTGTTCACCAAAACAAAGGGTTATTAAATTTCATAATATTCTGAAAGCTTAATGAATGATGTTACTCCTAACAATTTAAATCCTCAAATTTAATCAAATTTTCAAAGACATGTTTATTTTAGCCAAAACTAGAATGCTAAACGACCATAGCACATTGTGTGGAAATTTATTACAGTCGATTCTTTCTGACTGATTTCTAAACCTCAGACGACACAGTAAATGCTAGCTCAAAAGCTTATCAAATTTGTCTTCCACTCAAAGGATCGCTTTCTCATTAAATTTCTCGTTCCTTATTAATTATGAATTTATATTATTTGCAAGATTCAACTCATTCAAGATTTCCCACGGCTCTCACCAATATTTTAGAATGGTTGTGATGGAGTTTTAACTCTCTCTTTTTAATTTGATTTTTTTTAAATTAATTTTTTAGTGTTTTTTATTTTATTGTATTAATATCAAAAATTAATTTTTAAAAATAAAACAATATTATTTTAATATATTTTTAATTAAAAAATAATAATTACTACTCCCTCAAACAATCCCTTCAATCACGTTATCGATCATACTTTCGAGGATAGAGGGCGGAGGGTAATGGGAAACATCAAACACCTAAGGAAGTTGTGGCTTGAAAACGACATGCATGTGTGCAGTTCAAACTCCAAATTTATTTGGAGTGCTGTCAAAATACATAAGCTGTAGGTTGCCCACGTGATAGTTTTGAGCCTCGACTCGTCTTTTTCAACCCTTTACACTACAAAATTCACAAGGAGTGAGATCTACGTTGCCTAACACATTAAAAAAAAAATAATCACCATTTATAACTTTAATAAAACCAAATTCATTTATATTTTAAAATATAAAACAATTAATATGAGCTACTTTTGAGCTTAAAAAAAAAGTGTTGATAGTAAAATAGACTAATTACTTATTGATCACGCTACGGGATACAATTATATTTTGAAGTATTTAAAAGGAAAGAAAAAAAAACTATGTTTTTTGCTTCTAATTAGCCTTTTCAATATATCAACATCTTTTTTAAAAAAACTAAACAAGGGTTTAAATGTTTATATGAAGTTAATTAGCAGTGTAATAGAACTATGTATGAGCAAGCTCTTTACTTTTTTTAAAAATTGATCGACGAGGAAAAATCATTAGCTAGATCTGTTTATATATATATCCTTAGTCAATTGACTAATATGAGCAGTGCTTCCATACATATATAGTTCGATCTAGCGATAATCACTCGGTCGAAAATGGTATGCGACCAGAAGCGTATACAAGGGCAATGAATTCCTAATTTCAACTTCCATAGCTGTATATTCTTGTTTTTTAGTGCCACCTTTTCCAGCTAATAAATTCTGGGGTGCCCTGTGCATGCCTAGCAGTTCTGGTGAGGAAGATGGAATTTTTCGCCTTTTGAAATTACTGTATGCTCATTAAAGCAGAAGAAGAAAATTTGAAATAACTGTCCAATGAGCTCACCATTTGAAGATATAATATATTGATTTGGGAAGGTAGAATTTTCTGAAGTGGACACAATCAAGAGGGGTTTAAATCAGTCAGTTAAGAGTCTAATTCACTCCACAGAAGTCTGGAAAGATTGGATGAAATGGAGTAAGCAAAGATATTTTAAATATTTTTTTTATTAATATAAGTATTCAGGTCATTTGGTCATTTTATACAGACACCTTGATTAAAATTAATTTTATAAATATTTAAATTAATAATTATATACATTTTTAATAATTTTAAAATTTTTAAAATTTAAATTAATAATTTTTAAAATAAAAATTTAAAACTTGACAAGTTAAGTTATATTATTTTAAGATATGGTTATTTTAAGATATGGTTAGGACATTTCAAACTTTATCTTTAGAATTCGAGCTGGTCCAGAGAATTGAAAAGGAGAATAGAAAATAGTGACTGACTTTATATTTAATTTCGTGTACTGATATAGTCAATATTGATACCTAATGGGAGATATTTTTTAATTACCTCACACTTTTAATTACTAATCTCATATAGTGTCTTCATGAAAGAAAAAACACCCATTTTATGTGAAGTAGGTGAATAAACTTCGGCATAAAATCATGATCTTTCTTTTCAATTTTCATTCCATAAACTCATGTATGGTTTATTTTTGTAATTGAAATTATGTGTAGATTCGTTTTATACCTGCAATTAGTTTATAAAATATCAAATTAATATTTAATTTTATATTTTTTAGTGTTTTTAATATATTAATATAAAAAATAAAAATAATATATTAAAAAAATATTTTAATATAATTTCAAAAATAAAAACTCAAAAATTCTCGGCATCACATCCTAACAACTTTTTGAAAAATGAGAATCTAACTCATGTTCTCTCAGCTTTTTCTGAATTTCGGGGGAAATTGACTATTCAAAAGTTTGTGTTCATAACGAGGTTTTTTTAATAAACTTAATTAATTATTGTTAAGTCAGCTTATAAACAAAACAGCAAAATTCATTTAGCTATTGATAATGGTACTAATACTTTCGTAATCAATATATAATACATGATTTTACCCTCCTAATTAATGTTCCCTGATCAAGAAGGTATTATTGCCATGGACTTGCAGAGGTCTCTCTCTCTCTCTCTCTCTCTTATTTGAGCTGGGTAGGACTTTAAGCTTGTCGAGTGTACCATCACCATTTTCATCGAAAGTTCTGTGTATGATCCTGTGTACGCGTTTTCTGCCTTTTCCGGGCTTCACTCATAACCAAAAAACAAAAGTCAAGTGGGATGCCGTTTCTTGACAACCTCGAAAGATCATTTTCCACGCATCTTTTCAAACCTTACACTTTCCGATCGATCTCTGTTCATTGAGCACACTACAGTTAGCTATAATCTTCAAGTTAAAATTAATAGCTCTTTATGGCCTGAAGTGAAGAGGAATGAACAGTCCAATTTTTTAGACATTGACATATTTCTAACAAATTTTACAATGGCATTGACAGCGAGGAACAATATATTTTCTATGATTCCAAATTCCAAAACATTACCATAAAGAAAGAAATAAGATTTCAATATAATTAATGCTATATATGACGCACGAAAAATTAATTCTCATTAATTGATATATAGGGATGCATGCAAATAAATCAATCCCACACATATATATTTTTCTTCGGTGTCTATACAAAAGCAGGAGAAATACACCTCTGTGCACATCTAACTCCTCAAAACAACTCTTCAAGAAAAAGAAAAAGAAAAAGAAAAAAAGACTCCTCAATATATATAAAAGGTAGGAACTTAAAAACGAAAATATCAAAACTGTAAATGATTAACAAATTATAAGACTTGTCAGGAATGTAAGAAATTAAGAGAAGATAATTAATTGCCAATTCCTGGACTTGGAACAGACCGCAGAATCCGATCGATGCTAGCTAGATGCCTTGCAAAGATCTGTTCATTATCTAGAGTGGCATGACCCTTCTTGCTAGGAGAAGAAGATGACGGCACTTTACCCTTAGGAAGGGCACTGAGAACCAAACTTGCAAAAGAACTGACGCTCCTTTTGTCCCAGTTGTTGCTGTTGCTCTCCTGCGCACTAGTACTCATCAACAACTTTCTACCCTCTATATTTGACATAAATGCAGCAAATGAGAGGAAGAAAACGAAAACAACAGCACCAAAACGAGCCATAAAAGAGAGGATGAGAGATGATGTGATCTGGGTTTTTTTGAAGAATAAATATGGGTTCTTTTGTCGAAGAAGGAAGATGGATTCTTGGCGGGTTTGGTTGGAAGCAGAGAAAAGGTTAAGGAGACAGCTCTAGTTTAACAGGTTTGATGATGTTTAAGGGTGTTGGCACGGGCTAATATATACAAAGACAAACACATAACAAGTGTTATAGAGTGAGAAATTCATGCACTAATGCGTGACGGCTAGAGAGACAAGGAGAGGGAGGGTGGCATCAACTTAGGTGCAGGCCAAGTCAAAGTTAAAGTGTTTGAAATTGAATCAAGGTGAGAAAGCGAGAATGAAATCTGGCATGGTGAGAAGGAGTGTTGTGTTTTAATTAATTCGAATGCCGAAAATGAGTGAGTGTATAAATGCCGCGTGGAGCTAAGTTAGGTGAGTGTGAGGTAACCCGCCGGCCAGTGTTTTCTGGGCAGTAACTTGCATGCACAGTCAAAGACACCATACCTAATTTAAAATTTTAATGTTTCCTCGATCGACTTGGACTCGATTAATTCGACTTCTCCTCCAACTATCACATCACTATAGATTTTCATAATTTTAATTCTTCAAAGTTCAAGGAATTGATTGATCCCAAACATTTATGGAGTTATAATTGGCACCATGGCTTCATTGAATTAATTATATCACTGTCTTTCTACATGATGAGTTATAGGATGCCAAATAAATAGAATTAGCAGGCCAATATTGGGAAGGGATACTAGGTTCGTTTGAATCTGTCCCGTTTTCTTGGTGAAAGAGAGAAAATAATTAAATGGGTAAGTTCATAGTTTAAGGGTTTCGCATTCAAGGTCACGTCGCATTGTTTTCAATGTGCATTTTGCTGCCCATGTTAGGTACCGCTATCAGTTCCTGGGAACTGAAATTTCTTGCCACTTGGTGTGCCTTTTACTCTTCTTCTTTCTTTTTGTTTGTTTTTGTTTTACTCATTTTTAAATTTTTCCAACAGTGGTCTCCAATTTCCACAATCCACGTGCCTTCAACTAGGTTTAAATTCTTTTCATGCTAAACTTTTCTTATCCGGCCATGCTGAAGTAGTATATGTACTGGAATCACTTTCCTACTATCTTGGATTATTTTTTCATGTAAAACAATAATGTTTATATACTAAAATTGAGTAAAAACACTTAAAAAAAATCAGTTTTGATTAACATAAATTAGCATAATAAACTTATAATCATAATAATTAAGATTGAGTCAGCTTGAAAAATTTCACCAAATATATAAATTAAATTATAAAATTAAAATAAACTGATAAAAAAATAAGAAGGATTATAAAACTTAAAAATAATAATTATGTTAATTTTTCAAACCTATGATCCGGTTCATTAAACCCGAAGCTCCCAATTTAGAAAAACTATTAATTCTTAATTAATTAAATACTGAATGATAGAATTGGAAAAAAAAATTCATTATACAAAAACATTTTAAGAAAATAGCAATAAAATCAAAATTAAAAAACAAGATAAATTTTATATTTGATTGAAAAGGAAAATTGAAAAGAAAATAAAATTTAGTTAAAGGACCAAAAAATTCAAAAGAAGAGGATCAAAATTGACATAAAAAAACAATGTTTTTATTGAAAGATAAAATTAAAAAGAATTAATAACTTTGACAAAAAGGCCATTAAAAAATAAAAAATAAAAAATAAGAACTAAATTAGAAAATATAATACCATCAATTAGAATTAAAAAATTAATTGAAAACCAATAAATTTTTTTACAAAAAAGCCAAGGAAAAAAATAATAGAAATCCAAAGAATAAGAATGAATTGGAGAATGTAATAATGATAAATTGGGATTGAAGGATGAAATTGAAAACAAATAAAACTTTTATAAAATGACTAAAAAAATGAAGAAATAAAGTTGAAATGCTAACAATCAAGAGGGTGAATCTATAATTTTTGGAGAAAGAAAGAGAAAAGAATGGAAAAAAAAAAACTTAATGCTGACAAACCTACCACCACTAAAGATACATGTCACACCAATAAAAAAGACAGGACAACTCTTCCAATAACATCACAAAACGATATGTTTAGATGTTGGGAGGGTGTCTCATGCGCCTCTCAAATAATACTCACACCTCTCATACACCTCTTGATGCATCAAATTATTCTTTGTTTGACACACACACACACACACACACATATATATATATATATATATATATATATATATATATATATATATATATATATATATGTAAAACCCTTTGGGATTAGATGAAAAATCCCAGTAAGGTCAAATTTATTTTTTATATTTTTAAGGATATTTTGTTCTTTATTATTCTTTTAATTATACACACACATAAAATTTCTTTTTACTTTAAACTATAATCACAAAAAATCATTTTAAAAGTATCAAATTTTCCTTCGATCCTAATATTGAAACTTTTGCTTATAAAAGCTTTTCATTCTTTTCACTATCATTTTGAAATAAAAAGAGATGAAATTGTCCCTAATTAATTTGAAAATGATAATGGATCTTATTAAGAGAACATAAAATTCTCAGTAACTAGTTTTTTTTTAGGGCAAAAGATGTCATTATACTGTTTTCACAAAAAATGCTAATTAGTCTAAATTTACAGTAATTTTCCAGCTTGTTTTAGCTTTTTTTAATATTTTATTTTCCACCTATGTGATATTTTAATTATAGTTGTAATTTATAGATTATTCTAAAACTCAATTATTCAAGATTTAATCTAGATTGAGTTTACAATAAAATTATGTAAAATATTATTTTGATCAAATCTAATTAACCCCAAACCAATAAAATATTTTGTTAGCATTTAAAATGTATTTCCATTGGTATATAAATCACCAATAGACTCGTTGATGGAAACTTGTCATTAATAAGTTTCTTGTCGGGGATATTAAATCCATCAGTAACTCAGTCGAAGTAGTTACTTGCTAATGGAAACCAAGATAGAATATTCACAATAAATATTATGGATGGATTAATGACAAAATACCTATTAGTAATGGATCATGTATTAAGAAACTACAACTCACCCTTATATCATAGGATGTAATTATAGAAATATGGTAAACTTAATTTCTATCAAGTCCACATGTTGCTCTAACCTCTAATCAAAACTTCAGATGGTATTTTAGATTAGTTGAAGGGTCTTCTTAATATTTAACACATATACTAATTGTTGTTATCTATTTTTAGGGCCTATATAAATATACAATAAAATAGAAGAGAGAAAAATAAAAAAAAATAAAAAAAGTTGAAAGTTGAAAGTTGAAAAAATAAAATAAAAATTCAGTTGAGAGAACATGAAGAATGCTCGAAAAATTGTTAAAAACTGGTTAGGGAGATCAAAATTGAAAGTTTAAAGGCAATTATGGATGCAATTAAGAAAAATTAATGTAAAGCTATAAATCTCTAAATTGAGCAAGGTTATATATATATACATGCACCTACTTTACCAACTTTAAGTGGTCTTCAATGATATTTACATTAGAGTTTCTCCAACAAAGCTTTGAAAGTAGTCAACTCGGTTAGTTATATTTGTGATACCTATTATGCAAAACAACTGATTTTTTTAAGTGTTCACACTAAAAACCTTCTCAATGGATTCTTATCAAGGGTTGATTGCATTTCTCTCAAGATTAAAAGGTTAAAAATAACTCATTGGCCTATAAGTTTAGCATAACTACCTATAACCTCTAAAAACAAGTTTGTTGTGAACTAGTAAAGTAGAGAGTTTCTAGTTGTTAAAATCACATAAAAACCTTCTCATTTTGATCAAAGGTCAAACATTGATCAATTATGATCAATCTTTCATTGAACCCATAAAAAAAGCAAAAACCTATAAATACCAACTAAAAAAATAAGAAAAAAATAAGGGAGGAAAATCTTGATAAGAAAACTAAATGTGAAGGTTTAAGAGTCTAACACAAAGATTTCTTAAACTTTAAGTGTGATAGAGGAAAACTTAGCAAAACAAAAGCATAAAAAGGCAATAACCATTAGTGATCTTTGAAAGTATAAACTTCCTCTAACTTAGAAAGTCATGTCTATAAGTTACACCTCCAGCTCTCATTATTTGTTTTAATGATATTTTGGACTTGTTTTGGTGTTAAATTATGTTGATGTTAGATTTTGATTAATGCATTTAAAATATTATTTTTATTTGCTTAATTTTATTGCAAGTTGGTTTCTGATGTTTGTTGCATATTAAGAAAATATTTGGATGATTGTTTTTGGTGAAATAAGATCAGTTTGAAATCTACTAAATATGGCATGTTCTAGGCTCCTAAGTTTATGTCATATCCTTTTGAGTGTCAAAATATCAATTATTGAATATTCTTATTATTTAAGTTTGGCAATTTTGGAAATTGAAACCCTACAGGTGTTTTATATGATTAGTTGTTTGTTTTTATTTAAAAATATGTAACGATAAAAATATGGTTTATGGGAACAAAAAACAAAGCTTAGGAGGCCTAAAAGGCCAATTATAAGTTGAATAACATCTCTTCATTTCTGGATAGATTTTAGAGAATATTCTTTAACACGACTAAAAGATTGATGTATTCTCTCAAATGTAAAAGTGTTAAAGTAATAAATAACTTGGCAAGATCAGGGTCAAATCACAAGGAAGTTAACTATATAATAATGATAATAATGATAATAATAATAATAATAATAAGTTAAAGAGGACTTTGAGATGTAAGATTAATGTGAGGATTAAACAATGATAAAAATAAATGTCAAGGTTAGAGAATGCACTAATGGTATTTCAAACAAGAATAGTACAAACTCTTTTTATTACTCAACTAGAAACCACACACAAAGAAGGTTCCAATCAAATTATAAATATTTAACATGAATATATTAGTTATCTTACTCGAATAATGTTAATACTTGTAAATGTTGTCAGGTATTTATGATTATAATTTATGTTGCAACAAATCAAGTTTCTTGTATAGCACAAGTGTCGGTTATACCATATGGTTGGGCTATGAAAGTGTCGAATATTTGTTGTACCAAGGGTTATACAATATAAATCTAGATTAATTATTTAACAAGAAAAGTATTAAAAATAAACAAGATAAAAAATACAAAATATATTAGTATTAAACATTAAAATCCATGTTGAGTTTATACTATACTTATTCTTACACCATTAGTGTAACATTTTCATCTTAACATAATAAACTCAACTAAATATAATGAATGAGAAAAACATAAATAAACAAGAAGAGAACATAATTATATAAGTATAGTAAAGGAAATAAAAGATATAAACAAGAGATTAATGAAAGAAAAATTTAAGCATTACAAAAAATAAAGAAAGAGCAATAATATCATCGTGATCTAGAAATCAAGATGCCTAAATCCATGACAAATGCGTCCTTTTATATGCTAAAATTTAGAATTATTGATTTGTTGTCTAATTGTTGAGTGAGTGGTCATATATTAACTGACAATCCTTATCTTCTTATCTAATCAAAACATTATTGCTAACATCAGAATTTGAATAGACTTTCTTTATAAAAGTTTTAGGAAATTATCTAAGCTTTCCAACAACAAAAAAATAAGGTCATTTGGACTTTTAGAACTTGAAATGTGGGTTGAACACTAAATAGTGTCTAGGCTACATGACTAATTTAGACTTCATCGTTGTTGCTTTAATTTGAATTTGAAAATGGCCTTTTTAAATATTGAACTCCCATGAAAGTTTTAAACCTATTTATTAGCTTTCTATCCATATAGAGCATATCTAAATCTAAGTTTTACAGCTCTAGTTATGATCCAATGACCAAACAGTATTCTAGTTTGAATTAAACCAATATTTCTTTTCTAAGCTTGACCTTCTCATTGTCTTCTAAATTTCAAAAGTTAAACTTATCAATCAATCCTCTTATTTATGTAATAGGTTGGCATTTAAGATAAAAATTTACCATACATAAAAGGTATCTTGTAGTATTAGATATGATATTATAAAATATATTTTAGTTAATGAGTTAATGATACTTTAAGTGCAAAATGATGATATAAAACCTTGATAAAAACACTTTTAAGTACTAAATATTTTTGGTATGAACATTGTCTTGGCTACTTGATTTTAGCCATTATTGCTTTGCTTTTTGCACCAACATCTTCACATGAATTTTTTAATCAATATTTTAGGGTTATTTTCGATAATTTTTTCTGACTTTTTATTCGAGAGTTTTGTTTTTGTACTAAAATCTATTTTGATCAAATCATGATTATTGGTTAATAATCATTGATTTTTTATTCTTGATTATTGTTCCATGATTGATTTCTAACATGTTTATATCTTTAGTTTGCTCATATCTGGTCTGGATCTTGATTTATGTTGTTGGGCATGCTCTTGATGTTCTTTATTTGTTCTTTATGTTCTTGATTTTTTTTGTGTTTTCATCCGTTTTAACCAAACTTTTCATGTTTTTGTGCTTTTTGCATGTTTGATTTGTTTTAAGTTTTTGTTTTGAATTTTTTTTAGGTTTTTTTTAATTTAATTTAAGGTTGAAATAAGGATTTTAGATCAACTTGACCAGGTCAAATTCAGTCATTTGGGTAAGACCTTGTTTAGTTTTTAATTTTTTGATAAAGGAATCTTTGGCTTAAGAGTGTGTTTGGCAGACAATATACCCTTAGATCTATTTTGGTAGATTTATTTAAATAAAAAATAGGTTTTTTCCAAACAAAACCTTAAAATTATTTTTTAAAAAATATAAAAATCTAAAAACATTCTTTTAAAAAATAAATAAAAGGTTTCCTTGGATATGGAAAAAAAATCATAACAAAGAATACTAGAGTATGTCTTAAATTTTACAAAAACAAAATTCAAAAAATATTTCTACATGTTTAAAAATACAAAAGGCATTGTATTGATTTTACAAAATTTTAAAGGATTATGGTTTATATTTAAAAAAATATAAAAAATTATTTTTAGAAAATTTTTTACTCACTTTTAATATAAGGATAAAAAACATGTATGAGGTTCATATCTAAGATAGTAATGTAAGTAATACAAGTCATTTAATTCTAATATAAGGATAAAACTTTTAAAAAAAATTATCTGAAATACTTTTTGGAATGATGCAATATCTAAAATTCCAAGTTTATCTCGAAAGAAGTCTCAATAATAATTGAGGATATTTCAACTTACACTCCATAATACAAGAGTTAAAGACATCCAAACTACCAAAGAGAAAAGAGGAAAAAAATAAAAATCACTAAATATCTTTATATTTTTGTCTTTGGTTCATTTGTAGTGTATAAGTGGTAAATAGACCTCTCTCTTTTTTTCAATATCTTTAATACCATGTTATTAACTTAGAAAACCAAGGCTTGTTCATTCTAGCAATCCCATCATGGATGCACTAATAGAAATAGAAACATCATCAAACCACAGTAACCATAAACAGAGAAAAACAATACATTTTACCTTAGGTAGAGCATTTTAGAAGTGTTAATACCTTCCATTCATACAACTAGTCCATTTCCTGAAACATCATCACACTTTCGTAAATGGTAAGATTGGATGGTTCTAGTAAAAGGGAATCGTTGAGATGTATGATTTCAGATCAACTAAGCCAAAAAAAGATCATTGAAATGATAGGACTCTACCTTAAAACAATTACAGGGGAGAATAGTTGTGTGAATATGTTTCTCCTAATGGTTATAAAACCAAGGTTCTAGTTAAAGAGAATCACTAAGATGAAGGATTTTAGATCAATTAAGTTTAAACAAATATCGTTAAAATGATAAGACATTACCAAAAAATAATTGCATATGTGAAAAGCCATGAGAATATAGTTTTCCTACTAATTGCAAAACCAAAATTCTAGTTGAAGGGAATCACTGAGATACAAGTTTTAATTATATAAAAAATTATGAAGTTTAATCACCATCAAATATTGAAGTATAAAAAAAAAGATCAATAGCACAAAATGACATAAAAAATAGTAATTAAAATAAAGAAGTTAAAGATCAAAATAAAAAATAAATTATAGGAAAACTATAATATTTTTAATTGGAGGGTGAAATTGAAAACAAAAATAGCTCTAAAAGAACAAAAAAAACATAAAAAAAGTGAGAACATAATTAGACAAAATAAAATATAAAAAATTAGGATAGAATGATGAAATTGAAAACAAATAAAATTTTCATGAAAGAACCAAGAATAAAAATTAGAAATCAAAAGAATAAGGATTGAAGTTAAAATACCAATAACAAAAAGGACCAAGCTATAATTTTTAAGGAAGAAAAAAAAAGGGATAAAAAAAGACTATATTGGTAGCAAACTGCCCTACGAATAAAAAAAGGATATCAAGATGATTTAAATGACACGGTGAAAATGCATTTTTAGTGCCTAAAGGAACTAAAGTAGTCTCTAGGAGCACACAAGCACCTTTTACATATGATTTGCACATGTCAACGATGTTTTTCATTAAAATAATATTTAATGACTATAAAAAAGATCAAATTGCCCTCCATGAAACTATTAATTACATATTGAAGTATTGTTCATTCTTAATGACTTTAAAATAAAATAAAATAAAATAAATGGGAATTTACCATGCATATAGACGTTTTATTATTTACTATAATAATGTAATTAGGTTTTTCCTTTTAGAAAGAAAAATCAATAGGCTTGTTTTTTAGGATTTTTGGTCTTTTTATATAACTTATTAAATATTAAAAAATTAATCGGTGGTACATGGTTTTTCTACAATTTTTAAGCATCATAAAATTATTCAATTACCCTTAAAGTCAAAAGTTTAAAATTAATAGACAATGATAGTTCTGTCTTTTCACTTTTTAAACATAATACAATGATTTTCACTTTTTAAACATAATACAATGACAATGTTGTTTTTGAAATCAAAAAAATAAAACATGTATTCAAGAGTGTTTTGGTCTTTTCAATATATATATATTTTTTCAATTATTATGAATTTCACGAAGGGAAATTTTATCTTTATACATAAATTAAATATTTTTTAATAAAAAAATTATTAGCACATAAGAATCACCTAAGCATTTTCAACGACACGTGAGGTGTCTCTTGACGGCTTAACTACTCTTCTATCATGTTGTTGGAATCATCTTTACATCATCTTCTTATTAATGTATAAAGTGCCTCTTGATGGCTTAACTGATAGCTTAACTATCCTTCTATCATATTGTTGGAATAATCTTTACATTATCTTCTTATTGGTGTGGTGTATTCTAGTGTTGGTGGGGCAATTTATCACTAGTAAGGTGTTTTTTTTTCTTTTCTCTCTCTGCCAAAAAACTATTGTTTGGTCCTCATTGTTGTTAACATTTTATTTCTTATTCTTTTGATTTTTGATATTTATTTTTTTATAAAATTTTTATTTTATTTTTTTAATTTCATCATTCAATTCCAATTTATGATATATTTTTTTATTTTTTTTCTTAGCTCTCTTGTAAAAAGTTTTATTAATTTTTAATTTTAACATTCAATCAAAATATATGGTATATTATTTTTTTCAATTAGGTCCTTATTCTTTTTATTTTTTTTATCCTTTATGCTAGAGTTATTAGTCTTATAAATTCCACCCTCTAGTAAAAAAAAATTATAATTACCTTATAATTTATTTTTTATTTTAAATTTCATACTAGCCCTGACTTTGGTCTAATGACTAAAGTTACAGGTTTGAAAAGTTAATAAGAGTTGATATTTTTTTTAGCTTATTTTTTTGTGATTTTTTTTAATTTCTTTTCTATCAGGTTATCCCGATCTTATAACCTTGAATATATGCTTGAAGAGTTAATTAGAGGTAATTTATTTTTTAATTTTTAAATTACATATTTATAATAATAACTTAGTTAATTCGGGCAAATTTTTTATCCTTTTATTTACTAAATTTTATTTTTTTCATATTGAATTGACTGAAAATTAAATTACTTCATTTTTCTACTCTTGAAAAAAAAATTATTTCCCAAGTTTTTATAATTTTTTTAATTTTTACTCTTGAAAAAAATTTTATTATTTTTTTTTCTTATTATCTGATCAAATAAAACTAGTTTATTTAACAAGTCAGGAGTATAACTTGTAGCGCAAGGTTTTCTTTTTTTCTTTAAAACATACTTTCACCTTAAACATCATTTTATATATATATATATATATAAAAGAACCCGCGGTGTAGACTCGCCCATGCCTAGTAATACCATGAATTATAACCATGGTTATCATGCATATTATACCATAAGTTAAGCTTCAATGCTCTTTACCAATCCACTAGGTTTTTTACGGTAAAATAAGGTACAAGAGGGATGAAGATTGAAGTCCAAGTTTTATTTTTTAATTACAACACGGACACACGCACTCTAGTATTTCTTTTTATTATTATTTATTGAAAACGGCCAAGACCCTATATGACCAATGGAGTTGAACAAATGGGCTCTCTCCACGCGTACAAGCAAAGGCGAGGAAGCTTGTAAGGGCAAGATACATCCAATAATGCTTAATTTGTTTGTGCAACTAGCTGAAGGTTGAAAGCTAAGCTTGCAGCATCTTGTCAAACAAATTCGTCACATGGACATGTTTGGTCCAACATAGAACAGTTGGTTTTATTTGAGCTCTATCTTGAAATATATTTAATTTGTTTTTGTACAGGAAAGTCAACAACTACTCTTAAATCAACAAAAAGCATGAGTGCACTTCATCTTTGTTTGTATCATATTTCAAAGACAGTTTTCTGTGTAGGACCTTTAGCACTCAGGAAGGGCTTGAACATGCAAGCCTATCACCATGCATGTCGGTGCTTCAGTGAACCAAATTTGTTATTGATGGCTCGTAAAATTACCAGCCCCTTGCTTGCGTTGACATAGAAAGGCTTTTGAAATTTTAATTAAATTCAGTCAAGTTGGGAGTTAATTTGGTTACAAAATCCAGCTAGATTTTAAAATAATTCATGAGGGAGTTGATTAGTGTGGTTGGACTAACTTCGGAGATGCAATCGTTAACCCGGCTAAAATCTTATTTAATTTAAAAAATTCTAAAATTAATATTAATTTCAACATGAATATTGAAACAATGAATTTCTTAAGAACATTGAGAAATTGAGTAGTAATTTTTTGTAATACTGCATTTCAATGAATATCTAAAACAAAATTAAAAAATAAACATTAAAAACCAAGAAAATAGGTCTTCATATGTGTTCTAACAAAAATGAAAGGTTTAGATTAGATCAAGATCACACACTTAGTTTTTTTCTTTGTATTTTTCCTTAAAGAATTCTTATTCATTCTTTTATTTTATATAAATAAATTTATTGTTGATTTTGGTGAATAACATGTTGTTTATTTTTCTAGATTTCATCCATTAAAGTGGTGTTGGAAAATCAAAGGAGAGTTTTTTATTCAAAAAATCATTTTTAACTTATTTTCAAATTAAAAAAAACTAATAACACCATTACAATCTCAATAAACTAATTTCTTAACTTAAAACATCTCTATATACATTCAAAAACATCAAATTATACTAAAAAACAATCCTTTTCAATATTGATCTTCAGGAAATCTAGACAACCTATCATTTTATCTCTCTTTTATCATGTTTTAACAACTCTCTCTCCTCTCAAACTTAAAAACTAGAAAGTAAATAAAATTAAATTTTAGATCAAAATATAAAAGATTCAAATTAAAAGGACTAAAAGTTTAAAAAAAACTCTAGAGGCCAAATTTTGTAAAAGTGCATGTAATGAATAGTTTAATAAAAAAAACCTACATTTTTGCCTCCTTTCAATTTTTTTATAAGCAATAAAACTAAATTTAGTTTTTATAAAATAAATATCAATCTAATATCAAGATGTTTTTTTGATACCGTAGATAAATCAAAATAAATTATCAAGTTTAATTTACGGTTAACAAAATATCAAAGAACATAATTAAAAAAAATTGTTTGACTATCAAAGCAAAAAATATTATTTTAAAAAATATTATAGTAATTCACAGTATTTTATAAGAAATATATTTTATAAGAGAAGCATTTTATAAGAGAAGCTATAATATTATCTCCTTCTCTTTAATTTTTTTTTTATTAAATTAATTGGATTACAACAATAAAGGAATGAAAGCAAAATATTATCTCGTCTATGAAAAAACAAAAAATGATCTCTTGCTAGATTTCATAGCTCGCCATCTTATACCGAAGGAAAGGGGAAAAAATCAATATAAGGCGCCATATTAAGCACCTTCCTGGCTGTATTTAGCTAGCCAGGCCTCCTAGACATGAAAAATACCCTGCTTGCATGGTCAAAATTGCTGACTCAATTTACATAAATGTACAGAGAAATTGCAAACACGAGGTGGAAAAAATAAAGCCTACCCCGGCTAGCTAGGACGAGTGGGATTTGGCTGCACAAAACTGGCGGCATGGAATGGTCTAAAGAAGAATTTGCAGGGCCGAAGGTATCCAAAGGCCTCGAGACAATAATTATCCAACTTTGCCGCTGCCTTTTCAATTAACAAGACAGACCACATGAATGGAATATATATATATATATATATATATATGTTTTAGTCTAAAAGGTGCCCCCCGTTTACGATATGCATTCTCATGTGAAGAATAATGCATTATCACTTTGACATGTTTGTCCAAAAAGACTCTACTTTAATATAGTTGGTCTATTCGTATACGTGACATATTGACTTTTAGAAGCGGTAAGGCATGGGTATCAATTAAAAATCACACAACCTATCATATTTTCATAGAATATTAGTATTGATGTAAATAATATTTATTTTTTATTAAATACTATCAGATTAATATTATACTTTTTAATAAAATAAAAATTCTTTAAAAACTCATTATATTCTAATCAAATATTAATATAGATGTAAGAGATATTTATCTCTCATTAAATGTTATCAAAGTAATTATATTACAAGCTATTCTCTTCACAAAATAACAAGAGTTATAAGTTATAAATATATTATGAGAACTTCATAACAAAGGTTCACAAGTTTCATTCAATATTGCATATATATTTTCAGAGCATCTCTCTCTAGAATATTAATATATTTCTCTCTCTCTAAAAATATACTTATTTAAGCATTGGAGAGTCCCCATCACCACCAAATAGAATCTTTTGCAAATACTAGTCGTAAGCCACCTTGGCTATAAAGAATAAATAAGATTACTAGGACCAACTGATTAACCAAGTAATTACCTTAGGAGCTTTATTTCTAGGCTAGTTAGATTTTTTAAATCTCATCAGTGACATTGTCTGTGGCAAACTGATAAAAAAACTCATTGGTTTCTTTTTAAAACTTTTTTTAGCATTTTCAGGGCATTTCATGGTGTCGCAGGGTGCACGAGCGTCGTCTAGTGACAATAGAGGCTTTTGTCGTGCCTCCTGATGAGGGGTGTTGTGTGTTGAAAAAATATGATTAATTTTTGTGAGTCGTCACCTAGTATTATGGTTATTAGGAATCTATGATCTGTGAAAGTCTGAGTAAGAGACTAGTTGTGCAAGGGGAAGACACATCACCCTCAGTGCACCCTATGTAAGGTAAGTTATATTGATGTTTGTTTATTTTTTTAAGTCAGGTTTCTATTTATTGATCCTTTCTAAGGCTCAGGGTAGATCTCTCTTTATAAGAGAGTTTCTACCTTATCGGGTTAAATCCTAACTATTCTAAAGTCTAAATTTTAGCATCACATTTATTTACACTTTGTATCTTTAATACTTGAGGGTGTACTTTATCATGTAATTTTACACCCTCAAATATTAAAGTTTACATCTGGATCCTTGAGAAAATTGAAAAAAAAGTTTTTTGATATTTTGGTCAAACCTTAATGGGCGATCATAAACTAGTTATGATATCCATTTTTGGGTTTTCAAAACATGAGAAATATGCTTCTTCTTTTTTAATGAAAACATGCTTGAAAAATTTTAGGATTTGGTCGTATGCATGAAAATAATTTTTAAAAATAGAAATTAATTTAAAAATTTTTTAAAAACTTTTTTTTGAAATATTTTAGAGAAAACTGGATATTTTAATATTGGATTTGTATTTTAGAGTGTAAATATACAAACCGATATTATGCAAAATTCATATAAAAATATTTAAGAAAATCACAAACATTTTTAAGGATTTTTGATTTTTTTTTGAATTTTTTGTTATTTTTTTAAATATATAATATAATATTATTAAAACATGTGGGTTGGGCCGGCCCAGCTGGCTGGGTCGAGCTCAGCCCAGAAGAGGTGGGCCAACATCTGCCTAAAATGGTTGGGCCGATGTTGACCTAGAATTGTTTTTTGGCCTGACTGGACCCAGTTATTTGGACAGGGTCGTAACTAGCCCGGCCCAAATGAAGGCAGCTAATTAATTAGCTGCTGCATGCATAAATGAATTCTGTATGCAGCAGCCATGGTGGGGAAGAACAGAGAAAGAGGCAAAGCATGTAGGAGGAAGATGCCTAGCGTGGGGTCTCGATCGTGATGTGGTTATTCGGCCAGTGGCTCAAGGAGCGTCAACTAAGGTAATGGTGGCCATAGTTAGTTGTAGGAGGAGGAAGAAAACGATGCAGAGGAGGGAGAAAAACTGGAATGAGAAGAGAGGAAAGAGTCACGGTGGCTGTTTAGTGGCCGATAGGCTTCCTATGGTGGAGAGGAAGGTTTTCCAACCAGCGGTGACAGTGGTGGTGGTAGTGGCTGAAGGCACAGCTAAGAAGGAGAAAGGAGTGAGAGAAACGCAGCAGGAAAAGAAGAAAAACAAGGGAGGTGCTTGGTTTTTCTCCCACTTTGGACCCAATTTTCTCCTCCCTCAGATCATCAACGTAGCCTCTATTTATAGGTGGTGGAAGAAGGTAATCTCATCTACACCGAAGTAAAATTTCAATCATTGATTTAGTTGGTAAGGATCCTAATCGTTGGCTCAAAGTAGGCACCCTGAGTTGTTAATTCTGTAGAAAAAGTTGTCTAAGTTGGCCCCTTTGGGGTGGTGCAACATCCGTTTATTTGCCAGTAAATCAGCGCCGACCATACCCTGATGTAGAGTGATTTTGGTGATCAGTTTCGTGCAAGTTTTGGCTAATTTGATGGACATTAATTGCATTAAATGCACCTGCAAAGGGGATGACCAGATCAGTTTTTTTAGAAAAATAAAGAAGATAATGAACAATGACCAGATGATGCGTCTCCACATTGAATTTATCATTCTTGGGCATGATGGGGTACAATTAGGCCTTGAATTTTCTTCAAAAATTGCAGCTTAATTTTCCGGCCTGCTTTCTGCACGTTGTCAGCTATTATTTTATTATTTTTATTTTTATTTAACAAAATAAATTTTTAGGGAATAACCTAGAATTAGCTTATGACACATGGCACAACCAATACTTACCTAGGTTAGGAGGTAAGACAAATTAACTTGTTATCGCAATCACTCCTACCTAGTAAGAGCTTCAACAACTCACTAGTTAGGTGCAACTCCTCATATAGACCATTGTCATAACTCAATTCTGAGTTATTCCTCTAAAATTATATTTTTTCAAAAATAAATAAATAAAAAATAAAGACTAGAAACGTGGAGAATGCAGGCCGGAGAATCAATCTGTAATTTTTGAAATGAAGTTCAAGGCCTACTTGCACTCCATTCTACCCAAAAATGGAGAAAAAAATACAAATTCAAGGTCATATTAAATGATGATTGGATGAATTTGCATAAAAATTAAGTCTAGGGACATAATTAAATTTTTAATAGGCCACTTTAATTTAATCATGGGCCAAATTGAATTTTAATTATGTTTGAGAATTAATTTGAGTCCAATTAAAGGATTTAATTAAGTGCAAGGACTTAATTATATTTCAAATGGATCAAATTAATTTTATTTAGGACTTAATTGGTGAAATATTAAGTTTGGGGGCCTAATCTTGGCTTAATTGAGAAGATTGAAATTTTAAGAAACCAAATTTAATTTTTACCAAGTTAATTGGTTGAAATTAAAAGTTAAATCGCAAGAAAATTGAAGTTTGGGGGTGAATTAAGGGCTAAATTGAAAAAATCCGAGACTAAGGATGATATCACAATAGGCGTGTAACTTTGGGGCTCCAATTAAAGTTCATCAGGGCCTTAATTGAAAAATTTTAAGATCAATTAGGAGTTTAATTAAAAGCAATTGAAAGAGGAAGGACTGAAATGAATTTTGACCAAAAAAAAGTTTGGCACTATTCATCTTCTTCTTTAAATCCCTGAAATGACTAGTCTGGTTACCTACTTTACGATTATATTTAATGTACCTAATATCCGCTAAATTTGCCAAAACTTGCACGAAACTAATCACCAAACATCCCTCTACACCAAGGTATGGTCAGCACTAGCTTACTGGCAAATAAACGAATGTGGCACCACCCCAAAGAGGCCAACTCAAACAACCTACAGTTGCAAATTTGACAATTTGATAGTGTGTCATGCCTACTTCAAGTCAATGGTTGGGATCCTTTTCAATTGAATCAAGGGCTAAAAATTTTCCCCAATGTGGACAAGATTGCCCTCTTCCACCGCCTATAAATAGAGGTGGATTTGATGGCCTTAGAGAGGAGAAATTTGGGTCCAAAATAAGCTTCTCCCCTTTTTCTTTCTTCCTGCCACTGTTCTCTCTTCTTGCTTTCTCTCTCGTTGCTTCTGTAGCCCTTGCAGACCCCACAAAAACATTCCTCCTCCACCAACAGATGGCGTCTCAGCCTTCCCACGAACTCAAATCCTCATTGGTGATAGGTATAACCACAGCGACCTTCTCCCTCTAGCATTTCTCCACAGCTGCAACCACCGACAACACATAGTCATCCTTGGTCAAACCAACACCACACTAAGTTGTCCACCCTCTTTCCCCTTCCCTTTTTTCTTCTTCTTCTTCTCCTTCCTCCTCCTCTTCATTGCTTCTGTTCTATGAACAGAGGACATGAATTATAATTCACAGCCTACTATTCACATATGAATGAATAGGAGGACGTGAATTATAATTCATATCCACTGTTCATACTCATACAATGGACTTTTTTTTAATTGAAATTTAAAAAAAAAAATCATTCAAAAAATTGTGATTTTTTCAAACATTTTTCTATCAATTTTGCATAATATCAAGTTGTATATTTACATTGTAAAATATAAATTTGGTATTAAAATACTGATTTTCCTAGAAAAAAATGAAAAATTACAAAAAATTTGAAAAGTCCTTTTGAAAAATTTGTGATTTTCTCAAATATTTTTACATCAATTTTGCATAATATCGAGTTGTATATTTACATTGTAAAATACAAATCCGGTATCGAAATATTTGTTTTTTTTATATTCCAAAATATTTCAAAAAAAATAAAAAATCTCAAAAAAAAATTAAATTAATTTTCATTTTTTTAAAAAAAATATTTTCATGCATACAACCAAATCTTAAAATTTTTCAAGCATGTTTTCATAAAAATTGCATATTTCTCATGTTTTGAAAACCCAAAAATAAATATGATAACTAGTTTATGATCACCCATTAGGGTTTGGCTAAAATATCAAAAATCTTTTTTCCAATTTTCTCTAGCATCCAGATGTAGACTTTAAGATTTGTGGGTGTAAAATTACATAATAAAGTGCATCCTCAGATATCAAAGATACAAAGTATAAATAAATATGATGCTAAATTTTAGACTTTAAAACGGTTAGAATTTAACCCGATAAGGTAAAGACTCTCTCGTGACGAGAGATCTGCCTTGAGCCTTAAATAAAACCAATAAATAGAAACTCAACCTAAAAAACAATCAAACAACAATGCAGCTTACGTTAGGTAAAGGGCATGGGGGGTGATGCGTCTTTCCTTTGCACAACCAGTCCTTTACTCAGGCTCTGACAGACCATGGGTTCCTAATAACCATAATACTAGGTGGCAACTCCCAAAAATTAATCATAATTTTTTAACACACAACAGGAGGCATGACAAGAGCCTTCATCGTCGCCAAACGACGTCACGTTGCCCCACAACAACCATGTTGATAACTTAATGGCAAAATTAGACCTTGCCATCCTAACAAATCTTACACATAATATCTTAGCTCTAAGGCCACTAGCTACACTAGGAGCTCGTAGACGATTACATTACCTAGAGGAGACTAGACATAATAACATTCATGAAAGTTCTTCAAATGATCACTCATGTCATTATCACACCCATTAATAAAGAAAATACTTTGAATGTACTCCCACTAATTACCACAGGATGTACACCAGTCATTGTAATTGTCATTTTGTATACCAGTCACCATAACCATTATTCTATGCCAAGCTCTTTAAGGTCTGAGGAGCCTAATAGACAAAAAGCTAAGAGATAGTATGTGCACGAGCATACCTCGGAGAATGTTTATAATCCCCATCACTAGAGAGTTTCTCATTTTCCCAAACACATATTGAACACTCGACTCTTTGATAACTATTTTTTTCATGAATATGAGTTTGGATAACTATAATGGCATGGTCGACCTAATAAAACATGTGTAAAATATGTGCAATAGCTTGGAGTTGATCATTCAAGACCATGACTCAATGTCTTTGGTATAAAAACTTGGAACCAAACTCTATTAAAGGCTTTAGTTACTTATATACCAAGTGACACGATGAAAAGATTGATATCTTCTCCCAAGTACAGGAGTGTTGAAGTAATAAATAACCCGGCAAGACCGGGGTTAAACCACAGGGAGGTAATACTACAAATTATAAATAATAATTATAAAAACAACAATAGTAATAACAACAACAACAATAATAAAGAAGAAGAAGAAAAAAAGTTGATAATAACTTTTAGATGAAAAATTAACGTAAAGATTAAATAATGATAACAAACAATGTCAAGGTTAAAGGATCCACTAATGGTATGTCAAACAAGTATAGTATAAACTCTTATTATTCAATTGGAAACCACACACAAAGGAGGTTCCAATCAGATTATAAATTATTAATATGATTACATTAGTCATCTTATTCAATTAATGCTAATACTTGTAAATTTCATCAAGCATTCATGATTATAACTTATGTTAACAACAAATCAACTTCCTTTCATAGTTCAGGTGTCGGTTATACCATATAGTATGAGCTATGAAAGTGCCAAGCATTTGTTGTACCAAGTATTATACAACATAAATCAAGATTAGTCATTTAACAAATAAAGTATTAAAGAGTGAACAAGATAACAAATATAAAACATGTTAGTATCAAACATTAAAGTCCATATTAAGTTTACACTGTACTTATTCTTACACCATTAGTGTAACCTTCTCACCTTGATATAATAAACTTAGCTAGACATAATAAAAGAAAGAAAAATAGATAAACAAAATAAAAACATAAAGAAGATAAAAGTTAACTAAGTAAAGGAAAGGAAATGAAAGGCTTAAACTTGATATTAATGAAAACAAAGCATAAACATTACAAAAAATACAAAGAGAGAAAGCAAGAGCATGATCTTGATTTGGACACCAAGATGCCGAAATGCATGACAAATGCCTCCTTTTATAGGCCAAAATTAGGAACTATTGATTTGATGACTAATTAATGAGTGGGTGACCAACTCTTGACTTGGTAACAATTCTTATCTTCTCTTGTCTGCCTAAAACGTCATTGATAAAGTGAAAATTGGAGCCACTTGAAAGCATGAAAGTTCTAGGAAATTATCCTAAATTTCTTGTGTAAAACATTTAGCTCATTTTGAATTCTAGAACTCTAGATATGGCCAAAATACTGAACAGTGTTCGGGCTGGAAAACAGATTCAGGCTTCTTTGTTGTTGCAATAATTTGGACTTGAAAGTGGTCTTTCTAGATATTGGGCTCCATATGAAAGTTTTAGGCCTATGTCTTACCTTTCCATCCATATAAAGTAGACCTAAATTGGAGATCTATAGCTCCAGATATGACCTAATTACCGAATAGTGTTCTGGTTTGGATTGCACTAACATCTTTTTTTCTAAGTTTGGCCATCTCTTTATCATTTCAATTTTAGTTCTTAAATTCATCAATCAATCCTTTCATTTATGTGATAGGCCTGCATTTAAAATGAACATTTACTATAAATTAAAGGTATCTTATATTATTAGATATATTATTATAAAACATGCTTTAGTTAAGGAGTTATTGATACTTCAAGTGCAAAATGATGATATAAAACCTTGATAAAAATATACTTTTAAGTATCAATCACCAAGCTAGTGTCACGTTTTAGCACCAGCATACCCACCAAGAAAACCTATAATATCATAAAGATTTAGGAGCTACTAATAAACCTATTTTTAAAAGGTCTAAAAAACCTTTATAGCCCTCCTTCTCTAGGCATACCCAAGGGAATGAGCATATCCCAAGTGGGGGCTTGATAGTGTGCCAAACTCCTGGTACGCCAGGTTTAGCGCTAGCTATACTAAGACATGATCGGGCTTTATAATGTGCCAAACCCTAGGAATGCTGGGTTTGGTGCTAGTCATACCTGATTATGATTGGGTTTCATAGTATATCAAACCCCAACACGATGTGTCTAATGACAGCCATAACATAGATGTTTTTAGCACTGCCAAGCCCTAGACACGCTGCCAAGCCTGTGGCATGCTTATGGAAATGCATATTCTCCTTTAGAATGACCAAGAGAATGACCATCCTCCCTTGGCCTATCTAAAGAAATGAGGTAATTTAGGTCTAGTAAAAATGCTAGATCTAAGGCTTTTAAACTTGATAGTCAATCAAGTCTAAGATAACATGGTTCTAACAAATGTACAAGAGTTAAAGAGTTTGGACTTGGCAGGCTACCAAGTCCAAGACAACATGGGGCTAGCAAACATGTCAGATCCAAGACACTTAGATTTGGTAGTTAGCCAAGTCCATGGTAACAACAATCCTCCCTTAGCACGCTTAAGGGAATGACCACTCTCTTTAGGTCTAACCTTGGGAAAGAAGTTGGCCTTCATGGGTTCAGTTACATTTGATGTCTTGGATTATAATCTCCCTATATCTTTTAGGTGTATAAAAGTCCTTTAAGGACCCATCATTTTCTATAGAACATTAGTATAGATGTAAGAAATATTTATCTTTCATTAAATGTTATTAGGTTAAGATTACACATTTTAGATGTACAAAAGCCCTTTGAAGACTCATATTCTCATCAAACATTAATATAGATGTAAATAATATTTATTCTTCATTAGTTATCAGGGTAATTACATTACATGCCCTTTTCTTAACAAAATGACAAGATTCATGAGCTATAAATAGACTATGAGACTTTCAGAAGAAAGGTTTACAGTCTTCATTCTTTATTGCATATATATTTTCAAAGCATTTATCTCTAGAATATTATATTTTTCTTTCTTTAAAAAGATACTTATTTAGCATTAAAGAGTATTTATCTTTACCAAAAGGAACCCTTAGCATATACTAGCCACAAACAATGTTGGATAGGGAAAATGAATAAAGTTACTAAGACCAATTAATTAACTAATTATTCAATCTAGAAGTCTTATTCATAGGCTAGTTGGATTTTTTAGGCTTATTGAGATTGTAAAATAAAATTTGTTTTGTGTTATAATCAGATGATACAAAGATTTATAATTTTTTTATAAAGGATTTGGAAATTTGTAACTTAAATTCCTTTTGTAATGTAAATGGAAGTGGGCTTATAATGTGAGAAGCATATAATATGTGTGAATTAATAGAGAATATTGTATTTTTTTAGGACATTTAATTTTTTCAAAACGAGTTTAGTTTTTTTATCTGTTTAATTTTGCATTTGAATGGATTAAAAACTAAAAATATCTACTTTTTAGTGGCTAATAGCACTTTGTTATATGTTAAACCATTTTTTTTAATGTAAAAAAAATAATATGTAAAAAGTTAAACTTCATTTCTTTTTTATCTACAAGTAAAATTTTGATTATAAACTCAATATTTGATGTATACAAAGTAAATCTTTTCTAAATATTAAGATTATATCATCTTCAATCTAGTCTAGCTAACTCATCAAACTTGCAACTTAAATTACAGATCTAATTAGCTTAATAACATCTTTTAAAAAAAATAATTTGTATTTAATTATATGATAATAAAAATATATGTTGCGAGAAAAGTAATCATATAAAACTTTTAAAAAATAATGATGCGCTTTTAAAAAAAATATTGTTAATATTATAAAAAGATTATTATAATTTTATTTTAAAACAACTTCAAAAGTTGAATGATATTTAATAAAATAATATCTAAAAGAAAATTTTAATTGTAAACTCAATATTTGATGTATACAAAGTATATTTTTAAAAAATATTAAGACTATGTCATCTTTAATCCACTCGAGCCAACTCGTCAATCTCACAACTCAGATTATGAATCCAATTAGCATAATAACATTTTTTTTTCATAAAACAATTTATATTTAGTTATATGATGATAAAAATATAGCCAAAAAATTAACCATATAAAACTTTTAAAAAATAATGATGGGATGTAAAAAAAAAACTTGTTAATATTATAAAAAGACTCTTATAATTTTATTTTAAAATAAATTTAAAAATTAAATGATATTTAATAAAATAATATCTAGAATAAATTAAAAAAAAACACAAAGCAAATATAATCTTTTATTTGAAAGAATATAATAAAAGCAATACCTACCTTCCCTTAAATATAATTAAAATAATACTTATATCTCTTAAAACCAGTGTTTATTTTAAGATTTTTAGCTTCCTTTAATTATCGAGTAAGGAATACATTATGTTATTTCTTCCCATATTTAACTCTCCTTGTGTTTTTCATCATGGGGTGACAATACCCAATTCTCTATGAAATAAGAGGTCCAGGGGTTTAGTAAAGATACTGGAATCTAGAATCACGTGAAAAATTTAAAGATGGGCTCCAAATAAGTAGAGTGTTAATGAGAATATTTTATATTAGTGAACATATCAAATAATAATATATGGTATCGAATAATATATGGTGTTAGAAATCTAATAATTGAGCAAGAATCGTATAGTCTAGTGTATTTATATGTGATATCGAATAAATAAACTCTAAAAAGTAATAGATATATGACAAGAATTACAGGCACAACAAGAATTTTGATACTTTATCTCGTTTCTTTTGCTGGGCCTAGCTTAGCATAGTTTTTTCTTGTTCACATAGCAGATTCTGAGCCTACAAAATGTCAGAAAATAAGTTAGGCATGGCCCGTGGGTCAAATCGAAGCCAATGGTGACTGATGTAGCCCTTTACAGCACAAATCACAAGTATGGCCTTTTCAACTTCCACAGTTGAATTTGTCAGAAATTGTAAGGGAGCCGGTCGAACCGGGTTAATCAAGTCCATAATGTGCACTAGGTTATGGTCCCGGTTTAACCATAATACTTTCTATCACTCTTTTTATTTAATTAAATAATTATAAAAATAGATATTTATAAAAAAAATTATTAAAAATAAATGTAATTTTTCATCAAAACTATCTTAATAATACTTAAAAACACCTTAATAACACTTTTTTTTATTAAGAAAAACATATTGATACAGAGTCCAGCCTTTTCCATTCACAGAATCTAGCCAACCACGGCCACTTTCTCTATCCTTCATATTTTCTGTTTACTCTCTTTCTCAAAAAATTCAACAACTAAAATGCAAAAAACAAAAAATTGTGTAATTAGTATGTTTTTAGAAGTGTAGTTGTAATTATTTTTTAAAATATTTTTTATTTAGAAATACATTAAAATAATATTTTTTTTATTTTTAAAAAATAATTTTTGATATTAGCACATCAAAATGAGATTAAAATATCAAAAATTATTAATTTAAAGTAAATAAAAAAATAAAAAAAATACTTTTGAAACGCAAAAACAAACAAAACTTTAAAACATTAAAATCTCAATAAATATGGATAAAAAAAGTTTGGGAGCTAAAAGTTTAAAATCCATGTCTCGTGAACATTTAAAAATTAAAAAAAAAGGAGGTTGTTTTTGTTTCATTGTAAAATTTGATTCCCTCAATTCAATATGTTTTAAGTAATAAAATTAAAATTTATTTTTCCAATTTAAATATTAACTCAATGTTAGAATTTTTTTGATACAACAAAAGCTTCATAGCAAGCTAATTAAAATAAATTATAAGATAAGATTATTTCAATATACAATGCTGCTTTGAGTGAGCAGCTGCATTGTTTTTAGATATTGTTATTGTAATATTAAATTTGTTTTATTATAGATCACAACATTATACCTAAATTGCATTTGTGGAATTGAAAATGCAACAATGCAAGACAGAATGAAATAGCACTGCAGAATTTTGGATTTGAAAATGATTCGCTTAAGAAGTGGATCTTGAAAACTTGATAGCAAGTGCTTTGACACTTGAAAGGGTAGCCTATTTCAACCTAAAACTTACCATAATCATGACTGTAATTATGTTTAATTATGGTTGATAATTATGATACGAAATTGATTTCTAATTAAAGCAACCAAATAAAGTTAGCCCATGGGGTAATTAAATAGTGTTTCCCATTATTAAAAATGGCCTCACAATATCATTATTAACCATGCTCTAAGAGCTTTGTTGTCATGACAAATTAATGTCACCGAAACACTGTACATGCGTGTTACATATTGTAAAAACAAATAAAAAGTCATAGAAAGAAAATATATTAATACTTTGAAAATATATTAATACAAATCTTGATATTATATATAACGTTTTTTTTATTAAATATTTTCATTAATTCACATTAAATATATTTGATCCACCTTGATTAATATATATAACTTTTATTATATTTTATTGCTTGATATGGAAATTTAATTTATTGATTGAATATTAACACTTGTTTTCCTTTACAAATAATTTTGAAAATGATTTAACTACATGTTTACACTATACATATAGAGCATATGACATGCTAAAATATAGATTAATACATGGGAAACATTTACTTGATTAAGTATTATAATGCCATATGCAACATGAAAACAATTAATTTAAAAGAAAATAAATATTGTTAAATATATAGAGATTATTATATATATTTTATAATACTAACTCCGAGATGAGATGATCGCGGTTGGCTTTTAAAATGGCATGATATTGACAATTGTTTATAGACGATACCTCAAATATGAGACCTCACCTCTCTTGTATTTGTAAAAGTGTCACTGAGCTAGGCGATACTTCTTTAAATGCTCATAGGTATCATAATATCTCATAAAAATACTCAAAAACTTGATTAAAAAATTAATTATATAATCGTTTAATGTAATATTATGAATTTTTGGAAAATATAAGGATAAAATTGAGAGATTTTGAACTATAAGGATAGGAGTGGAATATTGATAAATCTATAAGGACAAAGATGAAGTTTACTTTAAACTGATCATTACGTGTAGGCTGCAACCATAGTACTGATAGCATGATATTCTGGCAATGAGTATCCAAAAACGAACAAGTAAAGGGGATAATTATAAAAAAGAAATGGAAGAAGCAATGAGAATTTTAGGAGCCTGATATTGACAGACTGACGACAAATAAAGATCCTCTGTGTATATTTTTATCCAATGTCAAGCTGTTATAATGACTTTGCTGTAATTTTGCATGCAATGGTTAATTTCAAGCACTCGGACCCACGACTTTGTTTCTCTCTTTTGTCCATGATCTGTGATTTTGGAGGTTCATATATATACCATGATTCATTTCCTTCATATTAATTTGAAAATCAAGACCGAAAAAATAATAAAAATAATACAACTTGAAACTAAAGATCCTGCTTTCTTGCTTAATGCCTTATCATAAGATTAAGCAAAGACAGGGTCCATGTAATTACCCTATATCGTAATTGTTTTGTCCTTTTTTTCCCTCTTCAAGAAATGCCTGCTAAAGGACTTTAAGAAGCGACGAACGTCAACCCAATATAATTAACATAATTTTCTTTCTTTTTTTTTCCAATCTCCTTTTGTTTTGTGGTTGACCTGATATGCAACACACTACCTGGAAAACAAAAGATTCCCACATAAAAAGAAGAAGGAAAAGAGCCAAGAAAAAGAAAAAACTCATGAAAAATACGTTTATCGAATGGAAATTTAGGGTTTTCACTTTCTTTTTGTATATAGATAGATAGAGAGATAGACTAATGGAACAGGAAAGGCTACAAGACTTAACAGCACCATACATTCCAGCATGCTTTATGTCTTGTATCACGACGAGCATCCATCACTTTCCTAAGTCTTCCAAGCATTTCCTCTTCGGTGAATATCCTACCAGGTGAGCTCAAGAAGGCACTTCTTCTAATGGGAGGAGACCATAATGCACTTTGTTCATAATCAAAATCAAACTCACTTGCATCAAAAAATTTGTCGAGAAGTCGGTCTGAAACAAACTTAGAAACCAGTTGAATTTTTTTAGGAGAGGAAGATGGATTAGGCAGTGAGGGTGACGATGAAGATGACGTGGATGTGGAATGAGAAACATCCATTTCATAAAATCTTCTTGAAACGAAGCTCAAAATGAGAGAATAACAAGATAACCAGAGCATGCTTGAGATTGGTGAAATTGAGAAAGAAACGGCATTTTCAGAGGGGAGGGTGGGGCTAATGGAGGTGATGGTGATGGTGATGGTGGGTACGATGATAAGGACGTGTATGGTTGTATGCAATCATAGAGATGCCTTGGGCTAGCACGATATATGGTGCCTTAAATATCAGGTTCGAAGTTCAGGGGATGACATATTTTAAGCTTCAAAACGTTTGTTTTATTTTATCCAAAGACTATGTTTGGTGAGCAAAATTCGTATTTTCAAGTTATCAAGATACGTGCATATGAGTATATTTTAGGGTTATAATTCAATAATTTAAATTATTACATAAGGTTTAAAAATATAATTTTATATTAACTTTTAATATTTCTTTAAATATAATTTTTTTGGATTTAAATTTTATACAAACATATATTATTTTGTATTATTAATTAGAAAAAAAAATTAAAGTAATAAGATTTAAACTTGTGATTACTTAATTATTGAATTTTTTATATTAAATTAATAAATTATTTTAATTCAAAATTTGATGTTGTTAAATAAACTTTAAAATATAATTTTATATTAATTTTTTGGTATAAAAATAAGAGATGTTAACAGAAACATTAATCCTACCAATACTGAAAAAATGGATTTTAATTTGAACCCTAAAATTTAAAAATTGGAGATTGAGGAATTAGATATATGTTAACAGAAAACATACATCCACCGAGTGAATGGTGGGTGCACTGCCGAATACATTCAGTTATCCGAAGGACATATACAAGCTTCGGGCTGTTGGCCTCCTGAGATAAAGAAAAATAAAGATTTAATGATGAAATGACTAATTGAATTGATGCACATGGCACTCAATTAAACCTTCTACTTTTTTTTTCTTTTTCTTCTTGTTTTTTTTTTAGTACTGGCCGGTGCCTGTATTTTTATTTTTTATTATTATTAATATGAATATTCTAATAAATTTATATATATCTTAACTAATCTTATAAATCCTAAATTAATAACTATATGAATTTTTAATAATATTGAGTTTTTAAAATTTAAATTAATAATTTTTAAAAAATAAATTTAAAATTTGATTAGTTAAATTATATCTCTTAAAATTACTATTTTTTATTATTATGATGAGTGATATATATATATACACATAGGCTAAATACTGGAACTCGTAGCGTGCCGACTATCTTCTTTACCAAGCTCGTGTATGTGGAAATATTGTATCATTTATGATTAGCATAGTGGAGAGTCGGACTGAATGTAAGTTAAAGCTAATTAACACATATATTAACGCTAAGTTTCTCTTTAATTGAGTTTGAATGGATCATTTGAAATAGACGGGTGCTCCACTAAAACATTTCTTATAAAAGGATATTATTTGAATTTGAATAATATGATAGATAATGTAAAATTGCACAACGCGCACTCACATGCACATACTTTATTAGCAATCATTTGCTCACACGTTTACCTCAAGTTCATGCATGATGAAACCATGGATTATGGTAAGTCATAATTAAAAAAAAAAAAAGGAAAAGGATAATAATTGATGTGTCTATATTAAAAAATAATATAAATTATATTTTAAAATTTTATTTAATAATTTAAATTATTGAGTTGAATTGATTTTTTAATATAATATCAGAATCTTGATAATCAAATGATTACGAGTTCAAATTTTATTATTTTTATTTATTTGATAAAAATCAAACATAAAGTAATTTATTTAAAGAGATGTGTTAAAGAATAATATAAATTATATCATAAAATATTATCTAACAGCTTAAGTTATTAGGTTGAATTGGTTTTTTAATATGATATAAAAGTCTTGATGACCAAACGGTCATAAATTCAAATCTTACCATCCTTATCTATTTGATAAAAATTAAACATAAAATAAAATGGGTACGTACAAGTTTTAAGTTCAAAGAAACTGTGTTAAATAATAATATAAATTATATCCTAAAACATCACGTAATAATTTAAACTATAGGATTGAGAAGGTTTTTTGATAATTTATGTTTGAAAATTAAAGTGGTTGTTTTTTAAAATATTTTATATTTAAAAATATATTAAAATAATATTTTTTTTATTTTTTAAAAAATTATTTTTAACTTAAAAAAATAAATGTAAAACAAAAAAATATTAATTTAAAATAAAAAAATAATATTTTTTGTATAAAATATTTTTAAAATGTAAAATAAATAAACTGACAGGAATTACAAGCAAAGATTGATGTCAAAAGACACTATTTTTTTAAAAAAAAAAAAACTTTTTCCCTTATGGATATCTACAGCCAATTACTGCAAAATATGCGGGCAGTTTTCGTGGATCAATAATTAAGCCATCACTATTCAAGAGTAAAATTAGCACCAGTAATTGAACATGCCATTTGCCATCATCCCTTTCGTTTCAAACGAAATCTTTGCACTTGGGTCTTTAAAGTGGCATGGGGAATAACTGGTGTCTAGAATAGTTATTGACATGGAAGTGCTTTTGGATAAACTAGAGGTACCAAATCCATGAAGTATATCTTATATCAATTAATTTATTTTAGTTCATTCTCAACATTATAGAAAAAATAAACTAAAATGTTATAAATTGTGTACTTAATTCAAATAATAAATAATGATGGGTTCTAATTTTTTCTCATGTAATGCACAAACCTTTTAAAAAAATTAAAAACTATTATTTTTTTTACCGTGAATCATGATATAAGTACATAATCATAAGGTTAACGAAAAAATACAACAATTGTATGAGAAATTACATTTCATGTCAAATAAAAATTATTAGTCTTTAAATGAGAAATCTAAAATGTTGATTGAGGAATTGTCAAAAGCTCGTTAAGTTAAACTTCATTTCTATAGAATAATGGGTGGAGATAGCTTTATTATATCTAAAGGGAAAAACAGAGATATGGTATCGGGGATTCTTGTTTTGAGGAGAATATTTTGTCAGTTAAGAAGAATTTACTAAAAGACTTTGAATGAGATTTGAAATAAAGAGTATATAGAGGAGGAGTTCAATAAATTGGTGTAAGATAAAATGGTAGAAGGAATCAAATTATATGCTAGATAAAAAAGTTAAGATTCTTTTAAAAGCTAACCTTTTTTTGTTTTTGTGAATGTTGAGCTATATGTAATCTATCATATGAATCTTAGATAGAACTAGTATTTAAAAGAAGAAAAAAAATGTTAAGTTAAAACATTAAAAGAACAAAGAAAAAGGTTAGGTTGACATTTAAAATGTGAAAAATAAGTTTGTTTATGGGTATTAATATAATGAAAAAAGGTTACATATGATAGAAGGACTAGAGAAAATAATAAAGAGTTATTAAAAATATTTGAAGAGAAGAATTATGAAATCTTAAAAAAATGATGGTAAAGTAGATGAGCATGGTTTATTCTTAAATGCGTTAATTGAGAATTATAATTATAACACCATTAGAATAAATGAAAGTTGTTAGGAGAGGAATTTTATTATCTTGATTGATAGTATAAAATACTTATAGCTTTGTGAATACTTAAGTAGTAAAAGATGTTAAAGTTATAATGGTCAGAGCTACTATATTTGTTGTTATAGTTGCAAATGAGGATGTGATGAGGTGTGATTCCAATTGTCTAGGGCTTACCTAGTTCATGTAGAGTTTTGAATTTAAGATTGTCTTTAGGGCATTAAAGTTAGGAAAGTGTGATGTATTTCTTAAGATAGACTAACTATGAATTTACTCTTCCATCTTTTTTATTTTATAAAGATGAAACTATTATTCAATAAAAAAAAGAAGTACGATTGAATTAAGAGGAGTAATTGATGGATTCATAGGTTAATTCCTTGTTGTAGAAGTAATGGAAGAAATATGAGGAAAAGAATAAGATAAGGCATTGAAAGCCTTATTAGAATAATTTAATAAAGTATTTATACAATTATCATTGATTACAACTCTTGATCATAAAATTTCATTGATTCCTAGATCTAAGTTAATGAACATCAAACCCTACAAAAGTTCTTGTATACAAAAAAAAAATAGAGAAACTAATCAGAAAAATACTATAAAATAAAGTAATACAACACAACTCCAATTTATAAGCCTTTTTCATACCATTTGTAAAGAAGAAAGATAACTCCTGAAGGTTATGCATTGTTTACAGGCAATTTGACAACTTGATAGTCAAGAAAAAATTTCCTATACCATTAATAAATGACCTAATAGATGAGTTACATGATTTATAGTTATTTTTAAAGCTTGATCTTAAATTAAGATATCATCAAATAAGGATATATAAGGAGGATATTGAGAATACTACATTTAAAACACATAATGGGCATTATGAGTTCAAAATAATGCCTTTTGGTTTAACTAATGCCCCAGCTACCTTTCAAGCCCTAATGAATACAATATTATAACCATTTTTAAAAAGATTCATGTTGGTATTCTTCGATGATATCTTAATACATAACACCTCATCTAATTTATATTTACAACACTTATGGGTGGTCTTGGATACTCTAAAGAAAATTAATTATTTGCTAAAAAAATAAAGTGTTTATTTTGTAAAAAAAATAAAATAATTAAGGCATATCATATCTATAAAGGAGGTAGAAACAAATCCCTATAAAACTAAAGCTATGAAGAATTAGCCAGTACCATATTCAATTAAAGAGTTAGGAGGATTCCTAGTATTTTCTATTTTATAGGAAACTCATAAGAAACTTTAGAGTGATTAACAAGTCACTTACTGAAATATAAAAAAGTAATAATTTTAAGTGGAATGAAGAAGCATAAAAGACTTTTAAAGAACTCAAAATAGCCTTGTGTAAATTTTTAATGTTAGCTCTTTCAAATCTCAACATGAGTTTTGTATTGGAGACTGGTACCATTATAAATAAACTTGGAGCTATATTTAGCTAGGAAGGAAGACCTTTAACTTATTTCATAAAAGCTTTGACTTCAAAGACATCTTAATTTATTCATTTATATATAAAAAAAAAGTATATAGCCATTTTTATGAAAATTGAGAGATGAAGACATTACTTTGAATATGACCAATTTATCATTTAAACTGGTCATAAAAGTTTGAAGTTCTTGCAGGAATAAAAAATACACTCCAATCTAAAAGAAAGGCTTAAAAAAAGGATTAAGATATACAATCCAGTATAGAAAATGAAAATAAAATATTATAGTTGATGTTTTGTTTAGAAAAGTAAGCAACAAATATTGCAATGATATTAAGGAAGTTGAGGAAAGATGCATGACGATTATTTCTATAATCACACCAACATGTTATGATCAAGTTATTGAAACTATAAAAAAGACAATTAGTTTACAAGGGATATTGATGAAACACTAATTAGTGAAAATAATTGGTCAGCTTTTATTCTCACAGATAGGGTCCTAAGGTATTAAAAAAGGATTATTGTTGACAATAATTAAAGGTTACAAGAAAGGTTAGTTAGCCTAGCCTATAATTCACAATGGGAGGACATGTAAGAGTACAAAACTCTCATAAAAGATTTAAAATGTTGTTTTACTAGTCTTCTATGAAACCTTGGGTAAAGAAATTTATGGAAGAGTGTGACATATAAAAGCAAGCCAAATTAGATAGGGTGTTATATCTAGGGTTGCTTCAACCCCTATTTTTTAAGAAACTTGGAGTAACATATTTATGAATTTAAGTAAAGGGTTGTCAAAATTAGATGGAAAGAATGCAATATTGGTCATTATAGAAAGGTTTACTAAGTGTAGACATTTATTGGTTATAACTTATTCATTTACTATTCAGGAAGTTACACATCTATTCTTAGATCACATTTACAAATTTCATGGATTGTCTAAAATTATTATTACTAACAAAGATAAGATTTTTATCAAAATATTCAAGAAAAAGTTATTCACGTTATTAGGAGTTAAATTGCTATTAAATTTATTTTACCACCTTCAAACTATGAACAAACTAAGAGAGTTAATCAATGCTTAGAAATATATTTGAAATGCATGACAATGCATAATCCAAGCAAGTGGCAGAACTAGTTATCTTTGGCCCAATATTGGTATAATTATGGCTACTACTTAACTATTAAAATAACTTTATTTTAGGCATTATTTGGTTATTCTCTATCAGTAAAGATAATAGATATACAATCATCAACTTTAGTGGCAGTAGTGGTATCATAAAGGGCAAGTTTAGATTAATGGATACAACTACAGTTGGAAAAGGCAAGGAATATAATGAAACTAATGATGATAAAGGCAAACCAAAAAAATAATTTCATGAAAGGGATATGGTGTATGTCAAGCTTTACTCTTACAGGAAATTAAGGCACTTAAAAGGAATATTAAGCTAAATTTGAGGTTTTATGGATATTATAAAGTCATACAAAAAATAAGAGCTCTAACTTAAAAGATACAATTACCAAAAAGAGTCAATGTTCATCTTGTATTCCATGTCTCATTTCTTAAAGGAAAACGAAAAAAATAATATAGTGATAACTTTATAATTGTCAATTATAGATAATAGAGAAAGAATCAAGGTTAAGCTTATAGCAATCTTAGATAAAAAGCCGTTGAAGAAAGGTAACCATTCAGCAGTAATAATGCATATATAATGGTTAAACTTAATAAAAAAAAGGATATCACTTGAGAGAAGTTCACGAAATTATTTAGATAATTTTCAAAGGTTAATATAGATTCTTAAGGATAAGAATCATATAAAGAAAAGGGCATTGTTATAAATCAATAATAAATGAAAAAAATAAGTATATATAAAGAATGTGAATTGGATAAACAATATATGAGAAAATACAAAGAGCAATTGAAGTCCTTATACTTTATCTTATTAAATGACAAGTGATTAGTATTTAAAAGTGCATTTTTATCAAGGTTTTATATCGTCATTCTGCACTTGAAGTATCAATAACTCCTTAACTAAAGTATGTTTTATAATAATATATCTAATAATACAAGATACCTTTAATTTATGGTAAATGTTCATTTTAAATGCAAGCCTATCACATAAATGAAAGGATTGATTGATGAATTTAAAAACTGAAATTGAAAGGATAAAGAGATGGTCAAACTTAGAAAAGAGATGTCGGTACAATTCAAATCGAAATACTATTCGATAATTGGGTCATATCTAGAGCTATAGATCTCAAATTTAGGTCTACTTTATATAGATGGAAAGGTAAGACATAGGCATACAACTTTCATATGGAGCTCAAGATCTAAAAAGGATATTTTCAAGTCAAAATTGTTGCAACAACAAAGAAGCCCAAATTTGTCCTCCAACCTGAGCACTGTTCAGTATTTTGGCCATATCTGGCATTCTAGAAGTCAAAATGAGCTAAATGTTTTATACAAGATAGCTAATATAATTGGCTATAACTTTCATGTTTTCATGTGGCTCCAATTTTAACGTTATCAATGATGTTTTGGCAGACAAGAAAAGATAAAGATTGTTACCAAGTCAAGAGTTGGTCACTCACTCATCAATTAGTCATCAAATCAATAGTTTCTAATTTTGGCCTATAAAATGAGACATTTTCCATGCATTTAGGGATCTTGATTTCCAGATCAAGATCATGCTCTTGCTTTCTCTCTTTGTATTTTTTGTAATGTTTATGTTTTGGTTTCATTAATATCAAGTTTATGCCTTCCATTTCCTTTCATTTACTTAGCTAACTTTTATCTTATTTATGTTCTTATTTTATTTATTTATTTTTCTTTCTTTCATTATGTCTAACTAAGTTTATTATGTCAAAGTGAAAAGGTTACACTAATGGTGTAAGAATAAGTATAGTATAAATTTAATATGGACTTTAATGTTTGATACTAACATGTTTTATATTTGTTATCTTGTTCACTCTTTAATACTTTGCTTGTTAAATGACTAATCTTGATTTATGTTGTATAACACTTGGTACAACAAATGCTTGGCACTTTCATAGCCCATACTGTATGGTATAACCGACACCTGAGTTATGAAAGGAACTTGATTTGTTGTTAACATAAGTTATAATCATAAATGCTTGACGAGATTTACAAGTATTAGCATTAATCGAATAAGATGACTAATGTAATCATGTTAACAATGTATAACCTGATTGGAACCTCTTTTGTATGTAGTTTCCAATTGAATAATAAGAGTTTATACTATACTTGTTTGATATATCATTGGTGGATCCTCTAACCTTGACATTTGTTATTATCATTGTTTAATTGTTACATTAATATTCCATCTCAAAGTTCTCATCATCTTTTTCTTCTTTTTCTCCTCCTTTTTCTTTATTATTATTATTATTATTATTACTACTACTACTATTACTATTATTATTGTTGTTGTTGTTGTTGTTGTTGTTATTCTTGTTATTGTTATTGTTATTATTGTTATCATTGCTATTATTGTTGTTTATAATTTGTACAATTAAGCTCCATGTGGTTCGACCCTGGTCTTGCCGGGTTATTTATTACTTTGACACTCCTGCACTTGGAAGAAGACATCTATCTTTTAGTCGTGTCAAGTTTTTGGCGTCGTTGCTAGGGAGGTAAGTTCTTGTATAAACTATAATAGTTATTTTATTTTCTCTTTCACTTTTCTTGTATATAACTTTGTTTCCTTTCTCTTATTTCTTTTTCTTTTTTTTTTCTTTTTTTATTTTATTCCTACATATGCATGAGAGTGTGGTCACGTACATCAAGTGGTAGACTTTGTAGGATATCCTCATCATTTTCAAGAAATATGGCCGAAAAAAATAATCAATCACTTCATAATAAGAATAATGAGACTAACCGTGCTAGAACACTCAGAGACCACATGAATCCCACAAGAACAAATGCACCATCATGCATAGTTTTTCCTCCCGATGCATCTCATTTTAATTTTACGCCAGGTATTATTTAACTTTTACCTTCTTTTCATGGCTTCGAATTGGAAAATCCATACTTGTATTTAAGGGAATTTGAGAAGGTCTGCAACACATATAATAATTTAAATTGTACATAAACACCATCAAATTAAAGCTTTTTCCTTTTTCATTAAAAGATAAAGCTAAAACATGGCTATAAAATTTGAGACCAGAATCCATTCGTGTTTGGGATGAAATGCAACAATAGTTTTTAAAGAAGTTTTTCCCATCTCATAGAATAAACTCTTTCAAAAGACAAATCATCACTTTCACTCAAAAACCAGGAGAAACATTTTACCAATGTTGGGATAGGTATCGAGACTTGCTTAGTACTTGCCCTTATCATGGTTTTGAAATATGGAGATTGGTTTCATATTTTTATGAAGGGTTAACACCTAGAGATAGGCAAATGGTTGAATTGATGTGCAATGGAACTTTTAAAGATAAAAATCCTGATGAAGCAATAAAGTACTTAAACTTGTTGGCTGAAAATGCTTAAAATTAGGACACCGCGGGTACTTATAAGGCACTGAGTAAAACTCAACCTCATACATCTAGTGGAGTTATGTACAACTTTAGGGAAGATCATGACCTTCAAGCCAAGTTTGCATCTTTAGCTAGAAAAGTCGAGGCACTAGAATTGAAAAGGAGTGGTAAATTAAAATCTGTTGAAAACATTGTGTCAAATCTGTGAAACAAATGAACACTCAACCAATAATTGTCCAACCTTGCCTTCTTTTAAGGAATGTCTCCATGAACAACGACCCATACTCACAAACATACAACTCTGGTTAGAGAAATCATCCAAATTTTAGTTGGAAGAGTGAGAATAGCAATGCACAAACTTCATAACTATCATTTCAAGCACACCATAATTTCCAAAATTCTCATGGATATGCACCTCCTTATACTCCACCTCCTAGAAGAAATCTTGAGGAGACATTGCATGCATTCATTAAAAAGCAAGAGACAATCAACACTCAACTTGCTCAAAACATGACAGATTTTAAAGATACTCTTGAAAAATTAACATCTGCTCTCAGTTTTCAAGAGAAAGGTAAGTTTTCATCTCAACCACAACAAAATCCAAAGGGGCAATACAATGCAAATGCAAGTAGTTCTAGAAGCCAACACATGGATCAAGTCAAATCAGTCACTACTCTACGTAGTGGTAAGGTTATTGAAAAACCCTCTCTTGAACCTTATGAGAAAGATGATGAGTCAATCTTTGAGGGCAAAGAAGGGGTTGAATATAAAAATTGCAAAGAAAAAACTGATTCTCCATCAGCACTTCCATTTCCTCAAGCTATGACCAAACAAAGGAAATTCAATCGCAACTCTGAAATTTTTGAAATTTTCAAATAGGTAAGGATCAATATACCTTTGTTGGATGCTATTAAACAGGTTCCTTCCTATGATAAATTTTTGAAAGATCTATGCACTGTAAAGAGAAAATTGAATGTGAAAAAGAAAACCTTTCTAGCCAAACAAGTAAGTGCTATTCTTCAAAACAATAATACTTTGAAATATAAAGACCCTGGTTGTCCTATAATTTCTTGCTTTATTGGAGAGCATAAAATTGAAAGAGCCTTACTTGATCTCGGTGCTAGTGTGAATTTACTTCCATATTCAATTTTTTAGAGTTTCAATCTAGGTGAGTTAAAACCAACTTCTATAATTTTTTTACTTGCCGATAGATCTATAAAAGTACCTAGAGGAATAATTGAAGATGTGTTAGTACAAGTCGATAAATTCATTTATCTTATGGATTTTATTGTCTTGGACACACAACCTGTTGAAGTATGTAATTCATTTCCTGTTATTTTAGGATGTCCATTTCTTGCAATTTCTAATGCATTGATTAATTATAAGAATGGACTGATGAAGTTATCATTTGGAAACATGACATTGGAGATGAATATTTTCAACATTTACAAGCAACCTAGAGATGATAATAATTTATAAGAAGTGGACTTTACTGAAAAATTAATTCATGATCAATTTCCAACCACTTCTAGTGAAATTGAGATTGATGAATCTAATGATTTGCAAATGATTTATTTTTTGGAAGAATCAAAGACAAGCAATTAAAGGCCACAAATTAAGGAATTGCCATCACAATCAATTAAGTCCATACCTTCAAGTGTTGAACCACCAAAACCTGATTTGAAGTCATTGTCATCCAATCTCAAATACTCATTTTTGGGAGAAAATGAAACTTTTTCGGTAATAATCTCTTCCAAACTTAATGCACATCAAGAAGGTAAGTTATTACAAACTCTGAAAATGCACAAAAATGCATTAGGATGGAGCATAGCTGATATAAAAGGAATTAGTCTTTTTATTTATACACATAGAATTTATTTAGAGGAAAATGCTAAACCCTCTAGAGAAATGCAACGAAGGCTAAATCCTAATATGAAAGAAGTAATGAAAAATGAAGTCATTAAGTTTCTAGATAATGAAATCATTTATCCTATTTCTGATAGCAAATGGGTAAGTCCTACCCAAGTTGTACCCAAAAAGTCTGGAGTCACTGTGATAACAAATGAGAATAATGAGTTAATTCCCACTAGAACTGTTATTGGTTAGCGCATATGCATTGACTATAGGAAACTTAATTCAATGACTAGAAAAGATCATTTTCCTTTACCTTTCATGGATCAAATCCTAGAAAGAGTTGCAGGTCATGAATTTTATTGTTTCCTAGATGGCTATTCGGGTTACAACCAAATTGAAATTGCATTGGAAGATCAAGAAAAAACTACTTTCACATGTCCATTTGGTACTTTTACATATCGAAGGATGCCTTTTGAATTATGTAATGCACCAGCCACATTTCAAAGATGCATGCTTAGTATATTTAGTGATATGGTTGAACATTTTCTTGAGATTTTCATGGATGATTTTTCTGTTTTTAGCGATTCATTTGATGATTGTTTGATTAACTTAGGAAAGGTTTTGACTAGGTATGAAGAGAAGAATCTTGTGTTGAATTGGAAAAAATGTCATTTTATGGTAACAAACGAGATTGTACTTGGTCACATTGTTTCATCAAAAGGAATTAAGGTTGACAAATCTAAAATCGAGTTAATTGCAAACTTGCCAACACCAAAATCTTTTAAAAATGTTTGATCATTCCTAGGACATGCTGGTTTTTATAGAAGGTTCATAAAAATTTTTAGTGTAATATCTAAACCTTTAAGTAACCTTCTAACAAAGGATACTATTTTTAAATGGACTAAATATTGTGAAGAAGTCTTTGTTAAACTTAAAAACTTACTTGTACTCCTATCATTCAACCTCCTGATTGGTCATTACCTTTTGAATAATATGTGATATTAGTGATTATGACGTAGGTGCTGTTTTAGGACAAAGAAAAGATAAGAAACCTTATGTAATTTACTATGCAAGTAAAACTTTAAATAGTGCTCAAATGAATTATACCACCACTGAAAAAGAATTACTTGCAGTAGTATTTACATTGAAAAATTCAGATCTTACCCATCGAGTTAACCCATAACCCAGGAGACTTGGACAAGCCTAAACCCTAGTCTTTTTATCTTTTCTTTCAAATGTGGTTTTTCTCCTATACCTCTTTTTATTTATTTATTTTTAGTTGGTTATTAACACTTTTTAAAACTCATTGTATAAATATTAGAAAAGTGTTTTATTTTTTCAATATGAGATTTAAAATTATTTAGTATATATACTCTATTTTTTCAAGAAAAAAGTTATATTTTTCAATGTGGAATTTTAAATCCTTTAAACCAAGAAAAAAGTTAATTTTTCAATATAAAATTTGAAGTCATTTCTTATGTATATTCTATATTTACAAGAAAAAATTTATTTTTCCAATATTAAATAAAAAAACTTTTTGATTTAAATATTTTTACATAAAATGATAATATAATATCTTTTTAATATAAAATTTAAAACCCTTTATTATATAATATTCTATGTTTACAAGGAAAAAAAATATATTTTTTCAATTTGGAACAAAAAATATTTTAAAATATTTTTTAAAACTTTATTATTTATAACATTATAGTCTATATTTATATGGATTTTTTTATTAATTTTTTTCATACAAAATATTATAACTTTAAATATATAATTTTAAATTTTTTCAGGTTAATCCAAATTAACCCATAAAACTCAAAACCTAAAACCTTAACCAGGCTAACTATTAAACCAGCCATCTCCAGACCGAACTTGATAACTATGCTTAGGCGGTTCAGGAAGTCTCGTTAATTATATCAAATTCTTGATTAATTAACTTCAATCGTGTATTATCTGACCGTGAGTTAGAGAGAGAGAGCATGTTAACCAAGGAGTGGGGAGGCAGTCCAAGGGGAGGCTCGAGCAAATATTTATTAACAGACAACTAAACAATTAATTTAATGCAAATATGAGCTCCATTAAATACCATTTTGAAAGCCATAAGTGTAACACTTCATTCCTAGTTAAGCTGTTCGTCAGCTAAAACAGAGGAAAAACTTTTTAAGATCATAATAAAATCAATCCACCGACTTCCTAAGTTGGTATCTTTAAGAAAATTTTACACAACAATGGTGTACATAGAAACAGACGCAGCAAATCAAACCAGCCACATCTCAACAATGTAATGATCAGATTAGAATCCTAGCTTGAGCAGCACCCTACTCTCTTCATAGCAGAAACATCTTTACTAACATCGATTTTCTCACCTTTGGATGGAACAGCTGAAGCAGCTGCCTCATCACCGGTCTCCATAGCTTTCTTGCTCACAATGCGATAGATCTGAGTAAGCACTTCGGCAAATGCACTGTCAACATTAGTAGCTTCCAAAGCAGATGTTTCCATGAAGTAAAGCGACTCCCTCTCAGCAAAGGATTTTCCATCCTCAGTTGAGACAGCCACAAGGTGGCGAAGATCTGATTTATTGCCAATGAGCATCACGACAATGTTAGGATCTGTATGATCCCTCAACTCCCTTAGCCACCTTTCAACATTTTCAAATGTTGAGTGCCGGGTAACATCATATACAAGAAGTGCACCCACCGCTCCCCGGTAGTAGGCACTAGTTATGGCACGATACCTATAAACACAAATTGTAATTTCAGAGAACAACTAGGTGGAAGAAAGGGCAGTAGGTGATTTGTAAGTATAGAATTGCAGAAGCAGAAGTCATTGCACACCGTATAACCAGCCACTAAATAGGCTGGACATCTACGAGCTCCTAATAGAAGCACAACAGCAAACATTTTCATGATAAATCTAAAGATTCAGTCTCATGAATCCCTCTGTTATGCATGGTTGTTCAAATCACAGATGTTAATCCTATATAAGCGTTCATTCTTTTTTCATATTGAAGGATTAATACTTAGCAACCAGTACCCAAAGACCTAGTAGTTCATTTGAAGGAAAAAAAGAAGGAAACGAAAAACATGAAATAATTAAACTATCAAGTCACATTCTGCCAAGTTGTTCCAGATCCAGGTCCCCATCCACATGCTGTACTGGTAGTCAGTTCAAGGGAAACCAACTCAACACCAAATTTTGCACACTTTAAACTTTTTTTTTAATAAAGATAAATCATAATACAATTCATATAACTTAATTGTTATAGTGGTGAATGGTTAAGAACCCAGTCAAAGATCCTCACAAATATTTTTAGTTTCCCTTGCAACAACAGATTGATTTTGATATCATCACAGCATGGCCATGGTGTATTGTAATAGAATAACCAAAGATGAAAAATTAGCAACTGAATTAAAAATCATTAAGCTTTAGTTAATCCTAGTCAAAGCTTGGTAAAATTCAAAACTGTCAGAAACAATATTTTTGCCATTTTTTTTAAGCAAAAGTCCCATGTTCGAGATTACCTATACTCTTCCATTTTACTGTTGTATTTGCAATTTCTGGTACCACATTGTTCCATGAAAATGATAGATTTATGATAGTATTGCCTTATTTCATGAATATTTAATCTTCTTTACCTTTTTTTCATATGTTTGCAAGATCTACTAGTGCATGCTGCATGCTAATCTAAGCTTTGGTATACAAGTCTGTCAATTTTTTATCTGTAATCTCAGAAGTTAAATATCACAGGATTTTGCATGCCTAGTCTGAATCGCATGTTAAATTGAGCTTAGATCCTTGCCTTTCTACTGTTTATAGCTACGGGTCTTGCCCTTTTAAACCCAAATAAGTTCATAATTAAGTAAAAGGTAATCTCCAACATTAGATTTTTTTTAATGGAATTGAGCTTTAATAATTATTTTTAATACTTGTATTTTACAACTAATGAAATTTAATGGCAAATTGTTATATTTTTCTATTGATTTTCATGCTTAGAATTTTATTTTTTTTAATCAATATCTGGATTTACATGTTAGATTGACCTATAAAATCTATGCATAATGCTAGGCATCGCAACACATGATTTTACAACACCATCACAAGTGAAATGTCAAAAGCTGACATCTACACATCAGCAAAATGCTAACGTAGACATTAGTCATGATGATAACATCATCGGTCAACACATCACCTGCATTATCATCAATAATGGCACAGCACAGTTGCATGCCCTCAATGTCATTCTAATCTTTCTATTCTATATACTGCTATTGGATTTTTAGTTAAGTTGCGGAATGTACTCTCAAAAAAATTACACCCATATAAAATTGGTAGTAATGAGCTAAATATTTGGGTTTTTTTTGGCTAATACTTGTTTAAAGAAATAAAAAGCTTAATTTAACATGTATCTAATAGGCACCCAAAATTCCTATATATGTCAGGTTTTATTCAAAAGTTTACAGAAGAAAAAAAAAACTAAAATAAAAGCATATCAACACTAATCTAAGCATCTAAGAGCTTAAAAGTGCAAAATTATAGAAAATGTAAACAGATCCATCAATATATTATAAAACTATAATCAACAAGTTCACAATTTTATCTTAAAACATTCATGAAATGGTTGGGATGATTAAGTTTGAAGCAAAATGTAGAACTTAACAATATCTAACTAATTCAGTTAGAAATTACCTTAAGATGAAAAACAGAGTAGGTGGGAGATAAAGAAGCTAACTATGGGGGGCAAAACTTTACAAGAACAATATCTACAACTACTACTACCTAGACAGTATCTGAATAAGCAGCCAAGTTTCTGCCATAAACAGCCATTTTGTTTCTCTGTTTTACCACAATTTTATCACATCACCATTTACTGCAACCATACTATTAACTGAGAAAAGATAATTGAATATATGCAGTTTTCAAGCTTTAAAATGTAACCATTGTGTCAATATCACTGAGACATAAGCACATCACAGCATACTATTTCACCATCCACTGCAACCACAATATTAACTGAGAAAAGATAATTGAATACATGCATTTTTCTAGCTTTAAAATGCAACCATTGTGTCAATATCACTGACACATAAGCACATCACAGCATACTATTTCACCATCCATTGCAACCACAATATTAACTGAGAAAAGATAATTGAATACATGCAGTTTTCTAGCTTTAAAATGCAACCATTGTGTCAATATCACTGACACATAAGCACATCACAGCATACTATTTCACCATCCACTGCAACCACAATATTAACTGAGAAAAGATGATTGAATACATGCAGTTTTCTAGCTTTAAAATGCAATCATTGTGTCACTATCACTGACACATAAGCACATGACAGCATACTATTTCAACCTCCACCTCTCCATCACTAATAGATTACACATAGGCATACAAGTGTGCTGCCCATGGATACAGTAAAAAGCTTTCAACTTTCTTTAAATAAAATGGCAATGATGTATATGTGATAAACAGAGTCGCAAAACATCAAAGGACAGGACCTTGGTAATGATGCCATGACATTGCACGAGCACTATCTTTTGTCTCGGATCATCAATAAACACCATTGTTCATATAATTTTTTTTGTCTACCAAACAGATAGCACGTTTTGAATATATATATATATAGACAGATACAAGGCAGTCTGGGAAGCCGAATAATACATTCATCAAGGACAATTTGAACTTTGACATACTTCAACTGAGGTTTATCCACAAATTCAGATCAGTTTTATGCCAATTTATAAGCAGACATGGATAATTGTTTTAAACCTCCTAAGCAACATATTCCACCCTTGGTTTTCAAACTACTTGAAACATCATTTATTACTTTATCATCAGCATATATTTTCAAAACTGTCTTCCCATCCAAAGGAGTGTTACACTTTTAGTTGAAAACAGTTACGTGATTAATCAAAATAATTTTTAGAATGTCATATTTTAGCATGAACCTCATTTTGAAAGTGAATAGATAAAATGGGTCATCACACAAAAGGATAGTTCACAGTGACGACCAAGGAAGTAAACTTCAGAGAGCATGAGTTAGTTTATTTGTGCCTTAGACCTAAGAAAATCTTGAACACAGATCATGGGTTTCATCTCCAACAGACTGCATCAATAAACTAATTGGCATGTTTGGAAAGTAAGATTTTGAAGAAGCTGATGATGCAAATTGATGATGAGACATTAAATGACAAATACATGGTTTGATCATGCATGACCAAGCACATGTTAGTGATATGCAACAAAATGCATATTGACAACAATATCAGTGAAATGCATGCTGAAAGAATGTGACTGTAAGATAAAGTCAAGGCTTCTCTAGCTGAAGAAAGTTGGAGTAGAACATGCAACGTAAACAAAGTCATGAAAACTATTACAGATTTCATGCTCAATTAATCTGTATCCTAAACCAAACAAAACTATCTTATATGCACTAAAACATAGAGTAAAAATTTCAGAAAACTCCCTGACTGCAGCTCAAAATTTTAACTCTTCAATCATATAAGTTTGCAATACAAAATGTGCAACAGCCACAACACGCCCAATCTAGCTTTTACAGTGACTAATAACAAGCAAGATTACAGTGACTAACTCCATTTCATTCCAACACATTCTCTAGACTTTTGGTATAAAATCAACATAACGCCTATAAAAGTTGCAGAATGTCGAGATCCACAAGTTCAGGTAGCGAATCCAAGTCCAAATCCATGAATAATCAAGATCATTGTCTTAACAGCAAAGCAAAACTTCTTCACTAACAAATCTCCAACCTAAACTCACAAGATCCAAAACCCAATTCACTATTCCTTTCCTCACTTGTCACAGAAACACAAAAGCCTACAAACCAAGACCCGGATCACAAAACAGTGAATTACTTCAAATGCACACACACAAAAAGTCCATGAAACAATAAAAAAAACCGCAAAAAAAATACCTCTAAACAACTTAAAGACATCCAGCATACCCAGATCACAAAATACAAGAAAGATAACAGGTAAAAGAAAGAAAATCCAGATCACAAAACCAAAGATAAACGCAAAAGAAGCAAGGAAATTGGAAAACGGACCTTTCTTGGCCAGCAGTGTCCCAAATCTGGGCCTTAATGACCTTGCCATCAACATTCAAGCTGCGAGTAGCGAACTCAACACCAATAGTAGACTTAGACTCCAAACTGAATTCATTACGAGTGAATCTTGAAAGCAGATTGGACTTGCCCACACCTGAGTCACCAATAAGAACTACCTTAAACAGGTAATCATAGTCATCTTCAGCTCTGTATCCAGCCATTACTAGTTGTCACACGCTACCTTTACTCTTATTGCTTTGCTTCAAAGAAAGGAAGCTAGGAGATAGAGGGAGAGGGAGGGAGTGGGAGAGAGAGAGAGAGAGAGAGAGAGAGAGAGAGAGAGAGAGAGAAATGGTGGTGTTTTCTTTTGCTTTTCTATGAATCTATTGGTATTGTAGTGAGTTGGAAATGGGGGAGACTGCTGTCTCTCTGTCTCCTGTGCTTTTGCTGGGCTGGACTCCAAGTGAAAGTTGGAGAGAATGCCTCTAATTTAACACAATTAATTAATTAGTATTTATGGTTTTGAGAAACGATGGTTTAATTTAATTCCTACGTTTATAACTTATTCATTTCTTTATTTTTTATTTATTTATTGAAAATAGAAAAGACGAAATATAACTACGTAAAACTAATAGATTGGTATCACATGCAAGTCGGACCTAAATGTTACTGAACATTAATATATATATATATATAGACTGCAGCAAACTTTTAACTCAGCCCAGAGGGTTAACATTGTAACTTCTCAATCTGAATTCCAGTCTACCCTTAATTTCAAGTTAAATTATGAAAAAATTGTTCCTGTATAATTCAATTTATTAGACATGTTTAAAAATAACTTATAAGAATGGTTTAAAAGTAGCTCAAAACAAGAAGTAAAAATATCACTTGGTTAAAAAAATTAAAATAATATTTTTTTTATATTATAATAGGTTGATTTGAGTTTTATGGTGTAACATACCAAACCAATATATTTTTGTTTATAAATTATTTTTATTTAATTATATGATAAAAAATTAATGTTTGAAAAATTAAATATCAAAATATTTATTTGCAATCATAATAACTATAAAAAAATAAATTCAAATAAATTATAAAATCCAATTCAAATCAAGTAAATATTAAAAGATAAAATTAAAAAATATATTTTTAAATAATAAAAACATGTAAATTTAGATTATGCATAATATATTTGTAAATATATAACAAAGTTTAGAAGTATCATCCACTTCTTATTTATTTAAAGAAAAAAATAAACAACAAGCAGCCTCTTATCTAGATTTCAAATATAAAAAATATAGCTAAAATATTAAGATTAGAATTTTTTTATTTGAAAAATTATTTTTTCATCTATTATGATAAAAAAAAATACCAAATAAACATCATTAATATTTATAAAAATCAATCTTTCAATTCAAAATACCTCTAAATTACTTTAAAAATATAAAATTAATAGGGAAAAAATCTCTCTTGATGAAAATCTATTTTTGCAAGCTGGTTGAAGGTTTAAAAATACTTTCATAAAATTTTATTTATCAAATAAAATTTATTAATACTAAAAATATTTTTTTTAATCGTTAGATTGTGATCTAAAAATAATTTTTTCTTTCATTCATTGTAAAAGGACTGATATATAAATAATAATTTTTATATCAAAATAAAATTTCAAAAAACCATGAAGATTGAAAAGGAAAACAATGAAAAATAGGTGGATAAAAAAGTTTTTTTTGCATGAATTTAAAATTGGCCATGAGATTTATCTTTGCTTTACACTTTAATCCTTTTTTGTTGAATTGTGTCCTCCTTGAACAAGTTTCAATATATTGGTCATTAAATTGGTTATAGAAAGCTAAAATTGAAGAAAAAAATGTATGGGGATAATTTTTTTTTTAAATACCAATAATTGATGTGAATTGTTACAGTGAAGTGAAATTATAATAGATCTAACTTTAGTCAAAAGATGATTCAATTATTTTAATAATATGGGGACTAATATTTTATTTTTGATAAACTAATTATAATTAACTCAACGGTTTCTTGAGAAGGTGTGACTTAATGACTATAATAATTACCTTATGTAAAAGGCCTTTAAGTGAGGGTTTTTTCAGTTTGAATAATTAGTTTCCTTAACTGCGGCTGGTCCTTAAGAATTAAGGTGGTGTTGTCTAAAGAAAACAGGGCAATATTTAAGATAATAGAAAGGAAGCGTGTTCATTTTCAAATTTAAAATTTAAAATTCAAGTCAAGGTACTAGAAATTAAAAAAAAAATTATTATTGGTATCAACTTAATCATGGTGTGTTAAGGGAAAAAAAAGAAAAGAATGTTAGTCTGCCAATTCCACTTCATAAAATTAAACAAAAGTATTATACTGTACACTTAATAAGTATTATTACAATTTTAAAAGAAATTCCTTGATATTTAGTTTGCATTTAATTTTATGAATTAATTTTTATTATTTTATAATTAAGTAAACTATAGTTTTTTAAAAATAAAATTATCAAACTTATTAGAATTCAGCATTAAAATTATAAATTTAACAGATTAAATAATAAAATCTAAGTTAATTTAATATATTATTATTTTAATTTTTTTATAAAAATTATTATCTTGATTTTTTTTAAACTAAACCACACATTTTACTTGCTTTTAAAATTAATTTTGAATCAGTCAAGTTTAACCGTGCTATGTCATGAAAAATTCTATGCAGATTAATTTTAAATTTAGGTTATGTAATATAGGTGTCAAGTCAGGAGATTATGTAGGCCTGTTAGGTTTAATATAATAATAATAATAATAAATAATATTTTATAATCTAAATATATTTTTTATATTTAAATATTCTTTTATCCAATCTAGTGGTAACGAAATTAAAAAGTTTATGCTTTCGGAGCAAATTATATTTATCTCAGCTGCATTTAAGACCATCACTCAAAATTGTTCCTTCGTTTTCATGAAAAACAAAATAATAATAATAATAATGCCATTTGAAATTTCGAAAACCAAAATAAATTTTAATTTTTTTTTTGAAGTAATAGAAACTACTTTAGACAAAAAATAAAATAACTTTGATTTCCTTTTAAAAATATTCCACTCAATAGAGGATAAATCTAAAGACAATTTAAATTAGATAGTTGTTTAGTTTATAAACTATAAGAAATTTACATGCTTGAATGAAATTACACAAAAAAATGTAAATATTGTTTAAATAAAAAATATTTTTATTGAAGTTATTAGAAATTGATTAAATAAAAATTTTGTTTTTATTAAATATTTATTGTTTGTCATTTTATTCAAGTGAATTGAATGCAATCAACATTTACACTTTTAAATAAGGCAATTCTTTTGAAAGTCTACAAACTAAAGAAATAAGATAACTTAAAATCTCTCTCAAATAAACTTAAAATCTTTCTACAAAGTATTGGAACTTAATCTCTAGTACATGAAGAAAAATGGCAAGAAAATCTAAGAAAAACATTAGAGAAAAAGACTAGAAAGGTATTGTAAGGAATACTGAACATCTCCCTTTTTACCCCTTTTTATATTGATTTTTTCGGCCTCAAACTGGTGTATAATTAATTTTAATAATTACTAAAATTAGTTGTTATTACTTTTCTTTAATTACCCATCATAAAAGTAAAATTAATTGACATTTTTTCTTTAAAAATTTACATTTTAAATAAAATTATTCAGGTTAAAAAAATTGTTAATACTTTTTATTCATTAGTTGAATAAATACATGGGTAATAAACATAATTAATTTTAAATCAAAAAATTATTTTATAACAAACTTAAATCCACAACTAAAATAAGTTTGTTAAAAACAAACCTAAATTTAAATCCGTGTCCCTAGCCCTCGAAGCCTATGCTCATGCCCTAGTCTAGTACAAGCAAATATGTATTTCTGAATTAAGCCCAAATCTTTTTTTACCAAGGCTCATATATGATTTTTTAACTTTTAACTATATAAAATACAAGGAAATTTTATATTTTTTTAATATTGGATTAAGAGTTTTGAGTTTCACATAAATATAAAAATTAAAAGTTTTTTAAGATTAATTTTTTATTTACTTATAATTTGTTTTAGTTATACTAATCTTTTTATGATAAAAAAATTCTTATTGATGAATAATTTTGAATATGGATTTAACCTTAAAAATGAGTGGACTCCACTTTTAATTTGATATTAAATGTGCTCATTAATCATGTATTGAAAATAATTTTTTAAAAAATCCCTCTTATGAATGGAAATTATTCAACTAGTATAAAAAGACTCAAATATTTATAGAAAGACAATAATTTAATGGATCACTACTAGAGATTTTCAAAAAAACTGATCAACTAAGAAAATTGAAGAAACATTAACTGAAAAAAATAAATCGAGATGAAAAATTGATTAAACTAATTTTTAAAATTATAAATTTTAATGAGTCTAATGCAATTTTGATTTTATAACTAAAACTGTCAAACCAAACTTGACCAATCAAAAAATCCTTAAAAGCTATCACCTGTGCAAAAGAGGTATAAATAGTTAATTAACTTAACCTTAAAATAAATCTCATTTCCCCTACCCTTACAAAAAATCATCATTTGTGCAAACTGCAAACCACCTCTCCACCTCAATACTCATTTTTATTTTTCCTTTCAAGTTTTTAACTATTATGTATTATGTGTTTGCGCTTTTGTATTCTCTTTTTTCTTTACTTTTGGCCAAACAAAAACCTATATCTTCATCTCTTTAGCTTCTCTCTTTTTTTTTTTTTTTTACTTTTATGCAAGTCGTCATAATCCTCTTTTATTTTTGTAAGTTGCAGCAGAAATGGAGGTCTCCTTCATTAAAAAAAAGACAAGAAGGTAAATTTTTATCCCTATAGCTCCTTTAATTAGATATCTTCACTAATCTCAACCTTGTAGGATATAATAGATAATTAAGGCCCTATTCTTTCAACTCTAGTTTCTTTCTTTCTTTGACTTCAAGCCCACCTATCTTCAAATCCATATCTATAGAAGGTAGGATAGAGTTCAGTTTTACTTTTTAGATTTTGTTTACTTGTTTCTAAATAATGTTTCGAACTCTTGTGAGGCTATTTATTTTGAAAATTTTTTCTTATTTGCATGTTTTTTATAAGTATATGTATCAATGTATGTTCTCACAAGTTACAAAATAATTTTGATATACATGTATCATAAGTTACAAGGTTGGCTGCAATGTGAAAACATGATTGTTGGGCAGGAATGTTAGCTTCATAATAAGTTCAAGTTTGCTGTTGATTTTGTTAGCTTCATGATTTGTTGAATTTTTAGGTTTTTCGGTTATATAATGGGATTAGGTTTCCTAGTTTTTTGCCAAGAAAACCGAATTTAACTGAACTGAATTAGATTTCAATTCAGTTTGGTTAACATTTCACAAAACCAATAAAACTCGATTCAATCGGTTTTTTAAGTCTAAACCAAACCAAACCATGAACACCCTAATCACTACATCAACAAATGTTGTATTTGCTTTAAACTTTCATTAGTGAAATACTATCAGATTTACTTGATTATATAGTAAAAGTGATGTCTTGAACTATTCAATTTTTTATGTAAATTAAGACAATAATATTCATATAGTTCTGTATCTAAAGGTTCTAATTGATTCTCACAATTGTGTTTATTTTGGCCTTGAAAATCTCTCTGTTTCATGAGTATTTTAAAAAGTTTAATCTTTTTATAAAATCTCAAATATTTTCACTCATATAAGTGATTTTTTATGAAGAGTATTATGTTATATTCCATTTAGTATATTAACATATAAAAATCACTAATAGCATTGTTCATTTTTTATCATGTTATAACTAACACTTTTTTTTTATTGTAGAAATAGGTTAAAATAATAATTTTTGAGTGATAATGAAAACTTTATATAGCTTAGTTTTCCTTTTGAACTAGATCTTGGGAACTTCAATTAACAAGGTAGAGTTACTATTATTACATTCTTTAATCTTTAAAGGCTTTAAACACATTCTCTTTGATGAGTAATATATAAACTCTCTCAATAAACCTTTAGTTAATGAATTCATAATATTTCTTTAGTTTTACATAGTCAATAAAAATTATCTCATTTGAAATAAAATATTTAGCAGTATTATATCTATGATGTATATGCATAAACTTACCATTACACATACTATTACGTGTCATTCTAATTCCTAACCAACTATCATAATGGACACAAAGTGCTAGCAGTAGTTTTGGTTAATATGGAATATCCTCTAAGAAATTCCAAAGCTTACTTTGTGCCTTTCTAATTAGTGACTAAATAGGTTTACTATTCAACTTTATCAAAAGTATTGAACTTTGATTTCAATGTAGTTATTACGATGCATGTTTTCTCAGATGATTTATATAATACAGTTATTCCACTGAATGTGGAAAAATATCCATAAGTGTATTTTAAATCATTAATGTAGAATATTCAATTTGTATTATTATACTTTTTTAGCATCGTTGAGTAACTAATATAACATAACTCATAATCTAAGTTATATTTCAAATATTTATGTATTTTATTTATTACTTTTCAATGATATATACTCAATGTCATAACCTAATTTTTTACTTTTTTATTTTATCTTACTTTTATTTTATCTTTTATAAAAAAAATAATAGAAAAAAATAGTAAAAGAAGTGATGGAAATGAAAAAAATGAATGAAATAAAATGAATGAAGAATAAATTGAAATTTAGGTCAAGACAATATTAATTAAAATTTTGGGGATTTAATTAAACTTTGAATTAATTTAATTAATCAAATCAAGAGCTTAATTAAAGAATTGATAAGTTTGGGGACTTGATTGAATTTAAAATTATTTTAATTAATGAAATTAGGGTCTTAATAGAAGAAATATCAAAGTTTCAGAGCTAATTAAGAACTAAATTGAATGATTCAAAAAAAAAAAAATTGTCTTGTAAATGGCTCTAAAATCCAAGGGTCCAATTATAATTTATCTAGGGACTTGATTATAAAATTGCAAAACTCCAATGACCAAATTAAAAATAGCCATTTGAAATGGAAAACGAAGCCATTTCAGAAAGACTATTCATTGCCTTCTTCTAAGAAACCGTTTCGGCGGTAAAGGCAGAGGAGCCGTTTCAGCAGTAAAGATACCAAAATTGTTTCAGTCATGGGCACGTCTCACGACTACTATCCCTTGCCCCCATGATACATGCCGTTACTAAGCTTGTCGTTACCATCACTTGGCATTATCTAGCCTTATAAAGGTCAAAGAAAGGCCACGAACATGGGAGAACGGAGGAGAAGACTAGAAAAAAACAGGAGGTGAGAAGGAACAAATGACGAGAAACAGAACCAGGGAAGGAAACCGAGCCTAACACAGAGATGAAAATGAGAAAATACATAGGAGGGAGCTTCTATTCAACCAGCAGCACCTCACGCCTTCATCACCATCGTCTTCATCTTGAGCAGAAAAACTAGAGAGAAACAGGGGGAAGAAAAGAAAAGAGAAAACCCACGAATAGAACACAACAAAGGGAGCAGAAACAAAAGAACAGAAAAAGAAAGAACAAAGAGCAGGAAGGAAGTTAAAGACAAGAGCTTCGCCCAACGTCTGTCGCTTTGTGCAATGTCTCTGCAAAACCAGTTAAGGTTTTTTTTTCCCTCTCTTGCCGTTTTAATTACCTTATAACTGTGTGAACAACTAACACACACCTGCGGCTAAAAACCAGCCGGGTTGCTGCTTTAAGCCAGTAACCGGGCTAGGTTATTGGGTTTGGCCCAGCTCATGTGGATTAGGCCAAACCCAACCTAAAATTTAATAAAATAAAAACAAAAGAAAAGGTGGGCTTGGTCCTCAGGCCAGCTGCCCAATCCTTTTTATTCTAATATTTTTTATTTTAATATTCGATTAAGCTTTTTTTTTTCTCATATTTTTTTTAAGATATTTCATTGTATATTTAATTTGTAGATTTTTAATGTGAAATACAAATTTGGTATTCAATACATTATATTTAAAAAGAAAAATAAAAAAAATAGGCGTGCTTTATTTTAAATTCTTTTTATTAGTTTATTCACTAGTATTAGAGTCAAGAATACCATATATTCTTTTGCTATGTAATATTTATCAATATTAAAACTAAAAATATTTGTAACTAAATAGTTATTGGCGTTAGAGTTAGGAATATTATAGGTAGACCATAAAAAATAAAACATAACAAACCCTTAGCAATTTAAGATAAAATTAGCGATGTAGATTACCTCAAGAAGGATACTTAAAGAGTGATAATATCTTTTCTTCTGCTTAAACAGTCCCATAACATAGAATCTATATTAATCAGTTAAGGTTTCTAGTGACCATAATACTATGTGGCAACTCTTTAAACAAGACCTTTTCTTATTAAAGAACAAAATCCTAGAAACATTATTTTTTTCATTAAAAATTTTAAGGTCTTCATTATGTTGGGTGCAATACTTGAATCACTGGTAAATCTACTAAGGTTGCTAATTAGATAAGCAATATATGACCTTTATAGTTTATAACATACATTAAACTCCTAATTATTCAAAAACACTCTAATTGGTTTATTACCTTTAAATAATTATTTTGGATTGATACACACTTATATCCATTCTCTTTAAAAATATATTTGTAAGAAATATTAATATATTAATAAATTGCAATCAAAATTTTATATGAGTTGGGTTTTAAACTAAATTAGGCTGGAAATGATATTTATATGACATGGTTGACCAAGCAAGTCAAAGCAGACCATGAACAACCTAGAAAATTCACGATTTGACTTAAAACATTGCTAAGGTGATGATGTTTTTTAACATTGTTTTTGAAATATTGAGACGATGACGTTTTAGATTATTCGGGTTAACCTATTAAACACATGACCTAATTAGGTCTAATAACTTTATTATTTAAAATTATTTTTTAATTAATTATATGATAATAAAATTTAACATGCACTAGAAATTGATTAAATATTTGATGAAAAAAATTATGAAGGGTTCTATAAAAGATTAATTGCTAATATAAAAGGGAAAAAAGAGAGGCTATGATCTTAGTAAAATAAAAAAGGTAAAAATTGAATGATATTTAATAAAAAAAACTCAAATAATTTTTTAATTAATATATTTAATGGACTGAAATCAAAATTCCAAGAAAAAATAATAATAAATAAATACATTTAAAATATATTACATGCATGGGCCGGTATACTTAACCCATAAAGAAAAAGGTCAAGTTTATATACCCAATCTATCTTTTTAAAATTTAAAAAAACAGATAATGTATCATCTAAATGTTCAAACCTTGATTACATAAAGGTAACTAGAAAATTAAGTAGTGTTCATTTTAATAAAAAACAAAATTAACCTTAAAACATTCTTAGAACTTCATTTAATGTACTTCTCAACCAAAAACACTTATAAATTGATTATTTAAAAAAAATATAAAATCAAGCAAATTATTTTTTGCTTAACCCTAATCTAATGTTTCTAGCAAGATAGGTTTTAAAAAAAAATCTAAATATAACTCTTTTTATATAATAAAATTTATTGACATCAAAAATAATTTTTATATTGATATAGCATGACCAACTAATAACTTTCTTTCTTTTTTTCTATTTTTTAGTGAATCCCCTCTCTTTTCTCTAACTCAATGAAAACAATATAAAGAAAATGAAATTATGAGCCAAAATATAAAAACCTCATAAAACAAACATGGATTAAAAATAAAAATATAAAATTATGGGGACTAAAAAAGTTAAAAACACTCTAATATGCTACAATTGAAAAAAAATGGTTAGGATTATTTTTTATCACCAATTTTGATCCTAAGATTTTAATTATGTTTAATCAAGCAAATTAAATTTTAATTTATTTAATTTTATCAAATCGAGTATTAATTTAATGTGAAAACCTTTTTCAAACGTTGCTAAAAACTTTAATAAAATTATTTAAAATAAATTATTTAACTCAATTCTAAATAAATTGAGTGCAAAAAGATGACATTAAAAAGATAATAAAATAAAATAAAATAAAAAAAACACTAAGAATTCGAAGTTTACTATGTTTTGGAACATTTTGTTTTTCTAATACCTTTTAGTTTTTTCTACAATAATAGAATGGTTGTGTGATCAACATTGATCACACTTAATTTAGTAGTTTTATTTTCCATCCTTTTCCGATAAAAATTTTCAATCTTACGTCCTTCTCTTTTCTTTTTCTTCTTTTGAAAATAAAGGGCATTATAAGTTTTAAAATGGATTTTATAAAAGTATCAGCATAAAATAATAGCTTTCAAAACCACAAGATCCAAGTAATAAACAAAGGGAATTAAGTTATAATTAACTCTTGTATAACCATTTAAAATAAAAAAAATGTCACATATTAATCCAAATTAAATTAATTAATTTAGCTAAATCATGGCTGGTGTATGGAAAATTAGACCAATCTCAGACCTTAATGCATTTTTCAAATGGTGGCGTAGTTAGGAAAGAAGCGCAAAAGATAGAATTATTTATCATGATGATGTCGACTTCCTATAGCGTGGCTGTAATTGTAATTCAATACTTGTTTATAATCTTTTGTATATGCATATTCTAGAGTTTTGTAAATTTATATATACCTCACCATGTATATTTGTCATTTTTGTGATAATTTACTTATTTACTGGACTTATAAAATATTTAATGGACCGTAAAGATTAATCATGATGTGCGTAAGCTGGCCTGAACACTCCATATAAATAAAAAAAATAAAAAAAAAATTAAAGTAGAATAGTAAACGAATTATGGTGAAAGATAAATCTTGTATTATATTATTTTTTATACAAGATTAAGTCCCATCAACTTGAATTTAGATTATAGTACTTTTAATAAATGTAATTAATAATTTATTATAATTTTTATATTTAGAATAAAATATCAAACCAAATAATTAAATTTAATTATATATTTTTTAATACTTATAAAAATTAATTAAATTAGCAATCCTTACTGTTATGCTCTTAAACTTGGTAAACTGTTTGGAGAATGGCTACTGATTCTCATATGGCTTGGGGAGAAGATATGAAGGTAACCAAAGAAACAATCCAGATCTTGTCGCAACGGCCTCCTTGGGATTTTGTAAAGATTAATGTGAATGGTAGCTCTCTCGGTAACCCTGGTAGGATTGGAGCTGGTGGTTTAATTAGGGCCAGTACGGGGAATTTTCTTGTTGGATTTACTGTCTTTGCAGGTGTTGCCTGCAACCTTCTTCCAGAGTTACTAGCTATTGCTAAAGGACTGAAGCTGGCTTGGGATCGAGGATATCGCAAGATAATTTGTCACTCAGACTCAAAGGAAGCTCTTAGATTGTTATCTGCTAATCAAGTGGGTTTCCATAAGTACAGGGCCCTTGTTTTCGAGATTAGAGAATTATTGAGTAGAGACTGGACTGTCAGAATTGAACATACATTTAGAGAGGCTAATTTTTGTGCTGATTTTATGGCAAAGTTTGCAACTTCCTGCGACAATGGTTTGATGATCTGGGATAAGCCTCCTTAAGGCTTGCAACAGCTTCTTCTAGCAGATATCATGGGAATAAGCTTCCCTAGAATTGTTTAGTCCTTTTGCTTTATTCCCACTGTAACAAGAAAAAAAAAAAAACTTGGTAAACTGTTCTGCCAACAATACAAAAACTTAATAACAACGATTACAATGTCAGCTTTGATACTGTAATTGTCTACCAACTTGGAATCTTCATCCTTGGCATAGATAATTTTAGTTACGATGTTGGAACTGTTTCAAAAGAGTATTGATATCTCATATAATTCACCTGTTTGCATCTTATGTGTGTTTTTCTTGGTCTGGAGTTCCCACTTGGGATGTGCCAAAAGGGAGAAAAGATGGAAGAACTTCCATCCATGGCAAGGGAAACCAAGCAATTACCAGCTCCCACCTTCAACATTTCCCAATTACAGCAAAGCTTCTCCAAAAGAGGTATTTCTTTGAAGGATCCATGTATGAAAATATGCACGCGTATGATCAGGGGTCACGCTCTTGGATCCTCTCATTGTTCATCGTTCCTCTCATTGCTCATCGTTCCAGAACTGAATCCTCAACTTTAATGCTACTCTTGACGTGTATCCAACGTTGAACCCATCTTTTGGAACCAGTATAAGGAATGTATGTCCTGCACAGAATAAGGGAAAAAATGGGGGTGCTACAATGGACTCTTCAACGACTATATTGGACAATGGAATTACTCTTTTCTCATCTGCAGGAAGGTGAAAGATCAGACGGCGGGGGTTAGAAAAAGAAAGGAAAGAGAGACGGCAGGGTGTTTTGAAAAAAATAGGGTTGGTGTTATTAAGGGTATTTTTAAAACATTATTTTTAATGTTAATTTGAAGCAAAGGGTTCCAAGCTAAAAAAATGATTTAACTCATGGAATTAAATTTTAAATGGGATTCAAATAATAAAAAATGGGAAAAAACAAACAAATAAAAATACCATTTAATTTGCTATAATAATTTCAAATAAAAAATAATATTAAAAAAATGCCTTTTTTTTCTCTCTAAAAATCCCTAGAAGAATTTAAACAGGCTGCAAGGATAACCATATCATTAATACACTATAAGAATTTAAAATACATTTTGAATGTAATCTTCAAACTTTATTCCAAAACTTCGCAAACTTTCTTATTCTTCTTACCAGTTGTCTGGGCACAAACATTGTTTTGTTATAACCATTGTCTCATTGTAGCTTGTTGGACAACCATATTGCTGCCATCATTTTTAGATTTTTCATCTTTTTGTTATTTGGATATTTAATTTATATATTTTTGTCTTAGCTACTCTTTTTATTAAGGGTAGCTAATTGCCATGTCTTTAATCTTCTTTTTTTAGTAATTGTATTTTGCTTGAACATGACTTAACCTTACCTATTTTTTCCTCTTAATTATAGCTAATTGCCATTATATTTTTTAAACATTTTTTTTTTAATTTGGCTTTTCAAGTGACATTTTATTTTGATTTACTCTTCAACATGTTGCTCTTTTTTTCTTTTTTCTAATCATGACTTTTTGGTCATGTTTCATATTTTTTTTTTTTAGAAAGAGCCATCTTTTCTTTTCATTTCTTTTTTTCTTTTGTGATATCTTTTGTGCCATATCTTCTCTTGTTCAAAGTCTTGTCCATTTGCAATAATTAATCCTCGCTCCTAGGTTTTTTATGTCTCTCTTGATGCAAGGTCTCATCATCAGCACATTCATATGTTAGTGAAGTGTAATGAGGTGTGTCGGAATTTTATACCTATTATACTAGCTCGAGTGCTCGTGGAAGGGAGGTGTTCTATGATGCAATGGTGAAACTGCATGGGTTTATTTCTCTACTTTGGGTCCTGATTGGTGATTATGATTATTCCTCCCAATCAGAAAATTTTGGTGGGAAAGTCTATTTGACTAGAGCAAGGAAGTTTAGGACCTCTATAGACAAGTGTGATTTACTTGACTGATCAGGTTTATATATATATAAACTGTTCAGTTGTATTTCTATATTAGTGAGACTGGATAGAGCATTGTGTAATTCAGAATGGCGAATGTTGTTTCCTGAAGCTTCTACCCATCACTTGCTGCAGATACACTCTTATCATAATGCTTTTCTTCTCAGATATCATAGGTATTCCCCTCCCATGTCTGATGGACCCTTTCGGTATCTGGCAGCGTATGGATAATGCATCACGATTTCACAAGGTTTTGAAGGATGTTTGAGTAATTACCACAGGTGTTATCTTTGATATCCTTTCTCAAATCAAGTCAGCTTCTCTTGAGTTTAACACTGATGTCTTTGGAAATATCTTCTGCAGGAAAAAGAGAGTGCTTGCGCTGATTGCAGGGACTCAATGTTCTATAGCTGCTTTTAATTCCTAGTTCATATCCGCACTTGAGCATTCCTCTGTGAAAAATTATAATGATGTTCTTAGATAATAATCTATGTTCTGATAAAAAAATCTAGAGTGCAATGGCTTTAGCATGGCGACAAGTGCGTCCGTTTCTTTCATGGTACCACCTTATGCATAAGGCAGTATAATTGAATTAAAAGGCATAGACATGCAGACAGATGTGAAGGAACTGAATCGAGGTATTGAATTTCTACATCTCTCTTTTGTAGTACTGATGCCACTACTATTTCTTTCCCGCGGCTACAGGGGCATTCATGTCTTGCTCGGGATCTGGTTGAATGCCTCCTGAAACCTATTACCAAAGAAAGAATTTTATCGTGCTATGAAATCCATGAAGCCTTATAAAGCTCCAAGTATGTACGGTTTTCAGCCTATCTTCTTTCAAAAGTTATGGCATATCGTGTGAGATTCGGTTCTGAAGCTGGTTTATGTATTTTCTACTAGGTGTTCCACGTAAATTAGTGGAAACTTATGTTGTTCTCATTCCCAAGCGGAAAATGCAGTGAACATGAAGCAATTCCGCCTTATCAGCCTTTGTAATGTTTGATATAAAGTTTTCACTGAAGTTTTAGAGTAGAGGCTTCGCCCTTTTTTTTTGGGATACTCTTATTAGCTCGATGCAAGGGCCGTTTCTTGTAGGTAGAGGAGTTGCGGATAGTGTTATACTAGCATAAGAACTGGTGCATACCATTCGAAAATCTAAAAAGTGGTCAGGGTTTCCAGCTTACAAGATTGATCTTAGGCTTATGATAGAGTTGACTTGGAGATTTCTGCGGAAAACGATGGTGGATTTTGGTTATGTCAAGTAGATCTTCTTTCGCCTTATTTGTTTTTTTCTTTCCATGGCGAAGTAATTAATTATCTGTGCTCATCCATAGAAAATGAGCTTTTCTAGGCTGGTTATTCCTGTAAAACTAGTTTCATGTGGAAAATAAGATATTCTAATGTTTAATCTAATGTTTAAGTTAACAAATATTTGAAGAAAGAATAATGTATAGAAAGATTATTATTACAATCTTTAGATTTAAGATAAAATTTATGTCAGATTTACTGATAGAATTTTTTGTCAGTATTTAGATTATTATTCTGTTGGTAAAAAAATTATTGATGAAATCACCGATAAAAAATCTTTATTGGTGAATCTTTTATCAATAATTTTTTATTCGTCGATAAATTTATTAGTAATAAAAAAATATTATTATCGATGAATTTACTAATAAATAAAGTGAGCAAAAAAAATTTTCATTTCATGGATAATTCTCTTAGAAACAAACCATATGTAATTTCGTTGGTAATTATTTAAAAATATTTTAAAAAATATATTTTAGAAAAATATAAAATAATCAAATTAATATTAATGAACACTCTATAATACTCAAAATGCTTGGAAAAAAAAAGAAGAAAATCAAATCAAAATTTTTTTTCCACAAATAAATAACATGAAAAAATAAATTCAACTAAAAACATTCATATGAAAAAAATTTAAAAATCCTATAAATAAATCAAATAAAAATTAATCTCATATGAAAAAAAAATCCTATAATAACATCCATACAATTATTAAGAATAAAAAAAAACAAATATAGTGAAAAAAACACAAGAAAAGAAGAAATTATTTTTTTTTACCTTAATATAGTTGCAAGTGAAGCTAAGAAGAGAAAAAAAAATAAATTCATAAAGTATACTAATTAAAACAAACTAAGAAGAAAAAATAAGAAAGGAGAAGAAGACATATCTGAGCATGAGGAGAAGAAAAGAGAAAAAAAAAAGAAGAAAAAGAAGAAGAAGACATTCATGAGCATGAAGTAGAAGAGAAGAAGAAGAAGAAGAAGAAGAAGAAGAAGAAGAAGAAGAAGAAAGGAGACGGGTCTATTATGAAATTAGCAATTTTAGGCTTTTTATTGGGGCGTTTTACCAATGGTTTTACCGATGAATAATTAAATATTAATATTTTTAATCATTTAGTCGGTAATTCAATCTATAATATTTAATTTAAATTTTAAATTTAATAAAAATTTCAGAAACCGTCAAATATCACCGATGACTTTTTAATTTGTCGGTGATTCCATCAGTAATATTTAATTTAAGTTTTTAATGTAATTTAATTTTTCAGAAAATCACCAAATAACACTGATGACTTTTCAATTCGTTGATGATTTTTTCTATAAAAAACAATAATTAACAGTGAATTGGGAAGTAAATAGTTCTAGATCTTTTTGTAAGCTACCGACGAAATGTTCTGTTAGTGATTCCCTTTGTAATTAACATTATAAATGGTATTAATATTTTACCAATAATTTTATAATGAAATTATCAATGAAATTACCGACATAATTTATTTCGTCGGTAATTCCATAGGTAAAAATGGCATATCGTTTTTATTTTTTGCTTTGTTTTAATTTGTTTTCTCACTATAATTCCCTCGGTAAATACCAAGGGAATATTTCCATCAGTAAAATCCATCAGCAATTTACCAACAAAAATATTCCCTTGATATTTTTGTTTGTATTTATCAATTTTATGGCAGTGGATAAAAATAAAATTAATGTTTGAAATTGTGTATAGTTGTGTATGGAGGCTTGGATGATTGTGTATACTCTAGTGGCTCTAAATGGCTAAAATGGCTTTATGTGTCTTTGTCTGTGTAGCCAAAATCTCCTCTTTATTTTGCTTTGCTTAGTGGCTAACTAAGAGTGTGTTTATTTTCGAGGTAGCTTTTGTAATTGTGATTTAAAAAAAAAAAGTTTAAAAAAAGTGTGGTTAGCTGATATTAATTAGATTTAGATATGTGTTTGGTAAAAATTATGGTTTAAGTTTACGTTTAGTAAAAAACATGTATAACATGTTTAGTAATTGTGTGATTGTAGTTATTTTTTAAAATATTTTTTACTTGAAACTATATTAAAATAATGTATTATTATTTCTAAAACATTATTCTTTATATCAGTGCATTAAAATGATCTAAAAACACCCAAAAAATGATTTGAAGCAAAGAAAAAAAATAAAAATAATTAATTTTTTTAAAAGCACTTTTGAAATGCAAAAACAAATAGTGTTTCGCAAAACTCAATTAAAAAGATATGTAAAAACTACTTTATAAAAACTATGTTTCAAACTCAATTTTTTAGTGGATCTCGTGATATAAAACATAATTTTTACAGTTACTTACTGTAATTTTTGCATCGCAATCACAAATGTAGAGTGTATTTATACACTTAGCCTTAACATTTTTTGTAAAATAAAATAAAATGTGTAAATTGATGTTGAATATTAGTTGTAGAACTGATAATCTACTAGTTAGTCATGGTGACTTGTCAGTGTGCTTTTCATCAAGAACATATATTGCATGCCTTGCAAAATTGTAGATAGGCACGAGAGGTCTTATTATCCATATTTATTTCATAACTTAGTTTTAGGTTTCCTAAAATTATTTTTTTTCTTATACAAAAATAACATAAATAAAATACAGGAAAATAAGCAATTTGGTTAGCAAGAATTGATTAAAGAGGAATCTAAATGTATAAATGAGAGTTTGAGAGACTGAATTGGATCTTTGACAATATTAGAAACTCAATTGCTCCCTTTAAAGATCTAAATGTGAAATACCATGCAAATTCAAGATTAACTTAAGTGAATATTGGATAAATTTTATAAAAATCAAATATGAGGATTTAATTAGATTTTTAACAGGCTAATTTGATTTAGTCATAAGCCTAATGAAAGGTTTAATTTAGTTTATAAATTAATTTAGGCCAAAATTAAAATAATTAATTAAGTGCAAGGACTTAATTAGACTTTTAATGAGTTAAATTAATTTTATTAAAGACTTAATTGGCAAAAAAATAAGTTTAGAAGCTTAATTTGAATTTAATTGAAAAGATTAAAATTTTAAAGGACTTGATTTATTCTTTACAAACTTCATTAGATGGAATATATGGTGAGATTGTAAAAACATCAAAGTTTAGGGGTTAATTAAATTGTAGCAATTGAAGACAAATAATCTTTTTGCAAAAGACGCTCAATATTAGGGGCTATATTAAACTTTTACAGGGACTAAAATGAGAAAAATCAAAGTTTAAGGCTTAATTAAGGACTAAATTGAACAAATTAGAAACCAAAAGCTACTTTAAAGAAAAAGCAAAACTTAAAGGGTCTTAATTGATTTTTGAAAATGCTCTAATTGCATGAAATTAATTAGTTTTGTCTCAATTAAAGATCTTTGAGCTTAATTTGAAACAACATGGATAAATTTGAAAGTTATCAAAATTCCAATTAGAAAACCTTGATTTTTAAGGTTTAAGTAGATGATATGTTACTCATTTTTAAAGAGAAAATAAAGTGACATATTATCTGTCTCTATTGGTTGCCTTTTTCAGTCAAAATTTTTGATCGAGCTACCACATTTAGATAAATGAATATGGTATCTTTAACTACCTCAAGGACTCCAACTAGAACCATTCGATAAAGGAGCTTATCCTCTGTGCCATATTTTTTTGATGTTTGTACCCCACCTGCCATGTGAAAGTTTTTAACTTCTTATCTCAAGATAACCTTGTCTAATTTAGTAAAATTTGGCAATGTTACACCGAATGTTTATGCCCCACCTACCAGTCCATCACTACAAATCTTTAAAAATCAATTAGTGTTTCTAGTAATCATATCACTAGATGGAAACTTCTTTGCAAAAATTAGACATTTCCCCCTTCTTAAACATATAACAAAGACTCATTTTCTCTAGATTCAAGGAAAAAAAAAGGTTATCATAATGTTAGATAGCAACAAAATAGCGATTCTACTAGAATTTTTAGGACTAAGCTTTGCTTTCTTGTCTGATGTTTATTGTATGAATAATATGTTTATATATTTGGTTATATTCATTTATTGCTTTAGCATGCATTATTCATACATAGTCAATCATGTATATTGAATATGGATAAATGCCTTTATGCTTAGCTATTTAAGAGCACACACCTTCAACCCTAAGATACGTGGAAAAGTAATGGTTCCCTTATGACTTTTAGTTGAGATAAGATTCATGAAACCATGCAACTCTCATTTGATTGCTTAACTAGGTAGTGGTTGGCACAAGTATCTTCACACTCTTTGTAAGTCTTATATCGACGTCTTGATAATGATTATTATACAACAAGAAACCCTTTTTATGATCAAGACAAACTTGACGTGTAAGTCTTATATCGACGTCTTGACAATGATTATTATACAACAAGAAACCCTTTTTATGATCGAAACAAACTTGACGTGTAGCATTTTACCTATCCCATTTAATTAAAGGCTATAACCTACATTTTAGGGTGTATTTTATATATTTGCATCGAGGCAAGTTTGACATATAGCATTCCTAAATTTAGGACTTGTGAGTTACATAATAGCCATTATTTAAAAGTTTATGATATAGAGTTTTAATTTCATAGAATTTAGGGTCAAATGGCTTTTCACATGAATCTTAATTTGTTACCTGAACCCTTATCACTTAACCTATTTTTTCAATATAAATGTTCATAACTATAAACTTAATTGTTGATGAAACCTAGAATGTAAAGGTGGTAGAAGAATATAATGTTGATAAACTAAATGATTTTAAAAAAAGGATGAGAGCAATTGAAAACACATGTGTTTATAATCATGTAAAAGCTGCAGAAATATATATAGCCTCTAAAGAAATTTAAAAAATCAAAATTTTTTAAGAATATTTATATATAATATTCAATAGCTCATCTTCATACCAACTATAATAAAATAAAAAAAAATGATCCATAATGATAGAATGTTATTTTTTTTTTTTTTAAGATAGTCTATATAGTGTTATTCTAAGTTGGTATACAGGGTTGGATATTACAAAGTTTAAGATATTAAAAATGCAAGGGGTTAAATGAAAGATTAAAAATTGAGAAAAACCATTAGAAATTCAAAAGTAAAGGATCCCATTAAAAATTCTGCATATCTAATGACAAAGTCATTTATAAAAAATAAAAAAATACAATAAAAAAAACTAAAAAACATAATGAATCAAGTAAATATAATTTTTAAATTTTTATTTTAACACTTAAACATTATTTATTACAACAAAAATAATTCAGCACCGCAGCAAATCACATAAATGAAAGCTAGTGCCTGTAGGATGAGATGTGTGTCTATATATATATATATATATATATATTGAAAATGGGTCAGACAACCAGCCCGCACCGAACATGCTTGTAGTTGACATATGGCCCAAGGAGCACGTGCTTGGGCTTTCCAAGCTCGCCTGGTTGATTTTATTTTTTTTAGCGCATAAATTGATTAATTACGTACCATCAATATTATAAATACAACGTCGTCACCCAAACTACTCCTATTACCATCACTTTCTTCATAATTGCCATTTATAGTGATGCTTAAGTCACGCAGGTCTTTTTTCTTTTTTCTTTTTTTTTTCCAAAACAAATAACATTTTATCATCATAAATGTCCTAACTCCCTCTTTTACTTTTGCACTACTTGTGGGGCTCGCATTAATTTATTTTTCAAAATTATTATAGTATTGTTATTTGAATGCTAGTGTGAATTATTTTTAATTGCGCAGTAGAAAAAAAATAGCACAAGCTAGAGAATGTGAGTTAAAAAATAAATTGGCAGAGGAAAATTTAAAATTTAAATTTTCAAAAATAAATCAAACTTTATTTTTACAAGAAAATAAATGTTTTTCTGTTATACAAACTCCACAAGTAAAAATAATTGTGTTTGATATAAGGTAGGATTAAAATTGTTTTGGAAGGAGAAAAATCTACAACAATTTAGTTAAGATAAAATCACGCTGCATCTATATTTTTAATGAAATAAAATGTTTATTAATAATAAATAAGTTTTTTTATAATTAATACATGCAAACTCTACAATAAAAAAATAATTTATATTGTAAACACACCTTCTAGTAAAAAAAAACTATTTTAAAATTTTGTAAAAACCAATTTAAAATAATAAACTAAAAAATAAATAAAAAAATATAAGCATGCCCACAAAATAAAATTTTATTTTATTTTATTTTATGAAGCATACCCTTTTGTTTTTTGTAATAATTTACAGGTTTTAAATATAAAAAAGTATTTTATTTATTTTTAATAAATAGTTTTTTTATTAAAAAGATAATTGAACATGATTTTATTTTAACTAAATTGCTGTAATTGTTTTTCATTTCAAAATAGTTTTAATCATATTTTATATTAAACATAACTATCTTTTTGCATATAGAGTTTGTATAAGAGTAAACTTTAAATTATTTTTTAAATTTAAATTTTAAAATTATCTTTATCAATTTAATTTTAAATTATTTTAAATTTTTAATATAAAAATATCAATATAAAAAAACCTTTAAAAAAACATCAACTTATTGTTTTATAAAAATAATAATTAAAAAGCACTGAAAACAAAAGATTCAATATCATAATAGGATTATACACCAACATGTTTGGTGGATGTAAAGAAAAAAAAAAAAAAGGAATCTTTTTGGTGATAAGTACAAAGCACAGAAAGAGGCTGCTGGTGGAAGATCATCCAGCTTAGCTACATCCCTTCCGAAAAAGTCAAATCTTTTTGGTTGTTAATTGACATTTTAGTTGTGGCCGGCAATCATTTGAACGGCATCCCATCGCAGACAATCTCTCTCCTCCTGCAAGCTGTGAGTACGAACTGGCACTGCTTGAACATGGCCAATCTAGGAATAAGCCTCTCCCCTCGTGCTATATGTTCTCATTTTTTTTTTAATATACATATATATATATATATATATATATATATATGTATGTATGTATGTATGTATATGTATGTATGTATGTATGTATGTATATGTATGTATGTATGTATATCAAAGCTAATTCAATATAAATAATTGATGGAAAGGGATAGGATAACAAAATCCTGCAAGCTTGATCCCTTGCCTCAACCTCAAAGCCAAGGCCCATGCCTTTAAAAAAAAAAAAAACAATTGCCTCAAGAGCGAGTGTTGTCCGCTCTTGATAATTTTTTAAACAGGCAACAAGTTATCTGCAGTGACAAGTGGCCATCACTTAGGCTTCGTGTCCAAAATATAGCTAGAGTTGTGGTGGTCAATAGATTAAGAGGGGTGTAATTTTTTTTTAATGTATTTTCATCCAAAAAAAACTTAATAAATATTATATAGAACTCCATAAACTACTTACTTACCCCCAGAAGATCTTAAAAACTATAAAAAAACAAATCAAATAAATTTAAAAAATCTAAAAGGAATTTAATCTATTTTTATCAAGCATGTTTATTGAAAAAAAAAATCATTGTACTTCTATCATCGAATATAACCCATTAATAAAAAATATAGTGAGTTTTCTCACCGAAAATGATCATTTTCTAATTTTCTCCCTTCTTGTTATTTTCAAGTGACTTTTTTTCTTCCCTCTCAAACTTTAAGACTGTAATATTATAAAAATAAATTATTAGATAAAAATTAAAATTGCATAAACTAAAGTGACTAAAAAGTAAGAAAAGGAAAAATAGATGGACTACTTTGGTCCTCTTTTAAGATTAATTTTGAAATTTCTTTTTATTTTATACTTTGGTACTTTTTTGTTGAATTCTTGTGTTTCTTAGCAAATATGAAGAAATCAATCTTTAATTTGGGCACACAGCAATGTAACTAAAAAAATATATTGGAGGAAAAAATTAAAAAATAACAATAATAGAAAATAATCAAATGAATATTAAATTTTTTTAAAGTAACTCAATCTATTTTTTCCCAAGCATGTATATTGAAAAAAAGAGATCATTATTGAACTCTTCTCGTTGACAGAAAAAATAGTGAGTTTTTTAACTGAAAATGATCATTCACTAACTTTTTCCCTCCTCATCATTTCCAACTAATTTTTTCTCTTTCTCAAACTTAAAGACTATAATAATGTTATGAAAATGAATTGTTAGATAAAAATTAAAATTACATAAACTAAAGGGACGGAAGAGTAAGTAAAGAAAAAATAGGTGGACTATTTTGGTCCTCTTATGAGATTAACTATGAAATTTCTTTTTATTTTATACTTTGGTCCTCTTTTATTAAATTCTTGTGTTCCGTAACAAATTTGAACAAATCAATCTTTAATTTAGGCATAGAGGGATGCAACTAAAAAAATATTGAAGGGAAATTTTTTTATAAAAAAAAACAGAGTTGAGTGACCATGGATTACTATAGCATTTTACCTAAGCATTTTAATATATACTAGATCATTGGTTACTGATTGGATAAAAAAAATAGCATAAAAATGTCTAGCATTGCTAATATTTTTTTAAGTAGGAAAAAATATTTAAATAATGTGAGGATGTTTTTAATATGACTTGGATAATCAGTAAAATAATAGTTTAACTTAAAAAATATACTCAAGATAATATTTTTTTATCAATATTAAGATGATAAAATATTGGATGAAGTTGGATCACCCTAAATTAACATACCAATCGTATGTTAAGTCATGAGATTATGATAATCCTATGAATGCAAATCCAAACAAATTCTGAAATCTAATTTCCAATAAACTCAATATTTAATGATGAAATTGAAAAAAACAATAAAAAAAAGAAAACAATGACCCAAGTTAACTTGAGTTATCTCCTAATAAAAAGAAAATTAAAATAAATTATAAATTTTAATTTTCAATCAACTTAGTGTAAAAAGTATAATGAAAAAAAAAACCATTGATTAAAAAGAGATACAAAAAACAACTGGAGTCACCTTGGGTTAATACCACTCATAACTCAAGTCACAAGATAGAAATAACCTCAAAGAAAGCAAACTAAAATAAATCATATCTTAATTTCTAATCAACCTAATATTAAAGAATGAAATTGAGGGAAAAAAGTTAATTAGGAAAAGAAAAAAAAGTATCGAGTCAATTGAGTTAACTCGTTAAACTTGTGATTCGAGTTATAAGACTATAATAACCTTATAAAAAATAAATTTAAAAACATTTATGAAGTCTAATCTCCAATAAATTTAATGTTAAATGATGAAATTGAAATTGAAAAATATATTAAAAAAGAATAAAAAAAATAACTTGAGTTAACCTAAGTTAATTCACCAAACTCATGATTCAAGTTATAAGATAGGGATAATTTTATAGAAAGCAAATAGAAAAAAATCACGAAGCTTAATTTCTAAGAAATTCAATGTTGAAGAATAAAATTGATAAAAAAATCAATTAGGTAAAAGAAAAAAAAACTCGGGTCAATCGATTTAACCTATCAAACTTGTGGTTTAGGTTATAAGACTGGGATAATTTCGTAAAAAGTAAAAGAAAAATATTATAAAGTTCAATCCATCAATAAACCTAATATTGAAAAATTAAATTAAATTAAATATAAAAAATTATTTAAAAAAAAAAAGCTAAATGGAGGAAGCAAATCATTATTCCAATTAATAGTGATTTTGCGAGTAGTAATACAGTAAAACCCCCTTTTTTGTTTTTTTTGTTAATGTTAATTGTAATAAAATTTCAATATTTCAATTATTTTTGAATTTTTTAAATCAAAATCAAGTGGTTCAACCTCCTTTTCAATTTTTTTTCTTTGAAAATACATCAAATTGATGTTTTTTAGTTTTTTTTCTTGTAATTTTGATGTGTTAATAAAAAAAAATTAAAAATTATTTTGATACATTTTAAATTGAAAAACACCCTATACAACATTATAAAATACATAATTAATTGAATTGGATTTGGTAAGTTATATTTTTTTATTTGCTGTTGCACATTGTTATAGGTCACAAAAAATATAAGTTTTAAGAATCTTTTATTTAAATCACATACTTGTCTTTAATTGAATAGGGAAAATTAGATGACTAATCCATGTTATGCTATAAGTTAGCCTAAACTTATTTTTCCCAAAAAAATAAATAAATCTAAGCCATACATAAACTCTTTAGTAATGTCATTACACTGGACCCAATAAGGTCAACCTTGTAATGTTCAAAACATACTCTTTAGCTAGCTTTAGCTTCAAATTTAACTGTGTACGAGTTGTCCTGATATAATATAGTTGACTTGATAGATCCAAAAATAACCTAAAAAACATGCAAGAACATGATTTGACCATTAAAAAAATATCAAGATGATATTTTTTTTGTTCTTAATATATTGAGACAACAACATACTTGTATTGACAGGTTTTGCAAATTAACCGATCAAATTCATAATTCATAGGCTCTATTGGGTTCAACGTGTTTTTTTTATAAAATTTATTTTTATTTAATTATAAGATTAAAAAAATAAACACTTGCAATATTGAGCACTTTATTGGGATGTTTATTTCAAACCATGATAACCTCATAAAAAATAATTAAAATAAATTATAAAAGCTGAATCATCATGAATAAAATATTAAAGAATAAAATTAAAAAAATACTATAAAAAAAAACCTTGCACGCAGGCCTGGGTGGCCCAATGAACTCAACCCTTTAAAACAAAGATAAGATGAATTGGGTTTGCACGTAAACCTTTTTAATTATTTTTCTTTTTTATTAAAGCATAAAGTAAAAAACATGTCTTCTGTTATGACAAATAATACATCATCTATTTGATCAAAATTTAATCATTAAAATTTAATCATTACAGTGATGGCTAGAAAATCAAGAGGCTTGTTTTCTTTATAAATCTATTTTCAACCTATCTTCACCTAATAAAATCCTCTAGTACTTCAAAAAAAAATTATCAACTTAACAAATCCAAAAAATAGTCTAAAAATATAAAATCAAACTAGTAAAAAAATTTCTATCAACTACAATCTATTTTTTTAGGCAAGATGAGATTCAAAAACACTTCAATGGGTTTGTGTCATTAAAAGAAGTCCTTTGACTTTAAAATCAACTTTTTTTTGTAAAGTGTAGTCAATTAACAATTGTTTCTCGTTTTTTATTCATAATCTCGTGACCTTTTCTCTTAATTCCTACTCATATTCAAAAACTAATAAATAAACAAAATAAATTTTTAGATCAAAACTAAAATTTCAAAAACTATAGAAACTAAAAAATCAGAAAAAATAAAAATATATGACTAAAATGTTTTTTTTCCTCCATGAATTTAACATTGGCCATGTGATTTCTCCTTATTTTATACTTTGGCTCTTTTTTGTTTGAATTTTTCTTTCCTTAGCAACCTTTTAGAAATTGATCATGAATTTTTTTCATAAAAGATTGTAATGAAAAATACTACTAGAAAATTGATAAATACAAATAAAAATACTAATAAAATATTTTCGTCAGTAAATTACAATGAATTTTATTGATGAAAATATTTTTATGGTATATACCAAGAGAATTACAGCGGAAAAAATAATTAAAATGAAGCTAAAAAATATGATGATATATCATTTATACCTACAAAATTACTAATAGAATTAATTTTGTCAGTAAAATTATTGGTAAACTGTTAACTTCTCCTTAACGTTGTTTATCATGTCAATTACAAAGGAAATTATCGACAAAAAATTCCTTTGGTATTTTTCAAAGAGATTTGGAACTATTAACTTCTCAATTGCACTATTAATTATTATTCTTTACAGAAAAAATCATCAATAGATTGAAAATTCATTGGTGTTATTTGGTGAGTTTTTGAAATTTTTTAATTATATTAAAAATTTAAATTAAACATTATAGACATAATCACTGACGGATTGAAAAGTCGTCAGTGATATTTGATAATTTTTGAAATTTTTTTATTAAATTAAAAATTTAAATTAAATATCACCATGAAATGGTTAAAAATATTAATATTTAATTATTTATCTATAAAACCCCCAAATAAAAAGTGTAGAATCATTCATTCCACAAAAGACAGGCCTCCTTCTTTTTGTTCTTCTTACACGAAAAACATCAACATTTCTTTCTTTCTCTTTTCTCTTCAACTTCTTCTCTTTTCCTCCATGCTCATGTATGTCATCTTCTTCTTTTTTTTTAATTAATATACTTTATGAAGTTTTTCTCTTATCAGCTTCACTCGCAACTACATTAAGATAATATTTTTATTTTATTTTATTTTTAAGTTTTTTTTATTCTTAATAATTGTATAAATATTGTTGTAGGATTTTTTTTTTCATATGAGATCAATTTTTAGTTGATTTATTTATAGGATTTTTAAATTTTTAGTAATAGCAACTTCATTTTTTTTCATGTGAATGTTTTTTAGTTGATTTATTTTTTCATGTTATTTATTTGTTGCAAATTGTTTTGAGTTGTTTTTTTTCCAAGCAACTCAGTTTTGACTATTATAGAGTGTTAATTTATATTAATTTAATTATTTTCTAATTTTTTAAATAATATTTTTAAATAATCACCGACGAAACTACATATGGTATTTTTCAGTTATATGACAAGTTTTTCAAGAGAAATACTGATAGAATAAAGCGAGTTTTTTTTTCTGCGTGTTTTTTCGTTAGTAAATTTATTAGTAATGATATTTTTTTATTATCAATGAACTTAATAACAGACAAAATATTACTAATAAATGATTCACTGATAAAGTATTTCATCTATAATTTTATTAATAAATTAATTGCTAATGGAATGATAATATAAATACCAACATAAAATTCTATTGATAAATATAAAAATTCTAGTAGTGAAAAAAGGTTTGATAACAATATTTAAAAAAAAAAAGAATTATTAATTGTAGATTTATGCAATGAAATCCATATGCTTTAAACTAAATTCTAGTATGTATAAACTAAATCAACTATGCTATATTACAATAATAATAGAAAAGAGCATGAGTAAGGATCTAACCTATAATTCTTAGAAAAATAGTCACATAATAGATGGTTACTATAGGCCTTTTAATATATTTTGTAACTTGTAATTGAAGGTGGGAGCTGCTAGAATGATTGGCTTTCCCTATCCATTTGATTTTAGTAATAACATTAGTAAAAACATTGTCTAATAATTTATGATAATGCAAGAGAAAGACAGTGGGGAAAACAAAACAAAACAAAACAAAAAAAATCCAAATGATAAAGAATGCATGGTTACCTAGTTATCAACGAAACTCTTCATTGGGACACCTTTCGTTTTTCTGGGTAAATTAATGAAAATCCATTCTGAGAAGGCATATTATGCTTAGTTAATTACAAGAGGATCGTGACGGATTTCAGAATTGGAGTTTTATTCACTTACTACACTGAAATCCAAGGCAAAGAAGAATATTAAAAAGAAAAAGAAAAAAAAAAGATTATTTCTTTCCTCTTCTTTGTTATCTCTTGGTGCTATCAAACACACACCTTTCAATTTTATAACACGTTAATAAACGACGTGTCGTCAGCAGATCTGAACCTGTGGTCCAACACCACTACGCTGATGCCTGAACACCGACGAGCACTCCGGCAACTCTCCAAGATCGGCAAACAACGACTCATCCTCATCTCTCATCGGAAAAAACATTGATGCCATGTCAGCATCTGCCTCTCCCTCTGCAAAAAAAGGTGTCTCAAGTATAGTTGAAGAGGTTGTCTCGATTTCACCAAACCAAGAAAATTCATCTGAAGTTGTAGTAGTAGATATGAGTGACCCGTCGTTTCCAAGATCCGTGAACTTTTCTTCATGCTCAGGCTCTGGGTTATCAGGATGGGTTGTGGAGACCTCGGGTTTGGTGGTAGTGTTGTGTTTTGGAGAGGAGGAGTTATGGTGGTTCTTATGGTGGTTGTGGGATCTAGAAGGAGGTGGCCAAGGGTGGTTGTGTTCACAGGAGTAGGTGATAACTAGCATTGATGGGTCCACTTTACTCCTCTCTACTTGTTTTCTAGCTGGACAACCCTTTGAACTACTACACCTATAGTAGCCTCTGTAAACAACAAAACATAAAACAAGAAGTACCTTATCAATGCCTTGAAATTCTCGAATCAACATTTTTTATGTATCTTGTTCTTGAAAAAATACAAAAATAAAAACAAGAAGAAGAAGAAGAGAAGATTACATGTTGTTATAATCATCTTTTGTTTCATATATATATATATATATATATATAATTAAACGCATTTAAAAAAAAAAACTCAAAATCAGAAAGCAGTCTGGACAATGTCTTGATTTACATGACCATGCTTGCAAGATCTGTGGCGATGGAAAAACTCGCCACTTATTAACTATGGCAACGAAGAAACTGCCGCCAGAGAACTGATTTGTATAGAGTCCAATTTTTATATTTGAAAGATATTGGTCAAACTTATTTGCATAATTCTGCAGGTAATCACATGTATTTACAGTAAAGAAATGCTCTGGAAGCATAATTTCCGTCGCCATAAGTTTTTTACGAGTTTTTTTTTTTCCATTCCTTCCTCTGGAACAGAAAGAATCAGTCCAAATGCATTTAAAAAAGATACACTTCAATGAAAGAAAAAGGAAAGATATGTGTGATCGGATTTGGAAGAAGAGGGAAGGGTTACCTGGGGTAAGGTGAGCCTTTGATTGGCTTTTGGCCATACTTTCTCCAAGCCCAAGAATCAGACGGCGGTGAAGCATTTTCTCCCTTCAGCCTTGAGCCTTCTAAGTCCTTGATTGGCACTGACACAACTCTTTTTTGCATGGCCTTCTTACTGATACAAACACCATGAGGTCAAATATTTCGTTTTCAGCACGAATATCTATCGTGCATGCTTATAAAACAACCATGGACATGCCATTTCTTCCTCTCTTTCTCTCTCCATATAAGCACACATATGCCATGATCTCAAACTCTGAGAAATTCTTCTGAATAATTCTAATGAATGGGATATGTAAAGATTAAGTACCTTCGTTTGGGAGAGGAAGTAGAAGGCATCTTCATATCGTTAGAAGGAGGTGATTCTGGACCGCTTTCCTGAGCACTATTGTCATTTTCTTCTTGCTCAGTGATCAGAGGGTTGATGTTGAACCTACTGTCCATTGTTGCTCTTAATTTGCAGCCGCCGCAAGAGAGCTGATTTATGTACTTACTGGATGCCCTTAATCACCGAGGATATTCAGATGCCGCCCAAGATGATGACCATAGAGGAGAACAAGAACGGGGAGAGAGAGAGAGAGAGAGAGAGAGAGAGAAGGGGTTTATAGATGGTGATGTGAAGAGAAAAAAGAAATGGGGGAGAAGGTGGAGAAAGAGAGGTGATAGCCCTTTTAAAAATTGGCCGCCATGTTGACAGATGCGCTTCTGATATTTACATTATTGAGGTTGTGCAAGCTAATGTGAATATAATCCAAAACTTATTTTTCTATTGCAATTTGATGACGACCCTTCCTAAAACTTTGATTATTCCAAACCCATGTCTTGATTGGAGCTCCACCAATCAACACGCTTCATTTTTTGCCCTAGTATATCATGCCATTTCTCCTCTTGTTTTTTGTTCAGCCTTTTTTATTTTTTTTCCCAACGACCATCTAAACATATTTTATAGGAGTACATAGTTTTTTTTTTTTTGAGGCTTCAGACAAAATTTTAATATATGATTAAGTACATGGATTGAGACAGAAATTGTTTTTGAAATCTTGGGCTCCAGAACAATTATTGAATTAAGACCGATTAAAGAATTGATCATTTACTACTCCCAAGTTCAAGTTTACAATGTACACAGCCATAGAAAATAAATGTGCTCTCTCTACAATCAAGGGAAATTTTTTATTTTGGAGCGTGCTTGATCTTTTTTTTTTTTTTTTGGCTTCATTGAAGGAAAAGAGAGATATAATGAGGTTGTACATATCCTTATTTTAAGTTATATACATGGTATATCCTTATGTCTTATGTTAGATGTAGTTTTTTTTTTTAATAATCATTGAAACTATACTAAAAATACTATAAAATCAATAGCTAGAATAATATATAGATGAAACAAAAAAAATTGAAAAAAAAAGAAGAAAAAAAATACAGAAAAAACCTAGTGTTGGTTAGCTATAACAAAAAAAAAATTAAAAAAGCTAAACAAAAAGTAATGAACTAAGATTTTATATTTTTATACCCATGATCTCATTAAATTTGAACGTGTAAATATATATTACCTTCATTCAATGTCACTAGTCTTACCTTCCCACCCTACTCTATCTTTAATCAAAACTAATTTTTTAATTTTAATTCACCACCAACATTATCAATGAAATACTTCTATTGTTAATTTACGATCATAATTATTGACACCATATGATGTGATTATAATTTTATCGGTATATATTGATGGACTACTTTGGTCATTATATACCGATGGAATTACAAAAGGAATATTCAAAATAAAAAAAGGCTCTAACATGGAAGTTTTTGTTGGTAATTTTATCGACAGAATCATCGAAGGATTCAAACTAGCAGCTTCGCATAATGATGTGATTGATTCACCATCAGAATTGCCAACATAATCACCAAAAGAAGTAATCTATCGGTGATTCTATTGGTAAAAATTAATAAATAACCACTTTGTTGACCCTTTCCTCCCATATTTCTTATTCTTCTTCCCTATCATAACTCTCCCCTACTATAAGCAATCAACGCCCCTAAAAACAAAAACAAAAACAAAAAAAATCCTCCCTCATCTTACCACAAGTCATATTTTTTTAAGTTTTGTGATCACAACGTCCGTGTTATGATTTACTGACAGATTTTATCAGTTTTTGTAAGTAATTCTATCTTTTTAAATTCTAACATTTAAATATCTTTTTTATTATTTTTTTAGTATATGTATATGTTTTATTGTTATTTCTTAAACAAGCTATATGAATGTATAATTTTATACTTCTTATGGTTTGTTTTAGATTTTGTGAAATTATATTTGTTTGTGAATTGCTGAAACTTTATTGAATTATCGAATTACATGTTTTGTTTTGAAATAATTAATAACTTGTTTAACGAGTTCGTTTTAATTTTTGTCAATGATATTGTGGAGTTGTAATTTGTGTAAATTTATATGTATTAATTTGTATGAATGTTGATAATTGATAATGAAAATTTAATATTTATGAGAAGTTGTAATTAGTTTGTTGGATAATCTCGAGGTAAACTAATATTTTTGCAAATATATTAACCTAACATAATTAAATAATACATGTTGTCATCATAATTTTATAGAGGTTCGATAGAAGTCATAGATAATTGTTCATATATGTATCGAGATTCACCCCAAGGATTACGAAGGATAGATTATTCTAACGGGGTTTAGGATTTTATTAATTTCACAATATCTATTCCTAGAAATTTTAGTGGAGGAGGTATTAGGTGTCCATACAAAAAGTATCAAAATAAAAAATATTCATATCCAGATGTTATAATTATGCATCTTCTACACAAAGGATTTATAGAGTTTTATCGGTGTTGGTATACACACGGAGAAGTATTTGTTAATAATAAAACATAGAAGAAAGAGTGGTTGAGTCAACTTCTAGTGCTACTAATATGCATGAAGGCGGCAAATAACAACACTAATCCTTACATGAATATGGTTATGGATGCAATGAAAATGAATCAAAGTAATGTCAATCAATGTTCAATTATAAAAGAAAAACCTAATGCAAATGTAACTATATTTTTTGATTTGTTGAAAGATTCTGACGAGTCATTATAGGATAGCTGCATAAACCATAATAAATTATTGGTTATAGCACAGATGGTCATTATCAAATCAGATCACAGGTTGAGTGAGGCCAGGTATGATAAAATTATTGAATGGACGAGAAATATTTTACTTGAAGAGAATATGTTGAAAGAGAACTTTTATGCTACGAAGTCCATGATGAAACTCCTCGGTTTAGAATACTAGAAAATTGACATATGCCTTAACTTCTATATATTATACTACCTTGAAAATACTAAGTTTACTGAGTGCATGACATGTGGGTATTCCCGTTACAAACTTTGAATTGGTAGGGGAAAGACTTTAGTGGCATATAAAAATCTTAGATACTTTCCAATCACACCTAAACTATAGAGGCTATTCATGTCACCAAGGACTGTTGAGCACATGACATAGCACTAATCACATAATGCGTTGATGGAGTAATGATAGTGCATCCTTTTGACGATGAAGAGTAGAAATACATTAATAATGGGTATCCTTACTTTTCAATTGATCAAGGAACGTGCATTTTAGGTTGTATACAGATGGATTCAATCCATTCATGTGATTTTCTACTCATTCTTATTGATTGGTTATACTTATGGTTTATAACTTGCTATTGGGAATGTGTATAAGGCTGGAGTTCATGTTTTTATCTATTGTCATACTCGATCCAAGTAGTCAAGGCCAAAATATAGATATTTATCTTTAATCGTTGATTAATGAGTTGACATGGTTATGGTCCTCCGAAATTTTAAATTATGATATATTAAGGAAAAAGAATTTTGTTATAAAGGTGGCTTTAATTTAGACCATCAATGATTTTTCAGCTTATGAAATGCTTTTTAGTTGGAGCACATATGAAAAACTAGCATGTCAATACTGTATAGAAAACAACAAGGCATTCACACTAACAAAAAGAGGTAAAGCTTCTTTCTTTTTTTTACTGTCACCATCGAACTACAACATTATATTAAGTAAAATAGAGTGTTTTTATTCAAATATTATTGGTATGATATGACTGATAGAGGAATCAGAGTTGATCCACACTATGGTCTAGTCAAAATCAACTCAAAAGCTAGAATCCGCAACGTAAACGATGTCTTTATTTTTGTAAGCAATGTCAAGAGTTGATTAGTTATCCATTTTTTTTTAAAAAAAACCCAAGGGTCATGTCGAGGTTGTTTAGGATGAGAATGAAGACATAAATATACGAGATAAAGTCTTTCAAGATAGTGAATTAGTTGAACCATATCAAGTTGCTCCTTCTATTGACTTGGAAAAAAATTTAAATTTTCATGTTTTTTATGATAGTCTTGTTGATGTTCACACAAAGGAGTTGAATGTTGTTAAGTTTTAGCGAACAAGCAAATATCAATGAGGATGATGATATCCATATTGAAGATTGCGATGAAGGTGATGACTATTCAATTAACGACGAAAAAAAAGAAAATTCTGACTAACTATTAGTATGAAGCCATGTGTAAAACATTTTTTTCATGTAATATATATTATGGATGATATATCTTCTAACATGAAATATTTATTTTCTAAGTTTGTATTGTTTAAGCATTATTGTTATTGTTTGTGCAATAGACAGTTAACTATTTAAGTGTTTGCATGAAGGTAAATAGGTAATACAAACATCATCTTTCTTGCACGCTGCACTAACACTAACATCCATACTGATGAATTATAGTCCATCGGCATTTCACAATAGTGTTTCACTAGAAATGCCACAACCATCACTGATGACTTTACGGATGGATTCCAGTCTGTTGGCATTTCATAATAGCATTGCTGGATATGCCACAACCATCACCCACACCTTTACAGATGGATTCCCATCCATTGGCATTTCACAGTAGTCATTTAATCACCAAAGACTTTGCGAATGGATTTCAGTCCGTTGACATTTCACAGTAGCTATTTCATCACCATAACTTTGCAGATGAACAGTCTATCGGTATTTTGTCTACAGGTTACAATTACCAACAAAATCACTAACGGATGGTCTGAATTCCAAAAGATGGGGCATTAAATGTTTTTATAATCACGTGTATTTGTCGATGTTATGACCAAAAAAATGCAAAAAATATAAAGGGTAATTAAAAATTATGGTGTGAAATTCAAAATTTATCATTGAGTTTTCGAAACATCACTAATAGAATAATTTAAAATAATATTTTTTTAATGTCAGTCAATGAATCCGCTAATAAAACTATGCTATAAATCCTACCGACCGCCCTTTTAGTTTATTTTTCCATCTACTCCATTATTCGCCTTTCATTTTTTTTATTTTTTTCCCTCTCATTTCCTTCAAGATTTTTATTTTTTTTGCTTGTAATCTCTACTTGAATCTTCATCAAATTAAAAGGTATGTTTTTTCTCTACTTCATTTTACTTTAAGAATTTTTTTTCTTTGTTTTAGCTATTGTTATTTTTGTTATGTTTTTCTATTTTGTTGTATTTTTATAATGTAAATAAAGAGTTGAAATAAACACATTATTAAGGTAAGCATTTTTCATTCCTAAAGTCAAGACTTTTTTTTAATTTATTGAATACATTTTATTGTTTGTATTGGCATAAGAATTGAATAATTTATTGAATTGTAATTGTTATTGTTTAATTTAACTTATAATTAGTAATTGAATATATTGGAATAAATTTAATTATTTTCTCTCAATTTTACTCTATTATTGCATGAGTTGTGTTTAATTATTTCCATTAATTTTAATTGTTAGTCTAGAGTTTTTTTAATTTATTGAATATATTTTATTGTTTGTATTTCTATAATAATTGAATAATTTGTAGAATTTTAATTGTTATTCTTGAATTAATCTTATAACTAGTATAGATATTATTTATATAGACGTTATGTTATATAAAAGATTAGTATAGAAGGGGTCAATTGGTTATGGTTATTGTCAATATTTGCATGTCTGTAAAGTTTAGGTAGTCTTCAGTATAAGAAAAGTGCTACTAATTTTTTTTTATATAATTTAAATTTAATGATATAATTATTCGTATAAAATTGTATAGATACATTGAATGAAATCGATAGCTCGTTACTCACACATAGTCATCGGCAGTTCTTCTAGCAGCGAGAATGACACATCCTTAAGTGCCTGTTAAGAAGAGACACTTGTGTCGTCACATGATGTTGCCTCTTCCAATGTGGTTTCACAGCACAGAGACAACATGTCTTCATAGCGAAATCAATTCACATGTAAGTACGAGGCACAGTAGAAGGACAATATTTTAATATAAGTTTGTTTCGATTTTAGTTTTTTTTTAATTATAACATAATTTATGAATAACTAATATATATTTCATTGATTTAATTTTTTTTTTCTGGCTTACAAACATTGAGGTCGCCTAAGTAATATCATCAGCATTTAAAGCATCGATGAAGATTCTATTATTTCAATGGAGTTAGATATCCAAACATCCTAAATGGATGTCTCAAATTGATGCATAGTTTGATAGATTTTAGGATGGTGTTAATTTCTAATTTTTAGCTAATTTATAATAAATTATTAATATAATTATAAATAAATTAATATTTTTTATTTAAAATCATTTATTTATACATAGGACAAATTTGACTAGGATAGTGCACATGACAATACAAGATTGTTTTAGAAAACAATTATATTTCAAAATCAAATTTCTCATTATGAAAGTATGTTACGTGATTTTTGGTATGAAGCACAAAAAAGACAAAATTGTGAGAGATAAAGGTCTCTAAGGTTGGAATGATGTGGCAGTTTAAAGAGATTTCAAACCACTATACATCCCAGCAGATATATAGCTGCAATATCTTGAGCACGTGATGTTTGAGCAGTTCAAATGACGCTCACAGTCCAGTGCTAGCAATCAGAACCTGAACTGGAATCTGTCAATTCATGGCTCAGTGACAACGTATACCGACGACTCTGGTCTGTTTGCTGTACATGTGAAACAGATGGTAAGATTAATTTAGATGAAATATATCATTAAATAATTTATTGTTACTTAATTAATTTTTTTCATTACAAGTCACATCTCTTGGATGTGAGTCGAGCCTAATAGATCTATTTATTAAGATGCATGTGCGGAGTCAAGACCGCTAAAAGAGGGTGCAACAGTTCATTGACAACCGCACCCAACACTTTATGGTATGTTTGTTCAACCATTTTATTTGATAATTTATTATTTTTATTAAATTCAATATGATGATTTCTTTTTTTCATTTTCATGAGTTCTATAATAGTCGATTAAGGGAGAGATATATAAATGATCTTTCAACCCTTCTAGATTTTGATCTGAATTTGTGGAGAGAGGTAGGATCTTCTGGTGGACCCAATAAAAATCAAGTGTACTAACTCTCTAACACTACGACCGAGAACTTGTAGGCGGCCCGTAATGTCTCAACCGTTAAGAGCTTGCAATCAATATTAAGCACCCAATCTAAAGAGTTCGTGACCTTATAGCAATACATGGCTTAGCTCACCAAAAAATACAACTCACCTATCGACGACTTTTAAACAACACATGACTCATCTCACCAAAAAATGCGAGCACCTATCGGCGACTTATGAATAACTCACGGCTCATCTCACTAAGAAATACAAGCAACTCTCAGCAAATTATTAAAAGCTTTACCAAATGATCATGAACATGGCATCACAGAGTGCTGATATATGTGAGTCTCTTATTTGGACGTATAATAACCAACCTCCTCCTCCTCCTCTAGTTCCATCATTATGTTAATTTATTTTTTAAAAAAAATATTTAATTTATAATGAATATTATTTAATCTTTTTTATGTTTAATAAAAACTTTATTTGAATAATTTTTTTTACTATTAATTTATATTATTTATTCTAAATAATTTTTAAAAAAAATTAAAAATAATCATCAAGGAATTTACAGATGGAATGTATCCGTTGGCATTTGACCAATCATACCGATGAATTTATAGACAAAGTGTTTTCGTCGACATTTCACAGTAGCTTAATATAAATGTTACAATCACCTACAAATTTATATAAGTATATAATTCATTGGTATTTATTCAGGAGCTGAAAACTAGATATGCTAATATCATTAATGAAATATATCCGTCAATATATTTTAAGTGAAATTTTTTTTATTAGGGCATAATTTTTTTATATAAAATTATTAGTAATAATTTTTTTTATTGATCAAATTAATAATAAAATTAGGTATCACCGACGTATTATTTCCATTGCTAAAATTCTGAAATCTTGTAATGATGTAATTACTCAATCTAACCTTCGTTCAATTTCATTAACTGTGTTAAGGTCAAATTATCCTGATACCCTTGTTAATTGATTGATTAATTAATGACTAAGAAGTTTCTTCTAGAAGATAAAAATATCTATGAATAACTAGGACGTCCTTCTTATAAATGACTCAGTTTATTTTCTGTCCCGGTTAGTATTTAAAAGCCCGTACTTACAATATTCTTTTTAATTTAAGAAAGAACGCCATGGCCCTTCCATCGATTTTATAGATATATATTTTTTCAAAAAAATTAGCAAATTTATTTAAGAAAATAGCATATTGGCAAAACGAAATGAAAATATAGCATAGCATATATTCTAAAAGGTAGTGTCACTTCCAATGATGTAACATATATATATATATATATATAGAAAGGTCACGCTAATTTCGATGGGGCATCAAGATTTTGTAAAAACGTTTGTGTCATTCAGAGAGGTGCAATCTTTCAAAAAAAATAATTTTTATATTTGTATGCTAATATTCAATAATTTACACAGCCTCGTATTGCCCCACATGTAATACGAATTTAATTTGAAAAGAGATTCTAACTAAGAACTTGATAAAGAAATAATTTTTTAATATATATTGAAAAGGCTCATTTGACTTTCTACTCACGATAAAAAATAATTAACACATGGTCGAGAAGCTATTCAAGGTTTTATATTAATAAAAACTCTCTTATCAAGTTGCAGGGAGTCTCTCTTCCTAAATTAAATTTTTATTACGTGTGGTGAATCATTCTAAATTAGAATAAAAACATATGAATCGTCAACCAATAAATAAAATATATATTTCTTGAAAGGTTGCGTCAATAACCTCTCCCTTTAATACAATTTTTTTCTTAAAAAACAATTGCTGCCCAGCTAGGATTGGCGCAGCCGTGTTGTGAGGGCACGACTACTCATATTTATATTATTTTTTAAAAATAAATTTATTGTTATTTTTTTTAATTTTTGTTTGTTTGGTGAAAAATAAGTTTTTTTAAAAAATAAATTTTATAAAAGTGAATTCTAAAAAAATAAATTATTTTTTTAATATTTGGTAGTGTAATAAAAAATAAGTTGGAAAATATTTTCTAGTATTTGGTTATGTTATGAAAAATGAGCTGAAAAATAACTTATTAATATTTTATTTTTTAAAATTTATTAAAATAACAAGGAATAAATTTTATAAATTAAAAAATTGAATGAGAATGAAATTGAAAAAAAATAATTTCATAAATTATCTCAAATAAAATAAATAATAATCAAAATAATAGAGATCAAATCTAAAAAATAAAAAAATGAAAGATGAAGAAATTAAAATAATAATAATTAAAATTTCATAAATTATTTCAAATAAAATAAGTAACAATCAAAAAAATAAAGATCAAATTTGATACATAAAATTTTTTAATAAAAAATGATAAGGGAAAATCAAATAAAAATTATAAAAATAAGAACCAAAGTTAATATAAAAATTAAATTTTAAGAGGTAAAATTAAAAAATAAATATTCAAAACAAAATATATATAGTAATCAAAAGTTTGAGGATGAAAATTAATATAATCAGCAAATAATATGACATTGTTAAATTTTTCATAACTTTTGAAAAGTATTTTCTGTCTAAATTTTCTAGGAAAATACTTTCCTAAAACCAAGTTAAATTTTTTTTTGACTATAAAGTATTTTTCATTGATTATCTTTTTTAATTGCAAATAAAAATAGAAAAGTTTAGAAAATAATTTATCATAAAATAAATTTTGAAAAATAAACGTAACTCAAGAACTCTCCTATTTCTCATTTATATAGCTCAATAAACATATTCGGTTGTTTTTATATTTTAAAATTATTTTTAAATTTTTATTTTATTTTTTATTTACTTCAAATTAATATGTTTTTAATATTTTTAAATTATTTTAATATACTAATATTAAAAATAATTTTTTTAAAATAAAAAATATTATTAACATATATTTTAATATTAAAAATTATTTAAAAAACAACTATTCCTGTACATCCCACCGAACTTAGTTGTGTTTGATCTGTTCTCAAGGAGAATAACATATCTTTGACAGACAAAACAAGAAGAGAAAAAAGAGACCGGACGGAATATATATCATCTTTTATGTCACCGATCATTTGTTTGATTATTATGCAATCAACGAACTATATTATTATATGCAATATTTGTAGAAAACATCTTGTTTGAAGAGCTTGCCTTTCCTTTTTTCCTGAAATAAATAAATCTTGCTGGGTTCTATCAATGGAGGCTTCAAAATTAATTTGGACTGGCTCTGGATTCTTTACATATTACATTATCCGGAATCCTTGCCATTGTTGACAAAGTCATATATTGCTAGGTCTACCAGTCTCTCTCTCACAGCAGAGGCATGGAGAGAGCCCATTGGCTAATTGTTACATCAAGAACACCAAAATTCAACGTTCTAGCTAAGAGTAAATTGATGCGTTAAGCAGATTGACAGCGACATTATTTCTTCAGCATGCTATTTTTTTCTTAATATTCTACAACGACGAGCTGCTGGCGAGTGACTTTGAATCATCTAAATGCACTGTTCCCGTGCCTGACTTCCATTAACCACGGCGACTTTCTTGCTTCTGATTTTATTTGCTTATTCATTTGTGTGTGGGTTGCTTTCTCTCCTTGCGACAAACGGAAACTTCCTCATGAGCTGCTATTTCATGACTATTATAATTCCATCTCTCCGAACTCCCTCCTCCCCTGCTAACGGCCAGCACATGCTCTCTCGACATGTGTGTATTTAACAGTTAAATTGCTTGCGGCATTGAGGTGTCGAGGGTCACATGCGCAATTTCAATTGTGCAGATTACCATTCTCTAGGCACAATTTTCACGCTGAAGTAGTGTGGGATTAATTGGGAGTGGACTGAAGGACCCAATACAAAATTTAGTGATTATTATTATTATTATTATTATTATTATTATTATTATTATTATTACTACTACTACACAATTCAATAAATATTTAAAGTTTTTACTGTAGCAATACATAATGGATTTTTATTATATTTCATGAGTGCTTTGTTGTTTTTTTTTTAAGTTATCTTTTAGTATTAAATTTATTTTTTATTTAATTATCTCATTCTTACGATATGAATTAAAATTTTAATGAATTATTCCATTTGAATCAGGTTTTTTTTAATTTTTTTTAATTTTATCCTTTAATATTAATTTAATTAAAAATTAGATTTTATAATTTGTTTCATTTACTTTCTATTAAATTATTCTTACCTTATAATTCGAGAATAATGCTTAACAGATTAACATAAATTGACTCAAATTACTTTTTTTATATTTTTTAATTGATTTTTTTTCCAATATTATCATTCAATATTGGGTCATAAATTTGACATTAACACTCATGTTGATCCAAATCAATTTAATATATTTTTATCTTAATCTTAAAAGAAAACAAAATCAATTTAATATGTTTTTATCTTAATCTTAAAAGAAAACATTTCACCTTGAAATTTTTTCTGAATTAATTTATATTTTTACAAGATATTCCATTTATTTTTAAACTTGTAAAATTATTCAAGTCACTCGAATCAATCCTACATAATTTAAATTTCCTTTTACTACAAAAATTTAAATATTAATAATATTTAAATATATTTTTTATATTGAAGAAAAATTTACCTTTTCCCATAACATAATACTTGTCATAACCCATTTTTGAGTTACTCTTCAATTCACATTTATTTCTCTTAAAACAAAATACAAAAAAAATTAAACAATATAAACAATGAAGAAAAGGGATGTTAAGCACCTTAAAAATGGTCAAAAATTGGTTGAGGAGGTTAAAAATATAAAAATTAAAATTTAACAGTATTTTATTGACTAATTACAGCCCTGTTGATAAAGAAAAATCAATTTAAGAAAGAAAAGTCCAAAATCAGATGTTTATGGACTCAATTAAATTTTATTGAAGGTTTAATTGAATTTATGAAGAGTTTGATTATAAGAAAAATTGATTTTGGAGTCAATTTGGGCTTTAATTGGAAAAAATTAAAGTTCTAAGGTCAAATTATAATTTTTGAAAGTTAAATTGGTCAAATCAGGGGCTTAATTGCATAAATATTGAAGTTTGATAGCCAATTAGGGATTTAATTGAAAAAAATCTAAAACCAAGGACTAAAATGAAAAAGGCACGTAAGTAGAGGGGCAGGAATTAAAACTCAATCAGGGGCTCAATTGAAGAAATTAGAAGTTTATTACTCAATTGAGAGTCAAATTGTATAATTTCAAGATCAAGGATCAAAGTGAAAAAGGTGGCCAACTTTAGGGCTGCTGTTGGATTTTTGGCAGGGATGCAATTACGTTGATTTTTAAATTAAAATTGCAATTTAGGACTTGATTGAGTAAATTATAAATTGAGGACCAATATGAAAATTGACATAATTTTGTCGTCTTTTTATTTAAATGAAATGACACGTTTTAACCAAAACAGCGTTGTTTCATACACTGTTAACTTAAAAAAAAAAAAGACAAAGAAAGCTCAAAATAGTGTCATTTTGAACGACACTTATGTCTTCTTCTTTCCCTGGATACATGAAGCAAGGGAAGAAGAAGAAGATTTTTTTCTTCTATTCCACCGCCAACTCTCTTCCAAAAAGATGTCGACTACTTCCCACGTGTTGGACGGATGATGGAGAGACTGTTGCACAGTGGGCGCCTCTTGCCTCTCTCTCCTCTGTTTTCTTATAAATACAAGGGAGAGACTAAGAATAAAAAGGAGAAAAAATTGAGACCGAGAGGGAACAAACCGAGAGAGATAGAGCAGAGGAGATAAGAGTGGGGGGAAGCCAAAAAAAGAGAGAAAAAAGCAGAAAGAAAATGTAAAACAGAGGGGAGAGAGAAGAAAAAAGGCACCGCCGACCACCTATCGCCTTCAATAGCACATCCAAAAGTTGCAATAGTCATAGATCAGCCATTTTCCTCTTTTTCTTTCTCCTACTTCGTTCCTACTACACCTCCATTATTCACGTAGCATGTGAAAAGTGGAGAGCACTGTTCACATTGGTTGGGCCAAGCTTAGCCTATGTATTTGGGCTTGATCAGCCCATTAATGTTTTTCAAATATTTATTTTAGAATTTTTATAATTTTTTCATGTATTTTTTTGTTATTTTGATTAATATCAAGCAGTATTTTTATGTCGTAAACGTACAATTCTGGTATTAAAATACTAGGTTGTCGTCAGAACTTTTAAAAATACAAAATAATTTGAAAAAAATATTTTTGTGCATACAGTCAAGTGTCTCAAAGCTAAAAAATTATATTTTATCTTTCGTATACTAAAAAACAATGTTTTAGCATATATTTTGACTTTAATAACTAATTTATTAAAGTTAAAAGAACATTGACCAAAATTTCAAAAACAACAAACATTTTATTTTGTTTGTCTCTTAGTATCCAGGTTATGACATTACATGTAATACGTATTTTGGATATTTAATTTTTTTTTCTAACAATAGAACAGTTAGGTTTTACCGTATTAAGATAAGGATCTCCTTATAGAGAAGAATTTTTCTTAAACCTTAAATAGACCAACAATTAAAAACTACAATACAACTTTAGATTTTATCAGACAAAATAATGCAATCTACCTTGGATAGGGCATATTTGGGGTGCTAATACTTTCTCTTTATACAACCAGTTTCTATACTCGATCTCTGAGACTAGGTAGAGTTTATAGTGATCAGAATACTAGATAACGACTCTCTTTTAAATTTTTCACTAATAAAAAATATAAAAATTCCTTATTTTTTCATATTTTACTAAAAATATATCATATATCATATTTTATATTTTAAAAAAATAAATTATTGCTACGATGTCGTACACATTCAAACGTGTATTCTTGTAAGTCGGTAAAATCCCCATCAAACACATTGAAACCCGATTGGTGAGATTAGTGGTGCAATTATTAATCTGATTGGTAAAAAAAAATCAAATCAAATTGATACCTCTGACTCTTAAAATTATCCACTTGCTATTTTAATAAATTATTTTATTTATGTTTGATCATGTGTAGCAAAATATATTTTTATTTTAATACTAATGATTCAACGGTTTCATCAATGACTAACTAGTAGTCAAATAAAATAATATATAAGTTATCCATCTCCAAAACCAGTCCTAATCATTGAAACGACCTTCCATCTCTCTATCCAAAACCACTAGCCCTCCTGAAACGCACCTCAATTGTTAGCTCTGGCTCCTTAACCACCACAGATATTAGTCACAACAACCACCTGAACCCTTAGTGCTACCACCGAATGCGCCATCACCAATAGCCAATGACAATTAAAAAAGCCACCAAAACCTCCAAAATGCCATCCATAAAACCTTCTTATAAGAAGCCAAAAATTGGCCACACAACTTAGTAAACACCACTAGCAAAACCACTCATGCCCCAACCCAAACGCGAGTAACAAAAAACCCTGAAACACCACTCAATTCATGACATCTCCATACTAGAAACTCCAGTTAACAATCTAAGAAACAACCCTCCAATAAACATCTATTAGCCATCATTACTCAACTTAATAATAATTGTGTGCCCAATAACCACCACTAGCTCGGTAAATAAGGAGAGAAAATAAGCAAACTAACGCGAGGAAAAACATTTATAAATCTCTCTCATTGGTTAACGATGAATGTAATGGCCTTCATCAATTAGGCAAGATTAGTTCACCCACAAACGTGTTAGTCCATTTTTTTCAGACATGTATGCATGCCACCTAGTCCACGTGCCACAGAACATGTTGATGCTTGGATACATGTAGCGTCACCTTTTTAGTTGATTTTTTAGTAGTTTGCAAAGTATTTTTCCCTCATGTTTTTGTTTACTTTTCACATATTTATTGTTGTTTTCTTAAGTTATTGCTTTTTTAAATTTGATGAATTTTTTTTAGAATATATATTATGGGAATGATCATTTGATCCATCCAAATATCGATTCAGATTTATAGTTGGAGATAGGATTGTCCACTAAGCTCGATTAAAATAGGATATATAAATTAACACTACAATTGAGAACTTATAAATGACGAGTGGTGCTTTGACTGTTAAATGTTCGCAATCAATTCCAAGTGTTCAAATTCTAAAGTTCACGGGGTGATGTTAAACTATCGGATACAGGATCAAACAACTCATTTTAATGATAAATATAAACAATTCACTGTTAGTTATAACGAACTCCTCCAATTGATAATAGAAATGAGATCATAAATGAGTGGTTCATGTACAATCTCTAATTAACCTGATGGTTCTAATGACGACCAATCTCCTTCTCTTCCAGTATCGTCTTTATTTTACATTTATTGTATTTGAATGTCCAAATATTTAAATTTATAATAAATAAATTTATTTTAATTATTTTTTTAGTTATGTTCAATATGTTATTTTTTAATAATTTTAAAATATTACTAACGAGGTTACATATGAGACAACTCTGTTGGTATATTCCAGAAAGTTAAAAAAAAATTACTATAAATTTCACTGCTACTATTAATGCATTAATGGAATTACAAGTGGTATTCTATCGATGATATATTATTTGTATCGATGGATATATCAACGAGATAAAGATAATACTTTTTTATGACTGCTTTGTTCGTCTGTAAATCCATTGGTATATTTGTTATCGACAGACTCACCAACAATTTATAAATTACCGACAACAGTTTTTGCAATAGATTATTTTTGTCCCTGAGTGCGTCGGTAACATATGTACTAATGAACTACTAGTATAAATGCTGACATAAATTTTTGTTGGTAAAATTATTAAATCTATCCGGTAATGGTTGTTAGAATTTTTATTAAATTGTTATGCATATGTACAATTTGATTTAAAACATTAGTAATGTTGGTAAGCATACATTTTCATAATAATTTGATAATTCAAATGATTAAGTTTCCAAAATTTTGAATTCATTATAACAAATAGTCCAAATGCTTGCTCCCTGTAAATATATTAACAAAATAGCACAATGTTATGATAACTAGTAGTTATATTAAGCAATGAAGATTGCTATATTTCTAGTGCTCTCCTTCTCTTTGCCATCACAGCAACTTCATTTCCTGAGGCGGTTCATGCCAAAGATCTTGTAAAAATGATGGATGTCTTTCAAAATAAGGTTGAAGTTGGTGCTCCTTTATTTAATCGTAGGAAAATGTTACAAAAATTTTACAATTTTATCCTGAATGGAACGGATAAAATAAACTTGAAGCATTTCATCTTGAATTTAAAAAAGAAATTTGGAATTATCCAGATGTCAAGCGATATATAATCTTCTTCACTTTTCCTACAAAAAAAATGGTAATGACACCATGTCATCTAGGGTTTGTCGAGCGTAATTTTGATGTTATTCTCTACATAGAAACTCTCTGTGATGGAGGTTAGAGGTACTTTTATTATTATATTTTATTATTTCACAAAATCATCCAAAATAAGAATTTAATTTTTTTTATATTTTCAAATCTGTCAGCCAATCATGGTGAGTACGGTTGCTTTGACAATTCCAATGGCTTAAAGAGCTATTTTCCACGTGTTATAATAGTAGTAAATTTAATTTAATTTTAAGAGATAATTTAACCAATAAAATTTTTAATATATTTTTAAAAAAATCAATTTTAATTTTATAAATTTCATGTTAATTAAAAATTTATATAATTATTAATTTTATAATTCATATAATTAATTGAGATATATAAAAGCTAAATAAAGCACTTATATTATTCTTAAAAGAAAAATAAAATAAATTTATATTATATGGTTATAAATATTTTTTGGTCCAGTGCATTAAAGATATTTTATAGCTGTCACATACGTTTGGAATTTGCGTACGGTCACATTTTCATTGAAAAGGACGAGATTTCTATAATAATTATATGGTGTTAAAGACTCTCTCAGAGACGGAAAAAAATAATTAAAATCAATCCTAACGTTGCCGCTTTCAGTGGAACCTCCATTTCAATCATATAGACTTTTTTAAAGTGGCACCGTTTCATCAGAAAGATGCCACATCGTTTTTAATAGACTAATTGCATAGAACTAATTAAGGTGTTAGGCTCCATTGACTTCGATAGAGAAACAAAATGTTAAATAGACCAGGTTAATTATTACAGTAACACCCTAAAAAAATAAAAATAAAATAAAATAAAAAGCCTTTTCCCTGTACATTATTGTGCCTTCTCTTGTAATTTTCTATGAATGGAACTGTTCATTGTCCTTTCTTATTTCTTATTTTGATTCTTAAATTTTATTTCTCTCAATTTCATCTATTTTGTGTAACATTTTATTTTCTTTGCACATTCTTAGAAATTTAAGGTGTTTTTGTATCTTCAAAGTTGGATTGGAGACCACTTTAGTTAAGCAAGATTTGAATTTATACTATAAAAAATAAAAATCAAAATGAAACAAAAAACTAACAACATTTTTTTATTTTTTTAATGGAAAAAACCTCTTTTTCATCCCAAAATTCTTCATATATGCTCTTTGTTCCTTTTAATTTTAGACTTTTATACATGGATCCTTATTCCTTTAATTTTTTTCCTTATGAGTTGTGAAAGATTAGAGAAAAAGTCGTTCGAGAATAAAGGATAAGATAAAAAATAATTTGCTCATCATATTCCAACAAAAAAAAAACTGATAGCAATAGGTTTTTTTTTTAAATAGTGCTATTAATATTTTGCAAGTGGCTCCATTAGGGATGGTCATGGACCATAATGCATAAACTTGAATTTCCCATTCTAGGACTTCATGTTAATTTCTAATGTAAAAGAAAGAAAGAAACAATTGTATTATAAATGTGTTTCATGTATTATATATATTTTTAATTAAAAAAACGTATTGATTATGCTTATAAAATAAATTTTTAAAAAAATATATGAACGGGTAAATAAAACAAAGTAATTAACTCTTATTAATAAAACCTATTTCGCATGGAAAAACTACTGTACACAAGTTATGAGTCATTGTGGATTGAAAAAGTGAATTCATAGTTTTTCCCAAAAAAAAAAACACAAATAACTAGTCTTCAAGGTTAAAATGGTTCATTTATAATTTTTGAATTATTTTAGATGCATCTTATTCTTTTCAAAAAGTTTTTTCACAACAAAATTACTTGATTGCTCTTAACATAAAAAAACACTTACCTATGGTCTAGAAGCTTTTTTAATATTTTACTTTTTTAAGCACACTGTAATATTGTTTTAAATTAAAAAAATCCTAAAGATTGATTACATTGGGCTTATTAATATTTTTATAATGATTATTTGGTTCTTCGGGAAATGTGGTATTTTGATAAATAAAAAATAAAAAGAATTGTTTATAACCATGTTGCACGAGATAGTTACTCTATCACATATGCGATTTACTCTAATAAGTGCACTCCAGCACATCAAAAAAAGTTTTAATTATTATTAGGATTAATTAAAAGATCAAATAATTATAATAGAAAAAACTGATATAAGATTATGACTAAGCCTCTGATATCAAGCTTTAAAAATTTTTATTTTAAAGGTAATGGAGTAATTTGAATGTGATTTGAAGAGTGAAATTTTAATAATAAAAAAAGTTTTGAGTCCAAGTTAAGTGTTGTTTTGATTTTAAGAATATTCGGGTAACTTAATCATGTAAAAAAGTTTTAAAAAAGCAGTAGCAACCTTAATTAATTTAAAACTTTTCAATCCATGATAATTGAAAGAGAATAAATATAAAATATTTTGAAGAATAAAATGATAAATTTACTATTTTAACCTAAAATAATTGATCTAATCTTCTAAACATGAGTTAATATTTTAAATTCATAACCAATAAAATCATAGCTATATGTTTAATTGAGAACTTTAATTTGTAACTAATTTAATTTTGAAGGATAAAATTAAAAAAAAAATTTTAATTTAAAAATTTTACCAAAAAAAACAATATCAATAAAAATAATGAACACCAAATTTGAAACAAAATAAATAAAGAGTGAAATTGAAAAAAATAAAATTTAAAAACTATATTAAATAAATAAATAACAATACTCAAAAGAATAAAGTTTAAATCAAACATAATAAAAATTTCAAGGATAAAATTAAAAAAAACTTAATTAAAATAATCAAATATAAAAAAAATCAATCTAAAAATAAACATTCAAATGACTTATCAATAAATTTGGAAAGCTAGTCATGAATTTCTAGAAGGAAATAAAGGATAAAAAGGACTTTTAGTCTTGAATCGAATCATATGTACTATCTAAAAAGAAAAAGGATGCTAAGACAAATCTAATAACATGTAGAATAAATTAGCCTAGCTCATAGAGTTATGACAATGATTAATATTGATTTACTCAAGTCACTTCTTTGATTGTTTTTTAAAAATATTTTTTTTATATATATGACCTTTATTATTTGATTTATTTATTTATTTTGATTTAATTTTTATAATTTTATTGTAATTTCATGTTTCAAATTATAAATTTAATAGATTACTCATGATTTACATGAATTAGTTTAATATACCATCATTTTAATAGTTTTTTAAAAAATATATTATCTATTATGTTACTATTTAAGTGTTCTAAAAGTGGTTTCAAGCGTTTTTTTTACTTCTTAACATCATTATATTTTTATTTGTTTTATCTTAAAAGGCAAATTATCATTGCTAATAACAATTATTTTTTTTTATTATAATAAATATGTCATACAAATACAACTACTTTATAAAAATACTTTATAAATATTGATAAATTAAACTAATCCAGAAGCATTTTGAAAGTAAAAAAAAAAAATGTACAAAGATCAATCACGGTTTAAAAATAAATCTAAACCCATGAACTTAAAAAACAAGAGAGAAAATATTGGTTAATATTTAAATAAAACATTTTGCAAAGAAAAATAAAATAAAAAGGCCACGTTTTGATGGCGTAACATGACTAGCCTGCCTTTAATAAAAAAAATACAGGTGCCTTTGTGTCATGAAGCTTAGGTCCACCCTTAATGCCTTTTTTTTTTTTTTCTTCTTCCCAGAGAGCGCACATTCCAAATTTTTTATTTATTTATTTAGAGGGAGCACGCATATTGCAAACTTGATAGATTTTCAAGCAGTGAAAGTGATTGGAAAATCAATGTCTGTCGTAATAAAAAAAATTTCTCATTTTTTTTTAATGTTCAAAACAATAAAGATTAAAATATAAAAAAAGTAAAATTATAGAGATTAAATTGAAGTTTTTCATGTCAAATGTAACTAAGCTATTTTTTTATTATTTTTTTTTATCAAATTTGATTTTTATTTTTTAACTTTTGATTTTGAACACAAATTAAATTTTGATTTCACAAAATCTAGCGCATATTTATCATCTAATACTTCTTAAATATTAAAAAATAATGAAATTAAAAAAAAATATTTTTATTAAAAACATTGTTTTTTAAATAAAATGCCTGATATAGAAAACAAGTTATATATATATATATATATATATATATATATATATATATATATATGTGTGTGTGTGTGTGTGTGTGTGTGTAATAATCATATCTCATTATTTTGCACCCAATTGAAGAAAAAAAAAAAAGGAATGATAACTCTGAAAAAATTAATAAAAAAATTTACAATAAAAATATAAACTTTATTTTCATTCAATATTCATGAACATAAACTTAAATTTGTTTTTTGTATTGTAGGTTAATGTATAATAATCAATAAAATGATTGTAATTATTATAAAAACAATGTTGTAATCTTATATGAAAATAAATGTGAGTTTCAATGGCTTTAATTGAATCAAGTTCCAAATATAATTTTAGTTACTTGATTATAATGAATTTTGACTAAATGTTTAGGGGAAAAAAATTGAATAACTTAAGTTAAAATTGAATGGTATTAATGAAATAACATCCTAAGGTATAAAATCTCAATTATTTTATTATAATTAATTTTAATCATATTAAAAAATAATATAAATTATATTTTGAAATCTCACATAATAGTTTAAACTATTAGGTTAAGATGGTTTTTTTAACATGATATCAAAGCTTTAAAGATTAAATCTCACTATCTTTATTTATTTAATAAAAATTAAGTATAAGATAAAATAAGTATGTGCAAATTTTAAACCTAAAGAACATTTATTTAAAGAAAAATGTTAAATAATAATATAAATTATATTTTAAAATTTCACCTGATAGATTAAATTATAGGTTATAGAGTTAAGATAATTTTTTAATAAATTAAAAATAATAAAAAGCTATTTTAAAAAAGCTTAGCACTCAGATGAAGTTGGACAAATATACCTAGCAAATAAAAAAGTTGGGCATGTAAGGGCCTCCAAGTCAGGGTTATTGTCCTGATCTTTTTTGTTTCTATATGTAAAATAACATATAAATTAGATAAGATGTCATTTAATGAACAGACAACACATAATGTTACTATACATATTCCAGCCACTTTTAGTACCTAGAAAGTCGAGTTTTGAGTTATTTGACTCAATAATTCATTTTAGTTGTTTTTTTTCATTTAAGAAACATTTTATATACCTCAATAAATTCTTTTTAGTTTTAAATCAATCTTTAAGCAATAAAAAAAATAATCCAAATAAAAAATATTTCTAAGCCCTAATCTACGTATTTCTATAAAGATGAATAATAAAAAAATAAATAAATGGAACTTCTCTTGTCAAATAACATCCTTTGACATTAAAATTGTCTTTTTTATTATTAGAAAGTGGCCACTCGATGATTTTCTTTCATCACCACCACTTTCCAATGAATTCTCTACCCTCTCTCAAATTTAGAGATTTAAATATGAATAAAATAAATTTTTATATTAAAAAATTAAATTTTAAAAAATAAAGATAACATAAAGTAAATCAATGAATAACGTGTGGATTGAAACATCTTTTTTAACCTGAATTTGAGATTGACTATGCAGGTTTTTATGATTGTCATTTTTGCCGGCTTTCATTGATTTTATTCCTTATGCCATAATATCTAATTAAATTTGCATATAATCAAGTTCTGAATTTTGGAACAAACCTTAAATTCGCAAGAATATGGAAAGAGAAGAAACAACCACCTCAAAGAACAAAAAAGCAAATGCAATGATGCAATAATATAAAGGTTTGGTAACCAAAAAAAAAAAATGTTCACTGTTAAAATACACAAATCTACGCTAATTCACCACATAATTTAGTTTTTTTTATATAGAAATAAATATTTGGTGACCTACATGAAAAATAAATAAAATTACTATTAAGCCACTATACAACACCACGTTGAATCACTGCACATTCTAGTTTTTTTTTTTTATTGTTCTTTATTTTTATTTTATTTTATTTTAATGTAATTGTAATATCATATATATATATATATATATATGCTACAAAAAATATTATTTTTGTGTAGAAATGATATAATTATAAAATTTATCAATTTGTTTTTACTATACTTGTAGCAAAATTGTAATTTTTTTTTGAAAATAATTTTTTCTTATATTGTTTTTCTCTTTATGCTTGGAATTTTTATTATTTTATGCTTATCTATTTATTATTATTTTTTTTCTTATCTTTTTTTTTTGTAATATTGTTTTCTTTTTACATTTTTTTGAAAAAATATTATATTTTATTTTTTACACTTTGACATATTTATACAATTTTTTGTTGTTGTTATCTTTATTCTTGTGTAATTTGTTTTTATTTTTTTCTTTACATGTTTTGTTTTTCAAAAATATTTTCATTTGTGATTGTAGTGTAAACAAAGGTTTATCAAAATTCAATTTTTTGGTTTACAATTATTTTTTTTATATTTTCAGATTATTTTGATGTGTTGATGTCAAAAATAAATTTTATAAAAAATTATTATTTTAATGTATTTTAGAGCAAAAAGTATTTTCAAAAACAACAATCACTATACTCTCAAACACCTCCTAAGAAAAATGATGTTTTACTATAATAATTACAATATTATTCTATTTTTTGCTATATATGAAATTAATTTGAGATCTTATATGTTTTTATTAATATATATGATCTTTATTATAATTTATTATATGTAAATATTATTTTTTTTATTTACAATTATATTTTTTATTTAATATCAAAAAACATACTGATAATACCTGCATATAATTTTTTTGTGTTAGAGAAAAACTCTTCAACTTACAATGAAACAAATTGAATTGATGTGTTAACAGTTTGATTTTTACATTTATTAGCACAAATGATTTTTTTGTATTTAATTAAATGCATGTATAAATTTTTTAATTTATAATTAAAATTAAAAAAGAAAAAAATTGTATATTTATTCTTTTGCCAGAAAAATTATCCGACTCAATAACTAGTATAACGAAAATAAAATGGAATTGAGTTGAACCATATTTGGAATACTATTAACTTATTTTTTTTAAAAAAATCCTATTTCCGGACATCATGCTTGTTTTATAAATATGCAAATTAAACCATGCACAGGTAACCTGACTATTTCGATTCCATATTCATTACATTTAGACCATTCACTCCTGATTTTCTTAATTCTTAACAAACATAAAATGACTTGCTGATATTGAAAATATATTAGTCAAATAACACAATTTTGATTCAAATACACTGCCCTAATTAAAAAAAATTTAAAAACTTAAAATGAATAAAATTCATAGGGGGATTTTATTTTAGAAAATACTTTTCTATTTTGAAATGTTTTATTTTTGAAATTTTTGAAATTTTTTTTTTAATAAGAACAAGGCATTCTAGCCAGAATTGTGTGACATATGAATATTAATTTCTCTATATAAACAAGTTTTTTGATGTTTGTTACGAATTGAGAACAATTAAATTGAATTGTTTACCTACCACCAACATAGAGTCGAATTTACCAAACAATTTAATTTGGCAATTTCAAACAAATAGGAGATCTCAAAATGGTATTTTCTCCTAGGCCATGTTTGTTTCTCGAAAAATAATTTTCAGAAAATTACTTTTCAAACTTTCCTGTGTTTGTTTGTTATTAGAAAAATTGATCAATGGAAAACACTTTCCGGTCAACAAAAAACACTTTTCAATCAATGGAAAACACTTTCCGATCAATAAAAAACACTTTCTGGTCAACGAAAAACACTTTCTGGTCAATGAAAATATTTTTTAGTAAAAAAAATTTAGCTTGGTTTTCAGGAAAGTGTTTTTCTTTTTAGCTGTGTTTGTTTTCCGGAAAGTGGTTTCCAGGAAAACACTTTCCAAACTTTCTTGTGTTTGTTTTTCAAAAAATGGTTTCTGGGAAATCACTTTCCAAACTTTCTTGTGTTTGTTTGCTGTTAGGAAAGTTGGTAAACGAAAAATACTTTCCAGTCAAAGAAAATTTTGGCTTGATTTTCAGGAAAGTGCTTTCCTGAAAAATTTGGGAGGAAAACACTTTCCGGAAGTTGTTAAAAGTTTAGAAATGTTATTATTTGTTAATTATATCAAATTTGATCCTCAAATTTTTGATTGCTATATATATTTTATTTTGAATATTTATTTTTCAATTTCATTTGTTAAAATTTAATTTTTATATTTACTTTGTTCCTCATTTTTATAATTGTTATTTGCTTTTCTCCTATTATTTTTTTATTGAAATTTTTTTCTATCAAATTTGGTCCTCATTCTTTTGATTGTTATTTATTTTATTTGAAATACTTTATGAAATGTTAATTATTATTATTTTAATTTCTTCATCTTTTTTTTTAAGATTTGATCTTTATTGTTTTGATTATTATTTATTTTATTTGAGATAATTTATGAAATTATTTTTTTTTCAATTTTATTATTATTCAACTTTTTAATTTGTAAGATTTATTTCTTATTATTTTAATAAACTTGAGAAAAATAAAATATTAATAAATTATTTTTTAGTTTATTTTCTATAACATAACCAAACACTGGAAAGTATTTTTCAGTTTATTTTCCATAACATTGCCAAACATCAAAAAAATATTTTACTTTTAAAAAATTTATTTTCTCCGTAATTTATTTTCTTTAAAATTCATTTTCTAAAAAAAATAATTTTTCTGTCAGCAAACAATTCTAATTTGTTTTCTATTGATTTACTGATTTTGTTTTGTAAATGTTAATACATCAGATGTAACTGGTATTAATCAATCAGTTGTCAATCTTTCACAATTAAGGTATATGGACAGGGTTGCAGGGATCTTAATGTACCAATAAAATAAGACATCCCTTAATAAAAGGTTTAGGTTGCATGGTGTGATTGTTTGAAAAAAAAGAAGAGAAAACTCTTAATTTTTTATTCAATTATAGACCAATTCGTTAGCTGAGGTTAGAAAAAACTCTAAATTAAACTTAAAAAATGATATTCAAACTAATTTTATATATTTTAGTTTATTTATGATTTTTATTATTTTAGTTTTTAGTTTTCTAATTTATATAGGTTTGTTTGTAGATTTAGTTAAGGAGTTGTATTCCCTTTAAAAAAACAAACTATTTGAAAAGAAATATTTAATAATTAATTTTTAATTAATATTTTATGTGATAATATTATTTGGTAAAATTTTGTGTTATTTACACTTAGTTTTTTTATATTATTTTCACCAGCATCCATATAATGTTTTTTTTTTAAAAAGTCCTGTTTTTGTACAACTTTATGAAGAATTAAAGAATAATTTAGAAGAGGATGAACAAAGGGACCACATTAAAAGAATTTCTAGAATAATTCGACACAGAGACCAATTAAATAAAAAAGAGAATGGAGCAATCATATTAAAAAAAATAAATCAGTAATATAGAAATCAAATAGAATTCCAACAGCATGTTCTCCAATCGGACTTTTGGAAGGCACTTCTTCCTTCGTTCAGTTGTTACCTCAAAGTTTCTGAGCCTAAATTAGAAACGTTATGGGCCAATGGAGGGAGAGGGCTTCTAAATGAGACTCGTGTTCCATATCCTTGTCCAATGCTTTTTCTTTTTGCTCAAAGATTTAGCCATTTTAAGGTTTTTTTTTAAAAAATAAATTTAAGTGCATTTTAAAGGCAACCTTTTATCCTCTTTTTCTGTTTTAAATTTATTTCCAGGTTCAAATCTAAAATCTTTTGCAAATGGGAATATGTGTGTTAGTTAAAAAAGAAAAAGAAAAGGAAAAAGAAAGTGCCAAGCAATACCGATAGATCTGCAAGACAGTATTAACTCCGACAATGAGATTACTTGGAATCACTAAATAACAACAGGGAAATCAACGCACAAGCTTCACCTATTGTTTTTCAATGGCCTTAGTAACAGCTTCAGCAATACTTTTCACATGAAGAGCACGTTCTTCTTCAGCTACAACGACGGCTTCCATGGATAAGTACAAGTTGCATGAGACCCTAGCATGCGATACAATAAGGCCCATTTCTTCGAAGACCTCTAAGATTGAAACTAGTTTGTCTCCTCCCTTCTCGCATATCACCTTCACTATAAATCCCTTCTCACCCTTCTCCACCTCCACTTCCCTCTGAAAATAAATGGACAGTGTGTCATAAAATGTAGAATGTTCCATTTTTTCAGACAACAAAAAGAAGGTAAAAAAATGAAATAACCACGGAGAGGGAGGAAGGGAGGGAGGGGAGGGGGTGGGGGGGTGGAGAGTTGACCTTAGGGAACTGGAGTTCCTTCATTAGGCTCAAGTATTCTCTTTTTACAGCAATTAAGCTTGCGAGTTCCCTTTTGATTGCCTCCAATTTGAGCTTGAGCTTGTAAATGCATAGTAGAGCATCCATGATGACATACTTCCTTTTCACCTTCATAAGAAACAGATATAGAGTCAGGGAGCTTTGTGGCAAAATAATGAATTGGTATTCTTAGACTGTTGTTTCTAACGCTAAAGAAAAGCAAGGCAAGTCTTTGAGTTTTTCTTTTTCTTTTTCTTGACAATGCAGTAGAAAGAAGAGAAAACTGGTTTTGCTTATTACAGATTTGGAGCGGGAGAGGGTTCGTAGATAGTGACGCATATTGTGCATTGCTGCTCTCCTTTGCAGCCTAACCACCATCTCTCTCTCTGTCTCTCTCTCCGTGTTTATTATATGTCCAGTAACATACAGCAGCTTGACTTTTATAGCAGGAATGGAGATGTTGAGGGGATGTGTTTAGGATCTCGGATTGTCAAGCTAGCTATGCTATTTATGTTCTTCTCTCACATGAATTTGGGAAACGAATCAATAAGTGAATAGGTAAAAGAAATAAAACGCCAATTACAAGGGCTAAATATTGCCATCCCAGTTCTCATTATTAAACAAAAAATATTTTTTTTTGAGATGATTGTCCATAGTCTTAAGAACGTGGGCCAAAATTTGACGTTGGTTTTTTTTTCTTTTCTTGCCTCTAATTCTCATTATTTTTCGAAACTGCATGTCCAAGATTACTAAAATATAAGGGAGAATAAATAGGATTGGGATTGACAAAGAACTTCAAGACACCAATTTCGGGACAAAATATCTGCTTTGGGAATATATTAGTGGAAAGGCGTGGGCTCCAATGAAGAAGAAAATTAAATAAAAAAAGCTCTTAGATAAAAAAATTTATCAAGATTGGTAAAAAGTGCACATCCATTTCTGAATCCGAATTCTTGCATGGAATGGATGTGGGAAATGTGCTCAGTTGCTAGTCAGATTCAGTCAATGCATATACGCAGTGTTCACGGGTCTCTCGTTCGGCTTCACTTTGTTTCCCATCTTGCTAGTGCCCGGAGGTCACATGCTCTGACACTGTGTACCAGTTGGTGTTTTATATTCTTTTATCTTTCTTTCGTACTTCTGGGGTCACCAAGCTTGATAGCATTAACAGCCTTTCCACTTAAAACAAATCCAGCTGCCTGGACAATTCTTACTCTTTTAGTGGAGGTGAAATTGTTTCACCAGTATTTTAATTTTCTGCAGCATTCGTATGAGCCACAGCTGGGAAATTCTGTGTGTTGCAAGACCAGGTCTTGATCATGACACTGCTCGTATTAGATTGATATCCCAGCACATTATCTAACTCGAAAGCTTTTGATAGCATGGATTAGGTGTGGTGAGCGAGCCCCATCTATGTATAACATAGCTAGCTCGTGATTTCTTTTTCCAAGTGATGTGATGCTTTTATTCTTAGCAAGATCTATATTTTAATTGATTTTGTAACAAAAGAAGTAAATTGTTTATAATTTCAAGAGTAAAGCCACCGGCATAACTGTTGGATAAGAAAAGTGGATTGTATAATGTTAAGGTTCATTCTCTTTGGTTAGAACAAGCCAAACACAAGGTGCCTGCTGTCTGGTGCCTCCATTATGACAAGCCCTGCCCATTTAACAAATTCTTATTCTTCACATAATGGCATGCATAAACATATATAAACTATTCATAGGCTGCACAAAGGACTAGAAGGCGCATGGATATTGGATGCCAGTAGCTCTACCTTTCCTGAAATCACTCATACTTGTCTTGTTCGAAATGTATGCTAGGGCTACGCTCCTTCTCTGAGGGTCATAGGGATCCCTCCATTGTCTCTTTGTTTCCTGATATTTCAATTTTACAAGTCCATCCTGGCATTCGGTTTTCTTTGTCCATTTCTGCTTGACATCTCCCTCTCAATCTGGGAACTGAAGCAATATATTCTGTCAAATTCTTGTCTACTACTTGCTTAAGCTGTACCCTTTTTATCTTGTTTGTGGAATCCGGATTGATCACATGAGCGCATAGAGCCAAGGAAAGGATTGCAAGCGACAATCTAAGATTATTCATTACAACCCCGTGTCTTAATAATTAGTTCACTGTGTAAGTTCATTGTGGCTCTTATGTTTTACGTAGAATTTCAGTGCCATCCCTATGATTTAGAATATTTATAAAGGATATTTTGTCTAATAATTAGCATCTCCATAAGAGGTGCTGCCACTTTTTACTCTAATACCAAACTAAAGCGAATAAGAACTAGTGTTTGGAGGTAAAAAGACTCATAATTGTATTATGGATCCAAGTATATCTTATATAATACCAATAGGGCTCCAGCATAGCTGTAGTGAGTTTATTGTATTTGCAAGGAAATTACGAATTCAAATCCTTTCTCTCGAGTTCTTCCATCCCGCATGTGTGTCCACCTCTCATTCTATCGAGTTTTCACTTTCTAAAGCTCATTCACCTGATATCTCTATCAAGATAGCCTCCAATAATCATCTTTTATGCAAAGCACAAGTCATTCTGATTCTGCGTGCTGATGGTCATCATGGTTATGTGCAAAATTAGGTTGCATATCTGGCACCAACGTTCGGTGACGGTGGTGTGTCACAGACCGACCATGCGGCAAATACTTCACTGCAGATTGACTAATTGATTCTTGGATGGATCGATAACTACCTGTTTAATGGCCCCTTGTACCAAGTCATCAACAATGAATCCTCTTGTGATGATAGGCAAGTTTTGGAAAATCTTTTTGGCATTTATATAAAATTAAATTAAATTAATAAAAATATATTATGATAAAAACAAAACTAAAATTGTTTATAGAAATAAAATAAAATCAGCTATTTTATGACATATATGTTGTATATTTGCATAATTGGAAATTCTTGGTAGTTTTCAATACATGAAAGGTGTTGTCAATGTTTTTTTTTAAATTAAAATATTTTAAAAATATTCATTAAATTTGTGAAAATGTATAGGGAAAAATCAACTACACACCATGAGTACATAATCACAGCTAATTTTTCTAGTAGTAATAATAACAATAATGTGTCATTAGATGTTGATTGAAAAAGAAATATTTGTCAACTCATGACGTTGTTTCTTCAAATATGGTTCCACCATGTAGAAGCAATGTCCCTTCATAATAGAATCCATATACTTAAAAGTACGAGGCGTATTGAAAGGATGATTTTTTAATGTAAGTTTATTTTACTTTGAGTTGATTTGTATTTAACAATTTATAAATATATAATATTTCATTTAATTTATTGATTTGTTGTAAGTTCAGACTTCATTTGAACTTTGTTAATTTTAAAGAAGATTTATAAAATAGCATGATCAGTTTTCAAAAATGGTCTGATCATTTCCCTAAATTAGTTTAGCCGTAACTTGACATGACTAAAAGATTAATATCTTCTCCTAATTATAGTAATGTCGAAGTAATAAATAACTAGGCAAGACTAGAGTTGAATCACAAGGAGGTTAATTGTATAAATTATAAATAACAATAATAACAATAACAATAATAGTAATAGTAATAGCAGTAGTAGTAGTACTAATACTAATACTAATAATAATAATAATAATAGAAGAAGAAAAAGTTGATGAGAATTTTGAGATGGAAGATCAATATAAGGATTAAACAATGACAACAACAAATATCAAGGTTTGAGATCCACCAATGGTATTTCAAACAAGTATAGTATTAACTCTTATTGTTCAATTGAAACCACACTTAATGGAGGTTCCAATTAGATTATAAATTGTTAACATGATTACATTAGTTATTTTATTTGAATAGTGCTAATAGTTATAAATATTATTAGGTATTCATAATTATAACTTATGTTAACAACAAATCAAGTTCTTTTCATAGCACAAACGTCAGTTATACTATACGGTTGGGCTATAAAAATACAAAGTATTTGTTGTGCCAAGTGTTATACAACATAAATCTAGATTAACCATTTAATAAGCAAAGTATTAAGAGTAAACAAAATAATAAATACAAAACATGTTAGTATCAAACATTAAAGTATATGTTGCCCTTACACTATACTTATTCTTACATCATTAGTGTAACCTTTTCACATTGATATAATAAATGATTAGTACTTAAAAGTGCATTTTTATCAAGGTTTTATATCATCATTTTGCACTTAAAATATCAATAACTCCTTAACTAATGCATATTTTATAATAACATATCTAATAATATAAAATACTTTTAATTTATGGTAAATATTCATTTTAAATACAAGCCTATCACATAAATAAAAGGATTGATTGATGAGTTTAAGAACTGAAATTGAAAGGACAAAGAGATGTCCAGACTTAGAAAAGAAATGTTGGTGCAGTCCAAACCAGAATACTGTTCGGTAATTGGATCATATCTGAAACTGTAGATCTCATATTTAGGCCTTTTTCAAGTTCAAATTGTAGCAAAAATAAAGAGGTCTGAATATGTCCTATAACCCGAACATTGTTTAGTATTTGGTCCATATCTAGAGTTTTAGAAGTTCAAATGACCTCTATCATTTTTCCTGGAAAGCTGAGATAATTTCTTACAACTTTTATATTTTCAAGTGATTTTAATTCTAACGTTATCAATGATGTTTTGGGTAGACAAGAGAAGATAAGGATTAGTAGTATTAGTATTATTAATAGTATTAGTATTAGTATTATTAACATTATTATTATTATTATTATTATTATTACTATTCATATTACTATTACTATTACTATTTGTATTATTATTGTTGTTGTTATTGTTGTATTATTGTTATCTATAATTTATACAATTAACCTCGTTGTGGTTCAACTCAAGTCTTGTCGGTTTATTTATTACTTCAACACTAATGCACTTGGAAGAAGACATCAATTTTTTGGTCGTGTCACCTCCATAACCGCAACCATCGGCAGCACACTGTCATCCTCTGCCAGACCACCACCACGCTAGGTTGTCTGCCCTTTCTCCCCTTCCCCTTTTTCCTCTTCTTCGCAACCCCTGTTTATTGAACAGAGGACATGAATTATAATTCACATCCATTGTTCATATAGTGGATTTTTTTGTAAATCTAAAAATTTCCAAAAAAAATCATTTTAAAAAATTGTGATTTTCTTACATATTTGTCTATCAATTTTGCATAAAATCGAGTTATGTGTTTACACTGTAAAATACAAATCCGGTATTAAAATACCCGGTTTCCTCTAAAATTATAAAAAAATTCAAAACATTTTCAAAAAAATAAAAAATATATTTTGTTGCATACGGCCAAACCCTGAAATTTTCCCAAGCATATTTTTCATAAAAAACAATTACATCTTTTTCATGTTAAAAAAAATCCAAAAATGGATATCTTAACCAGTTTATGATTATTCATTAGGATTTGTCCAACATGTCAAAAAAAAATTTACCAATCTTTTTTTAATCTAGATGTAGACTTTAATATTTATGGCGTGTAAAATTACACAATAAAGTACACCCTCAGTTTCAAAGATGTAAGATATAAATAAATGCGATGTTAAGATTCAGACTTTAGAATGGTTAAGATTTAACCCAATAAAGTATAAACTCTCTCACGAAGATAAATCTACCTTAAGCCTTAGAAAAGACCAATAGATACCCAACTTAGAAAAAAGTCAATCAAGCAATAATGCAGCATACCTTAGGTAGGGTGCACTGGGGGAGATGTGTTTTCTTCTTGTATAACCAGTCCCTTACTCAGATTCTGGCAAACCATAAGTTTCTAGTGACCATAATACAAGGTGGTGACTCTTAAACATTAATCATAATTTTATGATTAAATCCAAAACCCTTTCTAACATATCACACTTCACACCGGAGGAACGAAAAAGCCTTCATCGTCGCCAGACAACGTCGCGCCGGTTCGCATCCTGTGAAAATTATTATCGAGACAATATACAAACTTGAGATGATATTTCCTCTATCATTTTTTGACTCAATAGAGCATCTACTTGTAAATTTGCCATTTGAAGTAAAAGTTGAAGGATTGATCCAATATGGATAGATGTATCCATTTGAGAGGTTAGATATTATAATTACTATGTAATTTATAATTAAATGTTTTTTTATTATTTTAAGATATTTTTTTATTAATTCCATATATGCATGTACTTATTCAATAAAAAAAGGTTAAGAAGAAAGCGTATGTTGAGGCGTCAATATATGAGGCCTATATCTTTGATGAAATCTCAACACTCATCTCATATTATTTTGAACCTCATTTGAGAACGAGGTTCAATAATGTTCCACAACATGATAATAGTGGTGAAGTGCTTGCAAGTGGAAACTTGTCAATATTCTTTAATCTTGGACAACCTACACTTAAAAATGTCGTAAGGGGAAGATATTTGTCTAAAATAGAGTTCAGAAAAGCATACTATTATATCTTATTTAACTGTAATGAGCTGAGACATTTTATTAAGTAAGTAGATGTTCGACTTAAACTTTGTCAAAAGTGTACTATTTATATATTGTGATATCATAAACTCATATAATTTGGAACAATCTTGCAGGTAACATCTACGATACTTACTGTCCAATAACTCATAGCTAACCAAATCTCATATCTTTCAATCACAATATAAACAATTTGCCTTGTGGATTAGAACACATGTAAGTCCTATCATAAACTTATTATCTCTTGTAAAGTAATTAATTGTATATCAATATTATAAAATATTTATTTATTGATTATTGTTGTATTTGATATACAAGGCTTATCAAATGAAAAGTAGTGTTGTCTTTACTAAGCCTAGGCTATGAAAGAAAAGTCAAGTGCTATAACGGGTATTTTATCAATAGATATGTCTTTCATACTAAAGAATACGAGCATTGAAAAAAGGAATACAACAACGGTGTTTGTATTAAAAGATCAATTTATAGTGAGTTTGAAGTTGACTACTACGTTAGATTGGAAAAGATCATTGAACTGCAATATTATAGCAAGCAAAATAGAGTGTTTTTATTCAAATGTTATTGGTATGACATAAATGACAGAGGAATCAGAGTAGAAATCAATATAAAAGCTAGACACCGCAACGTTAACGTTGTTTTGTTTTCGCAAAGCAATGCCAACAAGTTTAGTACACATACACCCCTTCCTTTAGAAAAGACCAATCAATAGTTGATTGGTTATTCGTTTCAAACACCAAACCCAATGATCATGTTGAGGTTATTTAGGATGAGAACAAAGACATAAGTGTGATAGATGACGTCTTTCAAGCTAGTGAGCTAGTTGAACCATATCGAATTGCTATTTCGATTGACTCAGAAGAAAATTCAATTTTTTATGTTTTTGATGATAATCTTGTTGATGTTGATGCAGAGAAGTTAAATGTTGTTTTGAGCTCTAGTGGGCTATAGAATATTATCGAAGAAGATGATAACCATATTGAAATGTGTGATGAAGCTGATAACAATTCAGTTAAGGACGAAGATGAAAATTATAACTAAATATATTGTAAAGCCTTTTTTTTATAATGTAATATTTTGGATAATATTTTGGAACATGAAATATTTATTTTAAAATTTTTTACTTTTAGTATTGTGTTGTGCTTGCTGTAAGTTTGCAATTCAAGCTTTTATACAGGAGGATAGACAAACAAAACTTTTAAAACCTTAACACAACATTGATGCATAAACTGACGACTTGGGACCATTAGTATTTTATCGAGAGTTGCAAACAAATTACAACATTTTGCCTCGTTCACTAATGGATATACCGCAGGACTGGAATCAGTCAATATTTAAACGACAGTTGCAAAAACATTACAACCCCTGCCACAATCATTGATGCATTTCCTGACAGCATCAATGATAGATGACACAAATTTCAATGCGTGCAACTATCAGACTGCTTGGTTGGTCAGCACATTTATCGACGAACGCAGTAAATCCAAACTGCCTATGCTCTAACAAATAGTTACCGATAGATTTGCAAATGGAATTCAAAAAATCTGGAGGTATTTTCAATATTTTAGTGCGAATTTCAAAAAATACTAATGGAATTTAATGTCATCGCCTAAAAAAATATTATTCTATTTCTCATTAGTAATTCTGTCAGTAAAACTAACCCCCCCTCCGCGGTTCATTTTTTCACGTCTCTTTTTTTTCTTCTTCTCTTCTCCTTTTAATATACATCTTTTATGTTTTTCATTGTATTTTTGTTGTTTTGATTGCAGTCTTCAACATATTAAAAGGTATGATTCTTTTTTCTTTATCTTTGTATATTTTTGCTTTTTTTACTTTAATTATAATTGTTTTGTATATTATTTATAGATAAAATCTTGACATCAACACATTATTAAGATAAACATTTTTCATTCCTAAAGTCTTTAGTTTTTTTCTTTTTATATGTTCAATTTGTTTTATTGTTTGTATTGCTATAATAATTGAAAATTTTGTTAAATTTGAATTTTTCTTGTTGAATTTACCTTTAAAATATATAATTAAATTTAATTAGTTTATCTTAATTTTATTATATTATTTATTATTATATTTTTTTATTATTTTGATTAATTTTAATTGTTATTTATGCATTTCTATAGATGTTAGTAGAAAATATATAGATGTTGAATTTCTATAAATGTTAGGTTATATATAAAATTTTTCAATGGGGTTAATTAGTTTGTGGTTATTGTAAAGATTTGTAGATTTAAAAATTATATGTAGTCTCGAGTATAAGGGAGTTGCTGTCAAGTATTTTTTTTAAATAATTGAAGTTAATTATGTAATTATTCATATAAATTTATGTAAATACATAGAATGAAATCTATAGCATGTCGTTAGCAGAAGGTTGTTGCTAGTTCTTCTAACAACGAGGAGAATGTTTCCTTAGGTGCTGATCACAACGAGGCATCTGTGCCAATTTGTGATGCTTCCTCTTCTAGCTTGGTTTCATAGAGCAGAGGCGATGTGCCTTCAAAACACGGTCAATTCACCCACAAGTACCAAGCATAATTGAAGGATGACCTTTCAACGTCAATTTGTTTATGTTTTAGTTTTGTTTTATACTTATAACATACTTTATAAACAAATAATTAATATTTTATTAATTTTATTTAATTTCAAGTTCAGAAACATTGAGGTTGCTCGGATAATAACATTAGCATTTAAATCACCAATAGAGATTTTATTATTTTAATAGAGTTAGGTTTTCAAATATCCTGAGTGCAGACTTAATATCGATGCATGGTTTAGACGATTTCAGATAGGTGTTAACTTTTAATTATCATCTTATTTTTAATAAATTATTTTTATAATTTTATATCTTATACTATTTTTATTTTAAATGAATTATTTATATACATAACATAAATTTGAATGGGAAAGCACAAGCAACAATGTTGTGAGGATGATATGAAAGAATTATATGACAACTAGGTAACATAAAAAATAATATTTTTTTTTATAATTTTATGTTCTAAATTCTAATTTGTTACTATGGAAGTAGGTTGCGTGTTTTTTAGTATGACACACAAAAAAAAAGCGAAAAGATATGTGAGGGATAATGGTCTTGAAGGATGGAATGAGATGGCAGTTTGGTAGTAATTCAAACCGCCATTAATCTCGAGGGATATATGGATGACATATATAGAGCGCATGATGTCTAAACGGTTCACACGATGCTCACAATCTAGCACCGACAATCAAAACTGGTAAATACACAGTTCGATGATCACGGACATCGGTTGCTCCGTCCCGTTCAGTGCACATGTGAAGTGGATGGTAAGATTAATTTAAATAAAATATATCATTAATTAATTTGTTGTTGCTTATAAATGTATTTAACTTGCAACCTTTTTTTTCCCTTATAGGCTACGTCCCTTGAACGTGAGTCGAGATCAATGGAGCTATTCGTAAAGATGCATGTGCGGAGTCAAAACAACCAAATACATTTATGGACAATCGTGCTCAACACTTCATGGTATATTCATTCAATCAATTTATTTTTTAAAGTTATTATTTTCTTGACTTGAATATGATGATTTTTTTATAAAAAAATTCAAGAGACCTGTAATAGTCAATTAAAGAAGAGATATAGGGATGATCATTCGACCAATCTGGATTTCAATTTGGATTTATGGATTGAGGTAGGATTGTCAGGTAGACCTGATAAAAATCAGGTCTACGGGTTCTCTAACACCACGGCTTAAAACTTACAATCGGCTCGTAGTGTCTCAACCGTTAGGAGCTCTCCATTAATATCAAGTACCCAGTCTAAGGAGTTCATGGTCTTGAAACAACAATATAAATGACTGTTGATGGATTATGATCGACTTCATCAAATGTCATAGAGATGAGATCAAGAATGGGTGATGATATATATGTAGCCCCTTTTTAGTTGCACGTTCCCGAGAACAACTAGCCTCCCCCTCCTCCTCCAGCTCCACAATTATTCTAGTTTAATTTTATTTTTAAAACACATTAAATTTGTAATGAATATTTGGATGAATATTATTTTACATTATTTTTATATTTTTAATGTTTAATACAATTTTATTTGGTTTTTTCTTTGGTTAATTAGTTTTTTAAATTATTAGTAAATATTTTTTAAAATATTTTAAATAAATATTGACTGCTTTCCAGACGAAACCAGACCATCAATATTTTATTGAGATTTGTGAAAAAATCACCACCTATACCACAGTCATTGACAAATATATTTCGTCGGTGTTTACCTATTATTGACACAAAATATCCATAGGTATTTTACAGAGATTTTTGAAATATTTACCTCCCATGCCATAATCACCAACAACCATTCTGTTGGTGATTACTATTGAAAATACAGATATAATTATTTTGTTAGTAAAGATCTCACGAGAAAAGTTTTTTGGTGCGCTTAGCTATTTGTAAGACCATCGATGTCTGGTTTTTTTTATTTCCTACAGATTTAGCAATAGGATGGGGAATTATCAGCGATCGATATTTTGATAGACTTATTCCATCAGTGATGCCGTTGGTAAGGATTTTACCTATGAATTGTTTGCCTTACACTGACGGAATGAATCAATTGGTAAAACTTTTTAATGGTGTAGTGTTTGTTCTAGTTTAATTTTATTTGAACATATAAATTTGCAATGAATACTTGTAACGAATATTTGGCTTTATATTAAGATAATTTATTTTTACATGAATTTCATACAATTTTTTTATTATTTTCTTTTTCTATTCAATAGATTTTTTTAAATAGATTTTTTAATTATTATAGAAGGCATTACCGACATACTCAATTCGTTGGTATATTTCTTAGAGTTGAAAAACAATTTATTGCATGTACCATTTCAATAATTACATCACCTACAAATTATTATGTTAGTATTTTACAAGGGTTAGGATAAAATTACTTCAAATGTCATTACCAATCACCAATGAAATTATTCTGTTAGTATATTCCAGTAAATAATATTTTTTGATGCGCATTTTCTGTTTGTAAACTATTTATTTTTTTTATTGATAGAAAAAAATTACTAATAAGTAATTTATCGACGAATGTTTTTCATCCATGAATTAGCTTGTAAAATAAGTGTTAACTGAATGGTAAAGTAAACAACGACAGATTATTCTATTAGCAAAAATATTAAATATAGCAGTGATAATGAATTGAAGAAAAAAAAAACAATGTGAAGAAGCAAAATTCCTTTTATGGCAAGGTCCGCAAAAGAGATGCATTTTTATGTTAATAAATTATATAATATAATATGAATAATAATGGAATAAAATGGGATAGTTAATTAGGTTACTTTATTTTATTGCAATTTGTTTTAGTGATGTCCTTGAGGTTTTCATAAAATGTCATTTAAATCTATATAATTTCAATTTAAAATATTTATTATAGTACTTATATTTTATTTTTATTAAAATTGGTTCTTGTTTGGATTTTTTATTAGTGTTTACAATATAATTTGTTACAATTTTGATATCTATTGCAATATGATTTTAAAAATTATACAAAACATAGGTATGTAGCTTACCAATACATTACATTACATGATCTATCACACCAAACCACTTAAAAATTAAATCATAGCAAACCACTTAAAAATTATACTACATGGTTCATTATTTTCAATCAAATATAATAATATATATGTGGCAACTACATGAAATTACATAAAACATTAAATTAATTAAGTCGCACTTGATATCACGATGATCTTAAAAATAAATTATTTGAAAAGAACAAATTTTTAGCACTTGGTATTATGGTCACTAGGAATCCTAATTGGTCAATAAAGATTTATTGGTATGAAACTGGTTACATAAAAAAAAAATATTATCACTTCTTAAACATTCTACCTATAACAGGTTGCATTGCTAGTTATGTCTTAAATTGCTAAAAGTTTATTGGTGTTTGCTATGATAGTTTGTGTGTAATATTGTTAACTCTAATTCTAGGTAATATTCAACTATAAATACTTTCAATTCTGTTGTTGATAAATATTGCGTAACTATAAAATAGAATAAATTTAAATCAGTATTTTTATTCCTGATTATAGCTTTAGTGAATAAATAAATAAAATAAATTTATTTTTACACATGTATATATATATATATATATATTTATATAGCTAGATAAAATAAAATAAAATCAATTTAAATCAATATTTTTCATTCTAACTTTAACATCATGAATAAAACAATAAAATAAATTTATTTTTATATATACATATATTTTTATACTTTTTATTTTTAAAAAAATTAAACCAACTTCAACGTATATAAATTCAACTAGACCAGCCTGGTCACTAGCTTGGGGCTAGTGACCTGGCAAGGCAAAAGCAGGATGCTTGAATTATTCAACCACGTTGTGCACATTCACACAGTACCAACGTTAATTGAATTATACGAAGCTGAAGAAAGCTTACCTGCTCTACTGGAATGCTAGCGTTTTGGGCAATGATCAGTGAAGGTTTGTTGCTGGAAAACTGGAATTCTTCCTTCTACCCTTGCTCTCCTCTCGTCTTCTATCTCTGGTGCTGGAGATGGTGAAGGCAATGGTCCCCTCCCTGTATAATCTCTGTCTATCCTCCTGCTTGCTGTCCGTTTGTGTTTCCAGGTCTCCCCGGTTTCCTCCGTTCCTCCTTGTTTGTCTCTGCTTTTTCTTTTTTATCCTTTGTCTATTTGTTTATTATCCCCCATGTGTTACTGTTTTGAGTCTGGAAAAGCCCCCCCTCCCCTCTCTGTTTTTTGTTCAAGGTTTTCTTTGTTTTCGCAGTCCGGTGCGCTTCCCCCTGTTCGTTCTCCCTGTTTCGTTCTCTGTTAAACCTCTTGTTATGGGTTTGTTTCTTGTCAGCTCTCCCCCATTTCGTTCTTCTCCCCCCTCTTTCTCCATCTTCTATAAAGCTAGAGAAAGTCTTGTGTACCTACCTCTAGAAATAGCGGGCATCATTGAGGCAAGAGATTGTGGGCTTCAGAAACGACATCGTAGATATAGTGGCCGCCATTTGCTAGAATTTCCCCTGGCCGTGATCTCCCAGATTTTCCCCAGTTGAACCGGTCTTCAGCAAACAGATGATGAATAGTAGGATCCAAAACGACATCATTTAGCATGAAAAATGACAAATTGTAGTTTGGTCCTTAACGTTTTCAAATTTATTGATTGGGTTCCTTAATCAATAAATATTTATTTTTGCCCTGGATTAATTTCAACTAAATCCCTGAATTATAGCTCCTTTTACACAACAATCCTGGGTTTTTGGATTATTCAATATGGTTCTTAAACTTTAATTTCCTGCAATTTTGCTTTAAATCAAATCTAAAATTTGATATTTCTTCAATTAAGTTTCTGATTTTTTTATTAATTAAATCAAAGTTTAATTAATTCTGTAAACCTATTAATACTTCAATTAGGCTCTTGATTTCATTAATTAAATTAATTTAAATTTTGATTAAATTCTCAAATTTTATTAATTATATTCTTGATTTCATTAATTAAACTAATCTAAATTTTGATTAAATTCTTAAATTTTTTAATTTTTTAATTTCTAATCAATTAACTCTTAAATTTGATAATTTTATCCCTAAACTTTAAATTTGTGTTGTCTTAACTTCATTTTTATTTATTTATTTTTTATTATTTATTCAAAAATAGGGTTATGACAAATTAGTTATAATTTAATTGATATTTGGTGGCCTCCCTCCTAAAAAAAAAAGTTCCAAACACTTTTTTTATGGGGGGAAAAAATCTTTATACAAAACAACCATACGTGCAAGATTTACTTGCTTTTTGTCTTTCTTAGTATTTCAAATTTGATTCCTTTTGTTTTCATTTTTCAATCCTTTTACTTTTTTTTTTTTTTTTTTTTTGTAGAACTTGAGGATTTGCTAAATGTTTGTAGGTAGACATATGAAAACCATTTTGATGGATTAGTTCTCTTTCAATTATGATTAGACTGTATATAATTTATAGGGACCCTCGTTTGATTTTAGTAATTTTTCGGAATATACTAAACGATATTGAGAGAGAGAATCAGTTTCTGCTGGCACAAAATCGATCGGTGGCTTTTGGCAGCCACCAAGGGTTGCCGGCACTTCAATGTGGACATAATGTGAACATGCTCCGGATCTCCAATTTACTTTGCATGTAAAGTGTTGGAGTGTCTTTCCCTTCACATTAACAAAAGCTAAATTTGATTGGGAAATTGCTGTGTGGTTGTAGATTCATTGGTACTATTAATTGAAATAATATAATAATGTCTTTGTCCTTCTCATAAGAAAAAACAAAAACTTATAACTAGTTGTATTAGAAACATTATATTAGTTATTTCTAAATCAATGGATGATAATTATATAAAAGCATAATGAAAGGAGCAATAATCTTTTATAATTAAAATTTTCAATATTGACCTAATGGGCAATTTAGTATTTTCAAAATAAATTTTTATTATTATCATGTAAAACAAAGAGAAATTTTATATTTTAACAAATATAAAAAAAATCAAAAGTACAATAAAATAATTAAAATTTCAAAAAAACTAAAACTAGTCTTAAATGGGTTTTTTGTATTTTTCTCAAATGTTCTTTTAACATTAACATGTTACAACAGGGGAAATTTAGTACGTGGCTAAAAAACAAAAACAGACAAGATTGTGTGACATCTTAGAGCCACGTGTGATGTCTCTCAGTGTAAAAAGATTATCTTTTGTTATATTATTACAAGTGTTTTAATATTGTTTTTTATTGGTGTGACATGTATTAAATGATGGTTTAATTTGTTGTTAATAAATATTTTTTTTATTTTCTCTCTTCTCCCTCAAAAATTATAATTTAACCTTCTTCTTGGATTTTGCTATTTCAACTTCAGATCTTATTGTTTTAATTTTTAATTTTTTTGTTTTTTTATAAAAATTATTATTTTTTTCAATTTCATTATTCAATCAAAATATTATTTTTATGTTAATTTTGATCCCTTCAATTTAATATATACAAGTGTTATTATTTAAATTTTTTTATGTAATTAAATTTTTTTAATTTTATCATTTAATATTTAATTGGATTTAAAAATTTAACTATGTTTTTTCTAAAAATACTTTTATAATCTTTTTATTTTTTTATCAGGTTATTCTAATTTGATGATCTAAATTATAAGTTTATTATGATATTCTGAGTTAACTCAATTCTAATTACTATCGTTATAGGTTTGTTATATTAATTGGGATTAATAAAAATTAATTTTTTGCATGTGTTTTTTATTCAATTTAAGCATTTAAACATCTTTTTTAAAAAGTAAAAATAAAAAGAGTCAAGCCCTGTGGCCAAACTATAGGTAATACAACTAATTTTCATTAAAACCTCATTATGACAGGGAAAATTAGGCTTAGTGTAAATTAAGAGCTATATTTTTCTAGTAAGGCTAGACCAACATGGAAGAAGAGAAAAATATTGAAAAGCTTATTCTAATTTCGACTACCCAAAATTTTCAACTATTTCTAATCCACCCTCCTTTTTTTCATGTCCCCAGGAAACAATATTGTCCACTAGGATTTGGATTTTATTCCAAATGCTAATATGGTGCATAAGTAAATAATACCAGAAAGCAGCATGCATGGTATTAACTTAATTTATCTTCACTAAAAATTCTTAGCTTTCAACATAGTTCATGTTCCTTGATTTTTATTTATTTATTTATTTATTTTATGAATGTGGTCATGGGAATTTTATAAATGAAGTTCAAATTCCCTTAACTTTGCTGCAAGAGGAAGTGGCCTTGACAAAGGGAATAAAGTGGCAGAAAGCCTTGAAACGCACAACGAAGGGATTGTCCCAACGTATATGCTTCCTCTGGGATTGAATAAATAGTAGCTTCCTCCAGACCACCATTCAGTGACTTCGGGTGCAGTTGCATTACAGGGCAAGACCTCCATTGGCAGGCAGCCACTAAAGCATGCATTCAAATAATGCGTTCTTTAAAGTGTGCCCTCTGCCAAAGGAGATTTGCCCGGCAAATCTTCTGCATTTTGGCTTAACAATGGATCGAAATGCCATCCTCAAAATGGTCGATAAGGTGAAGCAACCTCGAAGATTGAGAGTAAGGACACTTCATAATGTTTACTACTCTTTGTCGCATCTCGGTTCTCATTGCGGCAGGAGCTAAAAAAAATTTAGAGTTATGATTTAGTAATTAAAAAAAATTAAAGATTTTAAAAATTAGTATTGATTCTATATATTCAAGTATGAGGTTAATTATATTTAAAATAAGAATAATATCACCTTTATAGAATTTTTTTTATAAAAAATTATCTTTATTATATATTTTTTCTTAAATTATCTTTTTAATTGTCATCAATTATTTTAATTATTTTTAACTTCTATTATTATTGTTATATTGTGAAGAGTTTGGTGTTGGTCTTTACACATGTCAAAAGATGATGTTAGTCTTTAAAAATAAAAGATTCGTTAGAGATGTTATGTTAAGTTCTATTCAAAAAAAAAATCTCATTAAGTTGCTAAAAGCATGCATAACTATATTTGATTTTAACAAGAAAGACATGTCAATTAAGTTGTTCCTTTTGAAGAGGGTGGTGGATCCATAAATTAAATTCTCTCTCTCTCATTTACAAGAAACTTACATAGTAAATTACAAGAAACTCTAGTCACATAGTAATATGTTCATCTTGTATTCATGAAGCAAAAAATAAAATAAAAACCACCGGTAGTCTAGCCTATGCTTCACTGAAAAACCAAAGCCTTACCTCACACAGACAAGTACTTGGAGGAGGCCCTGCTAAAGTACTCCTAATGGAAAAATTAAAATATATATATATATATATATATATTCCCTACAGCATCACCCTAACGGCATAATTAAATTGGGGTTTTAGTTTCTTGGAGTTGGCCCTGCTAAAGTGCTCCTAGCTAGTCGATTCCTTGGTGGGTGAACGTCCTCTTTTTTTTTTTTTTTTTTTTTTTTATTTACGTGAGGTGAACGTCCTCTTAATAGCTGCAAGTTCCTGCGCTGGACCGGAGAAAGAGTCGGCACCACAACAAAGAAATGCCAGAAATAATGATTGGATGACAACTGTTGTCAATGAACACTTTCGAGTTCAATGGTCAATGCCATTAAAGTCTGATAAGAGGGCAGATGGATTTTCGACAAAAGTGTTTTAGAATATAATAGCGGTTAAAAACATTTTTTATTTAAAAATATATTAAAATTAAAAAAATTAAAAAAAATAATTTTAATATCAATATATTAAAATAATTTAAAAATATAAAAAATTA